>CM069435.1:33649242-36149362 GCA_035610365.1 Aquatica leii | reverse complement strand
AAATGTTTCCTAAATTGCATCATCATCAAACGCTTTTGCTTAAAAACAATTATTTCTCTAGGTGTTCCAGGTGTTTTTTATAAACCATCTAATCAAAGTAATCATAATTGGGTTGATGTAGGTAAAAATTGCCTATTCTGACAAGTGATCGACTAGTCAACTTTTTATGCGCCATTCAAAAGAGGAACATGTGGTCCACTAATCCTTCAATAATAGAAATGTTATTTTAGTATCTGCCATGTGATAATTGAACGTCGGTCATTGTGTAGATGGCAGTACAGACTACAAAAGTTTGCATTGACTTGTATAATCCATAGAACAAACTATGGAAACAAAATTATTGAACCCAGCAAGATTTTTTCATTCTTAATACTTAATATGAATAAATACATTTCGGCGTTTACAAAAATTTTTCACGTGCAAATTACTTGTCAAAAAATACTTCAAACTTTAACGATAAACTTAATCTATTCCATAAATACTTAAGGTGCGTCAATAATTAGAGTTGTCTGATTCGTGTTTCTTATAAATCTACACACTTCCACATCCCACTATTATAGGTGTTAACTGTTCATCGTTATCGTTGATCAAAACAAAAACACAATCGATTGTGTCATAAAACCTCTGTGCGTGAGCTTCATGGACTACATGCTTTATCCTAATAAATTTCAAAGAATAAGAACTTCCTCCTACTATAAAGAAACCCAAAGTTTTTGTTTGTTTTTTATTGTCTTTATTAAATCAGCGCTTAGATAATAGTCCCAAGTTAAAACCCACACTAAGTGTAATTTAGTTAATGGCGCCGAACATTTTGGTACCCGTTTTAAATGCGATGACTTACAAGTTTTTTATAACCCTTTAAAACGGCCTTTCTTCCACTGTTTCAAAAAAAAAAACGTACTACAAAGTGACTCAATTAAACTTGTAACTCAACGTTCCAATAACCTTTACGTAAAACAAATATTCACTTAGCGACATTCCAAGATTGTATAATATTGCAGGACAATTCAATTAGAAACAAGTGAAACTATTCCGAAATCAGGTGTTAACACTGCACTGAAACATTAACAGGTATCATTTTTTTATACGAAAAACAAACACAAAAAAGATAAATCGTGGAATTTTACGTTTAAATTCCAACTTCTGCAAAGTTAAATTACGATTCTTTTAAGATAATAAATAGCGTAATTAATCAAATTAGAAACCAGAGCGAATTTTATCTTTTAACTTTAAAGTTTAACAGCAAGGGTGCAATCAAAAATACTTCTTCTTCATGAAAGGTGGTCTCGAAAATTAATGGAATTAATTTCGTTTGAGGCTCAAAACGATTTATGGAGTTTTAAACCATCGTTTACTCGTAGGAAAGTGGAAATTTAATATATCGTAGTTTTTTCTCTGAGATATTAACATAATCTCTTGAATAAACGATTAAGTTATATTTGTCTGCGAAAGAGAACAAGACCCACAATTTACAATAGCTTCAAATTTTGACTGCTACGGATAATAAAGATAGAAGTTTATTGCCCGAAATATGAACGTCTTTGTAACATTTCTTTAAATGCGGGAGAATGTTTAACACTAGCATAAAAGTAGTAGCAATAAAATAGTTAATGCCACTTTATCAAAAAAGACGTGAATACTAAGAAAATCGAGCTCGAAATAGTGAGAAATCATCAATTCGAGAAATTTTTCTAATGCTTTTTATGGTTCTTTCTAAAAATCCCATTTCCTCGCGTGGTCGTGAATGTTGTCTTTATACGTTTTATAAAGTATTTGATTATTATTTTATTTTCTTTATGTGCACTAAAAGATTTCATTATTTAAAACTTGGCATTGTTAAAGGCAAACTCAATTAAGTTAATGCGGCTGTAAATATAAAATTTATTTTTAAATCCAAAATACATGCTACTTCGAAGTCAATATCTTTATGTTTGAAACTTTTGTTAACTTTAAACTGCAACTTAGAATTTAATTTTATGAATTCCGTCAAGGGATAAAAAATCGTTTCATGACAAGGTTTTTACCAAAACAGTTTATTCAACCTCCTATTACTTAATATCACTGAATATGAAGTCATTAACAGGTTTCAATTTCTTGTCACAGATCCTGATAATGCCAGACCTTCAGCGTTTATGAATAAGTAGCTATTTAGACAGGATTTTTGTTAATGCTTGAATAAATACTAATATTGCGAGACATAATTACTATTAAAATTATTCCAGAAGATTTTAGTTTACAATTGATTCCTTGTTCATCAGAAAAAATTTGCTTATCTTTAAAAAACAAGACAATGGCTAAAAATGATTTATTGTTTAGCGTCAGTAATTTATGTATGCTGGTATTAGAAGAAATTGGTATTACAATGTGGTATATTTTGCCATTTCCAATTGAATGTTCCAATTGTAGAGATTTAGCCAAGTGTGACGCTATTATAAGCTAATATCTGTACATTTATTATATGATTTATAGCCGTAACAGTAGCTATTTGTAACAAAAAGTGTTTCTTCGAACACATCTACTAACAATTGTCAGCCACGTCCGCTTTTATACAACAAAAAAATGGAATATGATTTAGCTTGCTTCGTAATTGATTTCATGTCGCACAAACACAGAACAAGAAAATTTCACGTTGATTTTTACATACACATATTAGCAAGAACAAAATATTCGAAAATATGATCAAATCGTGAAATAATGACCAAATAATGCACGGAAATTGTAAAAGAATGTTTTGTGTTCTATAATCTCAAACGACTAACATTCATTCGTTTTTTTTCAAATTCCAAGTGAAAATGATCCATACTAGTGATGTGTCGTTCACGAACGATTGGTTCGAAAAGAACGATTCAGTCAAGTAAATTAAATGAATTGGTTCAATATTTTCAAAAGATTCGATTCTTTACTGAACCGAACTAATTATTTAAAGTTGTTGCAACTCGAATCGAGCTTCACCGAATTTAACCGAAATTTTGTTAGCATGCATACCTAAAGGTGCAATTTTTTTATTTAAGAAAATGTTATTGTGCAAGCAGAATTTGGGTGCGTCTTCTTCGAAAATTATGACCAAGGTGTCATTCGATGTGTAATTGCATCTAGAAACTTTAAAAAAAACCTACTAGAAAAAATTACAAAAGTTATCAACAAGTTAGTAACAAAAGGTGATTTAGAAATTACTAAATAGTTGTTTTTAACTTTAATAATGTAATTTTTGCACTTTGATCATAATTTTCAGATAAGACGAACTTGAATTCCAAAAAATGGCACTAAATTTACAAATATTTTTATTAAGATAAGCTTTTACTTGTCAGCAAAGTACATATGACGCTTTTAATAATTTAGTGACCCTTTGGTGATACGTAATAAACATCCTCTACTTCTCGAGTTCGAACTCAAACGGCACACAGCTCATGCTCAATAGGTGAGTGAATCAGTTGCGAACGAATCTTACTGAACGAATCTGTTTCTATAAGTGAATAAATCGAATCGATTCACTAAAAAGAATCGAACTTCCCATCTATAATCCATACAGATAAAAATGCTAAGTAATCTAATAAAATTCTAACTATTTTGAATATAGCATTTTTTAGTTTCTGCTCAAATTTCCCACGGCGTTTAAATTGATAAGTTATAGTAAGTAAGTTTTATGGGTCCATCTCACAGTTACAATAATTACAACTGTGATAAGAGGAATTATTTCTGCGATAAGCTTAGTTAGATAATGTTTGTCTGTGTAGATGTCTTCTGTTTGTAATTTATTATATTTTTACCTGTACACTAACTGTTAATGTCATTGTTTATTTATTTATTGAATTTTAATTTTGTTCATCGGAGCTAGTTTTTTATTGGCCATGATGAAATGCGCACAATACCGCCACGAGACGTCGTCTATAAAAAAATTTACAAGTGTGAGTTTTTTGCTTCTCCTACGTGAAGGTGTAATACAACTACTTAATAATCACAGCCTCCAATTTTCATATCTCCAAAATTCTCGGTGATTGCAACGTCAGCAGCAAACTTTAATTACAAGGTCTAATTTGATCACAACGCCCAAACGCAAACGTGCAAAAATATTAAAATATTTTATTTTCCCATTTGGTAGTCGACCTCTCTTCTTGAAAGAATTAAGATTCCGAGTTTTAGTTTATTTCTTCACTCGCTCAAAACTTATAGCTTCTTCCTGGAAATTTTGGGAAGCCTAGTATAGAATTTCTTTGTTCAGAATCAAAATTTAAATCAGCACAATCATTTTACATAATGAAAGTAAAATTGATCAATTGAAAGTAATATTAAATGTACATTTGATTTCCAATTCTAACTTAAATGTTTTTTGCAAATACCTAAATGAGTTAAATGGTTTAAACAAGACAGTACTCACCAGATATAATTTTACTCAAGCATTCAAAAAAATTTGGAGTATTTAAACAAGATCTCTTCAGATATTTTCTAGATCTATATTTTTTTTCTAAATTCAGCACGTCAAATTGAAATAAATCAAAATCAATTGACTAAAGATTTAACCACAGTTGTGAAATCAATTAGAATTTTTTTTGCAGTTAAATTCTTCAAGTTTCAAATTTTGGACAGTGTGGATAATTAGAACGTTGTGATCAACTACAAAATTTTGAGGCTATTATTATATGATTATTTTGAAGTTGTACGTTGTGATTAACCGTAAAATTTGAGCGTTGTGAAGGTTATAATTATTGTACGTAATAATCAGTTCCCGATGTGTTTAATACAATTTGTTATAATTTTGTTGCTTGATATTCAATAAAATTTGCTAAATCGACTTTTTGCGTGTTTACTGTTTATTGTTTTCAGAAATATTCTGGTTACTCCATTTGAACCCATCTATAGACTACATCATTTCCCGTTTGCTTGGTGCATAACGAAATAGTATTCATTACTTTTATAATAACGCAATATTCAATACATTATTATTAAAAAATGTGATAAGACCATCTCCTTCCGAAATAAACATAAATAAACGCCAGACTCTATCACCAAAGAATCTTACTAATAAAACTGTAAAAACCCCACCATAAGAAAATACAAATGTTTAAAAAAGGTTCTATAAGAAGATAAGATTTTGGAAGATTAAAACCGATCATGGTGACTCGATCACAGAGTCGAGTAATTATAATTTGAAACAAAAGTGAATAATCTTTTCTCTATTTCGACATCAGAATTAGCGATCTTACACTAAAATCCGTGTAAGAATAAGCCAATTCTTACACGAATTTTAGTAATGTTAGTTTTTTCAAAGTTGGTATCTCTACATCGTAAGTTGACGTTACATAAAAAAGAAATCAAAATTATTGGAAGTTAACAATTGAAATTCAAATTTCGATGCCAAGATAAAATAAAAACGTGCTATTAATTCAAAGTTATTTACTTATAAAGGTATAAAGAAATAATTTTGTATGAGGTTTTAGGTTAACACATAAATTTCAATATGTCAAAGTGTAAGTCTTGCCAATTCAGTAAAATATAAATTTCGCAATGTTGTTTTAAAAATTAAAATTATATGAAAAATATTAAATATTGTATCGAAATAGAGAAAATAGTATAAAGCACACGTCATAGAATACGTTTCAATCACTCGACCGCTTCATAAACTCACCGCTGCGCGGCTCGTGTATGAAACGCGGTCTCGTGATTGAAGTGCGTTCATTCTGTAACTTGTGTTTTAATATACTATTCCTGTCTTAAAAGTTGTTTGAGAAATAACGTTAAGTAAATCATAAACAAATTACATCCATGCTAAGATTAGAACGTCTTCCGGGTTTGTACCGTGTTAATGTTGTGATCAAAGTTGCGTCTACTTTCGTAAGAGACTTCTTGAGAGCGCGAAAGAAATCGAAAAATTAAAACATCTTCCTCGCCACATCTCACATTGCTTTCGTATTCAAACTTCCAAAATTATTCAATTATTTAAAGTTCCTAAATCCAAGTCGGAACAGTTAGCTTTGGAAAATCTTCGTAGAAACCGCGATATCATCGTTCTTCCAGGCGACAAAGACAATGCTATTTTCACTTTGAATCAAACGAATTACGTAGACAAAATACATTCTATTCTGTTAGACGATACATGTACTTCTTAACTAATAATCCCAGTTCGAAGATTGAACGCGAGGTCAGAGAAATCAAAAATCTTCCTAATCTACTTCCTAAAACCAAACGTCACCTTACTGTTTCAGCTTCTAAACCATCTCGTCTATACGGACTTCCTAAAGTCCACAAACACGTCAAACCTTTTAGACCTATGTTCAGTACTATTCGATCTCCTACACAAGTTAGCCAAGTTTTTGTCCAACATTCTTTCCGAACTTACAAGTAAAACCTCTTCTTGCATCCTCAATTCTCACCATTTCAAGCTTCATCCCTGCGATCTTCTGGTGACCCGATGTCACTTCAATTTTTACCAAAGTTCCGATTAAAAGGATTCGCTTATTATGAACGAGCAAATTATGTGTAACCATGACATAACTCCTGTTGTAACTAACACTTTTATAGAATCCGTTAAAACGATTGTTTTGGAATCCTTGAAACGACTGCTAAAATCTGGTTTAGGTGCGTTGATGACACCTTTATTGTTTGGTCTCAAGGTCGTCTTAAATTGTTTAGGTTTCTTGATCATTAAAACAACTAACACCCTTATATCAAACTCACCATGGAAATCATAAATAATGGTTCTCTCCCATTTCTCGATGTTCTTTCCAACGAACTCTTAGGCCATTCTTCTTATTGCAAACCAACACATACAGACAGATACCTCAATGCTTTGTATCATCATTATCCAGTACAGAAACGTTCTGTTATTAAATCGTTCGTTCATCGCGCTTTTTCTATTTTCCAACTCCATCTTACTAGAAGCTCAGTAAACAATAATCAGATGAAGCTTGATATTTAGGAAGTTATAAGTAGTTGTCTACAGGCACAGATTTGTAAAAATTACGTCTTTCAAGTACTTTTAGCAAGTATGGCAACACGGCGAAAACTAATCGAGGTTTGACAACAAAGCAAAGTAAACTGAAAAAGTTAATCAGCAAGTAGTGTTTTGACAGGTTATTTGCTATCAAAGTTTACCATTTTCTTTAAACCCGTTCTTGACGGGTCAGTGGAAATAGTAAATTTTATAAAGTCTCTACCTTTAAACATGTGCTTATTTAAGATATTGTGTAATGATATGGGTAACCTGCATATATCTTTACTACTTCACACAGAAGTATTATGGTTATTTGGGAATAAAAGTTTGCTTAAGTTGTTCGATTTGCCAGCTGAAGTGATAAAATGCGGTTATTTAAAATTACCTATGTATCGAAAATATTTTCTAAACTGAAGAAAGGTTATCTGTCTCTACAAAAAAAAAGATATTACATAATTTTGGCTTAGTAGCGTAAGAAGTGGAGACTTTGACTGCTTTCCAATATTAAAAAAATTTAGTTAAGAGTTAAAAACAGTTAAGCTACCTAAAGCAAGATCAAATGAAATTATTGAGCATCTTACACACCTATGTATTTTTGTGAGGCAATACTTTCCAAGTGAAAGATTGGCTAGAAGATTCTTCTGCTGTGAGAGAAAAATCACATGATTTTTCATGGCAAGAGTATGAAACATTTATAGATTTGATTTCAGACTATACACTACAAGCAAAATTTCAAAACTGACTACAGTCAAAATTTTAGTATAGCCTTAAACAAAAGTATCTACAGCTGTCAAGAAAAGTTATATTTGTTTTTTTTTCATTCGTCAGCACATAGCAAAACTGGATTTTTTTCGTACGTGGCTACTAAACCAAGTATTGAAATCGCATGGATGCAAAACATAATATGAGGCTCCAACTCTTTTCTATAAAACCAAATAAGTCTCAATATAACATGTGACACTAACATACTACCACTTATAATAACAATTAAAAATAAAAATTGTTCTTCAAAATTTTTTTAATTAATTTCATCTGAAATTTATCTATTACATATTTTCTTAAAATTACAAGTTTTGATAACGTTTATTTACTTAATAAATTAGTTATACCAGAATATATTGGGGCTCCGCCAAACTAACTTTAATTTGTAAGAGCTCCGTGCCTAAAAAAGTTTGAGAAACGCTGGTCTAGAAGTTAGAAGGTCGCGAGTTTAAATAAAAGGTTTCGATAAGCACGTACAATGAAAAGTTCAAATACCGATACATAAACACATGCACGGACATCATCATATTAAACTAAAGAAGTTAGTTAATCAAAGGCTTGTCGGTAGTACTGAAGTCCTGGTTACGGATCCGAGATTCGCATTATTATCTTACATTTCCTACACATTCATTTTTACGTGAATACCAAATTCCTTGTTCATGTGGTTTGGTCTACATCGGTGAAACGGATCGTTCCGTCATCACACGTAGAGATTTCTAAATCTGCCGTTGCTAAAGATTATTTTACTACAGGCCACAATATATATTTTGATAACTTCTCGGTTATTGCAAAATCTCCATTTGTATTCAATGAAAAAGTCTGAAAGTCTTCTCTTTGGTTCCTGCTTGTTACTCGTTTATCGAAGCCACGTCCCATTTCGAAAGTAATCCAATGAGAGTCGGGCTCATCTCACCGCAACTTCTTAATTCACTTATATGGAGTTTAGAATCTGGCTTGATTCACAAGTTGATTACGTAGCTCTGTAGTGATTGTTTGTTAGACTACTGTTGGCAACTTCCGTTAGAACATCAACACGGTTTAAACCCGAAAGACGTTCTAATCTTAGCATAGACTCCTTTTTATGGATGCCTTCGCAATTAAATTGCATTAATTTTACAAATAGAATTCTTTAAGGAACATTAAAATACTTGAATAGCAAAAACATCAACAAGGACACAGCCACATTTAGATTCGCACATCTAAAGCCATATTTTGCGAGTTTACATGGCATATACTGAACGAATTGGCACCAGCCTCTAAAGCCAAGTTGTTCAACAATTGTTACATTGGTATCTGGATTGATGCCCGTTTTGCGTGGAACAAACAGATCCCATATGTAACATGTCAATACTACTTTCTCGAGTTTTTTATCGTCAAATCTAATAAACTAATAAATCTTAGTATTTTTTCAAATCGAAATATAGACATCGTGGTTCGATATATGGGATTAAAGATTCACCAGAACAGCCCAGCCTATGTCAACTCAAGCACAAATAAGTAATCCAGAAAATAGATAAAGTTCATCAGCAGTTACATCAGTTCACGTTTTTGTTTTCCCACGATCTTGCTTCTAAGTTAGCACAGTGAACAATTTCTTACATAATATCGACAGTTACAAATATCTGAAAAGCTTTTCTTGGTGTAGCAATGATATATTTTGTGCCAAACCAGGTGCACGCTGAAAAATGGTGAAATTCTATTTTACCTGGCGGTTTTATTCTCTACTTTAGTTCCCTTGAAGAATTATAAAACTTGCAGATCCATTTTCTGCATTAGTGTCATCAATATTGTCATTGCTACTAGATCTAGAAAACTCATCACAATTTGCTTCGAAATCGCTGTACACTTCAAAAGCTTCTGCTTCCAAATTTTCTCCAAAAGGTGGATCATCGCACCCAATTGCGTACGTTAATCAAATCAGTTTTTCGAATTCGAATTTAAGTATGCTTCAGGAGCATTGATACATCTCGTAATAATCCAGTTTCCAACTTGTACAAACGTGCAGGTTCGTTAACTAGAAATTATTAGACAGCACACCCCAGCGATCATGAGACACTGAAACTTGAATGCGGAAAATGTGTTCGTGAGCCATTGCAGGCCCGGTTTATATAAATGCAGAATAGTAATGAGTGTGATAAAAGTTATTTCCTAATAAAAAAATAAAATATTAAAGATTTAACTTGAGAAAAAGTTGAATCAATATTTGTTTAAGTAAAAAATACGTGTACGTATAATATTACTACAACATATAGTGCATTTATTGTTCACCAAATTTAGTTAGTTTGTCAAGGAAATTGCATTGTAATAAATCAATTTAGGAGATTCAGTAATAAAATCAAATCCAATAAATGTGTGTGAACAAAAAAATCAAACAAAGACATTATAAATAAAACTTGTACAACTGAATCTTTATCTTCTATAGCTATAAATATACTAACCTAGAAAAGTTCAATTGTTCATTGTAATTATCGTTAAAGTAACAGACAGGACAACGTGATAACATTACAAGTAAATAATGGATCCGCGTTTTTCGCATAAAACAGGTAAAATAATGAGATCATTATCAAATTAGGTCAATGAACCATATAATGATAAGAATCTTAATTTATTTAATGGTCATCCGTTGTATGTATGCATTAGGAAATGAAGAAAATTTTAACACTTAATTAAATACGCTTCGCAACGGAAGTTATAATTTGGTTAACTTTACAACCCCGTTTTTTAGGTTTTTTTTTCTGTACATGATCCAGATTTTTCGTCAGGTTCAACAACAACGTACTTTATTAAAATCACCGTTCTTTCTATTTACCTTCAAAATTAAATTACATACGCTGCTTTCTGTGTTATTTATCACAAATAAACAAAATTGCCAATATCAAAGAAATAGGAAATTCCTACAGAATTGCCCGTCATATTTGCTCGAGAAAGCTGTTTATTATTAAATATAGCAACAAAAAGTAAATCTAGATGTTAAGCTCTTGAAATTTGTATGTAGGAGAAGGTCTAGAAGGAAGTACCTGAAGCTCGTTGCGTTTTATGTATTTTCACAACCTAAGCAGTAAAAGTCACCCTTACTCGCTGTTGGTAATATCGACCAGTCGCTATGCAAGCCATTACAGCCAGACAACCAGAGGGGTTGTTATCGATGTTGAGGACACATTTTATCCAACTCATTGCTCTTTACGCCGTCAAGTCGCACAACATATGTCAAATACCAAATGACAATAACGCACTTCATGTTCAACACTTAACTATATCTCAAGAATAGCTGGCATTTTTCAAAATTATATTGACAAATACTAAATTTTGCAAATTTTATGCTAGTCTAAACTTTGCGCATGATCATTACCTGATTTTAACTTGCAATCGATCCTTTACTGCTATATAAAATGCAAGAGAACAATGGAATATTAAAAATCTATCGGTTCAATAATACAAAACAAATATTAAAACGGCAATTTACTTAACTTTTATTTTTTTGAAAATATCGTTACTATAAATGTTTATCCTTGATGTACAATGTTTGTTGAACTAATTCTATCAATGATGCCATTCACAAACAAATATCTTCAAAGGATTTGCAATTATTATTATAATATAAACGGCATTATCAAAGATGTAGTGCCAAAAAAAATATTTTTTTAAATAAAATAAAATTCGAATATTGAACTATTAATTAAGAAATCTTCATAAACTAACACCTTTCAACTTGCCAAGGAAAAATGTCATTGCCTACAATCAGTGTACACGCCTTATCCACATTATTAACTATGTTTCTATAAGTGAGGTGTTTAGAATTATCAAGTAAGTAATATATAACATTGTTTTCTACAACAGTCATTTTTATGAGATTCAGTTGCATATTTATTACAAAAATAAACAATGGGACTAATATGTCTCAACAGTGGTTATTATTGGGATTTATCTCCTATCAGTATTGAATAACTTACAATTTTAATTTTTACCCTAGAATGAATAAACCTTTGTCGAAGAAAGAGCTGTAAGATATTGTAAATAATATGAATTTTGAAGAAAAGAAGAAGACGTAAACCCCTTGGACGACAGTTCCCAAGACAAAGACTATATACAACCATAAAATAAAAATAAAAACAAAAGTTCCGAATAATAATTTAGAAGTTGCTTTGATTGGAGTAGAAAAACTGAAAAGTTTATACCAAAAAGTAATATTCCACTAGAAAAACAAACAATTTATTGTGTAATATAACTAATACATCTTCAATAATGGATACTGTATTCAAACTATTTCCAAAAAGTTTATGGATTGCTCAATGTACCAATCAACGATTGAAAATACTAGAAAAAACTGCTAAAAACCGATTTTAAAAAAATGATTGTGCTCGGTTGTTCTCTCATTATGTGTTACAATCATTTACCAGCATATCACATGTATTGGTCTAATAGAAAATCTTTAGGTAATGATGAAATAAAAAATGCTATATCTAGAGATAAATGTCAGTTGGTTATTTTAAAACTGTACTTCAATAATCCCATGAAACCCAAAGATTTCTCCAAAGTGTATTATGTAGAAGTACTATCTTGCCTGAAAAAAACTTTTCCATCTTTTAGAAGTGATGGTACATATCAATCAATTGACAAGACGATGACCAAATTCAAAGAAAGATCGTCAAGGAACCAATATGTTCCGCTAAAACCAATCAAACGAGGTATAAAGTTGTGGACAAGGTGTGACGCTACAACTAGTTATATATACGGTATCAATATTTATTCTGGAAAAGAAAATTCAATACATGAAGAAACACTTGATGAAAGAGTTGTGAAGAAAGTTAACTGAATCAATACAAAGTACCTAGGTAGTACGTAGTACTATGCTTTGATAGATTCTCTACCTCAATACGGCTCTTGTATTCGTTATCATATCTAGCCCTTGGGACGTGTATAAAAAATGTTCCAAACTTTTTGAACGTACACTGCAGAGAATATAGTAAAATGATGAGTATGCAAAGAAGGCATAATTTGTACTCGTTGACAAGATACTAAAGATTTCTTGGTAGTAAGCAATTGTCATATCGGTACAATTGGTACAATAGGAAGAAAAAATGAAAGATGGCAATAAAAAAGTACTTGTCCCGGATTCAATTATGTTTTATAATTCATTTATGAGTCGTCGATCATGCCGATCAGTTGATATCACAGTATGATTTAGATTGAAAAAGTTCCAAATGGTGGAGAAAAAGTTTTTATAATCTATTTATGACTTCTATATATACCGCATATATAAGTTACAATGAAACAGAAACGTTCAAAAATGCCATTTATAAACTTTTTAATCTCAGTGACGGAGAATATGATAACCATCGGAAAATCTCAGCTATGCAAAAAAAGTAATGAGAAGAGGCAGGCCTTCAACAAAAACCAAATTTATGAAAAATGTTGATCATTTCCCCTTTCCAGGAACTTCAAGAAAACGGTGTGTACAATGCGCCACATTCAAGAAAAAAAGAACGAATTACTTGCCAAATGTGCACAGTAGCGCTTTGCAATGATTGTTTTGCAAAATATCAATCATAAATACCGTATCCATTGTGTATCTACAATAATAAATAAACACATATTGAATTACAACTGTGCATGCTCTATTTTACTATTTAGTACAATATATGAGGTATATTCACAATGTAAGTTCCGTTTCTATTTCTATCCGCGGCAGCGCTGCGATCGCAGTTCCGAGCATGCGCGGCAGTTACTCTGACTCAAGCAGAAGATATGTATGCCATTTTCAGATCGCTGCTGCCGACGTCTTATTTGTAGTGCTTCTTTATGATGTCAGCCTTAATTAAAAATGCCGCCACTTTTAAATGCGAAGAAAGTTAAACGAAGTGAAATTTATCGACAAATCTGCGAGGTTTACCGACAAAATGCTATGAGTGATGATTCAATGGTTGATGTGGACGCCTGTCTTTGGTTACTGATTAAGTGGTTCACGGGATTGAAGAGAAGCTTAAGCAAAACCGTAAGTTTATAATTAGTGCTCTTGCTATGAAATTTCCGCAAATTTCACGATCACTAAATCATGAAATTGTTACTAAAAAACTGAAACTTCGAAAACTTTGCTCACGTTGGGTACCTAAAATTCTTACTGCACAGCACAAAAAACAACGAATGGGCAATGCACTTCAGTTTTTGACACGCTACAATGAAGACGGTGATAATTTTTTTTCTCGGATAGTCGCGGGGAATGAAACTTGAGTATCTTACGACACCCCAGAAACTAAACGGCAATCAATGGAATGGAAGCACACTTCGTCCCCAACGACAGTTAAGCTTAAGCAAATCTTGACATCTCGAAAACTCATGTGCACCGTTTTTTGGGACAGAAAAGGCATTTGCTGATTAATTTCTTACCACGAGGCCAAACAATCAATGCACATGTTTACTGCAAGATCATTAAGAAATTGTGCCGCGCAATACAAAACAAACGCCGAAGATTACTGTCAAAAGGTGTTGTTTTTATCCACGATAATGCCCGACCTCACACTGCGAACGTGACAAAAAAACTCCTACAGGAATTTGACTGGGACGTGTTTGATCATCTTTTGTACAGCCCGGATCTCGCTCCTATAGATTTTTATCTCTTCTCACGCCTAAAATCTTTCCTTGGTGGTCAACACTTCAACGATGATGACGAGCTGAAAGAATATCTTACCACATGGCTAAAAACACAAGCGGCAACCTTATATGAAGAAGGCATATAAAAACTTGTGCTCAATTGACAATAAATCTTATGTACAGTACATTTTTCAAGAAATACAAAAAAATCGTATTGATAGGGGACTGAATGTTTTATCGATAAAAACATACACATTACTAAAATAACCTTACTTTTTGCCTGGTCGAACCTATTTAGTCGATTGTTGATTAAACGACTCGAGAAAGTTTCCAATTTGCTCCTTTCATGAACCTCTATTTTATAATATAATAGACGCTGTTTAGACAAGTCAAAATTTAACTAGACTTTAATTAAAACCATTTCAACCACCAACTGTACGAGTCATTCAGTCAGAAAAAATCATGCCAAATCGTTCTACTAAAAGAGAAAGAAGAAATAACATAATTCGTCTCTTAACTACTTAAGTATAAAGGTACACACACACATATTTTATAGTTAGCTATATACAGTTATTTATTATATTATTTGTTACATTTCTTCAATTTTCTTTTACAATCTTTTTTATTACACATAGTGAACGAAGTATATTATAGTAGTTAAATTAGCATTCAAAATTTATTGTGGACATGTTTGTTTCGTAGTTAAGCAAAGCAGTATTTGTTGGTACTTAAACAGAGATAGAAATACAAATATAAATTGTTTTGTTGACAGATAGATTATACGGAAGTTCTCATCCTAAGATGTCAGGCCTAGACCCCAAGAGAGATAAAGTCATAGGGAGAAAATGGAATTTGGATCAGCAAAAAGAAAAAGAAAAGCCAGAAGAACTGTATTAAACTGGGTTTTAAGTTCCAAGTATAATTAAGTTTCTCAATAAAACTGCATCGGGTAGCACAGAATCATGTGAATCGATGGCTTTGACTCCTAAAGAACACCATCATCTTGACCGACACTCCGTTGAAGTATTCCAGATGGACCAAATACCAATCGAACGCCAGTTGGAATAAGAGATAACAAACCCTAGCCTATCAGAATCTAACACTGAAATTCCCATGTTGCCGTTGAGCAATATAATTCACGATAATGAACAGATTCAGATAGATCCTCTGAGTTAGCAGCGACGCCAGAAATGTAGCTGAATTTGTTAATTGGATATGGAGGAACATGACATAGTTCAAAGCGGCCCCACACATCAGTTAAATAATAGTGATAAAGATACCTCAAAGATAATAGATACTTTTTTAATTTTCATTTCTAAAAAAAACTAAATATGTAATAGTGAAACTCAACATCGTTGCTAGTTAGTTGATTCAAATTCTCAAAATAAAATTTTGTGTTTTGCATGCAGACTATTTAGCAATTCATAAACTCAGATGGTACAGAGAAGGTGCTGTAAGTGAAAAGACTTTGGTTACATAGACATATGAGTACCAAAGAACATATGGCCTTTAGATGTTCTAATGGATAACATTAGAGAACGGAGAGCACGAAAAAACAATAGACCAAGAAAAAGAAAGGTTAATTTGTGAATCTCAGAAAGATTGACTTAATTTGTTTGAGAGATTAATTAGTTTTTTAGCCTCTGATATTGTGGTATTTAGAGCTCACAGAAAATATCTGAAAGCAGGCGACAACACTAGGAACTCTGGTAACTTCATCGACTTATTTAAACTGATATCAAAATTTGATTCTACGTTAAGAGACATGAGATGCATTAGTGACAAACAATTTGTACACCATTATATAAGTCACGACATTCAAAATGATGTCAAAAACACTTACCGATGACGTGATACGTAGGGTAAAAGAGACAAAATATTATTCTTTCTTGCTCGACTGTACTAGAGAGTGTAGTAGAGTTCAACAAATGTCAGTTAACTTAAGATATTGTAATATCGGATTTCTTGCTGTCACTGAGACGACTGGAGAATATTTAACTAATGCAATATTAAGAACTAGAAAAAAATGACTTAAATATTTAAAACTCTCTTAGTCAAATTTAAGACAATGGTGCAAATATGGTGAGCGTTAATAGCGGAGTTAAAACTCAAATATTAAATATTAATCCCAGAGCAGTTTTTTACACCTTACGGTTGTCATAACTAGAACCGCTGTTAGTATACGCAGTTAATTTCTGTGGCAGCAAAAAATTTTTTTGGTTTCGTTCAGAAAATTTATTTGCGATTTTGCTATTATAAAATGCATTGAAAGCTTAGAAAATCAAACAGCTAAACACATTCAGTGAACGTGATTTGATTTTATACAGAAATGCACAGTTTAAATTCATCATGTCACTACATGTATGGTACGAGATATTATTGTTTGTCAATATCATAAGCAAATAATGGCATACTGCACAAGTCGATTTAGGCATTGCTCTTAAACATTTGCGTACATTTTGCAACTAGATCAAAGAATATCGACAAAACTGAATTTAAACAATGCTTGTCTGACACTCGTCAATTTATTGAAAAAAGCAATTATGATCTACCAAAAGAGTTTAAAAATAAAAAGGCGCCCAAGAAGAAAAAAAATTGATTACGAAGGTAGCGATCAACGTGTCCAATTCCTCTAAAGCCGATATGAAACAAATTTTTTAACACCATGACTAATTCTATAATAAACAATATGGATTCGAGATGTCCTTAAATCTACATTTTGAAAATTAGTTTTCTCTATGATCTAAGCAACTTAAAAAGTAGTAAAAAGTCAGAAAGAAGAAATATTTAAAAAACTGTCAAGACACAGTACTGTGAGTAGGTGAGAGCAGTAACTTTGAACCTTACGAATTATATAAAGAATTACAAAGCTTGATCCCTGATTTACTAAAATTCATTAAATATGTGACACAACTGGTCGAATATATAACAGAAAATAACTTCAAAGAAATTTACTTAAATATTTAAATTGTCGTTTGAATTTTGTTAATACCTGTAAGTATAGCCTCCCCTGAAAGAAGCTTTTCAAAATTAAAACTAATAAAAAATCATTTAAAAAATACGGTGAGTCAGAAAAGACTTTCAGCTTTCGCAGTTTCATCTATTGTAGCAGATATAGCTTCTAAGCGAAATTACGATACTATTACTAACGAGTTCAGTAATGTTAAAGCAAGAAATTTTTCTGTTCCTTTAATCATTTTTTAAATTTGTCTTTAATGGCCTCGCAAAGTATATCTTGCCCACATCAAATTTAAGTCTTGCCCCGCCACTGGTTCCATTCATTTAAATGAAGACACGACACTACCATTCGTTTAGTTCCAGGTAGTGTGCGTACTTCCATTGAAATTAATGGAAACAATATTTTCTTTCTGCTTCTGCGGCGCGTGCGATTCGTTCGGCTCCGGCTAGTGTGCGCCTACCTTTAGATAATTTTAACGTACTCTCTGATTTGTTTGATAACCAGAACTTGTTTTCATCCTAAAGTGAACGAAACATGTGCCCAATCAACTACACAAAATAAAAAAACAAAACTTTATGGTCAAGAGTAATAAATTAAAGAAGGAAAAATAAATAAAAAAAGTACAACTTAATTAAAAAAAACAAAGTGTTTCAAATTATATCAGAAAGTGTAAATAATTATAATTTTTATTGCAAAACGATAACTAAACTGAATAATGCAAGTACTGTTATATTTAAAAAAAATCCGTTGCACTCATAATAGCCATCTATTTATATATAAACATTACAAAACCTTACGTAATAGACAGTGCTCATGCTTAAAAATGATTTGTTTATTTCTATTCGTGATTAAAAAAGTGGCCAGTCTTATCAATTGATATTAACTTCCGTTTTCGTTAAAGTAATCTTGTCGCTGAACATAAATAATTATTTCTTAAAAGACACTCTTCAGTTTCATTCCGAGAATTAATTTTTTACATGATTTGTTTTAAACAGCTTCCATTACTGTTTATGTTCTCATGACCTCTCAATGTATACGTACTTAATGCACATTAATGTTAAAAGCCTTCAAACTAATATACGAAAAGCTAAAATTACACGCCTCACTATGCATAATTACGTTAATGTTAATCATTTTGTTGCCATAATTACAAACCGAAATTGTGTTTATAATAGTAAACGCAAATTCATGTTGCAAGATATAAAAGTTGATTTTAGCAATTTTTAGATGAAAATATAAAAGAAAAACTTTACACACTTCTAAAATCAAACATACGAGGGCAAGCCATTAAGTACATGCACTCTACGAGGTAGATCGATAAACTGTTAATTGAGCTTGAGAAATCGTGAAAATTCTATTATATTTAGTATTATGACGCATAAAAAATTTTGGGGAAAAATTAAATGGAAAATAATTTAGTATTATCAAATTTTCTTGTCCAAATAACAATCTAAATGGTTTCTTACTTTTTAATAGATCATTGACAAAAAAGACAAATTGATGATTCTAAATCTATGTATCATCTAGTTTCTCTGAACTAATTCACAAATCAATAATTTTCAAAGTCAAAATACAGAAACAGTTATCAATTAGTTCCAAATACACTGTATATTCACTAATATTTTGTTTGTTTTAAAACACAGAGAAGGCTTGCTGAAATTATCTTTGCATCCAATTTTAAAACAATTAATAGAACTAATGAATAAATCGCATTGTTCTAGAAGAATAATTTTAGATTAATAATAATACCATACATGCTTTTTTGCATATTCAAACAATTTAAAGTTACTCAAAAGTATCGTTTTCTTAAATAAAGCAAACTGTAAATTTTAATATTGTTAAATGCTAATTGCAAGTAGAGTACCCTACCGATTGGTATCGAACTCGTGGGCGTGCTGTAAGGGAATTTGAGTTATTGCAAATTAAACTTCGGAAATGTACTTAAATTTGTAATCCCATAGTAACAACTTCTTTTTAAGCTTCCTTAATGGGCGTGTTTAAAAGATTATTAACTCGAAAAAGCAGTTAATGCGTTAAATGATTTATGTTTTTTATGTAAACATCGTGATGCTATTAAATAGAAAACTATATGTATTATATTGCGTTTCATGGTTAAATTGTTTTATCATTTGAAGCTTTATTGATATTATTTTGAGATTTTCTATATTAAGTCTAAAAGAAAGCCAGATCAAAATTTATATCCGGACCGTCGGGGTGTCGTAAACAAACACACAAATGCGAGTACCCAACGGTGACTCAAAAATGGAATAGTCCCAAATAAACTTCGCCTAGAGTAATTATCACACTTGGATAAAAAAGAGTTGATTATGATGATACGACCCCAAAAGGAACAAGTACAAAATCTCTGAAATTGGACACATAAAATCTATTGTAATTGAAAAAAAATTCTGAAATGGAACAATTAGAGCAGAACAGATAGCAACTGTATAGACATTTAATTACGCAGATATTAGAAATCACATGTTAGTAAAACCACATCACAGGCCTACATGTTAATTGCTATTTCAAAGAACGAATAATCATATTTAAATGAGAAAAGAATGTATATTACTTTTTGAGAATTTTGGAATTAGCAGACTCGTTTTAAGATATTCTGCACCACACAGACAACGTCGATGCCAGACTGCAACTACTTTTTAGGTAACTAACAAGAAAAACAATCAAGGTAACTTCATTATGAAACATACCGTGTTGCTTCCATGCAGTAGATGACAGAAAAGAACAACTGGAAACCGCTAAGAAAAGCATTGCACTGACAGGTTTTTCATCAGAAACTTTTCAGAAAGGGAAAGATGTTAAAGTTTGTAAACAAGTCTTTCGTCGAATTTTAAGGGTCAGTAATTCAGATAATCTTTACATGTAGGAAACTATAAAGTAGTTAGTTAGATAATCACTCATTCGTCCTATTTGGACTCTTCAGAGCTGAAATACTGTAATGCAGTTTCTACAACTATATAATGATGGTTTCTGCAATTATATGAACAAGTTTTTGCACTTGCATAGTACAGAATATTATGCCGCATATAATTCAAATACATTTTTTGAAACTCGCAGTTGTAATATTTACTATTAGTGATGGCCAAACCGTAGACCAAGACAAGACCACAAAAGTCTTGGTCTTGCACCCGTTGGTCTTGCTCTTGGTCTTGTAATGATATCCTTAATCTCGGTCTTGCTCCTGGTCTTGAATATAGAGTTTTGGTCTTGCTCTTGGTCTTGCACGCAAAACTCTTGCAGTCTTGCATTTTTACACTGTAATATTAATGAAACTTCACAAGTCAATGTTGTTAAAATTTTTTTTTTAATGGACATTTGATTAATAACGAAAAATTAAGTTACTTTAATAAAAGTAAAAAAGTCTGTCTAACCCATATAAATTATAATACACAATGTTTCGGCTTTTTTAATACTTAAGTCATCTACAAGTACAACTGCATCTGTAAATGACTTAAGTACTAAAAAAATGTAGAAATATGTATTGCTTATCATTTTTATTATTAAAAATGAATGTGAATTAGACAGAATTTTTTAGTTTTCATTAATCTACTAAACCTGCAATAAGAACGATGATACAAAATATTAAGTTATTTAGTTTATATAATTTATTTTTAATTTTACATGTCAACGATCTAACAAGATTTAATTGAATTTTATACTCAATAAACCATCAAAATACAAATACATAAATACATACGCAAATGTTAATTAATTTCAATTCTTAATTTTGAAGAACCTTAAAATTGTATATACCAACATTTTTTATCGAATGGTTATATTTAAATTGTCATAAACTAATAATATATATTCCAATAATTTTTAAAATTTTAAACAATAAAAAGATGCATATAATAAAAAGGATCAACAATTCTTTTTTCCACAAATATTCAATAATAAGCACTATTGCAATGTGTCCGTTGTATTTTATAATAGATGTACTTTTAAATGCTGAGAATTCAGTTGTTTTGAAAAAAAATAACTCCTCGACATGTTTGAGAGATTTGCATGAGTATTATAGGCGCCGTGCCGGTTTAAAATCCATTGTAGGTGCTTTTTAGTACAAATTTCGAATTAACAATTTGGGAACATCATTTTACTTTCACGTATACATACAATAATTTTTTTTTAAAACAAATGTTTTTTTGTATGTGGGATAAATAAAAAATGATAAATAATCGTTCGTAATAAGAAAAAAACTGCAAGAGTCTTGCAGGATAGTCTTGTTCTTGCCGATATCTTGCAAAGCTAGTCTGGCATCCAGTATTGGTCTAGCAACCTTAAGTCTTGGTCTTGCTAATGGCGTTGTTATCTTGGTCTTGGTCTTGCAAATCTTACGAGACTAAGACAAGAATGCAAGACTTAAGACCGATTTTGGCCATCACTATTTGCTATATAACTAACAACTTCATAGTTTCCTACATGTAGATTAACTCGTACGTTGCTCCGTTTCTACGAGATGGCATGGGGTTTAGCCTTAGATTTATTAATAAATTTAACACCCGATTAGGATAAAACTATAGCAATTTATTTTGTGAAAACTCCATTAGAGTATTCCAGTGCTGAAAAGACCAAATAGAACGAAACAGCTGTCCACTTATCTATAATGGTGGTTTCTGCAATTATATAAACAAATTTTTGCACCTGCATAGTACAGTTGGGAATGTTATGCCGCGTATAATTCAAATACATTTTTAAATTCGCGGTGGTAATATCTAACTAACAATTTCGTAGTTTCCTACTTGTAGATGAACTCGTATGTAGCTCCGTTTCTACGAGATGGCGTTAGCCTCAGATTTATTAATAATTTTGGTACTTACGCAAGAGTTGGGAATATCATTCAGGAAAGAAAAGAAGGTAACCACATATCTGCTAAATTTGCTAAAAAATAAGAAACTGTTATTAAGTATATTAGTTAAATGTTTAAAATGTTTAGAATCACATTGTTGTTGCAGTAATACTCGTCGAAGTTATTTTAGCTTTGATTCAGACCGAAAAAGAACTTGAAAGTAAAAAATTCCGTTACATTTTTAATCATCATCATCATCTTTAATATGGGTTTTAGCTCACCTTGGTTCGATGTATGCAAACAGTTCTTATCCAAGGAGAAGAACATTGTTTCCACAGCCGTGAAAGTTATAAACCTCAAATTTTACGTAAACTTTTTCGCTTCTCAATGTCGTACAAATGACGATCTAAAAGTTCGACAAATAATGGATAATATGTTCGGTCCCACCATAGAAGCTGCTGGGTATTTTACAGGTTAGCAAAAAGTAAATTTTACATAATATAAAAGTAATTATTCTGTCGCAAGATACAGACTTTTGAAAAACGCGGTTGATGTTGAAACTTCAACGTCTGCAAAACAGATAGATGTAGTAATCCTTTCTCCAGAATCTGGTGATCAAGACATTGACAGTGATGAAGATGCAATTTATGACGATGTACTGCATTTACATGGAAACAGCCGCAAAAGTTTCTGGATAAGTAGAGCTACATTTTCAAGATTCTTCAGATAGTGAAGAGCGAGAGAAAGAAACACCAACAAAAAGAAGAGGAATGTGAAGAAAAGCGTAGGAAGTGTCAATTGATCCTGACGCTAAGGATCCTCCAAAAATAGGCAAAGAACACGTTAGAAAGTCGTAATATAAAATATTTTCTTTATTTCTTACAACCAAAATACTTTCTTTTATCAGAGAACAAAATCAGCTCTATGCTAAGAGGGACAAAAAGGTTCATAACTTTAGTGTATCTGACAAAGAGATTCGACAGTTTCTAGGATTACTTTTAATCAGTGGCTATCATAGCCTTCCAATTAAAAACGATTACTGGTCTACAGCTGAGGATATGCAAGCATCAATTTTTGCTAAAACAATGAGCTGGAAAAATTCCGAACCATAAAGCGCTACCTTCATTTAGTTGACAATGGCAGCTTTTCGAATTCTTTGGCAAAAGTCTTGGTGTTTCATGAAAAACTAAAAGAACGGCTTCAACAGTTTGGAGTATTTCACAAACATTTTAGTATAGATAAATCAATGGTACCACATCCTAGACGTCGCTTGGCGAAAATGTTTATCAAAAATAAACCGATTAGTTTTGGATTCAAGATATGGATGCTTTGTGTGAACGATGGATATCCATACAACGTGCATGCGGGGTGTGTAAAATGGAACGACAATGCGGTAGTAACTGTAGCAAGTAATCACTTTAAATTTACACCAGTTCAAACAACAACCAGAAGAGTGAAATCTGTAAATAAAAAAGAAGTCACACCACGAAACCTAATCAGCATTTATGATTTGGGAACGGGTGGCGTTGACATTCTCCGCCGCTTATCAGTTAACTACAAACTCTTTTCAATTTTATCCACATATAAATCCCGGAACCTCTATAATCCACTTGCAGTTTAGACGAAACGTAGCACTCATAAACGTTGAAAAATGTTTGTTTTCATAATTTTCATTCCAACAAGTTAGTGTATATATAACGTATGGTTTATGTAATGTCTAATTCATGCACTAAGAAATAAATAGTGAAAATTTTACTTCTATTTTTTTCAGTGCTTCAGAGGTACATATAATATGTAACATTATATCGCAATGCTAGGAATCGCAACCAAAATAGAAGAGTACGAGAGAGATCACATAGTAGACACACGATGTGCAAAGAATAGTCGGAAAGTGTGTACAGAGCGTTCAATATAGAAACATTTAGAAAAAATGAATAATTCATTATTAATCGGAAGTTTTTATTCAGCGTTTAACACAAGTTATTGATGGCGATGATGATTATACAGTGTGTCGATTTAAAAACTTTGATAATATATTTACAACAAAAACTAACATCAAAAATTACAAAAACCCGCTTCGACAATACGAAGAGGGAACCAAATGGAAGTCATCGTATTGTAGAAGATTATTACACCCAATATCCTCAAAAACAATTGCGCTGGATATTCTACGAGATACAACATGTGATAACTATCCCAAAACCAAAAATTTTATCATCGCAAATAGTGGATTTAACAGCATTTAAGGAAACTTCATTACATATTTGCTAATTATTCCAAAACTGTAAGTTGAATGTCACTTTGGTACTTTCGAATAACATTTTTAACCTTTTCAACGATGTATCATAAATAGGGAGTTGCAATTTATATTTTTGAAGTTGGGGTGGCCGGGGATGAAAAGGTAGGTGGGAGTGTGCCGCTGGCCATGTCGATCTGGCTCCTCCTCCATATTGTCGAAATCGGTTTTTGTAATTTTTCATATTTTTTGTTGTAAATATATTCCTAATCCAAAATTTTCAAATTGGCACACTGTTGGTGTGTATCTTAAACAAATTTTTTATTTCTTTATGTAATATCTCTATATTCCTTATAGACATACTTTCATGTTACGCGCCTTTATCTAAGAATCCGTCCAATGCGTCTTGATTTGTATTAAAAAACAATTTTTAAATTTTATATTTTTAATTCAAGATTTTTTTTAAGTTGTTATGAACGTTTCCGGTTCGGCTCCAACATATTAACGTTACTTTCTTACCGCCAATGTACTATTCGATTTGATCTAATTATATACTCGATAAACGGCAGCTATAGTCGTAAATTTCCTAATTATTATAATTTTGGTATGAAGTGGCAGTTAAAAATAATTTGTTCTCTATAGCGACGCCTACTGTTAATTGGCTTCAAAAAATTAAGTACCAAATCATTGGTTACATTTATCTTTGATCCAAGTATCTGCGAACAATTTTTTTCTTTTCTGATTAATACTTTTTTTTGTTTTTAAAATAGCAGTGGTGACAAGTTTTATTAAATGTAACATTTTTCTTATACATTGACATTTTTAGTACTCCATTTACTATAAAAAAAACCTTGTTGTTACTTTCTCTTTACATCTTTTTAAAGTAATTCTGCGGTTTGTTTTGACTAGACTTTACGCCTTTTTTGTTTTTTTTTGTAGTTTTCTGTACTTTTTTGAGAGCAACGGACTAAAACACCTTATGCTATTGTAGCTGAGGATTATAAAACTATAAACCAAATCAGGTTCCAAGAATAATTGAGTACGCTTTTGGAATAATAGAAAACAGATTGTTTAATGTTACATTCACGTACTAAAGAGATTGGGGCGACATTCAAAACTGGCCAAAATTTTTAAATATTTTTTTTCTTATTAAACGAATTTCTTATCACTTCAATCATAAGCAAAAATTCGTAAACAATAAAATCAGTAAAACTAAATAATAGCAAAAAAGTTAATTGTGAAAAAAACTTGCAAAAACCGTAGTAGTAGTATAAAATTATATTTAATGTTTTGTAATAAACTCTGAAACTCTCTAAATCTGAGTAATTCAGTTTATACATGTAAAACAAAGAAATGACATGTATGAATTTCTTAACAAATAATAATAAAAAAAACAGTATTTGCCATTAAACATCTATAGAATTATGTAGAAAATTGATTGCTGTAATTTTCATAATTTTCTAACGAAATTTGTTGAAAATTAAATGTGTCTTAATTAGACTGAAATTAAACGGTAACAAATGTTTGTCTTTGATTTACTAAAAGCAACATTAGGAATGTAAAAAAATTGAAACGAAACATGTGCTAGTTATATATTCATATCGTTTTCAGTGCAGTATGTGAATGTATTAAGTCCCCTTCATGAATATAGATGACTAATAGACAATTAGGAGCCTTAACTAAACTAGTAGTTGGTATACAGGGGCATCTTAAACACATGTGCCTTCACACGCGACCCATTCAACAATAGGGTTTACGTTAACAATAGAATAGAATTATGAATCTTCGCAGATTAAAAAAGCGATTATATTATAAAGTTTTACGAGTTTCTGTGATTAATTATAACGCCAGATAGAAACAAGAAGTGTTGGGGCCAATTTCCATATGTTTTGATTATAACAGTTTTGGATAATAAACTTATTGGGTTATCGCGACATGGATTAGCACTTACATTAATGGTACCTAAACTGTAATCTTGTTTTATGGATATAAATTGGTAGAATGTCTTAATTAATAAAACATCGATAAACAAATTTGTCGGTCAATGAATAATGAGGAAACGACCAACTTTGAGAATCGAAACAAAACAGACAGACAAGTCCTCGAGTAAGTATAGCATGCACAAACAACGTTAAAGTTTACATACCGGCAACTTGTAATGTAGCATTACGGCTCACCGCCGATCCAGCAATATTCTTAGCTACACACCAATACACTCCTCCATCTTGTTCCTTTTGCTATTAACGGTTCGAAGGAAGAACAAAGAGCCTGCAGGTAATAGAACACGATGCGATTTGTTGTCCACAGGTGAAGTTCGGACCGGTTCGCCGTCTTTAAACCATTCTATCGAGGGTTCTGGACGACCTTCCGCTTTGCAATTTAGAGTAACGGGCTCATTTTTAGCGACGATTATATCCGATGGATGCTCAGTTATACGTGGTGAGCGATATTGGGCTGTAAAAGAAAACACTAATTAAATTTCGTTAAAAAAACAAGATGGATTTGCCGCCGAGTACAGATCATTTTTCAAAATAAATCCGGTACAAACGAGCACAAACAGTATAATGGTCCATTAGCAGACATCATTAGTAGAATGATATTATTTACGTTTGTACTTCAAAAAGGATCAAAAATATCTTAAGAAGTAACTAGCAGCAGAGAACTTTGGCTATAAACCAGCCAGCGCTTATGTAAAATTAGATACATTGTGTTTACACAAATAGTAGACGCCCTTCCTTATTTGCTTATTTACTTAACCCTGTAACTCCGTATTTATTTTTAAAATAGGCTTATGTAAATAAGATGTGATGCGTTAAATCATTTTTCCGACTCAAATAAACATTAAAAACAGTAAAAGTTTTAACGTAAACTAAAAACAAATCCTTTGGGTCGCATCTACTCAACTAAAGGCAATAATATCCTTAATGGAGTTGCTACTTCTTTATATTGCGCTTTACAGCTTCACAATTGGATTTGTACTACAATATAAAATATTAAAAAAAATTACACATTACAGAAATTCGAGTTTGACCGCCTCGATAATTTCCGAAATTAAATTTGTTCCGAACAGGAAGACATCTGATCGGATTATCGTAATCTTCTTAGGCGATTACCGCTATACGCATTTACATTTTTTGTATTGGAGAGAGTAATGGAAGAAAAACATCCGTTTAAATCGAAAATTAAATTTTATTTTTCTAGAGTGCTCGTCGTTCTAAAGTTGATTGAAATTTACGACGATGCGTCATCTTATTTTCTTTAATCTTTTACAAAATTTAATAAAATAATTCATAAACTTTAATTTTTAATATTTCACACATGGAAAGCATTGAATTTAAATGTATCGCACCAAAATAGATACATTTTTTTGTATAACACCAAACAGAAATAATAAATAAAATTTTAAATGACACGACACAGAGTTTTGAAATAACCTGAAATAACATGTTCGTATTTTTTAATGCCCAAATGCTCTTAATTCAACATATCGTGCCGATTTGAATGCATTGATTGATTTTTACATCGTTTCTTTTATTTTTGTAGTGATTGTTAAACTCCTTTTTTTTCAATAAAAACCTGTCTAGTTTTTCTACTTTCTCAAGATGCCTATGTCTTTTTTTAACCCTTGACCCCCATCCCAATTCTATCGAGTTTTTATTCACCTATGACCGCTGATTCTTGTAACAGTCCATTCCAAAATGTTTTTTTTAAGCAGTTCACTTGTTTGGCTACTTACTACTCGAAATAAATGAATTTATCTAAAACTTCAATTAAGGTAGTTATCTTGGATAATGGTTCACCGAAAAAAAATGTTTTATCATTTCTGTGATTCTGCAGAACATACCATACAGCTTATTTAATTACTTCCTTATTTTTCTTTATTGATCTGAAGTTTACAAAGATTATACGCAAACTAAGTAATTCAATGCAGGTTTCAAAATTCTATATAGCTCAAGCATTTACTTCTTGCTAAAATTGTTAGTCATTTGCGGTCAATCGTGTAACTGATAATGTATTAATTTGCTTACTAAAAACAAAAACGATTTCTACAAATTCATAAAAATTTCCTTAACTCACAGATTTTTCAATTCCAAAAATTTAGGTGTATTCTCTTCAGCGTTGCAAAATATCATATTTTCCAAAGTATTGAAACGTTCGAGAAGTTATTTGCAAATTCAAGAGCCTTCTAGAAGTTGTTATCCATCTTCTAGAAGATATACCGAAAAATAGGGAACACTCGAGAAGGATTTCCAAATGTGTATAAATACCGAAGAAAGAAATCGTAGGTCAGTTATTGCCGTAATGCGAATACAGCAGTGTTAAGATTATTCAAGTTGAAATAAATAAGTCGTTAGCACGTGTGTGTACATAAATATACAGAGAACAATCTTGTACGTGATTTTAGTGTAAACAAGTGTGTGAAGCTATCCGCAGACTTTATCTTATCTTAATTAGTGTAAGTGTTTTATTAAACATTATTAGATTTCATTAGTTCGGTTAATTTACACATTTGGAAATCCTTCTCGAGTGTTCCCTATCTTTCGGTATATCTTCTAGAAGATGGATAACAACTTCTAGAAGGCTCTTGAATTTGCAAATAACTTCTCGAATGTTTCAGTATCATATCAAACGATATATGTAACTTTAAAGGATTTATTATTTAACAAAAAAAGAACTGTTTCATGCACATAGTTAAAAACCAAATATGTTTGTAGAGTAACTTATTGAGTCAAAAACAAGCTAAACGAATGTGTAGTAAAAGAGATAAAACATAAAAATAAACCGTTTTCTGATTAACGTTAGAATGTCTTCCGGGTTTGGACCGTGTCATTGTTGTCGTAACCGAAGTTGCCAACGTTTCGCCAACTTTCTTCACGTTTTCTGATTTCCAATAGAAAAACAAAGGTAAACATAATATTATTAAAACAGAAGATTGTAGATTGTATTATCCATTAAATCATTTAAAATTATTATTAAAACAGACCTGTAATATTACTTAAAAATTCAAGCATATAATTGGATTGGATGAAATTGGATGAAACTAAAAGAAGAAAAAATATCTTTCATTCCCTGCTGTTGAAGCAACTGCAGTGTAGCTATTCACGCAGTTCTTATCTGGCCATTGCGAGACTGGCACGGAACTGATTTCTAGCATGTCAGTGGTGGAATATTTCTAAAATGCTCTCAAAAAAGTATTTTGAAAATAATCTAATTTTAGAGAAAAAGAGACATAACAAAAGAACAAATAAAGTATTCATATTTGGGTAGTCGTTAAATGTACTTCCATGTAGTCTAAAAATATTAGCAAGGAAATGAATCAGTATAACTGACATGTTGTTTCTTAAAAACTCGTTTTTATAGGGAGTGGTTGCCCAGACAAATCTCTTTGTAATCTATGCCACACCCGATATAGTCGTAAAGCCTTTCTGCCCTCTATCAAGACCTATAGCAATTGGGTCTAAACGAGTCATTAAATCTGTAACATTTGAGGCAGCTTCAGATATTTGTGTTCGAATTTTAGGTCACAGCATTATTGTTTTTCCATTCTTTATGGTATACATTCTATTTTCTTCGAGCATTTCCGGTATTTTTCAATACTATTGTTCCTTTTATTCATACACTCAAAATGCTTCTAAACAAAAGTTCAGGTTTTGGTATGATTATGTAAACAATAAAACGTCACACGCTTATAGTGTTTCTCACAGTCACCGTCAACAAAGCAAATAGCAAAAGACAGCTAACTGAAATGTACGGTCGACAGAGATTATCCCTTCGGCAGCTGGAATTAGGAGAGGATACCACAATATGCGTCAACTGATTTGTCGGATTTAATTTAGTACAAGGACGTATTAGGCGATTTGGCCATTGATATTTTCAGAATCATTTGTTTTTTTTTTTTAATAAAATTAATGATTGTATTGTGAGATATATCAAACTATAAATACCTTAATATATATCCTCTTCTAAACGCCGATTCTCTTTGAACGTTAACGCAATGTCACTTTAAGTAGTCCAGTAATATTTCGGTCAAGTTAATCATAAAAAGCAACAATGCAGAAATATATAAAGACAATCACAGTATATAATATTATTACACTTACGTACAAGAATATTAAACTTATGTATCTAGCCAAAAATCCCATACGGAGCTCAAACATAGACATTTACAACATCAAACATGGTTAATATAAAAAGACACAAAAAACCATAGAAAAACAAAAATATTAGGAATTTCGTTTAGAGATAGAAAATGAATGATTGGATAAGAGATAAAACGAGAGCCATAGATTTCATTGAACAAGCAATTAGCCTGAAATGGAATTGTTCTGGATATAACGAACGCTCAACGCAGCCCAAAACAGAAAAAATTAGAGACAGATGAGGAAAGTCTACATCCCGAAACAGAAAAGATAAAAAATAGACTAAAAGAAGAAGATATAATATTCTTGTAAGTACTGAAGTCACAAATCCTTCTTGTCTTGCTATACCTACAATTATAACAGTTATTTGTATTTCCAAATTTTGCTTTCTACAATGCAACCATATCTGAAATCATTTTTCAACGACGAACATTAAAGTGATTTCCTTGGTAAAAAGCTTCGCTTAGAATTTTTTGAAACGATCGATAGCATTTTAGCCATTCCATTTTAAATCGACCAAAATCAATGGAATTGCGGAAGTTGGGTCTACAAATGTTGCTGAATATTGTCAAAATAATGAGTTCGAACAAAAAAATATTATTTGACCAATCATAGGTTGAACATTGATGGAAGTGAATTGTTTAATGAGAAATTTTAGTATAGTTTTGATTTCATTTTTCACACCTTAGCTGCTCAAATTTTTCGATGATTTTTTTCCTAGAACGAGCAGAACAATACCTTTAAAATAAACTCTATTCGAAGAAAAGATATAAACAAACACCAAAATTATAATAATGTAGAAGCTGAAAATGCAACTTTTGACAGCCGTTCTACGACGATGTGTTAATGTTGGTGTGGTAAGGCACTGAACTGAAAACGATTCAGGTGAAAGTTCTCATTGTTGTGTTCTGTCGGTAGAATTGTTGTTTGTATTTGTGGTGCCTGTGGTGAGTATGTTTGGTAGACACAATAGTGCATCGAATGCACTCACTGCTCGAAAAGGTCATTGCATAGACAGTACGCTGTAAAGTTGGCGGTGCTGCAGGGGTCAAAGTAGCACTTGACACTTTTAACACTCGCCCATTTCACTGGCGACTGCGGAAGGTGAGACATCTCTACACCAAACGTTAATAAAACGCAACTACGTGGTAAGCAAAATAATGATGTACCGAATATTCGGTTAACTATTCGGCGAACGGAATATTCGGCCACTTTACCGAATATTCGGTATTCGGTTACCGAACAAAATCGTTATTCGGTACATCTCTACAATAAGCACTCCACTAGTTGCGCCGGTAATACGACACTACCGGGAGAATGTTTACAAATGATGAATAGATTAAGATTTTCTATGTGTGACTATTTTTAATTAATTTTTTTCAATAGCAAATTAATTAAGAATATGCCTAAAATAAATGCCTTACGCCAAGGACCAAATTTTTCAAAAAAAAGTGTAATAGATTCTGAATGTTTCGTAACAAAGGAATAGATTTTCTGTAATTGTAATAGATCTATATTCGCTTTAAGTTTGACGTGGTATTTATATTTATGGGACACGACGCGTATAGAAAAAGTAACCAAACATTTAGTTTCGAATGTAATTCATTATTCGGCCAAGTATTCGGCTAGGCCGAATAATCAGGGCCGAATATTCGGTATTCGGTTACCGAACAAAATCGTTATTCGGTACATCTCTAAAGCAAAATATAATTTTGTGTTTTTAGTGCATGTACCGTAATTGTTGACCACCATTTCTGGTAATCAAAAAAATAATTAATTAGTAATTTGTGTATTACAAATTTCCCTAATTAATTACAATAAAGTTTAGATTTTGAAATTCGACTCAGTTTTGGTGCTTCTTCTGTTTTGAGTAACTTGAATTTCATTCGCAACGGTGAAACTGTGTTATAATCCATTTAGTACCAAGCACATAATGCATAAATAATACATAAAATTGAGACATGTGACAAAACCTCTAGCTGAGCGCGCATGCGCATGCGATATTTAGGAAACAAAACAGTATTTGCAAAATTTTTTTTGACCGATGACACCAGCCGAATTTGCGCAAAAGGGATTACGTCACCCTCGACAAGAATAATGTAAATGTGCAAAAGCAACATCGATCACTTCTGATGAATCACAACATAGGTACAGATGCCGCTTGCGTTTGCCAATATCATCAAACCAGTAGATTAATTTTTAACCAATGAAGCAAATATTCAAAACGGAATCATACGAAATCTTTTAAAAATTATGTGTAGTAAGCCAGCTAAACTGGAATGTTTTAAAATTGACGCATTAGAGCAATGTCTGGTTGAAGTAATAGCAAATAACAAAATCGACTATATATCTTACAAAAAATAGATACCTCAGAACGGTAAATATCTTAGAATCACAAAATTAACTGTTGCTTTCCTCTAAACATTCAAAAACGTTTTCTATTAAATATTTGGATTCTATATAAATTCAGGAAGATTTACTTTGGAATCTATGAAAAATCTGCAGACATCTTCATCTCAGAATTTAGCGCGCAAATTGCTGATTTGATTCCTTACGATTTTATTAAAAAAAAAACAAGCTAAACTTCGAAATAATTGAAAAGAAACACCGACGCAAAGCGAATACATAGTCATATCCTATATCTCTAAAAATTATTCGTTTGTGATTCAAGTACCTACGCATTCAATAATCTTAATGATTTATGTTATGTGAATTTCAAAAAACGAAACTTTCTATAGAATACCGTTCAAAAATTGCATTGGTATAATGCACTGTTTGCTGTTTACTTCAGAGATGCCAACAGAGATTTACAGCATCAAAGCCTCCTTATTATTGCCGAAAGTCGGAAGCATCATTACGATGCTGTATAACAATTCCACCAGAAGTTATTTGATTACTTCAGAGAACGATTCCAACGATCACACGAATGATTTTATTTTCCGATGGAGCAGGTTCTCAGTACAAAGCAACCCATGGTTTTGACGTTGAATGGCATCACAAGGAAAGAACCCTGCAATGAAATCGGATACGAGTTTAAAAGGAATGCAACGAAAGCGAGTTTACAACGATCGTCAATCAAATAACAAATGAATGGGATTTATTCACATGGGCTACTAAGACTAATTCAACGATTACCTTTCGTTTCTGCTCAGAAGAGTCTTATAACAAAATTGAACGCCGTTTAAAGAACAAATTCAATGGAAGCAACGTTATTTCAAGAACACAATCCTAACACAGTTTTCTGCCAAAAATTGAGAAAACCACCGATGTGCGGCGATTATCTGAGTGTGTACAATTTGAAATTATTCGGTTAACAAATTCATGAATCAAAATAAGTCTCGTATGTAATAATCCGATAATTTATCTTTTGTCATCGCATTGGTTATTCAAATAAAACTAACTTGAAAATTACCCTTACATAAATGATTATAACATCGGTGTTTGTTGAGATCCCAACTTCGAATAGCTTGTTTTAAATGTATTGTTCTGTCCGTTCTAGAACAAAAAATTTATCGAAAAATTCGGGCGGCTAAGATGTGAAAAATGAAATCAAAAGTATAATAAAATTTTCTCATTAAACAATTCACAACTTTTGTAAAAATTGCCCAAAGTATAAATATTTTTTTTAAATTGTAGTGCTTTCCATTACCTTTCTAATGATGCGTAAAAACACTAAAATCGGTTATTTTTGACGAAGGAATAGACATTTTCTGAAATGCAGGAGAAAAATATCTCTAAAAAACGAGCAAGTCAAAACTCCACTAATATTCAAGCTATCGAATTTTGATTTTTGGCTGATTTTTATTATAATCAAAACGTGTTATTTTAGTTTCATTAATACTAGAAATATATAATATAAATGATTTAAATTAGTTTCTTTTCTATAAGTAAGACCAAAAATGTAGGTATTACCCACACTATTAAGAAAACTATCGAAAACGTAACAAAAAAGAAGAAAAAACAGTAAGTCTGAAACTACATATTTGTATTATTTATAGAAGAATTAAGCAAACACCAGCAGACACTCACAAGCCCAGGTAGATAAAAAGAATCCTAAAGTAATATTAAAAAAAACAACTACAAATAAACACAGTGAAAACGAAACTAATGGTTTACAGAAAATAAAAATAAAAAAGGATAATAGACAATAACCAAGTCAATGCACATGTAAAGTGTTACTGAAGTAACCAAAGCAGTAAAAAGTAAGAAAAAAACCGTTTGAAAATCTTTTGGAAGAATGCTGGGAAGACAGAAAAATTACAGTATGTACAATTTGTAAAAAATGAGCAAATAAAGTATCATTTGAAGTTGAACAACAAACCCAATAATGCCACCAAAAGCTGTCTTTTTACGATTTTCAGTAATTTACAAACCAATAGATGCTAATAGACATATTTTAATGTCGTATCTCGTATTGTACGACAAACTGTAATTGTATCAGATCTCAATCGATGACATAATTTAACCTAATTGAATGCAAACGGTTTTGATATACAAACTTTATTTTCTAAGATCTGAAACTGAAAATTTAAACATGTGCTTATTTATTATCACTATTACAAAAAAAGTTTGTTATTAGAACAAAAATAAAAAAATATTAATGATGTTAAATTTATTAAAAACGTCCGAATATTGCAATTAAAATAAACAGAATAAAATAAGAATCGCCGTATGGAATTTTTTCAGTATAGTAGTTTTAAAATACGAATAAAATTTCTTTAGACACTAATAACCTTTTAACGTAATTGTCATTGTTCATCAGCAATTATATTACCTGTATAAAAAGTACAGAAAATATTTGTTACGCAAAAAATCAATACAATATGTGCCAAAATGTTTTCATGTTAATCTGCTTAAGAATTTAAAAAGAACAACACCTTAATATTAATCATTTTGGAACTTGTTGCGTTGAACAAACACACAAAAAAACAATAAGTTACACCAACCTTTTCTGTGTCGATGCAAATTATATTTTAATACACGCCAATTTTTCAAAAGCGTTTATACTTTTTTTCCTACATCGAAAACTCACAGTTGTATATCAAAATTCGCTTTTCTTTTATTAAAAACATATTCAAAAGCAAGCAGAGAGAATTATATTTCAAAAGAAACAAAATTCCTCGTGCGCTTAGATTAAAAAGCAACACATTTATCTTTTTGGCTCCTATTCATAATTTGACAACTATGTATATGTTTGTTGTTATTTAGTAAATATGGCGCTTCATTGTAAACTTTGCGAAGAAAATATTTGGTATTAAAATAGCAGTTGTGTTCTTGTTCGTTATAAACGAATCAAGCCGTTAGACTCATTAATCTTAATTCATCTTAGTGTCCAGACCAAGGGAAACCTATAATTAAATAAGTAACACAAACAGTGAGCCGTCGCAAGCTTCAACGAACTAAGAATGTCCAGACCAGAAGAAAAACTACTTATTGTAATTTGCGCAAAAGCGATTAAACCATCGCACGTGAACTACATCGGTCGAACTATTAATACCACAAAATTTGATTGTTTAATGAATTAACATGTCTTTATTTAATGAAACACCGGATATTGCAGTACGAATCATATTACACTAAATCGTATCTTGTTAACTCCGACATTATTTATGTCACGAGTCATGTCATCAACATTTGTCGCTTGCAGAATCGCAACTTTATGAGACAGAGCCGGTAAATGCATTGCAAATTAATATTGCAGTAGCTTTACTTTGAAAAAAACAACTCACGCGGAAATGAATCCATTTCTTTTTATTTTCACAAAAATTACGATTTCGAAATACGTTTTAATTGCGCTAATCCCAAAATTATTAACATAATTACGTTTTACGTTTGAAAATAAATTCGTGATAACAAAGTAAATCCCTTTTTCCAACTGATATTTCAATTAAAATCTGACCCTTCCTCGCGCACATAAATTTCACTAATTTCACACATACAGTACCACAACGAGCTACGAGAAGTGAATACTAATGGGTCTACTTACGAAATTATTTTGCAAGTTTTACTTTTTGGTTTCAAAATTAATTAATATATGTGTAATTGCTACGTTACAATGTTAAATAAAAATTTAATATATTTTTTCTTTCATATAAAACCCAGATTTTACGTACTAGCATTAAATAAACGAACTGAAATTAGAAGCTTATTATTATCATTATATTCTACTGGCTTAATATATTACGTAATGGCAAATTGAATTACTAATAAACTACATTGTAAACGAAAACCATAAAGGACAGAAACCATTCCGCTAAACGTTTTTCTGTGTGTAACAAGATCGTTTACATAAACCTATTCGTTATATATTACTCATCGTCAATATTATAGAGAAAAAACACAACTTGTAAACAAAAATAATATTAAAACTGAAAGTATGATATTGAAACGTCGAGAATATTCGAGACGATTTAAAAAACAAAGACCATATTCTAGTCAAAGTAAAAACATAAAAAGTACACAAAAGAAAATCTTAAAGAAGAGTTGTCGGTGTTAAATAAATAAGTGCAAATACAGTGGTTTTATGCGCGTGTATAAATAAAACTCATTGTAGAATATGTTATTGGCGAACGGTGTTTATAAATCTACAGTGACAGTGATATATTACTTTATTTAGTAGATTTTTTTAAATAAATTTAGTTATTTTTTTATTGTTCATTGTGTTGTGTTGTTTTAATTTTAGTAATTAGTTGTGTGAAAATCTGAAATTTTTTTAAATTGCGTATGACATTATCCGTAGGTCAAGTCGAAGAAGTAGAAAATTAGAAGCCAAAATCTTTCGTTTCAGAAGTTACTTTTGAGCAACGAGATAATTGACGCCGTAAGTAAATAACCAATAAAAAAAGTAGCCACGACCTGCAGAACATCGTAATCCCCAAAAATTACCGTTTCGAAGAAACACTGAAACGCCTTTTTTAAACTAACTCTTGCATCGTAAATATTGTTAGTGACAGTGTTCCAAGAAAAACATCGTAGCCACACATGTAGCCACACATGTCCTAAATTTGACGCTTACATTCATAGCACATGTCGTTTAGGATAATTTGCAGGATTTTTAATAAGTACTGTAAACTATTTGAAACCAAATCTACGCAATCATTAAAAAAAAATTAATTTTACTGAGGTACTCGTACTAATGCCAGAAAGACTGGCTCTTCTTAGTCATTACAAAAGTCGATGATACTAGAAGAAAAGTAGACATTAAAAACATTGACATACGCTATAAAAATGAATCAAACTGTACCAGTATCTCCTATAAACTATTATCTAAAAAAAACTGTGGAACAATTAGTACATAGTCTAAAATAACACTTTAGAGGAGAATAGAAAGTCTGTCCAATTACTTAGTAAAAAGTTATCAATAATACCTTCAGAGCACTGCAAGGACAATTCAATTAGAAAATACTTACTATCAAATATATGATTATTTAAATTATTAAACATTTGTAGAATTCGCGTAAATTGCAAAGAACCGGAGCTTTCATGTGCTACTTTCTAAAAACGATGGTGTAGCAAAACTCCGATTGTTGTATTACGACAAAAAACAGTGGCGTATGCAGCAAACTAAAAAAATACACTTTAGCACTAATCAAAATTTCAAAACTTAAGACTATTAAATTAAAACACTCCTCATTTAGTAGATTTGTGGTGTCAATTTCGTTTAATCTGCATATCACATAACAAATCTTTTACAAATTACGTGAACTTTTTTACAAAAAATTTAAAAAAATTATTAAATAAAAGAACGAACGATCTAAAACAATTATTTTCAAAATCTCAAAATATACTATCATTATTATCAAACAAATAAAATAATCGATAAAAATATATATTAACAAAAATACACTAATGAGATAACTATTCCAGAAATCATGATGTAGAGATATACAACATACTGGTAGACTTCAAACAAGCTTGCGATACAATAAATAGGAACACTCTTATACTTAGTAACATACAAATTGTGAAATTCTAAAAAAAGTAGTTTGTCGACTGACTGCTTTGGCTGCCTTCAATCGGAGGTGGTGGTAGGTCGAGATGTTAGTAAAAATCTGGGCTAAGGAAAGGGTGCCCAAACCCGCAACACTGTGCGTTGAGAATAAAACAACACGTTACGTTACACAACAATTTATTCAAGACTAGCACAGCATCACAAGACATCGAAAAGAGAAAAAAGTATCACAAAAAAATTAACAACTATACACCTAGTCGTCGGTACACATCTAATTATAATCACATAAATTATTCATATATAGTAGCTACGGAGTTGATAAAGACAATATATAACATAAGCTAAATTAACGTTACAGTTAGCTTTAAGTCAAAATCAGTTAAGGTTGATTGTAGAACTGGACGTAATTAAAACAATGCCCTAGATTGATATACGAAAAAAATTAAATCCGCAGGTTCCTAAGTAAATAGCTAAATATAAATTGTTTGAACGCGTTCGCGCTCTATCATTTTCCTTGTAGTAATCCCACCGGAACAAGTGACGTCAGCCGTGTAAGCGACATAAAATTTGGTTTGATGAACCACTGTATTAACGTAACGCAAGTAATGTACTTCCGAATCTCCTTACAAACAATGAATATAAAATTGCAATTGTATTTAAATGTGATAAAAATAAATTATAATATTTCGCAAAACCACGTTATCATGCGTTCGCTGATCTCGTAGCAAACGGTTATGAATTACATTGTTCGTGTAGCCAGTAATTTGGTAATTAATTATTTCTAGTGAAACCCCGACGAAATAATAGATTACGTCTCTGCACTGATGACCTTATTAGATCGCTTGACCCCGCATGTATCGACGTTTAAGCATTAATGCATAAATAAAAAAATAAAGATGTAATATAAAAAGAATAGTATACTCGATATAGAATGTTCAACCTCGCTCACAATCGACATGCCCCAAACGGTAGCATCTGTAAACCGATTAATAACCCCTTTTTCGAAAACTTTAGTAATAATCAAGCATGATTGTAACAAATAAGCAGCTTAAGTAGATCTTCGTTTCCAATGGCAGCACGAAAATTAACATCGAGCAGACTTTAGCCTGTCATAGAAAATTTATTAGCAATTGAAATTTCTAGCCAACATGCGACTGTGAGTGAAAAGTTGCCTATCCTTCAGTCAGAATTGTTCTAAAATGTATTTTAAGTCGTTACAACTTAGATTACTATCTTTAGGAATACCAAAAAAACATGAAAGGAAATTAAATTTGCTAGAATAACGCTAACAAAATCAAAATCAGTCATCGCAAGAAAAACCACAGAAAGCATTAACGTAAATAAGAGGGTTTGTCAACAAGCCAGCAGAACAATAAAGCTCAACCTTTGAAACAACCTACTCAACACCAAATAGCAACAACTGTGTGAATATGCAAATAATACCACCATAGAGATCCAATCAACATAATCAACTAAAAAAATATAAAAAGCATAAACCAGATAAACAAAGGCAATAAAAATAGAAGAACAAACCTATAAAAAAGTAACTAATTATATTTAAGTGGGCTCTAAATTACATAATAAGAACGAAATAAGCGACGAGATTAGAACATGCATGGCGGGAACCAAAAGCTACATATGTAAGTGGTCTAAGAATAATTGTGGGTCTAAACCACAACGGCCACTTGCCATAGGAGCCACCCGGAAAAGTGGCCGTTGTAGTCACGACTACAACGGCGACCGTGACCATAACGGCCACCTACAAACTTTAACCACAACGACTACCTATCTTAATGATTACAACGGTCACTGCAGCCACCAATGCCAGATTAAAAAATTGTCTGCCGGCGTGGTGCCGTTATGGTCATAAAAATAAGTGGCCGTTGTTGTCACGATGTCTGCTATGATCAAAAATAGAAGTGGTCGTTGTGGTCACGGTGGCCGTTGTGGTCACGGTGGCTGTTGTGATCGACAGATGGCCGTTGCAGTCACGGTGGTCGTTGTGGTCCTGACTACGACGGCCACACTTCCGCATAGCCGTTGTGGTCGTGTCCCGTGGTAATTCTTTTACAAGCTTTCACACAGAAAACATCGTGTCAACGCCTCACTGATTCTTCATAATTAATCCACTCTTTACATGGCGTGTTAAATTGTTGTGAAAATTAATTTAATTTCAGGAAATCTTGCCAAGGTAAAATCAGATTTTATTTGTGGTTATGAAAGTAATTCTTTTCGTAAGTACCTATCTTATTAATTTGAATATTACTCGACTTACTTGATGTCTGCTGCAATACTTATCACGTTATTCCTAAAGCCGGTATGAAGAAATCAATTAATGATCGCTAAATAGTTTCACATCTGTTTAAACGATTCATCAATTCATCACTGCTTAGAATAACTTTTGTCAAGTAATAGGCAAGTTAGCAGCCTTCTTTTGTTTTAACCCAGGAACACGTTGGTGTTTAAAATATTTATTTGTGAGATCCGTCCGTTACATTCTATTTCATCTTTAAGGGATGTATGATTACGACCCAATCTAGATCTAGACGATGTCGATTCGTTTCGACTAGTTTGTATCCTGTGTGTGACTAGATTTGACGTGCGTCGTACTTATGCACTTAACTTGGTACTTAAATTGGTTTAAATGTAAAAAAACTTTCTTAATTGCATTTTCTTTAAAGTTGCATCGCAAAACAGTGTGTTGCCTGTATTGCGTACTTATTGTAATATTTATAAAACTGAACTGTGATAACTTATTGGCGTATAAACAACATGACTAAAGCATTTTTTTCTCTTTTGTTGATTGGCTGACTTTAATTCGTACTTGTGTACCGTTATGAACCTTTTTATGTTGAAGGTTAAGGTTGCTATCTTTTTTAATCCGGCAAGATTTTACTATTGGAGTTTTAACGGATGTGGCGCCATGACTTACTTATATTTACCTATACCCAACTCTACAGCGAAGTGAGCTCGAGGTGATATGGTGTACAAGACGAGAAACTCAAAGCCACTTTATCATAAAAAATTGAATACTTAAGCATGAAGAATTCAAACAGTTACGTAAAATACTGTTTATCCTTACCAAACACAACAAATGCATTTTGATTTGAATTAAAAGACTTTTGCTTAAAAACGATTTTGTTATTGGTGTTACCAACATTTTTGTTACAACACATCCTGTTGGTAACAACCACGTCATCACGGCTATCTACGATGTCGGCAAGTGGGCGTGGTTAAGAATATCGCGATAGAAAAGAAAAAATTGATGCCACTCCGTTGTACTGAAAATATGCGTGGGTTACCAAGTGTACATACAGAAAGAACCCGATGTCCAAGAAGTAGAAAAAATCAACGAGAGCACGAACAACTTTGAAATATATATTTTCTCAATGAATAACAAGATAACACTTTGGTTTCATTAACGAAATTGTTGCTACCATAATGTCACTCTCGATACTTTTGAAGAGTGTAAGTTTACATTCGACGAATTAACCTTATGCACTAACGGTAGCTGAGGGCTTAATAAAAGTAGTGACGCATAACAAAATTAATAACGCTTCAAGCTTAGTAGATAAATTACGAAACACAGTTAAATAAAGTATAATACAAAACGGACGTTGCAGCGTAAGATAAGTAAGTCACATTGATAACGATGCTTTACAGGTATCCACAGTTGTTCGAAATGACCCTGAGATCATTAATCCCACATTTATTATGACAGCTGAATAAATTAAGTGACACCATTTTAAGGAAATACTACTTCCACCCTTAGTAGCCGTGTTGAAAAGAAGACCTCGAGTCTTCGCCAAATTTACTATAAAGAATTTTAAGTTAACAAAAGCAAAATTGGGTCGGTCGCCATACCTGTGAGGATTAAATAGATCGAGAATCCAATATACGTTGAAAATCTTCATTTCAATAAAATCAATAAAATCGTTACAGCAATAACCACTATGAAAAATTGAATAAAACCTCCACTGTAGGTATCAAATAAAAACCGAGATATCCAACCAGCGGTGTCCGCATACCAGTGACGTAGCAAAAATTTTATTAAAATACAAAAATGTGAAACGTTATTACTAATGACACACATTTCGCTGAATCAGTTCTTAAACACCTACTTAGTATTTTTACAACTACTATAACTTACTTGCAAAGCGATCAACCAACATTAGAGAAAAATATGTTGAACGCATGTGTGATACGTCTAATAGGGAAGTCCCAAAAATTTTATAACTGTGTTTTACAACTCAAAAATGTAAAAATACTAAGTCACATTAGACCAACGAAAGAATTTTTGGAAAATATCACTTAACGGCTTCAAAATATCCATAAACAGTTTAAATATTTTACGCGCAAAGTAAAACGTTTTTAATTGGCTTGACGTCAGTAGCTCGCTAAAATATTTAATTTGCGTACTTGCATTAAGGAAGGCTCGTAAATAGTGGCATATATTTCACTTACTTATTCTTTTAGTATTGTTGCTAATCTGCAACATTGAAATGGTGTTTCAAAAAGCTGACAGATACAATTTTAATACGTATATTGATATATAAATGTTATATAAAACTTATTCATTTTACGTCCAGTTTTTCTGGTATTTCAACAGTTCGGTAAACTTAAATTTATAAGATAAGTATAATATTTAGACAAACTTCTATTTTACAATCAACGCAAATTCTCTAAATATGCATTTATATTTATTGAAGGATACAAAGGTTCAAGCACCAAAAAATGTGCGAAGGTGTCATAAAAACAGTCCATTTTACACATTTTTCTCAGAAACAACTAAATATTTTCTCGCACTTTTATTATCTTGTGTAATACAATTAATTAAAAGAAAAACTGAATCATAAACTTTACATACATACAAGTGAAAACATTGAGAAAATTTTGTCTCAAAGATCAACTTCTATAGTCTACGTACCTACGGTTTACGATACGGGTTACAAATATTAATTTAATTGATTCGTGCAAAAAAGTCATTTTTGACAATACCCTCTTTATTGAAACACAAAATTGATACCATTGTTTATATGAACCGGGAACGACATTGAAGTCATGGGCATGTACTATATAATCTACACTATTTTTAAAATAAAAGAGAAAATTATGGAGATTTGTCCGTAGGATACGTCCAGGTGAAAAAAAAGGTATTATATGTATTATTTGTGGACGCGTTTGCCTGAATACAAAGTGCGACTAAAACCTATTCAGTCATAAGCAAAATTAATAAAAACAACAATACAATTAAAGATATTAAATGTCTCGGTCGGAGGAATCAGCTTCTACTTCAATCATTTGTTATTGGAAAAAAACCGTTTTAGCTCAAGTTGGGTCAAATATAAAATTTATAAAAATTAGTAGACATACGAAGAAAGTGAAAAAACATCTTGTAGATGTTAGGAGGGTGAATGATTTCGCAGAAGAAGCGTTTAATCTAGATAAACGTTCAGTTTCGAATGAAGCACAGACTAAAGTAGCACGCTACTGACGTCACATTGGTTGTCTCCTTATTAGGTACGTTTTCTAGCCTCGCATTAATAACAACATTGTTTTGCTTATAACTCTGTTAATAAAATTTTTAAAATTTTTCTGCAAATGACTTGTGTTCTGGGAAGATTAATCTTATCGAATTATGAACAAAATGAAAAGTTTGAGACTTGCGTATTGTAAAATGTTTTACCAACAAAAAAAAAGAATAGATTGGAAACGAGAAATCGTGATTAAGATAATGTAATTTTCCCAAATCTTTTTGGGCAGTAACAGTGAAAAAAAATGAAGACTCAACAATTAAAAAAACAAAGAAAAAAAAACGATAACCTTAAACTATGGTACTTTACTTTGTTGAATGTCTTTTTTTGGTTGCTCGTATGCTCTACATTTCGAGATTTGATTTAACTGTTGTATTCCTCATTAACAGATAATGCCAGGACAACCAGAACACATTATATTCTAATATTTTTGAATCTTTTTTAGATTAATCTTAAAAATTATTAGATAATTAATCATTGCTTTAATCCCTCTATGATTATTAATCCAGCTCAGTCGCCTTAATTTTTTTTGGTTATAATTCATCATTGATATTAATCTTGTTGAAAAGGTTTTTTTCAGAAAACAGTGCTATTGAAAAAGAACATTATCATTTAATGAATAGAATTTACGTTTTACAATAATTTTCTAAGTTACACAAATAATAAACATTTAAAAAATTATATATCTCGGTGTAACGCCAAAAAAAATTAAATGAATTTTACGATACGTGTGGAATCTCAGTACAGTTTCGATTGCTTTCATTTGTGCATACACCATTATTAAAATAAATCAAAGAAAGTGGTCATTGTAATTTAAAACTTTCATCTCGGGTTCCTTGACTAATAAAATTCGTTTGCTGTAAAGATACACAAATATATAATGTTTTAGTATCAGCTTACATTCTTTGACATTGTTTCTCTGAACAAACTTTTAATCTCATCGTTACACTGCAGCTTTTGATTAAAATAATTTTCATGCATCAAATACCCAAAAAAAAACTTTTATATTCCAACAGAAAAAAGTCTTTAATTTAAATTTTCATTACAAACTGATAATTCTTTGTTAAAAAAGATAAAAGTTATAGAAATTGCAACGAAACTCCACAAAAGCAGTCTTGATTAAAAACAACAACCAAACTTTTTTCTCATTTTGATGCCGTATAAAACTGAATTTTAATTAAGATAAACTCATCGAACTTAACATTTATACAAAAAAAGAAACTGAAAAGAGAAGTTATTTTATACCGCTAACACAAATCAAACGTAATTACTGCAGTGTAATGTGCTGGCATCTTATTTTTCTGCTCTGCAAATAGACCGAGGGTTGACAGGGGAAAAATTTACAATCGTCTGACTTTTAAGTGTTGAAACTACACATTTGTCCATTATTTATCACGTCCATTTTAAGCGGTTGAAAGCAGCGATCGCAATTCCACACAACGAATTCTTCAGTTTCATTGGGACGTTTAAATACGGGTAGCCTTACATGTAGGTGTAACCTAATTTAATTCTTTTTTAAACTAATGATACAGTACGATAATACGATAACTACATTAATTTATTTAATTATCGAGCAAGGCTCACGATAGAAACGAGTACCCCAATATAATGAGTGCTCTAAGACACAAGTCACGGATTCTTAGTTCATGTTTCACGATATAATTCTTAAATAAGCGTTTTATATGCATTAAGCTTACTGCAACAGTAAAAGTTAAAATATTCCCCCCTGAAAAACTAAACGACATCTTTAAATTTAACAGACGTGAGAAGTCCAATATAAAACTGTTGCGTTTCCGAAGAAAAAACGTCGCCTTTTTAAGAAGAAAATGCGAATATTAAAAATCATTTCGATACGTTTTCGATTTAGCGTTTGTGATATAAAATATTGGAAAAAAACAATAGTGCTAGAAGGTTAGATTGAAAATAAATGAAATGGACCCTAACAAATCCCATAACGCATGAAAAAGAAATCGTAGGAAAGAAAAACTTGTTTTTACGCATTCTGATGGCAATTAAGTTCATCGATTTACCTTTCAACAAGAGACGAGAATTGAATTATACGAAAGATAAGGTCGTATGTTTAATAAATCAATAACATCTGTCAATGACTGGCTGCCACCACAGTTTGTTGCTAGCTTCATCTAAAGTTGATTTTAGAAAATATCTTGACAGTTAGACTGTCAGCTAAATTTGATTGGAATGTACGTGCCTGTTGAATATAATTAAACTATTCTCAACTGGCAATGTTATTTAATTGTATGAATACTATACTAACGAAATGAATAATTAATATTTACAATATCTAATCGAATACGCTTAATTCGTAGATTAGGCAGAAATAGTACAATGCGAGTGTTGTTTAAGTTCCAAAGATAATAAAGGTTACACAATGCTTGGATTTTTAGTAAATCATAAAATCTAATTCTCTAAACGTTTCACTTTCAGTTAAAGATTTGGTGGTTAAATTTTGATTGCAAATTAAATGAGATTGCGATTGCGATTGCTAATTATTTATTAATCGGCTTTACCACGTACCTCGTTTGATAATTATTAAATTTTATCCTAAGAAGAATATTTCAACACAAAAGTCTTTACCTTCTTCAAACGCACGTTGAAAGCTAGTAGAACATGTTCGATTCCGTTCTAGGTCCATAATCGTAATTATAGGTACTACTATATTGTAAAAATTACGAACAGAACAACGACTACCCTAATCAAGATTCTAAATAATTTTTAGAGTACCCATGGTATGAAACACTTCGCACTGCTTTAAATCAAAAATGTTGACCTTATTAAAATTTCCTTTAAGATAAGGTAAACTCCATTCTAGGGTATCAATCTACGACGTCCCGTCAAACCACAACCTCAAACAGGTAATGGATATATGAGTCAAAATTCCAAAATTTTTATAGCACTTCGGAAAAAACCAAAACTTGTACACAAAACAAAATAAAGTTAAACTTGATCCAAGAGAAAAATCTAATTTGTCACTGGATAGAAAAAATCACACAAAAAGCTGAAAAATTGCTATTAAAAGTCTACATTGCTTAGAATGTACATAAACCTAATGACCATATTCAAATCCCTAGATAAGGTAAGAATGCGATGATAATGACGGAGAGCAATTCCTCTCCTCCTAAAAACTTTTTGAGACCAAAAATAGTTTTTTAAAAAAATTTGTTTTTCACTCATTGTCCTCATCTGAGCTTTATAAAAAGTCTCGAGTCACCATCAATTACAAGTAGAATGTTAAGCCGACAGTGATCGCTTTAGCCATCGAAGCTTTTAATATAATTTCCAACCTCACAGAAATACAAAGTACAAAGATTCCCTGTTCGCCTTAATAGAGTAATCTGCGTAAAACTTCCACTTTATTTAATCGTAATGTAGTGTGCACTACAAAATAAAATATCAACCGTATTAAAAGCAGTTAAAAGCTGTCTGACTGACCTTCCACAAAACTGAACTATACTGATGCACACTAGTGCTGAAGAAGGCAAAATTTGATCCATAAAAGATATTTGTTCAAAAAGGCTCGGCAGCAATCCCCTTAAGATCTTCTTCCAGAAATTATTTTGATCCAGTCGTGTTCCAATATCAACGGCGGTGGCAGTTACTATCTCCGAACACATTTCAATCAAAATTTCAGTAAGTAACTAGTTTTTGACGTTTTTCGTTTCACAGTTCTATAAGAGTTCTATGGTTTAGAAACTACTATTAAACTTTGGTAAAAATCATCAGTGTTATGAAGCCTCCTGTATATAAAAACTTGGCATACTAGGTAGATTACTAATAGTTCGGTTGAAAAAAAGATTACTTCTGCATGTAAACAGTTATGTAGTTTTAGTGAAACTGATACTTATCTTTGTCTTAACGTATACTATTTACTTATGATTATAATGACCGTCTGTCGATAATTATTTTTGGAGAGGCTGGAATTGCACTTCAAGGTATCGAAGGGAAGGGAAGCAGAGAAGTTTAGTCGATTATGTCTTTAACTCGGACAAAAAAAACTTTTACCCCAGTCATTAATTCAAAAAGTGTATTAATGTTTCTGCAAAAACCGGCACCATCATTAAGCGGTACAAGTTTTTTAGTCGAAATCGGCTCCGGCTTGCTGATTTCACTGTTTCATTATATAGGGAAAATCTGTACAAAATGACATATACGGGTAAAACCTCACTGCATTTAAATTTTCGCGGCTAATACGTTTATAGTACTCACTCTTACCGTTGAAGGAGTGTTAGTTAACTCAAAATATGCTGCCGAATATTTAGTACTCTCCATTCATTGTTGCGAGCAGGCCGACTTAAAACGTGATTTTGTTGCATTTGAATTTTTTTGCGGGCTTTCGTATTGCGTCGTATGTATTTTTATTTTAAAATAAGTTTTGACAGTCGTTTTGTATTGCGTACATGTTCAATTCGATGCATATTAGTAAATCTTGAATATTTATAACTGTTTTATTTTTATTCGTTTTAGAGTTTGATCGATAGCAGAGGCACTTGGAGCTGTGAATAAAAAGAAATGGGATGGCCTCGGGCAGCTAAAACGTTTGAAGTTCCTCAAGTAACTTTACGAAGACACGCGCTTAACCAAAACAAAATTCTAAAACTCAAACATAAAAGATTGGAAAGATATAAGACTACTTTCTTGTGGAAAGTGAAGAAACAGCTTGCAGATCAATTAAAGTTAATGGAAACGAGATTTTTTAGTTTCGCCTGCCAGGAAGTACAAGAACTAAAATACCAACAAGCAGAAAAAAACCAGTTTAAAAAATTGCTTCAATAAGGAAAGAAAAAGAGCAGGTTAGGAGTGGTTATCTGGATTTCGACGAAGAAATAAAGACATTCGTTTATGAAAGGCAAATCCCACATCTGCAGCTAGGGCACAGCCCTTTAACAAGCCCCAAATCGAACGTTTTTTAAATCAATGCCAGACGTTTCAGAAAAGTATAACATTTCACCGTTTCGCATTTACAACGTAGATGAATCGGGTTGATCTACAGTTCAGAAACCCCAAAAGATATTTGCAACTGCTGATGCTGGGCGCAAGCAAGTTGGAGTAATCACAAGTGCAGAAAAGGGATCCAACGTAATTTCTGTTTGTTGCATGAGCGCAACAAATAATTTTGTACTCCCTTTTCTTATTTTTCCCCGGTAAAACATGAAGAACGAGTTGACTGATGGTGTAGTTCAAGAGTTAGACTGAATGACTTCGAACTTGTTTGATAAATGGCTTGTCCATTTTTAGTCACACGTAAAAGAGACTCCGGAAGATAACGTTCTGTTTATTTTAGACGGACATATCAGTCACAAGAATATTGACAGTTTGAATTTTGCGAAAGAAGACGGAATTATTCTTTTCTGTCTACCAGCCCACTGCACAAAACAAACTTTGGATGTGTGTTTTTTCGGACCACTAAAGAATTATTTCAATCACGAAATATGGCTTAAAAAACATCCTGGCATTTTTGGCAAACCATATAAAAACGCGCAACTGTACAAAATGCCTGTAATATTTTCAGAAAAACTGGTATATCGCCTCTAAATCCACGTATTCTACCAGATTATGTATTCGAACCAGCGGAGGTCACTAATATTCCTCAAGAATCCATTAAAGACGCTACACTTGGAAACATTAGTCAAACAGTTGCAACACCTAAACCTGAACCTGAATCTACTGCATCTGATTCTCAAATAGAAATCGCAAGCACTTCGCCAAAAAAAGTTTTGCAGTTTCTTTTTGGTGTAATGTCTACTGTGCCACATGGAGAATATAACTAACTGGACAAGACAAAAGAAACCTCCGTGCGAGACAGAACATCCATGAACTCACTTCCACTTTAAATATGGAAGAACTTAAAGCTAAAAAGACCTCAAAATCTGCAAAGCCCACACTAACAGTAAAGAAAAAAGTTACTAAGGTTGTATAACTTGGTATTAAAACTCCTTGCAAACCAGCACCATCTACATCGGAAAAAAATACAAATGATGCTTGGATCTAAAAGTAAAGTATCTGAACCTTTAGATCTGATTTTGGAATCTTATAAGGACCCTTTTGCCGATGTGACTGATAAAGATTGTCCATGCATTTATTGCAATAATTTGTTGGTGCGTTCTAGACCAAAAAAAATAACTTTAATTAGGTGCCGTTAACATTCAGCATCGTGCTGCGCAAGCCCAACTTTGAATCGAATTATTTTTAATTATAGAAATAACTACATCCTAATTTTTTGATATGTTGTTTATTAATGCATTTTCTATACGTATGTGAATTTGCAGAAAAATCAGAATTGCACGTCATTGCGAAAGAACGACTTTAATTAGGTGCCGTTGGCATTCGGTATCGTGAGGTGCAACCTCAGTTTTGAATCGAATTATTTTTAATTATAGAAATAACTTTATCCTAATTTTTTATTATGTTCTTTATTAATGTTTATTCTATATGTATGCAAATTTGCAGAAAAATCAGAACTGCACGTCATTGCGAAAAAACGACTTTAATTAGGTGCCGTTAACGTTTAGCATCGTGCCGCGCAAGCCCAACTTTGAATCGAATTATTTTTAATTATAGAAATAACTACACCCTAATTTTTTGATATGTTGTTTATTTATTCATTTTCTATATGTATGTGAATTTGCAGAAAAATCAGAATTGCACGTCATTGTGAAAAATAAGCGTTAATGCAGAAAATGGTTTTATCTGTGAGAGTTGTTAAAAATTTTTTTAAATTTTAAATATTGATAAATATTGATTGTTTTTATTATTTAGCAACAATATTGAAAGATATAAAACTTTGTAATAGTTCTAATTCGTTTTTAAGATGTGAAACTGGAAATTAATTTCTATGGCTGAAATCTATGGCTAACTTCACACCGGTAAAAAAATATGGCTGCATAAATCACAAAAATTGGTCAAATTCCTTATGCGCCGATGTCCAAAGATCTACAAAAAAATGTATTTGTGAATTGTGTACTTAATTTCTCGTGTTATTTTGAACGTATTATATCGGTTTAAGATATATCCTTTAAAAAAATTTTTTTTGTATAGTTCTAGTGTTGACCTTTTTTGTTTTTCAATCGTCAATATATCAATGGTTGTTTAGCTGTTACATTTTTTTTATATCTAAAAAATTAATTTAAAAAAATAAAAATTAAAAACACTATGCCATTTTGTACATCTTTCCCCTACAGTTTATCGAAAGTCTGTCAATCACCTGCAAATTTGACCCGGTATCCGCTAAGAGCGAATAAGTCGTCGGGTAAACGTTATTAGGGTACACTCGTTCGCAGAGTGCACACCGTCCCAAGTCAGACCAATCGTCCTTCGTCTTCGCTTCAAAGTCACGTCGCACTGTTTTACGAAGCATTAACTAGAAAATCATCCGGCAAAACACTGAAAAAAACGGTCAATTAATTATTAATATAATTAGTACCGTTATGTTTTGATTTTTTCAGTTAGTTTATATGTAAACACACATGAGATAGAGAATCTTAGACAATTTTTAGGTGTTTAATTCTTTCCAGAAGACATACATTTAATTATCGTTTAAGATCTCTCGTGTCCTGCAATTTTAGGCAGAAGTTGGCTGAGTATTTTATATCCATCTTAGCGATCATCGATATTACGTCGAAATCAAATATTTGTAGTAGAGCCACATAATTTTCAAATAGTAGAAGAGTTGTCTGATAAATATCCTTGAGTATTCTTCAAAGTCCAACGAGCTGCCAATAGATAGTTTTTGGTTAACATTAGTCTAAAAGTCCCGTCTTTCATAAAGCGTATGTTCCTGACAGGTTTCGAATCAAAGTTGCTAACGAATTGGAAGCCATCGAATGTCAATGGTTCATCTCCAAAGTGAGACATTGCTTGTGGGCTAGTCCTTTTGTCTGTGCTCCAAAAAAACGGCAAACTATGTTTTTGTGTAAATTTTAGAACTACTGTAAATCCAAAAATAAGAGTATAACAATACCCTATTCCACGTCCTGCTGATGTTTTTAACAAATTTGTACGTTCTCAATTCTTTTGTAGGTTCTACTTAACTCGTGCTTACTTGTAAGTCAATGAGGCGAGTAAAGTACTGTTACGGTAAATACTCTTAACGGATTGTATGTTTATAATCGCTTGGTCTTTGGCTTTCCGTCCAGGAATATTTTAAATGCTTATTGATTCGATATTGAATTGAATTATAGACAAATGTAGTGCTTTCTTGGATGACATACTGATTTAATTTTAATGGTGGAGTTTTTAGAATTCGTATCAAGAAAAAGTGCTTCAAAAAATGACAATATAACGACAGCTCTAACTCCTGAAAATGTAACTCAACTACAGTCTTATCTGTCTACACCTAATTTTTAACAAATGTTATTCCAATGTGTCTAGAATAATTAGCACCACTCCCTAGTCTTAAAAAAAACGTTTTTTGATCTTGATTTCCGGAGTGCAAAAAATCATTTAGAACAAACAGATCAACTTTTTGTGAAAAAAACGTTGGTAGACTTATGTGGTCTGTTCAAACCAGTTTATATAACAGTAGGTCTTAGTGCCCACGGTGTAGGAGCAGCTTTAGTCCTAGTTTGATTTTGACACTTCAATTGGTTTTAATCTATGATACCCTACTGTCATTTTCTTGCCTTTCCAGTTAACATTTCTGATTCTGATTTCGTCCATAAATGTAATAAAAGCAGTGAGCTATGGTTTCCTCCTTGTCTAACGCCTTTTAATGTTCTAAAACATTTAGTCTCTCTGTTGTCTTTTCTGACTATATTTCCTGTGTTTTCATATAATGATTTAATAGCTTCTATCAAATTACTATAAATACTATTTCTCTCTAGCACGCTCAATATATGTATTTTGTCGCACTACTTTATCAAATGCCTTTTCTAGGTCTAGGTCACTTTTTTAGTGTAGGGTGACGATTTCTCTATTATATTTCTAATTGTGAAAATGTGGTCATAAGTACAGTGTACTGGTCTAGATCCACTTTGTGCTTTAGGTAGCTTATCTTCGACTTTTTTTCGAAGTCTTGCTTCTAAAATTATCTCATATTCCTTACTGGCTGGGCAAAGCAGTGAAACTCCACGGTAATTTGCACAATTCATCTTACTTCCCTTTATGAAAATTAGTATTATTACTACTGTTTTTCAGTCTTTATTATTAAAGTTATTATTATTGTTAAAGTTGCCCATGCTTCACTAACAATTTAATGAAAAATTACTATTCCATATTCTTCCATGCATTTTAATAATTCTGTTTTTAACCCATCTGCTCCTAGTGCTTTCCCATTCTTTAATTTTCCAATTGCCTTCTTTGCTTTTTTAATGTGTATGCTATCTTTTGTTGTTGTTGTGTTTGTGGATGTATGCTGTCTCTTTCTTCATCTGGTTTTATTTTTTTTAAATTTGTGCCCCGGTTTCTATTTCATCTTCGTTAATGTCAACTCCTAATATATTCTGAAAGTATGGCTTTCACCTATCCATAACTTTATTATTTGTGGTAATCATTTTTCCCTCTCTGTTCATAACTTGCCTGTTCGTATCTTGTTTTTCTTTGTTTCTCATTCTTAAAAATTTTATAAAATAGTTTCTGATTTGTTTTACTATCTTCTTCCATCCTAATCCCAAAATCTTTCCATTCCTTAGCTTGTGTATTTTAACTTTTTCTTTTGTGATTCGTCTTGCTGTTTTTTAATTTTCATGTTTTTGTACTTCTCTATTTATCTTCTCTTATCTTCTTACATCCTCCTGTTAATTATAATCCTCATGCTTAGTTCCAGCATTGTAAATAGTTTTTTTTTTATTTTTTTTCCATTTTTCCTCCATTGTCATTTTTTGCAAGTCGTCTGCTGTCCGGTGTACCCCTTTCGTAGTCCATTTTGCATATTTCTCTCTTATCTGTTGTTTTACAAAACTATTTAAAATTCTCGTCAAAATGGTAATATTTAACTCGTTTTTGCACTTTGGGAAAGAGAGTGTCGTCCTGGATTTGCAAAATTAGTACGCTATTTTTTAATTTCTATTTTTCAACGTAAGGAATACTTTTTCAAATTGTTATGAGAAACTGTAGAACTATAAAAGAACTTAGTATATATTTTTAAATTCGTGTTGTGCTAACTTCACAGACACAGCTTCAAATTCCAACGTTTAAAATCTTTCATAAAACGCTGAAAAAGTTTTGGTTTCGCAATGATTACATCTTCTAAAAACTTTTTGCAACCACAAATCTCGTGTTCTAATCTCCTATTGATTCTCAAATACCAAAATATTAAATATTGATCGATTTAAAATATCTGCCAATATAACGCTTGTTATTCTATAATCCAAGGAGGAGATAAGATAAATAAAGAATTTTTTTAAATGATAATTCGAAATAACCACCAGTAAACAAAAACATAATATTTAAATTACAACATGTTTGAAGTTCATTTGTAAAGTTTCCTAGCTGCGGGTTCGACGTGATTGAAATATTTATTAACTATAACTTACCTAGCCGCAACTATTTAAACAACGTACCGCAAAAACAAAAATTCCAAAGAGCAAGTTTAAAAACAACCAAAAGAATTAGAATAATTAATAAATGTTACCTTATTTATTATGTTTCACTGTAAATGCCAGTGCAAATCCAATAAACAAAATGGTAAATTCAGTTCGTGTTACAATTTTTACTGTCTTACTAAAAAATACGTGTGGAAAGGGTGTTCTGTGTCAACTGTTGCGCGTTACTTTCTACTGCAAAACCTGAGACTTCGCTATTTGTCTTATTCTACGGTTTCACTGACAGTAATAATATATCAAACTGAACGATACTTCACACACGTATTGAAACGCAATAATTCATTAAAGAAACAAACAGGAAACAAAATTCAATCAGTACACAAAATTAAATATTTAATGTACACGTCAGAAAGAAAATCGATTATTATGTTCGTTATTGTACCAACCAATCGTAACAATTACTTTCCTGTCCGGTTATTTTAAAATCATTAATTATACAAAACGATATTTGAATTTTATTTTACGATAAGCCTGAGCTTTTTTTTTAGCTTAATTATAGTTTAATTGCATTTAATCCATGATTAATTGAGCCGTAATTATGTTATTTCAATTCTCAATTATAGTTTAACACAATTACAAACTTTTACAATTAATCACTTTGTTAAATATAAACTTAAGTAATAATTTAATTTCGACCTACAGCACCTCGAAATTATGTTATTATCAAATTTCTGGGGGCGGCAACGGTACTATAATCCCAAATCCCAATATGCAATTAAACGTCTGTTTTAGGAGGAATAATTCTGTATAAGGTAAAATGTAATTATACGATTCCAAATTCCAACTGAAAAACGAAGATATTATCGTTAGTAACTTGAGAAAAAGCGTCTCTTATTTAATGACGATAATGCAGATGAAAGGAAACCGCTAACAAATATTACAACATAATTATATGAACGTATGCTTACAATAATTTACACAACTAAGCAATTAGTTTTAGAAGTTTATGATTTTCCCAGAAAATACATATTTAATAATCGTAGACTTAATTTACAGGGTAATAATGCATTGAATTTGTATGTGGAAATGATTGTAAGCGAGGTGAGCATTATGTATGGTAATTTCCTATTACTCACACGTAATAAAATAAAAATATAGAAAGCCGTTTTTATCTGTTTATTTAATATAAAAGGACTCCATTAATCAAGATTCTGGTCCTATACATATAGAAACACGAAATCAAAAAGGCCGAAACGCTAATTGGTTACTTATAAATTAGTATTGTGCACAAATAATTAATTAGTGTAGGACGATGGCTGGGATTAAAATCATAAATCGATAAGTAACATTATTTGGTAACTAAAGCACCGTATTTTTCTTTCATCTTCAACGATAAATGATTATTTTAAACCTCTGCGGTAGATCTAATCATTAATTACACCTACGCCTCATATATATATATATTTTTAATTTTAAATATTTTGTTTTCATGATTAGTATCCCTCTTTAATCTTTATATTGAATTCATTTATCATAATATGACGTGCAATGAATGATACGACCTGGTACGATCAATAACGTTGACGTGAAAACAATAAGGGTATTAACAAAGCCAATGGATGTTTTTGTTAAGGGTTTTGAAAATGGTAATGATACTTGAACAATAAATGAAGTATTACTATGTTACATATACTAAATGTATGTTCGATTGGTTTCGTTGTAATAATAGACGATGCGGTGCCATTTTATTTTATTGGTTTCATTAATGTCGCTTAAATTAACTGTTGTTCGACATACAATAATGCACCACCTATAGGGTTTATAGTCAGACAGGTAATTATCTTTGATATGTATTCACGCTAATGCGGCGAATGTGAAACGCACTATAACAGAAAAATAATTACGAATTTTAAGTTAAACGGAAACGGAAATAGACCCTTTCTTTCTTTAATGGTGAAGAAAACATTATAAGTTATGAACTTTTCAAATTTTCAAGCTTAACAGATGATAGTTAAATTCTGCGTTTCTCACGCATTTATGAAGATTTTCCGAGATTCCATAATTGATACAAGTGTAAAAACGAAAAATAAAACTAAAAGAGTAGATTCTACATTTCTTGTTTTCATGATACAGAAATAAATTCCTATTACAGTTTTTGAAGGAGGAGTGTTAGCGTTTTGTTTTAAGCACCATGTCAATTTTATTTCTGAGCCTTTAGTAAAAATCACAATCGCAATTAAAAAAATGTTGAAAATTTGAAAACATGTCAGAAACTGGTTCTCAACTCAAATCGTGAAGACAACTTTTCGATCTCAAACAAAAGGACTGTTACACACGTATGTATGAGGCACTGAAAAAAATTCTATTTCGTACCAAACAAAAAAGATTCCAAAATTTCCAGTCTGAAGTAAACCAATTTCAGGATCCCAAGATTAATTCGAGCAAACTACGTTCTTTATAGTAATTTATATGCGCTGAGTACAGAACTGCAAGTAGATTTGCTTTGGCACGTTAGAAAAAAAAGTTATGTAGCAAGTTGTCTGCTCTATGCCTCCTAAGGAAGTTGTCCACGACAAGCACAAATGCGCTCTAAATTGTTTGTTTTCGTTCCGTGATCTAAATCACAAATTTGTTCCCGGTCCAACGAAGACTCCTGCTTTCAATTTTGCGTCAGTTCTCATCTTTCCAAACTTGCCTTTTAGATTTCAGCTACGATTTGTTTGATCCATCCCTGCAACAAAACTGCTTCATAAGACCCCGTTTGGTATGGATTGAAGGTAGGTAAATATTATTATCCACAGGAGGTACATGTTGAACATTGAGCTGTCCGACCACAGATAAATTTCTAGGTGGTCAATTTTTCACAAGTGTACCCAGTGTGCATTTCTAGCGGAAAGGATGCAACCATTAAATTACCGCAAGTATTCGAATTATAGTCCAATTACTTAATCAGCTTCAAGAGCGTGTTCATTGTTTTGTAGGTTTACTTTATTTCCACGGCATGAGCAATAGGAATTGATGATTTCTGGTTGTCGTTGTTTAGTAGTGCCGCTTTGAGACTACTTGAGCTAAAGTTAATAAAAAGTCTCCACTCTTCTACTACGTAATTGTTATCTAGTTCCTTCATGAGTTCTGTCACGATATGACAGAAACAGACATGCTGCAAATTTCATGTGACAAAGTTCCATTCCGTCAGTCTGGAACCGAACAGATCAGACTTTTCCTAGACGTGCTACGAAATTTCTTTTTACAAAATAGGAATCAGTGCACCCTAATTACATAAATTCGCGCGTTACTTTCATCCAGTAGAAAAATTTATTCTACAGTAGTCGAAACAATACTAAGTGCAATGAGTACCTAGTGGTATAACTAAATTTATACTTTTCCAAAAATAACTGGAAACAACCAAAATCGCGATCCCCGAATATTTCACTAAAGGTCACTAAAGAGTCACCTTGGCAAAAAAATATTTTTTTCTTAGAATTGAGTTGATGTTTTTGTAAAAACTAAAAAACCACGAGCTTCCATCGATTCTTTTTGTTCTCCTAATGTTAATTTGCTTAAAAGTACTTTAGAAATGAGATCGTCTATTTCACTCTACTTTCGCAAAACTTAAAGGTTTCATAACTGCAGCCCATGTTCTCTCTCTTCTCTACTACTAGTACTGCCAATTTTTTCAAGCTCTTAAATTTCCAGATGCTCTCAGCATCTGTACCTTCTAACACCTTTGAAAATCCTTTGTCATGTTTTATGTAGATGTATTCTTTTAAAACAGATTTTTTCGTAAGTAACTCCATTAATTTCACACTTCTTGACTTAAGCTTTTATTTTGATTAAGCTCAATGATATCCTCGGTGTCATCCCTTTGGTTTTCATTTTAATTGTCGTCTGTAATTTGGTCTCTTTTTTGTTTCTGTTTATTTATATATGATAAGCTATACACTTTTACAAGTAATGCCAGTCTACATGTCAAACCTAAGACTGAATGCTTTGCGAAGCTTTGTAAGATTTCCTACGTAAATAACACCTTCGACTTGATGAGAAAATTGTAGCATACAAAAAGATCTGTTTTATGAAAACTTCTAAAATCCACAATTAAGTAGTTGTCTTGAATCGATAGATGTTTCACACATTGTTATAAAAAATCCACCCAGAGCAATAACTAGAAAAGAATTGTCCATTATAAGCAAGTTGTATTCGTTTATTTGATTTTTTGGGGCTTCATGAGCGAAATTGCATAAAATATTACAACAAAACTTAATTTTTTCTTTACTTTTTCAAAAAAAAACAGGTTTATGACCATTGCGTTGAAAATCTTGCACAATTTCTTTTTTGCTTTTGAGCGGCCGAAAAGTCGTTCGGTGATAACTCAACGTTTTTGTCGGCCAATTTTAAGCGTACATCGAAATTGATTGATTATAGATATTTGAGTTACTAACTGGTTAGTACCTTTAAAGAAGTTTAAATATTCAATAAATTTATTGAAGAAAAGTAACCAGTCACATTGTTTCGATTTTAGGTCACTGTCTTACATACCAAAACAAAATAGAAAATGTTTTAAAAACCACAGCTACTAACGTTAGTCTAAGAAACGACCTTCCTAAAATGTGTTTTTTTATAGTTTGCAAAAAGTCGAATAACTAAATTTTCCTGCAGCAAATGTAATAAATTCCATTAACGAAGTTTGAAAGATAGATAAATTCCTCTGCCCAAAACATCATCAGGTTAAATTAGTCACTGGATAGTGTTGATTCTTAACAAGATTCTTTCGAAGATATTTCGGCTATAACAACAAAGTAGCTTAAAAAAGCATTATTTAATATAAATATTAGTTTAAGGTAATTAGATTGTTTGTTACATGTCGTTATTATGTATTTTTCAAAAATGTTTGTTCTAATTTAAAATTAGTGGCTGCACTGTTTATACGCCACTACCGATACAGCAACTAACAACCATTTAACTGACTCTTTATCTTTTCGAAACCGCTGTGAACGTTCGTGAACTGAGTGTTATTTTACGACATGTAAGTAGTTTTTCTTTCTGCGGAATTTTCCTTGTTAGTGATTTCCATTACGCTTTTAGCGGATGTGTTAAGGAAAACGTATTAGTATTGGTCGGATTCGACGACTCGGTTAATCACAGGACGTTTCAGGTAGGGAATACAATTCTCAAAGATGGCGTTGTGGCGTAATACTTTTACCTTTTTTCAACCAGTTTCGTGGTGTTGCCACGGTATCTTTGTACCCAGCTGTTTCCGGGATATGTAACTTGTCGAGTCTACCATGTTTTATATAATCGGAACAAGCAAAGACTCACACCTGTTTCTGAAATATCATTATCGTATTAATTCGTTAATTTATGCACATTACTTAGTATAGCGTATACATTCTCGCATTTATATTTATTACTATTATATCAGCCTTGTACGTACTACTTCTTAGTATCGTATAATTTTGCTTTTATATAATCGGTTTCAATGGTATTCACTAACCATCAGCATTCAGCCTATAACTTATTTAATGTAATTATAACGTATATCATACCGACTTGAATTTTCTTTCAGTCGCAAACTTTATGTCATCTGTAACCTTATGTATTGTCGTTGAGTACGTTGACGTGACATCCATTCTTCGATCATTTGAACGCAGTCATAGCTTAAGGCAAAGTAACAATAACCGTCGTGCATAAGCTTATACACCACGCATATTTCCGTTTTTAAAAAAGATAAGAGTTAGTAGTGAAAGTCACTACTGTTGACGAAGAATTTTCGGTTGGGAAGTTTTTGTACTCCTATTTTACTTTTTTGCGATTCATTATTATTATTATCATTGCCGATTGTCGACTTATTTCGCGTGGTAGTTTGATTAAGTAATATTTATATATAAATTAAAATCACACTTATAACGTTTGTTAGCAATGGAATTTAATTAGATGTATGGTGGGTTGCCTAAACGATAGGGCCTACATCGATATTATAGCTGTGATATTACTATATTAATGAACGAATCTATCATTGTTATTGGTCTACGTCTTTCACTGTTGATTTTAACGTCTATTCTCTCATGTTTCAAATAAATATGTTATAGTTAGAAGTTGTGTTTTGCCAATTTGTTTTTTTATGATCGACAGATTTAAACAATTTCTGTGTCGGTGACATTTATTTGTTTTGGCGCCTTTATAATTTAGCGTAGGATTACCACACCGAGACGCTTGCCTTTAAGTTGCGAGGAAATTCTCGTAACGTATTTTATGACGTTTATTTAAGATGCGACTTTTATTAATGCATAATTCTCACAAAAAAAACAAAGATTTAACTAGAAGACAGTGACATACGGGTATATTGTTCGTCAGCAATTTTTGTTTGTGTTGTGTCCTGACCCCGCGTAATATAAATTTAATGATAACCTCCTTGTCTGTCAATAGATGGCGTTTCTAGTAATCTTCGATTATGTTACATTACATTATTTGTGAGGTAGAAAACTGTAGCATTGGTTTTTATTTGTGAATTGTTAAAAAAACTCAAAATACCCCACTAGAATGTTAAAGTAAGTTTTCTTTCATATAGTTCATTCTGTAATTTGACATATCTTTAGGTAGATCAAGTTCCATATTCGAGATGAAGCATAGTTTTCATTTTTACGGAATGGCTTCATCACCAAAAGCATTAACAGATACTGAACTAAGCCAAATCATAGATAATCCAGCATTTTTTGAATCTGATGAAGAAAGAAACCTGGATGATGTAATAGCGTCCATGACACGACATCAGAAGTAGAAGTTGCAATAAATTCCAGACCACAGTGATGAAAATGACGATATTCCGCCTAATAATAGGCGCTTTTTTTTTTGGAGAAACGTTATAAATGGATGAAGTGGCTCATACCTTTGTCTCAACTCATCCATTTTGATGTTATCAGGTTCATCATATCTTCTGTGCCAAAGCAGTTCCAAGTTGATAGGACGTCTAAAGACATTTCTTGCCTCGTTCTTAGTCTTGTTAATGTTGGAACGAAACGAGATATTTTTCGTGTTACTATAAAAATTAAGTGATTTTTATTCATTCTGATGCTGCGACAAGAAACATGTAGAAACTAGATAATAAACTCGCAGCAATTAGATTTTACACCATACATCCACAATTGATAAAGCAACCGCATGTATATGAAAATTTCCAGATACGGAGTAAAAATACAATGCTTGTGCGACTTTCTAGCTTCCTAATTATGTGGTGCTTTCGTATATACAAGCAAAGAGACCACTTCTTACCTGCTCTAAATTTAAATTGCGCTACTCTGTACATATTTGGTTGACTTAAAGTTAGTCTTTCACTTCTCAACGCCATCTAACGAATAACGTTTGTCACTTCCGTTCAAGTCGTCATTTTACTTACACTTTGTCGTACACTTAATATGCCTGGTTGAATTCAAAGAATTATTTCTTAAAACATCCACGTGTTGTGGGGTTCAGTATTTTGAAAATGGCTTTATTTAGTTAATTTATTGAACGCAATCCATGTCGATTTCTTAGCACCACGTATTACCTCCAAATGTGAGTCACTATCATCTACCTATAAAAGTTAAGCACCCCTTTGGTAGGCCAGAAACATTGGGATCGATTGTAGAAAATTTCTAAAGTGAAGCATCGAGCCAATAATTAGCTCCAATAGAATGTGCATATGCGATTGATACCTTTACTACGAGGCATAGACGTTTAACGTAACCTTTAAAAAAGTACACATGCAACCGTATACGATAATTAATTACAGGCGAGTAATTGGGAAAACGTTTTTTTAAGATTAACACCGGAATTGGGTAAGTCAAATATTGATTATCATAAGATGTCACTACGGTGCTTCTCGCGAATCTCGTTTGCTTATAATTCAATAATTTTCACAACAATTTGTGTGCTAGTACTAGTAGTTTAACTTAAATTGTTATCGCATGCTGATATGTAAACAGTTAATTATCATTGTTAACTTATATAATCTACAAAGAATTTATATTTCCTTGCCATTCAAATTTACTATACAGATGTATTTTGAGTTGCCGATGCTTCCGGCGTTCTTATAACCAACGTTACACCTGGAATCAAACTAAACTACTTCTTGTGTGTGGCTACCAACTTTGAAACTTATTTTTTATTTATTCTAATGTTATTTACCTATACGTTAATATTCTAACATAATTAAATCGAATTTGAAGTTAACGATTTGGTTTATCTCTTTGTTTCTTCAACTTCACAAACTTTAATGCAAGCTTCGAACCCTATGTACTGATCTAACAGAACAAGACGAAAACTGGCGCTCATTAAAAAAATTCTGATAATTTGGACCTTCCCTCTCTCCGATAGAAATAGTTTCAATTCTATTGCGAGATGACCGTGCAAAGTTCATGAACTAGAAGAGAAATATTTCAATTCCTAGACAAGAAGTTCTAAAACTAATTTTAACCATTCAAGATACAAATAGGAATATTACCATGGGCAGTTAGTTCATGTCTATTAAACTTTGTGATCAAATGAACATGGAAACAAAATAAACCATGAATTGTGTCGTTGGGCTTAATTTCTACCATGCACTAAAATCAAAAAATAAATAAACAAACCTGACACGATAACTGACAATTTTACGAAGGAAGGAGTAGATACTCATCATCAAATATGTACTAAGCACTCGTCGCACAGGTAGATGACCAATAGTCAATTTTTTGGTGAAGATTTTTGCTGCAAGTGTGCTTCTTTGCAATAGAAAACAAAACGAAATTGATGAAATAGCACGCATAAATTTGTTAACAGCACTCGGAAGAGCTTTGATAAAATCATATATTCAACGTGGAGATGTGCGATCTCTGTCCATGGAATTAAGAGATGTTGTCAAAGTTGGTAGACTACTTCCAACACATTATTTGGAAAACGGACGAACTAAGAAAACAAGATGTTTTTACTGTCTCCTTCAAAAAACACAAAAAAAAATTTGTATCTAAAGTACGGTAAACGTGTTTGCCTAACTCACGGAATTGCAGTTTATCATCCGTCACTCTATTTCACTAAACCTTAAGGGTTAAATCTATTCTGACTTTAATCGTAACTGCACTGCCGCCAAAGAAATTTTATAGAGTAAATCTCTCTGAAAACTCAATCCTGGCATTCCTGTATTTTTGTATTTGCAACTGAGCACGCTTTACAATTAGAAAGTATAAAAATCAAAAAAGTAGATGCGGCAGTCAGTGCAATTACATAGATCGTGACAGAATGATCAAATTGAACTCTAGAACCTTAGCACAAACTCAACACGCAGGTAGTACTACCAAATAGAGCTCTTGACATAATTTACATCTTTGAAAAATATGTAAATGGGTGAAAAGTCCACCACTTTCATAGATAGTTATTATTGTAATTATTTTAATTTAAAAAGAATGTATGCAATTAAATTAACATTACTGAATTATTTGCATTCGAACTAATTAAACATTGTGACCAAATATACACTAATGTAGGTAGTTGTAAGTTTTCAGCACATAAAAATGTCGTTCAAAATTTAGCGCTAGTTTCCGCTCGAGAGCACATGACACTTCTATTTTTCCAATGTCTCCATAGAACAAAATAAACTTAAAAGTCTTAAAATAAAAGAAACATTAAAAACGAAATTACGATAAATTAAATTAATTTATTAAAATCTCTCACAACGTCTTATACGGTAAAGATAAGAAAATCTCTCTGAAATACAACCAGCGTAAGTTTCTTTTGCACTTACGTCCCAATAATAAAGATAAAAGTCTTTTGAAACATTTATAAAGTCGTATAAAGATAAAATGTTCATCGAATTACGAGCGCAAGTCTGACAGAATGCAGACATTTCAAAAATTAAGCCGAAAACCTTCAAAATATAAATCAGATTGATAAAGGAAGTTCATTAATTTCTCTTTTCGTACGATGACGGTGGTTGTTTCTAACTTATGGCTAACAAAATGAACACGACTTCTCCACTTCGATTATTTAATTATTTAGAAATTGTGGAAATGGTATAAAAGGGAAAGTTGCGTGAGTGTATATATGCAGGTGCTATTAGTGACGAATAAAATCGATAAAATTTGCTGACGAACGCCTTTAGGGTTGGTAAAGCCAATAAAACCAATTATTATTAAAGTAATCTTCGGATTTATACCAGTCATAAATTTCTGTGCGATTTTGATGTGTTTGGCACGCCATTAATAACATTCGTATATGTTATTATAATACTGAACCGCACCTCCTTAGTGCAAAATTTTTGCATATTAAATAAATTTTATTAAAAAATCGTGACTGGCTACTACAAATACATAATTCTATTATTTTCCAACATACGTAGGCTTGCAGTCACGTAGAATAGATTGCAATCTTTTTTAGGTAGTAAGAATTCGAGCGTCTGCGAAATGAATTAAACCTTGTCGTCCTTTTAATCTTTTCATCTTAATTGTCCCGAGAAACCAAATATATAACAAAATCTGTCTTATTCCATCCGCGCGTCTTCATAAAACTACAAAAAACGAAAAAAAAACCGATATTATATTCGTATTTTTAGTTGGCATGTGTAAAGTCAAGTTCCATGTATTTTTAGAACTTGTCAACATCTGAAGTATCTTTTTAAAATTTCTTCATTGCCAGATCAACGCTCTGGCCATTAAATAAGTTAATCCAAAAAAAAATATAAATATTTACTTATTTATTTTTCTTTGAAGCATTTTCGTTTCATAGTTTAAACAATAGATTAATAGCTTTTCGAATAATAAATAAGCGCTTTTATTGAGACTCTTAAATAAATAAAAGAATCCTTTGATATTTGGTTCATCTTTCAGGCTATTTCCAGTTTGTTTTACAAAGACTAACCATGGAATTCTGAAAAAAAAACATAAGAAGGTAATGAAATTTCTTTTATGAAACTTTGTAAGAAAAACGTTATATCTCTAGAAAATAAGCAACGTAGTCATAGAAACTTTTGTCCATTTATTAAATAAACAAGTTGTTAAGCAAACATGAATAGAATAAGGATACGAAATACATATCTATATATAGAATTAAGCGAGAACGCCTGATTCGCAAATGATAGCGTGCTTTTGTGTAAAGCTTTTGCGTGTAATCTAAAATTGAAAGCTCAAAAGAGATAATAACAAATGCCAAAAGGTGAAAAGTTGGAGTTGCAATCATGAAATTAGATCTGTGTGTCATTATTTTAATTACATACGCAAAACAGACTTACAGCGATTCTCAAGTTGCTGATCCAGAACGCTGCTTTTGTATAATTTTGTTTCAATGAAAACATGTTTAGTCACTCTCCTGTATACCATTGTAAAAGATACGTGTAGAAAATGTTATTTTAAAAGTACATATAAAATACAACGGGTATAACTTAAAATGCATTAGTTGCAGTAGTAATGTCAGTCTTCTTTGTTGCGATCTACAAGACGCTTGTGTATTTTCAAGGATTTCGGTAAAATTTTTCCAGTAACGTCTTTTATCGTTTTATATTGAATTTAATGATTTTTGCTTTAATGCAAATTTTCCGACACCACATATTCAACGTACACGAATTAAACCAAACGTGTTTCGACCTGAGAAGATTTTTGCAGAAATCACTTCATATTTTCAGAGCACCACCAAAAACATACTTCAAACGTAATGTTAAATATTAAAATAATTTGCAAACTCGTAATTAACCTATAAAACGTAAAAAGAAAAGTAAATATCAATAAAAACTCGAGCCAAAAATTATTAGAAAAAAGACGATATAACATCAATAACATGAATAAAAGCAGTCGTCAGTAATAACAAGTCTTGTAATAAAAGAACACAATACATTGTATTAGTCTAGTAAAGATTTCAGACTTGATGCATACGCTAACAATTCTGCAACAAGTTTGGCAAATTAACTAAAAAGTTACAAGTTTGTCTGCTGCCTGAAAGTATGGCATTTGATATTATTCAGAATTAACCTCATAACTAAAAAACTTCAAGATGTAGGAATTGATATTTTTACAGCTTTACACCTGATTGCCAGCACAGGTTTTGAAAAAAATCGAACAATTGATGCATTTGATAAAACTCTTGTTGACTACAAAGAAGTTTCGGAATCTTTTGTTATTGATCCATCATTTTCATCAGAAAACAAAATGCGCCCAAGAAAAAAAAACAGTTTGACTATGAATTAGCGGATCAGCCAGTTCTAGACCCAAAAACCAAATTTAGAACTAACTTCTAACTAATTAACTTTTTTTTTAAGTCTTTTGAGATATTCGATCAGCTTCAGAAGTGCAACCAAATGTTTGGATTACTTTTCCTAAAATAGTGTTGCTAGAACACAACGATATTTTGAATTGCTGCGAAAATTTGCATTTGGTTTTGACTGATGTTTCTCATAGTTATATAGATAATTAACGGCGACCACAACACTTTTATATGTAACTAGAACAAAACATGAATATAAGCTACAGAAATATATTCGTATTGTGGAAATACATCAAAGAGTATATCCCAGTGCTGATGGTCCCCAAAAGGGTGAAACGACCGTTCTGGTTCTTTCTCGTGGTAATTTTTGCAGTTTTTCTGATATAGTTACTTTTCACTATATTTGTTGGTGGATTACAGTCGTGATACAATTTTCGCGGTTTGTAAATCCAACTACTAACATGCTACGATCTCTATAGCACCAATTTGTTAAATTTGATATAGATGATATTCAGCTGTATAATGATTATAAGTTTATGAAAACCGTAATTAAGGAAAAGACCAAGAGAACTTGAAAAGTCCCCGTGACGTTTGAAACTGATATTGGAAAATGGTTTTATGGAAAACTCCCCCAATATGACAGTGGCGCTTCCTGTTCTTGTATCATAGCTTGCTCGGACGGAAATATAACTTCAAGTCGGCACTGATAACTATCTAAAAATGTCTGTAAATGTTGCATTGAAACTCTGTGTTCGTGTGTAGATGGCTCATACTCTGTAGATACAAACGCTTTTCTATGACCGAATAATATCAACTAGAGCTCATTCCAACACTAAAGAATGCTGGATGTGCGTCGAATAAATTCGGAATTTGACAATCATACTATAAACATCAGCTGTAAACAATGTGTAAACTTAATATAATGGTTAATCTACGTTTTTCAGTTGGATAATGTATTGACATTAAGAAGAAAATTGGTTTCTGCGCAACAATTCTTTAGTTTTGAAGCGATCTCTAGAAATATAATTTGAAATAAATTTCATCGGAAGTTTCGGAAAACTAATGGTATATCTCGTCAATCAAAAACAGTATGAAATATATATCCTGTGACATAACAAAATACAACACCAAGAAGACGTTAGAACTTTTGGATCAAACTTGACAAAAATGTTTCATTAATAATGCGAGTGACCACCCCTATTAGTTTCACACTACCGTACCCTTCTTGGCATGAATTCCATCAGATGGTCGATTTCTTCCTGAGTTATTGCATCCCAGACAATTTGTAATTCTTGCCGGAGAGCTTGTAGTGTCTATGGAGGATTGGTTAATTGCTTTCAGTCTTCTACCAATCGTGCACACATGTTCAATTGGCGAAAAGTTATGAGATCTGGATTGCCACGGCAAGATATTGACGTTAGCCACTTCGAAGCGCTCCATAGAATGTGTTGCAATGTGGGGACGCGCATTATCCTGTTGGAAAATCGGGGGATATGGAGTTCTACCACTTCATCAACATATCAGTGGGCATTCATATTGCGTCGGATGAATACCAACTGCAACCTGCTTCCGTACACTATAGCACCCCATACTACAACCCCCACAGTGTAGTGAACATGCATCTCAACAGAAAACTGCACATTGCGACGTTCTCCACGTCTACGTCTGACTATCATGCGACCATCGTGCATTCCCAAGCAAGAAGAAGAAGAAGACCACACTACGCCACTCTACGTCCTAATCAACTTGCAAAGTACACCACTCCAAACGTTGCTGTCAATGACGAACTGTCAGCGGAAGCACAAGATGTTATCGATAGGACTGCAAGCAAAAATCTCTAATTCGACGGTAAGAGTTACATGACGTCCTTCGTTTCGAAACCATTGATCGGCTATTGATCTTGTACACGAAAATAGGTCTCTTAAAGCCAATAATCGAAGATGGCGGTCCTGGACCACATTTGTCTGTATTGGCCGTCCACTTCCTCGTCTACAACGTTCTTGACCTTCTCTAGACCGTGCTACAGAAGATTGGTTACGGTTAAGACGGTTTGTAATTTCTCTGAATGAAAAACCACCTTTACGTCAGCCAAAAATGTGACCACTGTCAAATTCACTCGGTTCTCGATAATTTTCACGTTGCCGCACTGCAAGCATAATTGCAGTCTCAAAACGCAAAGAAGAACACAAAAACAAAAGAATTGCAATCGACTTAATTTTTCAATCACTTAATAAGTATACCCAACAATTCCAATTGTAGCAACAAGTAAAACGTCAAACTTTCCATGGCTACTGGATTATTTTAAATTAAATTTTAATCGATTACTACCTTTGACTATTTAAAAATTTGTGTCAAGTTTGCTTCAAAAATTCTAACGCCTTCTCGATGTTGCATTTTTGTCACAGAGTATAGGTTTCACTTTTTAAAATTGATGATTAATAATAAAGTAATAATAAATAACAATGAACAACTAAAAGCTATACTACAAAAAACCCTGTCAAATACTCTAAGATTAAATCAAGTCCACACACCAGAGATTTTACCAACCACTTTACAATATTTATAAACTATTAAACATTATCGACATTTAGAGTGTTTAAATGATAATCTGACTTAAAAACAATTGTATCAAATCTTCTAAGAGTGTTTCTTGCCTATTGACAACAGAGTGCAAATTGGAGGTGTTCTCGCACCAAGCCATTTTTATCTATAATTGGTTTCATGTGACTTTATTCTTTTAACTTATTTTCTATCCTTTCCATTTTTGGCTGTACGGCTCCAAATATATTTCCGTCTCATCTGTCGCCTTCCTTTCAATCTATTCCCTGTATATGGTCGTCATCTTCCTATTCGGTGATTCCACCGCTGGTCTTGGAGGCGCCCCTTGTGTCCAGCCCAATTCGATTTTAGGCTAGCTGCTTCCTTAATAACATCTATGGTTTTTGTTTTACCTCTTATCCAGTCATTTCTTTGTCTCTATGCAAAATCCCTAATACTCGTCTCTCCGCCCCTTGTTATGTTAAAAGTTGGTAGTTCAATTTCGAGTATAAAGTGTAAAAATTTCTTCAAGTATAAAATTTGTCCTTAGAACCCTCTACTCTTTCATCAAGATGTCAAATTTTAGACAGCATTAGACAGCATATATTATTTCACTTCCTGTAAGATCATCGACGAGCTCTGTATTTTTACGCCCAACGCGGCTTTCACCTTTAGGGTATTTCACGCGAAAATGCGAATGAAGTTTGTCAAGTTTAGTTGGGGTAAGTTGATAGTTTCTCTTTATGGTGGGTTAAATTTGTTTCTGTCCTTATTGTCTGTAGCGTATTTCGGTACCCACCACACGTTTACCGTTATCAGTGAAGATAACGAACAGGTGGCATAGTTCAGAAAACTTCCATGACGTCACGTTATTGAAACGTAACTATTTACACCGTCAAGAGTTGTAAACTATCAGGACTGTACCTATTTTGAGATGAGCTGCTACTATAAATTATTCTGTGAAGTCGAAGGGAAACGCTGCGCATTTACGATCTCAAATGATTGGATGCTAAAGAGAAAATTTATTTGTGTTAACCTTGTATGTTCGTTTGTGTTGGATTTAATATTACGATTTAGGTAACTCAAGTACGGTATTAGCTAATCCCCTACTGAATAAAACCTAACTGTATTACAATTTCAAATTTTACAATTTGTATTTCGGTGGTCATGTCGATTGTTGACCGTACGTGCATGTTAAGTTAACACGATTAATAATAAGATCATTTTGTACTTCACAGTCATATGCAATGCGCGTTGTGTCTCGAAGGCTTAAATTGTTTTGTTGTATACTTTTGCGATTTTAAATTTGCGAATATAAATTCATACTTTCTGCGTATGTAAAAGTTTACACCGACAGGGTCAGTTTATTGTACGGTGTGTTCCCCAATATACGGCGTAACTTATATTTGATTCGACCCACGTATTAACGTTTGCAAAATTTATACTTCGTCCTCTTTGGAATTATTGTCTGTGATAAAATAAATATATATTCTGTGTTATTGCTTCTGTCGTCTTATTTGTTCTTTTCCAGCTACGGGTAGAGTTAGACGATATCTCCCTAATTTAATCTTTTATCGTCTTGGCGTCCTTTCTTTTAGATTTCAGTTATAATTTAGCATCACAAACCCTGCAATCCCTCTCCGGAGAAACTGTGCTAGCCGTTGTTTTGTTTTGTTACAAGAAGACCAGCGTTCAGATGTTGGCTGTCCAACTCAAGGAACCTAATTTTCTCATAACACCCTCATTTTGTGTTTCTTATCTTGTTCAGATTTGATGTTGCGAATGTCCATGTTTGTGCTCCATATTTGATGTTTGGTAGAATACAAAAGTTTAGTATTGTTGTTCGTAAGTGTAATGGTATCTTTTGGTTTTAGTATGTATCACAGTTTGCCAAAAACCATCTAACCCAATCGTACTCTTCTACCTATTTCAGCGGTTTTCATTTTCCTTGTTTACCTTAATGATTTGGCCTAAATATATATACAGTCACTTGTTCTATTTCGTTGTCATTTAATGTTATTTTGTATTGCTTGTTACTGTTTAACATCATTTTGATTTTGTCAAAATTTGTTTTTATACTTCTTTTTATCGATTTGTGATGTACGTCGTTGATCATTTCTTATAAATTTCCTCAGTAAACAGAATCACATTGTCTGTGTATCTAAGATTACTTAGATATTTTCCGTCAATATATCTTCCTTTTTCTTCCCAGTCCACTGTTTTAAATATTTCCTCCATTAACAACGTAAATTATTGATTGACATTTGTCCCGTCTCCATTTTATCGTCCAGTTGCACTGTCATTGTTGAATCTTCGTCTATCAGGTCTCGCTATCTTTCTATACTATCGAATGGCTTTTCGTAATCTGTCAGGGCTAAGCATAAGAAAAAGATATTTTTTTTTTCAATTAATATTTTTCGTGTATGCAAATGGCTTATGTCTTTTAGATTCAGAGTGTTGGTATCTTTTAACTAATTTCTATATTGCTCTTTATTTTCTTTCAAGAGTTCTACATTTATTCTTTTGTAAAATTGTCTGTATTTAATCTCATCTACATTTTTTGTAATTTTGTTGGTAAGATTATGTGATCGCTTCCAATTGAGATAGACTTTGTAACCATAACGTCTTTTTTTGTTATGTAAGAACATAGTCTATTTTATTCTTTTGTGTTTCGTCAGGTGAAGCCCACATCCATGTTTTTTAAATTTTTTGTTTGAAAAAGCTATTTATAGCGAAAAATCTGTTAGTTTCTTAGAAGCTCGTGAGCATCACGCCTCTTTCGTTTCGTATTGCGTATCCGAAGTTGCCTTATTCTATTTTCCGTTACCTCTGTAGTTATTTAGAGCTTTTATTATTCTGTCATAAAACTGTTAAAAAATTTTGTTTCTGGTGCTGCTGAGAACCGTTGTAGTTCTAAGTAGATTAAAAGAGCAGAAGTACCACTGTCATTAAAATGAATTTTGCATAAAACTTGCTCCGGATTTATTGCCATAATTCACGTTGCTTGATCATTACTACTTTTTTGTTATTTCGATTAGAGACAAGCAGTTTAAAAAATCCTTCTTTTCCATTGACGTTTGCTGTTTATATGTCGCCTTCCAATTAGTTCATAGGTTTATCAGTGAAATTTTAGACAGGCGAAAAAATTCCACGTTTAAAAGCTAGATCAAGTAGTTTGAATTTTTGGGTGGACAAACAAAAGCAATGTTTATTTCTTGATATTGCGCAATAACAGTGTCAATAAAAGTGAGACACAAGCTTGTCTCTCAGCAACATTCTACATAATTGTTGCCTTTTTGCATGCGAAGAAAAAACTGTTTGTGCATCCATTGCTGTCACAGTTTCTCTTCCTTGTAAACGACGTATAGGGGCAATAGTAGAAGAGGAATAAGTTGATTGAAAACTACACTGGATTATTTAAATCTACATCATATCTAACAATAGGCGAATAGTTGTGTATTTTAATAAAAGTGTATTTTTAATCATATTGGAGTGTTTGCTTTGACGAACCAAAAATTAAAAATTTAGTATTTCGTTTTGGTATCAAGAAATCGCCAAAGCGTGCCATGTGTCACTTTTGTGCTACAAAGAAAATACTGGAGACGTTCAAATTGTGGGAACACCGCAGACTATTATTTTACATGTACTAAACACTATTATAATAATTTTTGCTTGTTACAAATACATAGGTTAAAAAACGCTTGTATATAGTTTACACAACAAAGACGTAAGCTGCAGTAAAATAAATTGTTAGAGATCATCATATTCATAAATCAAATCGTGTAAACATGAATATTAAAAGAAAAATATTTGCATCGCCGATAATAGGTTATTTAGAAAGATAACACAATATACTTGAATATAATCGTTTAAACAAACAAGAAAAACAAATATACATAAAGGAAGTTTTTTTATTAAGTTTTCGTTGTTTGTTGAATCCATTTTCTCTCAGATATATTCTTATATTGGGACGCGAGAGAGACTTTCACAAATCGTTTGAAATATATTAAAGTGAGTAATTTTTTTTGTGCGAAAAAGGGGAACAGTGTAAAATATGAATTGTAACAGCCGGCGCCGCTAGTGTCATTTACGTTTCTGACTTCCAGACGAACTGCTAAGCGAAAAGGGTTCTCCGAAATATCATTAAGATGATTGACATGAAACACATTAAACGATGCCTGAGATTGCATGCTGCCACTAGTAAGTTCAAGTCGATGAATAATTACTGGTATTGTGATTATTTTGCAGTGATTTGCGAATAGCAAAAAAAACTTAGTTTCTTGCCGCACTGTCGCGCTCTTAAAATAGCAGTATCAATTTATGGCAGAGAAAAAAATTTAAGAACACAGGGCGTTTGTAGCAACAAAAAATTGTGTTAAGCACCGAATTCTAAAGATACGAATACCCTTCAACTATCGTTGTGACAATTTTGACACCCACACAAAACGCGCCGCTTTTTTATTTCACCGGAAACTGTTTCGGAAATGGGTCTTTAACAGCTAACGACACTTCTACGAAATGGTTTCATACTTCACCGACAAAAATATATATTTTACATTCTTGCGGTTTTAATGTGTTAACGAGTTATGATGATGACTAAATCCGGGAAAGATATATAATCTCGCGAAAAAACTCTTAATAAAATGTTGGCAAAAGACGGCGCGAAGAGGCACACGTCTATTGTTTTTTTTTTACTCGGGCATCTCAAAGCCATCCTTTTTCAATTATGACTTGAAGAAAGCACTGAAACGATTCTTGTATAAAAGCTTTTATTTCTAACATCTTGAATTGATATGTAAATAGAAAATACTACTTACCGAACGAAAACAATGATTGCGTTATTTTTCTTTTTATTTTAAAGAAACAATGACTCGTCGAAACCTTTTTCTAACTGTTTATAAATTTTATGAGATAAAGTTTAAACATAACGTAGAGGTGTGTAATATTTTTACAAGAAATCTGTTTGCCCATCCCTTTTACATATGTTTCAGCCTAAACAAACGGCGACACGCTCAAAAATCCATTTTACACATCTGTGAAACGTGTCGCTTTTAGCCTTAACTTAAAATCATATGTTCTACATTTCCTTAAGAAAATGATCATCGTATACCTACGACCACACATCTGGATCTGGAGCTATAACACCCTCGAGTGAAAGAAAAATAACTATTGTCTTAAATAAAAAATAATATTCTATAAAAATTCAACGCGATATTTTTGCGCGTATTTTATACAGAAATTGGTTCCAGGGGCGTATTTAAAATGGCACGGTCTTAATAGTAAAATAAGTTTTTAAGACATCGAGTATCAAGGGGGCGACTTTTAATTTATTTTTATCGAATGGCAACGGGTGTGCTCAGGTATTTGCCCTCGACTTTCATTATGCTCTCAAGGCGTTATAAATATTTTAGTTCCAAATTTTGTTTCGACGCGAGGTAAGATACAAAACCTTTTATTTTACTTAAGATTCTGATTATAAAACTGACATATTTATGAAAACTCGCTCATATTTTAAAACAGTCATTACATTTTAACTTATAAAAATTACGTTTAACTAAAAACGAACTTACAAGTTAGCCAATTGTAAATATATACTTAAATACATAATATATTGTGCAAAATTAATTAACTTCTTGTAACTGTAGACAACAACATAAATTATGTTGTAATTTAATTTTATTACTTGTTGACTTCAATTATACTTTGTTCATATTTACTCCAAAATAAGCAAATTTAAATAAAATTTCATAAAATAAGCGAATTATTATTATGTCAGGTACTTGAAAGCGTGTAGGGAAAATGTATTTTTGCACACCAATCATAATTTCAATTTGAAGCGGCGCTAGTTTTTTTAATGGAAAAAGGTTCATTGTAATTTAAAATTTATCGAAACCGTTGTGTTTTTCATTATTGTTTTGTGTATAAATACTCGTTCAATATCCATCCACAAAATGAATTTATTGCTGTAAGTGGAGCATAAATTATATGCAGAGATTTTGTTATTGATTTTTACTAACGGTAAAATAAAGTGCAAATCGCCGAATTAAAACACTTCAAGATTGTGGTGTCATCTAAATAAAAAAAGACAATGAAGAAGAAAATGTTCAAAATGTGCTGAAAATAAAATTAGCACACAAAAAATTTTAAACGCACTGGAAGAGCTGGTGCTTACACATATTTTTTGTGTTGTTAATGCCATGCACAAAATATTATCGTCTATGGTCTTTAAAAAAATTCTCTTTTAAGACTTTAAGATTTCATAGTAAAAAGATGAAATAACTAAAACAAACTAAGATGTTTTAAATGTGTGTCATTTTCGGAAAGTCAAGCAAAACTACTCCTTCTTCTCTTCTTCCAGTACGGTCTCCTATCGGAGGTTCAAAATCATCATAACAACCTATAGAAGTGCATAAAATACAAGTAATAACAGGCATCGCGTTGAATCAGACCTATCTATACAGGTTTATACAAAAACGCAATAGAGCCGATACCTGCACCAACTAGTCTATAATAGAGTCGTGCATCTAATCAGCAATTTAGTTCTGTGTTATGCGTGATGTAAAGTACATACAACAAATTTTTCTAGTCTTGGACAAAAAAAGTATGATTTTTTTGTATTATTACGCAGATAGCGCACTTGCGTTACGTAAATATTTCTTGTTTAAGTTAATTAAAAAATTATATATCACAGTTATAAGTACAGCAATCCCTTAACATTCATTAAAGATTTCTTTTTTATTTAAAACATTAAATAAGGATTGTAAGATTTTCTAACACAGATGTGTTTATCAAGAATATATTATCAATGATTCTGTAAAAGAAGTTAGACATATAGGGTTTTCTAATTTAATAAAATGCATCCTAAAAGTTATAGCTTACTATTTAAAAAATTTTTTTATTTTGTTTATTTCACCAAATAACCAAATCCGCGAATGTTTGGAATTACTGTATATTAGATTTATTGGTACACAATGTGTACCTACGCAATATATGCCATTTACATGAAATTTTATTCATACATCTCAAATACTTAATTCAAGAAATCGTTACATTGAAGCATTCCAAAAAAAATCATAATTAACAGTGGTTTGTTAGAAATAAACAGATAACAGTACGAATAAACCGAAGAAAAAATGCAGACAATACAGTGTTGAATATATGGAATATGGCTTAATTCCGTGTCTTCTATGTAATACAACTATGTCAAACAATTCAATGAAACCTTATAAGCTTAAAGAACGTTTCATAAAAATCCATAATGAAAAAAAAGATCAAGATTTAATGTTTTGTAAAGCAAAGAAAAATATTTGAAAACACCGACATTGTAAGAACTCATAACGAAAGCATACAAGAGAAATAGCTATAGGCTGCTGTGCTTCTTATAATATTTATTTAATGATTGCGAAGTTCGGAAAGCCGCACACTATTGCTGTAAGTGAGGTAATACGCACCGTGTTGCACAAACCAGCTTTCTATATTATAAAAAGAATTTCACTGAGTAATAATAGTGTACGAAGAAGGATCGACGAAATGGCTCAGTGTGTAGAAAACTCTATGTGACTACTTAAAAACATCTGAATTCTCTTTACAGGTTAACGAGTCAGCAATACCAAGAAACGAAGCTCTGCTTTTAGCTTATGTTAGATTTGTAAAAGAAGAAAAATTTTCCCAAGGATTGTTATTTGCTAAATGTTTAGAAACTGATACGAAAGATAAATCGTTATTTACTGAATTTTAAAAAAAAATCGATGTAATAGCTATACCCTTGGCTAATATCATCTCCGTTGCTACTAACGGTGCTCTGGCAATGGTAGGACGACACCAAGACTTTCCGACATACTTAAAACTATATAGCTATACCGAACGTATTATCGGTGCATTGTCGTTCATCGACTTCATTTGTTCGCAAAAACGTTTGCATAAATTACTACATTATGTCATTAGAGCAGTTAATAAAATCAAAAGGAATGTCTCAAATGAGATATTATTTGCTCAACTTGATGACGATGATGACTATAATCCTTTACTACTTAATACAGAAATACGTTGGTTATTTAAAAGAGCATCTTTGCATCGCTTTTATTTGCTTTTTGATTCATTGTTGAAATTCCTGGAGAGTAAAGACAATGATTTGCGGCACAATTTAACTATTTCAACAAATGACATAGGTTAATATGACTGATTTATTTGCCAGATTTAACGAGACTAATTTGAAACTACAAGGTGACATATTAAATTTCATCAAAGCTAAAAGTGTAATACCTGCGTTTGTTGCAGAACTTTTGTCGTACAAACGAAACTTGGGAAGAGATGAATGTTCTCAGTTCATCTTTCAAAATTGCAAAACAGAGATGAAGATTTGTTTGCTTATTTAAAGGCGCTTGATTCGGACCTTAACCAAAGATTTCACTTCACTTGGATATTCCCTCCAGAAATGAGGAGCTGAAAGCAATGTTTAAACAAGTATACGACAACTTTTGGTTACAAACACAGATCCCAATGTTATATCCATTATTATGAGTTATTGTACAGAAACTGTTGATTGCTTTTCCGTCTTCCTATTTAATAGAACGTGAATTCAGTGCCGTTATAAGCCTCATCACAAAAAAAGAAACCGACTAGAAATTAGTACTCGTGGGGATTTGCGGTTGCTGCTCGCAAACATTGACATAAATACACTAAAACGTTTCATTTCATCAGGTTCATCCAAGTCATTAAAAAAAATGATTTTTTTTGTACTTTAAAACAAAAGTTATAATTTTAATAAATACTTCTTCAACAAAATGTTTTATTTATATTTTATTTTTACGTCACCATGTACAAGCCAAGACACCAAATTTAAATTTGTAATTTTTTTATTATCCATTTATGTAGTTTTTTTACTCAAAGGTCCGTGGGCAAGTTTTGACTATCAAAAGGGGTATGTGAGCCAAAAGAGTTTGAGAACTACTGATTTAGACAAAGGACTAAAGTTTGTTGTTCAATAGCTTCACTGCCATAAATACCATATTTAAATACTCTGATTTTGGTGAGTATTAATAAAAAATAAAACAATATTTAATTAATTTAGTATAATAAAATAGAAGTATCATATCTGATAAGACACGAAATTTAATTTTTTTTTGGTTATTCAATAAAAATTAATTGTTGTTAGTCTCTTATAGCAGTGTTTTTCAACCTGTGAGTTGCAAACCCTAGAGGGGTCGCAAACCTAAACACTACACTACAATAAAAAAAATTTTGCAAGAAATTTGCCGAAACGTAGTTCTATTTTTGAGACGCAAATAAAATTATTTTCTAACTGGAGCCTATTTCTCTTGTTAGTTTTTATGTTCACCATTGAAGAGAACGTCAATTCATATAGGTAGGAAGTGGCGAATGGCACTAATAATTTTAAAGCGTTCTTTGTCAGCACTGGATATTCTTGTTTTCACTTTATCCAAAAGACGTTTAAGTTTTGCAAATAAAATTCCATTTTAATTATACCGTCAGCAGCTAAATCTACAAAAAAATTCTTTCATTTTATAGTTCGATCAGTCAGTTGTACTGACATGTTGAAGAAATGATTTATTATCCATCTATAATGCTCATGATCAGCTTCAGATTCCAGTTCTGGAAAGTAAAGTTAATGTTTTCTCTTCCAAATTACGCAAACTTTGTATTATGCACGGAATATGAGAACTTACTACCAAGGATTGGTCAGTCGCAATTTCTTTGACAGCCGTCTTAACACAAGGGAGAAACTCATATATTTTTTTACAAAGACGTTGATCACAAAGGAAGCTTTGCATATAATACTTTGATTTTATTAGTGACTGTTAGAAATGTTTTTTGTCTCCTTTAAAGGCTCTTGTTTAATACATTCAGATTATTAAAAAAATCTGCGAAAAATGCTAATTTTAACAGCCAAACAGAATCACGAAAATAATTTGCATACACAAATTTAGCATCTTGTAAAAACAACAATTTAGTTTTCAGTTCTAGAACTCTTGCCATTACTTTTTCTTTGGATAGTCAGCTGACCTCTGTACTTTTATACAAACGGTTACAAACAGTCGAGTTTGCTTCAAAGCGATATTCGTCAAAATGCTAAGCAAAATTGTTTATTCTGCGTTCAATAGTATGTCAGAACGTGGTATACTTCTCAGCTTGCTTGCCTTCTGGTTACCTAACATAATTTCAAACATATGTATCTAGGACTGCTGGCAAAATAAGATTTTTGGTAACTGCATGCGGCTACCTAGCTTTAGCAATTGGGTAGCTAGTTAATAGTGTTCTCGTTGACAGTGGAAACGCAAAAACAAAAAAATAAATTAAAAAATTGAGCAATACAAAATATTGTTTTTAATCACCAAATAACAATACCATTTTATTACCTGAGTCATAGTATTTTGCTGCGGGTTAAAAGTTTTCAGTTTTCGTTCAAAAAAATTTATCAGCTCCTTTAGAATGTTTGGTTGCGAGGTGATGCATAAGCGACACACTGAGGTTTATTATTTATGACAGTAACTCCGTACTTCAAGTAATTGTCGTCGTAATATCGATTTGTTTTCGGTTTTGATTCACTTCCGCCACTGCCACTTGTACCGGACATAGGGAGCTCGATCTTTTGAAAAACTGATCTATTTACGCTGACCACGTTTCTTGTACAATTCACTTGATTTTTCGATCAATATAGATCTTATCAAAAAGAAAATTAAACATGTAGTCTTTGAAATCACTGACAAAGTTTTATTATGGCCATAGAGATCGCCATAGTTTTTTAACTTGTTAGGTGGTCGGGTATTGAAGAAAGTTGAATAACACTGCCTTATAGGAATAATCGATGTTAAAAACATCAAATTAGCATCGCTGCTGACAATGGTAGCTAAACAAATCAACTACTATTATCAAATGCAAAATATCGATAATTAGTAAAATCGGTGATTTTGGCTTATATTTTTACAATAATTAAAGCAACAATAAACATAGTAAACTATAATAAACTAATCAACGTTAAAATAACAAAAAATTAGATGCTTTCACAGAAAATAGAAACAAAAATCAAATAAATGCTAATTTTTTTAATAATACGTATAATTTATCTAGAATTTACTCATCAATACCAATGTCACACTGTCTTTTTTCGAAGTAACACATTTTATGTCTCTTAAGATCGATGAACATCCTAATTCCTTAGTAAAACGTTTCATATGCTTATATAAGTATAGTTAATTTTTTCCCCTAAAACTTTAATAATAAAGCTAAATTTAGTATCTCAATAATAGGGAATTATGATGAAATGAAATTGTCGGTTAAAACAAAGACATTGCAATTCCTGCGGCTCTGTGTAGTGTACGCGCTTCTATTCAAATTAATGAAAACTATATTTTCTATCAGCTTTTGAGATTTGTTCGGCTATGAGTATTGTGCGCCTACCTTAAGAGGAACACGTAGGTCATTAAATTAAACGTACCAATAAACCGGAAAAGTGTAGCAGAATACAAAACAGCATTGATATATAACAAAAACTTCTCAAAAGGCTGTTACGGATTCCTGATAGTGTGGAGCATACCACGGCTTACTGCCTTCGGCGACTGGGGTATGAGTGAATCCAACTTAGGAATTTATATTATACAGGCGAAATATCGGGGACGCTAACACAATTCGTTGTTGAGAAGCAAAATATTGATGCTTTAAGGTCAACAATAAACGATGTTACCAGAAATTCAACAATTCTTATAATATTGTACAGTAAAAAGTTAAGTAAAAAAAGAAATGATATCTTTTTGACTGTTGCGTTTTTTCAGCTGTGGGTGTCTAATGTTATTCTTATTATTTCAAAATTGGTCTCTTTATTGTAGTTTGTGAAATTAACTTTTGAATCATCACTGTTCGATAATAATTAACTATCGATGTCAGTACCAATAATATACGATGTTAAATGCACTAAACTTAATGCTATTGTGGGATTTATGTTCTAGAGACCTAGCAGCAGCTAAAATATCTATAGTAGAGGAAAGTAACAGGAGGGAGTTCATTATCGGATTCGGTGACCTTCTCTACGACCAAACCGGACCACCGCCGCCAGAGAAAATCCAACGGCTGATTAACAGTGATTCTTGGATGCGATGAAAGTGCACACCACACCTTGTAGGAGAGCACGAACACAAACCCAACCGCAATGAAGACATCTTACGCTTGCTAGTCCAAATGCAAGCGAAGTGATGAAGATGTGGCATGTATCAGATAAACCTTGTTTATGTGATCATAAATACATTCAATTCAACATTAAGTCAGATGAGAAACTCGTAATAGAATACAGAAACCCAAGGAAAAACGAACAGGAGTTGTTCAACGGAACTTTAACCGGCCAAATCACGGACTGTGCTTCAGTTTAAAAATCAACACACAAGCTAGAACTAATGACGGGCAGCATTGTTATTTCATTAAAATCTTCACATAAAACAAACTACCCAAAAACTGTCAAATAAACCCTCAACAAGGTTACTTGGTAGAATTGGAAGCAAGGGCACGCACTAGAAAGCTATTTAACAAAAAAAAATTGAAACTGAGATAAATGAAGAACCAGTCTCTAAGGACGTAGAAAATGAACTTACAAGTTCTGGCCTCCAAAAAGATCTGAGCAAGGACCGCACTGGAAACAAAAGTTTACAGATTCGGTTAAAAGTATTCTGCAAAAACTATTGCAAAAATCATTCCCGGGTTCATCGTTAACTGAGCCTAAGCGCCAAGACCTAGAAGTACCAAACAAACGGACATCCAAAAAAACTGGGAATCCTGAAAACTTAGAATAGAGAATCAATACATTTAAACCCTTTCAGTCTCCAAAAGTCGATGAAATTTATCCCATCATGCTACAAAAGAGATTTACTGCTGTGCGAAACGCAGTATTCGAAATTCTAAGGACCAGCTTAGCACTTTCGCATATAACAAACAGCTGGCGGATTGTCAAGGTGATATTTATGCGAAAGCCAAAAAGATCTATGTACCAGGTACCTCCAGACAAAATCGACCATCTTAAAACTACTTGAAAAAATAGTCGACAGGTATATACGGGACGGAGAACTAAAGGGGAATGAAATCAGTATGCATAACCATCCGGAAAATATTACGAGCTAGCGATTCGCCAATTAGTAAGCAGATACAAAATTGCAATTCAATACAATGATATTGCATTGGGTGTTTTTCTAGATATTGAAGTAGCATTTGACAAAACTACCTTCACCTGAATTGTAAGGGCAATGGAAACAAAAGACATCACACTTCTAGTGTAAAACAGAATCAACTCAATGCTCAGGAATCGGGCGGTAACAGCTACTTTGTAGGGTAGTACTGTAGGAGCCAATGTGGCTGGCGGATGCCCACCTATACTATGGTGCTTCGTCATGGACGGCCTACTACAAGAACTAGAAGACGGATGTGTATTCGCTTTAGGATACGCCGACGATCTCGCCATTATCACAAACGCGTGCACTAAACACCGCCAAAACACAGTGCAAAAAAGAGGGACTATCAGAAAACCCAACCAAGACGCCAATCGTTCCGTTTACCAAACGACGGAAAACGGATGACATAAGGCTACCTACAATGTACGAAGTCACGCTCTCGATGACAAAAGAAGTTAAATATCTGGGACTCGCTCACAACAAAGCCCATCAAGGTTCTTAATACAACCAAACGAATGATCGAGCACACATGGGGATTAAAACCCACAATGACCAAATGGTTATATACGGTGTGAACAAAACCCATCATCACATACGGTGCGCTTGCATGGGGTGAAGAAATCAATCTGAAAAGCACAGCTTCCAAGCTATACAAACTACAGAGCATGGCCTGTCTGCTGATAACCGGAGCAATGAGAACCACGCCCACAGCAGCAATGAAAGCACTACTTTCACTTCTATCCTTACACTTCGTTGTAATGATGGAAACAGGACAAGCAGTATACAGGCTGCAAATTAATAAACACAGGTCAATTACCGGGAAAAACAAACCGGGCATATACAAGGTGCTGCGTAAAGAAGCAATCTTAACTATGAGATCCGACTTCACAAAAGATTATCACATCTTAAAAAAATTAAAAGTAATGATACCGTCACGAGACGAGTAAACAAAAACATTTACCCGGGTGCGGTTAAAAGAGGCACACAAAACTTTTCCTACAGAGTCACAATCAAAGCATAAGGCAAAAGTTAAGGAAACTCACAGGACTGATAACAGGACACTGTGGTCTTAACAACCACATGCATAAAATGGGACTGCTCATTTTAAAGAAAACTACCAAGAAAACAAATTATCATTACTCAAAGAGAGCGGCTTTCCTGTAAAGGCAGCAAAGAAACGGTGAACGTAAAATGATAACCTTCATACATCAAAAATTACTCACAAATATGTCGAGCTTAAAATGAAGACACAAGTTTAATCAATACGAGATAATAAATGGTCATTTTAATTTGGAGAAGCCGACGCGGTTGTTAAATAATAATTTCCTTGCAGCCTAATGTGAAAATATTTTCCAACTGTTTAGATTGATTTAAATTCTTAAATATAATGACTCGTAATAATCATATGTCCTCCCATTACAATCCCACTGTGTCAACAGAAAAATAATTTATTTCTATATAAACATTACTAATTCCCTTTGATTATATTTTTAGGCGGCTATTGACGCTTCTCGTAGGAAGAAAGAAGACGAAGAAAAATTACCCACGTCCTCAAAAGTAATCTACATAATAACTCTATTTTACATACACAATTTTTCCCGAAACAATTCTATAAATCCTGTAATTCGTAATTTTCTCAGCGTGAAACTGTGACAGAATACAATAATTACATTGAAATGTCGGCTTCATTGTACATAACACCTTCATGCCTTATGGTATTAAACAATATTTTTTGTCGGACCCTCGAGCTTCACATTAATATTCATGAACTTATAAATGAAGTTTATTTTTCAAATTCCGATCAATTACAAGAACCGCGTAAAATCCTTCCTTATGTACCAAATTAAAAATTAATTAATTACGTGAGCGGATCCTAATAAATGCAAAATATCACAATAAAATTAACACCAAAACAAAAGACTCATTGTTACATCCTTGTAACTCGTCTATGAATTTAATAGAAGGTGGAGATGTACAATAAAACAATGGAGCTGAATTTCAAATTAGTTAAGGTGTTAGACTGTGGTTTTTGTACATTGTGCTTTTTGATATTATACAAGTTGACCTCATAGTTTTTCTAAGAAGTATCACGAAAACGGCACCTTCGTATTCATTAGGGCTGCCAAAACCAACAAAAAATGAATAATTTAAACGACCAAAAGATCTTAATCACATGTGGCATAATTAACTATTTTATATTCTTTGAAGTGTTGAAACAGGATCTCGGTAATTAATGAAATTGAATTAATACTTAATTATATAGGCAATTTATTATTGATTGATAATTAGTATTCTATAAGCTATCACTGCTAAGATTCAACGTTCAGAAATTAAAACATTCCGACCACTTTTTGCAAGTTTTTTTAAATGCTATAAGGATAATAAAACCATTAACAGATTCACACACTTCGAATATTTTAATGTTTCTGTAGTTGTTTTTTAAGTTGGCAACCTTAAAATTATAAACCAATAAAATTATTTTTTTAATGCATTTCAAGAAGTAATTATAATGTAAAGAAAGTTCAAAAATTTCTTTTGTTGTGATCAATGCGATATGATTCGATTGTAATCGGTAAATTTTGAGTGCAAATACTAAAAAAATGTAAATATTATCTAAGCAATTATTCAAATTTCAAAATTTATTTCTAAAAACATTTTTATTTATTAAGTGAGGAACTGCAGCTACGAAATACTAATAATTTGGTGTACAAATACAGTAGAAAAAGACATTAAGTAATAAGAACAAAATATAGACATTTACTATTTATAGAAATTTACAGCTTCATTACATTGGAGGATGTACCAAGCATGTCTGTGATGATTTATTATGCTTACCTCGTTTAACCAAAATAAGTATTAATAACATTTTACAGGTAAAACGTCGTAAAAGAATTTTTATTTTTGTATTATAACTTCTGATAGCATGTAATTTCCACGCTTCTAAATTTAAATGTTAACAAACAACAGGTTTAACGTTTTCAAGGTATGTACTTGATAAGATCGTTAATAACTGTGATATTTGTATACCTAGGTGAGTGAAATGCCATAAGAGATACCTTACACCGTAATATTTGGTTGCTTATAATTTGTATTAAACATTCTTAAATTAATTCAGCGTTTTGGAATGCACTCAATCGGTAGTATTGATTTAACTTGTTCTCAGGTTAAATCACTGACTGCTTTTGTTAAAATTATGTTGAACTTTGTTTAATTTTGATTTTTTATTTATGCTGAAACATACATAATCGGTACAGTAAAACCGTTTTATCAAAGACATATTGTTTTTTCTACGATGGTTTAATAAATCTTAATCATTACGTATTTAGAAGGAAACGAAGTGGTAAATACATATATTACATATAATTATGGATTGTACATGTCAGTTTAATAAATAATTTATTTTTTTAAAGCTTGTCTAGCGGTAGTCTATTTTTGTTATCGACATCTCATTAATAAAAAAATGTTTGAATTTGTGATTATTTTGTTTGCCAGAGCTCTAAATTGTATTATTGATTGCTTTCGCAACGTATTCAAACCTTTTACAATTTTCATGAAATTTTATTTAATTGTAAGATATCAAAACTATCAACACTTTTTAATGTATTGCAATTTTCTAGAAATTTAGTGGTGTAGTATCGAATGTCTTACTGCCAAGGTGTGCTAATAACTTATTTTAGGTGATATATAGTTATTGATAATTGTTGATTTTGGTGTAACGATTTTGAATCTTGTTTTTCTTCACTTTTATTTGAAAGTAGGAGATAATATACGTTAATACAAGACCTGCTAGCGGAGAAAGCGGAAGAAGTTAAAAACAAGAGTTTTAAAGTTTTATAAAATCAAAGCCACTAACAAGGAATATAACAAAACAAGAGGACCCAGCCCCGAAAAGTAATTGTTGTACGAGCTGATCAAGGTAACGTAACGGTGGTAGTGAATACGGAAAACTACAACAAGATACACACTAGATCCAGATCACTACTCAAAGTAAAACAGAAATTTAACGTAATTGAACGTGTAACAAAGAAAGTTATATACCAAAAAAACAGAGACGTTTACTTCTATCAGACAGCCGACTATGACCTCCCTACGCAAAGCAGCTACAAGGATATGTAAGAATAACCAACAATTACGTGAAGAACTCCGCATCGCTGTTTACCAAAGTACCAATAGATAAGCATTGGAAATTGGCAATTAGTACAACAATGGTTACACGACAATCTGGTTGAATTTGTTATAAGGCCTCATAAGAATTATACCGACAGACAACGCGGTACTCCTTTCTTAAATTCATAACTTCAAGGCAAGCGACTAACTCAGTTGTATCGGCAAGCAGGTCGCAGATCTCGGTGTGCTAATCCTACACTAAATTAAAAAGACGCCAAAACAAGTAAATATCGATACAAACCTTGTTCAAATCTGTCGATCACTGAAAGGAACAAATTGACAAAACACAACTTCTAACAACAATATATTTATTTCACGCAAGAGAGAATAGTGGTTAAAATCAACAGAGAAAGATGTTACAAGCTTTATGTCTTACGAACCTTGCACGGCCAACTCACACAGTCGGAGGTAGGGGAGGTTCACAGGAAGTATGCTTAAGGGCGCCAGATATGATCCAAGATAACACTTCTGCCTCGATCACGACAGACGATCCAAACTTGTAACTCAATTTGAGGTTCGTAATCCTTATTACTCTGATGTTCGAGTAGCCAAAATTAGTTAATAGATAACGATAATCACAGGAAAAAGAAAAATAACAAAAGAGATTAACAATTATAATCACTTTAATGTTGTATTAACGTTGGATACTAAAAAGAATATATGAAATTTCTGCACCTCTCTATGCTCGAATGGTTTCCACGTAGAATTAACAAATATCACAGTTTTAATGTAGTAGCGCAGTAAATTGACAATTACACGCTAAATGCGCAATCCTTAAATATTAGCATGACTAATAATTTTCGTTAACAAGTGTAGAAAACGTTGATTTCGCAATACATAAGATTTACTAGATTATATCGAAGTTCTAATACATGAATGCCCGCAGTAGCGGCAACGTTAGGTCGAAACGAACAGCACAGAAAAGGTCGAAGTAAATATTTTTCACACACACAGCATGCGATACAGTAAAGTGAATGATTACAGTTACATTATTGGTATATAAGCAATAAATATAATTACGGTCGTTAATATTGATCAAAATTCTGTGAGTAACCTTCGTGACAACGATATAAAAATTAAGTAAATAAACTCACCCGAAGTCCAGTTTCCACTTCGAAGAAAACGTTTTCCCCGCCAGCGGCCTGTAATAATTATTTAAAAGCAAATCGTGTCACACACCAACTCACGAAGAATAGTAAGCTACAAAATTAGTATTAATAACTCATTAAGTATTATATAAAAACCCGGTGTATCGAATACTGTAGGTACTAATTTAGAACAGGTGGCTGATAACACAATCGACTTCTATTCCCAAAGCAGCATCTACGACGCAGTGTTCGACGAGACCTCGATGTTATTTAAGTAACAGGCCCTCACAACAGCTTATATGCTCGGTAGCATTATTCATTAATGGTACTTATGCATCCTTATTACTGCTTGAAATACACAATGGCTGGCAACGTGGTGGGAACCGGCTATCACATTAATATAGAAATTACGAAGGACTCTTAATAGATTGAAGACAAAAATATCTTACCCTGTGCCGAAAGAATCGTAATAAATTCGCAATCGCCTTATAAATTTGTGTCCATCACACGTGATGTTCTTAAAAATTTAAGAATCAATTCGAAATTCTCGGCACCGGCCCGTTACTGTAGTTGACAGCTTCACGATTTTGTCGTAAAATGACAGTCACCAGAAAAGATCGGTAGAGGGCGTCAAAACCGGAATCTAATTTGAATTCATATACAGAGTAATTTCGTAATGAAAAATTTCGCACGTAACAAAGAAGTAGGCTAATAACAATTATAGATGCGTCGACTAATATAGTAATACCACGAAATCGATGTAGGCCCTTTTGTTCAGGCAATCCACCATACAACTAATTATATTCAATTGATCAGTGAGCACAAAAACAACCGACCATTCTTCGTCAACAGTAGTGATTTCTACTTAATCTTATTTAAAAACGAAAAATATGCGTGGTATATAAGCTTATTTAGAACAGTTATGTTATGTTGTTTTGCCTTTGGCTATGACTACGTTCAAATGATCAAAGAAACTTGACGGATGTCACGTTAACGAGAATACATAAGGTTACAGATGATATAAAGTTTGCGACTGAAAGCAAATTTAAGTCAGTATGATCTAACGTTATAATTACATAAAATAAGTTATAGTCTGAAGGTTGACTGTTAGTAGATACAATTAAAACAAATTACTTAAGAGGAATATTCTACGTTACTAAGAAATAGTACGTACAAGGCTGACATAATTAAAGTAACAAATATAAATGTGAGAAGGTATACGCTGTACTAAGTAATGTGCATAAAGTAATTTAACAAACTAATACAATACTGATCTTTCAGACACAGATGGGAGTCTTCTCTCGTCCCTTCTGATTACATAAAATAAGTTACATGTTCCAGAAACAGCCGGGTACAAAAACAACATGGCAATCCCACAAAACTCGCTAAAAAAAAGTAAAAAGATAACGTGACAATGCCATCTTTGGGAATTGTTAGTAGTAGTTAACCCAAACGCAAAATTCGACCAATACCTAGAATACGTTCTCCCTAGCACATCCGCTAAAAGCGTAATAGAAATCACTAAATTCAACAGAAACAAAACTACTGATATGTCGTAAAATAACACTCAGATACACGAACGTTCTCAGCGGTTTCGAGCAGGTAAAGAGCGAGTAAAATGGCCGTTAGTTGCTGCACCGCGTTTATCCCTACCTATAAGGAGAATCAGGAGCGGCGTATATGAATGAATGTTTTAGATCGGTAGAGTTATCACCAGTACCTTCGGTAAACATTTTATAAAGATTTTGCGTTTGTAAGAAACACCAACGTTTTAATTTAGGTGTTCTTTGGTACAAACAAAATGCGTTTAGTGCTGCAATACCAATTATATAGAAGAAAAACGTTGCTTACTTTACGTTTTACATTTTTATGTGGATACGTTCTTTGGTTTTACTGCAGGACGAGTAGGATTCTTTCTTTTAGCGTTTTTATTAACAGCTTGACAAAATTACGCATGTTTTTATTTAGGTGCGTAACTTACCTTGCTTACGTTGGTTTGTTGCCAATATTTTTTTCTATACCACGAATAGCTGAAATGTCGGTGAGCGAGCGTGATTGTAAATGCTACTAAAAAGAAAGAATAAAATGGTCGCCACTGCTAGCGTGCGCGTAGAATCCTTGGTTCAAAGGCATTAAGTGTACTATCACTATCGAATAGATTAGATAAAAGAAGAAAGTAACTTGATAACGAGAGAACATAACAAATTGGTTGTATATCCTACACACAAGTTTCATTAAAGCATAGACAAAGTCTATCATATAATTAACAAATAGTACAAACAGTCGAAATAATAACATGCATAAAATTCTCGATAATAAGACTTGATGTTTAAAAATGTAATAAGAATAACTTAGAATTACCCCTTGGACTTGGAATCCCTTAGTGTAGCAGGTAACAATATTAGCTACCTTTATATAACACTCCCAACAATTACAAGAAGTGCAACTTTGCATTCGCCGACTTAAATAGCCACCACCAGCCTTGAATATGTAGTGAACAATTACTAAGGTTACTCGTTTCGGTTCAGGTCAGGAACGTAAACAGTATATACTCAATTACGATACAAGCTGAAGGCTAGATAATTAATTATACTTGATTTAAAGTAAAATAATAATAACGATCGTACACACAATAAAATTAACTGAAAGCTTAATATAAAAAAATGTAATACAATTAAAGCAGAAGGCTTCATATAAAAAATTTAGATAAGCTGTTAACACATTCAATACCAGTAACACACATCGTGTGCCATCGTTTGTTACCGTGCCGATGGCACACACCGTGCCACAAGCATTACCACCGTAAAAAAACAATTCAGTGGTTTCATTCGGCAAGCGGCACTTTGATGTTTGTGTACGTATTAGTTTTAGTCAGTGAGCATTACGCTGGGAGTCAATGGAAACAAAAGGATTGAACGAAATTATACCGTCCGTTTTAAAAAAGTTTGCAGTTGTCAATTTTTCATTGCGCATTGTGCTACGAGTTGTACTGCGTAATTACAATTATGTTACACAAATTTAATCAAGTGAAACTACTAGTGTTTCTGTAGGTACTGTGGTATTACTAGCTAATTTACGTTAGTATTCAGTCTGCTTAGTATAGTACTGGAGTACATCTGTGCATTACCAGTTTCAAACTTTAGCGTTTTATTGTGCCATGGAAGACGTTGCTGGACCGTCTAAACCAAGAAGACCATATTTCACAAGGACAAGTAATCATATAATTCTGATGGTAGAAGTGATAATTGTATATGTGATTTTTAACGAAACAATGAGGATGTTGTTGAAGTGTATAATTTCGTACGGAGTGATACTCCACGCATGAAAATAATTCCATTTTCTGGAAATCCTAGCCTACGCTAGTGGTACTGAGTGGCTACCTCATTGTGGTACTAGACCACTTAACTTTTTTTCTCTACTAGTTACTGATAAATTCTTGTCTATAATAGTCGAGCAAAGTAATATATATGACAAAAAAGTTTTCCTTCAGAACTCTACTACAGAAAAATCTAGAAAGACTAATTGGAAAGCCATGACCCTAGAGGAACTCAAAGTTTTTTTAGGAATGTGGTTGCAGATGGGTAACGTGCGTATGAACCGGATTCAAAATTATTGGAAACAAGACGAGTTATTTACAATTGATAATTTACAATAATACATGAGTAGGAACAGATTCATGATAATATATCTCTAATTATATCTCTAAAAATCCTATCAGCCAGGACGGTTTGCATTACGGTGACCGCTTACACAGAATAAAAAGCGTGCAACAACATTTTAACGACCAAATGAAGTAAGTGTATTATCATAGAAAGCAATTATCGTTAGACGCATGAATGGTGTCGTGGCGAAAAAGATTGCTATTTCGACAATTCATAAAAACGAAAAAAAGTAAGTACGGAATAAAACCGTACATATTGGCTGAACCAAACGGAATAGTGTTACGTTGTAATCTTTACAGTAATTTAGGCGGCAAAGAACATACTGAAAAAGTAGTGAAAACTCTCATGACGGAATTTGAAAACAAGGAACACTCGCTCTTTATGGATAACTTTTATAACAATGTTACCTTCAGCCGTCAGTTACTTGAAAAAGGAATCTATATTACTGACACTCTTTGAAAAGAAAGGGTTGGAAATGTCAAAATAAGAATAGACAAAATTGTAACAAAATATTGCAACAGAATAGCAGTAAGCAATTGGCGAGATAAGAAGGATTTATTTATGTTTTTGTCGACAGAATTTGGAGAAGTAGTAGTCAGAAGAAAAAGAGAAGACATCAAGACGTGAGAAAGACGAAAGATTTAGTAATGTATAACAACTACATGTCCGACATCCACAAACAAGATTAGATGCTTTCTTATTACATTTGCGAACAGAAAATCCTCCGATGGCACAAAATAATAGCAACACATCTGCCATCTATGATGGTTTTAAATGCCTACTTGTTATTCAACCGTTTATTTACCAATGAGAAAATGCATCTTCATAATTTCTGTATAGCAATAAGCAACCAAAGGTTGGAATACATTTCTTTACTAAACTTGACAGTACTCATCGATAGTTTGTAGCGAAAAAAGTATTGAAAAGAGGACCCAGCAAGTCACAGAAGACTGTTTTATTTTTTGAAATTTACGCTCGTTGTTATCGGAGTTACATATTTTTAGTCTACTCTAATAAGAAAATTTATGTTTATTTTATATAACCATTTTGTTTTCTTTATTTCTTATAGTTATGAAGTATTTTACATTTTTTATTTTTCATTTTCTAAATTTAATTTTTTTGTTTGATAATAAAGCCTTTCATTTATCGTAACACGGTTTTTAAACACAAATTTATGCGAGACCAAGTTATTTACCATGACACAAATTGTTTCACCGGTCTCCTGTAAAAAAATTTCTCCGAGAAACCAGTGACACACACAGTATGATATTTTGTCAAAATCATCTAAACGTGTTTGAACACTATTAAGACATCACAATTATTTGTAAACTTTCAATTGTTACATTGTTATCTAATATGATGCACGTTTTGGATTGTTGAATAAACAGAATCTAGATGTAAGATACGAGTTGTAATTTATCGGGTTCTAAACGCATCTCTCAAGTTTTTTCATCGTCAAATCTAATAAATTTTCGCATTTCTTCAAAAATAAAATACGGACATAGTGACCCAATATATGGGATTAGCCAGAAAAACTTCCCTTGAAGAAACATCGTAGCTTCGAACAACTCCATCTTAAATAAATAATCCACAAAATGCTTAAAGTTCATCCTTCACGTTTTTGATTTTTTGTTATAAATACAACTTGTTTCTAAGTTGGTAGAGTGTACAATTTCCTGCACCTGCACCTTGAATGACAAATAGCTGAAAAGCTTCTCTTGGTGGAGCAGCTACATGTTTTTGAATAATATTATTTGCGGAGGTATTATTTTTACCTTCTTAACATCAGAATACAGAAAACTCAATACAATTAGTTTTAAAATCACTGTCCATGTCATCATAATTTTCTTTTCCAAAACAGTTTTAAGCAACGTTTTCTCGAACTTCGCAACATCAAAACTTACACTTTGCACACACGTTTTCGATGCTATTATTGGTACTTCAGTCGATAAAGTTTTCAGCTCAACTGAGTATGCTGCAGAGGCATCTATACATGCCGTGATGATAGATTCTAACAACTTGAGGCTCAAATACAAAAAAATTGCTTCTGGATCTCGCAGCTCCGGAATATGTAAATGCAGGATAGTGATGACAAAAAATGTTTTCTAATAATAAAATAAAATTTCGATAGAGTATGAAATATAACTAAGTAATCAATACCTTTTCTACGTAAGGTACTAGTTTCGATGGTTTTAATCATCATCATTAGTCCAGTTACAAAAAGCTTTAAGTTTATAGCAAATCTTCGTAAAACAAAAATTAAGCCTTTACAACTGCCGTGTTTTGTATTAAAGATATGATTCTATAAAAAATTGAAAACCAGTGCTTAAGATGTTAAACAAATAACCATTGTTCTAAATTGTTACAATCGTTTAATAATTGTGTATATCAAAATCAAATTATTTCGCCACTAAAATATAAATGGTTTCCTTTTATTGTGTCGATTTCTTACGTTACAAAAAAGCTAAAAAACTGAATAAAATTTCTTCAAGTAAAAAAAACGTCGATTCGTTTCAATTATTTTCAAATTTAAAAGTTCGAAATCTGTAACTTTCATCGATCAATTTGGTATGAATTCAACTGGACACATTACATTTAAAATTGATTTACGTGCAAATAAAACACAAAAACCTCAATTTCAATGGTTTAATTTGCAAATCGAGGTCTAAAGTGTATTAGAATTAAGCTGCTTTTTTAATCATGTACTTCAACTAACCGAAACTAAATCGATAAAACTGAAAAGCATTTAATCGTTCAAATAGCATGTACGTAGTAGAATATAATAATGCATAAATCAGTACTTTGTTAAGCATTTATGAAGTATAGCGGAACGAAACTTTTAAAACTCCAAATAATAAATAGATAAATTCCGAAGACATCAAATCGCACCACATGATTAGTTGAATAAATCTGTAAAATAGTCATAAAAGTTAGTTCATTTAAGTAATATTTATAATAAAACTTTATTATAAGTAGCTACATTTATCAAGATACAATTAAAGAAAGCCTATTACATGTTGTCGTTTGCCATTGTAAAACAGAAAAAGCCTTGAAGGAATTGTTTTTAAAGAGTTTATAAAAAACGATTTCAATCTTCAGAACTGCGTATAAAAAACTGTTCTAATCTTTTTGTATATTGTATTTGATATTAAATGATATTCTAAAAGTAAATATTAAAGTGGCATGTTTTTGATTGACAAACTCCATTAATATTTCCATAACAAAACATAAATATACTGAATTCTGTTTTAAACGAATTTAAATGTACAAGAAAAAACAAACACAGATTTGAATTAATTTATAATCTTTCTATGTATATATCCTTTAATACCAAAAAAATTAAAATATTAGAACGTTTAGAAATAGTGAAAACAGAAAAGAATTATTGAAATTGTTAAAGATATATAATAACTACTGCACTTTAACCAACAAAAACAAAAAAAAAATCTTTTAAAAAACTGATTAATTACATATACATTGTGTTCAGAAATGATTGACGCATGTCTGAATTTGGCGCGTCGACATTCTAGTAACTTGAATTTGTGAAATTCAAGTTACTAGAATGACGTTGATTCAGATTTCTCAATTTGACAATTTATTTATGGTTCAGTGATGTGCATGTTTATATTGCGATTTTAAGAATTTTTTGTTAGTATTTGAAATTTTCATTATCAAAAGATTTTTTTTATTGTCACTTTTTAGACTGTGCAGCTTTTACTTGATGTAACTTAAAAATAGAAATGGGAGAAATTCGAGAAAGTACAAGAAAAATACTGGAAACGGACGTTACGATTAGAAAAGGAGGCGCCAGAGTACACAGTAGAGGAGGAAATGAAGTTAGAAAAGATAAGAATACAGGCGGGGAAGAGAGCAATATGTTACGAAGAACAAATTAACGAAAAACAATTGTAAATTGCTTCAGATTTGCTGGAGAGAGGTAAAGAATGAAAAAATTAAGTATGGATAAGAAGAAAGAAAAAGGTATTATGAAAGAGCTTGATATGCGAGAGAAGAGGTAGACAAAATAAGGGAGACAGGAATAAGGAAATAAATAAGGAAATAAAATATGAAACAATAAAAAAAGATAAGGATATACAGAGACAAGTAACTAGAGTAAGTATAAGAGAGAGGAAATACAATGAGAGATATAAAAAAGCTTGAGATTAAAAAAAAATGGTAGCAAGGTTTAGATGCGGGAATGAAGAGCAAGAGAATAAGTATTGGAAGGAAAATAAAGGCAGGAGATGTAGACTATGTGGGAAAATATAGAACACATGTTAAAGGAACGCATAGAACCAAGAGAAGAGGAGAGATGAAGGTTGGAGATTTTGGGAGGAAGAGAAAGAGTAGGATGAAAGGAAGAGGTATTAAAAAAGAGAAGAAAACTACGTGTAGCGTAGTAGATGTATTTGTATATAGATAATTGATTAGCGATAGACGGTTTAGGTTTTTTTTTGTTTTATGTACCTAATAGGATAATTTTGTGTTTAGTTTAAAATACGAATTATTTGTTGAGAAAAATTTTATATGACAAATAAAGGCTATTAATAACTAACTAAAAAGCTAAAAATAATTTACTTAACAAGAGTATAACATACCCTTTTAGATTATTAGAAATAATTTTTATCGAACAACACAACACCTTTATTATTGAGACTTATTTTCGTTCGGGGATCCGTAATAAACAAGAAACATGGGATTATTCCTACGAAAATTGCTACGAACAGTTTCACGAGCAATTTCATAATGAAGTATTTTGATATTATTGCTCATATGCATGTTCATCGTACAGTACAAAGCTTTTGTAGTATAGGTAGTATTTCAAAAGGAAAATCTACCGTCCGGCCTACTGCTCAAAAAAAGTTGTTAAAGATAGTCGCCAAGGAATGGAACTGAGTCCAAAGAAATCTCTACGACAATTGTCACATCAAATAAATCTATCGCTTGCTACATGTCAGAAAGCTAGCAAGAAAGTGAAACCAGATGGCTTCGACGATCACTCCATTTAACCCCACTGCACTTCTTGGTTTTTTAAAAAATAAAGTGCATTCACAGCATCTACATATTTTTCAACAAAATGCACGTTTCACTTTTTGAGTAAGCAGGTCAGAATAATTCACGGTTTGCTTTTCTCTCAAAACATCGGTCAAGAGAATCCTATCGACCATAGCCATTACTTTACCGGAACAACCTTTGCTTTTTCGATTTGGCAAAGTTTGAGTTGCACCACTCCGGACTTGCTCGTTTTGATTCTGGCATAAAAAAGTGTATCACTGGTTACTAAGGAATTTACAAATGTATCACCTTTATTTTAGTATCGCTTGAGAAGCAAAGTGTAGACTTCAACAAGTCGCTGTTTTTGTTCCATACTCAGCAACCTGGGTATACATTTTGGGATAAAGCAGATGATTATTTCTTGGCGTTACCAACAGTAGTTTGTACTGTTTGTAACATTTCAAGAACAACATTTCTTCTATTCGCAAGAATAATGTCATTTATCAGATCAATGTTGGTTTGAGTTGTCAAAGTTTTCGAACATCTCTCGTGCGGAAATTTTAAGCCGCTACGCAAATATTCAAATTTTTCACGCTTTAGATACTAACACTTTACACAAAAACACTGCAAAGTCAACACATGTAACTTAATTCTCAGCGGAGTTTTCTGAATCAATAGTTTTCCAGTCAATTTATATTGAAATTCGAATATAAAATTAACCAATGCTTAAGAAAAGAGACTCTAAGGCATGACGCACATATACGTTTTGCGGTTATATTTAATTTTCTTCCTTCCTTAGTATTTATTACTGTATCTACTAAATCACGAGTTCGATATTGGCTGTGAACTAATTATTCGTATTTATGATACCACTACAACTTCAACTTTAAGAAATTTGGTTACAGCTCTCTAGTACTAAGAAGGAAACCTTTTGTTTTCTTGTTACATTTACAATTCACTTACGACCAAATGTATTTATTTCGCTATCACAAATATTTGGTGTCATATTAACGTTTAAAGCCTTGCTTTGTACATTTGTTTTGTATTAGAATGTGTTATCTAACTGAAAGAATTAGTGTATCCTCTGTAATGTACTTGTTAATTACTTCTACTTTAATATAAATGCTGTTGACATTATACTCTACAGACGTCGCGTCGATTCCAAAATAAAGCTTCTTTCCTTAAATGTGTTCTACTTGTATTCCTTCGTTGTGTATAGGTGTGAACAAGAAACTTGCAAGTACTCTCGTTCTAATGCCTTTTTTAGTATGTTATAGTCTACTTATTGAAGGTAGGCTTGCTTTACCCACGCTGCTCTCCGATATCAGAGCTGCCGCTGCCTTTATTTTATTTTGTGTGCACGTGCAAGGTGCACGTTACACCTCTTACACCAACAATTGAATTTTTAAGTTTTTGCAAAACATCACTTTGTTTGGCACTCTTATTCATAAGAAATCTAATTTTTGTGCGTTGCGCAACGGATATAAATAATAATGTTAAGAAGAAATTGACGCTGCAGCAATTTGTTTGGTGCGCAGAATAAAACTATAAAACTCCATGTCATATCTGAATCTTCTTACTCCAGCAATTTTTTTACAAACATGATATCTCACTAGAGCTTAAAAAGCAAACTATTAAATAAATGTTTTTTAACAATTTGAGTGACATCATTTTTTTAATAAATGTTTTATTTTGGATTAATAAATAACCACCTCGACAACCCCACAATATTAGAGAGAAGAAAAAAATTACACAGAACACACGTAAACTACAATAACAGAACGCAGCAACTGTATCTGAAACGTGTATGGTACAACAACAATCAACTTAGAAATTGTTACATGTTAATTTGTATTCATCGAAAATATATATACTAAATTAAAATTAACGGCTGCACCGACTAAAGACGCTAGTGATTGGCATTACGCTTTACGGGTGGGGATAAACGCGGTACAGCAACTTTGTTATTTTAAGACATGTAAGTAGTTTCCTTACTGTTGAATTTTCTTTGGCAGTGATTTCACGTACGCTTTAAGCGGATGTGCTAGGAAAAACGTATTCCAGGTTGGGATTCGTCATTTTGAGTAATTACGCGACGTTCCAGCTAGTAAAAGTATTCTCAACGATAGCGTCGTCTCGTTGTCTTTTTACCTTTTTTTTAGCGAGTTTCGGGAGATTACCCTGGTACTATCTTTGTACACGCCTGTTTTCGGAATGTGTATGTAGCCTGTGGTGCCCACCTCGTTTGACGTAATTGGAAGGAACGAGAGAAAGCTCACACCTGTATCAGTATCGTATTACTTCGTTAAATTACTTTATGCACATTATTTGGTATAGCATATGTCTTCTTGCATATTTACTTATGGCTTTACTTATGCCAGTCTTGTACTTACTACTTTTTGAGTAACGTAAAATTTGGTTTATGTAATTTGTTTCAATTGTATTCATTAAGAGTCAGCCTTCAGCATATTAACCTATTTCATGTAATAACGTTAGATCATATTGATTTAAATTAACTCTCTGTCGCAAACTTTATCGCATCTGTAACCGTATGTATTATCGCTGAGTACGTTGACGTGACATCTGTCAAATTTCTCCGATCATTTGAACGCAGTCATAGCCAAAGGCAAAATAACATTAACCGTCGTACATAAACTTATATACCACGCATAGTTTCCGTTTTAAATCAGATAAATAGGAGTAGTAGTCACTATGATTGACGAAGAAATTCGGTTTGGTAAGTTTTGTACTTATATTTTACTTTTTTTTGCGATCCATTTTTAACATTGTCAATTTATTTCGAGATTGCATAGTAGACGAAGTAGTTTGATCGAGTAATATTTATATTTAAATTAAAATCAATCACTTATAACATTTCTTAGCAAATGAATATAATTAGTTGCATGGTAGATTGCGGGAACAGAAGGGCCTACATTGATATTATAGCTGTGATATTACTATATTAGTCAACAAATCTCTAATTGTTATTGGTATATATCTCTCTTCTTGAAATAAATATATTATTGTTAGATGTTGTGTTTTGTCAATTTGTTCTTTCTAGTGATCGACAGATTTAAATTAGTTCTTCATCCCCTAGATACTGGTTTTCCTCGTTCTTGCTTTCCTCTTCTTAATATCCAATAGCTAGTTCTTTTTCTCCACCGGTCTTCTTGCAGTCTCATTACATTCCCAGTTTCACTTTAGTGCTAATACTCAAAGCATCATGTACACCAGTTCGGCTACTGATTTCTTCAAGTAGAGTTTTCTCAAAAAGTCTTATGCCAAACATGAACCGTTCCATATTCATTTGATTCTATCCTAATTTGTTTTTTAGCCTATTATTTAGTGATGTTTATGTACCATACGTCAAGGTCGCAATAACACAACTGTTAACCCTTCATTTCATGTTTAAATGAGTCATCTTTTTGAAAAAAAAAGCCTTTTTGTTGTCATTTTGTGTTCTAGATTATGAGGAAAATAACAAAAAAAATCCAAACTTAATAGTTTTTAATTAAAGTAAAAAAATACAACTGTTGTAAATATACAACACCATGGCAACCTAGATAGTAATTAATAGTACCTTATTCATGGAAAGATTTAAAACAATTACTATCTTTTGTAAGACACAAATGCACAGCACATTTCGCACACTTGAAATGGGTGATTCTTTTGCAATTGGGTAATTTGCATCTTAGTCGCTTCCCTTCATACGTTATCCAATGCGAACTTTAGTCCAAACGTACATTTTTTGGTGGAACATGCGCTGCTGGTCCTTTACAACGTTTAGCACCTATATGCTGTTCTACTTGGGAACTTGGTCTTCCCTTTCTTCTGCCACTTCTAATCGCAATTCTCATAAGGTACCACTTTTTGATTGTAGTGGAATTTTGTAACGACCAATGACACTATCAAGTAAATCAACCCCTCACATATGCTTGTTGTATTCTTGTATGACATGTCCACCACTTTATTGTCTTTCCAAACAACTGTAACGAAACGAAAATAAAGTCCACCATTTTGGAAAAATTGAAAACAAATTTTAAAATGGTGCATAGACTTTTCCCCCATCCTCGTATATCCCACCCGCGCCAAAACGATCCCCGCTCTAAAACCGGCACTGTAAGAAGGGAAAAAGGATATAAAAGCGGCTGCACCGTCGAGAAGGGCATCTTTCCGTCGTCGTCCGAGCGACGTCTCTGAAGACACCTCGGACATCCTGAAAGCCGCCTGCCGATCCTGAAAACTAACCGTAAGTTAACCTGTAATCCTGTACCTGGAGCATTTGCTCAACCTGATTAAATCCCGCAAACGATTACCGCCTGTACCTGGAGCATTTGCTCAAACCTGATTAAATCCTGACCGGTTATTACAACGATCGAAACCTGCGTTTCACCTGTCGCAATAAACTGCGAATCATTTTCCATTAATCCGTACGTATATTCAGTAAATTGTTGTGTTTTGGAGTGTTGTGTTTGGTTATCCTGGTTAATAATTGTCGAACACCTGAAGTTGTCTGTTCGTAGAGTACCTTAGTGCTCGCCGTAGATAACTAAAGGATTATTCTTGTTAGTAATTGTCGAACACCTGAAGTTGTCTGTTCGTAGAGTACCTTAGTGCTCGCCGTAGATAACTAAAGGGTTATTCACTATTACTGAATTGTTACATACTGCACCTTAGTCGACCCGGATGAGTAGCCCTTAGACTATTGTTCGTAGAGTACCTTAGTGCTCGCCGTAGATAACTAAAGGGTTATTCACTATTACTGAATTGTTACATACTGCACCTTAGTCGACCCGGATGAGTAGCCCTTAGACATTTGTTCGTAGAGTACCTTAGTGCTCGCCGTAAGTGTTTAAGTTGATTTTATTCATCTCTCGAGTTGTACGACACTAACTTTATGTAACTCATACTTGTGACATAAACAAATACAATAGAAACTCGTTTTGTTACCGAGTCGTGTTATAAACCTTATAGATACATATTGAAGTGTATTTCAATCCATTTTCATTCAGATTTCATTTGCGACCTTGGCAAAATAATAGAAAACGCCAATATAATATTAATTGTCGTTTGATCTACGTGAAATCAATTAAATTTGGTTCTTAATAATCCGCCGCATCGACCTGTAAATTCCTGAAATCGTATTTTCTTACGCACAGTAATTACATTGTATTTAAAACGCACCTGAGGTCAACGTACGAACAATTCGACGAAGTTGTATACAAACTAACCTGTCAAATTTCCCCGGCACTACCTGTTGAATATATCCCGATCGACACACAGAAAAGGCACCGCTGGCAAGGAGATTTGTGTTAATTTAACACCGTAAAACGCTGGTACAAAAACTGCATTTTTTAAGTGTTAATTGTGTTTTAGCGTCAACGTTAAGGCAGAGTCGTGTAAGAGTCAACAGAAGGCGCTGCCGGCGCAGTTTATGAATTACATATACAAAGCCGTCCAGAATTAATTTCAGTTTCATTTTTTTATTATTTGGTTGTATTATGTATGTTATTTATTTTGTTTGTTGTGATTTTGAATTTAATTTTGTTATTTCCTGTATATAATAAAACGCAGAGATATTTATTTTGTTATACATCTTAATTGTGTTATTATTATTTTCTCCACTTAGCTATCTAGGGTGTTGTAAATAAAAATTACAACCGAGGACCGGTTACATTTGACGCCCGAGCATAGGGACTCCGGAACCCCAGTACCTGACCTGCAGTACCTGTAAGTAAATAATTAATTCCATTTTTAGACATTTTGGTTGGCGCTCGAGCATCCTGTACCGAAAATCCACAATGTCTAGACACGTAGAAGTTACTCCGAAAACCGTATCCGAAACCGAGATGTGGTCCAGATGGATTAATAGTATGCGACCTGAACAGTTGATGCAAAAACTGAAAGCATTCAAATTAGATCCAACCGGAGACGAAAACGAATGGAAGTCCCGCCTGTTACATTTTCTCCAAACCGGAGAACGTTTAATCAGTAAGCCTGCTTGTCCCAGTATACAAGTAACAGCAGGAGTACCCTTAGAAGCCGCACCTGTTAGTGCCGAACAAGATTTGTTACCGACAAACCGTTACAAAACAGAACCTGTGCCAGAAACGTCTTCACCGATGCCAGCAGCCGTCCAAAGCCCGAGAAATAACCCTGAATGGACCTCCTGGTTAGATAGAGTAAGAAATTTTTATTCTAAGCAAAGACAAACCGTACCCGTCATCGATAATCGATTGTTTGTACCTGTCACCATCGTAAAACAAGAGTTTCACGCTCTTTTAGATACCGGCGCTGCAATGAACTATATTAGCCACGCGGTACAAATACTCGTCGCTGAAGATTCTCAACCGCCAGAAAATAGACGGAGTATAGTACAACTAGCCAACGACAACATTTGTGAAACCAGCGGAAATTATGCGGTTACAAGTAAAATGGAATTACAAGATTTTCGCTTAGAATGTCAGTTGTTAGCGAACCTTAACACCGACCTTTTGATCGGCCTGAATTTCCTGTGTTCAAACCAGACAGTAATAGCTGTCCTGACTGATGTGCTACAAAACCAGATAGGGCCATTTACCGAAAAATTTGAGAAATTTAGTGAAAAACTAGCCCCCAAGTATTCCGGACCTTTCCGAATTCAACTAGAAGGTAGCAAAAGTCAACCCCTTGTCACTGGCTTCGCCCAAGAGGGGATGGTATGTAACGAAACGAAAATAAAGTCCACCATTTTGGAAAAATTGAAAACAAATTTTAAAATGGTGCATAGACTTTTCCCCCATCCTCGTATATCCCACCCGCGCCAAAACGATCCCCGCTCTAAAACCGGCACTGTAAGAAGGGAAAAAGGATATAAAAGCGGCTGCACCGTCGAGAAGGGCATCTTTCCGTCGTCGTCCGAGCGACGTCTCTGAAGACACCTCGGACATCCTGAAAGCCGCCTGCCGATCCTGAAAACTAACCGTAAGTTAACCTGTAATCCTGTACCTGGAGCATTTGCTCAACCTGATTAAATCCCGCAAACGATTACCGCCTGTACCTGGAGCATTTGCTCAAACCTGATTAAATCCTGACCGGTTATTACAACGATCGAAACCTGCGTTTCACCTGTCGCAATAAACTGCGAATCATTTTCCATTAATCCGTACGTATATTTAGTAAATTGTTGTGTTTTGGAGTGTTGTGTTTGGTTATCCTGGTTAATAATTGTCGAACACCTGAAGTTGTCTGTTCGTAGAGTACCTTAGTGCTCGCCGTAGATAACTAAAGGATTATTCTTGTTAGTAATTGTCGAACACCTGAAGTTGTCTGTTCGTAGAGTACCTTAGTGCTCGCCGTAGATAACTAAAGGGTTATTCACTATTACTGAATTGTTACATACTGCACCTTAGTCGACCCGGATGAGTAGCCCTTAGACTATTGTTCGTAGAGTACCTTAGTGCTCGCCGTAGATAACTAAAGGGTTATTCACTATTACTGAATTGTTACATACTGCACCTTAGTCGACCCGGATGAGTAGCCCTTAGACATTTGTTCGTAGAGTACCTTAGTGCTCGCCGTAAGTGTTTAAGTTGATTTTATTCATCTCTCGAGTTGTACGACACTAACTTTATGTAACTCATACTTGTGACATAAACAAATACAATAGAAACTATTTCAATCCATTTTCATTCAGATTTCATTTGCGACCTTGGCAAAATAATAGAAAACGCCAATATAATATTAATTGTCGTTTGATCTACGTGAAATCAATTAAATTTGGTTCTTAATAATCCGCCGCATCGACCTGTAAATTCCTGAAATCGTATTTTCTTACGCACAGTAATTACATTGTATTTAAAACGCACCTGAGGTCAACGTACGAACAATTCGACGAAGTTGTATACAAACTAACCTGTCAAATTTCCCCGGCACTACCTGTTGAATATATCCCGATCGACACACAGAAAAGGCACCGCTGGCAAGGAGATTTGTGTTAATTTAACACCGTAAAACGCTGGTACAAAAACTGCATTTTTTAAGTGTTAATTGTGTTTTAGCGTCAACGTTAAGGCAGAGTCGTGTAAGAGTCAACAGAAGGCGCTGCCGGCGCAGTTTATGAATTACATATACAAAGCCGTCCAGAATTAATTTCAGTTTCATTTTTTTATTATTTGGTTGTATTATGTATGTTATTTATTTTGTTTGTTGTGATTTTGAATTTAATTTTGTTATTTCCTGTATATAATAAAACGCAGAGATATTTATTTTGTTATACATCTTAATTGTGTTATTATTATTTTCTCCACTTAGCTATCTAGGGTGTTGTAAATAAAAATTACAACCCAGGACCGGTTACACAACTAAGCTCAGATCAACGAGGCATCTTTCTGAATTCTTTTTCATTAGTAAGCTTGTTGTGTGGAATTCTATTTCTAAGCACAGTACCTAAAATTTATATGCCTTGGCTAGTCATGTGTGCAAATAATGGAACTGATGTGTAATAATTGTCACAGTATAGTTGGTAATTGACATTATTTGGTATCACTCGAGCAAGCCTCACTACAATATTTGCACTTGATCCCAAATCAGGCTGTCCTTTTACCTTTGTAGAGTAGTTGTTGGAACCTTGGTAGATCTCAAACTTATAACAAAAACCATCAATCCCACATAGCATGAACAGTTTAAATTCCTACTTATTTGATTTCATGGGATTGTATTGTTTCAAATGGTGCCGAGCTTTTGTAGCACAAATTTGCTCATCCATAAACAATTTGTGAACTGAAGCAAATCGCTGACAAAGTTGCTCAATGAGGGGTCTGAATTTGTGCAAGCTATCGAATTTTCCTTTGCTGCGTGAAATGTAAATTTGCCTTTATAGCTTCACGCCGATTGATAGTAATGATATGCTTTATATTAGGTATACCAATATCATGTCTCCAATAGCAGCGTGGTCGTGGTAATGTAGATACAGACATGTATAAACATATACCTAAAAATTTTGAAACGTCTTGTACAGAAATATTTTGGGGTTTATTTGGATCTTTTTGCACACTACAGAGATTACTTTGCCCTACTGTTTTTTCCAAAAAATCATCAGTGAGAAAATATTAAAAACGAGTATATGGAGTCTCCAAGTCCAGCAATTCCTTTCAAAGATTCGATTTGCTTCGAAATAATACTGCATCATTGTCTAGTACCAAATTTCGCTTTCTCCAAATAATCCGGTTTGGCAATTTGTTTGTAATGCCTGTAGATGTTAAATATTGTATATTCCCTTGCTCAAAGTGCTCAGTCTCTACTACCTCAATGTTAAATTGATCACCATCGCCTATTTCAACATTTTCCAAATTAGCGCACTTTCACTAACTGGGTTTTGTTCATCATCGTCGTCGGCTTCTGGGACATACTCTGGGTCAGCAATATTATCAGTATCAGAAAAGTTTTCATATTCATCGTCGTTTGCATCTAAATTATCAACAATTTGCTACAGTTCTGCTTCCGACAAGGGATTTCTGTGATTCCACATCTAAAAACACAACGATTTACATTAGTATCAATGTCCATAATGTTGCAAATATGCAAAACACGTAGTTTTAGAAGCTAACGTAATTACTATAAACTGAAAAACTACTGTATTATTTATTGAAAATGTAAATATATACCTTTACAATCCTTTTGTATAACTCTTTTAGCAATAAATTGGATAATTGCAGTAAATTTGCGGGGTCAACCACTGACAAAATAGAGTACAGGTATTGCCAAATACTGCCAAAGTCATGTCTTGCGAAACGTCAGTTTGTTTGGGTTCACGAACGACAATACGGGAAAGGCCAAGTTCTACTTCTTGTTTTGGCTCTCAAGAAGAGACTACGACCAAGCCTAAGTCTGGGTGTTTTACTACGACGCGGTCTAAGCCGAAAGTCGCTTATGATTTTAAACATAACAACCGCGAAAGCTTAAGATTTTATAAATTCATTTGGTTCTAAAATATTCGATAAATCTTTTGTCAAGTCTTTATCATTTTCTTTCATGAGAGAAACAGAGTAAATATTATCAAACCCACTATAAGTAAGTAATGTTTTTAAACCTTCTGGTATATGAAATTCGGCAATGTTTTTATGTTTGGATGAGTTGAAACCATCTCAGTAACATCTTGCTTGTCTGCTTCTGCATCAATTTCTAATTCCATAAGAAGATGGATATGGATATAATAATACTATAAACAATTAATCAAACTTACTACAGTATTCATTTAGGACATTAATGAATCGAATATAAACATTGCAAAAAAAACGAGCCGGCAAGTTCACAATAAAAATGAAATGATAATAGTCACACTATTTTTATGTCGCTCCTAATTCATCACCCTGTATATTTATCTTACATGTATTTTATTGAAAATAGGGCTGTTGGACCCCAAGTAGTTGCCTAACTTTCCTAATTTATAACACGTCACTGAACGTTAAAGAATTTCGTTTCCTAAATTTATTTTCTTGGAAAAAGACAATCGGGTTTTATAAATGAATAAAGAAACTGCTTATGAGTAAGTAATACCCAAAGTCATAACTTTGGGTACTACGTGACAAAAACAGAAACAATTACATTGCATTTAAACTGATAAATTTACCCCCCATTGCGTTGTGCGCTTAAAAATAGTGCATAAACAAATCACTTAAAATAATGTACAAAGTAATAATATTAAAGACAGCAAAGAAGAATATTCAATTTACCCAACACATGATGTAAAAGCACCGGGTGCGGGGTGCATCTCTCGGCGCATGAAATGTATGCGTATTTCTACTTTCATAAATTATTATTACGTATACTAAATTTTGATTATAATACGAAATTTTACTTGACTTCACTACATTCACAGCCTTTATTTCATGTCCACTAACGCAAAAACCATCACATAGAGCGCAAGAAGCAACTTCCCAGTGCCGGCTCTCGAAAAATTGAAATAATCTATGACACCGTACGACACAGACCTAGAATTTCTCTCTCATTTAATGATGACTCCCAATTTACTGCCACAGACTGCTTATGACTACCACTTACTGCAATGACTGCCATAGACTGCCATTGACTGCCTTGGACTGCCATTGACTGCTAGCAATTTGTACAAGTATTGCCACCAGTGGTTGACCCCTCGAAATTTGCTGTATATTTGTAAACCACGCCTTGAAGGTTATCCACCTGTCAAAACTGAGCACACAATTATTTCAATTTTCTACAACTTTCTGCATAGCATCGCCCCCTATGAATGAAATATCAAATTATGTATGCTGTATAGTTTGTCTTAAATTAACTACACCATGAATAGTTGCTTAATATCGAAACTTATGGGAGGTAAAATGTTTGTAGCAAATCTGCAACAACATGAACAACAACAAGATCTGCTCTGTACTTTGCAGTTGTAGTTCGTTTACCATATCAGTCAACTGGTTTCTGGATTCTGCTAACAATACCTCGTCATCTAAAAAGCGTAGTTTTGTTAGCTTTTTATTTCAATAGATATTATATATTGTCTCAATGACATTATTAAATCAACTAGTATCTAGGCGTATTGTCGCCTTATGTTCTTTATACGCGGTGTGTATAAATTAACGATCTATAAACAAATGTTAGTTTCGTTATCTGTAGAGATAGCTACGATTAACAATAATAAAGGAATTTTGATACTTTTGTTTCGTTAACGATTTCTTTTTGACATCAAAGTTTGTTTTTAACATTTCTTTATTAACGCAGTTGTACGAAAATTACATTTAGCAATGTTGTAAAACAAATTTATCATTCATGCAGTTTCAACAGATCATAACCATCATCTGTCAAATTTTGACATTTGTGTATCCAATTCGACTTTCTTGTTTCACATAGATTGTTTCATTTTTGCATAGCTTTTGCTTTTTTCGTGTAATTGTGTTTCTGTTTTTTTACGTTCTTTGTTATTGTTTTGTTCACTCATAAAGACTTTTACATTCAATGAATATGCCGATATGTAGCTGATGTACAGTTTCTGTATGTATGTTTCTTTTAAGTGGTTCCTAAAGACATACAAAGCTTAATACAACAATTTAACATTAGAAGTTTAGATTCAGAATTGAACGAAGAATGTCGTAGCCTGTACCTTGTTCGTCAAATTATACACACCCTTTATATGTACATTCTGTTCAAAGATTTGCTCTTTCAAAGCTAATAGCATGTAACTATGTAGTAAGAATTTGAATCGTTGGCTAAATTCAATAAACATTATATATACTGGAATGCTCTCGACATTTTTTAATAATCTGGTTAATAATGTGCAGGTGATTCATAATTGAGTAACAAGATCTGAATTCTGCTCGTTCAATGGGTTGATTTCCATCCAGTTCAATGGATATTTTTCTCTTGATGATTCTCATAAATGTTTTCTTTATTTATTAACTTCAACCAAGTAAATCTCACATAAGACTTAGCTTTATTGTCGTCACTAGAAATATAAGACATATTTCGTTGTTTCTGTTTTTTACCTATCTGATTTAACTCCATAGTAAGAGTTTCCAATGAGTTGTGTAGAAATTTCAGAAAAATAAATTTGTTTGCGTCTAATAGATCGGACATAGTTTGTAACCAATTAGAAACACATTGTATAGTCTAAATTAAAAACAATAGAATCAAACCTACTTTAAACCATGGAGTTTACCAATTCACGAAAGACGAGTTCTACCAATCATCAGTACTATAACACCAGATACCAGCATTTTGTATTGTTATTGGTTTCCCGTTTCTGATACCATCTTGTATTAATATCATTTGTTATGAATTTGTTTTTCAAAATCTACGATTGTATTCTTATTCCAGTTTCTTGACGTATACTAAATGTTAGTTAAAAGAATGGATTGTATTTTACCAAAAAAATAGTGTTATTGAATACTTAGTAACAATTTATTTGGTTTCACGTATCATTAATTACATAAAAACAGAAAAAATGTAGTTTTAAATTCATTTGTTATGAGTAGTCAAAAATCCACATTAATTTATCAGAAAATAGTTAACAGTTGATCATGTTGCTCTGGTTTACAACTACACATTCCCATTGTTAAATCGATTACAATAGTTTTACACTCAGGCGTATCAAAAGATGCACCAGATAAAGCTATACAACATAAAGCTGTACGTGAGACATTTATCAAAATAAAATGAGAAAAGTTCACTGACATACAACGAACCATATGAGCAGTTACATGTTAGACATAAAACCTCTTCGACCACGTCAAAAAAAAACTGATACTGTTTATTTCTACCAACAAAGCGTATCATATAATAATCCATCATTTGTCTACTTTTGAAACATCATCCATAATACAACATATGTTTGTATGTAGTTTTTATCTTAGTCGTAATTTTTTTAATTGATGAAGCGTCTTGATTAAAAAAACGCAAGAAACCGGATTATTGCGAGGTAGCTTAATTAAATTATACGTAATTTATATTAACCAAACATTAAACGTAAAATTCTTAGAATAACTTATTCTCTTGTCAAATTAAATTAAATAATTAATATAAATTGATTTTAAACTGGGTAGTCATCACTTAAATTCATTTTTAATAAGCTACCATTTACTTCTTGGAAATTTTTAATAGAATTACCAACACGCAGTTCATTAATATTACTTAATACTCACACACACCCTAACACCAAAATCGCATTTCCTACAAGAAATCATAATTCCAAACTGAGGTAATTTGGTCTTATTTCTGTATACATTAAATAAATGAAGCCTGATAAGCGTTAGCTAAACATCGAATGGGTTGAACATCTTTACTAGATAAAATGTATTTAAGTTCAAACATAAATTCCAAAAAAAAATTAATGACGTCGTTTTTATGTGAATCTAAAAGTCTTATGTAGTTCATTTTGAGCATGATTCTGTTGTGAAATTGTAATCGGGGAAAATAAAAAGAAAAATGTGGAAAAACTTACTACTCTTTTTATCCAACACGTGCAGGTTAAATTAACAGCGCTCTCATTACTTTCTCGTTAATGCCCCCAAGGAACAACCTCACTAGGTCCGTTTTCATATTTTAAGAGATTTGCGTGGTAAACGTGAAATATTCTTTAATTTCCCTCTAGGAAATTTTCAGCTTATAATAGTAATATGAAAAATGTACAGGAAGGGTATTTATGTAGTTATATACGCTTTTAAAAACGACTTTTTCCTCTAATACGTGAATGTGTTTCGACTGTATATTTCTAGATTTGTGGAAGATTTGTTGTTTTACTCCATGTGTGACCAGCTGACTGTACTTTTCAGACATAAATATAAATGTCACGTTCCGATGCTTCTATTAGTCCGTGTCAACAGTAAAAGCTGCGATATGTATTTTAAAAGATTTCTTCTTTCTTTTGTATTATTACATTCCATCGATTAGTTTGTCGTTTCCTTTAAGGTAACATCGTTATGTAATCAAAAACGTGCATTTATTTCAATACAAATTTTAAAATCCGACGCAATAAAATATACTTTTTATTTCCTATGTTGGCTGGGATAAATCATTATCGTGAACAAGTAATTTAATGAAAAGCAATTACAATTAAAAGCTGGTCAATACCGTTCTGTAGTTATTTATTTTATTTTTGTGCAACAAAGCTGAGTTGCTGTAAAACGTAAAAAAAGAATTAGATTTGGTACGACGACGTCGGAAATTAAACAATTGGTACATTACTCATCAAATGTGTATAGAAAATCCAATTTTAAAAATATAAAAAATTGACAATTTACATAATAAATATCAATTTCCGTTATAATCTCTAATATTAAAACAAACAGTTTTGTGATAAATCCTATATTAAGTACCAATTAATTCAGAATTTAAAGCGAAAAAAAACATCGATAGCACTCAACGTTTACGTACTACAAATTGGAATTGTATAAATATTTGAAGTTTAAAAGCTACGTCCATTTCCGTTTGCATTAAAAAATGTAGTCTTTATACTAATAGAATTAAGTTCAGAGAAAGAAAATTAAAGCAATGTTTATACGAAACTATATGTAATTATAACATTTGTTTATGGCAAGATGTAAAGTACATAAATTTTTATGTAAATAAAAATGAAAAGGCGCAGATGTAGGAGTTATAAATATTCTTAATTAAAAACGATTATAAAGTTTAATGTGCTCAAGTATATACAAACTAAGATATGCTTTTTGCAAAGTTCACAATAAAAACTTATCTAGAAGTACAGCGCCATCACATAATTCCTAATAAACGTAATGATATACTAACGACTTATTATTAAACCATAATATCAATTAATATCGTATAAAGAAGAAAAATGTTGATAAAGAACAACGATATTTATAAAAACGATATGAATAAAAAAATGTATTGTTTCCAAGAGCCTAATCCTAATTTATGAAAACTTGATTAGATAGGCTTGTCTAACGTAGGTTCTTTTATATAGGATAAGTATTCATTTCCAGAAGACAAAATGAATGGGTTTGATTAAAGCATTACAAAATAGATAGTGACTGAAAATATAAGTCAATATGATAACAGTATGACATACGGAATTATATATATTCTCGGTTTTACAAAGTTCGACGCCTTCCGGTTTGTAGCCACTATTTCCGTTAATCGTCCTAATCCTCTGGTCCGTCTACGAAGATCTCCAGATTTAATTTGTGTATTTTGTAGTGACAATTTAAATAGTCTATAAAAATTCATACTAATTGTTCTAATTGTGCTTACAACATCCCGGTTGTTATCATGTTTTTAATCAATATTGTAAAACATTCTTATTAGAAAAAAGCAAAGCAAAACAACTGAAATCCTTTTTTAAATTTTCAGGGTACAAAAGTATCTTAAATTAATGTTTAATCGTCCGGGTTAAATAAAAATCAAAAATAATTTGAAGAGCTTGACGATATATCATGATTAAACGTTAAAGTGTAAAAATGATTTTATACATAAGATTCCTGAACTTGTCCTAACAATAAACTCAGCGCCAATCGAAAAAATATTTTAGAAAATCTATGAAGTAATAGATGTAAACAGAAAAGTTTTTTGAAGTAATGTTTTTCCAGCTTTTCTGTAGTGTAGATTTTTTAATATTATTCCAAGACTCGCTAAAACAGTAAATAACATCTTTGAGGTTAATTTTTTTAAGACTTTCAACAACGCTTTGATCATTTTCTAAGTCCTGAACCAATTGTTTCAATAGTTTGTGGCGGTAATTACGTTTGAGTTTTTACGACCCCTTGGTCAACGGGTTGAATCAATGAGGTATTGTTAAGAAGCAAAAAAAGAGACCTTATGTCACCAATAACCAATTCAGTTTCATCTGGGTGCGTGAGCGCATTATCCAAAAGGAGAAAAGCTTAATGTGGCAGGTTGTTTTCATCACAATTTTTTTTACACTTGGCACAAATTCTTGAAAAAAACACATTTTGAAGATGGACGAGTTCATCCAGGCGTTTTCTTGGTTTGCGTACATCACCGGAAGAGTTTCCACGTTCACGAGATTTTTTAGCTTTGCCTATTAATAGCATCTTAACTTTGTGGTCACCGGACCGATTAGCACAACGCAGAGCTGTAACTCCCTCCTTACTTTTTTTGTAACCGAAAGCTGATTGTTCCTGCTTTGCTGCTGGGATTGTTCTTGGCAACAATTTAAAGTTGAGTCCAGTTTCATCGCTAATGTAAATTTGTTGCGGGCTTAATTTGGTTTTCCTAACGATCTCCTCCAACTTATTGATAAAAGAATTAAGTTTACTTGTGTCCGATGACAAAATCTCGCCGGAAATCGTTAACTGCCTTACGCAGAGTATCGCTTCTTCCAACGATCTAACCAACTTTGACTAACCGTGAATTCTTCTCCTTCTTTAAAACGCTGAAAAAATTTTAAAGCTTTGGCTTGTAACATCGGACCAGATAACGGACTATCCTTATCTCTCATCTGCTAGAATCTGCATATGAACAACGCCTCCGATGTTTGTTCATAGTCACCGTTTTGCATTGCTTTTCTTTGTGTTAAAATGTTTTCGTTTTGAGTTATTTGAAAGCGTTAACTCACCCACTGTTCAATCTGTTCGTTTTTCCTTCTCTAATCGCCAACAGTCACTTCACCAACGCCGAAATCATTTGCCACCTTTTTTATGGTTTTACCCCGATCTACACGTTTAATTGCATCAAGCTTTTGTTCTAAAGAAAGCACAACGCGTTTTCCTTTCGCATTCATATCGATGTTTTCAACAAGCGATGGATAAATAAGACTCTCACTTATACTAATTACTGACCAATGCCGCCGGTAATACAACTACAATTATGTATAGAGAAAACGAATGGAGAAGAAAGCGACAAGTGGCCAGGATGGGGCGCAAGGTAAGGTCACAAATAGCTTTGTACAGTTGCAAATTTAATCACGCAGTTTAAATATTGCACGTATAAACATTTTTTTTACGTATGTATTTAGGCTCGGATAATATGGAACCTCGGTTAAGCAAAGCTCGGTAAACCGAGTTTCTACTATATATAGAAAAAGTTGTTGGTTAGAACGGAAAAGGATTACTACTGAAGAAGATAGGTTGACGACAGCTAATACTGTTTTCAAACATTCACAAACGACACCTCAAAATTTAAGAAACAAATAATCAGTAAAAGTCAATTACATTGAGGTAGCCTATATGTATAAAAACCCAAGAGTTTGTCTGGAGATCCAAGCTAACGAACGCACTGAGAAAAAGCAGCACCAAAATGAGAGCTCTTAATTGATGCACATACTAATCGTATAACCGCGTCTCAAACACAATCATTTGATACGTACGTAGCAATAACACCAAAAACACACTGAAGACGTCAACTATAGTAATATAGTGTAACTAATTCAAAAAATTATGTCCGCGGATAACTTTTGTTTATCTAAAACTGATATTTACAATAAAGGCACGTACGCTTAAACCGTTATATTTATCTCTAACAGACGTGTTAATCACTTATTTATTTAAACAGTCTTCTTAATACTTCCGACTTCGAAAAACTGACTTATGATTCCTTTGAACCGTTATTACATATTTCTGTTATCTATCTCGAGAATTTTCTACATCCTTCGGTAAACGCACTGGAAGTTGAAAATAAGCTTGTGAACATTCTCAAAGTTGACAATAACTTCGCGAACGTTTCAATAGTATACACTAAAGCATAAACAATAGGTAAACTAAAGCATTCAATTTCAATAATTTATAAAGCGAGGAACAAAAGCTGTGGTGATAAGCACACGCATTTACAATACCAACTCTTGGTACATAACCGTAACTACCTAATTAATTAACTGTTTATTGTAATTATTTAAAACTTATCTGATGTCTTACTATTCAAGAATAGAAAACATCTTTTCATTCGTATGCGATATCCCCAATAAATTTCAGCTTGCATCTTCAGAGCGTTAATTATCACTGATTTTACCACTACTATCAGTAGTGACAATTAGCGCTCTGAAGATTTAAGCTGCAATGTCTTCCAAAGCGTCAGTTTGGTTGGGTTCACAAACGATAAAACGGCAAAGCCTAAGTTCAATGCCTTGCATTGGCGCACATGAAGAATGAAGAGTATAAAATCTAAGTGTTTCAGTACGACGTTTATTAAAAACCACGATCCTATATAAAATAAACGTGTAAACGCCGTGCGTCGACATGAAAAAACGGTTGCATTTAATCACACATTCTATGCATAATAGTAGTACTAAACCGTAATTTAAAACGTACAGGAAAAAAATGTGAAAACAAAGTGAGAACTGTTCTATTATTTTAACAAACAAATCTTCTTTAAACAAACTTTTTAATACATACGTGGTAAGTACGCAAGTAGTAAATTAGCCGAATCCCCAACGGTTACGTTACTATATTTACTACTGCATGCACAAAATGTTTTTAATATACCAAAACTAAGGTTCAAGATTTGATTTGCGCTGTTCGTTTTTCCAATAGGTCTAGATTATAATTTTAGATTTCAGAATAAAATAGAAAAAAAAAATAGAATAAAACTATCTTAAAAATGTTTATGAATAGATGGTAGCAGCTAATGTAAAAGCAGGCAAAACTCGTAAGTCAACGCAATATAGCACACAACAACAAAATTAATTAACAAATAATTTTACAGCATTAAGCTTACATGTCAAGTATGTGTTGAACGTTTACGGCCTTTCTTTATTTAAGAATTTTAATTATTGACTTGTTATTGTTATTGTCTTCTAGTAGTAAAATACAAAACTATAGCTTTAAACACTATTTACGTTCTGTAATATGTAACGTAAGGTAAAAAAAAACCTAAACTCTTCAGACAAGCCGTGTCCTAGCGCCACCTTTTTTTACGTGTAGAAAGTAATCCTATAAAAAAACGAACGTCTGGTCTAGAGAAAAGGAAATAATCCCGACCCACAATCCTCAAATGTGCGTGAAGCAGTGAAATAATCTAGTTTTCACAGACAAAAAGTTGTGTTTATTTCGACTAGTAACTGTACAATTAATCTTAGAGACGATAAAAGAGAGAGACGAGTATTAACGGCAAAGTTTCGATTACAATGTAGTTGTCGGTGCACTCCTAACATAAATAATAAATACAATAAATATGAACTCGTAGCTACGCCACTGCTACTAATCTAGATCGTTACACAGAGATATAAATATTAGATACACTGTGTAAATGGCGCCTTAATCGTAATCATATCGTATCCAGTAAAAACAAAAAAAAGATAATCTTAATATACTGCATTAATCAATTAAAGACGGTGGTCATAAAAGCTAAACGTTCGCCATACCTTATGATTAGATATCAAAACCTCTCAGAACCGCTTGACGTCAAGTGTAGGAGTGAGATATATTAGTTTGGGGTTTCAATTAGTATAAGTGAGTATCCACAAGCGTAGCGCCGCTTCCAATTCCCTTACATAAAGATTGTTACAGTACGATAGTAACCTACTTAATGATTTATTGTTAGCAATAACTGACACAATAATGACGATTTGATTACCGATCTTCATAGTTTCGTACACCGTATCAAATTTCTTGTAAATTAAAACAGGTTAATTAGTAACGCACATAAAGAGTGTTTCTTACACCGACACGCTGTCGTATTGGCCCATTATTATGCGTGTCTTATGTCGGAACGTATTTCTCGGGGTTAGTTCTTTTGTTCTTAAAGATCACACCGCATTTATTTTTGAGTAGCCACGATTAGGATGTTAGTTAATCCAATGGCAAACACAACTTTTTAATTAGGTGAACATTTGGGGTTATAAAGCAGAGCTAAAAGAAATAAGCAAAATTTGCAAAACGTGGTCACATGTGAATTAAGTAAGTACTAACCTCCAAATAAACATCGAAGAGAAAACTCGAAAAGATATGTCCGACACCCTTTTAATTGCCTAAGCGCAAATTATATAGCAGGATTTCCTAAAAGAAACGTATCCATAAAGTAGATGTTGATGGATGATAAAATTGTAACCCTTACCAAACCTTTAGCTTCTATCGCTAGTGAGACACACCAAACTCAAACGCTGCGCCGTCTGGCGGCTAAAACTCGACCAATTCACGAGAAACTTGTCTTCACGCGCCTAAACGTGCAGAAATCGCAAAATTGTATCGTTACAAACGTCAGTAATCAACTGTGTACTATGAACGCCAACTTTTGCGGTACAATGAACGTAAAATCTGTTTATGGACGTTCTAGAAAGAAAGTAATAAAATTATTAGTTAGTAATAGATATATAATGAAAGCATTCTAATAAAAAAATTCTGAAAATAAGTATCAGGCGATTCGTAATTTCATTTTTTTTCATCAGTCTACTATAATGAATATTATGCACTTTCCTAGGTTAATGAAATTTGGTTTTTGCATTATAGAATGTCGTTGTTAAAGAAATCGATAGAGATAATGCGGCACCGTAAGGTAAAGATGAGATTTTTGAGAATTATGAGTATATAAGTATTGAAAATGATGACATCAATTTTAATTTGCCTGAAAGTTCTGAGTTAGATTCGAGAAACTACAAAGACTATTCTCCAGATATCACTACTACTATCAAACAAAAACTGATCAACCGATTTTAAGTTGTAGTGTAGATTCTGAGTTAGATAGTGAAGATTATTAGTATGGCAATGAGGATGAAGTACCCTTAGCACGATTATTCTACAAGAACAATCAATATAACGTGAGAAGCCTACGAAAAAAAATTTAGAAAAATAAAAAGTGGTGCAATAATAACAGCACCTATGAACCAGGTACACTTTCTCGGGAACTGAAAATGTCAACATTCAAGGAGATAACCCAGTACATTATTGTTTATCATTGCTGACTGAAGTTTTTACAGATGTTTCAATCAAACTTGGATGCAAGCTAGAAAGGTGAGCTAAACTTTACTCTTACAAATCAAGAGTTTTTGATTTTCAATGGTAAGAATCCAGTGATGCCGTACGTAAGGTATCGTAGAGTAAGCCTGTATTGGTCAAGTGATGAATGGTTTAAAATGAATTTAATTGGAAACTCATCCGTAAACAAATATGAAGCAATCCTAAGATTTCTTCATTTTGTAAATAATCACTCTTTGTCACAAGATTATACAGATAAATTGAAGAAAGTTTGACCTTTTTTAGACAAACTCCAAAGTAATTTTGTACCTGCTGCATACTGGGAGGAATATCAACCAATGAATAAGCAGATTATATCTCTAAAAGGCTAGCTAGGAATAAACCAATTTATTTCTGAAAAGCCAAGATAATGAAACGTTAACGTATCGGCAAGGGCTCGTGTTAGTGATTACATGTACCGCCTCAAAATTTATCTAAAAGGTGTAAGAGAGCAAGATCAGAAAAGTGAGTTGGGCGCATGTGCAGATGTAGTTCTTCGTTTTAATGACAATTTATCAAACAAAAACCATAAATTGTTTTTTGACAATTTGTTTTGTTCAATTACACTAATAAAAATATTGAAAAAACGTAAATTATGAGCAACAGAAAACCTTATAAAGATTTGAAACAAGAAGAAAGAAGAACCGCATCTATTGGAAGTACAAATTGCAACAATATAACAATAACCAAATGGATGGATAAGACTAACTAGATGGCCAAAATAAGACTAAACGCTGGTGCAAATCTTCTAAAACAACATTTGAAGTACACCGACCATTTGCTAGTTTTATTATAAAAATATGTGAGGAGTAAATCTTTTAGATCACCTTTTCGCACTGTATACCACCAGAAGACGAAACAAACGCTGGTACATTAAAGTGTTTATGCATTTTTTAGATGTAGCTGCAGTCAATGCATCGATTCTATTTTAAAAAAAGTTAATAACATAGATCTTTAAAAATTTAAGACTAGTTTTGGAAGAGCGCTGATAAATAAAGAAATAAATAAATAAGAAAGGCAACACTACCAAGCATATTGGTAAAAAAGAAACCTAATCACCCCGCACCACCTGAAGTAAGGCAATACTATATGGGGCACTGATCTACACTAACCGATATCAAAAATGCCAGAAGGTGCCATTCAAATTCGTGCAAAAGAAAAACAAATGATATATGTAAGAAATGTAATAAACCGGTTTGTCCAGACTGCTTTGAATACTTTTATACAAGGACACATTGGACCACAATATGCACAGTGCCAGAACAATTTTTTTGAGTTACAAGATTTAAATTTTTCAATATATAGTATGACTGTTTTTGTCATTATTTTGTATTTCTAGAAATAATTTAAATTTTGAATTTTTTTGTAAAATTATACACGAAAGGGTTAAGTAACTCCAATCGTAAAGGTGCCCATGTCCTTGGTCGGTGGATTGTTCCGATTTAAACTATTCTGTAAGTTCTAAATAAAATTATATGTTAATTAATTTTGTTGTTGTTACTATATTGTGTTGATTTACGAGTTCTAATAAGCTGCGGTGGTCTGATGAAGTGCTCGCTAGTAGCACAAAACGTTGCCACAAAAATAGGCTAAAGTTGTTTTGCATGCTCCTCTTAAGCGAAGGTTTTAAATTAGCTACCAAAGCTTAATGTTAAAACACATTAAATAATAGAACAGCAAAGAAAAATCATGGGTTACATATAAAAAGAATAAGACAATAAATAAATCGTTTGAAGAATTTTGAAGACAAGAAACGCCGCATAATATTTACTAAAATTCTTTGAATCGATCGTGACTAACACCGATTAGATTCATAATGTTTGTCTGTATTCTTCTGTAACTTATTGGTTAGAAAATTTCATTTGTTTTGTTTTATGATTAAAAACATATTGTACGTTAAATGTATGATTTAAATAAAGAACTTAGAGGGCGCTGAAAGAGCCCCCTTTAGGTATTTACATAAATTCACTATATCGTTACTTTTAATAGTAAACGTTTGATTTATTTTTTGTTATATTTAATTGAATGAGTTTTCCGATCCAACTGTTATCAAGTACATCCTCCCAATCCTTTATTGAATTTAATTCTTTTATCTAAACTTAACCTATTATTAAAGCTTGAATATTTAATGCTTTTTTTAGAATTTTTCAAAATAATATTTTTGTTTACTTAAAACAAATACAATAAGAACATATTGTAAACCAAAAGTAACATAATACAAAAATCTAAGGTTAATTATAAATTAGACATGTATAATATCTTAATTTTTGTTTAAAATAAACAAATCTCACCAATATTCATCATCAAAGACTGGAAGTTGTGTTAAGAAAGTATTTAGTTACCAAAGTCAACTTTAAAAAAATTAATTACAGCAAAACAACAAGTTGAAGGTATACTATAACAACATCTAATTAAAAAGCACGGACATTTTCTAATACAAAAATAACATCGGTTAAGATCATTACAAACAAACCATTAACACTAACGTCAGATGAAAAAGAAATAATTTTCTATTTTCGCAAGAGTAAGAGCTGTACTTTCCTTAATGCTTATTTTTTCTTAGTCCAGATCGTTAGCAATTTTTTTAATTTAAAATAATTTGAAACATATTTGTTGTAAAATAAACTTAAGAAATTTTTCGAAGCAAACTCTTAATCTCGTACAATATGTCTTTTAATTAACACGCAAATGCAAAAGCTTGTAACTAAAATTATAATATACATATACAAAGCAGTAAAAAAAAGTAGGTTTTCAAACTGCTTTTAAAATTACGATGTCAAATCGATAAAAAATTTATACATAAATTTTTGTTAATAAAATTAGTCGAAATATTCGTTAAAAAATGCGTCTGTGTCTAATAACAATATAATTATTAAATACTTCACATTAACATAAATTAAGTAAATTAGTAGTAAAGTTGATGGATAATAAAAACTGGTGAATTATTAAAGCACTGAAAGACTTCCATTTGCATTGATTAGCAAACATTAGAAATACTGAAAAAATTCGTTTAGTAGGTACTAAAAAAATAATTTAGAAATTAAAAATAACGATCTTTTGATTCAACATTTAATTAAAAGTTGGATATGGTAATTTATTTCAGTTTTATCATAAATTCTGCTCATACCATAACGAAAGAGCAAGTAATAAACAGTAACAATATCTCTATCAAAAGAGTCACGAAATATTCATATCTAAAATAGGTATGTTTAACAGGATTATACAATTTAGAACACGATATAAAAATATTTTTCATTTTCCAAAAAAACAAACGCCCTACCAAACAAAAAAAAACTCTTTGCACATAACTGTAGAGCTGTTTATTATTTTGTATAAAGATAAACCTGTGATAAGGGTTGATGAATGAGACGTCCTAAAAGTTAGGGTTGCACGCGATGCCGCCGCCGGTAATCACTTACCTGAAAAGAAGAGAGAAATATAAACATTAGTTATTAAAAATTACCACCTGAAAAAAAACATCACATAAAAAACGTAAATGAACGAATTCCTTTTTAGCGAAATTATACGCGATTTGTTATTAACATAATTTATGAGTTTTTCTTTTGCTTTTACGTAATCGCATACAAAAGATAATTTTATGCACCCCCTCTTATTAATGTATGGAAATTTACCTTAATGTTAAAGGAAAACTTGTAATTTTTTGTTTAAGGATACAGTTACGAGTACTGCTTTAAATCATTTTAAGCACGCTTTCGTCTTCAAAGTTCTTTATAGAGACGGTGCTTGCACAAGAAAAAAAAGTTTATTGTAATATTATAACAAAGGCAATGCCAGGAGTATCCAAACACTGCTAAAAATGAATTCTATAAATATATAATAATATGCAAAGTGCGACATCCAGATTTTTTATTTATATAAATATACAGAGAAGTCTGAAGCAGTTAAACAAAAAAGTTTAAATTTACATCTGAAAAAGTATACATCGAATGGAAATGGGATTTAAATTTTGTAAATGTTTCTTCTTCCTTCTAAACACAAACAAACGTTTCAATGTACCTTGCGGGTATGAGTGTAATAGAACAAAACATGAAGTATAATAATATAAAACTGTTTGATGTTTTATTTATTTCGTTACATCACAAAAAGTTTAATATATTTTTTTTTACTAAAACAAGTCACCATTAACATTTTTAATTAAATCTTTTAAATCATAATGTCTTTTATCTGGTGTTTCAAGTTTTTTTTGTTCCTGTTAATATTCATCCGAACTACTACCGAGTCATTTAAATGTTGACACATAAAGGATTAACAAATAATTCAAATACAACTAGAGGTTCACTAGTACATGAGTTCGTTTATAACATTTATAAAGCGTGAATTCATACGGTTTTGTTTTCAACTAAGCTTGTAATGACCTCAGCATGAATAGTACACATAGAAGCTGAAAAGTCCTGTGCTTTAATAACAAATGCATTAAATCCCTATATTTAGGGCACTTGTAAGGTTTCACGTTATACAATTTTGAGCTGCAGCATCCTAAAACCCACTAAATGGATTGCATGCACAAACTGTTGCATACGACATTGTTGTAATAGTAATACAATTACTTAAAATACTTATTTCTATTACCGTCGTAGTAAACGTAAAATAAATGACTCGTCAAAAGTTAGATATACGTATTCGAATAATATATTTGGTTGCAATTTAAATCTGTTGTCAAAGCTGACATAAAGTAGAGATAACATAACCTCTAATTTTTATTTATGTATTTACAAAACGTTACGTGCATCCGTTACCTGAATGCTGAACCTGTTATTTATATTACGTTTGAATTGGCAAGTGTTGACTGTATGTAAACATTACTGAACACGTAATGACCAGAAGATAGTTAAGTTCAGAAGACACCAATAGGGCTATCATTATGATTCAGGCCGGGGCTAGACAGGTAGATGTAAGTCAACAGTCAACGTCTTGGTGTATCGCAAAGTGTGATTTTTCGATTAGTTAAACGTTACACCAACACGGAAACTGTTACGGAACGGAATAGAACTGGAAAACCGAAAATTACTACGCTCGTTCAGGACAGTTATATGACCCTGGCAGCTAAAAGAGCGCCACTTAGTACCTGTAGTATGCTGAATCAAGCTCCGATTTCAGTAGCAATTATACGTCGAAAGCTTTCTGAGGTAAATTTTAGGCCAAGACGGTTGTTAAGAAGAGTCGCACTCACAGCAGACAACAAACATGTAAGATTGACTTGGGCGCTAAAACGTCAAAACTGGCAAAAAGAATGAAAGTCTATACTCTTCAAAGACGAGTCCTGTTTTGAAAACGACGTGTACGAATTTGAACCAATTCATTAGTGCCTAGAAATCCATCCATTTCGAGAAGGTACGATTACAGCGTAAGGAGGTATTTGTGTTAATGGACGTACATACTTGTTGGTGTTGAATAGGAATTTGACAAGTGAGGTTTATAGAGACGAAGTCATCAACAACGTGATTTCAAATTTCCATGTTGCTGTGGGCAAAGAATTTGTTTTCTCGATGACAATGCAACACTACACTGATCTGCCAGGGTATTTGAGAAGCTATAGAAAATCAAGGTATTGCCATTCCCTTCAAGATCTCCATATTTGGATTGCATAGAGCATGCTTGGGATTAACTTCAGAGAGCATTGGATACACATGAACCATGCCCTGAAACTCTTCTAGAGTTAAGACATCTATTGCTAGATCCACATCAGAAAAGACGTGCTTAACAATTTGGTGTATAGTATGCAAAGACGTTGTGAAGCTCGTGGAGAACACACTACTAACTTTCTTGCAATATTTTTATATTACAGTGTGATCATTCATTATTAATGTTCATTTCATAGTAAATAATGTCAGTTGTTAAAACTTCAAAAAACAATAGACCAATTTGAATTCGAGAATCTAACTGTCGAAAAACATTACACAATAAATACATCGATCCGAAAAGAACTGATCTACGATTTGGTTAGAATGACCATCGAATAAACACTTATGGAACCGATGAAGAACTCTAGAGATCTTACTTGTGTCAAAGGTATAACAGATAGTGTTTTGGCAAGGTGGATATTAACGTTTCAGTGGTGACGTGCGGTCTGACAGACCGTCGCGTTGCGGTTTGTTATGTTATGAAAGATTGGTATCTCAAATTTTTCCAGTATAAAATTTGTCCTCGACACGCCACTTTTCGTGGTTCACTGTCAATTTTTAAAAACACGATTTCATTTTTCTTTCGACAACGTTTGTGCAACACAAACCTCCGTTTAGTGGTGTTTACGCCCAACAAGGCTTTCATCATTAAGTTATTACACGAAATTCCACGTAAATATGAAGTTGAATTTTGTGTCTATCTGAGCAAAAACTTATTTGGGGTAAGTGGTTATATGTTCTTTTTATTGTATTGGGGGCTTAAATTAATTCTTTCATAATTATCTATAGCGGATTTCTATACCCCCATACGTTTCTTTTATCGGTGGAGATAACAAGCAGATGGCATATTTAGGGAAAATTTCCATGACGTCACGTTGCTGTAATTAAACCATTCAAACCGTCAAGGAGTTGGAGGCATTTACGATTTCGATTTCTTTTGGAAGGAATTTTACCATCAATTACTACATCAAGTCGAGGAGAAACGCTATGCATTCACTATCTTCAATGATTGCATGATTTAAAAACGGAATTTAATTGTGATAACGCCGTATGTACGTTTTTGTGTTAGATTTCATATTACGTTTTAGGTAATACAGTTACGGACCTAGCTAGATCCCTACTGAATTAAACATAACTGTAAGTATTACATATTCTATTTTTATGAGTACTACTTCGTTGGTCATGACAATTAAATTAGAATGACCGTACGTACATGTTAGGTTGTTAACGCAATTAATTATTAGATCATTTTGTGCGTCACAAAGTCTTATGTAGTGCGCCTTGAATCTCTAAGTCTTAATTTTTTTTTCATTTTAAATTTACGAATATAGTCATTCCTTCTTTAAATGTAAATGTTAAACCGACTAGGCCATTTTGCTGTACGACGTGTTGCCCAGTATAGGACGTAACTTATATTTTGTCCGATACATGTACTAATGTTTGGAAAAATCTATATAACCATACTCATGTACGTCCTCTTTAACTACTGTCTGTGATAACATAAACATGTATTCTGTGTTATCACTTCTGTCGTGCTATTTGTTCGTTTTCAGCTGCGGGTAGATTTAAACGATGTATCCTTAATCCAGTCTTTTATCGTTTTGACGCCTTTTTAGATTTAGTTTATAATCGATCATCACAAAGCATGCGACCCCATCTCCGGGAACAACTGTGTCAGCCGTCAGCGTCTAGACTTAATAATGTGTTAGTTCGTTATATTATTTAGAGAAAATGGGAGACTACAAGCGCCAGCAAATAATACTGATCGTATTTATAAAAGGTTCTCTTGAAAAATATTATGAAGTATAGTACAATGACGATGAAAAAGAAACGAAAAATAACTTAAAAAACGAGAAAGATGATAATGATACACAACAAGAACTGGATGGTGAACATGACAAACCTCCACAAAAAAGAAGCTTCTGCAAAAACCTGTTTTTATCGCCAAAGATAAAAGCCTAGTATGGGATAAACATGTACCAAATCGTAACGTACAAACTCCCTGCAACAATATTATAAGGATGAAGCTTCTACTGTCAGAGGCCCTCTAAAACAAGTAAAAGAGCCACTAGATATTTGGAAGAACTTTTTTGACAATGATATGATCAATATTAGTAACTTAAAAAAATTTATATTTAGAGGACGTTACTAAGAAATATGATCGTCAACTATGTACAAAACTTACTACAAAAGTGAAAATAAAAGCATTTTAGGAATATCGCTGTTCAGTAGTGAGAAAAAGAAACAACAATTTAAATGCAGTTACCTTCGATTTTACGATTTGAAAACAAGAGAAGAAATACAAGCTCTGTATAAATTAGTCTTAATATCTTTATAATTGCTAACTCAAAAGAAAAAATAATAAACTTCAGCAAAAACGTCAATCAACAATAATTTTTAAAAAATCGAGTAAATTCAGAAAAATTCTGACAAAATGATACATAAATTCTAGTTTCAGTTGAAAATACTTCTAGTGAACGTGGAAAACAAAAGTTAACAAAAAAGATGTGTAAAAGTTTAGTAGTTTATTAAAAAACCCATTTAACACTGTACTGTTCGCACCCTAGTGACGTCAGGTCTGATACACTCAGTATAAAAAATTAATATTCTAGGAGTTTAAGTTTTTTGTACGTTAACGTCATCCAGGCATATTTCCTATGCATATTTGGTATCCTTAAGTTTTATGGCTTCAAATAAAAAAAGACACAAATGTGAAGTAACGGACAAAAAGATGCAGAATTAATCTAGCTGTTCCATTTTCTCGTTTAAACGCCTTCTCACTCCAATAAGATACCTCACAATCAGACTTGGCATTTTCGGATAAGGTCTCAAAATATATTTAATTGGTCTCTATCGGGTGGTTGAAAGTAGTCAATATCGTTGATCGTTCATTTCTATAACATCTTCTTTATTTCCGATTTTCTGCACCTCAACGGTAGTGTCAATGTATACCACAATCTGTGCTAGTTTAACTTTAGGAAGCTGTTTCCCATTACTTTTTTGAAGAAAACTGTGCAACGAGATACATTTTTTGGCTTCGTGCGCCATGAATCGCCTTTTCTTTTTGCGAATTTTTTCGGCACCACTCTTTCGTTTTTTTTTCGTTTCGTGACAGGCAACCGCAAATTTTTTATAAAAATAGATGTACGTACATCTAATTTAGAAAAATCTCAAGAAAAAAACAAAAACGCGTTTTAGATAAAAAACAGTTTATATTTACTGACATATTTATTTTGTTATTTTTTATTAAGTCAATAATCGTCAACAGTATTTTTCGATAAGCTTCGTCGACTTATTTGTATGCTACGCAATTTTATGTTGTATGGAATATTAATACGTACAGTAAAATTGTAATAATTCACATATGTATGTGAATTCGAATCTCAAACGATGTGTTGTACATACATGCCAATAACAAATAAATGCCACGCAATATTATTTGATTAGTAAACAATTATTAAACTTATATAGTAATTTATATTATTACATTCATTATGGTAAATGATTGTTAATGAATGTTAACGTTGATTTTGTTACAATTCCAGAAAATAGATTAAAAAGGAGGTTAATTAAGTAATAAAAAATCTTAAAAAACGTGTATGATCTATATTTTTAAACGTATACTTCAGTGAATTCGAGGATTAACTGTTACCAGAAGTCACCGCATTTGCATATTTTCTATTGGAACGTAAACGATTTGACACACAATAAAAAGTTTTCTAAATTGTAGCAAGATTCCTGAGTCATACTAAATTATTGTTGTAGACAAACAATATCACCAAGTACTCTGGTAGAGAAGAAACTATTTTCTGGTCATAATACAACTGTTTAATTTATAAAGCGTTTTATAAAAAACAGGTACAGGTATCAAAGCAAAATATCTGTAACAAGCTACTACACTGAAACCATTATTTAGAATACTTTATTACTCGTAAATTCATAATTATTTTATTCCGAAGTCTGTAAAAGATTTTATTAAATTAAACTAAATTGATCAGTTATAAAATGTAACTAAATAACAAGCATATCAAGGTATCTTAATTGCACGATGGCGTATTGCATGTTGCATTTCAACATACTTTACAAAGTTAAGGTAAAAACTTGTTGAAAATAATGCCATACGATATAATATAAAACTTTATTGCACTTCCATTTGGTGTCGACACAAAAAACTATAGGCAGATAAGATACAAAATTTGTTCTGTTAATTATGTTAATTTACTAAGCTCGTTTATGTGCGTTATAAAATACATCTTATCATTATTAATCTAATACTTTTTGTTTACATTTTTTAATGACAAAAATTTTTGGTGTAAAATTTGCATTGTATTTAAATTGTGCAACAGGCGCTAGTCGCGATTTCTTTATTGCCTTCATTTGCATAAGATGAAATATCATATGGATTGTTCACACCAAGCGTATAATTAGAAAGGAAGTAAAAAAATAACAGAAATATAATACTTTGAAAAAATAGACAATCCCACTGTACGTATTTGGAAATTCGAGTCATTATAAATATACGTCGAGGTGATTCACGTGAAGGCGCTATTAAATGTCGCATGCACTACTAATAATACAAAAGTAATGGACAACCTATGCAAATTTATTCTTCCATTAGAAAGTTGGTATTGCAGTTTATTTTGCCGTGCCCGCGATTTCGGACGTTTGGGTATTTAATCTAGAGCCATCGAGTTAGATTTTTTTTATAAACAAGCTTCCAAACAAGAATTTTGAATAATGTAGGAAATACCTTCAAAATCGTTCGATTTATCTGATCATAGTATAAGACTAATGTCAAATCTAATTATAGGTTTGGTTATTATAACATTTTTGACAACTACTAATTATTAATTATAAATAAGTACAAAAGATAAAGTTTAAAATTAGCCACAAGTTTGGCTAAAGAATAAATTTATGTAAATTTGCTAATTAAAAGTCTAATATAAAACAAAGTACCGTTTTAAATTTAATTATTCCCATAATAGCAAACTAACTAACGTAAAAAACCCATTTTAACTATTTTTGTTATTAAAAAAACCTATATAAAAACTTAGTTGTAATAAACAAATATTTTAATTTGTTGATTAAGATGGATCGGCGTTTAACAATTGATGTAGGTAGTTAATAAACTTTATCTTTATACGGAAGTCACGTTATGATTTTATTGATTTGAGTTACTATCAATTAATTACGGATTGAATTTTATTGGTACTACAGTAAATGCGAAAAACGTATTCAGGCATAAAAAAAGAATCTGAATGACCATGTCAGTTTTACGATTAACAAATAAGTTCTATTACTAAGCGGATTCATTCGAGTAGTTATTCAAAAATTAAACAATTAACTAAAAAGACACTTTTAATATCCTGACACATTTACACGTAATAATTATTTAAAATAAGCCGAACAGTGACGGGTAATTGCACTTAAAAAAAAACAGAAATCAGAATAAGGAAAAATAGCTTTAAATCAAATCAAGCTTGTAAAGCACTGTTTTATATGGTATTTCAGCTTTAGTGCAACTGCAAAATTTATGTTTCCTAAACTTTTTTATGCGTTGAAAACATAGAGGTTTAAATTAAAGTCTGCTACGTTTACAGTCATTAAAAAGTAAAAGTGAACAGAAAAATTCCAAATAAACATATGTACTTGATTATGAATAAATTTCTAGCAATATTTTCAAACTTAAATTTAGTGCACATAATATTCGTTTGAGTTTTGAACGATTAAGACACGAGAGTTATATTACTGTGAACGAAAGTGATAAACGGTTATCATCGCTCGCGAGTGATAACCGCGGTCGTAAAAAAATGTTTTCACAACAAGCCGTACCGCAATCGCAAAATGAAGCGATATTAATGCATCAAAATAAGAAAATTACCAACGTTCGCAAAACAACAACTTTACAGCAGTTGGAAATTATCGGAGAAGGAAAAGGTAAGTGCCATTAACGGGACCGACCAACTCCAAATTCAATTAAACAAAATATGTAATATGTATGAAACACTGAGCAAAAAATACTCAAAGTTAGAAAAAACAATATTGCCTAACACTAAAAAAAGGGATAAAAAAGAAGAATATTACACCAATGAAGAGAAGCTGGCTCGTGAGACAGAATGGATTCGTATGAAAATTAGGAAGAAAAGAAAAATGAATAATATGCTTACCCCATTACCACCACAACAACAAAAACAAGAACACGCTAATAACACTAACGATGTAAAAACTAAAAAACCAAAGCACCTACCTATCACAGTGGATGACATTAAGAATTCTAACGACATTCATGTTATGGTGAATCAGATTCCCAATTCACAGAATAAAGAAATTAATGATAAAAATATTAAAATAAATGTGCATGATGACACTGATTTTAAAATGCTTTCTGCAGCATTAAACAACAAGGCTTTCTAATGAGAGTAAACAGAACCGAACAATAAAAGTTATGGAAAATAGGTTACACCACTCTATAAAACCAGAACACATTGTCCTGGAAATGAGAAAAAACTTCTTGAAGCCACCCCCAAACTAAAGTATAAGACCAAACAATCGTTATATATGTTCATGCTTTCATTTAGACATCACGAAAGTGTTGATAAGATATACAGAATTACCGATATACTAAGTGTACGAGTAGAAATGCTGCCACTAAAGAAATCTAGACTTGTACCGCAATCTAAAAAACGCCAAGCATATGGCCATTCGCAAAAGTTTTGTAACAAAGAACCATGTTGCGTTAGATATATTGGTAAACATTTAACAGTTGACGGTAATAAACTTAAAACTGCTCAGCCTAAATGTGTTCATTGTGAAGAGAAGCATCCAGCAAATTACAGGTGATGCACTACAGCAAAAGAAATACAAAAAATGAAGGACAAACGTAGTAAAAAGGCTGTTTTGTCCACACAACCTCAAAGAATTAACCAACAGGCTGGAGCAACCAAAGCAAACGAAGAGAAAATTACATATAGCCAAGCTGTTTCTAAGAATATAGAACACATCGATTGAACAGACTCACCAACAAATTCTGGGGAAACTAACTACAATGGTTGAGCGTATATTCAGATTAGAATATAGCTCTAAAAAAGCTATTCCTAAGGAACTCAATGTCAACTAGTTTCAGAATCAGAATGCTAATGGGTTGTTGCAACATTAACAAGACTTGCAAACAATCGTCGACATAGAAAACATCGATATATGTCTCATTTCTGAGACACATTTTACCAGAGAATCTTTTATTAGATTGAGGAATATAAAGTGTATTATATTTTATGCCCTGCAAACACAGCAGTTATAATCAAGAAATCAATTAAGCACCATCAAAAAATAGGATATAAAGCAGAGTAATTCCAAGCCACTGCCGATAACGTTAAAACTATAACATATGAGTTTGTAGTTGCAGTAGTATATTGTCGTCCAAAGCATGCACTAAAAAAAAGATCAGTATCTCGGCTTTTTAATTAGCCATGGTCAAAGATTCATCATAGTAGGCGACTATAATGCTAAAACACCTATTGGAGATCCAGGTTAACAATTACGGAAGCGAAAGAACTCCTGGAAGCAGTTAAACAGCTACAATGCAAAGTACTGTCGACTGGGAAGTCGACATACTGGCCTACAAATCAACAGAAAACCCTAGTCTTGATTGATTTCTTTATTATTCAAAATCTATCTCTAAACTATATACAAGTTGAAGAGACATGGGACGTAAACTCTGATCATTTCCCTATTCTTCTTACACTCAATGATAGCATTATACATAAAAAGTTTAGTCCTAGATTAGTTCATAAATTAACTGATTGGTATAGGCTTTAAACTCCAACTTGATAATGAAGCTGAAACTTTTGTTAAGAACATACAAAAAGCTGCATGGGATAACACCCCTACAATCACCACAAAGACCAAATGTAACAACTATCCAAGAAATATAAAAAAACTTGTCTTTGAAAAAAGAAAGACTCAGAAGAGTCTGGCATCAATCTCGATCTTCAATAGATAAGACTAGATTGAATAATGTTACTCAGCAACTTAAAAGAGAAATTCGAAAATTTAAAAATTGAACAATCAGTGAATACTTAAGGGAGTTCCGAACTAAAAGCAAATTTCTACTTTACTCCTTGATAAAATTTAAATAGCAACCTACATTACACTAAAATCTGTAATATTGGAATATTTCAGTCGTCTGAGTAACTTTTAGCTGAAAATTTTCAAAAAGAGATTTTGCTATCAATATGATAACTCTACAAACTTCTCTCAACATATTTTCATAACTAAAGTGAATATAATTTGTTCCATAGATAAAAATATGCAAAAAAGTTTTTACTTTTGTAGTTATGTGAGCATAACGTAGCTGAATAGTCTGTCTCAAAATAATTTATTTAAAATTAATTTACTTAAATTACTTATTTTTTAATCTATAGAGCCATTTATAAAACTCTTAGGTATTAACACAAATGTCGAGATAACTGATACCGTCTTTTTTAAACACAGTTTTATCTATAGAAAAAGTGCAAAAATTGCAATTGTGCTGTCTACGTTCGGAGGCCCGTTAAGTGAACAATGACAATAAAACTGATTATTCCTGAAGAGCTACAAAAAGGTTAAAAAAACCAATCCTACAAAGACCTCCAATAAAAAAAAATGTACATTAGATTGGGAAAACCTTAACCAAGAAGAAAGTGAAATCAGACACACAACTCCAAAAGAAGTTGCAGCTGAAATTAAAAGCATTAACTCAAACAAAGCTCCAGGTTTTGATTTAATTACTGAAGAAATTCTCAAACAACTTCCAAGAAATTCAAACTTACATGCCTTATCAATGCCTCATATAGACTAAGATATGTACCTCAGATGTTGAAGGTAACTGAGATAATGATGATCCTTACGCTTGAAAAACCACACAATGAAGTTTCATCTTACAGGCCAATTTCGTTATTACCTGTCATTTCAAAACTATACAAAAAGCTACTTCTTAATAGCTTGACACCAATTATAGACGAAAGAAACATAATTCCAGCAGATCAGTTTGGCTTTTGAAAAAGAAGCTTTCAGATCAATCCACAGAATAGCGGATACAATTGAAAGAACGCTAGAGGATAGAAAAGTCTGTTCTGCTTTCTTCCTTGATGCAGCACAGGCGTTCGATAAAGTCTGGCACAAGGGACTTAAGTATAAAGTAAAAAAAAACTTTTACCCAGACTATATGCCCAGCTATTAAAATCATATATGTCAGATAGAGCTTTCAGAATTAAGCAAGTGAATGCCTACTCTGAAATAAAAGAAATTAAAGCAAGAGTGCCACAGGACAGTGTATTGAGACCTTTGCTTTAACTCCTTTACACTAGTAATATTCCTGATTTAAGATAAGACACGGCCTTTTCAGACGACACGGCCATTTTAGCTGTAGGCAAAGACCACGAAGAAGCAACAAGAAATCTGCAATTATCTGTTAATAAGATAAACGACTAGACTAAACACTGGCGAATTAAATTAAATGAAACTAAATGGGTTCATGTCAATTTTACAAATAAACAACATATCCCTATTAACATAAATGGTACACAAATACCATATGCTAACACAGCTAAATACCTAGGTATTACGTTGGACGCTAGGCTGCGCTGGAAAGCCCACGTCAAAAAAATCGTGAAGAACTGGAACTCAAGTACAGCAAAATGTCTTGGCTCTTGGGTAGACATTGCACGCTGTCAATCTTTAACAAAATACTCGCAAAATACTATTCTATAAACAGATCCTTCAGCCCATATGGCTAACAGCTGTGGGGTGATGCCAGAAAGACCAAAAGTGACATCATTCAGCGCTTTCAGAATAAAGTACTGAGAAATATTGTTAATGCTTCTTGGTACTTCAGAAAGTGTGACCTCCATAAAGACCTGGAAACGAATACAGTTAGCGAGACCATCATAAACTACGCCAGAAGTAATGAATTTCGACTTCTTCTTCATGTCAACGTAGAGGCTATCAAGCTCCTCGAAAATGCGTTGTTGGTTAGACAGCTCAACAGGACCAAAGTGTAAGTGTTAGTTAAAAAGCAGAGTAAAGTGCTGATAGTAGACACGTCCAATAAGTGTAATTAAATAATTAAAGTCTTCGAACTGTTAAGTTTTGTGAACAAAATTAAATATTAACATTAAAAAAATTAGCATCCAACCGTTATTACCAACGTAATAAACATCTTGTGTTTAAAAGTAAACCGATTTGCCATTAATCATTTTTTTTTCCAATTAATCAATACATTGATTACTTATTTAAAACGTTTATCGATTGCCTGTTTCTTCTAGCTCAATAATATTTTGATATATCAATTTTCAAATTATTCAATTATTTGTTCTTTGATTAATTGTCGAAGTGCCTTTTTAATTAAGAAGTCCTAATCAATCAACGTTTATATTATTGAATTCAACAAAATAATTGACAGATCTGTTTAGTCTATTTCAAAATTGTAATTGATTACATTTTTTATATAATGATCAATTCATACAATGTTTACATTATAATTTTAATAAAACGACTTTTATTAATTAAGTAAATTATATTTACTGTTAATTCGCTACAAGATGATTGTATAATTGCAACACTTCAAAAAAATTGTTTTCTTTCTTTGAAAAACTTTTATTAGAAATCAAAACGTGCAAAAACTTTTTTATGTCAATCCTTAAAAATTTTATAAAGGAAAAACGTTTCACTAACTTTAAAATTTTACGTCTTACTTAATTACGCTTGAAACTGTAAGTACATGCGCTTCCTTTTTATTACAGACGCGCACCACCTGTAAATAATGAGGAACGGAGCTTAAAAAAATTATAAATGGCCGTAAGAAATAAAACTAAGCCTGTGTTAAATAAAGCGCAAACGGTTGAAATTATTGATGACAGTTATAATTCAAAGCAACGAAAGGTGCTTTAATTTTCAAGAACAACTGCCTACACTATAATAATTTAAACTTTCGTAATGCCATTAAATAACAACGAAATAACACACAAATTCGTGTCGTTTCGACGGCACAAAAAATTTTGAAGTTAATACCTTATAAGCCCTCCTTCGTACAAGACGTTTCTAATTAATTTACTCAATTTAATTGTGGTACTGAAAACATGTTGTGTCGTTAGATTAAATTTGGTTAAGGGCACATTAAGTAAAACTACGTGAAATTTGTACTGCGAACTGGCGGGTACCAGTATGTAATAAATTTCACCTAACAACTAAGCAGTTGCGTATATGGGCAAATTTATTTTCAAAATAAATAGATTTTAGAGCCATTTCATTAATATCTAACTGTAAGTCAATTACGCACCCTTACAACAAATCGCTAACGAGTAAAGCAAGTGGGCGTAAGGATTTCAGTAATTGAAACGATTAGTTTTACGCTCTGAAACACTCAAACCAAGTCGTCTGCAGATCCTTTCAAAAACAATAATCCAATTCAGTCTACTTCAATTAACACCCCCGCGGATTGCATACACTTGCATTTGTATAAGACAGCTTTTTACGCGAATTCTTTGTGTTTTTATCGTAGATACGGTACTAAATAATTATCGAGTGGCATTAAATTAACACCATCGTGTCTGAATCAGGGGTTGAAAGTAATACACAATTAACTAAGATTACGTCAACCATTGTGCTTTATCAATGGCGAACGGATAATATCGTCTTTGCATGCTCCACATTTTTCTTCCACGTTCTCTTTTTGGAATAGTCAGACTATGCGTTGTATGGAGAATTTTCGACAAAGTTTAATGATTGTATAGAAAAATTCTTAAATCGCCTATTTCGTCAGACAGCAAAATTTATTTGATTTTCGTAGGTTGTTAACGAGGTGTTTTAAAAATAAATATTTTAAAATCTTGAATTTTATTTTTGATTTGTCTGTGAAATATGCGATAGATAAATAATGATTATGTCTTCACTAAAATTAAATTGCGTTATTACGACAGTATTAAATAACGAGCTGTTTATAATACGTTTTGGTATTTATTTGCATTTATTTAATTTTGTGTGGAATTGTTAGCATTCTTAGAGTATTTTTGGTTACTAAGATTGTAAAACTGTGACAAGTTATGCATTCTGTTTCAATGGAAACTTAGTAAAGACGCGAGAGAAACTGTCTTCGTATTGTACATGTACAAATGTAGTTCCGACGCGTTTTCGAGATCTATGTACATTATTGCTGATGTCACAAATGCACGTTGATGGTTGTTTGCTAATAAATCTTCGACGACAAAGAGCACTAACTGCATTTATGCACAAAACATACTCATAAGTTGTAAATTATTGTTATACAATAAGTATACAACTCTACGTATACCTGATATATCTAAAGCAGTCTCAAAATTATCTAACATAAAATTTATTACACACAAACACACATGATTTAATTACATCTATTTTGTAGGAAGTCTAAAGACGCGATTTATTTCAGTAACATTCAGCTGTGATTCTACTAATTGTTAGTAGGGACATAACAAATCTTAATACTAATGCTCAATTTTTAAAAATTTTTATGAAACTTAAATTGGTTTAGATTGTAATAGCACGTCTTACAAATGTGCTTTTACGGTCAATACGGATTGAACATATCTTTCTTTTCACGTTAGTTACTTTTTGGATCTTCGACAGATCAGAAATGTCAATAAAATGCTTCATTGCTTCACACTTTTCCATAGTTTGGTGTTTCTTTATAGACCTCTGATAAGAGTGTCGTGATGCTTGCTACTAGACAAAATTGCACATTTGTTTTTCTTAGACAGGTAGCTCACCATAATAACATTCTTTGTTAAACAAAACATCGAAGAACGAATTGGGCAATCTCTAGACAGTTTCGTTCTTTTGAAATATCTGGTTTGTTTTGCGTTACTGTGCCGAGAACTTTTATGTCCTTTTCTAACAAACAGATAAGTAATGGAACATTTGTAAAAAAAATTCTATTCAGGTTCAGCCCAGAATTATGAACACTACGGATTAGTGTCGGGACAATTTCAAGTTCTAATATTCTAATGCTGTGGTTCACCAAGTTGCCTTCCCCGATTTGTATTCCCACATCCTAAATATCTTGACGCTATTTTTTGCAGGTTGGCTGGGCATTTACTGTATAAATCTGCAGCAACCACGACAACCAACAAACTGCTCATCGATTGTCACGTTTTGATCAAGTATACCGTTTACTGAAAAGACCACAAGTATAAAATATCGCTAACTTGTTAATTTCTAGGCGCGTCTTGCAAATTCTCTTATCGTCGAACCTTATATATCTTCTTACTTCTTCGTATCGGGAAACTGACATAGTTACTCAATATATGGGATTAGCAAGCAACATCTTTCCATTTCTCGTAAATTCGAATAGTTTACGATTTCTTGTAAAATTGCAGCAGTCATAAACAACTGCAAAGCTGCTGCAGGTGTAGAACTCATGTTTATTTTAATCAAGCCAGGACGGCGACGAATAATATTGTGTTTCCGTATTGCTTGTTACTACCCGATCTGTATTCTAGTCTAAACCATATAAAATGGCAGAGAAACTGCCAAATTAACGGCTGCGGATGTACTAAGATTAATGTTCAATCCTTTATCAGAATCATCACTAAGACGAATAATTTTTGGAATAATTATTATCACTGCCTTCTCCAAAATTTTCGTCAACGTCTGCATTATCTTCTGATCCAAATTCGCGTTCACCCAATAGCTCCTCGTTTAGTTAAATTTCAACATTTTCAAAATAGTATCACCCGTTTATTCATATAGAGCACGCCACATTTTACTATTGGGTTAAATTCAGTTTATTATTTCCTTTATTATTAAATATTTTAATATTAAAGATTAACTATTAGCAACAAAGTATTCAAATTACTGTTATTTTTCATTTGGCCAAAATGTGATTGTTGCAATAGTAAAATATTTTTCACAAAAAAATTTTGCTGCACCTTAGTCAACTTAATTAACCAAATTATGCTTTTGCAAAAACCTATATCAAACAGCGTTCATTTCATTTTTATTGATAATTTTAAGATTAATTCTTTATGTTTTGAATGTTTTAAAGTGTAAAAGTTTAATTCATTTCTAAATATTTTTTTTGCAGATGGCAAATTGGATTTAATTTTTTGAACCGTTTATACGTCTTACCAACAATTTTATTGCGCTCTTCGTAGATAGATGGATAAAAAAAATGTAATAAATTTGCCTATGAGTAATAGTTTTGTATGTTTTATGTTAAAAACGATTTAGAAAACAGGAGTAAGTAGGTTATATTACCTTTTTTTTCATGACACGCTAAGAAAACAAAACATATCTTAGTTTTAATAACTTAAAATAAATTAAAAAAATTAGAATTTGAGTATAACGGCATAACGTATGCCAATATACAAGGTGCGTTCCAAGTAAACAAAACATTTTCAAAATATCACATTCAGATCGCGCCAGTTACTAATGGCTGCTTGGGATTAGAGTTAAATCTTTCACAATATTGAACAAAGAAGAAAAAAGGACCGAAACTTCTTGTACAACGATGTGACTAGAGATGAATCGTGGTGTTTTTAATATAATCCTGAAACCAACCGCCGAGGTGCAGAATGGAAGCGTCCTGAGCATAATCCAAAAAAAGTCGTTTGGGAGAGGTCAAAGCTAAGATAATGTTGAATGAGCATAATTCAAAAAGAGTTCGTTCCACCTACCCAAACGGTTAATGTGTTTTATTTTGGTGTTTTAAACATAATACAAAAAACGATTTTTTTCTGTGTGGTTTATATTTTCCAACAAAGAAAACTTTTTATTCTAAAAAAACCGTTTTGCGTTTTTTTCTATTGACAGAGTGTTGTATAAAACTTCTAAAACCGTTGGATAACAGTCGCATTTTAACATCGATTGTTTTTCTTTACAAAATAGTAATAGATAACATATTGTATATACAGCACGTGGGAAAAGTATATATTATCGCTCTTGTCTGGTTACAGAACTCGACTTCTCGATTATCCGAATTCACTTCAGGAATATTTTTACATAGGTTCTGATAAGTAATATATGTTCTTTTATTTTTTATTGACGAGCTAGTAAAACAATGTGTCACATTGCTTTTTAATATGCCTGTATAAACTATTTATAGGCAGAAAAAAACTATAATTTAAAAAAAAACTGTTATTTTTCCAAAAAAAAAAATTTTTTTTAACACTAATGCACTGTTTTTTCATTTGCTTCTCTAGATATTATTATAAAAATTGACAAGCATAAGAAAGATCGTGTGATTAAAAGAAATGTGCGGGCTTAATGTATCCACTACCGTTGCATAACTATAATGTTTAATTTACTTTAGTAAACTGACAGTTCGCAAGACAGTACTAAAATAATGCAAATGATTTAAATCATGACTAAAGCATATTACAGGTTATTGGTTATTTTATAAACACTCAAGATAATTTGTTTTTCTTTGAATGTTAGTAAATAAGATTTTGTATATATTATATTTGTGATAAATACACACGCAGTTTTGCTATTATTAAACACGCTTAGACGCTTGTAGGCGGCATATTTTTTACATTAGCAGGTTTTTTCCCCATTAAATCACTGCTTTAGTAAAAAAGCAGCAGATGAAATATATTCGGACCAATTCGAAAGTGCCCTAAAACTTAACTTAGGAATAAGATTTTCTCGCAGAGACCAGTCCCGTACGATGTAATGTTTATCTCGGGCTCGGCTATCCCATTCACAAAGGAAGCAGAAATATTTTGTGAATCCTGATTGCAGACCCGTGAGTAGAGCAACAACTTTTAAATCAGCGCAAAGTTTCCACTTATAATCATGATAACTAATTTTATCAAGGATTCTGAAGATGTTTTCGTACGTTTCCTTCATATCAACAGAGTATGCAACTGGAACTGATGAGAAGTCATTTCCATTTGCCAACAGGACAACTTTTAAGCTTGTTTTTGATGAGTCTATAAACAGTCTCTATTTGTTTGGGTCACATGGCATCTGTAGCTCTGTCATCAATAAATTTGCATTAGGGCAGAACACTAAACCTTTATCTTCTGAGAAAAGACATTTCAAGGTTGCTTGTCTGGTCCTGTAAGAAGATATTTTTACTCCCTTTTCTTAGAGATTCCACTGTTGAAGTCGCGATCCTAGGAGCTGAGATTTAGTCTTGGGTAACTGCAAATACCTGACAAGATCATTTCATTCCGATTGAGTGAGGAGGTAAGGTTGCCGAGAAACTAAATCTGCGGAATACTCTTCATCATCATTGAACGTATCATTCGAAGCCCCAGCTTGTGGCTCAGAGTCTTTTAAATCAATTTCCGGCTCTAGAGTATAAGTGTTTGGAGGCTCTGGGATTGGCAAAGTATCGTTATAACGAACAGGTCTGAGAGCTGACGGAATATTGGGATACTGAATTGTATGTTTACTTTTGCTCGAAAACCCGACGGTGGAAGTCATACAAAAGTAACAATCTGTAAGATGACAGCGAGGTTCACGCCAAACCATGGGCACAGCAAATGGCATTAATTTACGGGTACCTTTGAGCCATTTGGTCAAACTACTGTAACAAGTCGTACAGCAAACTGATGGAGCCCAAGTCTTGTCCTGGTCGCCAACTTGACAATCAAAGTACAATTTATAAGCTGTTTTAACAAGCAGAGAAAGGGGTTTTCGTTGCGCTTTTAAAGTTAATTCCCCGCAGACATAGCAGAAGCTATCGGGATGATTTTTACACTCGCGTGGCATAATTAAACAGTAATTCAACGCCCGACATTAACCACAAGTCACACTTAGTCACTTGAAAAAATCCGGAGTAAAAGTAGTTTTACTGTTTTACACAAATGAACAAAAATGAACACAAATCCAGCACGTTTAAAACGTCGACAGCTATAGATGTACTGATCGAAACAGTTAAGCAAACAATGCAATATACTATAATAAGAAGAGTAATGCAAGTTCAAGCCTGTCGAAAATTTCTGTTCAAACCTGCATGTGGTATTGAGATCGCCAGCGTCGTGCAGTGAATCTTCCTAACTGTTTATTGATATTTTTTTACTGTTCTTATATATTTGTATTTTATTGTTGTTTCTATATACATTTTATAGCAAAACTTTGGCATATACTTTGGTATAAATTTTATTACCTGCTTTGGGATGTTTAACGGCTATAAGTTAAAATTCTAAAAAAAATGCAAAAAATAAAATAAAAATGGGGCCCCCCCAAAATAGGTGGGTGATGGGTAAAAACGGAGCTCATTTTTGGATTCAGGAGGTCATTTTACATATGAATCGTCAAGAATGGTATCAGGGCCGATTTACATGCAGACCAGTGTAATCTGAGTTTATTGCTTATACAACAAGCAGTTAACAAATTTTAGAACTACGACTAAACTATTAATAACCAAAACGCTGAATTTGGTAGCGATTAAAGATACGTCCGGCACATACATTACCAGTGTCTATAATACTTTACGAATACGACAGCCATAACTAACAAAAAAAGGGTGGCCCGCTTAGAGCGTTGACTAGTACGATTATAAAACGACGACCATTTTTCGATTGGCGTTATCACTTCTTGTTTTGTAAATAATCGACTCGAGACGCTGTAAGTTTTTAGTTACTTAAATTGTTACGTGTCGTTAGTAATAACGTGTTACATTTTTCGTATTTCGACAAAATTCGTCTACTGTAGTGGCAAGCACGCGCCACTGACTGATTTAGCTTTCGTGTCCGAAACTCACCGAATTTACGTTTCCCTCTTGGTGTACGCTATGTGTAGATGGAATTTCGTAGAAACCTTGTCGGTTCAATTGTAAGTAACTTATTTTTTATTTAATTTCACATCGTCGCTATTATTGCGTTTTTAGCGATTTGAATCAAATAAAGATCCTCTACTATTATTGAAGGAAATTAAATCGATTTTCTTTGTACTCAATTGCTTACGGGTCCCATCTTGCTTATGCTTATTTAAAATTCTTTACAGCGAATATATCGGTGGCTCGGGACCCTTTTAACACACTCAGCTATTCAGGGTGAAATTGTAATGTCTCATACCTAAGGGACTACGTTAGGCTGTAGAATTACGGTGAGGTTGTTTAACCTCAGATGTTCGCTCGAAGTTAACGATCAGTTACGGCACCTGTCGAGCATCGTTCTATGTGGTTTACTTGCCTTACGCTTCAAAGTCATTACTCTATATTATTCGTCTGTAATTGTGTTATGTAATTTATATATGTATAACTGTAAATACCTACAAAAACAGAAAACGTAAGTTAATTTTAAACCCGCCTAATTCAAAATTTATCAATTTATCTACTATTATATTAGCTACTAGTCCTTAAGCGTTGTTAATTTTGTTATACTCTATTACTTGTATTTAGTTCTCAGCTACCTTTAGTATATTTTAAAATAATTATTAATATTTTACTTTTAGTAGAGTCTATAGTTTAGCCTTTAGCTTGTTATGTGCTCTAAATTTAAATTCTGCCGCTCGGTATATTTTTGGTTGAGTTTAAATTAGGTTTTACTTCCCGACGCCCTCTAACGAGTTTCGTTCTCATCACTTCCTTTCGAGACGTCATATTATTCGCTACATAAAATATGCCTGCTTGAGTTAAACAATATTGCTTAAAATATCCACGTCTTGTGGCGTTATGTATTTCGACAACAAAGCTACTTAAATCGTATAATTAACGCAGGGTAAGGCTTTTATATTCTTTTTCGGATTCAGTGTAATTTCCATGTGAATTTCTTAGCACCACGTGTACCTCCACATGTGGCTTACAAATTCTACCTGTAAGGGTTAATATCTGCAATCGTTTAAGGTATTGTATCTTAAGCCATTCTGAAAATTTTGATGCAATTACCGAAGAAGAGCATCGAGTCGATAACTCACTCAGATACGATGGGCTTGACGATTGATACCTTATTAGGAGGCATAGACGCCACCGCCTTTAAAAAAATTAAATAAATCATCAACAGCATCCAACAAACTTGCTTTCTTTTTACTTATCATATTTGTAGATCTTCGTGAGTGACTTATCTGACATGATTTTTTTGCAATTAACTAGATTTTAGGTGAGCTATAGAGAAAACGTTTTCTTAAAGGTAACACTGGATTTGGGTAACTTAACTTTTAGGTATTAATGTTCGATTTTCGAAGTATTACAGTGTTCTCACGAATTTGCTTACTATAAGTTCTATAATTTTTAAAACAATTTGTTTGATATCAATAGTGATTTACTTAAATTTTGTCGCATGCTGTTAGATATACGTTTAATGGTCATTATTAATATAATTAATCTATGAAGAAGTTTATACGTCATTGCCTTTTAAATGTATTGTAAGTTACCGTTACTTCCGGCGTTGTTATAATCACCATTGTACTAGCAATCAAACTACATCTATTTCCTATTTTGTTATTAATTTAATTTATTAAATCGAGTTTGTTGTGAACGATTAGGTTTATTTTATCGTCCTTTTAACATTACTGGCCATAACAATCTTACTGCAGGCCTCGGACCTTCTGTCCTAATTCAACAAAAGCTATTTTATGAAAAGACATCTAACGCCCATTTAAGAAAGTTTATCACTCAAACCACCCCTCTCACCAAATAGGGCGAGCTGACCGTGCAAGTTTCGTAACTGCTAGAAACTTGTAGCAAGCTGAATGCAAAATTGTGCAGTTTTGGTTATGTTGACTTATACCGTTTGAGTACCTTAGTAATTTGTTCGTATTCAAGATTGCGGCGCCTAAGATTAAACCGTCGAATATAAGCTTACACTCCTCGAAAATGTCGAGAGTAATATCATTGTAGTAACAACTTTTACAGCTACTATGCTAATGAACTAATCTTCGGTTTTATAATAAGTTAATGATCACGTCTCGTTGGTCAAGAACTAAAGTTTTTTTCACGACTACATGCTTGATCAAATTTTTATCTTATGTAATATTTTGGCTCATTGCTTGTGTATCTCTTTAGTGAAACACAAGTGTTGAGTTTGTATATAAAAAAGTTGTTAGTTTTCTCGTTGATAGTTGTTTGCTTTGCTCCTAATTTTTGGATATCCTTGGTGTTTCCGAGACAAGAATTTTAGCGGTATAGCGGAGTGACGCTAATTTTTTCTTTTTTATTATAGTACTCTCAACCACGCCCACTCACCGAAGTCTCAGCTAGCCTTAGTGACGTGGTTTTACCAACAGGGCCCATTGGAACAAAAGGTTGGTAACAAAATATTCACAACGATTACACTAATTGTTTGCCTATATTGTAGAAGTTTCCAAGTGTACGGAACATCGTAAATAACGATGTTGGCGCTTGTCTCATGTTAATGTGCTATCTCATCGATCGGCATTTTCACCATCAACAACTCGTCATATTAGCCTGATCTCTAGCACCGTGACACTTCTACCTTATCGGGAAAAAAATCATTTGCAGATGTGTTATGGTGACGTAAAGGCCATTCAATAAATTTCTTCAGACGACCTAAAATACTTGTTCGACATGCTTCTTGACCATGCAAACGGTTCAAATGAAAACTTCAGCACCTCTAGTGGCCACAAACAAACTACCGTTGCAGTGATAAAAGTTATAACACCTTTTAATAGCGTACTGTTCATACTTTTTATTTAGACGTTTTTACAATTTTTTTCTCAAAAACCCAAACTTAATTTATGTGTATAATGTATGTAATCTCTTTTTATAGTTTTCTTTCGGCATTACATAAGAGCTCCTGAGTACTAATATTATTTGTGATTCTAAATTAGTATGTACTAATATAGATTAGATTTTGTTGTTTTATTGTTGCTCAGTAGTTTTAAGGAGTAACTTTGTTTTATATTAAAATTAAAATTTGTTATTATCCATTGTTATTAAAATATTGTTTTGTAATAGAACAACTCTCAGGACGTTTATTTCGAAGTGTTTCACTTGCTATTTCAGTTGTGATTTTAAGTGTTTGATGTTATACGGAACAATTCAAGTGCAACATTGAAACCGCTTTTTTTTATCTGCCTTGCAGCTTATTCTAATAAATACAGTTTTATTATTAACATAATCAAAAACTATAATAGCTAAATATTAAATATATATATATTTAATTTAAATAAGCTTGTCTAAAAATGTTGCGAACAAACGTTGATATACTTAGTGACAATTTTCTGATTTATGATTGTATAACGCAAGCTGCATTTCATTCAGCAAGCTTCTTAGTTTCATATTTATTAATTATGTACTTTGTTTTATAATAAACACACAACAGCAAGCAATCTAAATAGGCGTATTAAGCTATCATTAGAACGCTAGTTACAATTTTCGCCGCCAGTTGGCGTATCGCGTAGTTTGGATCGCATATAGAGTCTCAAGGATAGTATTTTTCTGTTTACTTAGATACGCACGTTGTAAATCGTCAGAAAAACTTATTACAATAAATGCAAGAATAAAATATATTACGTTCAATTAAAACAAGTTACTAATTTTATGTAGTTTGACTTACTTTTTTAAACACCTATGCACTAATAAATCATTTCACTAAATTCATCACAGGACAAGTTATTTCGTAGTAATTTTCGTTAGATTAAAAATGTTTTAAAACTAATAAAGTTTCAAGGTAGCAAATGCCATAACAGTTTAGAACATCCTCGAAAACCCTTGATTAGAAATTTTCAGAACTATAGTATTAGTAGTTTTCCCAAAACGTCTAATAATCCACTTACCGTAAAACACGCTATTATAGGTTTATATATAACAGTATCTTTTGATAACGAACTCTCGTGCGGTTACAGATAATATCATCTAAATTCCTCTAATACATTTTTTTAAATAAATTTAACTGTTAATACCGATCCGCAGTAAAACAAACTGTTGAACTAAATTTTCATTTAATATTTTAAACTTCACATTTGCATTTTAACTTAAGTACCCCATTCAAGAGTTTCCAAAACTCCAGATAATTTTCACGACCCTGGTCCTCCGAACGTTTAAAGACGTGGTCTAATTAGGACTTACAATTGGAGTAGGAACTATGTAGAAAACGATATAGGGTTGTTTACATAATTTCTTTGTGAACAAAGCCTTGTGGTACCCAACCCTAGTATAAAATCGTTAAATCAAACTAACCTAAGTAATAGTTTTATTTTTTTATATTTTACTGTTAGAAATCATAGATTAATCAATAACAACAATAAACAACAGCTTATTTAAAAAAAAACTGCTGTAATTAATGGTTCCGCTCACATATTCTTATTTTTAATGAGACAAACAATTACAATAATGAACGCTAAGGCAACTGCAGATACTGACAAACTATTTAGTAGTTGCAAATACAATCTCTACAAAACGATCGTAAACTGGGAGAGGTCTACCAACTAAACTCAGAAACAAATACATTATAGTAAAAATTGTTAAAAAAAATATATGTTACTATTCAATGAGGAGGAACTGCATAAATAAAACTAATAATTCAGTTTTCAGGCGACGTTTTGTTATCTAGGTGCTCGACTTCATCATCACGTCAATTCAACAAAACAAAACATAAATATAAAAACATAAATAATAAACAAACACGTTTTATGAATTGAAAATTTTTAGAGCCTTTTGTACAGTCACAGGTGCATTGTAAAAAAAATATTTTTAATAAAGATGGTTTTCAGTGAACAATCTGAAACAATTTCTACGAACGAAACGTTTCTGTAAGAGTTTTAAGATTTACAATCAATTTATGAATACACACACACAGACAGCCAAAATATTTAGGTCAAAAAATTGCAATCGCTATGTTTTTCTTATAGGAACGTAAAAACATGGGGTCTGGTAAAAAAAGTCAAATCTTAAATTCAAAAAAATAAATGTATGCATTTATTGACCTAAAATATCCCGTATTAAAGATAAAGGATAAAAATATTGTGTATTAAAATGATTATGAAGCCCATAACAGTGCATACTGTAAAACAAATTTCTTTCCACTCTCATCTTTTGCTTTTAGAAAATGCATATTTAAAAATTTCAAGAATTGACTATTATTAATTTAAAACAATAAGCTTGATTTCTACGTTTGAAGAGAAATTGGAAGATTGTAAATATACACGTAAAAGAAAGCAGGAAATGCACACCATCTGTACTAAATAATGATAATGTCATCAACATCATCATTATCATTAGCATCGTCACCTCAATCTGTACCATAATAAGTCCTTCAAATAAAATACTGACATTATACATACCTTCACATTCATAATGTCCTAACCCGTAATTATATTTCCGCGCGTGTTAAATGTGCCTGGCAAATATGGGTCAAACTAAAAAACAATACACGTCGATGACTCATAATAAATTTCTAAAAAGTATTTAGATATGATAGATGTGTTTTGATAGCAATACGACATTTAATTACGCGGGGTCACGATATCCTATTTTTAAAACTTCGAAAACAAAGTTCGCATCATGAGGGTTCGTTCGTTTCATATTTTTCTTCCTTTTTAGTGAAATAACTAATTAGCAGTAAATAAGAATTCGTTATGGCACGTAAAGTATTATGCACATTTCAGTTCGTGACACAAAAAATAATTAACAAAACCTTTACAGTTTTTTTAACGAAAAGGAACTACGAGTCTGTTCATTTCAAGAATTTTTTCTCTATGGTACCATTTACAAAATCCAATATGGAATAATTAATGAATTCGAGTTAATTATAATTTGAGCGACGTGCCGTGTATTTATAATGAAATTAAGCGCATGTGAATGGAATTGTTGCGAAGGAAGACATTACTCCTTCTTCATTTATCATTGACGATATTACGACACCCTAAATTTTGTACATTCTAATGTACATTCTAGAACGTTGCCAATTTGTTTTGTGGAAAACATTTTATTACTGTTATTATTGTTACACATTTAATCTGGAAATTTTGATTGAATTACTACTGCTGAGTATTAATCAAATCGTAACCATAACATCAAGAAATTATGAATTTTAATATATTCAGGAACTATGTATATGAAATTAAATATTTGACATGTTTACAGCAGTTTGAACTAATAACTTTCCTCATAAACAGGTTGCTGTCCAAGTTTACCTAGTAAGTAATGCTCTGTTTGATGATGAAGAGTATCTAACACGTAACTTAATAGTCAGTTTCTGACGTTTACTGACGTATTCGTGTAGTAAGTAAATTTAAGTGTACCTTAATTGTATTAACATTTACTCCAAAATAAGTTTGAAATAAAAATGCATGGAATAATCATAGTAGTGCAGTTGTTTTTCGTTAAATAAACTTTGCAGGCTGTAATTGAAATGCTCAACAGATGTCACCGCACACGAATTATTTGGGCATTTTATTGTAAAATGTGAAAAGCAAATGATATCTTTTCAACAAAATTTCAAATTCTAAACTTAATTCTTAATTGCTCAAATTTAAATAATAGAGTAAAGTGAACGCAGTTCTTCTTGAGCAACAAAATTTTGAATAGGGCAACAAATTAGCACATAATTAGCACTTAGAAGTCTGATTCTTTTTTCTGTTGGTGGGGGGTCCAAGTTAATGGGCGTTAAATTTATTAAATGTTGATTTTAATGTTTGTTTGTTTTTTGCTCGATTATAGTTGAAATGCCTAACAGATAAACCTAAGCCACCTCCCAGGAAAATTTACAGAAGTTACATGGTTGGCTCATTTGTATTGAGCACGAATCGACGCTTGTAAGCCTGGTTCACTAGTCAATTATGCGTTGTTAAAATGTTTAATGTTTTAATAAGTAATTTTGTATTGCTATCTGTTTTGAATGAAGCTTAAATCATGTATGGTGTTAGTCTTTTACATTATTTTGATATGTAAAAAAATACATAGCTTTTTCTTGCGAATCTCGCAAATTCGTTAACGCTATTTTACAGCAACAAATTAGCAACAACTTTCCGCCTGACATTAGTTCGTTTTTTTGTACGCAATAAGTTTTTTTGAGAGGGGGGGGTCCAGCTTTACTATAAACTGGCCCCACCCACTTCATTTCTAATTTACTGCTGTTCTTCTTGAGCAACAAAATTTTGAATACGGCAACAAATCCTCTGCTCTTTTTTCTGTTGGTGGGGGGGTTAATGTACAAATTTACCAAAGCGTATATTTCATTTTTAAAATCTGATTTTAAAATAGAGAAATACGAATTCTTTAAATAAAAGTAAAGAAAAACAAAAAATTGAAAATATGTAGATTCCAATGTATGTTGATGTTAAATTACAATAGATTTCGGAGTTTAACTGTCGTTTTTAATTTTATTGTACAGACGTTTTGAAAAGATATCAGTGTGACCAAATCAGATTTCTGGTAATACTAATTGCGTAACTACAACAATTTTGAGCTATGCGTGCCAGTACAATGTAAAATAGTATTTTACAATTTTCGATTTTTTAATTAACTTTAACTTTTTCAGTATTCTGAGTATTGTTTGATGCACGGAATTGATAATAATGTACAACTTTTACATGTATTAATATTAATTCTAAATAAGCGAATATGTTTCAAATATGTGTAATAATAAAAATTTTAAAATGCTTTACAAGCTTCAACGTTTATTTTGCCATATCGTTTTAATTTCTATATTAACATTTTAATGGCCAACGTTCCCAAAATGGGAACATAGTTTAACAATTTTTTCTGTAAAGATTGGTCACGCACTTGGCATTGTTTTATACAAAATGTAATATTCTATAAGCTGTTAACTTTTATCTATAATTTTTATAGTTATGTCAACAAGTAATTTTTTAAGTTAGAACGTTCTAAATTTTGTCGTTTTGTGGATTTTTAAGTTTTGATTTTGTTTTCTATATTTTATCGTCATTTACTGTATTTATAATAATTGATATCGTCTTATTATATAACGAACAATTCATTTCAGTGTTTACCTGGTTAAAAGTAATCAACGCGTTCTAACAATTTTTTGGAAAGTCCCAATTTGGGAGCGTTGGACTGTTTAGGGTAGGTCGGTAGGTGACTCACGCGTGTCTTGAAAACGAGTTGTTATTTGAACAGTTCGATAAAACTACTTATTGTTTTGCGTCTCATTTGTGATTGAAACGTTTTGAAGAGTATATGGTACTAAGTTAGTGTACTTATTCTGTTTTGATGAAAATGATGATAAAAATGATGATGAAAATTTGGAAGTAAGAGATCCTCCGAAAGAGATATCTGGAAATATAGAGCTACATGAAAGTGAAACAAGCGAGGAAGAAGAATCAGACAGTACAGAGCCTCCTACAAAAAAAACGTATTGGAAACGAACGGAAAACGTAACTATCACGAATGTTGCATCTGAGCCTCAAAAAGTCAGTATAGAGCATGCTGGAAAATCGGAATATGAAATATTTTTGTTATTTTGGACCGAAGAAGTTGTATCTAATTTGACACAACAAACAAACCTTTATGCACGTAGAGACAAAAATCAACATAATTTTTCTATAACTGAAGAAGAAATCACCCAGTTTTTGGGTTTATTGTTAATCAGTGGTTATCATAGTCTTCCAAGTGAAAATGATCACTGGTCAACAGCTGAAGACATGGTGGCGCCAATTTTTCAAAAACACATTCAAGCTGATAAAGCGTTACTTTCATGTAGCTGATAACAGAAAATTAGAAAATACGAAAATCGCTAAAGTGTTACCATTATATAAAATGTTGAACCGAAACTTGCAGCAGTTTGGAGTGTTTCACAAAGATTTAAGTATTGACGAAGCGATGATTCCGTATCATGGGCACCATTCCGCTAAGATGTTCATAAAAAAACAAACCCGTCCGTTTTGGATTCAAAATATGGATGTTGTGTGGCACAAATGGTTACCCATACAATATGGACATATATTGTGGTAAGTCTGTAGGAGACAACAAAGACCCGTTAGGCACTCGTGTCGTAAAAAATATGTTGTCAATTATTGAAGAGCCTTCACAACATGTAGTTTTCTTTGACAACTTCTTTTCGAGCTATGTGCTATTTCAATGGCTATCTGAAAAGAACATTCGTGCATGCGGTACTATACGTGAAAATAGAACTGCCAAGTGTCTTTTAATAAGATCTTCTATACTAAAAAAACAAGATAGAGGCTCATATGTATATAGATCTGAGGGCAATGTAATATGTGTAAAATGGAACGATAATTCGGTAGTGACTCTACAAAGTAATTATTCTAGAGTGACACCACTCCAAAAGACTGTCAGAAGAGTAAAGGGGGAACATAAAAAGTGTTACATTAATTTTGTTACATGATTAAAATCAATTAATAATTTTGTGTTTTATCTTTGGTTCTATTTGTAAATAAATAAATCGTAGTGTAAGTTGCCTATACGTTCAAAATTCAAATTTGTTGTTATCAGAGGAAATTGTTTTTTTTTCAAATAGATTGATAAAGGTCTATTTCCTTTTAAATATTGCACTTGCAATTGGTGTTTGGTACGGTAATGTTGTCAAGCTCAAATCAATTAGACGATTTCGCAAATGCGGATTTATTTGAAACATCATCTACAAATAAGAAATCTGGTCGATTTATTTAGTATTAGTATATCGTACAGACTAGTTTGTTTATTGGATTTTTCCATAATTAATGTTACCACACCTGGGCAATACTTCGTTAAGCCACCTCCATCTTGGTGAGTTCGCATTCTTTCACATCTAAAAATTAAAGGGTTCACTTTTAGGTTTCTTCTTCTACGTGTTTCAAAACTTTTAATATTACAAAGTTTGGACGAGTTTTCTGTTATCCAATTTAACCAAATCCTGTTGTACGTACCATGTGGTGTATCGCACAATTTCCAAAAAGGGGATACATGCAAGTTGGACATTATCAATCGTAGAATCCTTAGACTAGCCGAGCACAACATCTACGAAGCCTATGATAGAAGGCTACGGTTGATTGTACCTCCTTGGATTAAACAGGTACACGGGACACGAGTTCTCCGCACAATCGTTTGTTTTGTAACTACAAAGGGGACAGTAACTTATTTTGGATTATAATTAGTTAGGTTAGGCACTTACCATATTTTTTTTTCATTTCGTTCGAAATATTTTTTATCGTTGTCAAATTTACATTTTTTGTTTATTGTTGTTCTATTATAGAAACACATTTATTTAACTTATAAGGAATAGTCGTTTAAAAAAAATTTATAATCAAACTGATACTGAATTAGAAGTTATCGGAAAGAAATAGTTGCAGTAGTAATTTTTTTATTTTTTTATTGGTAATACGGGTAAACCTTGGGCGCATTCAGTTAATTGGGTTTGGACAAGGCCTTAACAAATGCAATTTAAATTTTTTATTTAGATTATATAGCTATTTATTTTTTTTACAACTTATTATTCCGTTTCTTTTCGATAAATTAAAGCATCGGTGAGAGTACTAATATTTACGTTTCTGCTACGCAGATAAAATACTGCTAATTTGAATAAACAATTGAATTACATGTAAATTGTTTTATTTTACATAACAAAAGGAAGTAACTCAGCCACATCTAATAAAGAAATATAATGAAGCCCGTTTCCGTCTTTAAAAGGTTAAAGCAAATTACTTCAAAAAAATTTTTCATACAATTTTCTTATAATTCGTATAGATATCAACACATTGTTCAAATGCTAAAGCAGTTCGTCTTATAAATTATTCAGCTAAGACGTGGAACCCGTCAAAAAGTAAAAAACTATTTACATCCAAGTAACGTGCACACTAAAAAAGGTTAATTCCGTTTTATTACTCTCACATCAAGATAAATAAGAAATCTAAATACACACGTATGAATAACTTGTTACGTGTCGTTAGTACTAAATTTTTACTTCTTGTACTTTTACAAAATTCTTAGTACTGGAGTGTGAACCAGCGCGCATAGGCTCGAAATAGCGCTCGTTTTTTTTTTCATATTGCAGCATTCTCAACTACACGCATTCACCAACATTATCACACTAAAAAAAAGGTTGGTAACAAACTGTTAATAGAATTCAAAATTCAAAACATCCACGGTGCCTGCTAACGTACGAACCTTTTAGACAATGTAAACCATCTTATGGTTCATGCCCAAACGCTTAACCTTGTTCGAGGAAGCGACAATCGATCAATTTGAGATTTTTTCCATGTTATTTATATAGTCCCCAATAAAATTTTGAACAGTAAATCTCTTGATAGTATTAATTAGTGTATATATAAGTATAAGTACAGTTATACTATTGTACTCTCTTCAAACGTTTCGATCCTAGTGCAGAAAAAAGAGTATAAGTCGACTTATACTGTTAAGCTTTCGAGCATCCGTGGAAAACAAACGACTTGTACTAAAATACCCAACCTAAAAGTTTATAAATGTCAGAATCAGAAGTGTTTGTCAGATTACAAACGGAGTTTTTTTTTAAATTTTGCTGATATTGCTTCAAACAGAACCAGAAGAATCCTTTACATCGCTCGTAGTAACTTGGATAAGTACATTTGTTGTGAATAAGCATAAATCTGAGATATAAGATACCGGTAGTTGCTTGCTTTAGATTGTACCAATATTATTGATATTAACAACACAGAAGCGGTTGAACAAGGTGTAGTTACAAATGAAATTCCAGTAAAAAAGCCTGTAGATCCTCGTGTTGGTAAGATAATTTTTGAAATAACGATGTTTTGTTAAAATATGTTAATTTATGATGGATTGTCTATCTTGATATTATCAGTAATATTGTAAATCAAGAAAGCATGCTAATTAAAGAAATTGAAAGTGGATTAGAAATGTGTCTTCAGAGTACTATTGATGATAGTAACAAAACTGAATATTTACATTGAATATGTGACGAGAGCTGAAGGGAAGGATATAGACCATTCAGATGTCAATAAATAGTACGTGCCTATTGACAAATCAAGTCAAAATGAAAAGTTTGCTAGAAGAAAACCAGTTTCAACGCGCAAAAGAACTGTTAATTCATTCATAGTGTAAAAAACGATATGAGAGAAAACAAAAAAAATGCAGGGGAAGCCTATTTCACAACAAAAAGCAAAAATGTAAAAGCTAAATAACAGAAGGAACTACCAAAATGCAAACTGAAATCTAACAAGCGCATTCCAGAATATGCAAAGAAAATTAATTTATAAAGAGTACTGGTCACTTGAAAGCCGCAAGAAACGTTCCCAGTTTGTGGCAAACCTAACTTATACAAAAGAAACTGCAACACATTGAAAAAGAACCTGTGATCCGGATAAAAAAAAATTGGAATATCATATCTATTATTTTAAATTAAATGGACAGCGAAAGAGAGTCTGTAAGAGTTGTTTCACAAAAAATTTAGGATAAACCCATATGTTTGTTACTTTGGCAGTGGGAAACTCATTGGCTACTACTACACCTGGAGTTACATATGATGATCACAGAGGTTTACGTAAATTTACAGATCATATATAAAATTCATTGCAAAAACTGAAATCAAATGGTGCCTAGAAGAATATATGAAACAAAATTTCATAAATTGAAGTTGGCATTTAAACAGCCGAAGATAAACAGGTGTCACAAATGTGATGTTTTGCAGATCAAATTGCAAATCACTGATAACGAAGAAGAAAAACGTTCCATCCAAGAAAAAGTAAATGAACATCATGCCGAAGCAGATAATTCCTACTTAAAAAAAGATCAGGACAAGAATATTGCTAAAGAAAACGTCAATACCAGATGTTATACGTTTGACCTCCAGTAATGCCTACCTACTCCATTTCTTCAGTGCTTTGTAGCATTTTATAAAAGACAACTGTGAACATTCAACCTTACGTTTCATAATGCAGGTTTTGGAGAAATCCCATGTTACATGTGTCATGAAGCTGACGAGGGACGTAGTAAAAATCAAATAGGTACATGTATCTTCCAAGAACTGCTTGCTATACTTCCAAAAGTGTAGAAGGTAATTCTTTATTCAGATACGTGTGGAAGTCAAAATAAAAACTCCCATGTGCCCGCCATGTTCTTAACTGTAATCCAGAAAACGAAGAATTGAAAAGTTATCGACTAAAATTTATGGTCAGTGGTCATAGTCGCATGGACTTATAGAGAAGCAAAAAAGATGCTATCTACGCAAATTTGCGACTCCCATGACTGGTACCAGTTGGTTAGAAGTGTTGGAAAAAAAAAGAAACAGACACATGATAAATTTCTAAATTTTTCTGACCTTTACAGTCACTGGTCTTAAAAAAAAAACCTTGAGGACAACCTTTTAAATTGCATGATGCTAAGTGGTTTCGATATACCTGTGAACCTGCTAAAATCTTGTTCAGAAATCCATTGGACAAACAACTACCATTCAAAACCTTTTCTGTGGGCAGACGTAGAAGGTCTAACGTAGCATTAACGCCTGGAAAATGTTATTCAAGTACACTATACCCGTTTCAGCAGAGAAGAAAAGCAATTTGTTGGATCTTTGGCCTCTCTTACCTCCAGTATTTAGAAATTTCTATCAAAACCTTAAAACAGCTAAAATGGAAGATACGTACTCAGATATAAAAGAATGCAATGAAAATGAAACAGCCACCCTCAAAATTTGAAACTGTACTCATTATAAATAAAATGTGTTTATAGAAGATCGTTGTTTCTTATCTGAACTTGTGGTTCTAACAATATATAAGTCAACATTATTTTAAGTCAAAATAGTATAAGTCTATTTTTTTCCTTAACAAAATACAAAACAACAATGCAGAGTAGATAAACTAAAACATACATTTGAATTATATAATTAAACCTCAGCTAATTGCACTTGTATTAATTATCCGATTTTGCATCTAGAACTTAACAATCAAACCTCTTTTAGCACAAATGTTGAATTTTGACATATAACCTTTTTCCTAACTACCACAGAATTCATTCGGTTTTTGAAATCACTCATGTACCGAATATTCGATTATTGGGATAATTCGGTTATCCCCAACACTAGTATTAATCATGATTCAATTCTTACAAAACAAGAAACGCCAAAAAACAAAACCCAAACAATTCCGATTTAGAAGAATTTTGACATAGACATAGAAGATTCAAATTTCCAAGTAGGAGATCTAGTACAACATTGATCAGTATATAAAAGTGAGTACGAATTGCTTTTCAGTAAAAGTTAGCGAATCTAGAATGAAGGTCTAAATGTAAGACCATCGACTATAAATACTCCGTATCAAACACTTGGTCATATTCAAGGTCCTGCAGTGTATATGCTAGCTAGTATTCAGCAATCTAGATCTGCAAGTGGATTCGGTCCATTTATCCGATCCGGCGACAAACCCGTTTCCATCTTGACATTATGTTTTGATACCAATCACTCACGGTAGTGGTGTAAGTGCTCAAAAAATATGAATCACTTCCTTCTAATAAAGTTTATGAACGATGCATGCAATTCAGTACTTATTCTCAATGTTTATACAGAGTGTTTCTAAAATACGACTACAAACTGAAGGAATCAATTCCTTGTGGCGTTTAAGAATTTGGTATAAAGTAGCTCGTTTTTGAAATAGTTGCAATTCAAGTTTTCAGACTGGTCCTGACTATTTAAATAAGTGAAGATTGACTGTTCGTTTTAAATACGCGGTAAATGCTGTGATTTCCGTGTTTTAAAACGACTTGATGTATTGTGTTGATTATTGTTTTCTTTAATTTTATATCATCTATAAAATAAATCGTTAATAAAACAATCACAACAGAGACTAATCTTTAATTCTTAGTGTTGACACTGACCTAACCTAACAAAATGTATTATACATTCTAAATTCAGTTTTCTTAGAACTGGATTACTGCTTTATTTCTGCTTCGATTTCTTCAGTTGATGCTAAGTGATTTGTGTAAATTTCCGTCGATAACCTTTATTTTGGCGTGTGGAAAGACTTAAAGATACTCTTACCTACCAACGAAATCAAAACTTTAATATTTCTTTTCTCCTCCTAGCTATTTTTTGGAAGTTTAGTCAATAGAGCGCATTTTAAACATTTGTTATAATTTCGAGGTAACAAAATCTGTTTTTTACTTATTTTTTCGTATTCATTTAATAGAACGCTGCTGCTCGCAGTCAAGAATTACAGAAATACTAGTTTTGCATATTTAGTTTTCTTATGACTGACCTACGTAACATTACCTAAATTTAAACATCTGTAAATACGGTATCGTTTAGGTATTATCTAGTATACTTGAAAAGAACATCCAGTTCGTAGAATAGCAACTATGCCTTATCCGATAACATTATTTTGTATTTAATTTAATTTTGGTGTCAGTATTGCTGAAGAGAAACTTTTCAAAGGTATACAACAAATCAGCATTGATGGAGATACTCCATATTCGTTCTTCTTTTCCCAGATAAAATTTTCGATCGGGTAACTACAGAACGCGGTTCAGTCGGAAAAATATTCATTCCTGAAATAAAACAGTTTATTTGCCATAAATATAATAATGCCTTACATATTGTAATCTAAGGCTTTCGCGGCCATGATTTTTTAACAAATAAATAATTTCGGGTTTTGAACCGCATTCCATATTTACACTTTTCACGAATATAAAATTAGAAAGCTTACAAACTTTGAAAACCGTTCGAGTCAGTAGTTCGTAACGGTTTGGTCTCATTAGTCTTCCGGAATATGTTTTCCATTCTGGTGCTAGATCGATTCCATTATCCCTATTGAAATTGTTCGATGGCTTCTTTGTAAAGTCTAGGCCAGAAGTTTTGGGATTTAGCCAATTTTGTTGCCTCTTTAAATTTTATTGTGTGAACGCTGTCTAAGAAGTATTCTGCAATAGCAGTTCTTATGTTATGTTGCTTTGTATCTGCCTTATGTTCTTTTAATCTGGTAGCTATGTTGCGCCCCGTTTGTTTTATATAAACCAGTCCACACGAACAAGGGATGTGGTAGACTCCTGGTTCCTCGAGTGGTGCTTTTGTTTCCTTCAATTTTGAGAAATTGGCGCCTACTTTATTTGTTGCAGTATAGGTCACTTTAAAATTTTTCCCCTTAAATATCCTGGCTATTTTATCCGTGCAGCCTTTTATCTAAGAAAGGTAGGAAGTTGCGACGAAGTCTTCCTTCTGTACGGGTAAAATCACCAAGTTACTTAGAGGAAAAAATATCAAAGTGACCTTCACTGCAACAAATAAAATAGCAGCCAATTTCTCAAAATGGAAACAAAAACACCACCTTAGGAACCAGGAGTCTACCCCGTCCCTTGTTCGTGTGGGCAGGCTTATATAGAACAAACGGGGCGCAACATAGCTACCAGATTAAAAAAAAACATAATACAAAAATAACACAAGATCTGATGTTACTGAACACTTCTTAGACACCGGTCACACAATAAAATTTGAAGAGGCAACAATGTTGGCTAAATCCCAAAAGTTCTGACCTAGACTACACAAGGAACCCATCGAAATCCGGAAGTACAACAATTTTAATAGAGATAATAGAATCGATCTAGCACCAGTATGAAAAAACATGTTCCAGAAGACTAATGAATCGAAACCGTCACGAACCACTGACACGGACGGCGTAATATAAAGGCTTGTCAGGATCCTATACCTTCAGTTTCAGTTTTTCTGAAGAAGACAGCGACATGACTGTCAAAACGTCAAATATTGTAGATTTTTCAAAGTTTGCAAGCTTGCTAAGTTTTATAAATTTCGCGAAAAGTGTAAATATGGAACGCGGTTCAAAACCAGAAAGTATTTATTTGTTAATATAAAGGTAACTATTCCTAATCTTATTTCAAACACGATGTCTTTAAAAATATATGAAGACATATAAAAATCTACATTTTATAAATAACAAATAAATACGAATTTATAAAAATCCGACCATTCCTAAATATTATTCAAAGAACTTTTGCTGATGCTGCTACACCAACGGAATTTGTCACAATCGACAAAATATATACTCCTTTTCAAAGATCAATGCAGAAACAAACAGTATATAAACCAACAAAAATGGGGCTTCAAAGCATTACTTCGAGCTTAGGCAGATGGATACGTGTCAAAATCCTAAATGTATCAGATTTTATCAAATCGTAATAAGACGGAGCTAAGTGTTATTAGAGATACTATAGTAAGATTGTGTTCAAGGTTAAAGAGAACCTGAAGTTCGGCTAAATGAAGTAGACCACATAACTATAGACTATTATAAAAAATCCACCACGCTGTCATGACAAAATTACGAATGCAGGTAAAGATATAAATGCAGTAGGTATCAGAAAAGAGTCTGTCCTGAATGTGTGAAATCCTTCAATTAGTAGACCATCTGACCCGTGATCACAAATCTGCCCATAAGTTGTTTTTCCGCTTTTTCTAGGAGGTATTTTTCCGAGTACTTTTCTTTTTGTCCTCGAGTAATATACTATATAAGTTTCACTTAAATGCTTCAAACAACTTCAATGCTATTAATTCCAAAAAAGTAGACAGATTTGATTTAAAAATCAATCTGTCAATCTATCACCTAAGTACCGTACATAATCCCAAAAATGTTTGTGTTATCTCTTTAACGTTATTTAAATTTATTCCAGCTTTTATGTTAAATGTGTGCAGAACGTGACCTAGTTATACACAACCAACACTATATGTCACAAAATTGATTATCTTAAGAAGGTAAAGATTAACAAATTTGTAGTAATAAGAAAAACGTCGGTGCAGACATTATATAATAGTTACGTTACATAAAAGTAGTAATGTAATTAGATTAATAAAACTCAACTACAGTTAAAAGTTGACAAAAAAGTTGCTAATCCACACGTACATAATTCGCAATCAACTTCAAATTTAATATTCAATAAGGAAGTTTTAGTAACAAATGACTTGTAAGTTAATATGCTGTAAGTTGAAATTACTTGTAGTCTCGAACAACAGTTGTAAATGCCACATCGTGTTTATTTTTGTAATTCAAAGATGTAACGTATAGATATTGGAACGCAATCTGAATCATAAATTTTGTTATAAAAAATATTAAAATTATCCGTAAGATTGCTTACAATGCATTCACGTTCCGTTAGAAAGAAAGTTACAATGTGTGTAAATTACTACATAAAAATTATTCAGTTCTTTTTATGCTTCGTTTCAAGCACGCGTCTTTTCAACGTGTTTATATTAGGATAAGGATATTAAATTTCGGTAGTTATATGTGTATTTTAGTTAGAGTCGTATTACCTATCGCATTCCACTAACTTTTCTAAGCGCCACAAAAAAGCTCCCTAATTAAGTCGACCTTTTTCGTTTTAAAACTTACTTAGAAATTGTACAAATCGAGTTGGGCGTAGACGTTAAAAAAAATTAGTGCCGGTTTAGTTATTGTATGACGAATCAAACTTCCTTTCACACGTTTTCATGTTCCTCGGTACGATTGAAAAAAAGGTCGGTAAATGCTTAATCCTTTTCATACAATGGCGTTTTCATTTACAAAGATATCAAATTACGTATTCGTTAACCAAACAAATTATAACCAATGTGTAAATGGCATCGTAAAATATGAAAATAGGTACGTCTCAAACGTGTGAGGTCTTGTAATAATGCGATAAGCGTACTAAACTGCGAACATGTATACACGTGTAGCGTTTGTGTCGAGACTGTCGGACTCGTCTGGATTTTATAGTTCTTACCCAGCAAAAGCTCGATAAATCTTTGTAAAAGCATAGCGATACTTTTTACGGTTTAATGCTCTACAAAAGAAATACAAATAACAGTAAGACCATAGTGTAAATTTGAAGTTTCCTTGGTTATAAACCGATTATAAACCAAACGTTATATATTTTACTGTTCTTTAAGAGTATATTATGGATCATTAGTTGACTATAAACAGACGTTCTTTACTACTAATTTTAAGCTCTCGTTATTTTATTAATCGTGAAACGTAAGCCGTAAATAATTAAATGTTAAACGAAAGAAAATCAAATTGTGTCAGTTGTATCAAAAATGTTTATAACAAATTCCTAAAAAAAAGCATTTGGATTCCCAAAGATACAAAAATGCAACCTTCAATATTGCTTATAATATAATAATAATAATAATCTTTTAACATTTAAATTTATTTTTAAATTACCAATTATTATTCTGGTTGGCTCTATACTTTATTTTTTAATTGTTACTAAACCAACATTAATCAATTCCCGCTGTTTCTATTTATATAATGCAAGCTGAAGGACTATTTTTTAACACCGAAAATTCCCCTAATGTCTGTCATAACTAGAATTATTAGTATGCCTAAAAGTGATTAGATGCGACAAATGGAAACGTTAATTTTTCTTAGTTCTATTAGAAATACATAAAATAAACAAACAGATTAGAATGTACAAAAACCTTTAACGTTATTTATTGGTTAATGTAGTGTGGAAAAATTAAAGATTCAACGTAACCTTATACTTATTTGACACTGACGTCAAATAACAATCTTTAGATTCCAAACTAAGATGTATGTGCCGTAACTTGTACTAAACATACAAACGATAATGTTAAATAAAAATATGAATGAAAAGAACGGCGTTAGGATTAGCCTTGTATAAAAAGTAAAAATTTTAACCTTGCAGATAACAAATATTAACAGATAAATCAATTGACGATTTAAAGCTTTTATAACAAAAAGATTTGGACAAAAGACACGCTATTATATAAATAATAATTTACGTAACAAGGGTCGAAAGTAAGGCATAGCATACCGAACGTTAATGCGACGCGAGGCCGCACGGTCGAGCGTTGCATGCGAGTGAGTTATACTATGATACTTTCGACGAGTGTAACGTACATTATTTTTTGTGTTGCCTCTTGTAAAATTACACTCAATAATCAAAAAACACTAGAAATATAATGTTGGTACTAAATTACCCAGGGGAAGTTAGCCATAACTTTTCATCCATAGATTTCTACCGAGCGCGCACCGAACGCACGCTCTTATTTTTAATGTGAAAGATGAATTTCTTGAGAAAATTTCTTAGTAAATCAATAGTATAAATAGTAGACAACAAAACAGTTAAATAATTGCTAATATACTTTTTCTTTAAAATAAATAAATCATAATTTTAATGAAGAGTCGTTGCGTGCTTATGGCTAAAATAATTTCTAACTCAAAAAGTATGTTTTTTATTTCAATAATTTTTTTGCAATAGATAAATAGATCTATAATCAACACAATATCAAATAATTGGAGGGGTGTTTTTTGTTTAAAGGAAATTATTCAGTTTCAAAGTTTAGTCATAACTTTTCACCGTATCCGTCACGCGTCTACGCCTAAAATATTTTCTAACTCAAAAAGTAATTGGTAGATACATAATAGGCGTAGATCGTTTTGTAAGTAACTCAAGCGACTACTGATGTATACTGACTTCCAGAAAAATTGGAACACCTAGAAGTTGTTAAACGATTTTATTGAAATTTTTAGGAAACGTCTATTTTTATGTAACAAAGTGATGATTAAAATTTAAAAACAAAAGAACAAAAGCTTAAAAAGTTTTTTCAATAATGAGTTGCTCCGCCACGATTTGTAATGCACTTATTTAGACGTCTTGGCATGATGATGCCGGTAGCGAACTTTAACTGATTATTTTTATGGTAAGAATAGAAAAAAGTGGTCAAAAAGTCCCCCTGCTTCTAGTCACACACGAGAAGAAAATATAATTTCTCATCTCCCAGGTCTATTTGGACCATTACTAATAAACAAGCCAACGACTATTACTTGATAAATTCATAATTGATCAGATTATTGACCGAACGAACGAGGTCTTCTTTAATTAGCTTACTGTTTAAATCAAGCAATGAAGATATAAATTAGCTTTTTACTACAGATGGCACATTTCGGTGTGTAATGACGGCAAAAAGGTTCTTTTTTCTTGCTAACGGCTATGAGGTTCGACGATCCGAGTACCAGAAATAAACGTATATCCGATGGAAATCACTTTGCAGCTATTTCAGAAATTTTCGAGCACTTTGTGTATAATTGCCATAACAATTGTGGAGAATATGTAACCGTGAATGAGACGTTAGTAGTTGTAGTAGTTAGTAGGATTCCGCGGGAATTGTGGATTTAGAATGTTCATGAAGAGTACACCTACAAAATACGGGATAATACTAATCTGCTTATGTGATGCCCGTACACATTTTCTAGTAAATGCATTCGTCTACATAGGAAAACAGAATGTAGCTAATCCAAAGAAACTGAGTATACCAACGCTCAATGTACTGTCACTCATCTCACCAATAGCCAACTCTAATCGCAGCAACTAGTGGAGGAGCTAAGATTGAAAAAACTCACATATGTTGGTATTATGAGGCAGAACAAAAGAGATTTGCTAAGGGAGTTTTTACCTAATAAGAATCGAGAAGTCTATTCTTAATAATTTGGATTTACTAGAAATCAGAGCTTGGTATCATACGTACCAAAAAAATCTGTTTCTCGGATCTCCACTTTTTATCATGACGATAGAGTAATAGAAGAAGAAAGAAAACTCCCAGAAATAATAGATTCCTATAATCAAACCAAAGTGAGAGTAGGTAAATTAGATCAAACTTGTGCAAGCTATAAGATTGGAAGACGTACTCGAAGGTGGCCACAGACAATATGGTTTCGAATAATGGACATCGCTGGTCTAAATGCGACGATTTTATATAACAGTGCAAATCCAAATAATGAACTGACCTATCAAAATTTTTTTATCAACTTAGGAAGAAAACTTATTTAAGACCAAGTCAGTTAGGCGTTCTCAAATAGAAAATATACCCAAGGAATTGAAAGAAATTATCCGACGAGTTGGTAACATATCAGAAATAGGCAAGAGAGACCCGATCGAAAAGCTCCTAAACGGACAAGGTGCTTTATTTGCCCTCGTCATAATGACAGTAAGCAGTCTCTCATGTATGGTGAGTGTGATAAACACATTTGTAAATACCATTGTATTACAAAAAATGCATGTACCAATTGTCATCAGTGAATAAGAATATTGAAACGTCCGAGAAATTACTTGCAAATGCAAGAGCCTTCTAGAACTGTTATCTAGTTTCTAGAAAATATAGCGAAAAGTGAGGAACGATCGAGAAGAATTCGCTGATGTCTATAAAAGCCGAAGATGGAAATCGTAGGTCAGTTATTGCTGGAATGTGAAAGCATGCAGTATTAAGACTATCAAGTTGAAATAAATACGTATCGTTAGCACGCGCGGCGTTTTAAATAAATAACAGTGTACACCGAATCGAGTGAACGTGACTTATAGTGTAAACAAATCCGAGGACGTTATCTAATCTTATCTTAAGTGGTATACAACGGTTATACATAAATTATAGTGTAAGTGTTTTTATTATTAGATTTTAGTAGTTCGGTCAATTTAAAAGTATACATATTTCTATAATAAGTAAACGTAGTTTTAATCGTTTAAATAAATTAGTTTTTAATAAATAAATTCGTAACATTTGGTGTAAGGTGTGGAGTTCGCAATCTAATATCGCTTCCGTTATAAAAACATTCATCGCGTAAATATCTGTTAAGATTCGCGATAAGCGTGTTTATTTATAAAGTTAATATAGTGTTTATTAAACTTTTTCTTTTAACAAGTGCGTGATCGCGATTAAATTCGTTTCCGGACACTAGTGGTTTAATATTAATAAGTGGATAGTTATTAAATTTTGTGTTATACAAAAACTGCATTTTAAAAAGTAGTGTATTTAAAAACTTTATATTCGTGTTATATTTAAATTTATGCCGGTGACGCGTTCGCAAACAGTTAAAATGGATGCAAAGCTATTTGAATTTCTTGAATCAATCAAAAATGGTCAGGAATCGATGAATAGAAAAATGGAAGAAAATTCCCAGAAAATGGAAGAAAATTCAAGAAAAATGGAAGAAAAGTTTTACGAAAATTTTCAGAAAATTGAAGAAAAATTATTTGAAAATACCCAGAAGATAGAAGAAAAATTGATGGAAAATTCTAGACGTTTAAAAGAAGAAATACAAACGAGCATAGAAAATCAAATAAAAAGTGTTCAAGAGGAAACCCAAATAGATATGTTAAATTTAAAAGAAGAAATTTGCGAATCTATGAATGACAAAATAGAAGCAGTAGGGGATAGAATGAAACTGCTTGAAGAAAGAATGAACCAAATGATTTGCCATGGTGAAGGAAGCGTCACGAGTGAAGATTTAATAATGGACCATCGTGAAGAAAACACTCATAAATTCAAAGTTGTACCTCCGAATTTTGATGGTAAAGTTCCATGGTCAACCTACTACAAGCAGTTTGAAGCCGCAGCTACTGCTAATGGTTGGAGCAACAAGCAGAAAGCGACGTCTTTAATAGTGTCCTTACGTGGAGAAGCGCTGGGAATTTTACAAACTGTTCCGGACCATCTGCAAGAAAATTACGAACTCTTAATATCACGATTAGAAATGAGATATGGGGATGCTCATCTTCAACAAGTATACCAAGCTCAAATTAAAAGTCGGGTTCAGAAAGCTGCCGAAAGTCTTCAAGAGTTTGAGGCTGACATCGCTAGATTAACACGGCTTGCGTATCCTACAGCACCGGATACCTTCCTGGAGCAGTTAGCTATTCAAACTTTCGTAGATGGCCTCCGAGACAGCGAAACACAGCAGACTCTCCGGTTAGCTCGACCGAAGACATTGGATGACGCTTTGGTGCATGCTTTGAAGTTTGAAGCAGCAAAACAAGCATCGCAACGAGATGGTCATAGACTCTGCTGTGCTACAGAAGTACCCGCGCAGACACTGGAAAGCATCGAGGAGATAGCGCGTCGAATACTTCGGGAAAGAGGAGTGACAGCTTTGAACTGCGATGAAATAGGCCATGTACGACGGCATCGTACCAAACCTAAGAAGAGGACTAGAAGAGCCCTCAAAAATTTGGAACGAGGCGAGCGAAAGAAACAAATAGTAATCTAATCTAGTCAAACTCCGGAGATTACCATCCAAATGGCATCGCCTAGGGAGCAATTGCATAGCATTTATCTCGATGGCAAGATCAATGGGAGAAGCGTCCAGTTACTGGTTGACACGGGAGCGACGAAGACCATCCTTCGTCCTGACATCTTATTGGAAAACGAGAAGACATCACCAGTAACAGTACGACTTCGAACAGCGACGCGCGACGAAATACCTACTCACGGACAAGTCAAAGTAACCATTGGTTTAGGAAATGGAGTACTCGACCATCAAGTACTGGTAGCCGACATCACGGAAGAAGTTATCCTAGGAATGGACGTGATAAAGAAGTATGGGTTCCATTTGGATATGAAGAACGATGTCCTGAAGATCGACAATGAAGAAATTCCTTTTCATTCGTCAGAGAAGGCAGCCGTGCGAGTCTTATTGAGTGAAGACGTGACTCTGCCTGCAAGGACTGAAAGTGTGGTGATGGCACGCCTGGATGGAAGTCTCCGGGAAGGCTACATACGCGCGATTGAACCAATGGAGGACAGCTTAGTTGATAAGGGACTACTCGTTGGCAGAACTTTAGTACGAGTAAAGAACACGATGCCAGTAAGGATCTTAAACATCAACTCAGATCCTGTAACGCTGAAAAAGAAGACCGTCGTAGGCCAATGCACGCCAGTATCACAAATTGTGAGATGCGTGAAGTCGAACCAAGATACGTCGCCGAAGAAGTGTCCACAACATCTATTGGACATTCTTACCACCAAATGCGAAAACCTCAGCCGAGACCAGCTGGCTAAAGTTAAAGTGTTGATCCAAGAGTACCAAGATGTGTTCGCGCTGGAGAGTGGCTCCAAAGAAAGAACTAACGTGGTGAAACATAAAATTAATACCGGAGACGCTCGGCCGATACGACAACATCCACGCAGACTTCCTTTGGCGAAAAGAGAAGAAGCCGAACAAATAATTACGGATATGGAGAGAGAAGGCGTGATTGAACCTTCAAGTAGTCCATGGGCATCCCCAGTGGTACTCGTGAAGAAGAAGGATGGATCAACGAGGTTTTGCGTAGACTACAGGCAGCTAAACGACGTGACCAAAAAGGACAGCTACCCTTTACCCAGAATTGACGATACGCTAGACACCCTGTCAGGATCCCAGTGGTTTTCTACGTTAGATTTAAAGAGTGGATACTGGCAGGTAGAATTAGAACCCAAGGATCGTGAAAAAACAGCTTTTACGATCGGAACTGGTTTGTGGCAGTTCACTGTAATGCCCTTCGGCCTGTGTAACGCTCCTGCAACGTTCGAGCGTTTGATAGAGACCATCTTGCGCGGATTGTCTTGGAAGACGTGCTTGGTTTACCTGGACGACGTGATCGTGGTTGGAAGGTCGTTTGAAGAGCACTTGAACAACTTGAAGGAAGTGTTCCAGAGATTACGTGGGGCTAACCTCAAACTGAGCCCAAAGAAGTGCCACGTATTTAAGAAGGAAGTCCAATACCTTGGCCACGTCGTATCTAGAGATGGAGTAAGGGCTGACCCAGACAAAATCCGAGCAGTGCAAGCATGGCCAAGACCGATCGATAAACATCAGGTCCGAAGTTTCCTTGGGTTGTGCACTTATTATAGAAGATTTGTCCCCGGATTTGCCAATATTGCCAAACCATTGACAAAACTAACCGAAGAAAAAGCAGAATTTAGATGGAATGTAGACTGCGAAAATTCTTTTAATCAACTAAAACAGGCCCTAGTCACTTCGCCGATTTTGAGTTATCCACGAGAAGATGGAAAGTTTGTTTTGGATACTGACGCAAGCAATATGGCCATAGGCGCGGTCCTTTCGCAGGTTCAAGATGGACAGGAAAAGGTTATCGCGTACTTTAGCAAGGTTTTGTCTAGGCCAGAAAGGAATTATTGCGTGACTAGGAGGGAGCTGTTAGCAGTCGTTAAGTCCATCGAACATTTCTACAAGTATTTGTATGGACGAAAATTCTTACTGAGAACAGACCACGCCGCTTTAAAATGGTTACTGCAGTTCCGTAACCCAGAAGGACAAGTAGCAAGATGGATCGAGAGACTGCAAGAGTATGACTACGACACAGAACACCGTGCCGGAAGCAGTCATCGGAACGCTGATGCCTTGTCCAGAAGACCATGTCCGGCGGACTGCAGCCATTGTTCGCGACTGGAAGAAAAGTCGAATGCCTCCGGAGAACTGCTATGGTTGATGATGAGTGGGAACCTGAGCAGTTACGTCGCGAACAAGAAGACGATCCTGAAATAAGACTACTCCTGGACTGGAAAGAAAGCGGCCGACGACCAACCTGGGAAGAAGTGAGTGCTTTGGGCAAAAATATCAAAGCGTACTGGGCGCAGTGGGACTCCTTGATAGTAGAAGACGGTCTTCTTAAGCGATCCTAGAACGTGCCGAGGGCACGGGAAACAGACTACAGCTGGTAGTGCCAAAGAGCAGGGTGACCGAAGTGTTGAAGCATCTCCACGATGGGACATCGGGAGGACACTTTGGCATTAAGAAGACGTTGGGTAAAGTGCGAGAACGATTCTACTGGATGAACTGCAAAGAGGACGTCATGAAATGGTGCCGTAAATGCACAGTCTGCGCATCAGGAAATGGTCCAGCGAGAAAGCGCAAAGCACCCATGAAACAATACAACGTAGGAAGCCCTTTGGAAAGAGTTGCGATTGACATCGCAGGGCCGTTCCCAGAATCCGATTCGGGAAATAAATACATCCTGGTGGCGATAGATTATTTCACGAAATGGACGGAGGCTTACGCCATACCCAACCAGGAAGCAGCTACAGTCGCAGACGTATTGGTAAAAGAATTTTTCTGCCGGTTTGGAATTCCGTTGGAATTACACTCCGATCAAAGCCGCAATTTTGAGTCTGGGCTGTTTCAAGAAGTTTGCCGATTGTTAGGAATTAAGAAGACTAGGACAACGCCTCTCCATCCTCAATCTGACGGCATGGTTGAACGGATGAATCGAACAATGGGCAAGTACTTAGCCAAGGTAGTGTCCGAACATCAAAGAGACTGGGATCAGTACTTGCACCTCTTCTTAATGGCGTACCGATCATCCGTTCACGAAAGCACAGGCCAAACACCATCCTGTGTCATGCTCGGTCGTGAGATAAGATTACCATGCGATCTTCAATTTGGACGAAGACCGGAAGAAGAAGTCGCTGGAGAAGATTACGTCAGCAAGCTGGCAAAGAGGCTAGACGAAGTACATGAAGAGGTTCGTAAAAACACACAAATTGCCAGCGACAGGATGAAAACAAGATATGACGTCAAGGCGCAAAATGGTGGGTTTCAACCTGGCGATATGGTTTGGTTGTATAACCCTCAAAGGAGACGTGGTTTGTCGCCGAAGCTGCAAAGGCAATGGGAGGGCCCCTATGAAGTCGTGCAGCGTATTAACGACGTTATATACCGCATCCGAAAACCGCCCAGAGGCAAGCCAAAAGTGGTCCACGTCGATCGTCTATCCCCGTTTGCTGGCGATAACCACAATCCGCAAGTTCAGGTCCGAACCAGAGTAATAAGTAGCAGAACCAGGAATCCAATCGAAGAAATGGAGTTCGAAAAGTTTATGAACTTATACGGAGGTTCTGGAAAAGCTAGGTTCGGAGTTACCACCGAGGAACAACAAGACCTGTTCCAGACACAAAAAGATTACGCTATCGCACATTGCGTGAGCGAGGAGCTTGACATGTCCAAAGGGGTTGCAGTCGTGTTTAAAAAGAAGTTTGGACAGCTAGATGAATTACGAAGACAGCAACCGGCAGTCGGAAAGGTTTTAGGACTACGTGGTGACGGACGCTTCGTTTTCTATCTGGTCACCAAGAAATACTCACGTGTCAAGCCGTTATACAAAGGTCTGTGGCGAACATTATGGAGTCTCAAGAGACAAATGGAGTTCCATCATGTTAAGAAATTGGCAGTACCCAAGCTTGGTTGTGGCTTAAACCAATTGAATTGGAGGACAGTTCGAAACACGTTGGAGGTCGTCTTCCGAGGAACAGGCGTTCAAGTGTTGGTCTGTAGTTACCAACCGAGGAGAGTATTGGGTCAAGAAAAGTCCATTGACTGTTACTTTTATGGTCAAGGAAGTTGCCGAAATGGAGGAAGCTGCCGCTATCGCCACGATCCCTTTTACCGGTGTCGCATCCAGTCTCCTGTTCTGGGACAGAACAGTCCTAAGAAGGGGGCAGTGAAACGTCCGAGAAATTACTTGCAAATGCAAGAGCCTTCTAGAACTGTTATCTAGTTTCTAGAAAATATAGCGAAAAGTGAGAAACGATCGAGAAGAATTCGCTGATGTCTATAAAAGCCGAAGATGGAAATCGTAGGTCAGTTATTGCTGGAATGTGAAAGCATGCAGTATTAAGACTATCAAGTTGAAATAAATACGTATCGTTAGCACGCGCGGCGTTTTAAATAAATAACAGTGTACACCGAATCGAGTGAACGTGACTTATAGTGTAAACAAATCCGAGGACGTTATCTAATCTTATCTTAAGTGGTATACAACGGTTATACATAAATTATAGTGTAAGTGTTTTTATTATTAGATTTTAGTAGTTCGGTCAATTTAAAAGTATATATATTTCTATAATAAGTAAACGTAGTTTTAATCGTTTAAATAAATTAGTTTTTAATAAATAAATTCGTAACAATATGAACTGCGCAGGACAGAACATGTCTGTTAGAATTTTCTAGTATTATTTTATTTTCTAAATATAATAACAACTTGTTAATTGTAGTATTTGAAGTCACTACTACTATTTTTTTTTCATTTTTTATTTTCTTTTTTTTTAGTTATAAGATACTTCAGAGGTTTATGTACTTTTTTGATCTACCCAGTATAACTATTTTTTTGTAAATTTTTGGCCAATTTTTTATGTTTCTGTCATTCATTTGATTCAAGTCATTTACTTCTCATACCTAGTTTCAAAAAACTTTTTTAATTTTGTTAGTCCAGTTACTGTTCAAAACAAGGTTCTTCTTGTTGTAATCACAATACGATTACCCTATATGAATTAGACAATAAATAATAAATACCTTGATATATTAACGCATTTAACCACAAAGTTCCTGCTCTAGTCAAGACCCGTAATAAAAATGTAATTAGAATACGCCATTTGTTAAACGATCACCAATATTTAGAACATTTGTAAAAATTATATTTTTTTTGTTTTTTCCTGAAGTTTTTTTTTCTTGGGATTTTTTCCTGGGGTTTTTTCCTAAGATTTTTTTTCCCGGAAATTTTTTTTCCGTAATTTTTTTCCAAGATTCGGTCCAAAAATCTCAGGCAGTCAGTGAACGAGTTAAGTAATGTGTCCCTTTAGTCACTGTGCTTAGAATTACTTGACGAAATAAATTTCATACTAAGACAACTTAAAAATACAAAAATTTTTACGCCAGAAATGGTTTCTGGCATATAATTCTTTCCAAATATTGTATAATTTTAACGCCTTTGAAAGTTTCAATTCCAAAGATAAACTATTTTAGTATCATGAATGAAATATGATTGCAGAGTCATCTTACAGAATAAATTTCCTACACATGTAAATGGCTATAAGGATGAAAACTATGTAAGCTGCTTTAATTCAAATAAGTTTTAAATATAACGGCGACTAAAGCCACAATCTATAACACTGTACGATAAACAATGTCATGCAAATGTAAAAATGTCACCAGAGTAAACCACTGCACAACTGTTTCGCCCTTTTTTGGTTCTTTAGTAGTGGAGAACACTATACTGTACACACAGATTCATTGACAGGCCAATAGTTTTATATTAATAAACCATGATGCCGCGGGTATAAAATAAACTTTTCATCTCTATAGCCATTTAAATACATAATAAAACCAAAAATTTTTAAAAAAAGAATGATCCATTGGTGTCTGGTTACTACGGTGAAAAAGATTCAAGAACTCTCAACTGTAGCAAATATCTGTTTAAAAAAAAACAATATTTGTTATTACATGTGGTATTCTAAGAGGAAGTTGTTTTTTCAAGAATGTGAAAAAATTGAAAAAAATAAATGCTAAATTTCCTTGGCAAATTCGTACTTAACTATTCAACCCTGACATACCCGTTGTATGCCTCTGATTGGTTGTAAACATCAATTGACCGAAGACTCTTGTATGCGTGTACAAAAAAATTATGTTGTCATTATGTTGTCATTATATTGATTGAAAATTGTCCTAATGCAAAAACAAGCACATTATCGCCAACGAATAACGTTTTGCTTAAATAAAGAAAAAAGCTGTAGTTAGTTGGATTAAGACAGACAATAAACCGCTAGATCAACCATGAATGATAAGAGTTGAGATAGTCTAACGCCTTGTCTACTACAGGTCATTCCATATCAAGTGATCAAATCCAAATTACTCCACCATTTTCCGCCAGGTTGGTATTTTCATATTTTTTTAAAGTTTCAGAAAAAGTGTGTTTTTGTGCTTACGTAATGATCAATACTAAAAAATTTTTTTTTGTTTAAATTGATATTTAGGTGAATAAAGTCGTGAACTTAAGCTCCTTGTTGCAAAATTGATTTTGAAAGTTCGCTGAATTAAGACCGAAGAAGAGTATTTTGGTTGGAGGAAATGGGACACATTCTGTTTGCATGTGCACAATACACCAGAATGTAAAATTAATTATTATACGAGGAAAGCTAAAAGAGTTGAAGATTGATGGAGCTTCTGATCTTGATAATTACAAACAATGTTTGTCACAAATAATGTGCTAAAAAAGACCCCTAACTGCTACCTAAACATATGTAAACATGTCCAGGAGTTGCAAAATTAATAGAAAAACTTTTGAACCACTTTGATGAAGGAATTATAGAAACCATCACATACAAACAATGAGTTTCCGTGGATAGATGCACATTCGAAACATTTTGTAAGACTGTAGAAAAAACAGTTTTGTAAACTACTGGTTGAACTAAAGAATACATTTAGTAATCTAAGTACCACAAACATTTAAAAGAAAACAGTTGTAAGTTTGGACTCTCCTTGCACTGGAATAATGACCAAGCTACTAGGCACCCTTTTGCCATTTATTACGAGAGGAACTATTGAATACACCAGTTTTATAATATCAGAATGTTTTTTTCATGACTCCGCAGCATTTCTTTCAAAGGATGGTTCAGCTGCACAGTACAAAAATCGAAAAAACTTTATCAATATCTGCAATCACAAAAATGATTTTGAAATTGAGGCGGAGTGGCACTTTGTTGCAACTGCTCACGGCAAAGGAACTTGTGAATATCTGGAAAGAAATGTCAAACGGCTTGCAGCAAAAGCAAGCTTACAAAGACCGTATTGGATACAGATAATGACCTCACAACTGTTGTTTTGCAGTGAAGAAAATATCCAAAAAATCAAATTTGAATATTACACAAACATGGATTATGCAGAAGAAGCTTTTTTAAAAATTTTGTCTACAAACAGCAGAAGCTATTAAAGGAACTGAATTTCTAGGTTTCATTCCTCACAGTTTGACTAAATTAAAGTTGAACATATTTTCTTTATGTGACGATTCTTGCATACAAGAAATTGTTGAAGAAGGTAAAAGTTCGACAATAGATGAAATTTCAGGTTACGTTACGTGTACATACATATGATCGACGTTTGTGGTTGACGAGTGTCCTATCCAAAAACTAAAAGTGAAAATGTAGATGTAACATTTTTACATTCTTCTGATCTAGTTCTCTCTTTTGAAGGTGAACAACAAACAAGTCTTAACTTTAGCAAATCCGAACATAGTTACAGAAGGAACTTATGTGATTTCCAAAAACGAAATCATTGCAGCAATAAGAAGCTGAAGTTTAAGACTTCAATACACCTAAATATCAATTTGAACATTAAAAAAAAATTTGTTTTTATTATTACATAACATATTGTAACGAATTTATTACTTAAAAACTAATTTATTTAAACGATTAAAACTACGTTTACTTATTATAGAAATATGTACACTTTTAAATTAACCGAACTAATAAAATCTAATAATAAAAACACTTACACTACAATTTATGTATACCGTTGTATAACACTTAAGATAAGATAACGTCCTCGGATATCACTCTTGTTTACACTAATTATCACATACACGATTATTCTCGATTTATTTATGTAGACAAACACGTGTTAACGATTTATTTTCACTTGATAATCTTCTTAACACATTCGCATTCCAGCAATAACTGACCTACGATTTCCATCTTCGGCTTTTATAGACATCAGCGAATTCTTCTCGATCGTTCCTCACTTTTCGTTATATTTTCTAGAAACTAGATAACAGTTCTAGAAGGCTCTTGCATTTGCAAGTAATTTCTCGGACGTTTCACTGCCCCCTTCTTAGGACTGTTCTGTCCCAGAACAGGAGACTGGATGCGACACCGGTAAAAGGGATCGTGGCGATAGCGGCAGCTTCCTCCATTTCGGCAACTTCCTTGACCATAGAAGTAACAGTCAATGGACTTTTCCTGACCCAATACTCTCCTCGGTTGGTAACTACAGACCAACACTTGAACGCCTGTTCCTCGGAAGACGACCTCCAACATGTTTCGAACTGTCCTCCAATTCAATTGGTCTGAGCCACAACCAAGCTTGGGTACTGCCAATTTCTTAACAAGATGGAACTCCATTTGTCTCTTGAGACTCCATAATGTTCGCCACAGATCTTTGTATAACGGCTTGACACGTGAGTATTTCTTGGTGACTAGATAGAAAACGAAGCGTCCGTCACCACGTAGTCCTAAAACCTTTCCGACTGCCGGTTGCTGTCTTCGTAATTCATCTAGCTGCCCAAACTTCTTTTTAAACACGACTGCAACCCCTTTTGACATGTCAAGGTCCTCGCTCACGCAATGTGCGATGGCGTAATCTTTTTGTGTCTGGAACAGATCTTGTTGTTCCTCGGTGGTAACTCCGAACCTAGCTTTTCCAGAACCTCCGTATAAGTTCATAAACTTTTCGAACTCCATTTCTTCGATTGGATTCCTGGTTCTGCTACTTATTACTCTGGTTCGGACCTGAACTTGCGGATTGTGGTTATCGCCAGCAAACGGGGCTAGACGATCGACGTGGACCACTTTTGGCTTGCCTCTGGGCGGTTTTCGGATGCGGTATATAACGTCGTTAATACGCTGCACGACTTCATAGGGGCCCTCCCATTGCCTTTGCAGCTTCGGCGACAAACCACGTCTCCTTTGAGGGTTATACAACCAAACCATATCGCCAGGTTGAAACCCACCATTTTGCGCCTTGACGTCATATCTTGTTTTCATCCTGTCGCTGGCAATTTGTGTGTTTTTACGAACCTCTTCATGTACTTCGTCTAGCCTCTTTGCCAGCTTGCTGACGTAATCTTCTCCAGCGACTTCTTCTTCCGGTCTTCGTCCAAATTGAAGATCGCATGGTAATCTTATCTCACGACCGAGCATGACACAGGATGGTGTTTGACCTGTGCTTTCGTGAACGGATGATCGGTACGCCATTAAGAAGAGGTGCAAGTACTGATCCCAGTCTCTTTGATGTTCGGACACTACCTTGGCTAAGTACTTGCCCATTGTTCGATTCATCCGTTCAACCATGCCATCAGACTGAGGATGGAGAGGCGTTGTCCTAGTCTTTTTAATTCCTAACAGTCGGCAAACTTCTTGAAACAGCCCAGACTCAAAATTGCGGCCTTGATCGGAGTGTAATTCCAACGGAACTCCAAACCGGCAGAAAAACTCCTTTACTAATACGTCTGCGACTGTAGCTGCTCCCTGATTGGGTATGGCATAAGCCTCCGTCCATTTCGTGAAATAATCCATCGCCACCAAGATGTATTTATTTCCCGAATCGGATTCTGGGAACGGCCCTGCGATGTCAATCGCTACTCTTTCCAAAGGGCTTCCTACGTTGTATTGTTTCATGGGTGCTTTGCGCTTTCTCGCTGGACCATTTCCTGAAGCGCAGACTATGCATTTACGGCACCATTTCATGACGTCCTCTTTGCAGTTCATCCAGTAGAATCGTTCTCGCACTTTACCCAACGTCTTCTTAATGCCAAAGTGTCCTCCTGATGTCCCATCGTGGAGAAGCTTCAACACTTCGGTCACCCTGCTCTTCGGCACTACCAGCTGTAGTCTGTTTCCCGTGCCCTCGGCATTTTCTAGGGATCGCTTAAGAAGACCGTCTTCTACTATCAAGGAGTCCCACTGCGCCCAGTACGCTTTGATATTTTTGCCCAAAGCACTCACTTCTTCCCAGGTTGGTCGTCGGCCGTTTTCTTTCCAGTCCAGGAGTAGTCTTATTTCAGGATCGTCTTCTTGTTCGCGACGTAACTGCTCAGGTTCCCACTCATCATCAACCATAGCAGTTCTCCGGAGGCATTCGACTTTTTCTTCCAGTCGCGAACAATGGCTGCAGTCCGCCGGACATGGTCTTCTAGACAAGGCATCAGCGTTCCGATGACTGTTTCCGGCACGGTGTTCTGTGTCGTAGTCATACTCTTGCAGTCTCTCGATCCATCTTGCCACTTGTCCTTCTGGGTTACGGAACTGCAGTAGCCATTTTAAAGCGGCGTGATCTGTTCTCAGTAAAATTTTCGTCCATACAAATACTTGTAGAAATGTTCGATGGACTTAACGACTGCTAACAACTCCCTCCTAGTCACGCAATAATTCCTTTCTGGCCTGGACAAAACCTTGCTAAAGTACGCGATAACTTTTTCTTGTCCATCTTGAACCTGCGAAAGGACCGCGCCTATGGCCATATTGCTTGCGTCGGTATCCAAAACAAACTTTCCATCTTCTCGTGGATAACTCAAAATCGGCGAAGTGACTAGGGTCTGTTTTAGTTGATTAAAAGAATTTTCACAGTCTTCATTCCATCTAAATTCTGCTTTTTCTTCGGTTAATTTTGTCAATGGTTTGGCAATATTGGCAAATCCGGGTACAAATCTTCTATAATAAGTGCACAACCCAAGGAAACTTCGGACCTGATGTTTGTCGATCGGTCTTGGCCATGCTTGCACTGCTCGGATTTTGTCTGGGTCAGCCCTTACTCCATCTCTAGATACGACGTGGCCAAGGTATTGGACTTCCTTCTTAAATACGTGGCACTTCTTTGGGCTCAGTTTGAGGTTAGCCCCACGTAATCTCTGGAACACTTCCTTCAAGTTGTTCAAGTGCTCTTCAAACGACCTTCCAACCACGATCACGTCGTCCAGGTAAACCAAACACGTCTTCCAAGACAATCCGCGCAAGATGGTCTCCATCAAACGCTCGAACGTTGCAGGAGCGTTACACAGGCCGAAGGGCATTACGGTGAACTGCCACAAACCAGTTCCGATCGTAAAAGCTGTTTTTCACGATCCTTGGGTTCTAATTCTACCTGCCAGTATCCACTCTTTAAATCTAACGTAGAAAACCACTGGGATCCTGACAGGGTGTCTAGCGTATCGTCAATTCTGGGTAAAGGGTAACTGTCCTTTTTGGTCACGTCGTTTAGCTGCCTGTAGTCTACGCAAAACCTCGTTGATCCATCTTTCTTCTTCACGAGTACCACTGGGGATGCCCATGGACTACTTGAAGGTTCAATCACGCCTTCTCTCTCCATATCCGTAATTATTTGTTCGGCTTCTTCTCTTTTCGCCAAAGGAAGTCTGCGTGGATGTTGTCGTATCGGCCGAGCGTCTCCGGTATTAATTTTATGTTTCACCACGTTAGTTCTTCCTTTGGAGCCACTCTCCAGCGCGAACACATCTTGGTACTCTTGGATCAACACTTTAACTTTAGCCAGCTGGTCTTGGCTGAGGTTTTGGCATTTGGTGGTAAGAATGTCCAATAGATGTTGTGGACACTTTTTCGGCGACGTATCTTCGTTCGACTTCACGCATCTCACAATTTGTGATACTGGCGTGCATTGGCCTACCACGGTCTTCTTTTTCAGCGTTACAGGATCTGAGTTGATGTTTAAGATCCTTACTGGCATCGTGTTCTTTACTCGTACTAAAGTTCTTCCAACGAGTAGTCCCTTTTCAACTAAACCGCCCTCCATTGGTTCAATCGCGCGTATGTAGCCTTCCCGGAGATTTCCATCCAGGCGTGCCATCACCACACTTTCAGTCCTTGCAGGCAGAGTCACGTCTTCACTCAATAAGACTCGCACGGCTGCCTTCTCTGACGAATGAAAAGGAATTTCTTCATTGTCGATCTTCAGGACATCGTTCTTCATATCCAAATGGAACCCATACTTCTTTATCACGTCCATTCCCAGGATAACTTCTTCCGTGATGTCGGCTACCAGTACTTGATGGTCGAGTACTCCATTTCCCAAACCAATGGTTACTTTGACTTGTCCGTGAGTAGGTATTTCGTCGCCCGTCGCTGTTCGAAGTCGTACTGTTACTGGTGATGTCTTCTCGTTTTCCAATAAGATGTCAGGACGAATGATGGTCTTCGTCGCTCCCGTGTCAACCAGTAACTGGACGCTTCTCCCATTGATCTTGCCATCAAGATAAATGCTATGCAATTGCTCTCTAGGCGATGCCATTTGGATTGTAACCTCCGGAGTTTGACTAGATGTGACTACTTTTTGTTTCTTTCGCTCGCCTCGTTCCAAATTTTCGAGGGCTCTTCTAGTCCTCTTCTTAGGTTTGGTACGATGCCGTCGTACATGGCCTATTTCATCGCAGTTCAAAGCTGTCACTCCTCTTTCCCGAAGTATTCGTCGCGCTATCTCCTCGATGCTTTCCAGTGTCTGCGCGGGTACTTCTGTAGCACAGCAGAGTCTATGACCACCTCGTTGCGATGCTTGTTTTGCTGCTTCAAACTCCAAAGCATGCACCAAAGCGTCATCCAACGTCTTCGGTCGAGCTAACCGGAGGGTCTGCTGTGTTTCGCTGTCTCGGAGGCCATCTACGAAAGTTTGAATAGCTAACTGCTCCAGGAAGGTATCCGGTGCTGTAGGATACGCAAGCCGTGTTAATCTAGCGATGTCAGCCTCAAACTCTTGAAGACTTTCGGCAGCTTTCTGAACCCGACTTTTAATTTGAGCTTGGTATACTTGTCGAAGATGAGCATCCCCATATCTCATTTCTAATCGTGATATTAAGAGTTTGTAATTTTCTTGCAGATGGTCCGGAACAGTTTGTAAAATTCCCAGCGCTTCTCCACGTAAGGACACGATTAAAGACGTCGCTTTCTGCTTGTTGCTCCAACCATTAGCAGTAGCTGCGGCTTCAAACTGCTTGTAGTAGGTTGACCATGGAACTTTACCATCAAAATTCGGTGGTACAACTTTGAACTTGTGAGTGTTTTCTTCACGATGGTCCATTATTAAATCCTCACTCGTGACGCTTCCTTCGCCGTGACAATTCATCTGCTTCATTCTTTCTTCAATCAGTTTTATTCTGTCTTCTAATTTGTCCTCTATTGCTTCTATTTTCTCATTCACAGATTCGCAAATTTCTTCTTTCAAATTTAGCATATCTGCTTGGGTTTCCTCTTGCGCAATTTTGATTTGATTTCCTACACTAACCTGTATTTGTTCCTCAATAGTCTTTATTTGATTTTCCATGCTCGCTCTTATTTCTTCTTTTAAACTTCTAGCATTTTCTTCCATTTTTCTAGAACTTTCCGACAGTTTTTCTTCAATTTTCTGAGAATGTTCGGAGAGTTTTTCTTCCATTTTTCTTGAATTTTCTTCAATTTTCTGTGAATTTTCGCCCATTTTTCTATTATTTTCTTCCATATTTTTATTCATCGATTCGAGAATTTCAAATAGTTTTGCATCCATTTTAACTGCTTGCAAACGCGTCACCGGCATAAATTTAAATATAACACGAATATAAAGTTTTTAAATACACTACTTTATAAACAAACACGCGTATCGTATCTCGAGCGATAATAAAATACTTAATGGTATTTACACTAATAAAAATCGCGAACAGCTTTATCTATTTACACGATTTCCACGGGTTTAAAACCGAACACCTGATACCAATTTGTAACGAATTTATTACTTAAAAACTAATTTATTTAAACGATTAAAACTACGTTTACTTATTATAGAAATATGTACACTTTTAAATTAACCGAACTAATAAAATCTAATAATAAAAACACTTACACTACAATTTATGTATACCGTTGTATAACACTTAAGATAAGATAACGTCCTCGGATATCACTCTTGTTTACACTAATTATCACATACACGATTATTCTCGATTTATTTATGTAGACAAACACGTGTTAACGATTTATTTTCACTTGATAATCTTCTTAACACATTCGCATTCCAGCAATAACTGACCTACGATTTCCATCTTCGGCTTTTATAGACATCAGCGAATTCTTCTCGATCGTTCCTCACTTTTCGTTATATTTTCTAGAAACTAGATAACAGTTCTAGAAGGCTCTTGCATTTGCAAGTAATTTCTCGGACGTTTCAATATTTTAAATAAAAAATATATTTACGTCGCATGCTTACGTATATAATTTTTTTTAAACATGATCCCATTGAGATTCCAAATTTTGTACACATCTTAGTAATAACAATAAAAATTTATATTTTTGAAAATTTTAATTCGTATGCGTTTTTTTGGAATTAACTGTTAAAATTTTGAGTTCGGGGGTTGAAAGTATTAAGTACTTGAAATACTGTCATGTGTATCAAATTGAAACTATGTAGTTGAGTTCTGACAAAAATAGTCTTTGTCTTATCTCAATTCTAGCCTGAGATATTGAATCAAACTTAGATCTACGTAAGCACAAAAACGCACTTTTTTTGAAACTTAACAAAATATTTAAAAAAATTCCTTTGTGATACTTTGATTTCGTTTTGTTTTTATTCAGTAAACCAAAAACTAATAAAAAAAAAATACACAAAAAAAAATTGTCACGAAAACTATAAGCGTATGTGGAATTTATATAGATAGAGAATGAGTTTAGCAGCCTACACTCTGAACTTATCTGCAGGAACATTATGTTTCTATTCATTTTGTCTAGATCACAAATCCTTCATCACCTTTGCCAAACAACAACAGCGCCACTGTCAGAAGTAGACACCGCCATCCAATTCTGAAAGGTGATATGAAAAACTCAGTAAGATGCAAGTATCCACAATGCAAGAAGAAAACTAAATTTTTGTAAGAAAAATTTAATACTTTTTAGTGTACAACTTATAATCACAACGATTTTTATGAATTTCATAAAAACTTAAAATGAATGCTTATATCCGAATCTCTAATAAAACGAACTTCTTAAAAGTTTTCAAAAACAAGAATGAATTTTTGTTTCGACTGAATATGTTTGTTTTAGTACCCATTTTTAGTCAAAAAACACAAGTAATATTTTCATTTTATTCATTTTTTGAGTTCGGACTTCAGGAGGATATAGTTGATTTTGAACATCTTCTTTAGGTCATTAAATATTACATTAATGTTTTATTAGCAGACAATTTTCTCTAGGCACTTATTATGGCGACACATTTTTGAGAAATCATCCTGAGTTCGTTATCTTCTCGACGGTGCTTTGCCAATTTACAACAAATTGCCACAGTTTTAGTTAATTTTTTATCTGAAAAAGGAAAGGCTGTTGATATAAATTACACATACGTTTATATTTCTCCTGACAATTAATTAGATTATGTTTACTGAAATCAGTATAATGTCATACAACACTTACTTTAAATGCACTTGAACTGGACTTTGTATTGTTCATTGTTAAGGCAACCGAGCGAAAATAAGTTAAACTGATTTATTAACATAGAGTGTAGTAAGTGTTACTGAACAACGTTCTTATTTTATTTTTTTGGGCATGTTAGATCAATTCGTTCTAGAACAGTTTGAATCTGGTTTAGAGACAATAACATGCTGTAGACTTGTTTATCATTGCTAAAGATATACTAAAGATTTTACAGATGACAGCTTATTATTGTTGCTGAAGATAGTAACTTAGTTATTTTAGAGCGTGTACAAGTGATATAAACAATATCAGGTTTAGGGTTACTTAAATTTAAAAACACTTTGAGATCGAGATTTTGAGAAAAACTAAATGTATAAAATGAGTCGTATAGTAAAATTTAAAATTTTGCGGAAAACGAGATAAATTTATCAGATTGGTAAATGCAATTTACAGTAAAGCAGCTAATAATATATTAGATCGTTTTAGAATTCAACACGGTGTAAAAATGAGTAGACCGGAAGTAGGAACGTCAGATAAGTGGTAAGAAAATTTTGAACTGTAACAAGGAAAGAAAACGAATATGTAAACTTAAATTACTCTAACACATAGTAGAACTTAATCAAAAGAGCGTTGGCTTTAATAGTATTTAGATGCGCGCTACAGCAATTACTGTAACATATATATAACATAGGTAATATATTCAAAAAATAACTGAAAACGAACATGTACATTTTATTTTTAACGTAGGATGGGAAACGGCATAATACACTCTATTGCCTTTAAGAAAGAAAATCCACCGAAGAAATTACTTCAGACAGATTAGATTGTTTTACAAGTTTGGATAAAAACACCAATAACTTCAGTTACAATTTGATGTATTTAAAATACGAATATTATTTTAAAAAGTTTTGACATCACCTGAAGTATGTTACATTTCTTTCGTCCTTTTAGATTAAGTATAATAGTAAATAAATAATTTAATTATTAAAAATTTTGAATAAAAAAAAGTGTAATTTAACGATTTAAAACGTTCACAGCAAAGAGCAAATATTCAGTAGTTATACGAATACCAGGAACACACTTTACTCCTGAAAAAGTAAACAAATAAAACTAAATTTCTAAGTTTCGAAAATTGTCCCGAAAACGACAGCAGTAATAAAACTAAATCAAGTTGGCCACTATTAAATAAGTATATAAAAAATGTTGAAGAAGTTTAATGCTGGGCAACGAAATAAAAACGTTTTGGTTAAGAAAGAATATTGCTGTTTATCACATTACGAACAAGTTGTTGTAAATGTGACCCAAATAAAACTAGAAAAAAAATTGCTTTTACAGCCCAATTTAAAAGTTTTTCTATAAAAATACTCAAGCCGTCATAAAATCCATCCCTTGTTAAATCTAATTTTGACAATGACAAAATATATTACCCCGTATCAATTTCGGAAAATTAGCGTTATATAATAAAATGCGTCCTAAATTTTACGGGGTACGTAATAATATTATAGCGTGACAAAACAAAATTTTTGGGCAAAGCTCACTTTCAATTAGGTTTGGGCTTCTACTTTGAGGGCTAATATAAATATGTAAGTGCAAAAGCGGCAAGGTCAAATTTATATAGCTTTATTGAATGTTGAATGAGGATTTTTCGAACATGTTGTAAAAATATAGGTCGGGTTTTATGGGGTGTAAACGTTTGCTTGTATTTGAGCTTAGTGTTTACAACTATGCCTTTTGAAAAGTTTAACGTACACGTTTACAATAAAATTTTCTTTGTGCTGGTCATAAAAGGTTTCTTTGGATAAACAAACAAATACCTCAAGAAGATTATTTTGACGGCTTACTTAAATTTGTGAATACACTGTCGGAACTGAAGCGGAACAATCGTTTTTGTGTTAATGTTGAAAATACAGTTAATAAAACTGTAATCTTGACCAAATCCGCGATGCTGCAGACACTTAATTAACAATTTCCTTTGCCAAGAGAAGTCGTATTAATTGCAGCGCTGCAACTGTGTATTTAAATAACGGCAATAACGCAGTTGCATTATTCCTTCCAGCAATACAAACTGAAAATTAAGTCTCGTTGCATAAAGTACAAATACGGGAATTTCTATGCACTTCTATTATTAGTAAGAGAAGCGAGGAAAGATCTCTTGGAATTCATTATTATCCGAACGGAATTAAATGTGAAACTCTCGAGCATTCGTAATGAAACGCCCTGAAAAAGATAGACCTCTAACGAGATCGTTACTTTGAATATCATCCCCAGAGATTGATATTATATACACTTTTATATGCCATCACTTTATTGAAATTCAACATTCGATTTTGATAATATTTACCGCGCCGTAAACGTAAACCACACCATTAGTGGATGTGTTTCCTGCTGTTGTTGGTATTATTATTATTATTGCCAGTACGAAACAGACACCCGCGCAATTCTTTGTTCACAGATGTAAGGGATGAAGATTATTATCTAAAATCAGCGTAGCGTAGTATTCTTTGTATATGAAAATGGGAAATAAATAGGGAATTTTGGGATTATACGGGTTTCTAAATTTATGAAGGTGGTTGTTATTGTTAACAAGTCGCTTTTGTAGTTTATTCCAGGTACTTCATTTCGATTTGATTATGACTTCGTATCCCTATTTATTTACATTATGTGACTAATGAAACAACAGCGCCAGCGTATAATAAATAGTTCTACCTAATTCCACTATAACAATCCACAAAAAAATATTCTAAAGATTTTGAAACAGTTTTATGGATATTTAGAAAAACACCATAAATCATAATAATCATAATAATAAAAAGTTTAAGAATTTATCGGTGCAGTTGGCACTGAAAATAACCCCTTCGTGTGAACCGAATGCTGTTGTAACGATGATGTTGAAAGTAATCCTTGTTCGTGGTTTTATGTTTGAATTATGTTTAAGTACAACATACACCGTGATAAATTAGACATTTGTTCAAAAATGTAAAAATAAGTAAAATAAATATTAAAACAGTACTTTCACTACAGACACCAGCTAAAATCAACGAACATTATTCCGTGAATAAACAATTAGATTTAGCTTAAAAAAAATTAGGCTTAAACCGCGTGATTCCTTCCAAATCCTATTTAGAAGGTTAAAAATGTTGGAATTGGAACTAATAACTACCGAAAATTGTATAATATCTAATTGCACTACTCACGAAAAAATAGAAATGAAAAGTAACAGTTTTTTAAAGTATAGTGTAATAAATCAGACGGGTTTCTAATAAGAGGATGCAATCGCTGGCTTATACGAAATGGATTCTAACACAAATGAGGTTAAGCGTTAAGATGAAATATTGAAAGCGAACAAAAAAAAGCATCGATACAACCAAGTGAAGTGGGCATATCTACTAGTAGAAAGATTGGCCCCGATCCTACTGAAAAAAGCTTCATCATGTTACCTTTTGATTTATATAAAAATAGTATAAAATATTCAAATTTTCAAACGTTAAATGCCTGATTTATTTTCTTCGGCATCTTTTCTCAAATTTCACAGGTTATAACCTTATGATCACATTGGTGATAATAAAATAAATACTACTTGTCAACTCTAACGATAGCTGGTTGTGCCAAGTAAACGTATTTGTAGCTATTGTAAAATGAAACCATTTGATTCAACACCGACGCGGCTTTGTCAAAATGTTCAAGAAAAGACTCGTTAAATAAATAATTCGTAGTGAAATTATTTACGCTCACATAATTTAATTTACGATAGTTCTGGAGGAGTATTGTAGACAATTGATACAGAGACTTTTTATAGGTTTATTCAATTTCGATACTAAATCAACATAATTTTTTTACTATAAAATCCAATGGAATCACAGAATAGGAGATACAAATATAAAATGATAAAATGAACTGAAGTTCGAAAATGATCTCGTATTAGATTCTAATATATGGCCAATTCCATCCCTGAATGCACGTAAACAATATTTAGAGGTTAATTCAGGTAATTGGCTGTCAAATGTAATTTACTAGTTGTTAAGCGTAAGTCGTCGGTAAGTGATTTATTTATAAGTACAGGACAAGTAACGTGTAATCAAGAATACGACCGATAAAGTGTATGCCAACAATTATGATACTGTGACAACGCTTGGAAACCCAATTAATTTCAACAAAAAATAAAAAATCTTCAGGCAGCACAAAAATAAACAAAAACATCATTTTGACGTTTATTAAGATAATGCAATAAGATTGAGAAAATAAAATGTTTCTATCGTTAAAAAAACATCAATTTTAATTAAATTTCCGTTACTATTAATTCTGGCTTGCGCTTACTGCATTTTCACCAATAGAAAGTATTGCGGTGTCATCAGCAAAAGTACATGCGTGAGTTTCTTGGTCACTAGAGAAGTCAGATGAATCTTATGAAGAAAACCTTTATGCCAGACCTTGCCAAAAGCATGACTTACATCAAGTGATACAACAGTTCTTAATAAGTTTGATATGTAATGACACCACTGGGTGGTGGAGTGTAGCTCTCTAAACCCGAATAGATGATAAGATAAGTAGTTATTTTCCTGTATTCTTTTATACAGCAGTTTATCTAGGAGTACTATTATTCGTACATAGTAAACTTATACTATGCCATTGAATTTCACTCATGTTATTTATCTAGGAGCTTTAGAGATTACATATAGGAGAAAGATGTCCCGATACGAGTTTACTTCGAAAGGTTTTTCTGGTTTACGTATAAGGATTACGTGTGCAAGCTTTAGTTGTTTTGTCAACTCTCTTAATAATGTTATTAACTCATAACCTGGTGTGTTATTGTTGTGTAGACATTTCATTTCTTTATGTATTTCAACAGGAAAAAACGCAGTAATAGGTGGAGATAATTGTATATGAACTATTAGAAAGTCTTATAGGACATCATCTTGTTGATCATAGTAAAGCTGGAATACTTGAAATAGCGCAAACAACTCAGCTTTTTCATGATCAGTTTGTGCCCATGAATTGGTTTCGCTACGTATTGGAACTGTGTAATATTGAGATTTGTTGGTGCTCTTTGTAGCTTTCCAAAAAAATTATCATTTTTGTTATTTCCTTTAACTTTGATTTTAATTGAAAAGTTTGTTAGCTATACTCTGTTCGATCTGCTGGATTACGAAATATTTCCAGTTGTTTTCTGCCTTATCTCTGCAAGTAACCTTTAAACAGATATTTGTCTTTTCTGGTGCCTGAGTTTCTACAATTCCAAGAGTTACCTGCCATGGTGCAGTTTGAATTGTGGATGTAAGATAGTTTATTGCTAAATCCTCAAATTAAGCTGTAAATTTATATAATCCCGAAATGAGCCCCGGTCTGTTCTTGTGTTAGTCGGGGCTTTGGCGTTCTTTAGATTATTGTAATACTCATAGTGGTAATTACGGGTGTATGATCAGAAGAGGAATCATAATTTGATTTGTCCTTTATATAATTACGCAAAAATCCTTACAAATATAAAAATCTAGTATGTCAGAAATCTTGCTCTGATCAATTGACCAATAGATCGGTTCACTTGATGACAAATGAGTGTACCTCTTTTTATTTATCAGTTTGTATAACTACCCAGCTAACATGATAACGTCATAACCACGCCGAAAATTCGTCGTTTATGGCGCAAGATATCGAACAACGAATAATCGACGTAGTATTATACGTAGTTCTTTGACCAGTGATTGACATCATAATAACATGTTTGTGGCGTCATATGGTTACTAAATAACTACGCAGATTATTTCTTAATCAAATAAAACACTTAGAAGAAATATAAAAAATGCTGAGGATGTTGTATATGTAAGGTGTTAAAACCTATGGTAATTATCTGATCATATACTATATTGTATGTATTCTTTATTTTGTATTCCTATCATGAAATAAGCTTCTGAAAACACAATTTAAGGACTTTGAATTTCTAGGCGCAAAGTGCGTTTACTAAAACAAATATGTATTAACACCTGTAATTAATTATAAAATTCTATTTTCCCTAACAACATTGTGTACAGTCACGCGCCACATTCGGCTGCACGATATGAGCGCGAAAACGGGAAAAAATTGAACTTGGAAGACGTGGTTCTGGCCGGATCTAATGGTAAAAGCACAAACAAATATACATACCTTTTTGTGTTTGTCTAAAATGAGTAAAAATCTTTTTGAATATTTTTACTGCTAAATATTTTGTGAAATATAAATGGAACGGTTGCATTGCAATAACCAAATTTAGGCATTAACCTTAACCTCACATATTTACTTTATTATTAATTTGGGTAGCACTTTTAATTTACTTATGTAGTAAATAGTATGGTAAATATATCTAATGATATAAGTTTAAACATTAATCCTACGTTACATGATTCATATATTTAGTTTTAGATGATTGTGACAAGGCAGAAAGTAAATTAAACAAGTTGGAATATACTTCAGACATTGCAACATCGGATATTCTGTCCGACGTTGAAGATTCTTTAAAAAAAAGGATACAAACGAAGACAGTCTCACCTAAACAACTTCCTAATAACAAAACAGTCGTGGCAGATTCATCATCAGATGAAGAAATTTCACTTTTGAAACGATCTCCAAGAATTGATTTTCAAAGAAAGGGTATAATCTACGCATATAAACATTCAATACTTTATTAATTATTTTTTGCAGAAAACAATTTGATTCAAGTAATCTAACTTTAATTTGAAACTGTCCATCAACTAGTTCTCAGTTTTCTGAAACTCGACACGGTAAACTCATATCTTCTAGTACACTGGTGCCTACATCTTTGGAAACGAATCATACTGTTTTGAAAGCTAGTGTTAGATCACATTTCACATCAGTAGGCTCCAATAGTGCAAGTAAACGCTGAAATTTATTACATACCTATTGCAAATCACTTGTTCTGTTTCCTTCGATAGTTGTCTATATACCCATATGTACTTTTTACTTTAGTTTACTTTACTTTATTTAACAATTTATCTGCTTTTTAAATTACAAATACAAAATAAACAAATGTTGGCTTTACTTCAGCATGAAAAACGTACATCGTTACAAAATAGTTTGCCAGAAAACATTCCGATACAGTTTCGCATCAATTCATTGCAAGATATAAGTATACTGAAATACTACCTTCAAAATAAAGATAATTTTGAGAACCTTGTAAGTAGTTTGTGTATATAGACTTATTATATTTATAATAAATCTTTTAGTGCTTGTATTTATTTACTTTTACGGGTCGTGACGTAACAAGTATAATAAAATTCAATTCTTAGATATTTACTGAACAATCACATTGCACAAGGATTTCGTTTTTGTGGATCTCGTTTGGGAAAAATCTTTCAATGACCTAAAGTAAACATCATCTGAATTGAAAGAAACATAAAGGACTGGCTAAAATTAACATTAACATTAAAGAGACAAAGTAGTAAGTCAAACAGAGACTTGAAAAAAAAAATGTTTATTTCAACGCCATGGTACCATGGCAAAATTAGATAAACTTAATATTTGCTTTAACGTTAATGGTATTCCCGTTTTAAAAAAATTCACTTATTTAATTATGGCCCATTTTAGTACAAATTAAAAATGTTGTTAATTGTAAACCATCTGTGATCGGGATTTTTGTGGTTATTCTAAACCTAACCCGTTACCAATGTTTTTAGACAAATTTGTAGATGTATTAGCTCAAACAATAAATGACGGATTTCAATTTAATAATTATGTGTATCAAGTTGAGATTCACAGTTTTATTTGTGACAGTCCTGGAAGGGCATACATTAAATATGTTAAATTGCATATGCTTGCTGTGCACCGAGCATGACGAATATCGTCGAAGAATTATCTTAATGGGCATATCAGCTGAAATAATAACCGATTTGTCCTTAGGTCTCGAAGTAGATGAAGAACACCACTTGAGAAATTCCCCATTGTTTCTTCTTCCTGTTGAGCTACTTACACGTTTCCCAATCAATTATATGCATAATGTTTGCCTTGGTGTACAAAAAAACATTAGTCACGTAGTAAGATGGTCCTTTAAAAGCTAGGTTAGGTAGTAGGACGGTAAAAGAAATTTCTGAACGGCTATTATCGTTAAAAGATTACATACCGATAAAGTTCAACAGAAAGCCAAGATTTAAAAGTGTGTGGGAGTCAGTGCCGCTTGGTGAAAGGACAATCAACAAATTAACGGAAAGGTTACGACTCATCGAAATCCGCTTGCCTGAAAAACGTAGCTAGTCGACAGCACCGTATGCTAAAGAAAAGAAACTTAAAAAAGTAAAACGAGCACGAAAGTGTTTTAAGTACTACAAACCTGGCCACATAGCAAAAATTGCTTATTAAAAGTGGCGCTACAAAAAAGCAAAAACAGTTGGAATTCGCAGAAACGTCGAAAAGCGTGGGTAATATTACCAATGATCCGTTTGTAACCATCACATCCATGCAAGGATAATTTTGTGACTTGCGACACGTTTGAACTATCTCGAGAAGTTCAAGTAGGTAATTGTCAATTTATTCGTGCATACGGAACAAGCACAGTAAATGTTGAAATGCAAATCAAAGAAGTTTGGATGCAAAATCATTTGACGAATGTGTCGTATGTACCGTAATTAAGAAAAAATCTGTTTTCAATCGGAGAGACAATGGACAAAGATTTCGAGTTTAAAGCTGATAGAAACAAATGCGTGTTAACAAAAGACGGCAATGTAAGTTTAAGAAGAATCAAAACTACTAAAAGACTTTATGTATTGCAGATAAGAGTGTGTTTACCGGAAACAGCAGCGGTAGTATTTTATGTTTCAAAACAAGACAGTTTGTAATTGTAGCATGAGCGTTTGTGTCACCAAAACAAGCGCCACGTAAAGAAACTTCTTAAGAATCGTAGGGTTGATGTCAAAATCAAAGAAGAATTCTGTGATGGCTGCGTATTCGGTAAGCAAACATTCTTAAACGAAGCCAGTACCGCCGATCTTACACAATTCCTCAATGATGGAAAAAGCGAGTTTGACAATTCAAAAATAAAAGGAATCTTTGGTTCAACAAGCAATTCATTTCGTGCAGTAGTGCCGTATACACCAGAACAGAACGGAATGTAAAAATCGTACGCTGGTAGAAAGTGTACATTCAATAATACACAGTGGGGAAATGCCGATTAAACTGTAGGCCGAAGCAGTAAATACCGCAATGTACACATAAAATTGTACTGGTCCAACGGCAGTAGAAAACAAGACGCCATGTGAATTATGGTTTAAGAAGGATGGAACGGCTTTCGATCATCTACGCATATTTAGTACAAAATGGTTTTTACATTGCTGGTTTACTTGTTGGAATTCTGAAAATGAATTCTACAGAGTATGGATAGAATCTCAAAATAAAATGACGTTGAGCGTAACATCATTTTCAAAGAAGAAATTGTGCTATTAAAGTCGGTATAGTTGTCCAAGAGCAGTCATCAGTGTCGGAAAAAGCTCGCGAAAAAGCTGTTTGTGTAGAGATAATCAACGAAAAAGACGAAGAAGGACAGAGAGAAAAAAAATCAGCTTACTTAAATGATTACGTATATCTAGCCGAGGATGTTTCCAGTGATGCTGAGCTGTAGATGGAAGCCATGGATAAGGAATTAAATGAAAACAAAACGAGGGATCTGATAAACAAATCATAAAATGCAAAATTAATAGAAAATCGGTGGGTGTTACGTATTAAACCAAAAGGTGGTAGTTTGAAACAACGGTTTAAGACTGGATTGGTTGCTGGGACTCGATTTGACACAGTCAGGACAGTATTGAGTGTTGTGGCATCGAAAAATTTGCATCTTGCACAATTTGATGTGAAAACAGCATTCTTATATGGTGATCTAGATGAACTGGTGTATATGAAACAGCCTGAAGGATTTAACGATAGAACTGGAATAGTGTGTAAATTAAATCGCTTATATGGATTGAAGCAGTCTCCAAGATGCTGAAATAAACATTTCGTGAGTTTAATGACACTTTCCTTGGTAAAAAGCACAGCTGACCAGTGTTTATTTATAAAAATAAGACAAAATTCTAGTTTTGATAGTAGCATTGTATGTTGAAGATGAGCTCGTCGCAGGCACAGATAATTTAGAAATAGGAAAATTACTTCTGATGCTTTGAACTGTTTTCTAGGGATGCAAATCAGCCGACTAGAAGATGGTTCGGTTTTTGTAGTACAGACTACACCCGCAAGGTCTTGAAGAAATTCAAAATGCAAGACGCAAATACAGTTGTGACTCCATGCGAAGTAGGCAGTAAAAATGTCGAAATGATTTAGAGATAAATAACCAGATACCCTATCGCAAGGCCGTCGGAAGTTTCATGTACTTGTCAATTGCTACCAGACCTGATATAACGTACGCATGGTTTTCGAAGCTCTGGCCAATCCTAAAGCCTCAAACTGGCAAGCTGTGAAGAGGATTTCTCGTTACATTAAGGGAACTCTTGTATGATGCAAATCAAAGAACCAAACGATTAAAAACATATACCGATGTGGACTACGAGATGCTTTAGAAGTGGCATGGTATGCAAGTTCCGTGGCGGTGCCACTACGTGGATGAGCCAAAAGCAAAAGTATGTTGTCCTCTCCACAACTGAAGGTGAGTATTTAGCGGCAAGTGAGTAAGTGAAGGGAACAATATGGGTAAACTGACTTTTAGCAGAAATTACTGAATTACATGAAACACCCACGCTCCTGATTGACAATGACAGTGAAATCAAATTGGTAAAGAACCCAGAATTTCATAAAAGATCAAAACGCATTTCATAAAGAAGAAATACAGCAACGGTGAAGTTTATATAGAACACATTGCAGGAGGAAACCAAACCGCCGATGTAAGGAAAAAATGCGTGCTATGTTGGGCGTAATTAGATTAAGTTAGATATATGTATGTTTAGAGAAGGTATTGGGGTAAAAAATACTTATTTCTTACATGTTGGTAACACTTTTTTTCTGTTGTTACCGGAAGTTGATTTTACAAGTAATAAGTAACAGTTTTAAAAAACCTCCGAAGGGTTCGGTCGTGTTTGCACGCTTCTTTTAATTTCGTTTGATCGTTTTAGATTCATGCATGCTCCCACACTTTAGTAGGCCTATATTTCTGGCATCTTGTACAGTGCCGTATTTCGGTATATTGTCAGGACGGTTCAAATATGATATTGTTCTTGTAAAAAATTTATGTTGTAGATTTCTTTATTATTTATTGCAAGTTGGAGGTCTATAAAAAAGGTTGGAAGTGGTTCTTTAGTTTTTCTGTTTAAATTTTGAGCAATTTTAAAAGTTTTGAGGTGTGCTTCTGAAATATAGGCCAAATTACACAAAACTTTGTTGTGGCTCAACTTATAAATAAGAAATATAAATACTTGCAATTAAAAATTAAAGACTGATCTATAACTTATTGTTTTTCATCGATTCAATAAAACATTGAAAGACTTTACCATCACAAGACAAAAATATTTCAGAATTAAGTTAAAATGTTTTTAATTTTAAAATAAAACTACAACTATTCCAAAAAGCTGCAATAGAACAGACATTCAATCACTGCCCTCTCTTAAAAAAACCTTTCGGAATCTGATATTCCTCCTGCAGCCTATAGACATTATTAACTATCAAACAAAATTAAAATACCTGTTGAATTATTTGCAGATTTAGTAACATTAAAACCAACAATTGCATTTTTATTTAATCCGTTTGAAATCGATGTTATAATTTTGCAATGTATAAATTTTTACTTCCTGAAATGACAGCAAAAGAATTAGAATCGATACAGTTGAAAATGTGTATCACCAACTAAGTACAAAAATTTAAAAACTATAGCATATCATTTGGTGTCAACTTTTGGATCCAATCATGATGATGTTGAATGATTGTACTCAACAATAAAATTTATTAAATCGAAGTTGCGTTCAAGTTGACCAAGGAACGTCTAAAAAAATTAATAATAAGTTTAATGTCTAATTATCATCCTGAACATAAAAATTTAATTTCTACATTAGAAATTCATATACTTTCAATCAGCAAAAGATAAATAAAAAATATATAATATGCAAAAACGATCACATTATATATATACACTGGGATTTAGAATTTTTTTTTACTAAGAACTTTAGGTGCGGTTCCAAAGATTTTTAGGTACGTAATTTTACCTCTTGCTACAAAAAATGTGGCCTCTGCTATACACCACCAACTCTAGCATTCTGTCTTCATGACATTAAAAAGTTTTTTTTTTATCATAATAAGTAGCTGTTTCAGCACGTAAAATATAGCTTAATTGAAGCTTTCACAAATTTAATTACAAAACAGTTTCGAAAATTGATTAACTAGAAATGTTTAATTAATGTATATAGAAATCTACCTTACTATCACCATTATCTTAGCGAAATTTCTTGAAGTTGTTTAAACACGTTAACCAAAGATAATATTTTTCTAACAAATAGCAAAAGCACACAAAAGTCGCCCACAAGAAGTAATCATTATTTTGAAGACAAGCGTAATAAAAACAGACTTATTACAATAACAACTATCGAAGTATATATATATAATAATAACAGCGCTGAAAATTTTTAACAAAAACATCAACTCGTTAGCAAAAATGACGTATGGTATAAACAACAAAAGGTTTTGAAATACATTACAAAGACAATTCTATTTTCGTCTTTAACTAAATAATCACTTCATACTTCTCGAGACGAAAGCGCATTAAACTGATCTTTGACTAAATCGAAACCTGTGTCGATAACCTTCAAGTTTAACATATATTTAAACACCGTCTACCAATAACAAATACACACCTTCAAGCGTTACCAAAGATCCTTATCGCAGTTATTAATGTTCTTTTAACTTTTGTTAATAAATTCTAATTAAGGTAAATGCAACATCGTCCGAAGAAAAAATCGTTCACACGTGAATACTTTCACCTTTTAAATTACAAACTAATTTCAAATTCTTTAAGCTATAATTTGCAAAAGATTGATCGTTGTTAATCACACACTACCAAAAGCGTGGATCGCTTCCAATTTAACCCATTAAAAACAGGCCACAGAAATATTGTACAAAGTTGTGGGTGTTTGATAATTCGTTAAAAGTTGATTTGTGTTGCACGATAATAAAAAAATCGAGTTTTATCGCTTAGTGTCATTGTGTAGCACACGGGGAACCCGTTCCAGGTCGCCATCTTGAATATTTATTTGGGGAAGGGTGCATATTTTACAGTAACTTAGCTTAACGCGCTTAAGATTAAATTAGAATTTACATTTCTTGTTCAAAAAAGTTTGGTGTGTACAAATATGCACATATCAACTACGATACAGTTCTTGTTTAGATTAGTTTATTGTAGTTTACGAGTTGTTCCATAAACAGTTTACGAGAACGTTAATGAGCAATATTTCTTTGTTATCATAACTCGAGCGTATTGTATGTGTTCACATATCTATAAAAACCATGAAGTGCTTTGAGCACAATGAGTTATTTAAATCGAAAGTGGGAAGTTACGATCTACGGAAAGATTTCAATTTCCACCAAGAAGTCATAACATCGATATAAATACAGCCGCACTCTTATAACCAATAAAACTAAAGAATTTTAGTGTTTGTCCCTAAAGGTGACTGTAATTAAAAAATGCACCCTCGAAAATAGCTGCAAACCATTCGCTAAAACGTAATAAAGAACCGCATTTGTCTAATTTATTGCTGAACATCCGGATAACGTAAAGCAGCGTTACTTTTGCAAGAAACTTCCGTAGATAACATTTGTTTGAAGATATTTTTAAAACAGATTTATTGCTCATTCACCAGTCTTTTGTTAAAATAAAAAGAGTCTGTACTTAAGTTTACCTTTTAGTTCCCGCGGCGTTTTAAGTCGTTTGAAATTTAAAGCACTCACCTGCAACAAAAAAAAAAGAAAACGTTAAAATAACAAGAAGGGAATACATAAAAGATATCAAAAAAAAACTGGTAAAATTATGGATGTGTCCCAAACATAAGCTTAAAGTTAAACAAAATTAAACGAAGTGGAAGGTGCTGAAAGTAAAATAAAAGCACTCCGACGTAATAAAATGCAGCACTTCAATTTTTCGTACCACCCTTCTAGAAAATGAAACAGGGTAAACGTGGTCTTCAGTATATATCCGGTTCCCCTTTTGCACATTTAAGAATATCTCATATTTTATCAATATTCTTTTTGACCCGTTTCAACTACCAAAAATAAAATTTTTGCTATAAAACCTTAAATTTATCATCGGCAATTTTAAAAGTTAAATGTGCGCTGTATAAAAGCACCCCTCAATCTTTGTTGACAATCATCAATTTTGATGCCGCCGACATTGATTAATATATTTCATTATACGGCGTTAACTGCGAAAATATTACATCTCCGATATGAATTATTCAAGCAAAATGAGTTTGCCAAGATTTTCCACATATTACAAAAGGGTTAAAAAGCGATTAACAAGGAGAGAAAACGGATTTCCCTGCAGATTTGTAAATGCCGACTTTTCTCTGTGCCATTATTTCTTACACCTACTAACCTAAATAAAACATGAATTGTATCGATCTTATTCTCGTGCATTTACCAATCTTCCTATAAACTTCCTTTGAGGATACCGACATGGGATTTTGGGAAATACTTAACACCCGCGTGAACCTTGTTCGAATAAATTGAACAAAATTTGGTTATTTTTCTATCCGTCCTTTTGATCGACAAGTAATATAAAAAAATTTATGCTCTTACTCTCTTGGTAATATCTCGTTCTTTTTCGATTATCTTGTCTTTTGTTATATTGGTAGCGATAAAAACTCGAACGCAAAGTAATCAAAAAGAAATCAACCGTTAGCAAACGCAGGCAGAATAATACCAAATACATTTGGGTTTTCATCGACAATCCTCAATTAAAAGAGATAAAGCGTTTGTTACGCATCGTTGCCAAAGTTCCATTAATTAGTAGAGTCAACAATTCCTGAAAACGCTTTTAAAATAATTGTTGACATACCTGATGCTTATATAGCTTAATAAACAAAGGCGTGTTTAGTGTGCACCTCGAGTATTAATCTTCACCTAATGTTTTAAAGTACGAGTGTTTATTTAATTGTAATTTTAGTAGAAACCCTTTTATTTAAATGCCGAAATAAAGATACTTATATATTACAGTTGGATGTACAATTTCCTTCGGCAATTATATTCATCTTCTAGTTAAACTACATGAATACTTTCTAAATCTGAATTTTATCTAATATGGGTGTGTTACAATGAAATTTAAGAAAATGTAGGAAACGATTTCGTATATAACAATATGAATATTTCAATATTTTTTATTATGTCAAAATATGTAGTTTTTTCTAAAATAGGATGCCTCGAAGCCATCAAAAAAATATTTCGGATTATAAATTGAATCACAGGGCGTTGAATTCTATATACACGATATCAAAAGTAATAATTTATATTTTGCTATATTTCACAGAATGTTATGACGTTGGTAATGAACAGGAATCTTCTGAAAAGGTATTTGTTTCATTAGTACAATAGATGTAAGTTTTTCAAACGAGTAGGTAGCGCACGAGAAAAATGATAATTAAGTTCATGATGGCTTATATTCTAAGCTACGCAATTTCTATCATTGTAGAATAATCTCTTAAGTTAGCACATCTCATTTAAAAAAATTTTAATTTTATAATTAGCTTTTTGTGCTGCTAACATCGCAAACGTCAATATTCGTTCGCTAGTGTAGTTACGTAATATGTGAAAAAAAGCTCTAGAACAGCAAAATAAAAAATAGAAATCAATTTAAAATTTAGTGTTCAACGCTAATTATTACATTAGAACGAGTATGTGACAGGTGAAAAATAATGGTACAGTCGAACTCCTATATAGTGATGTTCAAAGTTCCCTTCAAAAACATCATTATAACTTCATTGTATAGAATTTATACTTAAAAAATAAAACACAAATTTAAACGTACATAAAAAATACATATTAATTATAAACACTTTCGTTTTGTCATTTTTAACCAACTTTACACTTAAACAACTTGAAACGAAAAAATTGCAAATGAAACGTGTTCAATAATATGACAATGCATTTCAAAACTCGAAGGAAATCCTATAATCCTCTAAACAATTTATGCATTTATGTCATTTACAAATGTACAGAATTTTTAGTACCAATAGTAATAGCGTAAATTAAGAAGTCTTATAATCCGCTTATCCGTTTAACGATGCGGTATTGTAAAGGTAAAGTAAATTGTACGTGATTCCAAGAAAACTTTAAGTAGTTGGGTAACATTTTCTTTGAAAAAGATCATAATATAGAATTTAAACATCATATTTTAGAGGTGTTTTTACACGCATTTTAACCCGAAGGTCAATATCCTAAAGAAAACATCACTAAATAGAAGAAATCATTAAATAGGAGTTCATTGAATGGAGGTCCGACTGTATTTGAAAAAGGAAGCGAAAAAAGAGAAGTAAAAATGAAGGGAGGAGAAAGTGCAGGAAGTGAACACGATGAAGCAGGATAATAAGGAAGGAGAACACATAAAGGAAAGAGTGAGGAAAGAAAACAGGTTAATAGACAAGTGTAGGGTGTAGGGGAAAAGTTGTTTGGGGTGGACATAGAAAAAATAATGCTGCTGTTTGAAAAGCTAATAAAAGGTGTGGTGTTACATGGGGCGGAAATATGGAGGTGGAAAGAGTATAAAGAGGTAGAAGGGATAAAAGAAAAGTACTAAAAGTGGGTATTAGGGCTAGACAGAGAAATATTATAAGAGACGAACTGCAGGCAGAAAAAATTAGAGTAGAGACAGGGGAAAGGGCTAAAAAATGCGAGGAAGAAGAAGTAGAGAGCTTAAAGGAAGAGAGAATAGAGGTAAAAGATGAAGTAATAAGGAAATATAGGGACATAGAAAAACAGGAAAGATGGAAAAGGATCAAAAAGAGCAGATATAATAAGAATTATAAGAATATCAAGGGTGAAGGGGTGCCAGAATACCTAAAGGTTATTAGGAATAAAATGAAGAAAAAAATGATAGCAAGCTTCAGATCTGGGAACGAAGAGTTAGGAAATAAATACTGGAAAAAAGAGAAAGAAAAGATGTGCAGACTATGTGAAGAAGAGACGGAGGACCTTAAGCATATGATAAATGAATGCGGGGATGAAATATTAGAAGAAAACGGAAAAGGAGCAGAGTGGATGGAAGAAGTATGGAGAAGAAGGAAACAATTAAGAAGAGAGGCGGAAAAATGAAATGTAAATAGAATGTACATATTTAAATGTAAATGTAAAAAAAGAGGGGGGTATAAGTGTAAATAAGAGAAACATGAATCTAATTAGGAAACAAATAAAGTTAAACAAAAAAAAGGTGGAAAAGCAATTTAAAAAAAATTTGACAGATTATGTAATAAATGTAGCACTAACATTATATTTCTGGCGATTTAAAATGTATAGAAAAAAAAAATGTAATCCTACACAAAGCAACACAAAAAATAATTTACGTTATTCGCGTAGAAAAATTCATAGCATAACTCACTCACAAAACGTTCGTTATGCTATGCTCTACTTTCGACGCTCGTTACGTAATTTACTATATATCCAGCACTCTTTATTTAGCGACTGAAAAGTGCTATTAAATATATTGAAACACTTTGGTGCTGTTAATGTCTCATTATTTTATAAGACAGCAACTATTTGTGTTACCAAGTCGTATTATTTTATCACTATCAATACAGTTGTAAAATTATTATCTGACTGCATTAACATAAATGCCTCTAAGGTATAGTTGCTCGTACTTAATCTTAAGTATGTTTTGAAAATACCTATTACATGATAAGGGATATTGTTTATGAATATCGGTAAACTTTACATATACTCTAAACAGCAGAAGTACAACATTCTTGCAGAATTTTATCAACACATTTCATGCACATCTTACACTATTTCTTTTTGTATGAACAGTAAATATTTTCATCTTCTTCATCGTCTCTATCTATTTCTTTAGTATTTTTTTGTCAATCTCACACACGATGCCTACGTCTTTGTTGTAATCATATTTTAAAGAATTGTTCAAAAAAACATTTTAGAATAAAATTAGTTTCTCTTTTAGTTTGCCTTAGTCAACATTTCACTATTTTGTTTAACACGTTAGGAGAAAACGCTTTCTTCTGTTCAAAACGATAGAAGTCAAAGAAAAATAGATCAAAGTACAAAAGCTTAAGCTTGTTGAACATACATTTCATGCTTCTTTAAGAGAAGCTCATTTGTCCGGTGATTTTGCCAAGCATTTTTTAAATATTTTTCTTCCTTTAGTCCGTTAGTCAGAATTGTTTCAATTACAATTTCATCAAGAAACTGTCAGTTAAAGAAAAAACTTTTTGCGTAGTAATTGAAACAAAAGCCTTTGCTGCGAGTAAAATTTGACTTTTGACTTATCTGAAAGTGCATTTAGCCTTAGAAGAGACGATTCAATAATACTCCACGTTTGAGCATAGTTTGCAAGTAATAATTAGAAAGGGTAGTAACTTTGAAAATCTGTAAAAAAAGTCATAACCAATGGAATACTTTGAAAACTCGAAAAGTTTTTCAATAAATTTGTAGCACCACTTTTTGTTTTTGAATCCAATTTTAACGAATTGTTTTTGAGCAATAAATATTTGGCTTTGTCGAGATTTAGTCTGCTTGGAAAAATATTTTATCTTTGTTGTTGAGTTATTGCGAGATCCGTTAGTCTTAAGTGCCGTTTTTCTTTGTACAGCGTGTATTCCTTTTTCGGGGCAAACACTTAAACAGAAGGACTAGTTAAAGTTTTTAGCTTCGGAACATAAAAGCACTAAGGTCAACCATCTGACCGTCCAGGCGTAAACGCCATCTGCGAGGTTGATTTGATCATTAACGCATTTCCATTGGTTCAAGCAAAGATAACAGCACGAGTATCAACGCAATGCTAGATAATATTCACGTATAATAATCTTAGAACATCCAACTTTTTAATGCGTAGATTCGTTTGTGATTTCGATGAAGCTGCCTTTTCTAAAACCGCTTCTTCATGTTCCAAGAAATTGGCTTCTGTAAAGATTTCAGGGTTAAAAGGCAATTTTCCTGTGACTTCAAAGCCTTTTACAGCCACATACATTTTTACACTATTAATGTAGGCTTTTCCAATTTGGTAGACAGTGATTTCCCAAAACGGGTGAGATGCTAGTCAGTTTTCAATTTCTTGCGCGTAGTGAGTTTTGAAAGTTTTCATAAATGTCTTGTCTAAAGGTTGCATTCGATCAGAGGAATGCGGCGGAAGACACACTACGAAAACTCCATTGTCTCGGGTCAAGTCTACGACTTCAATGTTGCGAGTATGCGTAGAGTGACCATCTAGTATCAACAATACAGATTCCTCTTTTGAGGGTTTCATACGAGAAATGACATGAGCCATCCATCTAAGAAATAGATCCGACTGAATTCAGTCGGAAATGTGACATCCAGCTATACTTCCTGGCGGAGCCCCGTCTAACAATTCGAGCTTTATTCTTTTTCTCGAGAACATTAGCATTGGTGAAATGAAAATCCCAGAGGCGGACGTACAAGCAACAATTTTTACAAGACGGCCTCTCCCAGCAGATAATAATTTACGAATTTCTCGTTTATCTTTAGGAAAAAACCAAGGGACAAACTATCTTCACACATTTGTGCTGTACTGTTATCACGCCAGTTTCGCTTACATTTACAATCGCGCATAAGAGTATTTAATACATTCTAGCTCAGATTTCAGAATAGCGAAAAAATTTTCAACTTTTTCACCAGAGAACCCTCTAATTCTGGATAGGAACAAAAGTTGTGGTCTCCTCATTATCAAAATAAGGGTGTCTTTTGAAAAACAAACGGAGACACTTTCTTCCCACTGCTTTCTTGTCATCAGAAACTGGATATTGTTTTGTAAAGCAATCTGACACACCATTCGTTTTATAACTTTTGCTGTAAAACCATTATAAGATTTTTCCATTGTTAAACAATATTCCACTAATTCAGCCTCAGCTTCAGGAGAAAAACAGTTTTACGGCATAAATACATATAAAAAGTTCTTCAACCGGTTTTTTCACATAGTCTTTAAGTATAGATCTGCGAACTTGAAAAATCTTACTGCCTGTTCCATTTTTAATTTGTCCCAGGTTTTTTGCTGCGGCGGCATCTATCAAATAAATTATTGCGTGCCAAATATCACCCGTAGACAAAAATAGGAACAGTGAGTGAGTGATATTAGAAACGCCACATTAAGTAAACATGGCGTCATACGGAGCAGGTCTCGGTTGCATAAACTGGATACAAAACATGACAAACTATAGCTAGTTATATGCTCTATTTAAAACATATTGAACACCAAGTAAAGTTTATAATACTCTAGAGCAGCGTTATAGCAATTATGAGACGTTTCATAACTCACCACGCAATACATTAAAAAATTCGCAGAACAAAACCACAACACACAAAACCCGCCAATGTCTCACAGATGACTGTTGTCGAAACGAGCTTTTTGCCTAGATTAGTCACAGCGTCATGGCAGCACTGTTTAAAGAACTGCTGGACTATGCGATATTAAGAACGTATGCGATATTTGGGTCCTCTACCTTATACATACGTTGGTAAAATAGCAACACACAGCAACAGCCTTTGTTTTTAAATAACCTGGTAAACAAAAAACAAATGTTTCTAAAAAACCACCTAAAATTTTCTTTCAAAAAAGCTGTAAAAGTCATAAAAAAAAGTTATTAGAAAGCAGTACATTCAAAGATAATGTAAAAAAAAGTGTCCAAAACTACCATATTCTAAAAGTAAGATGAAGGTTAAAGCAATTTGTAGGCTACTGTAGAATTTACTTTCTTCAGTAGCACTGACGACACGGTTAAACAAAACAGTACGTGCTTGTGGTAAATACTTTCGCGGCGCTTCTTTTTCAGTTAATGGTTTTCTACTGCGCAGTTAAAATTAATGTTGCTTTAACCGAAGCAAACGTAAAGCATTTTAAGAGAAGTAAAAAGCAAAAATAGAAATGTATGAATGGAAAGATAGAAATTGGCCGTCAGAAATATAATAGAGATGTTGAGCAATCTTTTATTTCGTTAAAAAATGTAAGAAAAAAGGCGGTGAAACGTCCAGAAAAAGTGAGATTGTAGTTCTCTTAAAATGTTTTTGTACTTCAGTGAACCAAACTATAATGGTCAAATTTAGTACCTCTCAAATTATTTGCATAGAAGAGCTGAAAAGACATATTGAAAAGCTGTCTCCTCAGAAGTGTAATATATATTAGGCAAAGCAGCAATTAGTTACATGTTTTCGATTACCCAGACATTTAGTAAAATGTTGATGAAAATATTAGAACCTATTAGGTCATCTCCAATGCAGAAAAATCGTAAGTATACTATTGCAAAACTATAAAACCATATGAGAGATAGCCTAGACACAAAACCTTGAGAAACGATACTGAAAACGCTAACAATATAATAGCGCTAACGATAGTCCCAATTATTTTGTTTCCGTAACAAAACTTGTAGCAAGTACTTTTTGGTCCAAATTTGACTCACCTAACTGTTTTTTATCAAATACAGTTTTCCACATATAATGATACTGTCCATAACAGAAGGAATAACGTTGCAACATTGCTGATATTAACATCTACTGTGATAGCTTCAGTCTTGTAGGTTACTGAAAATTACAACCGACTTAAACCAGGATAAAAAAAGACTTTTTTAGCTGCCCAACAAAGATTTTTGTCAAATCATTTTTGACGGTTGCAACGTTGTTCTGCATATCACTTAATTATAACTAAACAAAAGACATGTTTGAACTAGATAGAATACTAAAGGAAAATGCAACTTTAGGTTCATACCATTAGAATGGAAAACTTTTAAGCCCGAAAAACTGCTAAAACTCATCTTGAAAAATAGATTAAAGACCTTACTCAAAAATAGTTATTCAGTTGTTAACAAAATAAAATTTTATTCAGTGATTACGCCTGCATTTCAAAAGTTCACTTCACCTAACGCTATTGTTTCAAAAAACCCAAACGCCATAGATAATTCAAAATGCTCATAGAATCATCGCGTATGTGGACCGTGTGTGCAAAAATAGCATCTGATGACAAAAAGTCCACATATGAAATGATCTAAGCTGGATGCGGCTGAAATAACGTTAAATAGTAGTTAAATATGATTACCAAGCTCCCAAAAATTTGCTAGGTTGCGGTTTTGAGTAAAAAAATCATAAATAAACTACGATTTACTTTGGTTTGTCACTAGTGCGCTTTTTTCCTTCCTATTAAATTCTTACCATTACCATTAGATAACAAATTGTTTGTATTAAATACTATCTTTTTATTTTGCAAATTGACCTACTTTCATCACAATTCTGCAACACAATTACCGTAGAAACTCGGTTTACTCAGCTTTGATTAACCGAGGTTCCGTATTATCCGAGTCTAAATCCATACGTAAATGCATGTTGAAAACATCGATATGAGTGCCAAAAGAAAACGAGTTGTGCTTTCTTTAGAACAAAAACTTGATGCAATTAAACGTGTAGATCGGAGTGAAACCATAAAAAAGGTCGCAAGTGATTTCGGAGTTTAGTGACTGCTGGCGATTGGAGAAAGAAACGGGAACAGATTTCAACACAGAGGAAAACAATGAAAAACAGTGACTATGAACAAACATCGGAGGCGTTGTTTATCCGGTTCCAGCAGATGAGAGATAAGGGTAGGTCGTTATATGGTCCGATGTTACAAACCAAATCTTTAGACTTTTTCAGCGTTTTAAAGAAGGAAAACAAGAATTCACGACTAGTCAAGGTTGGCTAGATCGTTGGAAGAGGATATACGGCGTAAGGCAGTTAACGATTTCCGTCGAGGTTTTGTCAGCGGACACAAGTAAACTTAATTTTTTTATCAATAAGTTGGACCACATCGTTAGGAAAACCAAATTAAGCCCGCAACCAATTTACAAAAAAAGTATGGGGAGAGTCACAGTTCTGTGTTGTGCTAATCCGTCCGGTGACCACAAAGTTAAAATGCTATTAATAGGCAAAGCTAAAAAACCTCATGCTCATAAAAACGTGAACGTAGAAACTCTTCTGGTGAAGTACACAAACAAAAAAAACGCCTGGATAGACTCGTCCATCTTCAAAATGTAGTTTTTTCAGCAATTTGTGCCAAGTGTAAAAAATTTTTGTGATGAAAACCTGCCGCATAAAGCTCTTCTCCTTTTGGATAATGCGCCCACGCACCTAGATGAAACTGAATTGGTTAGTGGTAACAAAAGGTCTCTTTCTTGCCTCTTGATTCAACCCCTTGACTAAAACGTTATAAAAATCTTAAACGTAAGTACCACCACAAACTATTGAAACAATTGCTTCAGGACTTCAGAAAATGATCAAAACGCTATTGAAAGTCTTACGAAAATTAACCTTAAAGATGCCATTTACTGGTTAAGCGAGTCTTGGCGTGATATTGAAGAATAACATTACCCCATAAAATGATACAATTGAGCCATCTGAAAACCAAGACGACTTTGATGAGATGATTTAAAACAGAGCTGGGCAGTAGTTAACTACAAAGTAGTTAAGCTACTAATCTAACTACTTTTTTGTTGACGATAGTTGTATTCTATATATTCAAGTTACTTTAATTCAATAATGTAACTGTAGTTGGAATAAATTACTTTTTTCGTGTAATCGTATTTAAAAAGTAGTTAGCTACTTTATTTTAACTACAAAAATAGTTAAACTACTTTGTTAATAGCTTAACTACTTTACTAGTAATTAAACTACTTTATTAGCGGCTTCAATTACATGCAATTATTCAGCTTCCATTGCAGTTTCGCAGATTAAAACGTGTCCTTCAAGTGATGAACGGTAACGCAGAAGTAAACATGAATGTAGACTCTCAAATTTTTTTTATAAATGCAGCAAACCTAATTTGTTTCGAAATGTTAAATGCCACTGATCTAAACGTAAACAAAGTATTACTTCAACAAAATGAAAGTTTTTTTGATTTTGATGAACCTGGTTTGTCTAAAAAGTTACACATTTCTTCTGATACTGAGAATGAACATGCTCACAAAACCAGATGATAGAACTGGAATTGTTAAAACACTTGGAAGATAACAAAAATCATATATCTATGTAAGATGATTTATAAGATTATTAAAAAAATGTTCATTAGATATAGTACAATTTTACCTTCATCAGCTGCTGTCGAGCGATTATTTTCGTTTTTCATTAATAAATTCGCTCAAAAGAAATGCTGATGTTCTTTTTGAATAGTTACTTTTATGAAAAGGAAATAAATATTGAATATCACAATAAGGTTATTACTTTAAGTTCTGTTTTTTTAAAGGTCTATTTTAATAATTTTTTTTTTTTTGAGAATTTGAAATAAAATAGATATACATGATAGTAGAATAATAGTACTTACGTTAAAATTGTTTTACTGTTTTCGTGTGAGCATGATTGATTTACTTTGTCTTCTTTAATGTAATAATAATTCAGTGTCTATAGGTACTTATGTTTATATGACTGAAAGTGGTATAACATAAATCGTCTCAGAACTACATTTTCTACAAGTAGTTGAAAAAAATAACTTATATTTTAGAATACAATTCTTGAGTAGTAACCTAACTACTTTTCGATTTACGGTAGTTAGTAGTTAGTAACTTACACTACTTTTAAAAATTAGTAACTTTAGTTAGTAGTTAACTACTTTTACAAAGTAACTTGCCCAGCTCTGATTTAAAACCTTTAACTCACCTTTTAAACAAACTTCCCGTAACAGGAGCAATATCGGATGAAGATGTTACTGAATAGATGAATGACGACGTGAACAAGGTTTTAGATGTGGCTATAGCTAACTTAGTGACCCAAAATAGAAACAGTGACGACGAAGATAACGAAGCAGTGCGATCAAGCAGACTACTGTTAAAGACTTTTTCCAAAAGATACAATCAAAGATCTGTTTAAGGTACTATACGTTCTTTCTAAATATGCTGTATGTACTTTATCGTAGGGTGTTTTTTTCTTAGAAAATAAACTGGAGTATGTACTCTGTATAATGTTTTGAGTACATATGTAATTCTTTAAACGTCCTGTTATATATAATAAAAATTAAAAAATAATGGGAATGTTTTGAGAATTTTTAAAAAATAAAATAAATTTTTTTAAAATTAGCTATTGCTCAAATTGTTAGTATCGTTAAAATTAATATTATTTTTGTGTAGGCGTATCTGTATCTAATTTTTTGCATTGCAGTTATAATTGTGATTTTTTACCTTTTGTTTAGTTTGTTCAATATAATATACATTGCAACCTGTACACTCTTGTTCATTCCGCCTGCGAGAAGATTAACGGTTTATTAATTTACTGAACAGTTCATTTAATTACTATTTAAAAACGAATTTACAATGTATGCTGAGAAATGTAAAAAAAACTGGAACGCACTTAACCAAAACTCAAGGATTTTCTTCATGTAGTTGAACTAGTCTCAAAATTAAGCACAAAAAATTAAAACATAAAAAGATTTTGTCTGACTCAGACAAGAATTTACATATGAACATCATGATCGAAAAAAAATCGTGTCAACGAACCATTCCATGTAAAATCAGTTTTCGTTAACGTCCCCGACATAAAACTTTATTATGTGCCCACAAAAATGTAATCGTTAATTATATGCAAATGCCTAACGAAAATTGTCTAAATTAACTCATTTGTAAAGAAACGCCAGAAAACAGGTTTTCGGAAGTATTTTACGGACACGTGTAGTAATTTGTAAATTTATTTTATTGATGTTTACTATAAACAAACGCTAATATTTAATTTGCATTAGAAAACGTGAGGAATTAATGAATGTTATTCTTTATATTGACAAGTACAGGTCACTTCGTGTGCATCCTAAAGTATCTTACATAACAATCAATGGTAATTATGTTATGGATTTAATTTGTTTTATTATGTGAGCAGGAAGGAGTCATTTTCTAACAACTTAGTTGCTATTTTATTAACAAGTTGTTAAACACTCGAGATCGTATCACATTGGATTATGTAAATGTAGGACTATTTAAGCAATTTCCATTGCGACATAAAGGTGGTTTCGAAGATTGGGAACGGTTTGTTGATTTTCGCACCTAAAAAAATATGAAGAATTTCAAAGAAAATCTTTCGGAGTGATATCCTGTGAACCCTAAGGACGTTTGCTTTGTAACTGTCATGAATAATTCAAACGAGTCTTCAATCGAACTCGCAATTGCGGCTTTGTTCTTGTTATTGACAGTGCGTGTGAGGGAACGCCAATCGCATGTCGCATTCTGCATTGCAATAACTTGAACCAAACACAAGTGGGGCGTGAAAACTTCTTTTCCCTCGTAGAAATTAAGAATGAATAATTCTAATGGTTTATTGTAAGTTGTTTTACGATAACAGACGGTTCATTAATTAACTTGGTAATTACTCTGGTAAAAATTGTTTATGTTCGATCGTAAGGAGATTTATGTGCACGCGGCGATTTTAACAAATTATTTTCGGTTCGTTTTAAAGCTGTTAGAAGAATGCGTCTTGGCGCCTGAGACAAGAAAGAACGAATAATTTAATGTTCACGTACCTCACACATCGTTGATTAAAAACAAGGACGTTTATTTTAAAGCGCGTTTCAGGACATCCTCATTTGCTTAGATCTTTGTAAACAATACCCAAGCAATGAGGAATTTAAAAGCTTTCCGTCAAGAATTACGTGCTTTGAACGTTGATAAGCATTGGACACGAATTTGTATTTTAATTACGGTTACTGTCAAGACATTTCATTTTTAATTTTACTTCCCCTCCGCTTTCATTATCATCATCGCCATTATTTACATAAAAACTTGCATCGACAAATTATAAATTTAAATATTTAGAGTTTCTTTAGACAGGGCACGATTTACAGGTCATAAAATCTTATTCCACTCTTATTGGTAAGAAAGTTCCTTTCCAAGTGCAGGTCAAGCAATGGTACCACCCACTCGGACAGTATAAACAATGGGTTTCTCCGTCCGCTACCGTTTATATTCACCGTTCCGTAATCCAATATTGTATTATCTTTGATCTGTAGCGAACTCTCTTTTACATACGAATCTTGTAGGCTAAATAATTAATTAGACCTTTGTTGCACAAAAAAATATAAATCCGGGTAGCCCCTTTTTAGAGAGAGTGCTCAACTATTGTCGTGTCAAACTTTTTTTACGTTTAATTTATTGTTTGGAATTTAATTAGATATCCCTTGTGTTCTCTATGTAGTAACTTGCTTATGGTTTTTGCTGCCATGATATATCCATATTTGGACTTAAGACATCTTAAAAGTTATTAACGTGTGGGATTTGATGCGAGCTATATATGAGGTTAGATATGACCGTATTGTTCCACTTTATTTATTTATCTTTCTCATTTTAGTCGATGTTTTCGTTAAGTATCCGAGATGCCCCATTGTTCTTTTATCTTGTAATATCTAAGCTATCGGTACGTGTATCTTGCCTGCTGCTTGTTCGTACTGAACATAACTTTAGGTGTTTGCAGAAATACTTTCATTGTAAACTTATTGCTTACTTGTTTTATTAAATTATTAAGTTTTATATAAATGTAACCTGTTTTCATTCTTAACACATTGCTTTGTACTTTATCAAAAGTTCTTTTTAATTACGAACTTTATCGTAAAATTAAAAAACAATTTACTGAATTAATTAAAACAAGATAAATAATTGCCAAGACAATGTTTTATGATTAACAAAATCTGATTAAACAAGCGTACAAAGGTTAATCCACCTTGCCTTCTATATTATGTAGACAAAGGCACACGAACAAATGATAATTTAAAAAAATATGAAATTGACTAAAAAAACTAATGTAGGTGTTACATCTACTGTGAAGAGAACGTAAAAAGGACTATTGATGATAAAGAAACAAATTAAAATAACTAATAACATTTCAACTGTTATTTAAATTATTTCAAATAATAAATAAGCATGTACCTATCTATCATTCAACTGATTATAAATTATGAATAAAAATTTATTTGTTATTACACTGCTTTTGAGTGAGAAATAAAATTTTAATTATTATTTTAAGAATTGGATTAGAGTAAAATTTGAAATTTTAAATTTAGTCATTGAATTATAAAAACAAGTTTTGTTATTTTTTACTGCTTATTTCATAAAAATTAACTTGCAGATTGGCGCTTGCACGCAACGTTTGTAGTTTTTTAATTAAGCCTAAAACATGTAGTGTTCACTAAAACTGTAAAATTCCTCAAAATTGCAAAATATTGCAAAGCAATAAATCCAGTTTTTCATTATCAATATAAGTAAAGGCGTCAATTCCAGAGCTTTTAGATTTTTTTAAATAAATTGTTCTTTGTTTAAAAGAACACATCAAGTTTTAATACATCTACAAATTCTTTGAAAAATGAGATTATTCATTTTTATTAAAATAGCAATTCACAAATTATTTGCAATATAGAAAGTTTCTTATATTTACGGTTCTTAAAAACATAAATAATAAGTATAATGTAACAAAGATGCAAAAAAAATATTTCTATATTTAGTTTAATCACAAATCAATTTTCATTGGAATCACAATTGAATTTTAATTATGAATAAATTTTAATTATTCTCTAAGGATTATTCAAATAATCACATTTTAATTTATCACTCAAAAATCTCAAAATATGAGTTGAGTTTTAATTATTTATTCCCAAATCCTTAACGAAAAATCAGCCAATCCTTGGTACATAATGCATACTCGTTTATTTTCAATTTTTTTCTCTGTTGAAATTTGTCCAAGACGTAATTTTTATCTTTCAAAGTAGCTTCAAAAAAGAAAATGGTATTATAGATGGTTGCAATCGGTGTACATGTTTCCGGAATATGATAATGTACGATAATATAGGTTTCATTTCATTTGTCCTTAATTGTTTTTTGTAAAATAAGCAATGTCATTTGCAGTTGCAACCAATTTAATGTACACGTTGTTCATGTGTTTCTCATGGTATACCTCAAAACACGGAATTCTCATACATGTGAAACATATCGAGTAACAATTAAGTAAAAAAGCCCAGATAGATGTAATATTGTAGTCAAAATTAGTGAATTCCAAAATGGAAGGCCTGCATTTCTCTTGCTGTCGTAATAATCGTTTTCTTCTTGGATATCTGTAAGATATTTAATGTTTTGAACGAGATAGAATTACCAAACGTGTTATAAATTAGCAGCATTTTATTGAAGCTGTTGCAAGATCAAGTAATTTTTGTTATGATTTACAGTTTCATCCATTGGAATAAGTACCTTGCTAAATTATCGCGTTTTATGAAGTCGAGGCTTAACGAGTTATATTGACAGTACCCCGTGAATACGTTTTATCTTAAAAATTTTCCAGAAAATAACTACAGACATAACTACAAACATGCAATAATGAGCGAGGTTATGTAGAGAAGCTTCACAGTATTACGAGATATATGTGGTTCTAAGAGTATTAAATAAGTTTAATGACAGCGACATTGATTATATAAAGACTTTTTCTCGCGAGCAGTTACAAGATGTCATACAAGAAAATGAATATGAGACCTACTGCGGAATCTACAAAACATCGGTGCTGGGAGCGCACTTGAAAGCTTTACCAAACCGCACGTATTCTTCAAGTATTAATCTTGAAAAAGAAAAAAAAATTAAAAAATCTATTTTTTCTTACATTGAGCAAAAACTCCGTGACGTGAAAAGTAATTTTTCTTCAAAAATAAAAAAAAATGTAGAGGCGGACTGCAGTATTGCCACGAGTATTGTGGATAAAAACACTATAAAGAAGAAAATAACTTGTATATGTGAAAAATTTATTTATTTACAAGCAAAAGAAGAAAGACAATTATAATGCGCGCTGAGTGCAAATCAACTTCTTCGCCAACTTTAAAAACACTTCAAAAAACGGTTATCCAATAACGACGATTCTGAAAATTCTGCATTCTTATTTAATAGCGAAGTTAAAAAGAATAGTTCTGTCAAACGTCCGACCAATCTCCTAATTTTTGTTGAAGCAGATATAGCACAAAGAGACACTCGAGAAAACCCGACTAATAAAACAGCCGAAGCTCAAGTAGCAATTTTCGCGAAAAAAGGAAAACAAACAATGACAAAGATAACACATATCAAGATTCTCCGGAAGAATAGAATAGAACAGCAAATGTAGAAGATTCGGTAGAAGAGAAGCAGAATTTTTGCTTTGCAGAACTGATGTCGCGATAGTCGGTTTTAATGTTGTTTTGCAGCTATAAATAAAATTCTCAATAAAGCTGAACCAACCATTAATAAATATAGAGATAAATATTCTAAAATGAATAGAAGGAAGCGGTAGCGTTCAAGAATTCCAGAAAATCAAACTTGTATATTTGAATATTAAAAACTACTGCAGATGTGCAATGAAAATGGAGATACGAGCCAAGAGCTTTGAGGCATGCTAAAGAATTAAAATGAATTCAAGAAAATGACACAAAATGTCACTCAATAGGGGATGGTCGAGGGAATTCTACATAATTTCCTAGTTTATTAAAATTATTTGAAAGGAATGCAGCATCCAATAGTTACAAACCAAAAAAAGCCAATAAATATGTTTAAAACTAAAAAAGTTTGCTGCCAACATTTTTTAATTACGAAACTCTGTATACAAATATGCTGATAAGCATTTTGAAGAAGGAAAATTTGGATTCGACAATTTTTGAGTAAACGAAACTTTGCGCAAATTGGATGGGTTTGCGAAGACGCGACAAGCATTACTGGTAAAGTTGAATACTGTGCAAAAAATAATAGAAATGTTGCATTTACTTTACCTCTGGGAAATGGCCTCATAATAATGCTTTTAAGGTGTGTAGATTTATATACTCCATTTTCGAGTGCATTTTATAAACTAAATGATTTCTTATTTTAGGCGTAATCATTTGCGAACATTCACAGACGCTTTACCGAATAATCTGTGGCTAAGTACGCATACGTCATAATGAGACAACCTTCGCAAGATGGGAGATCTTCTTTTTGTCTCTCAGCTTACGGAACTGACAAAAAATTTTGCAGTGCAGATGTTTTAAAGCGTTTGACTACCATGACAGATATAGCAAGTGAAGTGGGTGTCAAAATTTTAGGTATTTTTGCAGATGAAGACACACGTCTTTTAAAAACTATGCGATACTTTAGCCAACTCCCTGCGCATGTAACTGAAAATGGTTTAAAACTAATTTGAAATGTCAAACAATACTATGTGTTCAAGACACAGTACACATAGGTACAAAATTTAGAACACGACTACTTAAACCATTCATAATGTTGCTTTTTCGAAAGTATCTTGTTTCTGCAGCTCATCTATGGTATATCCTTAAAAATGTCCCAAAAAACCAGCACTTAATGACAGAAAGCCATCCAAACTGTGATGATAAAATGAACTTTAAAGCTGTGGAAGTTATTTCATCGTCCAGAGTTATTAACTTATTGAAAACCAGCGTACCTGGCAGCAAAGGAACAATAATCTGAGTAATGTTTTAAGTGTCTATTTAAAAAAGATTTAAGCATTCATAGAATTTTTTTTTATTGATATAATTCACGACCAATAATGGATGATCCTTTTTATCAATTCATAGAAGAATTTATCTGAGGTGGTATAGTGCGTTTATACTAAGGATATGGAGAACTTGGTTATTAAAATCTAAACAGTATACACTAAAAGATAACTTCTTAAATTTAAATTCATATGTGTGCATCGAACTAAATACGCACGTTCGTCATATTGGTTAAAAAAATTCTTGTCCCAAATTAACACGTGACATGTTTGTCCATCTGGCGTATGAGCAGTCAGCCTTGCGAGCAAACTTTTCGGTCGACTGTTGTAAATTTTAGTTTGTTACAAATAATTAACCGTCTAAATAAAATTCAATTTATCCAAAATGTAACGAATGACCTATAAGATTAAGTTTATTTTTCCAAGAGAAAATTTAAATAAGCTCGGCGCTAAAGCCGATGCTCCTTACCAATATTTTACAGAAATTACGGATTATGTAATCGAGTCTGTTGTCATGAAGGCTCTTAATGACGCTTTATTTACATTGAAAGAGTTAGGAATTGAAAATGTCAGCCCTAATTATTATCAGCACTTGAATGTTCAGTTGGTTAACATCGAGATTCACATGAATGGTTCTGATCAACATGATGATGATATTGATTCAAACATTGATTGTAAATAATGACATCGTAAATTTATGGAATTCGTTTAAAAAGTTAGATTTTCGCGATTACGGCTATAGAATTCTCAAAGCCAAAACAGTAGGAAATAAATTTCCAAAAATTTTTGATTGACTGAATTTTTTCACTTGTTAAAAAATCGCCATTGTGTTGGTTTTCCAACAATACAACGAATAAACTGAGTAGTGATCGATAACTTATAGTAAAACAAAAACTAAATAACTTATCAATAAATAGCAGTTTAAGTTCTACTAATTACAGCCTTTTTAGAAATCGAAAGTTTCTTTTCAAAAACAATTCGGAATATCCGATTGAAAACATGTTATACTTTTCTCCTCTTAAAGGGAAGACCCGTGTTTCGCTTTTAGAAAAAGATAATTCTGCTATAAAATGGTTTTGCAATTGGTACATCATTAACAACACCAACGGAAATCTAGATTTATCTTTAAATGGAAAGTATCTTGATATTGACTAATTTGTCAAAATATATGATGACCCTACCAAAACCCAATCTCGATATTAATAACGAAATGATAAAGTTCAAATGGTAAATCATTGTTCAGATCAAAAACATCTGCAGAAAACAGGTAAACTCGGAGGTAAATTATGTTTCCCCGGATGTTTCTAATATCCCGTCTGAATTTCCATATTTTTCATCGTCGAGTTCATCTGACTATATTATATATGGCCCAATTTCTTTGATCGGAAATAAGCCTTTTAAAATTTCTAGGTTTAAATATAAAGCAAAAAACTTTAAAAAGCAAAATCGGGAACCAAAGTATATTTTAAATAAATTGTTTTTCCTTTATTATTTTAACTTCATATTTTGAAGTAATTAAACTTTTATTTGTTTATTTTCTAAAATCTACTAACTTTATATTATACTTAGTTACTTTTAACATGTATTATTGTTAATTACTTACCAGTAAATTGAAGAATGTTGTTTTGAACACATAGTTTTCGTTTCAAAAAGCAAAATTTAAAATTCTGTATTAATATTATGGCATGTCAAAGTGTTTTATTTAAGGATTTTCTGTAGAATTTGAACAATTCTTGATAGAATTTAAGAATTTTTTTGGGAATTTAAGGGAATTCTTAGTGATATTTGGGAAATTCGTAATGCAATTTAAAGGATTTTTATAAAACAGAGAATTTGTTGTCTCCAACATTAGCCCGTGGCTAACTCCTCATACCGCCCTATCTATACATCGTATTTTCAATGTTGGTTAATTGTATTTTTAGCTGTTTTTATATCTTTTTGGTGATACACTAATAATAGTCTAGTATTTTAATCTTCTTATAAAAGATTTATTATTTATTGTTGCGTTTTTTAAATATGCTTTATTATTTCTTCTTTTTTAGTTCACGTCAGATATTGTATCAAAAATGTTGAATTTTTTGTTATTTTCCTGCTTAAAATCCTTTTATATTCTTCTACTTATCCGTTTTTAGTTCACTTAAATTGTACTTGTCAGTCAGTTTCTTTTGTGCAGTCATTTTAACGATTTCTTAGGAAAGTTTTAATACTATTTAAACACGTGTGAAACTAACCTCTTATAGTATGAAACGTACAAGAGATTAGGCAAAAGTAGAAAGATTACTTAATTTTACCTCAAAAAGTAAGTACAAAATTCTACAGCAGTCTGGTTGGGTAGACAAACCTAAAACATGCTAATAATAAAACCATTAAGACTTACGTTACCATAAAGTTTTTTAATATTTCTGTCTAAGACTAGATTGAGATTGATTTACCTTAAAAGAAATTAAGTATCCTCAATAATCTTCAAATTTTGTAACCTATGAACTAACATGACTTTTTAAATTAAAAAAAATTAAACAGACTTTGATCGTTGGCTATAGAAGCGATACATATCTTTCCCTTATGCTGTTTAACTAAATTATAAAGAAATAACTGCTATAGTCAAAAACTCATAATTTTACCATAAAGAACTCTTGAAACAGTTTTTCACTATTCTTGGATGGAATTCTTTTTCATTTGTTTAGGTTTGACTAGAAATGCAAAGTACTGTTTCTAAGTCAACAGTTACAAATGATGATCTGTAAAGTTTGATAAGAATAAATAGACATAAGAAGAAGGAATTAGCCATCAAAAGAAACAAAATCGTATTGAGTAAAACCTTTATAAACTCATCATCATTTAGGAAGGCAAAATAAAAAACATACTAAAGTGACAAAACTAACGGAATTGATAAACACAAATAATAAAAAAACAATCACTGATATTAACGAGCCAAAAAAAGGTGCAAATGTGATGAAATTTACGTTTTTTCTACTCAATCAGCTATAAAAATATCAGTGTCAAATAGATACCCAAAATCTTAAATAAATTGTTATGTGTTGTGTACATTGTGTCGGTGTAATCTAACAATTCATTTTAATTAACGTCAATTAGTAATTAGAAATGTAAATGCCATAAACCACAACTAAATTTGCATTGAAAGAGATAATACCGAAATAACCAGTAGCAAATGATGGCACGATAAAATGCAATTGTGCATGCAGCTTTCACTCCTTATATAATTTTGTCTTTATCATTTCCAATTACCTCTCAACCAACTAAAACGAGATATTAAAACGAAGCAAAAGTAATTACTACATTATTGACAAGTTCAGTCAATACAATAACTTCTTTTTATAAAGAATGACAAAATTTGCATTATATTAATTTCGATTTGCCTTATAAAGATTAAAATAAGATCCGTTTATGGTAAGAACAAGTTGTTGATGGCATTCGCTAATGTGCCAATAGCAATGCGATCAAAAAGCGAGCATTTTACCCTCTTTAATGGCTGTTAAGGCGCTATTGTGTGGCTGCCGTAATGTTACATATATGCAGTGTCTCGATTGTATTGTGTTGCCCATTTATACTATAGTCATTTGAATTTACACAATAGAGGAGAGGTTCTTCACTTGAAATTCGTGTATTATATTGCAGAACAAGCACGATGCGTTTATGTTTAGAATATTACAATTGCACTATCCATTTAGAGCGACTAGACTAGAAATACGACTCTGCGTTAAACGTAAAAAAAAACGTAAAAACTTTACATCTTCTCACAACGACAGCACTTGTACTAAATTTATTAACCGTAACTTTTCATTCTTCCAAACTTATCAGACATCAAAAGTATCAACTTCGTTAATAAAATTACGATGTCGAATACTCTTTCATTAGTACAGAAAAATTAACTTTTCCACCCAATGTAATTCTATATAGTTTCAAAGAACGTTTTGCTGCAATATTTAAAGCCGACAACACCTCATTGAGTGTGGAAATTACCCGAATGTAATTAGTATTATATGTTCAAGAATTAATTGACAGTTTACAAGATCAAACTTAACATAGACGGGATCATTAAATTAATGATGTTTTGTTTTATACCGTATTCATATACATGGTTTTATCCTAATAATCGATCTTGCTTGAGTATAGTGTCTACTAGTAATTAAAGGTGTCAGAAGAGTCAATTACCCAGATTGTTGCATGCGATAAATCTATAATAAAGTAAATTACAAGAAAAAAGTTAATGAGAATAGGGACAAAACATCAAAACATTACTTTCATGTCGTGTTGTTTTATGCACGTCTAGTCTTAGTTTCACATTATTTTCGGTGTCGATTTAATTTATTCTAAGAAAGCTGAAACGGCAGTGAATACAATTATAACAAAGACTCAATATAAAGTGAAACTCTTGGTGTAGTTGCATAAATGTCACTAAAAAATAATCGTTAAAATTAAAAAAAAACGCAATCTTCAGATATTTAAGCTTTTATAGTTCAACGGTTTCATCTTAAAATTACGAGTATTTAATTTATTTAAAACTATTAAAATTATAGTACTTATTTCAAGCACATTTGCAAATAATTCAAAAAACAGAGATAAAGATATGGGCAAATGAAAAATGTTTAATTCAAAATTGATTTCAAATGAATGTAAAACTGTCAAAGTGAGTAAATCCATAAGACACCACTTTTGAGAACCGAGTCTATAGAACAACAATTATTTTTGTTAATAAAGATGTGTTCTACTTTAGCTGAACAAAACATACTTCATGATACGATAAAAAGTACAAGAAAAAATGCCCTAACGAACTAGTATATTGTACTAGTTCAGTTTGCTGAACGAGACCTGGTGAACTAGTTCATAAAAAAGAACCACAGCACTACAAGTCCCACCACTAGAAAGTTCTATTCGATCTAGTCGCAATAAAACGTAATGAAATGCGCACTGCAAGGTGCGGATCTATCATTTTTTCACAAGGAGCATGCGTTTATAAAGACGGTACATAAAAGTTATGAAGCTAAAAAGTCTTTAGTTTTTACGGAGGAAAAGCTTCGTAGCTTTTTCGTTCAAGCTCGATGTCTTCTTTAAAAAACTTTCGTTGAAAATTTCTTCGTTTTTGCCTTCTTCATTTTCATTGCAATCTATTTCTTCTTCAGCAACGTTATGATTTAACCCAAACCAATTTTCTTGAGTTCGTAAATGGTTATAATCCCGTTTATTTTTTTGATTGTAGGAATTTTCAATACCGGCAAACGCTTTCTGTGTCTGAAAACTCAATTTTGTTGAAATATCTTTACGAACCAAAAGTTTCAATAGAATTGATGTGTTTCGCAATGAATTTATCTGAGCGTAAAGGTTGATAGCCCGTACCCAAATCATTATTTTTGAGTGTATTAAAGTATGCTTCGCAGTGGGCTGAAGTTGCTACGTTTGATGCACGAGAAAACATAACTGCTGCATAACATTAGTCCATAAGACTTATGGTGGGTGGGCAAGTGAAAATCTTTCTTGGGCGATCCTGAACTAACGATGGGCAAACGATTTACATTTTTTTTGCACACTCCGTAGAAAAAGCTATTTGGAAACGTACATCGGCAGTCATTCAACAACATCTAAGGCACAACATTCTTCAGCAGAAAGCTGGACTAGTAAGATCAACTAAAAATCTGTCTGTCCGAAATTGTTTTAAATGTATATTATCAGAAGTTCTGTGTGATATAATTGTCCATCAAACAAACAAAAAAGCACGCAAAGCTTATACAAAGTGTAATTACGAAAACCCAACAAAAACGTCAAAAGTGTGGAAAGATCTCACTTTGCAAGAACTGAGCGGTTTTTTGGGTATTTTGACTATTGAACTTTGAAAAACAGATGTATACTGGTTGTACCGTGCAACTATGTCTTACAACCGATTCAAACTAATTACTAGATTTATTCGCTTCGACAATGAAAACACCAGATCCAATCGCATAGTAACACAACGCAGCGGCAATGTCGGAACTGTGGCTTATGCTAAATGCTAACTTGAATTCTCATTTTGTACCATCGGATTGCCTCACTGTTTTCCCCTCCCGCGACCAGAAAAGATTTACCCAATATATACCACGTAAACCCGCCAAATACGGTATCAAGATTTGGTGTATATGTGATGCCCAAAATTCCTATCGGCTTTCAGGGCAAATTTAAACTGGTAAGACTACTACAGAACGCGAAGTAAGAGTATCGTCAAAAATTTGCACGAAAAATATAAAAACACTGGTAGAAACATCGCTACAGATAGTTTTTTCACAACGATGCCGCTATGACAATTATTGATGACGTGGAGACTATATAGTGAGCACACCGAAAGGAAATAAAACTTGTATTCATCCAGAAATGTTAGCCAACAAATCACGTAAACCAAGTTACTATTGCTCCTATGTGCTCAAAAAAATAAAAAGGAAACATAAATTATACACTACCACAACAGTGTAAAAGAGAGAGTCGACAGTATGATAGATATAGCCAGCCTTGCATCCTATATAATATATTCAGAGAACAATCCCGTAATTACGAAGCGCACCGATAGTCAGCAACGCCATGCATTGAAGAACGGTCAAAGAATCGTCTGGTCTGCCAGAATTTCTACACCCAGTCTAGCATAGAATATATGCTGGTGTTTGTTCAACTTGGTACCGATACAATAGCAGAAGATTACATCCAACGTGAGTTCGCAAGCACATGTTTAGTATGCCGGTTAAACAAAAGCTACCGAAAAAGACGAAAGGCTTGTGGTCTGTGCAGCCGTCCGGTTTGTGCCCTGCACTCCACCTCAATTGTGAAATGTTGTTTTTGCACATTGTAAATTATTTTTTTCAATAAATGCTACTTTGGCTTGTATTATATTTTCATTTATACACATTTACGTTTTAAATATCGTGTAATTAAAACACTATAACCGTAATTTGTGTGATTGGTACAAATGTACCATGTCGCTCACATATGGCAGTACCAACTTTATGAACAAAAATTTATTGTTTCTAATTTTTTTTTTAAAGTTTAGTTCATTCCAAATGTGTCTTTTTGACTAATTAGAGAAAAAACTGGAAGCCCAAATTGATATTTTCACTCTTTCGTATAAATCTTTGATTTAAAAGACGCGATTAGTAGATTTGTACCACGTCGCTCACATACAGGTTAAAAGCATATGAATTTTGCAGGATTGGAGTATATTCAAAACAAATATTGCAATTTAGTAATTACATTTGATAGCAATTAGGAAACAAATCATTTGATCGTCATCTGAAAATAGGTAAATGTTGTATGGTTGTGTTAAATATAAAAAAAAACTATATGTACGAAACTATGAAGCTCTTAGTTAGATAGTAAATATTACAAAAAATTAAATAAACATTACCAAAAACTTCAAAAAATGTATTATGAATAATATGCGACATAATATTCCTAATTGTATTACGTAAGTGCAATAGTAATATTTAGTATCTAACTAACAACTTCCTAGTTTCTTACATGTAGATTAACTCGTACGTAACTCCGTTTCTACGAGATGGCGTTTAGTCTAAGATTTATTAAAAAAAACTATGATCCTGTTTTAGATTTGTGGGATACTGAATTTCGCAATTTATTTAGTACTAATTGTGACTGAGGTCTTAGTGTTATGCTAGTTAGTCTAAGAGAAAAGAAAAAAAATCCTTGTAGTTAAAATAAAGCCAATGCTAATATTCAGGTAATACGATTAGCATTGGAATTGGTTAGTAGCAACTTAATCTGCATAAATTACTCACTGCACGTATATATCTAGGTTGTAATGCAGTGAACATTGTGATATCTGCAAATTTTCTTCTTTTGGACGTCCACAGCATCTATTTGTGCGATGTGGAATGTTACAATGAGTTCATTGAAAGTTAAACAGATAGAGCCTTATAGGTTTTGTAAAATTGAAATTACTGAAATTATTAAATAAGATTATTATTACTAAATCACGATACTTGTTAATGTAAAATTGATAAACTAACTCAAACTTTTTGTTGTAATATTACTATAATTATTCCAATAGATTTTTTGTAAACTGCATGGAAATTGTTAACAGTGTAGTTAAAAGTACTTAAACAGAACAAATCAATGAATTTGTCAGTTGTTTAGTGGATTTTTCGACTTTTCGAATAAAAATAAATGTATACAAATCATTTGGATTTGGAAATTATGCATACATTATTCAAGCATAAACTGAAAAATCAAATTAACAAAATGTTTAATAAAATATGCGTTTTATATTAACAATTCCAAATAGATACATAGTTTGAAATAAAATAAATCCTTCAGTTTCAGATATTTCGTTATATTTAAATTTGAAAAAAAAAATGACAAACAACAAAAAAAACAAGAGTATTTGAAATAAAGCACTCAATAAAAGCGCATAAAAAATAAACTTCTAAATTATCGGAAAAAAACTTTTGTATATTTGAAAATTCTAAAAAGAAGTCTGTTTTGTTTGTGTTGTATAAAACTTTCCCTCTGGACATAAACCTCGAGAAAATGCTTAGAAATCTCCACAAAAACACCGGATCCTTTTCTATTGGGAACACGTAATATGAATAATTGACAACCATTTGTTCCAGTAGGTACCTTCAGGCGAAACCAACAAAGTCCGGATTACAAATTGTTGGCATTTCTCAATGTGGAAAATCTTGTATTATCAATTCCCTATGTTAATATGCCGGACATTTTACATTAATTAAATTGTAGCCTACAAATTGTGGTTCTATATTTAGGAGTGGGGAAAATGCAAGGTGCTACTTGAAGTTTGCTTGCAGTAAATGCCATTTCGGCAATTAAAATTTATTATTAATTCGTCATACAACAATACACAACCGAACTAAATAAAAATGAACCAAATCCCAATTTAAATTTTATGTAAATTAACATCTATAGAGATGTGATAGAACAAAAATAAAAACAATAAAAAACTTTAAACAATCAATAAAAATTTATTGGTACGATTAAAACTAAACGTTTCGAAAAGTTGTAGCTGCTAGACTTTTATTATTATCAACATTTTTAGTCTACCCATTCACCACGTTAGTTTTCAATTTAATAGCTTTTAGATTTGTATTTAACTTTTACGACCTGAGTGGTTTAAAACTAATTTGTACAACATAAAATGTCAACAAGGTGAAAATTTGTACCTTAAAATATACAGTTTACGTCATGAAAAAAAATCGACTACCGCACGTAATAAAATTTTTTTCTCAGTCCATCGGCTATGAAAATTAGCTTCCGGTATTTTCAATCGCGCTGAACACAATTAATCAATAGACAAATAAAACTATTTAAACATGGTTCATTGGAATTGTAAAAAAGATTCCTAAAAATAATGTGAGAGGATGTCAATGTTCTGTCAAACACGTGTGTTCCTGTTTCTTTTAAATTTTATTAGCATATGACAATACGTACTTAGAGCTTTAGTTTAAAACTTTTAGGACTAGAAAAAAAAATACTTGTGTGTTTTTATTTTTATGTTGTTGATCGTAAGATTAACACCAACAAGTGTTTTATGAAGTCGTAAAGCCCTTGAGCGACTCCATTTATTTTTTCACATCGATTCTTCAGAATGACGATAAATATGTGTGTATAAATAGATCGCTGAAGTATTTGATCGTTTATGGTATAAGCACTTTTATAACGTTTCAATTATTTTTTAAGTGGACTTTAACGGTAATGGTTTGCGTCATAGGCTTTTAGGATTCTTTATTTTTATATTTAAAGGACTTTCAAAATTATAAATTGCACAATTGAAAAAGGTCATAATAAAAACGACTGCTGAAAACGTTCATAATTTCGTAGGTGTTCTTCGAAACGTTAATTTCGTTTGTTTTTTTAGATTAAATATGATTTGTAGACGATGGAAAAAAGACAATTTAATTAGGTATGTAAAATGAGATTTCAATGTATATTCATCCGTCTTCAAATCGCACATATACGCTTCCTCGTTGTTATATTTTTTCCACGACAAAAAATAACGTAATTTGCAAACAATAGCTTTCCACTTCGAAAGTAAACGTGAATTATTTCTGCATTCATTTTCTTGCATGGTTATTTGATACGAAGTTCAGCAAAATCCCTCAGTAAAGCAATCATCATAAAGTGGTTTAAAATACGCACGTTAAAGATAGGAAATGTTGAAAAAACAAGCTTCTCGTTAAAAAATAAAAATATTTCTAAAACAATTATTATTATCTGATAATGTTAAGGTATGTTTTCTAGTTTTATACTAAGCATAACTAAAAATATTAGTAGTTTAATAATCTGAAATATTTTAAAAAGAAATTTAAACGTACATTTATTATAAATGATAATTTTCTGGTCAATGTAAATTTTCTTTATCTCTAAGCTTTCGGATTTTTCATAACAAGAAAAAAAATTGTCGTTTCACATAATTTAAACGTTTTAGATTAATTATTTTCATTTCTGCGAGAAAGAGAGATTTTCTGTGTTATACGAAAACTATGTTTAAATTAACATTGATAAGACGATTTCACTTTCGAAAGGTATTTTGTCAAATTTATTCAGAATTCATTTCCCCATTTGCTTTATAGTTTTTTTACAAAGTATATACCCGAGTTGTTATCAAAATTTTTAAGTTTCACTTTGAAACACTTATTTTATTCCACATAGTAACACAAACTTCTAATAAAATACCTTGAGAAGTATATAGACATCAGTAAAAAAATCACTTAACACCATTTCTTAAAACGTTGAGAGAATGTAATTAACTAATTATAAAGATGAAAACAAAGTTATTATTATACAGATAATAGTGCAATAATAGCAAAAAGTTAAGGTAAGCAATAAAATTTGAGAAAGGTTGAAATAACACATATAAGGTAAACATGACGGTAATTTGTAGAATTCCTTCACACATAGAAATTATTGTTATTGCAAAATGTAATAAAGTTAGTAACAGTTAAAAGTTAATTAAAGAAAATACATAAAAGTCATTGTTATACAGAATGTCACAAAGTGTTCTATTAGACGTAGTGCACATATTACAAATGAATTTCATAAAAACTCTTAACTTGAAAACGAAAAGAGATACGTATAGCAAATGCTTACACAAATCGCAAAAGAATTAAATTTTAGATTAACTTATTTTACAATATACAGAGTGTTCTATTAAAAAAATTAACTTTTCAATGTTTGAACTTTTTCTACTTCCTGAGTAAATAATTAAACTTGTAGATAATGTCGAGGATAATGTATACTTAGTTTTACCATTACAAAGAGCTGATCTTCTGTTATAATAAAAGCATAATGTTTATAAATTGAGGAAACAATACAAATTTTTCAATATTACTGTTACAACCGATTTTTTTAAAACTTATTTTTTGAAAAACATAACAAATCGTTATTCTGAACCTTAAAAAAAATTGCTATAAAATTAAAATGAAAAATACCATCAACATTATAGCATTGAATTTGTGTAGCTGATGAATTTCCGGCATAACCGAAAATGCAGTATAATTAAGAATACATACAGTAATTACAAATTTTCGAAATTTAAATAGCTTTCCGTAAACGTCTAATAAGTCACTTTGTTTAAGACCCTTGTATATTTGCACAATAAATATAATACTGTATCCGCCAGAATAAACAAAGCTGAAAATAAAAATATTTATTTTGTATTCCCTGTAATTTAAATGTTCAGACGACGCAATCGCATATCGATTTTTTAAGCCAGTAAACATTATAAAAACTGGTTCAGTAACTACTGGAAAAATGTTTGTATTCTTTCGTAGTTCACCGGCGGATTTTCTGAGTGAAATATTTTATCTTTCATTATCTCACAAATTTATGCATTAGGTGGGGTCAGATCCGTCGAATGAGAATCATATTCGAAGTCTGTCTGAGAAATTATTCTATCATCTAAACGCTGACAGAGATACAATACAAGATACAATAATATTCTCTCTGTAACGCTCTTAGTTTAGAGTAAACAAAAACCTAGTTGCCTCTTTCCTGTGTTGGGGAAGGTGCTTGTGGCAGTCACCGAGGATGCTGCGTTCTCGTGGCGCTGAATATCCGAAACGCGTTTAACAGCGTGCCATAGTCAGGCATCGTCAAGGCCAAGGAAAACAAGAGAACACCGTGGTACCTAACCAACGTGGTTAAGAACTACTTCAGCGAAAGATGGCTGTACGTCGGAAGAGGCAGTCAAATCTTGTACAAGATCTATTACAACGAGGTGCTAAAGTTGGCGATGACGGCTGGCGTCATTTGTTGTTGTTGGGTTATGTGGACGATCTGGCGGTGGCAGTAGAAAGAAAAACCGCTATTTTCAGAATCGAAAACTGGCTCGTAGACCACGGTCTGGAACTGGCGTCCGATACAACCGAAACGATAGTTCTAGTCAGGCCTAGAAGAATAAAGAAGTTCTCCATAAGCGTAAGAAGTTTGGAGATTAAAAGTGGAAAAATCTTAAAGTACCTAGACGTGTAGATCGGAAAGAACGGCAAAGTGACCGAGAACAAACAAACAGGGTTGTCCTTAAAATGATTGCGTTATATAGGATGGTATCTACGAAAGTCATCTTGGTGGTGGCCGGGATATAGACTATTAAAGTGAGTATTAGATAGAGGTTAATAGATTTTGGCCATCAACCATCTTTGGATAGGTTGATGGAGGAGTGGCAGGATAGATGGGACAGAGCAAGCATTGGCAGATGGATGTATACGCTCATTAGTAGAGTGGATTTTTGACGGCTCCTATCTTAAAAGGATAGGAAAGAAAGAGCTGTATGTACTGCGACGCGAAAGCAGATGACGCAAAACACATCCTAGAGTGCCGAAGGTAGGAAAGTGTCTTGAGCGAATTGGAAAGTCAACTAGGGAAAGGATTAAGGGTGAAAAATTTTGGGAAGTTTATAAGGGAAGGTAAATGGAATCTGTGAAAGGTTTTAGAAATTATAAAAAAGAGGGTAGAAGAAAAAGAAGAAGACGGTGGATAAAAGTATAGAGTAAAAATTGTGTAAATGAGGCCTTTCTTACCCGAGGTAATACTCGAAATGGTATACCGGGTAAGAAAAAAAGGCAAGAGCGGAAGGAGGTGGTTTTAATGAGTATGCCCGTTTTTTTAGGGAGACTCCCACACTACTCCGGTGGTATGTGCATATAAAGAGTTTCCACCTACTGTAAAAAAAATTTACAGTAAGTGAACTCTGACTACCGTCTTCAACTAAATATAAACCAATTATCCAATGACCAGATACCTCACACCAAATAGTAACTCAGACACTGTACAGTGTTATCTCTACAATAACAGCAGGACGTTCAAATACGAGGAATCAAGTTGTTTGTCGATTAATATAGCCGCTAAAATGAACGTGATTATCGTCCATAAACCACGTTTTCGTAAATCCAATATGTGACCACAATAAATTCTCCTTTAGTCATTGTCCAACTTGAATACAGTACAGATAATCACTAATTGATTTGAACATCTGACGTGCAAATGTTTCACTGGTGTTGAGTTTACATGCAGTTTTTACAAGGATTTTATGCGGTAACTACACATCATGTCCTGCGTTTTTCTCTCCGTTGACATAATATATAGTGCAAAGAAATTTCTGAACAACAGCTAATATTACACTTTGACTGAATAAAGCTTTGTTACGTGCGAAATTTTCACAACGGAGTACCCTGTGTATCGACTTAAAAATTAGTTTCTGGTTTTGATGCCATCTGCCGACCTTGTTGGTTACTGATAAGGCCATTTTTGAAGCTGTCAACTACGTGAGTCGGTCGGTGTCGAGAATCTTGAACTAATTCCTAAATTTTTAAGGGCATCCCTTGTGATGAATACGAATTTATAAGGCAATTACGAATTTATTACAATTCATTCGGCACAGGGTAAGATATTTTGTCTCCAGTCTATTAAGATTCCTTCGTAATTTCTGTATTAATGTGATAACCGGTTCCACCACGTTCCAATCACCTGTTCGCTTCAATAAGGAATAATGATGCACAAGTACGATTGATAAATACCGCTACCGAACGTATAAGCGACGAGCAATGCGTCGGAGATGCTGAGTTTTGGACAATAATCGATTGTGTTATCAACCACCTGTTCGTAATTACAACCTACAGCATTCGATACAACGGGTTCTTATATCGCATTTAATGAATTATTATTACTGATTTTGTAGTTTCCTTTTTCGTGAGTTATTGTGTGACACGAATTGCTTCTCAATAATTATTCTAGGCTGCCGGTGGGAAAACGTTTTCTTCACGCAAGCAAGCACTGGATTCTAGGTAAGTCAGTTTGATTATATTTTTTTCGCTGTCATAAAAGTCACTCACGGAACTTTGATTACTGTCGGTGTCTGTAATTACGTTTATTGTTTGCATACCAATAAGGTAATTTCAAATATCATTTAGGGTGTATCGCATGCTGAAAGTAGACAATATTTATTACGAAATTTACTTCGCTATCTCGATGTAATTTAATTATATGCTTTGTGTGTTGCCGATATGTCTGGCATTTATGAATCGAGAAATTAGACAATACTCCGGTTAATCTTTTATGTTGTTACTTCGAGGTTTCTACACCTATTACTCATACTTGTTAGTTTGTCTAATGTTTATGAATTGAGAACTTCAACATATTTTGGTTAGTTTGCTACGTTGTTAAATTAAAGTTTTTTATACCTGTTAATTATACTTGTTAATATTTCGAACATTGATGAGTGGAGAAATTACATAATATATTCTTGTTAATCTTCTACGTTAATACATTAAAGTTGTTATACTTGTTAATTTTTCTTTTATGGTAACATACCTTTCTCTTTTAATTGTCGTTACCCGTTAACCATTGGTGGTTACCCGAACATCAGAGTAACAAGGATTACGAACCTCAAATTTAGTTACAAGTTTTGATCGTCTGTCGTGATCGAGGCAGAAGTGTTAATTAGGATTGATCTGGCGCCCTTAAGTATAATTCCCTTGAACCTCCCCTATCTCCGACTATGTGAGTTGGCCGTGCAAGGTTCGTAAGACCTAAAGCTTGTAACAGCTTTATTAGATTGTTGTAGATAACACCTGTTTTATGCTTGGACCAACGCTGAGACCATTTACGTATGAGCGAAAATAATGCTCTACCAAGAACGCTGTTTTTGCCGTCGTTAGAACCATTTTTAATTTAAATTCAATTTCAACGTAACATTGATATGTCAACTAACGACGTGATATTATGAATTACATAGAAGATCCTTGCAGCGGCATCACTAACGAACAGTAACTTTCACCGTCGTTATTCATGGTAGAAATATTTTCCCATAGATTATCATTCACGATAGTTAAGATCGGTTAAGGTCCTGAATGCTTTATTAAAAATATGTAAAAGTTTACACAAAAGATTATATTTGGAAGATTAAAAAACATCTGCAGTTACGTTTACCGCCCGTCTAGCTTATTTACAGTTATATACATTCAATTGCTGTTAATTTTCAGATCTCATCGAATTTTAGTAAAGAAAACTAAAAATTTTGTCAAACGAGCAATATAGTAGTTTTGGAGCCGGTATGAGCAATATCAAAACATTGAGGGATCTTAAAGACAAGAAAACAAAAACAAGAGAATAGTGCTGTAAATCTATTTAGACGTTAAAAATTGTTTTTAATGCGATTAGTATATATAACAGCAGACGATTTCAAGTCATTCAGTAGCAATGGTGAACTCGCTCTAGAACAAAAAAAGCATATTTCGAAAGTAAACTGAGTTCACAGTCACTTCCATCGTAAAAGTACAAGTATGCGAAAGTGCAATGCTTAAACTATTACCAAGAAATGTGATATACTAATTTTCCTGGATGAGCGATTGCCGAACGTATGCGAGCAATCCGAATTTCATTTCATTGTCCACCAATACGCAGTGTTGGAAAAAACGAATAAAGAAGCTCTACAAAATTAAATTATAATACAAAATCTAGAAATACAGGTGGCAGTGTAAAGTTCCCAAGCCAAATTTACGCATATTTGATAAGAAAGTAAATATATAAGAGAGAGCAAGATAGTCATTTATAAAACAAATATGTAAAGATTGCCGAGGCGCTTAAAAATGTAAAAGAAAACATATTTTTTTAACGCAAATACAAATTAATCGCCTAGAAAGCAAAAAAATATGAACAGATAGTGGTAAAAATTGAAGAAAAAAGACCGTTGACGCGCAGAATTATCACCCACTTACACGAGTGAGTAAATAGGGATCATGGAGAAGAAAAGTGTTACTTGACCGGTTATTAATAGTATCGTGGAACATCCTTTTTATTTGTGGGTAAATCATTTGCTATTTTGATGTGTTGCTTGTGAGAGATTCGCTGAGGTAAGAATGCATTTCCATTTTACAGTGCGATTTAATTTTTTCTTTGATTATCATAGCAAATTTGATCACCCGTACGTGGTTTATCACCTTAGAAAATTTCGATGACAGTATGCAATGCAAATAAAGCATATACGGAAAACAATTAGTAAACCCTATTAGTTCGATCGACACATCGAATATCAAGCTGATTCCTATTGATTTCACACTTACAATCTATTCTCCGAAGTTCTGAGCTATCGCTACTTGCTTTGAGGTGATAAAGTTACTGGTAAGTGAGCGCACTACAGCTTCTGCAGACTTTTCTATAACTCTACAATGACTATTTAAATATGCATTGAAAATGAAAGTTTTGTATAGAGACTCATAATTCGGCAGGTATATATCCGATCGGGCTGAAATAAAATTTCCCTGAAAGCTAAAACCCTAGGCTGCAAACATTAGTCCAATTTTAACTGCCGGAGTGTAAAGACGTTTTTAGCCAAAATTTTAAACATTGCGGGGAATTCTTTTACATTACTTTCACCGAAAAACAACAGCAGCTGAGGCGCATAGAATATTAGTGGAAACATACGGCGACAATGCTCTTACAGAACACGCATAAGATGGTTTCAAGAATTCAATGGTGGTGATTTTGACCTCAAAGATGAAAAACATTCTGGTGCTGAGAAAAAGTTTGAAGATACCGAATTGGAGGCATTACTTGATGAAGATCCATGCCAGACACAGGAAGAGCTTGCGGAAATATTGGGAGTCGATGAATCAACAATTTCTAGGCGCTTGAAACAACTGTAAATGATTCAAAAGCAAGGAAATTGGGTGCCGTATGAGTTGAAACCGAGGGACATCTAAAGACGATTTTTTACCTGCAAACAGATGCTCGCGCGACAAAAAAGAAAAGGTTTTCTGCATTGAATTGTAACTGGTGATAAAAAGTGGATACGTTACGACAGCCCTAAGCGCAGAAAAGCATGGGTCAAGCCCGGGGGGCCATTAACATCGACAGCAAAACCCAATATTCATCGTTCCAAGCTCATGCTCTGTATCTGGTAGGACCAGCTCGGAGTAATATATTATGAGCTGCTTAAACCGAACGAGTCGATTACAGCAGACCGTTACCGACGACAATTGATCAAATTGAGCCAAGCATTCAAGTATAAAATGTCGCAATACGCCGAAAATGGGAAGTCCTACCCCACCCAGCGTATTCACCAGACATTGCCCCATCCGATTACCATTTGTTCCGGTCGATGACACATGGCCTGGCTGAGCAGCGAATTTCTTCTTATGACGATACCAAAAAATGAGTCGATGACTAGATTGCCTCAAAAGACCAAGACTTTTTTCAGCGTGGAATCCGCATGCTACCTGAAAGATGGGGAAAAGGTCGCAGCTGCCGATGCTGCCATATATTTCTCTTGTATATTAAAAACTTTCTGACTATCGTTTTGAAAAGTTTGAAACCTGTCATTTAGTCACCAAATGCATTGTTGTTTCGAAGGAAATAGTTTCGAACTCTTTCTGTATGCTTATCCAGCATCGAGCTAAGATGCAAGTTATGTATCGAATGAAATGGAGCTATGGGAAACTATCGGAATTTCTTCTTCGCTTCAACAATTTCAGAACAATCTTGATTTTCGTCTTTAGACGTATAAAATGCCAGCTTCTTCAGTAATTTCCAAAACGATGATCCATTTACTAATTACTAATTTTGACTTTCTACTACCAACTTAATTCAATTGTTTTTATTCGTACTAAAATAAAAAGTCTCCCAGTACGCCAAAATACATTTTATTTATTTGATAGGTGAACATAAAGGACATTTGTGACAACACAAATCTTAACATGGAGCACGAAAGTGTTATTAGAATCTTTACAGAAAAATATATTAGAAATATAAGGCCACGACTACTAACAAATTAAGAACCGCTGGTATAGAGAATTGCAGTTAATTGCAATTGCAAATATTTTCGTTTTAACTACAACTAACAGAAAAACAATTACATTTACTATAAAATATCGTAAAATTTTTTTACTAATCTAAACTTTACTTTATTAAAATCGTTTCTAATCAATTTTTTCAAAGGTCAAATGTAAATACGATACTTATATATTCCCTTCGTACAATTTGACGTTGTTTTAAGGTTATTGTCCACCTTGTTTTAACTTTTAATATGTACATATATATGTACACAAGATCCTGTCTTCATTTAATATAATTTGAATAGCTCTACTCATCTACGTCGTAAAACCACAAGACTATTTAGAATCGGCTATGGCAGTGTATCTTGCACCAACCACGATGAATAAATTAATACCCTCTTATTTTAATTACTAAAGTCTTAGTGTTAATATGTATGAATACTAAACTAAAAGCAAAACTTTGACCGAACTTATACTAAAACAAACTTATTTTCACGTGAATAGTCAAGGGTTAATGCTTTATTATTTCATAATGGAAGTACTTCGAATATTCTCAACCACATGTAAAAACAAATCAAGAGAATTAAATTCAAAGTATTCTAGCGATTTTTGAATTGCACATTTGCATACGGTGCTACCATTTAATAAAAATATTAGAATGAAAGCATTCATAATTGGAATTTTAACGACGGATAAAAAATAATTAAAACCGCATTATTTCAAGAGCTACCATTAAAGATAAACTAATCTAAACGGCAATGGCACTTTAGCATTAGGTTTGTCTGAATTCTTTAGATAAAATAATTGGTTAGTACTTTACCTCCAGTAAAATATTAGCCTTTTCCTGTAACATTTGTTCCAGGTGGTTCGTTTAATTTCGCAAAGTTTAGATCTCATGAAATTCTAATAAGGAACAGTAACGGAAGCCACCAACTAAAAGGATATAATATGATTGATGGCACACCCTGTACTACCCACATTTATTTGCACGCGTGTTAACGCAAAAATTTGAATGTTTAAGAATCGATAAAAGGAAAAAACGCTGCATTTGAACGGTTAAATCTAACACGTAACAAAGTTTTGGTTCTATTAAATAAAAGGTGAAATCTTGAAAGTGGCACTTTTTAACATGATTATATCAAATGCAATCCCCGTTTTATGAATTAATTTGAGTATAAGGAAACTTTATAATTCTTTTATTGTTTTACTTACTTTTTAATTTTCTAAAGAAGTTCCCAGAGATTTTAATCAGTCACAAGAATGATATGCAAAAATAATTCAAAGAGAACTTTTGCGTGTCTGCGACATTTATTTTAATTAGCATAAAACGTTTATTGTCTAATAATATACCACAACGAAACTACTTGACCTGGAAAGGATTTATTCAAATAAACTTTATTTGAAACATTTAGAATACAGTAAGATACGAACATCTATAAGCAAGATTGCGCCCTAATATACTGTAACAATTTTAAATCTAATTTATTTTTACACAGTAAATATTTACACGACTTAGAACTAATTTTTATAAACGTGACTAATTAAATCTAACGATATTTAAGAAAACTGACTTACATTAATTTATGTATTACTACCACTAGATCCGCACTTTTTATTCATCTAAAACTGATACTTGATTATGTTAACAACACGTACACTTCTACGACGTTGTATTTACTTAGACTCGCAGTTGCACTTTATTTATTTAAACCGACAAAGTCTTCTTAACACTCGATACGAAAAACTAACTTCAGCTTTCTTTGAATACTTTTTATATTCTTACGTTAAACTGATTTGAAAACGTTCTGCGTTTTTCGATAATTGTTTCAAAGTTTCCAATTACTTCAAGAACGCTTCAAAACTAAACCGCACAACAATAACGTATCTGTGAAGACAGTACAACATTATACAATTTTAAAGAAGTAAGTTAGTCCTACGGTTCGTGATAGAATTAAAAAAAGTTCGCACTCCCTCTTTAAAAAGCTAAAACTGAAAATATGCAAATAGTAAATCTAGCACTACACACTCCTCTCTAAAGTACTAAAAGGCGTTGCATAATACCATTTTTGACAACAGTTTCTGTTTACGTTAAGCATATGCATGGAATTTCAATTCACAATTTTTAATCCATTTCTAATATTCTCAGTATTAAGTCTGAATACGTCGTGCTGATGGTTTAACGTAGCTTTAATGGTAATTTTTAAAAGCATGCCAGTTTTTGAACAAAAAATTGTATACGATTTGTTTAATGTAACAATATATATATTTTTCCACTACTAGTTGTATGGGCTTTCATTATTACGTATAATAGTAGGTTAAGTATACTATAACAGTTTTCAAGAAAAAAAGTTTACAAAACTGTTTACCAGAGGCAAGAGATTTTATTTAATGCTATTTTAAGAATTGAAATCGTTCATTAAACAAATTAAAACTGTTTACCAGAGGCAAGAGATTTTATTTAATGCTATTTTAAGAATTTAAATCGTTCATTAAACAAATTAAATTGATTTAAAAAATGTAAGTTATTTGAAGTTCGCGCTTAACTAAATGTAAATTTGAACTGAATTCAATATACTGTAGATATAATCAATAATCAAAGTATTAATGGTTTTAAACATCTTTAGTAAATTTAGCAAAAAAAAAACTTACGTTATCTATTTATTTCTGTATAATAAATCATTATTACAAATTACGTCAAAATTAATTATATTAAACTAATGACAACTGTCAAAATCACTCACTTTTAATAATTTCGGTAGTGGAAAAAAATGTATATAGACCACGGTTGAGAAGATGATTATAACCTGTCGCTTAGGTTGTAATCACGCACTTCTCAACCTTAATATATAATATACTATTATAAACTTTGTATTAACCAATAGTTGCGCTAAATTTAAAAATTTAGAATCATTTCGTTTAGAAAAAGTACATTGTACAAGAGCATATTTAAAACTAATACCTCCATAGCAATAACTTTTAAAATGACACGCCAGACCGTGTCAAACGTGGTTTGCCATTTCACTTAAGTATTTGTGCATAAGTCCTAATGGATTCTCAGCAGCATCGGGTTTGCGCACTATACTTCTATCTGCCGGGAAAGTCATGATTACCGTGTTCTGGGATTGCGATGGCATTGTTCACATGGAATCTTAAGAGCAAACGTTTCTCTTCGGATGCAGAGATGATAACGAAAGTTCGGAAATGGTGTACAAGTTTATTATAATACAAGGTATAAAACGTATTTTACGTGTTACAAAACGAGTCTATCCTTAAGCGCAGCAAAATCATTCATTAAATCTTCGCAATCCAATTTCAATGAATAATCCGCTTCCATGTTGAGCAAAGCTAGATTATTTAACTTTTGCTGATGATCTTTCTGCAGAACAGTTACTGGTGGTAGTACACATACATACGCAGAGCGATATCCACGTTTAGATAAATCGTTTGAAGACCTTCAGCTCGTAACCATTCCAACAAACTGACAGTACTTTTCCGATCCTTATTTTTAATACTGTAGTGAGCACGATAATAGAGACATTCTTATGAAGCATTGTTTTCTAAGTCATAGAATAAACCATTGCTAATCTTTAATCTGACGTGCAGGTTAGTAATAAAATAAAATTTATTATTAAGTTCTCTATAAGCATCCCGTCGTTTTTGGAGTTCTCCTGTCAATGTATAAATTATCACCAAAAAAGTAGTGATTCTGAGGTTTTCTCGACGATTATTTTGTTGCATCTGCTTAGCTGTGTAGTTTCACAAAGAAGTAGCTTACGTTTGCGTCAAAAATCTCTTTATTATTGTTGTACAAAGGATAATTTTTTTGTGTTGTTTTAGACAGCACCGAAGTTATTTCCTGTTTCGCCAATATAATGTATTATTACATTATACAGTTGTGTGACAATAGTAATGTCAATTTTCACACTTTGAAGTTTCTTACTTGTAGCGTGTATGCAATTCAGTTAAAATCTAAAAAAACAGTCACGAAGGCCGTTTCAAAACGTTCAAGTTTCAAACGAATACTCCTTGCTTCGCATATAAAAGTTCTCTTCTGTTGTGTGTCATTTTCGATGGAGACCAACGCTTTATGGATTTCATTCCACGATTCGCGTAAACTTTTGCATGCATCTGCACGAGCTGACCAACGAGTCGTTGATAGGCTTTTGACGGCAAAATAACTCTTGCAGTAGATAAAATAACGAAAAAGCTTCTCGGCTACTTTCAGCTGCACATTCGCCTACCAAATTGAGTGAGTGAGCTGAGCATAGGACATACTCGGCAAGTGGAGAAATTTCCTGTATTTTAGCTTGTAGGCCGTTGTATATGCCTGACAAGTTGGCTGAGTTTCGTAAGATTGCCCCCGTCAATTCCAAATTCAATTATAGTTGAAGCATTTGTAATTTCTTGTGATTTATGATCTGTGCTTGACTTGAGAAAACGTTCTACAGGTGATCCATTTGGCAGAACATATCTGACATAAGTGAGCTAGTCCACGCGAGATATTTCCGATGTCGAGTCATAGATGAGAGAAAAATATTTAGCTGTTAATATTGTAAAGTTTCTTATTATTATTAAAACTAATTTATTTTTACTTATATGTACACATTTAAACTAACCGAACCAATTAAATCAAAGAAATGTAATAGAAACACACTATAATTTATATATAACACTATCACTTACACGAAGATAAGTCTGCGGATAACTATTTAACACTTATTGTTTGTTTACACTAAAGTCACGTACAAGGTTATACACCGTAGATTTATCTCACACGCGTTAACTACTTATTTATTTAGACTTGAATAATCTTCTTAACACTGCCGTCGTCGAATTACGGGAAATACTAACTTCTGATTTGTTTGAACCGCATTTATACACATTTTGAAAATCCTTCTCGAATGTTCCATACCTTTCGGTATACGTTCTAGAACATGGATAACAACTTCGAGAAGGCTCTTGAATTTGAGAACGTTTCAATATTTTTATTACAATTGTCTTTAAAACCATGTCTTCCATAAGCCTAATAAATTCTTCTTACGTTGTTGACGAGATATAACACGTATGTCCTGAGCCTGGATTCCTATAACGTGCTGTGTGTTTGGCTAAGAATGGATCAAACTCAGAGATAAACTCTAAAGACATCAAATAACTATTCTTTTCAAAATGTTTTTGCAGTAATTCATTTCTTCATCTAATTACATTGTTAACGCGTGGTCAATGAGCCCTAAGAAGTTGCTTATATCGTTCATGTGCAGGACAGATCATTTGTGAATAGGCGAATTCTCATGAGTTGATATTCGATAATAGGAATTTTTTCAGTCATTTGAACTTGCCTTTTTATCAAACTACCTCTCCTCGCCATTAAAAAGACGACAAGGTTCACAAAACACATATTCAGTATTTTTGGAATAAATTAGCCACATTCGCAGAACCCTTTCGACATTTAGAAGCTGTCGTTCGAATAAGTGTTTAGACAACTGCCGCGTCTTATCTTTGTAAATCCGCTCACTCTTGGGAAAATCGTTTTTGATGTTTTGATTGACTCCGTTCTTACAAATATAATTACACGTGAACTCGTCGATTGTCCATTTGCTTAGATCGTCGCTGATTTCACACAGTACCTGGTCCGGATTGGGCTACACTCCTGGCACTGGTAGAACTTCTTTGACTTTTTCCTTTGTTGTAGTTGCCACAACTTTCAAAGTACCTACGCTTGAAGATACTAAAAAAAACAATAGTTCACGTAGCACCATTACCACTTGGAACTTCGTGCCTTGGTTCAATAACGTGATTTTTAGTATCAGCAGATAATTTTCTAAACAAATCGCTTAATTTTTTAATCACATAATAATCGTCTTTTTATTTAGCCCGCTTGCGATACTCTGCCCCACTTAACTTTTTCTTTCCATCCATAGCTAATTATGCCATATAACAATTTACGTGAGATACCGTACTGTAAAATATTCACGCACTGTTCGTTACGAAGTGAGAAAAACGTGCTCCCAACTCACTGCAAATGCTATACACACACTGTCGCGTTGCGTGAGGTATAGGAAGGGAAGCGGCGCGAGTTGCAAGAGAGAGAAAGAGATACAAGAGTCGCCCCTCGCGACTTTCCTTGCACGCGAGTAAAGCGACTGACTGAGTGCAGTCCTGCCGATCTTCTTTTTCATACTATAATTTATCATCTCCATGTACGTGTACGGAGATTATAAATTATAGTATGGAAAAGAAGATCAGCAAAACTGCACTCCGAAGTCGTGGGCGTTTTTAGCACACAATGTTGTATTTTCTTCGGGTTGTTTCTTGTTATTATTCATCGGGGAAGCCTAATATCTGGCCGCCTCTGTTAACTTCCCACATACATTCATCCATGAAGCCAAATAGTCATAGCGCGTCATAAATATTGTTTGTTGTAAGTTTCAATAGGCTTCCAACACAAAATTTTAATAAAAGAAGATTTCAACATGACTAATTTTTGTAGTTTAGCAGATGCTCACATTAAAGTATAAAAAATACACTCGACGATAAAAAATATTGTTTTAATTAGTACTGTTTTTAGATATAATTGCGTTAAACATCAACTCAAGGTAAGATTTCTTGTAGTTTTTGTTGTTTTTTCCTTTCATTCACTGTAACTGTAATTTATTTTTCTCTAATTCGACATAAGAATTACTGATTCTTACACTAAAATATGTGTAAGAATTAGCAAAACCAAAGCAAAGTGTAAGTGTTGCCAAATCAATAAAATACTAGTTCCCAATGTTGTTTGAAAATTAAAATTATACGGAAAATATTAAAATTGAATCGAAAAAAAGAAAATATGTAGTATAAAACACACCTCATGAAATACGTTTCAATCACTCTACCGTTTCGTAAACTCGCCGCTGCGCAGATCGTGTATGAAACCCGGTTTCGTGATTGAAGCGCGTTCATTCTGTAACTTGTGTTTTAATATACCATTCTAGTTCAATCATATTGGCAATAAAAATTTGTTTATTTATGACTGTGATACTTTTATAATTAAATTACAATTACCAATTAATATAGATTGCTCTGATAAGTTGACGCAACAGCTGACGAAAGGTAACCAGAAAACTAGACTAATTTTATTTTTGACTGGTGCCTAGCTTCGCTTTAATATAGAAATACCCCATTTCATTAAACATTGACATTACTTAATGCTACAAATTGAAACATTAAATTCGTTCACGAAACTCAATTATAAAAGCATTCAAATCTTCAAACTGAAAGCAAGAATCGGAAATCGGTTACTATATAATAATAGAGAAACCCATATAAAAAGGATCAATTTATTAGAAATTATAGAATCGGACATGATAATTATATTTGAATCTGTAACTTACAGTAACAGATGACCAAGTGAAATAAGAAAATACAATTAATTGTAGCCTCGTTTTTCTTCATAATTATATGTTATTGGTGCCGACGTCTTCTAGCATTACTATAATTTACAAAACAAATCAAAGAAAAAGACAACCTTTGCGTTATGTAAATTAAAGGAAAAAAGTTTAGACTAAAATTCAGGTTGCGCTCAATCTAACGCAACTACTATATTCTTTAAATCTTAATACAAATATGCCGAACATACCAACAAACTTGGTAGCTCTATCGCTATTTTCAATAAAATCGAAAATGAAATGACAGCAAATTTCTTAACAAAATCAAATAATGATGAAATTACATTTAAAATAATGAACCCTAGCCAAAAAAAATCATTCATTCTCGTCGATTTCATTTAAAAGATTGAACACCAAAGAGATTGATTTTTTGACCCCGCTATACTTTTTATAGTCGACCTATACTTACCTACACTCCTGGTGTCTACCTTTATGATTATATTCCTCCTCCTTCAGAAGCATTTAAAATGTTCTAAAAACGTCAATTATCAATGAAGATATAGAAGCACTCATAGCTTTACATCTTTTCTTGTTCTATCTCTAAAACATTTTTGACTCAGTTTTTGATTGAATTACAATCTGTACTTTATCTCCTCGTTATATGTAAAACCAGAAATGTTGTACTGGTTTGCCATCTTGGATCTTTTCCGAGAAGCACGACAACTTAAAAAATGTGTACGGTAAAAATAATTGTAAACTGTCCACATGATTTTAAATTATTATATAATAAAGGTAACATACGCCCCTGTAGTATCTCTTATTGTATAGTTAATATGAACCCGTTTTTGGTAATTTTGGAACATGTTCTAATTAATTCCATACTGTTTCTAAGAATTAATTTATACAAGCAACATAAAAGTTGCAGTTTTATTTTCTTTCTAATCTAAAAGTTTTGAACGTTGCCATGTGTAGGAAATTAAAAAATTGTGTGTCTAAATAAAACATCGTATGTTAAGTACACATTGTGTATTGAGCCAACAACGGAACTTGTCTTCTAAGCTTGAGTAGTGATACTTTTGTATCACCTATACCGCCTAGGCATAAATCAATTTGTAAATCGATTCCTGACAACATATCTTTAATGTTTACATATAAACTAACAAACAGGTCTATTAAACAACTATGTTTAAATTCATTTTTTAATTTGATATATAATAAGAATGTCAAATTTTTAGTAATTGAATTCAAAGATTAATTTGCACAGCGACTTGTAAAGAAGGTTCATTGAATTCTGTACTAATTATAGGACAAAGATCTCTTAATTTTTTATTACAAAAAAATCTTGACAAATACGGCTTATTGCAAGCAAGTTTATTAGCTTAATTAGAACAAACTTATTTATACTTCGAAATTAATTAGAATTTTTAGAAACTAATATTAATTTAAGAAAACTAACACTATATAAGTTCGCAAAAAATTGAAAATAGTTGGTAACTCGATTGGTATCGCTTAAACACTTATAGTTGGCAATGTCGATTAATAATCTCATTGACGTATAGTTTATTCTCTGGTTTAATCAGACCAGCCAACATAAATTTATACGTATTTTGTTTTATTAAATTCTGGTGCCAATTATTTTTTCTTTTTTTTTGATTACTTAAAATATTTATTTTCGATTTTTGACGTCGATATCTTTCTTACTAGTATTACTAACTTAAAAACAATGCATTCTGCATGTTAAGATGCGTACCTGTTGAAAAACATACGAACGTATAGTTACATTTTGCTTAAAATAAAAAACACGTAATGACAAATTGCTTATGAAAATATTGTCTATATAGTTCGATAATATTTCATTTCGTTGTAAAACACTAGTGCCTCAACTTTTCAAGTTTTTATGCTACTATTAATAAATAATTCAAACACATACAGATTAAGACGTATAGTATTAAGATAAGTACGACAACCTTTGTAAAATATAATCTTCAATATATTACATGGTCAATATTATCCTCGTTTGCAGACCACACTTCCTGTTTTTTAAACGTGTTTTATCTAATATTTATGTTTGTTGCTTCAGTATTAGAATATTGCAGATAACGCCATGATTACGTTAAAATAATAAGGTTTTCTAGAGCTAGATCATGTCTATCAAATTAACACCAAATAATCCCCGAAAACGTTGTAATTTTGATTCCGAAATATTGTCTTTGCCTATTTTAAATAATTATAATATTGGTTTAAAGCTCGAAAACGATTGGTTTCTCTTGGAAAGATGATAAAAATAACTAGTGGCATTCGGTGTTTACATGCAATATCGGCATTTTTTGGCATTGCTGACATTTTGGTCATTATCCTGGCATTGTCGGGGTTTCACTGGCACTATTGACATTTTGCTGGCGTTATAACCATTAACTAGCAGTAACAAGCATTGTCGAGCATTATTGATTATCTTATAGGATTCGATCAAACGTTTTATGATTATTTTGCTAATATTTTTGTACCTGATAATTCATGAGAAAACTCTAAGCTTTTATATTTACTTCCATTAATACTAGTAACTACAATTAAAATATGTCATTAATTTTCTCAAATACTATCCAATATCCTCTAATGAAATTGACATAACATTATTAAATCCAGTTTTTTTTTAATCAAAAAAACATTTTTCCTAAACAAACTTTTGGCAGATTTTATTTGTAATTATCGAAAAGAAATTTTCGATTTGAAGAAAAGTCATGGCAAAATTTTAAGTTTTAGATTGTAATACAACTGTTAACGTAACTCAGTAATTAACAAGGTTTCACATTACCGCAAAAATTATTTTTTTGAAAAATGGAACCGACCTAAAAAAATCACTGGCCAAATCGTTTTTGTTTAAACTTTCGTTTAGCATTAAATGATTAAATTTACCCTCTAACTTGACATAAAACTTGTTGTAAACGCCCAGACTCTGTATTTTAAAACTACTGATAGTATATACTGATTATGACAAGTTAAAATCATGTTTTTATATCAAGGATATTAAAATTACGTGTCAGTTGGTAATTGTAAACGGCAATATCAGAAATAAACATCAATACTGAATTAATATGTAATATTAAGTAGGTATGTACATACTTTTAGAAAAAAAATACTGTGCAAGGTTTGAACACGTAGCCTGCAGTTACGAAGCGTATGTTACGTCTAACTCCTACGCTAAGTTTTTTATGATAGCTGCTCACGAAACTACTAATTAACTACTAGCATCTAATTTTTTTAAATTCAGAATCTGAAAACTAAACGCAATCACATAAGACGCCGAGATACGTATACTATCGTTTCGCCTTGAGAATCGCCAAAAAATCAAGATCGCAGTTGGTTAAATCCATTTCATGTCTCTTTGTAAGTAAAAACGTACAAATTTTTAATTTTTTGTATCATTATTTTCTTTATTTATCCCTACTCTTTGAATTTCTTAAGGTTTTTTTCGATACGTTACTCTTTTCTTACTCGCACTGAAGACCTGTCTCTAATTGGCTATTTCCTTTCACGTATAACCTCCCCTTATTCGTAACTCAAAATTTCAAACAGATGCGTTGCTAAGTGAAACATTGAAGTTATACATAATCTAACAGGTATGACCGTATTCTTCAAACTTATACCTGAGCTCAAGAAGAAAATTTAACAAATTACGACGTTCAAATGATCGCCTTCAGATAGTATGAAGGATGGCATCAAAAATAATAATAAAAAAAAACTCTAACTAAACCTTAAAAGAAGCGTAACGTAAAAACACGATTTCCAAAAGCAGCATCACTCAAATAAAAAGTGATGCATATTCTGTAAGATCAGATACTGAAAGTGATGGTCTTTCAGCTAGTGAAGATCAGATTGGAAACTTGAAAATTGAAAATGAGGCATATTAGGCAGTGTTTTATGACAATTCATGGTACTTGAGAAATGTTTTAAATGAAGATGAATTGATTAAATTTCTGGGACAAGCTTTAGACTGGTTTATTTGACCACGACGTTACAAATGCATTTGTTGCTTATTGCAATTTGACATTTTACGTTTGTTTGCTGATTTTTTTACCACTTTTATGCAGAGCAACAATTTGAGCACGTTTTATATTGTTTTTTCTTGCCTTAGTGCCCTATTAAAAAAAATATGAAATAATAACAGTAACAATTGTAAATGTGCTTTTACTAAAAAAAAGTTATATTAAACTAAAGTTTACTAACTAAATCAAATAACAATTAGTTTTAACTACTGGATGAAACTACCTAAAACACTTCAAGCAGAATAAATTCATGTCATTAAAGCTAGCTCCGCCTTTTTAATAAACTAAAAAATGACTGCTGATGTATGCCCAATACTTGCTACCTTGTGCCGCAAAAACAAATTCTTTTTTACTACATTTACAGTTTTTACGGTAATAATTAATTTTTATGACAACAGATAGCCCCGCCTTTTTGATAAAATCAAAAACAACTAGTGTGCTGAATTGTGCTCAGTATGTGCTACTTTGTGCTGTAAAAATTTTTTTTTATTTGCAAATTTCATGAAAACAAAACCGTTTTTACGGTGATACGTAGCCGCGCCTCTTTCAATAAAATGAAAAATAACTTTTATGTTGAGCTGTGCTGAGTATGAGCTATTTTGTGCCACAGAAACAATTTTTGTTTTTTCACCATTTGTAGATTTCATGAAGACAAAATCTTTATTACGATGGGAGATGGCGTTGTTTTTTGTCTTACTCAAAACGTAAAATGGCAGTTTGCTGTTTATTGTATTATATTGTACCGTACAAGTAATTAAGAAAAAAAAAATTAGTTTCATTGTACCACAGTTTGAGAAATGCTATTACTACCTATGTAAGAAAAACAAGTATTCGTTCTTGGTGGTTCTGTTTGCAAAATTGTCCGTTCCTTCATAGCTTTCTTTATGTTGGTGTCTTATGTAACCGTTCTACCTAAGTGCTTTTTAAGGTGTATCTTTTTACTGGCTAGGTGTTGCTCGTGGCTGATCGTTTTCGCTTTAGACAGTAGTGTGTGATCATTTTGTGACGAATGATTTTCATAGTAAAATTACGATTTTTTAATGTAGTTTTTTCTCTCCATTCGCAGATGTTGAAGAAATCAAACCGTTTTTTTGTGGTGAAATAGAAAATTACTAGACAATACGTACTATTTTGCGCCTAAATATATATGTAGAGACATATATTTCATTTACAAATTTCATGAAGATCACAAAAAAATTTTCACTTTTTATCTTAAAACAAAAAAAGTGGAAAATGACTATCGATGTCTGATTTTGACGAATCTTTATGTTTCAGAACCTCTAGAATCCAAAATTCCCAATGAAAAGACGTTTATTGTTGATTCTTTTAGAGTGGATAACTCGAAAGATGACTACAATAGTAAGTAACTATTTTTGAGTAATTACTCGGTAATTACTAAAAAATGCGATTAATACTATAGACGAATTCTAGAGCGAATTAGTTTGTCGTTGGAGTTCAAAAATTTTCAACAACAGGTTCAATAATGCTAAGGATAGAGACACAGCGGCCCCAATGCTATATAATTATTGTAAAAAAAGCTGCATGGTTTGGCTTGCCCCTTAATAGCAACTATTAGAAACCAACAATTTCTAGACCACATCAACGCACTGTACAGAGCGATCAAGTTTGCTATGAAGAAAGAGTAGAAGTAATGGTAAAGAGAAACCAAGAGAGAAAGCTACAACTTGCAGTATACAGAAAAAGGATGCACACCGATAATATCTACATGCCATGCCATCTCAGTATCGCTCGATGCCGAAAATGACTTATAAACACACTACTACTGTCTAGAGCAAAACACCATCAGCATCGAGCAACACCTAGCCAGTAAGAAGATGGACCTTAAAAAAACACTCAAGAAGAACGGTTTACACAAACAACAACATAAAGAAAGCTACAAAGAAACGAAAAATTTTGCAAACAGAACCAGTAAGAGGCATTTCTCAAGTTGTGTGTGCTTCTTGGCACACGAAAGTATGAAATCAATTTTTTTTTCTAATAATTCTAGAAATATTAAAATACATATTTTAAAATTAAGAAATAAAACTATTAGTTGTACAGCACAAAATAGTACAACAAAACGCAAAATGTCATTTTACGTTTTGTGTAAGACAAAAAGACAATCCATCGTAATAATGATTTTGCTTTCATTAAATTTGCAAATGGCGAAAAAACTAAAATTGATTCTGCGGCTCAAAATAGCATATACTGAGCACAACTCAGCACAATGGTGATTTTTTTGTTTATCAAAAAAGGCGGGGCCAACTTCACTGACATATAACTAGGTACATACTGTTGCAAAAAGAAAAAAAAATCCTATAATACTAAGTTTATGTTAACAAAAAACCTCGCAAAAAACTAATTATTGCATACAAAAAAAAAGTATTATTATGTTTATTTAAATAAATAAAATTGGGTCTGTTATTTAAAGTTTTAAAAAATCAGTGTGCGCAAATATAGTTTCTTTTAAACAATTTCAGTGACGTTTGTGATTCGATAATCTTGATCAATTGTTGAGTGACTTTATATGAAAGAAAATTAGTGACAAAAAATCAGATTCTAGAATCTACTACAGATTTGAGTTTCTCTTTTTATATAACTTTGAATTGGTAACTGTTAAAAACTAAGATTAAAATAGCGAAAAATCATCACGACAAATTTTCATTTAATGTGCCGAGCGTAAATTTTAGAAATTCATTCATGAAAAATTGTTGTCATTGTACGTCGAATCAATATGGCACTCAACTTGGCAATTTCAGATTTTGCTGAAACTTTGTTTGTTTATACTCTCTGACGTCCTGAAGTCAATTATCATTAAAAAAATTCTATATCTTATAGTTTTTTAGTTATAAATTTCTAAAAATCACAAAATATCGCATTTGTGTATGCGTGCGCTTTAAACTAAAAAATATTTTAATTTGAGTTCTACAAGTCCTAGAGAGTTCAGTAATAGCTCATTGTAAAAGGATTTAATGAGCTTTAATGACAGCTTGAATGGTAAAAAACAATTTTTGAAACTCAAATATTAATTGATTTTGAAAATTTTTAAAATAGCATTTTTAATTTTTTTAGAATCTATGTTTTTAAGTGAGGTTTTATGAGTCCACCATAAAAATTTGAAAGTTGAGATAAAATCAGAAGTTATGAATAACATACAGTTGTCAAGAATCTTAAGCGTCGCCAGCATTGGCATACAAGCTTTATAATATGCGAATTTTTTTTTAGTTTTTACCAAGAACTGTGGAAAGAAATTTTTCTTGCGAAATGTCCGTAATCTTACAATAGCGTTTGGTTGTTTCTTTTTTGTCAGATTTTCGTAGTGAAGTAATTTGTTTGTGTAATTGATTAATTTTTTTAATCTTTGGCTGTTGTGAGACGATTTACAAAAATCAACAAATTACATAATTTTTTTTTACTTTAGTCACTGGTGGACTTTGTATTGTTCTCAGGAGAGAACAAAGTTCACTGTTTTAACAGATTTCATTTGAAAGTATTATTTAACTTGCAAAAACATGGATGGGTTATATTAGAAACATATATTGCAAATTTAACAGAATAGATTCTTAAAAAATTGTTAAAAGATGCAAAATAGACTGTCGTAGTCTCAAGAAAGTTAATTCTTCGCAAAAAATTGTAAACCATGATAGAAAGGAATCCAGGAACTGATTCCTAATCATATGAGCATTTGCAAACAATTTTGATAAAATTTCTTAAAAAAATTGCACTTTTTCCAGCATTCGCTGAATATACAAAAACGAAGAAATTCCGTAACTTTGTTATGTTAAAGACCTGGTGTTTGAATGGAGTAAAGCAGGCAAAGAATTAACGTGCGCAAGACGTTATTTGCAAAGCAAGAATTGTCATCTTCCCAGATTTTGCTTTAGAACCCATATAAAAAATTACTTGCTCTAGTGTCCATTAGTTTTGTAAATACTGGATTATGTTCAATGATTGCCAAAATCTGGTATTTCAATTTAATATCGCCGTTATTTTCTTTGGTAGCAAATTATTTGATAACAATCCGCAAATGAAGCACAACGTGATACTCGCCATACCCGTCTTCGTATTAAAATAATCGAAAAATAATAAAGATTAAGTAATATAAAAAATATCAGTGTCAATTCATAATACGCGAAAAAACTACCTACTGAAAATTAAACACACTTAAGAACAAATAATTTTTATATAAAAATCAATAACTTTCTACAATTTGCACAGTAGATATATTAATCATTTCCGATTTTAATAAAATTTCCTAGTTACATTAGCACAGTTCAGTAGTAACACGTTCAGATTATTTTGCGACTAAGATTTCTCCGATTTTTTTGCGATGTCGTGATATGTATATAAACATATAGGAAGTCGTTGGTGTCAAGGAAATCGTTAAACAGTTGTTTTTGTACTCATTAACAAGTTAAAGAACCGAGTAGGTTCAAAAATATAGAACATTATAGACAATACTCTACTTCTCCATTATCATTTTCGGATATCAACAGGACAAATGTAACTGCCGTTAAATTAGTCGCACGCATTTACCTTCACAATACATTTAATCGGATGAAGCGAGACAATAGGCGCCTCAATAAAATATACTCGAAAGTATAATAGGAAAAACTCACCGTTTACGGAAAATCCAGTAAGAGCAATACAACTCACGAAAACGAGCAATAAATCCACAATTAGAGCCATTTCGATTCACAATATTATAATTTAGTATCACAAACACAACTAACTACACATTATTTCACTGTAAACGACGGCATATTTACACAAACCTATTGTTGATTGTCAGGAAATTTCACTATCGCAAATGCTAATGAAAGGCCCAACACGCTATGTTATTTATTTTAGGCGGCTACCCTTTAAAATTTTCAAGTAAAGTCTATCTACATTGTGTCCCTTAAAACAATAAATTCTTATCGCTAATGCTTCTCCAAAGACGTTGATTTGAAATTTCGTTAATGAAATACGTAATAAAGAAGAAGCGGTCGAATACACTCCTTCTCTCGAACCGTCAGTGCGCAACTAAAAGCTGAAGCTTCTAGCACGGCGCTTTACCAAATGGGGGGGCCTTCATTTAACCCCACATTTATCCCCATGCCTATAATCGCATGCCTCTAGGCCCAATCAGTCAAAAAAAAAAAAATTATAACCCGTTCCCGATTTATTTATATTTATAACACCGGAATGCCTTTATTTAATTACAATGCAGAAGGCGTCCACGATAAAATAATTACATTAATTATCCGCTATGAGTTATAAAGTTTCACGAGAAGAATAATTCCGCTACTAACTAAACTATTTTATGCCCTCGTCTTCGACAGTTTTCTTAAGATTAATTTTGTTTTAACAAGTGTTAATCTACTTTATGTTGCAGCATAAATAACGATACTTTGCTTAATTGTACACTTTCAAGATAAGAATGTTTATGAAGTGCAGGTGATAAAACACCACTTGATCCATACATACAAGCGTGAAAATTTCTGTATTATGTTAACACACTATTTTGAAACTGTTAACGCGCCGTTTAATCGGTTTTTTATATTAATTATTCGAACATTAAAATTCATATGCTGTCAAATAAATATATGTCGCGCTCTTGTGATATTAAAGTGTTGTTGATGATCAATTTTGCAATTAAAAATATGTTAACTCCGCACTTCTTAACGTGTTCGAATTAATTTTACTGAAGCTGAAGCATTTTTATAGCGGTAATCGGATAGTGTTGTTAATTGAGATGGAAACGTTAGAATTTAATGTAATGTGACAAAATTAATAAATTTATAAAATATTCTTCGCAGCTTTAGTTGTCTACTAATGTTAATATCTTAATACATCTGGCTTGTGTAACTTATCTAGCGTAAAGCATTAACACATTATAAATCCATCCATTGCTCGTATTTTTGTATTGCTTATTCATGTATATTTTTTTAAACGCCGCGTTACCGAAAAACTTGGCGAATGGATTTAGTTCAACAACGAATTTAAATAAAATAGAATCGTATAGTGCGCAAACCCAATCTAAATAAATTATTAAAAAAGTTTCGTAGAACTTGCGGTTGCCCTTTAGATATTTATACTTATAGATGCTATTAAAGAAATTAAATGTATCAGAACCATAAGGTAGTTTGTGGTATCCATTATAAATTGGGCGTTTTTCTAAGTTAGTTGGCGCCTGTGTGCAAAAATGTTTATGGCGCCCATGAAAATTATAGTTAAAAAAATTGTTTGGTATTCTTAAATAAAAAGTTAAGTAAAAACAAACAAATATCTATTCAGATGACAATAATACAAAAAATATAAAAATAGTCAAATATACAAATCAAATACACTATACAATGAATGTCGATGAGTTATACCATTGTATTTGCATATTGCAATGGTATAACTCAAAAATAACAAAAAAATTTACAACATGTAATTAAAACAAATTCTCCTTTACAAGCTACTTCTAACAAATAAAAATAAAAAATAGATTCTTTCTGTCAGAACTGTCAGGTAAACCTACTCAATATTACGAAAACAAAATAAAATCCACTTCTCAGCAATTTTTTTTATATGGTGAATATCTATTACTTCTAATATACATAGATGATTCTATTGAGATAATAGATAAATTTGATAACCGTTTTTGACTCATGGTCGACATTAAATAATTTTTTATTAGCTTTAATTTGGAGAAGGATTTTTCTGCAGTGGCAACAGATACTGGTAAAGTGAGTAAAAATTGAATAGCAACTGCTAAATTTGGATATACTGCAGTTAAATCAATATAAAATATAAAACTGTAAAATTTTAAATATATCATTTTTTAAATCATTTAACGTAGGCTGGATTTGTTAAATTTCGTCCTATAAATAGTCTCTATCTATATCTAAATTATCTTTAAATCTTAGTTTTTTCTGCAACTTTTTGCATAATAGTCTTAGTTGCGATTTTTCAAGAGTTTCGTCTAAATGGTATATGAAAGGCTATGATTTTCTAATAAGAAAAATACTTCAATGACTGAAATTACTTGATCGAGAATGCAGTAAAAAAAGTTTTCTATAATGTTTTAGGATCTGAAATTGGTCTAACTGTTTAGTTTTTTGTCGACGACATTGGGTGGCTGTATGAAAATTGAGTTCCACATCTAACTTGTTTGCAGTTTCTTCTGCTGCAGTAATAACGCCATCAAGTTTCTCATGTGTACGGAATTCAAGCAAAAATTGTTTTAATTTTTGTAAAGCTTTCAAAGCCCATTGTATATATGCATAGTTTCTGATTCACTTGAACTTAAACTTCATACCAGATGTAATCTGAACATATAAACGTTGTAACATAATAATACATACAAATACAACAAAGACCAAAATGGACTGTATTTGAAAAGTACAACTTTTTAGTTGACAACTATTGACAACCACATGACATAATGTTACTGAGAATACAGAAGTACAAATACAGGGTGTAGACCCAACATGACCTCAGTCTTGAAAGTTAAACAAAGAAAAGAAACCTTTCAATAACAAACATGATAGAAAATTATGCAAATTCATTGAAAGTATATAATAGCTTACTTAAAGTCATATAACAAATTAAATTAAACACTCGCGCCACTATCTAATGGAAGCGGGCACAATTTCGTAAATGCACGTCGAACAACCATTGTTTGTGCGTACAGACGCCACTTGGTTGATGCCATCACAGCCTGGATAAATATCTATGACACGTCCCAATTTCCATTGTAAAGGAGATACATTTTCTTCTTTCAGCAGGATTAATGCTGCCACTTTGTGCATTGCTGCAGCTCGGAGATGTACTCTCGGCTCCACCGCTTCCACATTCGTTGATGAAGCTGTTGGATGTGTTAAAAATAGGCAAGACGAGAACAAGGTAATTCAGTTACGTCTGGATCTGGCAGAATAGTGAGTGGTCTTCCCACCAAAAAATGTGCAGGTGTGAGCGGTTGTAAATCGTTAGGATCAGCAGACAGAGGAGTTAAGGGACGCGAATTTAGGGTTGCCTCAACTTGTGACAACAAAGTATAAAGGTCTTCATATGTTAATAGTGAGTCGCCGAGAACTCTTTTTATATTGTGTTTTGCTGACTTGATACCAGCTTCCCACAGATCACCAAAATGTGGACTGCAAGCCGGAATAAAATGCCAATTCGTTCCTTCGTTAGCAAGGACGTCAGCAACAAATTAAAAATTAGTTTTAATAAATGAGTTCATTCTTTAAGTTCTGAATATTTTCATTATCAGAATAAATATGCATGGGCTTACCGCGACATGAAAAAAAAACGTCTAAAGGTCATAATAAAGGATTTAGTTGTGAGAGAAGTGACCAATTCCAAGTGAACTTTTTTGGTCACAAAGCATACGAAAATACATAAATAAAAGTTGTAGGACTTTGAACCTATATCTTTACGATCTACGATGAACTATCTGTCTTACAAGACAGCGCCCTAAAGTAATCCAAAATCTACTTCGGACTGCGAAGAGAAGCAATTGAGGACCAGCATGAAGCAAAGCATTCTGATATGCTCTCTGGTAGCAATTAATTTGGCTAGGCAATGTTTGCCTGATAAAAGAATGAGATGCTTCTTATTAAAATTGAAATGAGAATAATGAAGTCTGCCACCAACTCGAATGGTGCCGTCGGCGTCAAGAAATGGTTTGAGGCTTTTTAGCGACGAGGAAGGTTTTAATGATTTACCTTGCTGAAGATGCTTGAGCTCGTCTGGAAAAAACTGTGCTTGTGAAATTTGTACTATACGTTTGAATGCATCTTTTAGATCAAAAATTATGAAAGGACCAACAGTACGATCAACTGCAGGCAAACAACAGTTTCTTCGAAAACGAAGAGAATACGCAACAACTCTCTCTAGCGGAGTCATGTTAGAGAATTGCGAAATAAGGTATGAATCCTGTGTAGTAGTAGTGAAAGATTGTGCTTCGCTTTTGAGTTCTGGAAGCTTAGGAATAGAGACAATAGAGTTAGGCCATATGGATTCATTTTCATATAACCAGGATGGTCCATGCCACCACAATTGGCATGATTTTAGATTGTTTGGTGTGATCCCTCTAGACAAGAGATCAGCTGAATTCGATTTGGTTGGTCGTGTCTCCAAATAGAGTGAGAAGTACGTTGTTTAATGTCAACAACGCGATGGCAAACGAAAGTTTTCAATAAGTTTGGATTGGTTTTTAACCACTCTAACACTATAGTCGAGTCAGACTATAAATAAGAAGATGAGATTTGAAGATTTAAAGCTTTCAGAACCTGCTCTGAAAGTTTAGCCAACAATGCGGCTGCGCTAAGTTCGAGTTTTGGAATAGTTACAGGTTTCAAAGGTGCTACCTTAGTTTTAGCACATACAAATTTGGTGAATCTTTGTAAACGGATCTAAGATAAATACATGCGCCACGTGCATCGAAGAATCACAAAATCCATGAATCCACTTCCTTGCGATCCTTTCAGAAATTGGATCATCTCATGATAACTTTTCCAACCATAACTGTTGGAGCATAATTTTAGCGATTATAGTAGAAGGCGCAAGTAACCCAAGAAGATCGAATATTTGAGATATTTCGAAGAGCATAACGCGTTTAGTTATGATTTCAGTTGCAGTTGGTGAAATAGTAAATACGAAGCTATCTACCTGAAACGAACATGCCAATCCAAGGGTATGAGTGTGCTTGTCAGCACCAAATTCTAGAACACCAGGGTGGACATCCGCATTAAGAAGGTCCTTTAGTATTAATGGATCATTGGATATCCACTTAAGAAGAATAAAAAGTACTGAACGTAAAACATTTGAAAGTTCTAAACAAATATTGCGTGCTTGGAAAATATCATCGGCGCCAGTAAGAATGTCGTCGACATCAAAATCATTTTTTATCATGCGAGAAATTTCAGAATTAGAAGCTTCACATTCGATACCTAGTTGATATAGACTACGGATGGCTAGAACAAACGCAGATGCTGTTCCATATGTAACGGTATTGAGATCGAAATATTGTAATTGTTTGTTGGAGAAGATCTCCAGAAAATACGTTAAAGTGAACGCTGTTTGGGCTCATTCAACACTGCTCTGTACATCTTTGTGATGTCACCAGCAATAGCATACGTATGCTTTCGAAAACGAATTAGGATAGAAAATAAATCTTGCTGTATCGCTGGACCAACCATTTGAGTGTCATTTAAAGAATAGCCAGAAGTTGTGACAGAAGAGCCATTGAAAACAACACAAAGTTTGGTGGTTAGATTGGTTCCTTTCAACACACCATGGTGGCGAAGGTAATAAGAATATTCGGCATCAGAATGTGACAGTCATGTATCTCAAATCTTGGTAGTCCTGCATGAAGCCAATGTAACGAGTGCATAGTTCTGGATTGGACTGAAAGCGGCGTTCCAGCGACAATAACTGTTTTCTTGCCATGTCTTGAGATTCTCCAAGACATGCAATCGGATCTTTGAATGGTATTGAAACAATAAATCTACCTTCTGCATTCTTAGAATAGTTTTGAATAAAATGTGCTTCGCAAGCACTTTCTTCGGAGGAAAAAACCTTTTCTTGGGGGTAGTTCTCGAGCTCCCAAAATTTTGAAATGCGATCTGGCAGATCGTCCAGAAAGCTTAAGTGGCAACGTGATTGAGTAGAAACTGCGTTACTATCTTGTCCGGATACCATCCATCCAAAACGAGTTTTTTTAAGAATAGGCAATTGTGGACCTAGCCGCACTTCACCAATACATAATAATGAAAAGAATACTGGTGAACAAATTAGCATATCGATTTTACCAGGCTTATTGAAAAGCGGGTCTGACAATTTAATGTTGTCAGGGATTTGAAAATTGTTGCAATCTACGTGTAAACTGGGGACGCTGCCAGTTATTTAATCAAGAACTAAACATATAAGATTGATTTGAAATTTGGTATGATGTGAACGCACAGTTGCTTCACACTTTGAGTGAATCATAGAGGAAGTTTTGCTTAAACCTAAAACTAGAATGTTTGCATTATCAATGCGCAAGTTTAATTTTCGACACAGGTCTGAACGAATAAAATTATATTGAAAACCTGAGTCTAACAAGATACGAATTGTGTGTTCTCTTCCGGTAGAATCAAGGATCTTAGCGGAAGCTGCTGGCAACAAAAATTCAAAACTGTTTGTACAAAATGCAGAAACGGTTTGATTGGATTTGGCAGGAGTGCCTATAGAGCTGGCAGATCCTGGCTGCTTATCTAAGATGACCGTAGGGTTAGGTCCAATATGCAAAAAAGTTTGATGTTTGGACTTGCATGTACGGCAAGTAAACTTAGAAGAACATTGGTGTATAAATTGACCCATATGAAGGCAATTGAGACAAACACTCAATTCCTTTGCTTTGGCAATTCTTTGTCTAGCAGATAAATCTAGAAACTCTTTACATGAGCTTATTGAATGAAAATTTTTGCAAAGCACACAAGTTGATGTGTTTGCTCGAAAGGATTTTGAAAAGTGTGGGTTTGGTTTGTGAGGGACAACCTTAGCGTCTTGCTTTGATTGCAAACTATCCAAGAGATTGGCATTGTTTGTTAGAAACGATTTGAATTCATTGAGATTTTGTAAAATGTTGGTTGATGAATTTCGTAATGTTTCCCATTGACGCGTAGTAATAGGATCAAGTTTGTCTGATACAATTTGAATCATGACGGTTTTGAATAGGTCTCCGTCATTAGCTAACGAACGTAATGCAGTAATGTGTTAGATTGCATTATAATTTATTACTTCCTACAGCCATACTTATTTAGTTTCAAAAATTTCCGTTTTAATTCTATATTAGAGTACGCTCGTTTGCTTTAGTAATTTATATTTCGTTACCATTTGAGGATTTTGCGTTTCTTGTGCGAACAAGTTTTTGGTTGCTTATGTTTAATTACGTGTCAACTTTATACCTTTTTGTTGCATTTTGATCATATATGATTTCATCTGATATTTCTGTCGTCGGAACGCGTGTTAGTTTATAAAAAAGTTATTGAGTCAGTGATGATGATGTGACAATTCCAAAACGAATTATATCGAGAGCTAAGAATTGGCGCGCGACGCGAAGGGTGTTTCGCCCCTTATGGATTGTAAAGTTGTGTGTTTAAGATTGAAAGATACCCGAATTCAAACATTTTTGGATATACTACTTAGTAACATAGATTTTAGTTAAGTTTACGTTAGGGTGATGTTCTACATCATCGAGGTTAACAAACTCCAAATTCAGATTATGCGGCTAAATAAATGTTATATCCAATAAAACCTTTACAGCTTCCTTGAGTAAGATTAATCACTCCGTTTGAGACTGGGATTACCATCCAGCTTCTGGATCTCGCCACCCGCAGTTTTTAACAGGAAACAATATTACCTCAGGTATTTACAATTTACTTTGATTGTAAATGATTTTATTGCAATTCTGTTTGAGTTCATTGTAACTTTGAACTTATCAAATTGAATCTTATTTCTAACTTTGACTCATGTAATTTCCTTAACTAAATAAAACATTAATATAATGATTGATTCGCCGTTGGTAAATTAATTTAATTGATCGACAAGTATTCATTCTTATATTTATGGTTTAATCTTAAGGAGAATAAGATTTCGGTCATTTACTAATGCGCCGTGAATAATTTAGTAAATAAGTTTAAATAACGTTGTTTTATATTATATACGTCTAGTATTTCTTTGTTCAATTTTTAAGTTCGTTTGCTCACCTATTAATAAGTAGTCATGCAGTTTCATTGGTTTTTTTGTTTTTCATTAAATTTCAACGTTTCTAAATAATAAGTAAATGAAATTTTCTTACATTGCATTTTTTAACCAACTTGATGGGCTTCTGGGTAATCAAAGATCTAAAAGCTAATTTTATGGCGTCCTTGATTGACGTTCACACCGTGTTTCCGTTTTTTAAAATTTACGAAATAGTCATAAATTTCTATTCCTAGCTAATCTCCCTTTATAGATGTGGATGTAACTGGATTGACTGCTGAAAAGCCCGTTTGGCGTCCGGTTTGTTTCAATATCTAGTGAAAACCTATCTGATGATGCCGAGCCGGCTAAGAAGTTTTCTGTAAAATTACAAGAAATTGTCAACGAAACTGAACCGTTATTTTGCTATAACATAGAAAGTCAAAACTTAAAAATGCTCCCAAATAAAACGTTCGCTACATCAAATGGAGTCGTGACAGGAACAAAACTTTTCGTTATTGGTAAATCTAAGAAACGTAAAAACTATATTACTTTCACCAAATGTCACATCACTTATCCAATCAATAAATCAGCTAGTGATAGAATGGTTAAAAAAGCGATATCGCAAAAAGTGCATTAGCTGAATTTTACAAAAGTCCAAAAAAGTTTGCAATATATTTAAAGCTTTGAAATTTCTAAACATCAAAGATGCTGTCTATACGGTTGTTGAGTTATAAAAGGAACTGAAACCTGTCACGCTGCAAAAATCTTGGCGTAAACTTCGACCGGAGGTTATGACCAAAAGTGATCTGATTAAGGACGATCAAAACAACGACATGTTTATCGTTAAAAATCTAAATACTCTAGAAGCGTATGTCCCTATCAGTAAAGTTGAGGAATAGATTACCCAATGTGACAAATACTGTAAAACCAGTAAAAAGCTTAATGAAAACCAAGTTTAGACTGCTGTTTTGGAAAATAATGGTGAAGAAACTGTGAACGAGGACTTTGACGGCGATGATGACCAACTGCATACTCAGATTTCACACACCGACGCCAAGAACTTTTTTGACATTGCCTTTCAGTACGTCGAGCAGAACTCAACTTCAACATCTATAAACATTTCATGGCTCAAAAAATGTAGAAACTTTGCATGTAACTGTAGAGTTTCATCTGCTAAACAAAAATCTATAACTGACTTTTTTTCTAAATTATTTTTTTACTATGCTATTGTATATAAATTAAATACATACATAATTATTTCAGGTTTATTGCAAAGTTTTTTCTGTTAATAATGTTTTTGATAACGTGTATTAAATATTGGTTTTTTTCTTATAATTCGACCCTTTTTTAGGTTCCGATCATATGCTCAGTACTAAACATGGCGGATTAGAAGGGTCCTACTGTTTATTTTTTGTGCAGTAATTTACGAAACGACGTTTGTATATCTAAATTACATGTAGTATTATAAATATAATACAAAAAGATCGTTGTAGAATTGATTTTCTTGATTGCCAATTTTTGAAATCTATTCTGAATGTTTTTGAATTTTAAAACTAATTTATTTATACACAAAATATTTACACGTTTATAATTACACGAACTAATTGAATCTAACGATATTTAAGAAAAACACGCTAATTTATGTATTACGATCACTCGAGAAATAATGTCCGCGGATAACTTCTGTTCATCTAAAAACTGACACTTGTTTACATTAAAGGCATGTACGTTTATATTTATCTCGAACACACGCGTTAATCACTTGTATATTTAAACTTCATAATCTTCTTAACACTGCCGACTTTGAATAGGTAACTGCCTATGATTCGCTTGTACCGCTTTTATACATTTCGCTATCTTCTGAGAATTATCTATGTATATCCTTTCGTGAACGTTCTAAACGCCGACAACAATTTCGCGAACGTTTCAATACTAATTTTTTAAAGTAAAAATCAAAATGTAGTAAATTTTTTTTTACTTTTTCTCTCATAAATAACTGCTTAATCGATTATAAATGGTATTTTTAAGCCTTCATTGCTTGAGTTAAAAAAATTGCATTGGTACTCGCGTTAAGCGTCAAGACATTTACTAAATAGCTGTAAAAATAATATCAATTCTCACAAATATTTTTCGAATGGTCGCTGTAAATAAGTTTATTACATTTTATGCAAGCAGTTTTTCGTCAATTGTTTTTTAGAAATTAAAAACTACTAAGACCAGGCGTTGAAAGATTTTTTTGTAGATACCGTTCTAGTGTTTTTGGTAATGTTCGTCTTTGCGCTTTTGTTTGGCAAAAAAATTGTCTAAGTAACTGCTAATTGCTTGAAATAGTCTCTGCGAATAGTTTGGAACTGTGTCTTATAAATTATTAAAGAATTTATGCTGTCACATCGAACAAATTATAAAATATGACCTGCCACTAATGTTTTGTTTTCGGGTCAACATTATATAAGAAACACATTTGGTCGTAGTGTAGACGCTTTTTTTAGTTTTATTTAGAATAAAATTCAATAGCATTATCGCAGTGCAGCAAAATTATAGTTTTTGATTTTTTTATCACGTATGAACAGAAAGTCATATTTACTTTAACACTAAACTTTGTTCTTGGTGTTGAATGGCAGAAATTTTAGTGTTTTTTTTTTATTTTTACAAAGCGTACTCACCAGAGTCAAATTCTTTTGACGTAAAGTTCATATTAATAGAACGATTGTCTAAAGATTATCTGTCCTAACGTTTCTTCCGGTTCCATGAATAGGTTTTGTTAGACAAAGTACAATACTTTGGATATCAATTGGCAGTTTGTATTTCCTTTCTGGTTGACTATCAACATACATTTCAAAACTTTGCAAGTAATAGATTTTTACATCTACTATAGAATAAAATTTGATGGCATATTTACTGCAAATGTTAGGCATACACACCAATAAAAAATGAGAGTACAAAATTCTCTTATGGGAGTTTTATATTTTGTTAATCTTTGTTGTCTAGTCAGTCAGAAAACCAAAGAATGCTACAAGTTTGTTATGAATTACGCCTTTTTCATTCTTTTACCGGCTGAGTTTTGTTTTGATATTTTCTATATATTTATTGGTACTTTTTACAATCAGATCTATAACTTCAGTTGCTTCCTTCGCTAATACTTTCGTATTCGGAAAATGTATAACTAAATTATACCTGCGAGTTCGAATACTTTGGCGCATAGGCTTTTGAACCATTGGGTTTCTTTATGTTTGTCAATAAAATAATTACTTGATATCTCTTGTTTTTCGTGATTGCTTGTATCAGACGATAATTTGCTGTTGCTCGAAATCTGGACATTTTTTTCAAGTTGCTGGATGTCTATATATTTTAAGATCAGCGCAATTGTCAGAGTTATCGCTTTCCTCGAACGTTGTTAGAATCTCTGAGTGAGATTAGCTATTATTTTGTTATCTTTTTTATTATTATTATTATAAGAGTTACAATTTTTGATTTAATACTTTATCAAGAATATATTTGATTTTTTTTTAACTTCTATTCCTTTGGCAATAATTTGATTTACTTCTAGATTAGCTGAAACGAATTGTACGCCTTTTGATTTTGCTGATGGAGAATCAGAATTGGTTACTGGGTTTAATGTTGAATATAGAGAATTTTATTTATAAGATTGATTTTTGTATTTATTTTTTTAGAGGGTGCTTGACAAATTTAACATTTTTTTTTATATCAGTTTTTGTATTTTATATTTTATTGAGTTCGAGGAACTTTACCTCGATATCGTTATGATAAATTGATATATCTGGCCTAAAAAAGGTTGCTTCCTGTTTCTTTAAATTTTTTTTGGTTTAAAAATATTTATTTTTTTAAATTTTTTAGTTAATCATTTTTAGTAAAAGTTAATAAGTTAATTAATCTTTTTTTATGTTTTTAAAATATATACTTATAGAAGTTCATTAACTAATTTTTAAATATTATGTTATCCCATATTTATATTAATATTTACAAAAAACCAAGTTTTTCTGAAGAATTTGCTTATCGTTATTTTAAAAAAATCTAACAATATTATAAAAATATTTGTTGAAAAAAAAAAACGCTCATTCAATTAAAAAGAAATTTTTTTTATTGTCAGAAGAAATCAAATAGTGCTCTATGGTAGTACCTGAATCGTAAAAAAATCAGTCAGTAACCTAACGACGTATCAGACCGCGTCCAAAGACTTTAAACACTTCTTGTACAATACCTAATAACGAATACCTTCGGGCGAGACCCTATTTTTAATAGACCCTTTACACGTGTCTAGTGGTAAAAAGCGACACTGGTTTTCACAACATTTGAAACATAAGTACTTGGCTAGAAAAAAAATTATGCCGATTAAAGAATATTAGTTTTAAAAATTGCGATGTCTTATTAATTAATTCTTAAAATTTATAACTTTTAATAGACAAATCTGGAATAAAATATTTTAAATAATTATTATATTTTAAAATTAGTTTAGAAAGGTTTTTCATTGTGGTGAAAAGCGATAAAAGCTTCTTATTTCAATTGCTTCTGTATAACTTCAATCACACGTTTTTATAAATATAAACTTATTTACTTATCTTTATATCAGGTTGAACTGATGACAATTTTTCAATATTAATGTTTTTAATGAAACGTCACCTTTATATCGAAATGTAAAAAAGTAAAAAAGGGAAATTTAGCTAATGTGTTTCTAGCGCCGTCGTACATAATACGATTTATATTTATATAAGTCAAGCAAATAATGAAAACATATTTCGTCCTAATTTAAAAAATCAACCGACTTAGATTTTGATACCTACAGCTAGGCTTAAACTACTAACTGTATTAACAAATTCCAGATAAAATAGCGGCTATTAAGTATAATAGGTAGTTGCAAATTAAGCAAGGATGAATAAGCTTTACCGGTATGTAGTCCCATTAAATAAATATGCAGAGCACCGATGTAATTATCTCGAGGCATGAGGAATTCACTGTGGACAGGCTTAACAACAAAATATTGTTAACATAATTAAAACACATTTATTTTGCTATGAGCTTACAAAAACAACTCAAACAATGAGTCTCTTGAATAAAAGATAGATCTTTTAACTTTTCTGTCTATCAGTACATACATAGTATATGAGAATAACTTTTGTACCAGTTTCAAGCAATAAAGGAAGAATTAACGTGGAATTTAGACGGCAACGTCACTTTCAACTTTAAATAAATATTGTGACAAACGAAAAAATAATAGTTAAGATAAATAAGTGTATTAAATGCAACTGCAATAGTATATAAATAATTAAAAACAACGTTCAATAGAGTTCACTGTAGCATAGGTTTTTAACATTAGCGTCAAATAAAATAATTCTTTTTTCTATTCACTTAATCGTTTAAGATAATTTTCTTTTCAAAATTAGGCACATATAATCAGAGCCTCGCCAAAGTACGTTGGTGCCGGGGTGCCAGTTAAAAGTTGCCGCTCCTAATAAGCTTAAAATATTTTAGTTAAAAGTTGATGTAATGTGTTAATTATTGTTTTCTTTAATTTTCCATCATCTACAAAATCAATTGTTAATAAAATAATTAAAACAGATTGTAATGTTTATTTCTTAGCATTATTACTGACCTAGTTTAAAAAAATGTATTTTGTGTACATGACCACGTTGATTATTGGTTGTAACCGAAACAAGACTTTGCATAATTAAATAAATAATAATAAAATTTAGCTTTCTTAGAACTATTCGACAATCTGATTTATTTCCGTCTTAATTTTTTAACGGATTTCTTTAATTGATGCTAACTGATTCGTGTAAACGTACTCGTACTTTATAATATTTAGTTTAAATTTTCAGATACTATTTTAAGTACGTGTACACACTAGGTAATTATAACCTCCACGTAGATTACGGGTTGAGCAATATCCTAATAGAAAATTGCCTTCAATAAACTATATTTTTGCGTGTGCGTTAAAACTATCTATGAAGGCCGTGGTCAAGAAAGACTACCCCATGTATTAGCAACAAAATCTCACAGTACGCTATATCGTGCTGTTCTTTGTACCGTTACCATGTTCAACAAGTTCAACAGTTAACCGACGTTGATTTTAAACCGCGACCTAAGTTTTGTTAGTGGTTGCAGCAACAAGAACCTTTTGACCCTAACTTTAGTGCCAAAATATCATTTTTAGATTATACTTGCTTTACACAAAATGGAGTGCTAAATGTTTACAACACGCATGTTTGGAATAGAAAAAAACCTCATGAAATTCAACTAAGTAACGATTTTCTATTAATGGTATTTTAAAAAATAGTTTAATTGGGCCGTAAACCGCATATTGCTGACTGTAAACCACAGACTGCAAAGCTGGTGCTGCCTGCGGTTGATTCCATGTTAAACCCAACAACAGATCAAACTTGCAGTCAATCGCTTTGCCTGAATACAAGATGTCAGACGTATTTGGCGATCCCGATACGATTTTGGGCCTTTTGTTGGAAGAGGAGGACGATGATGACTTTTTGTTACTATATGCATGTACCAGAAAAAAAGGAAAGCTGACAATGCCTTTATTTAAAAATAGACTACACGAAGGAAGTTATTCAGTGCTCATTAAAAATCATTTGTCGAGTGACGAAAAAATATTTCGAAGTTATTGTCGTTTAAATAAAAGACAGTTTGATTTTGTGCTCAGTTTAATTTTGGAAGATATCAAACCAAAAGTTCTAAGAAATGCAGTAAATGCCGAAGAAAAATTATTTTTAACTTTGAGGTGAGAGAATTCACATATCAAGATAAACTTGCTCTTGCGATTCCAGGAAAACTAAATCTGTAGGTTGTGGTGACCCAGTGCTAACGGAAGAATAGGCGTTTGACGTGTGATGTTCTGCAATGCTAAAGTCTGTCGATCTATCGGCATGTTCTGACAAAGGAGATGCGTACGGTACACTGAGGTCATATGAAGACAGAGACGAAGAATGAGGTGTTGGAGACAATATATCGATGTCACTGCATACTGTATTTGTTGATGTAGCACTAGAGGTAGTTCTTGCTGCCATGATCTCATAATTTGATAAAACGATGCCAAGATGTTTCTTGGCTTCTGCTTTATTAACTGATGGTAAACTCCTCAATACTTCTGCAATATGACTGCAAAATAATTCGACGTCATCATCTTTCCTTTTTACAATTGTTTTTAATAAAGTTTGCCTCTTTTCGTCCCTTTCTTTCCATAAGTTAAAAAATTTATCATCGTTATTGATGCGTTTTAGGCGTTTATTTGGAGCCCTTGGTTCTAGATTTCAGTATTTGTCTTGTTTTCATCCTGTAATTCGAAACGCTCGCTTGCATGTTCTTGATCTGCTTCTGCATTTTCACTCCAGATCTGTGATAAGAAACTCCTTCAAGAAACAACAATTGTTGGTGTCTCTTGTCTTTCGAGTTTTTTGGGGCAACAGAACCAGTTCCTAATTTCTTCTTTTTCTCAAATCTGTTGTAACCATCCCTGATGAATTTCCATTTTTTCTTGTAATCTTCACCTGTAAATAAATATATAAAAGAAAATATTTAAAAACGTATACCTAGTATTTAGGCATGTTTTACTTTGTTACAGATTCTTGGCTACAGGCGAGAGCTTCAATCTTTGTCATTTGCGTACCGTATATCAGAGTCTTACATATCACGAATTGTAAAACATGTACTACATATTCAAACTCAGAAATTGGTGCCAGTATTGATGCCACCTTCTACTGAAAACGATTTCAAACGTGTGAAACAAGATTTTTGGGAAAAGTGGAATATACCTAATTGCGTTGGCGGTATAGATGGAAAACATGTCCGCATAAGAGCACCTAAGAAAAGTGGATCCGTATTTTTTAACTACAAAGATTACTTTTCTATTGTTGTCGCTGATACCCTGTATCGACTCCACGAGGAAAAACCGGTCCATCCTGTCGCCACCGCTGTGGAAAAGCACCCTGAGCTGTGGTATCCCCGAATGTTGCGACTAGTCCAGGAAAAACCCAACGACTGGCCCGAGTATCGGATCTGTAACAACCAGTTATATAAACATTTTCCCGCTAACAACGCCGTAAGTGACAAAGGACTGCAAACAAGCTGGAAGGTATACGTACCTAAATTCCGGCGACGCCAGATACTAGAAGAATGTCACGACGTACCAAACGCCGGTCATCTTGGAGTCGCCAAGACGCTAGCCAGAACGTTCCAAACTTACTACTGGCCAGGAATCACACGAGATGTTTGGAACCATGTACGTCGGTGTCAGCAGTGTTTCCAGTACAAAAGCCAAGTAGAAATGCCAACCGGGAAAATGTACTTTTACCAGTGCCAACAGCCGTAGAACGTTGTAAGTGACGATTTATTGGGACCTTTGGTAGATTTATTTGGCACTGCAAGGTTAATCAAGGTTACGTTTAGTTTTAATTGTGCTTCCAAGGAAATGGCGGCGTGATTTTCCAGCTGTGAACTTTGATGTAGGAAATTTAACTAAAATACGGTGCTCGTTAATTAATCGAGGTGTTAGTATGATTTACACAGGTGAGTTAATGTGTTATACAAACGGTAAAATAACAAGAAACGGTTAAACTAGGAATTTGCAGGTTAAGTCGGACCGGCGTATTATCTACAGGTGTATGGAAAATTACTAGTATAAATTCCAATAGTAAATGAACGTGAATGTTACTAGCACAAATATTAAGGGCGTACAATGATCGTTGCTGAGATACAATCAGGATCTTAAAATGTAAATTACTAGAATGTTACGATTTGTACGAAGTTTACTACAGGGTATGTATGAATTGTGAAATGACAATGAACGAATGGGTTTTTAGAGATGACAAAGTACAGGGATGGCAACGGACTTTAGGGTGAAGATGTAGATGTAAAGAATGTTGTTTCGGTAATGAATACTAGTTCTCGAGATTTAACAATAATGAATAAATTCCACGTGGAAGTACGGTTTATGCGAAACCCCGGTTTATGTATTAGGGCTTTGTACAATGATTACCTAGGCAACTATTGGCTTTTTCGCTAGTGTCTACCAACAAGCAATTGTTCCCAAAGGCTTTTAGAGACCAAACGACCCAATACAGAGATTACGTTGGGTAGTGCAACTATCGGTTTTTTTTTCACCGTTGTCCACACTGGCCCCAACACGAAATTGCAGATCGGAGGAATTATTTACAACGGGGATGTATTAGAAATAACTAAATTAAAAGGACCATTCAGATAAAATAAAAATAAAATCAATCAATTCTGGTACAAAAGAGTAACTACTTACACATACAGGTGCTGACGATGAATACACTCAGTACAGGTGACAGGACGAGGTACAGAATGAATGAAAGATGATGATACAAAATGCAACAAATATGATTATGGTACAAAATGAACGAAATATTCGGATACAAATGGTAACTCGCGAATCAAGAGAATTGTCAGGTACGGTGCAGGTTGTTATTAATTTTGGACGTTTCAGGCGGGTTATATTTTCCAGGTAAATAAAAAAAAGAAGTGGTAAAAATATAGATGATTTTCCTGGTGATGCATGCTCTTTTATACCGCTGGTTGTTACGCTTCGGGGGACATTTAGAGTGGGGACTCTTTGTCTGCGCGATCATCGCATCTTGTAGACGCGACGCGAATTCAATCAAGGTCTTTACTGAGAATAATCGGCAAACATTGCACGCTGACATTTTTTCGAGAGTGCGGGGCTGCTCTATCTGCACCTGAGGAATGCAGTCCAGAGGAGAATGGGTACACCACCCAGACTAAACGTGGTCGTAACTGGTTGTCTCAAAAAAGAGCCAACTAATGCGAACTAAGACTAACTAAACCCCAAAGCGTTGATAGAATCCAAGAATATCAAAGGAACAAGAATGACAAGAATAGATGCTGGGTGCGCGTCACGTAGACGCCAAAGTACGGCAGTGTTGCCACGGGGTCGATCAAGTATTTAGTGTGTTAAAACAAATCTGTTGTGATCTTAAATTAAGTTAAACTGTAGATTCTTTTATCTGTTTGTTTAAATAAGCAGCGGGATCAAAACTAAGGCCTTTACGCTTTTGACGTTGCACGCAGACAGGTATACAGTAATCGCGTGTAATCTTTTTAATCATTTGTTGTATGGGAACATTGTTGATTTTATATTTATGTATATACAAACAGGATAGATAAATACACATTATTAAACCATATAATTATCTGTGCCTATAATGGTGACCCTTGATTTTCGGTAACATAAAACACGTGCTCAACAATAAGAAGATACGTCCTCACCGCGCCACGCCGTTGAGTACGCGGAAAAATAAAAACGTTTGTTAAACTACTATTTAAAAAGCGTGGAACCAACTAGATAATATTCTTTTAGCAGCACATGCAAAACAATGGAGACCAATTTAAATATAACTTCCGCAACGTCAATAATGCTACCCGCAATTTGGCCGACTAAGGTAGAATTTTGGTTTTCGATGGCCGAAGCAAAGTTCGAATTAACCTACCCTAAATTAATACGAGAAGAGACGAAATTCAATTACGTCCTCACAGTCCTTCCTCCAGAGGTCGCAGAGGTAAGCGACATAATCATTCAACCTGATTCTCAACAACCACAGCAACGTCTGATTCCCAGAAGTTGAAGAAATTGCTTTCGGGAGAACAGTTAGAAAGTAAAAAACCTTCACAGGTGCTGCGTCACATGAAACAGTTGGTACAAAACTCAAAGTACTTAAACGTACGTAAACTTTAAAGGAACTCTTCTTACAACAAATGCCTGCAACAGCCCAGCAAATATTAACCAACCGCAGCAGACACAGACACGTAAACATACCTCCTGTGAAAACCAAATTGCAAGTCAATTACGAACAAACGGGAAGTACGCTTCCGGAGTCCCTGACAAAATAGAAGCCAAAGGCGTAACTACCGAGACAACAGCCAGTCTGGTCACTGCTGGTACCATTGTAAGTTTGGAGAGAAAGCAAAAAAGTGTACCATGTACGTTTGAAAAAAACGAGAGACAGCAGTAGGTTCAACGACTTTTGCTACACCACTCACTCGTCGCCTTACACTCACCAACAACTGAAAAAGTACCCTGATGGATCATCACCTAAATTAAAAACGATCAAGAATAATGTTGTGCACCATATTGAGACCCAAGGTTCATCTGTTTATTGCAGACCTCGGAGATTAGCACCTGATAAATTAAAGCACGTGAAGGAGGAATTTCGCCAAATGCTTGAAGCAGGCATTATTAAACCTTCTTCATCGTCATGGGCAAGTTCATTACACATGGTTCCAAAAGCAGATGGAGCCTGGGGACCTTGTGGCGACTACAGGAATTTGAACGCCGCAACTAAAGCAGATAGATATCCAGTCCCTCATATTCAGGACTTCAGTCACAATTTATGAAACTATTTTTTCGTTTTTAACGTTTCAAAGATTCCTCGATGATGTGTTGTGGGATCTCGATTTTGTATATGCCTACATCGACAATGTGTTAATTGCATCCAGCACCAAATAAGAGCATATGAATCACCTTGAGTTAGTGCTGCAGAGATTTTAAAAATGTGGTATAGTTGTAAACCCAGATAAGTGTGTTTTTGGAAGCAACGACCAAAAATTTTTTGGAGTTCGAATCACTGAAAAGGGAATCTATCGACTTCCCGACAAGGTGCAAGTCTATCAATGATTTACCATTACCTAAAACAAGTAAGAAATTACAACAATTTTTAGGCATGATAAATTGTTACCGAAGATGGCTTCCGAGTGCAGCCAGCACACAAGCTCGATTGTATGCGTTACTAAAGGATATCAATCGCAAAAATGTCGAACTGACATGGAACGACATTGCTGTCAAAGCATTCATAAAAACCAAACAGGACCTGGCAGAAGCAACTACCCTTATGTATCAAAACCCATCTTCTTCAATCAGTTTGGCAGAGGATGCATTGGACATAGCCATTGGAAAAGTTTTGCAACAAGGCGATATAGGCAAACAACAACCGATTGTATTTTTCTCAATTAAACTCAATCAAACTAAAAAGAAGTACAGCACATATGATCGCGAGTTATTAGCGATTTACAAGGACATCAAACACTTTTTACGGTCTATACAGATCATAAACCAATTACATTTGCGTTTAAACAAAAACCTGAGGAGTGTAGCAAACGGCAATGCAGACACCTCGACTTCAGCACAAATCCGAGGCACATGTCACAAATCAAAGTACTAAGGCAACGTAAAATGGACACAGACTCTTTCGCAAAGGCACAAGAAGAGGGACGAGGAATTAAAAAGCCTCTTACACAACGTGAAACAGGTTTTTAAGATTTCTAGCATTTATGTGTAAAAATTGAAAGAATTGTTTTATGAATCAAGTGCTGGAAAAAACAGACGCTATGTACCACTACGCTATCGTCGGAATGTGTTCAACACTGCACACAACTTGTCACATCCAGGGACTAAAGGATCAACGAAATTAGTGGCAGAAAAGTACTTTTGGCCAAATATGAATAAGAATGTTACGAATTGGGTGAAAACATGCATACCATGTCAGAGAGCCAAAGTAAATAAGCACACGCGTACCCCAAACGGCACTTTCGCCTCGCCAGATGCTCGGTTCACACACGTCCACATGGATATTGTAGGTCCACTTACTTATTCAAATGGTAAGCAGTATATATTGACACTGATTGACCGATTTAGCCGTTGGCTCGAAGAGCCCCAATACAAAACATCACTGCTGAAACATGTGCCAAAACAATTGCAGAAACCTGGATTGCTCGTTTCAGGATTCCATCCATAACTACGACTGATCGTGACAAACAGTTCCAATCAACTTTATTCTCAGACTTGCAAAAAAGCACGGGAATCCATCGGACGCGAACACCTTCATTTCATCCAGAAAGCAATGGTCTAGTGGAACGGTTACATCGTCAATTAAAGGCAGCATTAAAGTGTCACGACACTCACTGCACAGAGTCTCTACCTTTAATTTTGTTACAAGTTCGCAACACAATCAAAGAACCTCTACACGCTACACCTGCAGAAGTTGTTTACGGCACTACGTTACGATTACCAGGCAGTATAATTCATACACCACCATAAAAGGTCACAAGTGCTGGAAACTGATTTTGTTACTAGGTTAAAACAACATATGAAAAGTATTACATATCCAACTGCAACCAATCACCAGAGAGAAACAGTATTCCAACCAAAGGATTTAAGCAGTACCAAATATGTATTTGTGCGTTTTGGTTGATCGCCTCAAACCTGCTTTTTATGAAAGTGAAGTGGACAGAACTTCAAATTGAAGCGATGAAGAAAACACAAAGAAAAATTCTTCGAATCAACCAAGTGCTAGTGAAAATGCTCCACCGAAACAAAGTAGATCAGGTCGACAAGTGCGATTTCCAGCAAAGTATTCGGACATGGTAAAAATTAAACAAGTAAACACTTAACCACAAAATATTGCGTATAATTATATATTAAATTTTCTTGTTAATATTATTATTGTTATTTAGTTTTCGTTTTAATATTTAAGTAGGTTATGCATTGTATTTTGCTTAGATTGTATTTTGTAAAATGTTAACATTGGCATGCACAAATGAAACCCATTTACTTAATCGGGGTAATGTGGTAATCTTTTTAATCATTTGTTGTATTAATTGGAACATTGTTGATTTTATATTTATGTATATACGAACAGGATAGGTAAATATCCATCGTTAAACCCTGTAATTATCTGTGATTATAAACGAATAAATTAAAATAAGATATTTTTACAGTGATCCAAGTGGCTCATACGTTATACAAAAAAACTACAGATTATGCAACCAATTATACATTGGGGTATTAGTAATTCGGATTGCTTTAAATTATCTAATTTAAAACGGCAGAGTGCCAGGAACATTTTATTCTTTCATCACTAATTAATAAATAAACGAAAAATCGACAACCTGAAATGATATTTATTTTAATTTAAGCTTAATCTTTCCAGTAGTATCTGTCACAAACGACAAAGTAGTTTGATTTCAATCGCGCGTAAGATTACACGCACCGGATATGAGAACTATAGTCACACTCACATAGTAATGCACATGTTTGATTACTTCCCACAATCCGGATCTGGTCTGTCAACTCTAATTTTGTACAGTTGCACTGTAGCTACACTCGTAGGAATATGTCTGACAAAGCCTAAAATGATCAAAATTGGGAACTGGTATGATTACTTAGACAATATGAATCTGATCTGGTGTGGTCTGATACGGATCTATAGTGGCTCTAAGTAGGGTGCAATTTGGCACAATTGACAAAATAATCGAATACATTTATTACTGTACATAAATGTAATATTATTTTCTAATTGGACTATTTTTCTCATACATTAACAATCGTTTTAAATAGTAAAGAACACAATTGCAATTCACAGTTTTTATAGAAACATTTACATAATGAAATTAGTTGCATAAATGTCTGTACTGTAAGCTAAATGAAATTTTATCGAAGAACCATAAATTATGGGTTATTAAATAAATAGCGAAACTAGGAATACATTTATATATTTACTCTTACTCTTAAATGAATACAACCCCCGCAATTAAAAGTAGAAAAAATTGTGTTTACTAGCGTAAACATACACAAACAATAAAATGTATAAAATTCACAATAAAATAGGTACAATGACAAAATAATGTAAAATAAAGATTAATAATAGAATAGAGTGTAGGTCAAATAAAAAGACCGAATGAAATCCCACTTTGAAATCTCATAAACTCTGTCAACAATAAATAATTTAGAATGTAATGGTTTATACATTGTTATCAAATGCTTTTTTAAACAGAAAATCTACAACTGTAGATATTCAATAAAATATACCGACATTATTTGTTATTAAAGATTACAGATGCGAATAAATTTGAACTTTTACAATAGAATAATCGATTACCACAAAACAAAAATATTTTACTGAAATCTATTGTATTTAACGGGATGTCCGTGGGTGTACTTACAAAAGACAATGTAACATTTTGGATTCATGCGGCGTTTCATTATCAATGTGATTTATTTATTACCATATACAATCGTTAATATTTGACAGTGATAAATAATTTACTTTCAATTATGGTTTTAATCTTTTTTTAAACACTACATATACTAATTAGTTTTGTAATTTAAAAACTCCAAAGTATCCTCCATCTCTCCGTTACCCTCTTTTCTTTAATCTCAGATTAGACTTAGCGGAGAAATCCCCTTAAATAAAAATATTTCTTTAATAATTTCGAAAATTAAAAAAAAAATCCTAAATCGGACTTTTATTAAAATGTAAGCTCTGGAAAGTGATTGCAAGAACATTTTTCAATTAGCGAAAGGAACAATTGTAGGATAGACATTAATTAGTCAAAGGAGAAGGTGAGAAAAACTCGACGCCTACCTGCCTGTTTTGCGGTGTCAATTTACATGTAGTCCTCGTGTTGGACCTTTACATCGCCTGACTGTTAATTCCGAGCCAATTTATGAAATGGTGGTTTAATGTATGCAAAACGAACTGGTCGGCATCGTCTTTGTACATCTCTTACCGCAGATGATGATACAACGAAGAGCTTTTGTATATGCAACTGTCGAGGGTGCTGATTGATACGTTTTAATTTAATATAACCTTCAAAGGAATTTACCTAGTAAAACTTTTCATGTCAATCAAATGAAACCCTCACTAATTTACATTTGTACCAAGATTATTAAACATTCGCTGAATGGAATACTTAAACAGTTGTGGAGACAAAATCCTAAATTAAATTAGTATTTCGGGCACTTAAACTCTCTACTTATGACTCACATAAAATTCACACAGTCAAATTAAACAAGTAATATTTTAGATAAAGGTTTCCTGTTAATGGTAAATTAACCGCAGCTGCATTAAAAATAAAATATGTAAAAATAGATGACAGAGTGACGTTTAATCTGGAAAAGTGCTTAGGAAGAATTCTTAGAATTGTCACTTCAGCAAAAAAAACTAAAAATGATAAAAACTAGTTTTCCTAATAGATCTTGTCGAACATAAATCTCAGAAACGGAGCAACATTTTTTATCGTGTACATCGTTCACTAATACTTTTGTATTTATTTTTGTATATAAATCTCAGCATTACTACACTTAGGATTTCCTTTTTATTTGATTACAAATAAAAATTGCATTTACTATTTTATTGTTTAAATTGAATTTGAATGACATTCTATATGTATATTTGTTATAAACTGTATTTTTTGTTTTGATGGATTACACTGATCGACAAAATTTAACTTTTTGCCAGTTAAATTAATTAAATTAATGTGTGTGTCGAATATTTTGCGTTTTATTTCAAATTTGAATAGTATTTTTTTTACCGGGTAAGGTTTTTCGTAATACAAAATTGAAAAGATCCTATCGTAAAGTGCTTAGTTCATTTATTTAGATTTAATCTGAACCAAATGTATTATTTAACACTGTAATTTGCTCAATATTGTGCAGTAACTGTCGACAAGCATATATTTATTGCATTTTTCTTGATAACGTTTTTCCATTGTTGAAATATCTTGGTGGAATTGCTTACTGTGTTGTAGCTCACAGAGCCGAGATTTTCAGGAAAAAAGTCAATCTGTGAATCTAGAAAACATATTGAAACCTTCTCAAATTCAAGAGTCTTCTCAAAGTTGTTATCAATCTTCTAGAACGTATACCGAAAGATATGGAACACTCGAGAAGGATTTCCAAAATGTGTATATATACGGAACAAACAAATCGTAGGTCAGTTATTTCCGTAATGCGAAGACTGCAGTGTTAAGAAGATTATTCAAGTCTAAATAAATAAGTCGTTAACGCGTGTTATAAATAAATCTACGAAGTACGTGACTTTAGTGTAAACAAGTGTGTGAAGCTATCCGCGGACTTTATCTTATCTTCGTGTAAGTGATATAAATTAGTGTAAGTGTTTTTATTAAATATTATTAGATTTAATTAGTTCGGTTAATTTAAAAGTGTACATATTTTTAGTATAAGTAAAAATATTTTTAGTAGTTTAAATGAATTAGTTTTAATAATAAAATTCGTTACAATATTTTTAGCGATATCGTACGTCTCAGAGCTTTATAGTTTTGATGTAGATTTGAAAGCTTTTCTATTGGCAAGAAATGCAGTTACGACTTTTTAAAGGATTTTTATTTAGCTTTTTCAACCTCATTCAAACATTCAGTAATGGTCATTTATAAGCTGTCTTATTTGTGGACCTTTAAATATTTTCTTGTTTATTTCCTTTTATTCCTCATTGATTCTAGGGAACTTGTACCGGATACCTAATAAATTTTTTAGTCTTTTAAAAAATGCAAGAACCCGAGTTTGATTTGCTAAGAAAGTTACGTCTTCAGAATTTGCAAGTAAAAGGTTACGTTTTCTGTCCAGGTATCAGATTTCTTTTCTTGACAAAATGCGATTTTGACTATCACATTCACATAGAAAATAAAAAAATTCAATATAGCTGAAGACCTAACCAAAGTGCTATAACTTGCAAATTACCGCATATATTCCAAGAATGGTGTTAATATCGTATCTTCAATAGCAAAATCTTGTTTTGGACGTGTCTTTCATAAAGCTTACATAAGCAACAGCAATCCAAGGTTTCTCATTTCCAATATGAAGAAACTGAATTTAGAAGAATTTATAAACAACCTTCTTTCTTGAAGATTATGACGGCCCCTTAACTCACTCAATAGTGAATCGACATTAATAACATAACATAACATAATCAGTAGCTCTTATATCTCTAAGGTGTCAAGTTTTTATTAATTTGCTACATTTAATTTAAAGACTTCAAGTTTATTCTACACTGTTGATAAATTTTCTCCACTCTTTCTTGTCTTTGGCTAGTTGCGTGGCTTTACTTCATTTTTTCTTCTTTTTTTACCGTATTTTCACATGTCGGTATTCCACTTTTTGCATGTTCTGCCTCTTCTGTTTTGTTCAGTGGTTCTGGATTACCATACTCTTTTGGTCTGTCGGTTGTTATCCATTTTTATCATATGTCCGAACCATCTTAGCTTCCTTACTTCTATCTATCTTCTTCCAGTTTAGTTCTTCTTTTATTGCCGGCTTCTTTACTTTATCTATCGTCTTGGTATTCGTTACGCTTCTTAAATATCTCATTTTAGCCGCTTGGATTCTGCTTCTCTTGTTAAGTATCTAGTTTTCACACATGTGAGCGTTGGTACGTATATGGTTTTATATGCTGTCATCTTTGTTTTGTTGGATACTTGTTTGTTGTTTAAGAATTATTTGCTGAGCTCTTGTTAATTTATCTTTTAGATCCTTTTTCTTGTTAACTATAGTTTCTAGATACTTATATGTTTTGGTTTCTTCTATTGATTCTCTTTATTCATATATCTAATGGTATTGATTCTTCTTTCTTTCTCACTATTTCCATACCTTGTGTTTTTTTGTATGTTTACGTTTGAACCATACTGCTTCGCATTTAAATTCCAAGTTTCTAGATTGTATTCCAGTTTTTCCTTGTTTTTTTGGTTTCTGCCATTAGTAAAATCGTGTGCAAATATGCATATCTGAGCATCAACTGGTTTTAAATTATTCCAGCCTACATAGTATTTTTTGAACTTTACATTCCTTGATTATTTCATCTATTGTATTTATGAATAGAGCTGGGCTTAAACTTTTTTCTTGTCTTACTCTTTCTATTGTTAAACATTTTGGATGTTCTGTTATTAGTTCTGATTTGATTAGTAGTGATTTTGTATAAGCTTTTGATTGCATCTATTAATTCTTTATATACTTTTTTTTTGCTTTTAGACTATCCCTTCTTTATTAGTTCTTAGTCCATTTAATATTCTGCAAATAGTTTGGTGTTTTCTTTGCTGTTTGACTTCATTTGGTCGAATTTTTCCCAGCTTTCTCTTTTGGTTATGGCGACTATTTTCTTAGTTTTCTGGCGTTGTAGTTTGTATTGTTCATACGTTTTTTGTGTTCCCTCTTTGAGATGTTCTCTCTACAGTGTTTTTTCTTTCTAGCCTCTTCTCTTACTCTTTCATTCTACCATTCAGTTCTTTTGTGTTTATTTCAATTCCTTGTAGTACTACATGTTTTTTAGCAGAATTTGTCATTATATTTTCAAATATCTTTTGATCCTCTCTCAATATCCTTTGTTATTTCTCTGTTTACTCCTATTTCCTTCTCTACTCTGTTGCTGTTTGTAAGTTTATGTGTGTATATTTGGTCTTTTACTAATTCTACGATGGTTTTTCTTTGGGTTGTTACTTCTTTATTAATTTTATCAACAAAAGTTGTTCCTACTAGGTTTTACACCTTTTTCTTACTATTGTATTTTTAATTCCTTTTTCTTCAATTTTGGCTACAATTGGGTAGTCAATTATAAATTGTTCATTCCTGGATCTAACTTCTCTAATAATTTTGTGTATCCGTTTGTGTTGGAAAATGGTGTTTGTGATGATTAAGTTGTTAACTAGGCAGAATTCTAGTAGTAACTTCCCATTTCTGTTTACCAACTCTTCTCCATGGCGTCCAATAACTCCATTCCAATTTTCTGCTTTATTCTCCACTCTGCTATTCAGATCTCGTATTATGATTATAAACTTTTTCCTCAGATTTTATTGAATTTTTGCCCAGAACTACTACAGTCGTCATTCTTTCGTTGTAATATTTCCACTGTTGCACTTTATTTACTGTATATTTTTTAATCATGCATGTCACTTCAGTTTGTGCTTTTACCGATTCATTTACCCCCACTGTATATCATTAAATTTCCATTATGAACGTTTGTTGTCCCTTGCTCATTTTTTTTTTGTTTTTGTTATTGCTAATATTTCTATGTTAGTTTTTTCAATTTTTTTTGTTAGTTTGATCTCTTTCTCGTTCAATCCCCTTACATCCCATGTTCCGAGTTTTATTGTTATTGCTTTGCTTTTGTCGTTAAATTTTTGTTTAGTTGTATTTTGATTATTGCCATATGCATTGCTTTGTTCGTTACTTTTAAATTCATCTTGATTAGTTTCTAGTAGTTTTTGTTCGTACCGTTTTAGTAATTCTTCTTAGCGGTCGTTCCAACGTTTTTTTTTTTTTCAGGGGATTTTTTCTCGATCGTGCCTTTATAGATTTTGCTTATGTTTCTTTCCCTTTGTGATTCTTTCTGCATATTCTAATTCTTTCCAACTTCTTTATTATATGTTATTAACTAGCTTTTTGTCCTTGATTCCTTGCGGTTTTTCAATGTGGTATTAATAGTTTCCATTTGTTTACTACCTTTTCCGGGTAGTCTTGTTTCATTCATATTTTGAATCATTTTAATTTTTTAGCATTTCTTAAAACTTTAGTTTTTGTCTTGCCTTTCGTTTTAATATTATGTTCCTGTTTTATCTTTCCTTGAACTTCCCTATTCTTGTTACTTTTTCTATGTCTATCCTTTTTTGCATGTTTGCCCCTATTTTGTTAAGTATTATTTGAATTTTATTGTTTGTATCTTGTTCTCCTTTCTTCTTCTCGTTCATTACTCCTTTTATAATTAGATTTTTTCTCCTCATTTCTCGTTCAAGGGTTTCAATTCTTTTGTCTTGCTTAATCGTTTGATTCTTTAGTACTGTGTTTTCTTTCTTTAAGTTTGATTTAATTTTTCTATTTTGTCATTCATAAAATCTAATTTATTTTGGATTTGTGTAAACATTTTTTTAATTTCTTCTATCTTCGTCATTTTTGCCACTAACTTTTATTCATTTTAGTGTAATTCGGGTTTGTATAATGTTGTCTAATAACATCACTAAATGTCCAGCGGTAAGGATTGTATTTTTGTACAATGGTCAGCTATTGTAAAATTTACTTGTTTGTATTAATTTATGTGCGATTTCTCGTTGGTATGTTACTAAATTACTTTTCCGTATGATGGGTTGTCTATCCTTAACAATTTGAGCGTAACTCTAGTTTTCTTATTTGTTTATCACTTATCTATCATTGGACGCAATTCCCAAATAACAATTTTATATTTTATAACGTTTGAGAGAACGTTTACAAAACAAAATTTACAAAACACTTTTTGTCCTAAGAACGTAACTTAAACGTTCTTACAGTAGCTATAAATGCAAAATGGGCACATATTTATAAAACATATTCGTTTTTTAACGTGTTTTATAAAGCCAACAAAACACTGTTATACGATAGTTACGTAAACGTTATATATCAATTACAAAACAGTTTCATGAATATTTTATAGTTGATTGGCTCTTTAGTACAATAGCATCGTATTTTACAAATGTGATTATATTTTAATGAATTTTTAATCGCGTATTCAATAATAAAAAGTTAAGGAAAATGGTTGAGCAGGCGAATCACATATAAACCAGCGTAACTTAACAATAACCTCCGATCCATTCATTATTAATCCTTCTGAAATAATTATTTTAGCTTCTTCGACAAACGGTTGTAGATATGCTGGCAAATCAGGTGGTTTTTTATTACGCCAGTATATACGAATTGTTTTATAACTATATTTAACACAATAATTTTGCGCTTTAATAGTAGTATTGCTCTATAACTGCTTTTCTCTTATTTTTATAACTGAGGCTTTGCGCCCTTTTAATTAACAGTTATATTGGAACTTCTGTTGTGAGTAATCTGATCCAGAAAGCAAAATCGTTATATAATATTACTAATACAACAATTATATAACGTAGTCACATACTTTATTAAACAGTTGTAAAAAACAGTTCTAAAGTAATAAATGACAAAGCTACATAGCTGTTATAAATCAAATAATATTTGTAAGGGGTGAATCTCTTATAACGAATATTATATAAACGTTTACAAAACACTTTTATACTTATCTCATAAGTAGTTTTATAATTTTGTTGTAAAAACGTTCTAAACATCGATTTAAAAAACAATTTTGAATAGATAACAAAATAATCTTCCAGACAACTTTAATAGAATCATTTTACATTTAGAGAGCAACAACATAACTACAATAAAATTGAAAAGTTTTTTAACTTAAGAATTATAAAACCACTTTGTTACTTGGGTTTGCTCCTTATTTGAAAACTTCTTAACCTCAATTATTAACATTGTTGTACAATTTTACCCTCTAATCTACCAACTTGTATTTGTTCAATTTTTCCTCTGCAACATCCACCTCGCTGCTTCTTTTTCACAAATTCTCAGTGTTTTAGTTTACTCGATACGGCCCCCAATTGGTTTAAATATCCGAGCACCTCTAAAAACGTATCCATAATAGATACATTAAATTGCCATTTGCGCAAAAGCGTTAGAAGTCTTGTTTACGTCCACAATAAGAAAAAATTGTAGTTTCCTTCTCAATGAGATTCAAACTCTTTAATCTAAACACCCACAATACTGTCTTATTCTTTGACAAATTTAGATTATTGAGTTTAAACTAATTAATTCTGTGAAGTTCTGTAGACGTCTCACAACAATCTGAAAGAAAACAAGTTGCGAAACACAGTTTATAACAAAAATAATGGGAGGAATAGGAGTTAAAAGAACGAGGTAGAACAATAGTAATTAAATAACGGTTAGAGATTTTACAAATATCACAGTTCATAATATTGATGCAGACCCTTTAGATTAGGCAACCTTTCGTACAGCTAATTGTATTCAATGCTAAAATGCACTACATATAAATGATTTTAATAGAATAATAAAATTTAAATTAATAGTTAAAGAGCAACTAACGTATAATCACCGTAACTTCCAGCGTACTATTTCGTTTAACATGCAGTTGCAAAGTTAGTTGATTATCAACAATTATAATGAAAAAAAATACGAGTACTAAAACTTACCTCAACCGAAAGTTCCTTATCACAAGTAGCAATGCTCACTATTTCTTTATGTTTAAAAACAAAAGTATGTGTAGTAAGTAAGCTTACGTACGACGATTATGTGCTTCACTTTGCCTTTGATAGATACTTGATAAATGTCACATCAGCGTACTCAAAACTCAAAACAAATTGCGTTCTATAAGGTTAAACATGATATAAGTATTGCAACTGAAAGTAAAATGAATTAGTATGATCTATACTTTGAATAAATCTAATAAGTAATACGCTGACGGCTGATTAATAAATACACTAAATTGGTTTTTGCGGAGAAGTGTTGAAAACCTTGTTCCTGTCTACAATAAGAAGAAATTATAGTTTCTTTCTCAAAGAGATTCCAATAATTCTTCAATCCAAACGCCAACAATTCTGCCTTATTCCTTGAAAAGAAAATAAATACAATAAAAAAATTATACAATACTATAAGTAATACGCATAAGGCTCACTTTTAATTATTGAATTAAATACAATTAGGAAACTATACGACACAAAAGAATTTTAAAAAGAGGCGCGAGTCATATTTTGACACCCCTAGTTTCATAAATAAGGTATATTCTACAAGTGTTATTTCATATCCCAGAAATAGCCGGGTACTAGTCCCACGAAAATCGCTGAAAGGTTAGACCTAATTAAACTAACGCCATGACGTCATTTTAGAATTCCTTTGATACTTGAGAACGTCATGCAATTATCAGATTCATTTAATTGAAGTAGTACATTAAAATTATTTCTCAGCACACCCGTTAAAACTGTAATAGAAATAACAAAAGAAGAATTACTTACTAACTAGCGGACTAGCGCCCTGATACGAACAACGTTCCCAGCGACGTAAAATAAGCAACATGAATGAAATGAGAATTTTTTTTCTGGTTCGCGTTTCTTCTACCCGTAAATATCGTAAACGATCAAAAAACAGTGTAGACAACAAACCAGTTTAGGTGTGAATTTTAATTAAAAATATTAATGTTTAGCAAATACATGATACATGACATGTAACAAAGTTTTGTTACGTAGATACAATTAGATGAGTACATTTCTTTTTAGAACAAAAATTCTAGTTCTTTTATCTATCCAGTTTATTTTAATAAACTTGTGTTTGTTTCAATTCTAAGATAAATTTTAACAAACTGCAACAATCATTTAAAACAAAGTAGGCTTTTGATTTTACATTTCTAATATGTACATATATATTTGAATTGTTAATTCTTTTACTAATATGATTTTAAAATCTACTTTTATTTTTGATAGTCAACACACTTCAACAGTTACATGGATATATAATTTTGACAAATATACCAGTCTGCAATAATGAAACTGAGAAAAACAGTGTGCTTAGATTTAGAAGTAAAAATTGGGAAATCAGTTTTGTATTTTAGCTAAATGTTGCTCAAACTTCAGAAGAACATTTACCATACTTGAATACTAGAAAGTCGAGCGTTCATTTTTTTCTTACCACGATGCCGCAAACAAAAAATGTAAGAAAAACTCTTTGAGCGTTGCTCTACACTCATTACTAGAAATAGTAATTAAAATTGTAAGAAATTTGCTGTAACATCCAAACATTTTAAAAAACTTACATTATCTAAAAAAAATCTTATGAAAACTCAAGTAAATATATAGAAAATTACGTAAAAAGCAACCAACATATTTAGTCAAAAAAGAGTAATTTTGTAATAAAATTTTTTGTAACCACAATACAAAACAAGAAAACATTTAGAAAATCAAATACTCTAAACTGTAACATGTTTTTTGATACTTTATTTATACTGTTAGAAGTATTTCACAAAAGTTTATAGTCTTTAATGTAGATGACCTAATAAGGTACGTACGATAACCATATCAACAAAATTCCAAAGTCGGTTAATTAAAAAGAAAAACAAACTTTAATTGAACTAGGCGTAATAGGTAAAAAAGAATATAATTTATGCGGTATTCATCGATAGCCATAGAAAACACCGAGAAGTTATGCAAATACCAGATAAAACAACGAACAAGAAAATTAAAGAATTTTAGATAATAAATTAAAACCAAAGCCAAATCCCCAAAGGGCAATTTATCTCTTTTACAAGCACTGTTATCTGAGTTCTAATTTTTAATGTTAAATAAACAAAATATATATCTTACCAGTTTTTACGGTTATGAATTACAACTTTAAAAATGTATTTCTAAGGATTCTAATCTCCCACGTTTTACACTTTGTTTGTAATTAAGAAACGATCACATTTTTTTGTCTAAGACGCAGAACTGCATCAATATCAGCGCAGAATTATTTCAACAATAATTGATAATCCCAAATCAATCAAATTGTTCGCGATGTTAATTAATTGTGCTGTGTTTACTGTGGTATTTTTGTTGTACATTTTATTGATTGCCTTGAACGCTTTAATCTTTCACGTCAATGTCTGAAGCGGTTAAAATGATTTGCTAAAAAAGTTTTCGTTCCACCTAAAACGTGTTGAGATTGAAGAAATATTAAGCTCTTTAAGCACGAGTATAATTGAGTAATTTTTTATGTCAAAATACATATTGAGTTATTGGAATAAGTTGTAGTGACGTGTTTTAAAACTAAATTATGTTGTTGAAAAAGATATGTCGATGTTCAAATCTTTAAAGATTGAAAAGACTGTTGTACGATCATTACGTTTTATATATTTTTTATTAAATCGTTGTTCTGTACTGATTGGATCAGACGATATCTTATTTATTTTATCGGAATTAAAAGTTTTTACACAAATCTAAATAACAAAAAACTGCCAAAACAATCGTTCTTCCATATGATAAATTGTTGAATATAAAAAGTTATTTTAGAAAATATTTGAAGAAAAAATGATATTAATTTTCAGTCACCTCTGAGCTACACGCAAGTCCTACGAGATGGCTCTGCTATTAAATTTCACTCGTGGTCAACATTCTTTAACGGATGAGAATTACTAATGACAATAAATTATAAGACAAGAAAACTAGAATAAATAAATCGTAGATCGTTTTAGTTTTTTTTTTAATTTATGTTATGTAGTGTCTAGTGCATGTTTTGCAATGGCAGTTTTAGTAGGCGAAAATAAACGAAAATGTTTTTTGTTTGTTTTTTAGTCTAGTATCAATAGTTTTACCAGTTTGTCTAATGTATACTTTGACATAGGCGCATAAAACTTGGTATATTACACAGATATTATAACATATTCAACAAATTCTTAATTCTTGTAGTAGAATTATATAACTTTAATGTTATGTTTTATGAGTATTTGTCTTATTTCTTAAGGTGATCTAATTCTTTTTGAGCTGGATGATGATGAGAATTTGCGTTTATACATTGATCTGTTTTTAAACACTTAGTTCGTGTTTGTTTGTATTCAAGAAAGTAAACAAAAACGATGACAGTAAAATGCTAAATTACATGTATGATAGATTACGGTGCGTGTTTTCCACCAAAAATAAATTTAGCCAAGCATTTATTAGTTAATGACAAGGAAGGAAGGTGTTTTGAATATTTTTAAGGCTTCTTCTGGGGAGAATCAAGATATATCCAAAACGCCGAATTTACTGCGACAGTAGAAGGTAATAATTGATTTTATGTATATTACCTAAGTTTTAAATACATAGTTTAGTAAGAATGAGTGTTTTAACTGTATTCAAAATTTAAAAGTACAAGAAAACACATGTACTTACTCCACCGCAACTTGTTACGCCCTGAGCAAATTTTCCTAAATCCGGTACTGTTTCATTCATTTAAGTTATACGTGTGGAAATTTGCTGTTGTTGCTAATCTCACGCTTTATTTCGTTACATTTTAAAGTTGATAATTTGTAATTTATGATTAATTAAGAGCGTATTATCTTCGCTTAATACGTGGTTAAATTCTGCGTTTCTGCAAGTCCTTATCAAGATCATTATTTAAACTATCAGTTACTCGAGCGTTCTCACGAGTTTGCTGACGAATTTATTTGGTTATCTTCTGAGGTCATTATGACCTTAGGTACTTCGTTTCCTTCTTTAATCAGTTCCTGACGAACTCTTGTTGAGATCACTTCAAAAATTTACTGTACCTTGGAAATACTAACGTTTACTTAAACACGGTGATTTTACCGGATATTACGTTGAAACCTTCCTAACTTTTAGTATATTTACGGAACCTGTTTCTTTCCTAAAATTACTAAAAATCGTATATTTACGGCTATAAGTTACTTTAAATTTTAAAAGTGTACTTAGTTTTCTTAACGCTGGATTATTATACTCAGGTAAAGTACTTAGTTTTTGCTTTATTTAGTTAATCTAACTTCGCTTCTCTCCCTTCTTTTTTATAGCGGTTTTTCTTCCGACGAAATTGTTCTAATTCATATGAACGTCTCCTCCAACGGATTGTTTCCTCCACGTGTGAGAGTTCCTTCAACTACCAAAATACTCCGTTCATCTGTAAACTCTACTAACGCTACGCTGAGAAGTCAACTTCGATTGCAGCAACTGACTAAGTGGAAAACCAACCGTTAACCTTCGTTTTATTGTGAATTAATTCATATTTGTGGAAATCTCAAAGATTTGATTTTCTACATTAAACTTTTAATCAAAATCCTACTTGCTTAATCAACTTTAGAAATTCAAGAACTTTTCCTTATACTTTAAAATTTTACAATTTTTTTTTGCTATTTGAAAGTCACTTTTGTTATTTAAACTTTGGCTTAATTTACTTAATTTAATTTCTCGTTGTTTCTATAAGAATTTGTTATCTGATTTACCTTGAATTTTGTTGACTTATAACGTAATTGTAACTGACCTATTAACCTACATAAATTTGGTTACGCATCTACTGATCTACGAAATAGTTAACTTGAACCTAACTCTAATTCTCGGCTGTTATTTGCCGACGGCCAATTGTTTGTTTTAAATATTTTATTTAAGGAAACTTCGACTGGAAATACCGTGCACGGAGTTTCATCAGCGAAGTAATAAAGGTAAGATTTTTTTTGTATTTCAAATTTGTAATTACTGTATTGTCGAATAACGATCGCTGCCCCAAATTAAAATTTTTTTTGTTGTTTGTTTTGCGAACCTAACGTAATTAAATTAGTTTTACTACTTTAGTTTTAACACAAGGTAATTTAGATCCTGTATTTTTGTAATATTTGAAATCCATTATCGATTGTTTTACTCAACTTCACGCATATTTTGTTTGCATAATTCAAAATTGAATATTTTAGTGATTATTTGGTTAATTTCCATTTATTCTAAATTCATTATAATTACATCAAATTTACTGATGGCTATTTATTGCTTAAACTTCCCCGTTTTTCTTTCAGCAACCCTTCGCTACTACTAGAGCCCTGTTAAACTTTTACAATTTACTTAACAGGACCGTAACTAAACAAATTGTGTGGCGCCCACACTATTTGACTAATTTTATCTACCACGACATCTTTAATTTAAATATTCCCATCACAATTTCTAACTTACCCCATTTTGCCTACAAGAACCGAGCTACTGCGGCCATCGCTCCATTTAAATTTAGTTACCCATAATTCTTACCGTAACAAACTCTACCGCCAACGATTTATTACCAACATCGTCACCACGGCTAGCTAAGATGTTGGTGAGTGGGCGTGGTTGAAAATGCTATACTAATAAGTAATAAGCGCTACTCCGAGGATACGGACAGAGTCCTTGGTTCGGAGACACTAAAGGTACATATGAACTCATTGTCGAAGAGAATGTCGGAGAAAAGCAAACAACTATCAACGAATTAGTAAATAAATTTTCTACTCAATAACAAATTACCACTTTGTCTTCCAAAAAATAAATGCTGCATAAGCAAAATCGGTTAAACATTAGCAAATGTATTCTACTACTATTGTTTTTTAAAAAAATAAGAAAGTCTTTTATGAATTTAACTCACGAGGAAATAATAATAAAACTATAAAAACACAAAAAAAAACTGAAGTTTCGTATTATAGGTAGCTAATAATCATGCTACTTTAATAATATTATTCTTGCACTTTCGAGAAGTGTAAAGTTACAATCGCCAACTAACGTTTGCCAAACTCTAGCTTTGAATACGAATAAGTAAGTAAGGGTACTTGATTGAATCAAGTAACGGTCCACAAAATTGAAAAAAGATTGAATTAAGCGGAAGGTTGAACTATAGACTCGACTAAAAGTAAAATATTAATAACGATCTTCAAATATACTAAAGGTAATTGAGGGGTTAATTTATAATTATTTTGAATTCGTGTTCACTTTTAAAATTGGTGTATTATACGGTATAGTGTTTTTAGGTGCCCCCTCAATTTAATTTAATATTAATTATATTACTAGCTTATGTTATGTATGTTATACTGTGGATAGGATAGAAAATATGATTGTTTTTTTAAGTTTTATAGGTACCAGAGAAAATTGTGTAATCAGGGAAATGACAATTACCTACTAATTATTAGATAGGAAAAGTAAAATAATGAAATAAAGCACATAATTTACATTACAAAATTACTCAAATCAATCAATTTTAAAATGCTAGTATTGAACATTTTTTTTAATTAAAATAAAATCAACTTAACAACTAACATAAATTTCGAACTGCAATTTTACGCTAAATACATAATCTAATTACAAAGAAAATAAACGTATTTTTTAACAAACTAAAAACAGTATCTACTTACTTTTCAAATATATATAAACTGGTCTGAAAATTTATAAAATAATCAATTGCCCTGCATAACTATATTTGGTGCTGATAATTTTTTTACAATTTGTTCCCATTTAACATACGAGACGTCAAACTCGTCTATTTTAAAAAGAGTCCCACTATCATTGCATATCTTTAGAAAAGTAACGAAGATCTCTCCATGTTCATCAAAATCCGATAAACACACTAGCATATCTATGTTCTTTCTTTTTGTGCTGGTACTTAACAAGAATAAAATCACCGTTTTTATAACTGCCATTCGTATCAGCAACCGACTTTGAACTAAATTGGGAGTACGTTGTTGAAGACATTTTTTGTATATCATTGTTAGAATCTAATTTGGCAGTATTATATTGTATAGGATTGTCACCTAAGTTAAAGTGAGTACAAAAACAACTAAGGCTCGTCATATAAAATTTACGACCTATAAAGGCGTTTACTCGTACCTGATAGACCTTCAGTGTTCCAACAAATGGTTTAATGTCATAACGATTCTCATCAATTATTGTTTTATGTAATTGAATTTCCTTTTCAGAAATAACGAATATTTTAATATCAGGACACTGCTTTTTTATAGCCTTAACAAAATCATTTGCTGTAGAGATGTCAAGTCCAGATGCAATACTTTTCTTGGTGGTAAGTTTGCATATCCCTCCCACGCCATCTGGCGTTCCTTTTCCATGACCACATTTATGATAGTTTCAAGTGAAACTACAAATCTGTTCCATAAAAATTAGATACAAGGTGCACAATTCTGTTATCTTTCTACTTGAAATATGTAATTTTTGTATTTGACACACGGTAATCCAAGTCACCTCTATTCAAGTCACTTTCTTTCCTCATGAGGTAATCTCTTTCTCTGCTGTTTGATAGTGCCACAGGCTAAACTTTGTTCCATTTTTAATTTTTCCAGGAGTTTTAGAAATGTAAAGTTGTAATAAAAAATAAAAACATACAATAAAAATAATATGTTCAAAATATAAAAATACATTTATCGAAAGCAAAAATACTTATTTTACCATGGCCTGAATGAAAGTAAAATACACAGGCGTAAATTAATTTATTTGCAACTATAACATAATACACTAACTACTTACATTAAAGAAAAAAATGAACATTATTTGTAATAAAACAATATTTGGGCGCCAACCACCTTTAAATTGGTGATAAATAAAAGCATGAAATCTTATAACTAACTATTAATCGATATCAATTCAAAAGTAATAAACGTTCAATTTGTTACGTAGTATGTATTCCGAAAAGTTTTTGATAACATAATTTAATTTATTTGAATTTAAAATGTAATTAGTAGTAGCATAACTTCTAGTTGACTTACCATATATAATGACGTTATCTGATATCTTCTATTGTTAGCGCATTTGTTGAAATGATAAGATTCTTCCAATACAAAATAACGAATCAAACGAAGGTAGATTTGAAAGCACAACAGCAGGCATAAAACCAAAATATAAATCCAATGAATAAAAATCAAGTAAATAAAAGAAAAGATCCAGTAAATAAAAAACTCCAATAACGGAAAATCCAGTAAATAAAAATCCTAAATATAAATAATTAGAATGGCTTTTAATCGACATGAAATTATTTACGTTGCCTTAGATACAACGGTCTTGAAATCAATTCCTATGTCTAAATGTATTGCCTAACATTGTGAAATCACTAAAAATGTTGAATTCGATAGAAAAATTATATCGGAATAAAGATAAACTCACCAGCAATTAGTTGGAAAGAATAAAAATTCATTTGTATGCGTTTTTACGCCATAATTAAAGAAAATTGTCTTCCTTGCACCACTACGACGTGTAAGCCTACCCAAGCAACACATTGGTATAAAAAACGTCTAAATGTCCGGCTAATAGACATTTATTAGACATTAAAACGTTTTTAAACGCGTTATTAACGTTTATTAGACGGACATTTAGACGTTTTTTGTACCAATGTGTTGTTTGGGTAAAGATGGCTCAAACGGAAGTGCGAACAAAAATCGATTGCTTGGTCGATTCGAAATACGACGCGACGTTGCCAAGTGAATAGATTTAAATGCAAATTAGTAGGTGAATGCAAAATAGAATTTTAAATGTAATGAACTCTAACTAGACGTTACAAATTAATTATCGAAGTAAATTACTTTATTAGTTCCCCATACATTTTCAGTTAGCATTAGAACCATCCTTTCACCAAACCCATATCCTTTGAATTTATCTTGCACTAGCTGGTTCTTCCCTTGATAGACTTTAAACTGTTTTATAAATCCTTTCTGGTCGGCCAGACAAAAAAGTTTATATCCCCTTTTTATGGGTTTGGCTGGATTATATTGCTTCAGTGAACTACGTCCCTTGAAGCGAATCATTGATTCATTCACACTTAGTTTTCGGGTACCATTATAAACCCTATTGAATTGTAAATTAAGTGTTTCTACGAGAGGCCTTATCTTATAAATTTTGTCAGTATTATATGACCTCAACTTACTGTTATCATTCACATGCAAATTTGACAAGATGTCTTGAAATCTATTTCTAGACATTTTATTTGATATAAATGGTACGCCTAAATCTGGATCAGTGAACCAGTAATGTGCTAAGCTGGGCAGTTGGTGGTAACTCATTAAAAAATTTACATCTACAAAAGCCAGGAATTCGTCCTCCGTCAACTTATAATCAGGAATTACAGTTTCGGTCTCACATTTTTTTTATTTTCTCTCTGGTTCTTGTTCTAAATTTTCTAAAACAGGAGGGTTTTCTTCTGCCGCATCGACTGCATCGTCCATTTTAATAACTATTGTTACGGCTGTATTTGATTCACCTAAAAATTATTTCCGTAGTGCAGTTGTGGTAGTGATGAATTGTATGGCCTACCAATATTTTTATGATCGGATTCTGCATCGGTATCTGGAGAATTATCTAAGAGAAAGTCAAAGTTGATATTGATTATATCAAGGAGTTCTTCATTAGTGAGTGTTCTGTTAGCTTCATAAACATCTTTACATGATAATTTGCTCATATTTTCTAACAAAAGTATTTCATACTACAGCATTACCCCATCTCCCGACGGTACTCACAAGTACCACAGCTGTTCAGTTTATTTTTTTATAGTTCAAATGCCGCTACTGGCTTTGTTTTTTAGAATCTAATACTTACGATATCTAGTAATGATAGAAAATGCCAAGGAATCACGGTATTTTGTAAACTAACACAAAATTACACAATTTTATGAAGCACTGCACTCAGCTGTCATTCCCATTGACACACAAATACGGTTGAAGTAAACTATGCGGCATTTTATGTTGCCAATCTCGAAACAAGAAATGTTTTTGTATATCAAACATTGTACTTCAAAGTACCATCAGCGCAGAACAGACAAAAACCCCATAATACATTTTTAAATGGGTTTCAAACTATGCGGTACCCCAAAGTACCTTCAGTAGACAAAGGGGTAAACCTTTCTCTACAGTTTGTTGGTGTCTCATAAGCTTTATATTAATTTGATCTAAAACATTGCATTTTTATACAATTTTCCCACATAACACTCTTCGAAGCAATTTCTTGTCATTATCATTTTTTGCTAATTCAATATTTTCTTTGATTTGACTTTGTACCACCGCACTACTTTTTACTCGTTCCAAATTCTCGTTACTATTATTTTTTTTAAATTTGATAATGTTGGTGTTTGGAGTCATTTCTTGTTTTGCTATCCGATTTAGCTTCTTTTGATACTTCTTAAACTTTTGTCTTAATTTTTCAATCTCAAATTTTTGTATCTTAATAGGTGTATTACGTCGTTTTCGTTGAATTTTAAATTTTCTTTCAGCAGCAAGAACTTTATTATTTTGCATCTGAAGAAGTATAAACGAGCTTTCATGTTTTGATGAAGGCGGTTTTACCGGAGAATTTCTGGTAGATTATTGTTTTAGGCAATCTCTATCCATCTCTGGCAGCTCTTTGCTCTCTATTACTCATATCTTTAATACTTTTAACTTGTTTTTTCTCTTTCTTTTTAAAATATTTTGTCTTTGGATCATTTTTAATTCTTTGATAGCGTAACTTTTCAGCTTGTCGCTTTTTTTAGTCTCCTTCTTTCCGAGTTTGCTTTTTTTACGTTTACCATGACATCGAGTTATATTTACGAAAAATAAGTGTCTGAAATAAATAAAATATGGCGTTAAAATATCAAATTTTAGCAATATATATTTTTGTAATTTTCTAGAATTATATTTATTTCTCCTGGCATAAAAACTACCAGAAGACGCCAGGGAAGTGACAAAATCATACATAACTTTGAAATACTATTAAATACGTAACTGTTACCACAATTAAAAGTAATTCATGAAGCATGTGCACAACAACCTCTGTTTTTTTCCAAATGCACAATAATCGAACATTAAAACTTTAAAATATATGATTACCAGAGGAAACACAGCAACCACTGGCAAAATGCAACTTGAACATAGCGCGCAGATAACTGACGCGTTTAGTGTTGGAACAAGTCCAACCGCGTTATTTTAAACACTAATATAAATATACAAGGCTTGCCATTACTCCGGCCTCGGTTTCCAGTGACTCATTTCTATTAAAAAGCTGCATGTTTTAAAAATATTTTTGTTTATACAGAGTATTTAGTTCTCGTTGAGCAGCATAAAGTTTCACTCTTTCAAATAGCAACCCATCAATTATTTTATGCTGTTCGATGAAAACCTAATTTAGTTAAAAAATACTTTCTAAATTTTTTTTATTTATTGTGGCGTTGCCATTTTAGAGCAATTTCTTTAAAAATGCAGCATGAGAAAGAAACGGTTACAAAACTAGTATTTTTTTGAAATTTTGGAATTTGTTTTTGTAAATTTGTAGATAAAAGTCAGAAGTACTTAAAGCGTCTAAATTGTTTTTTTTTAATTTGCTATACTTATTTTGTTGAGAACGCTAATTTTCAAATTTTTCAAATTGTTACTCATTTTCTATTCTATTCTAAGAGAATCTTTACTATTTCTCTTAGCTAAACAGGATATAATACGTATTTAGAAGATACCTTCTGTTTACTAATTACTTCAGTAAAATGCTGTGTGTTTTGTATAAATAATTTATGAATACTTCAGCCAATATAAAGTTTTAGAACCCAACTTATCGTAAGACGATTACTGTTAAAATCACGCTGTCAAATACCACCATCGGTTTGTGGTAAAAATTATAGAGTGTACTGCAGCGATCCATCTAAAACAGAAAGTCATTTATTATAGTTTGATTGATTGATTAAAATCCAAAAAGAGATCACTCTATCTTCACACATTGAGTTCTTCAATAATGTTAAATTTGGCGAAAGTTACGTTTTGCTCCAGTAGTACTCGTAAATTTCACAAAAATGTACAGTACTTTCTTAGTTTTTCAATTAAATCAAAAAGTATGAATTTTAGGAAAGGTACACCATGCAAATCTTATTTAAAATGTATCAAAGTTTTTCAGTAACAATCTCAAACCCCTTAAATAATTCTGACGTTTTGAAATCGTATTTTATCAAAAGTAAAAAATTCTAAAATTTTTCAAACTTCAGTTATTTTCCGACAGATTTTCTTATGGTAGAGGTAGTTAACAACAATTATTTGACAATAAAAATCAATTTATTTTACCAACATTTAAACGTTTTGTGTTAGCAGAATACGACCATCTTACTGATCAAAATTAGAACAAAAACTTAGTAAACTGCGTTTTGAAAAGACGTTTAAAAAAAGACGAGCATTCAATAAATCTCCTGAAGCAAAATTTTTACAACTTCTATTCTTCACACTTGATACAATGAATTTAAAGAGTGCGGTTATTTAATCAAATCTTTTGTAGTTTGGGATTATACCTGAAGTATTATTATAGAACATTATTAACAAGTACAAACAAATTATATAAAATAAATAATAGAGAACTTTGGGACAGATTAAAAAAGAACATCTGCTAGAGTATAAATTTCATTGTAAAGCTTAGACTTTTACGGTGCAAACTAGTCCCGAGGCAAAATTAATTGAAAATCACCTGGAAATTTTATCACGCCTCACTGAAGAGGATAAAAAACAGTAATCTAGCAGATAGATGCACTATTAAATTAAACGTCTATAAGATCCTGTGAAATGTGATTTATTGTACGTTGCAGCTAGTAATTTCGTCACGAAAATTATATTGTACCTTGTTAAAATGAGCTTTTAGCTACCGCATTCTTACTTTTATAACAACTGTAATTTATAGTCAATATTTATTAGAAAAAAACATTTTATACGCGGTGAAAACTTGTTAAGAAAAGAATTTCTTCTGTTTTGTCTATAAGTAATTTGAACATAAATGCGAATACCGGAGGCAATAACATTCAACCATATGCAGATTATTCCATTGTTTTCTTGGTAAATGTGATTGTGCGATATCCACATAACGTACCTGTTTCTATTTTTTATAATTACTTGAAGAGCAAGTTTGCTTTGCCGCCACTTACTGTTCAACTATGTATTACACCTTCGGCTACCAAAGTGGTTGTTTATAATTCGCTTCAGTGACTGTTGATTGCGTTAATACATTGAAAAGTTGTACTTAATTTTCTTTCAAACGGAAACAAGCAATCACTAGTGCGTACTTACATTAACAACCCCTACGTAATACCAGAGGGTGGATTAATATTTGAAAGCGCTCGAGATTGAACATAATGCACTATAAGGTAAAACGATAGACGACTATCTCTTATTATTTCAGGTTAAACGTGTTTTAATCAATTCGCCGTCAATAGCAGATCTTCCAGGCATCGTGCTCAATTGGCAAAGCTTTAAAGATCAAAGCGCAATAGGTTCCGTGTGACCTCGGGCGCTCTATCTGATTACTGGACATAGTTATTTCAATTTCCAATTAGATTTTTATTGTTTACTTGTGGAAAAGTTTTCTTTTTAATAAGTTGACAAGTAAAAAGGTCAGTAACGGAATTGCGTGTGTTGACTGCTATCGAATTTAATAGCCTTTGTTAGATTTAATAACATATAATTAGTGGCATTAAAAAAAGATTCTTATCATTTTTTTCTTTAAGTAGAACTCAAATATGTAATAACCTAAAACATAAAAATTCGATATCTCACTTTATCGAGCGTACACGCTACATCAGATACATTTAAATTAAGAATTACATTTTTTTAAATCTTCTTTTAATTTGAATCTTTATGGTCGTGGAAATAAAACCAAATCTTTGTATTCATATCGTAGATTAATTATCTTAATTGTTAACGCTAACAGTGTTTGTTTTTAAAAATTTTTTCGGTTTTCGAAATGTCAACTTCGTGGGTACATATGCCGCTACTAACGAAGAATCCCACGAGAAAATAACAAACTTAATTTTACATATAAATCGTCTCTTAATTAATGTTGTATAACAAAACGTGTTTCGGAGCAATTAAGAGATTTCTTTATTAAATTATAGGCTTTTGTTTGAACGACGTTAACTAATTCGAAAGTGTGTCTTCAATGTAAAAGAAAGTACAAATTAAATGTTTTTTATTGCTTCGAAAAACTTGAAAATTATTCTTTAATTACAAGTTTAACATTTATATAACAAATAGGTGAAATTTGTTATCGAAAAGTTTGGTAACAAGAATGATTAGACGATGTTCAAATAAAAAACAAGTTCGCCTCCTTACAATCACGATAAAGTCCAGCAACATGTTTTCAAAAATGTTTTAGTGTTTATTGTTTTGAAGAAAAACGTAGTTTATTACTCTCTCTGCAATCGCAAATAATTTAACTAATGATTATTAAAAGAAAAAAAAATTAAAAATTTTAATGCAAACTAGAAATTAATGATATCATTTTTATAGAAATATTTGTGTTTATTAGTTTAAGTGATAAATTATATTTACTGCGGTGTCTTTTTTAATAATAATTTTATAAAACGAAATTCAAGATCAATAACGCATATCGGCATAAAATCTAAATAATCAAAGACATTCTTATCTACAAGTAGCACCAAAAACAACATTCTAAAACGCGATAAAAATATCTGTCATGATTTCTACCAATAGCTCTAAATGAAAACCGTAGTAGCTAGAAATTTATTTAAACACTAATTTGATTGAACTTTCAGCCATAGTTATTAAAATAACTCACCTTTAAAAAAATATTAATCTTATATCCTTAAGTTACAAACGTATGTCTTATTGTTTCAAATATCATAGTGATTGCTTTCACTACAAACGTATAACAAAGAGCAATTTATTTTGCTAGTAAAGCTACACTTCTAAAGACGATTTCATGTTCAAAGAAAATTACAAACAAAACAAATTATTTCAACAGTATTCAAAATGTCACATAAATATTGAAAACAAACAATTCTTTACGTTTGTAATAAATTATAAAGTAAAAGCGTCATCTGTGAAAAAGTCTTAGACAGTATTAATTTTGCATAAAAGATTCGACAAAACCTTTGAATTCAACGATTTTAAACTAGAAATTGGAGACAATTTGTAAAATTGAATAATTAAAAACATTTTGTAAAAGAAGCAATCGTTTAATTGTGATTGCATAATAAATTAACCTAGTTTTATTTCCAATTAATTACGATAAAGTTTGTCCGAAAAATGTTTTCTTAAATGAATTTTCCAGACCGTCATTTTAATCCCGTTTAGGCTGTGCACGTAGGTACTGAAAGCGTTAAATTTAAGGATAGGTTCAAAATCACTTTGTGCTTAAGTGTCGATAAATTTACTAAAAGTTAATTGTTGCTATTGTGCTTAATCAAATCAACGTTTTACAAATGATTGCAAAACTAAACATCGTTTTTTTATATTTTCTAAATTATAAATATCTATACATTAATAACCCATTATTAAAAAAAAATAATAATTTTAAAAATTAATGTATGTGACGTTGTAAAAACATATTAAGTACTAAATAAAATATAGCAAAATGTAATTAAAAAACGTTAATAAAATTTTAAACCAAACAAATCAAATTAGTTTTTAATAAAAACGTACTTGTGCGCAATTAAATCTAAAAAATGTAATGTTTTATAGGAGAAAAACTTTGTATAAATATTTGATCACAAAGTAATTAAAAATTACAATTAATAAGCATATAAAATTAAATAAATTTACATATTTTAGTACGGTACGATAGTACGGTAAGTAGACAAATTATCAAAACTAATACTTATTGTCAATCTTCGAAGAAAAAAACGATAAAACGAATACTTAAAAAGTTTGTAGTTGTTTTTTGAATTAGAAATTGTTTTAATTTTCAGTTGTCACATCAGAACAAATTGTTAAAAAACTGTAACAACCACAACAATAATGACGTCGATGTAGTAATTAACATAAGAAAGCCAGCAAACAAACATAAGACATGTCATGTTTTTAAATTAGTTGCAGTTGCTTGTGCTTGCTTACTTTACATAAAAAAATTGATTTTTTTTTAAATGTTAACTATTTTAAAATCACTTAAAATGCAAAAAAAGTTAAATCTGTGTAATACTACAGTTTAAAATTATTCAAATTAAAAAAAATTAAACAAAAAATAATACAAAACCATTCATTATTTTTTTTATTTTTCTAACAGATATCCAATATACCTATACTATATAAAAGAAAAAATAATTGCTTTTGTTTTAAAAACATTCTTGGTATCTTACGAAACATAAAGAAAGCTTTACTTAATAAGAGAATTGTTTAATAGAAACACGTTTAGAAGTTGTAAGGTATTTTTTATCTGAATTAAAACAACGAAAAAAAAGGCACGAAAATCACATGGTAATAAGTCAAAGTGTTCTAAGACTTCTCATTTTTTACGCTCAAGCAGATCTTAAATAGTACGAGTTACACAAGGTCGACTATTATCATAGAAAAGAATGTCATCATTTGTGAGTTTTTCTGAGCGTTGATTCTTGATGACACGTAAGTATTTAGGGTATTCTTTAAAGTTCAGATACAACACATGATCGTAATAAAAAATACAGTCACCATAACTATCTCTGCTAAAGGTTTAGAGATTGTAGATGCTTCCATTAGATACTTAGACGTTTAGATTCTGGTTTGTAGTAATAACACCAAAACTCATGATTGGCAACAATTTGATGTAAAAAGGCAGTTACCTTATTGTCGATGGCACATCAAATGCTGTAATGATAATACTACTGCACGGTTCTTGTTTTTTGTAGTCACTTTTGCCCATTTCGTGCTTGGATCGCTTTCTTCTTAGACGTCGTAAGATTAAAGGATCTTGCGCTTTACATAACTTATGAGTCACAGTTTTTTAAAGTTTAGTAAAGAAATTGAAAGATCTTTAGTTTCTTTATATATAATCTAGTGGATGATAATCGCAGTATTCTTCATTCTCTTAAAGGTTCTACGCAGCGGTGTCTGAAAAGCGGCCATCTGATCGGAGAGATCGAGAAACGACTTCTATGCGTTATATGCTGTAATGGCCTCCGGTTTTGTTATAATGCTTTTGTAGCTGTTGTATTCGTGTGTTTTGTAGAAAACACTAGAACATTGCGTTTTTCTTTCTAGGAAATTGCCGTGACACCATTTTCGTTTTCCATAGCAGCTGTTCTATCCGATTTAAACTTTTTGTTGGCAAAGTCTTTTAGAAAGCTCCGTCGGTTCTTTTCCAATGTCTCTATCAAATAAGTTTGTCTATCTATCAATTTGCCAACTTTCAGAGTTCGTTCAAGTATTATGTAAACAGAATTTTTGTAATTATTACCCTACCCACCCCTTTGCCAGCAAAAACATACAGTCAGCGTCAGATATATCTAAGCCTTTAGAGCAACCAAAAGAATCTCATTTACGGAAATCTAATTTTATCTATGCAATCAAAGCAAGCGTGTTAAACTAAGCATCCAAACCGTTCAGTAAATCTAAGCATCCATATTTCATTAACGCTGTCAAGGTGTTCAAAATTATAACACAAAATAATATATTATACTTACTACAAAACGAAAAACTTTGATAACAGTAAAGCTAAATAATACGTTCTTATAGAGAAATTTAATGCACATTTAATATTTATTCAAGCAAATTTTAATTTATTTTTTATGCTTTCGCATTGCTCTTGTGATTCTACTCTGGGATTATTGTTGATTTTTTTTCTGTAGAATCTGAAGCTGGCTGTACAGTTTCTTTTTTTCAGCAGCTTAACAGGAATTCGTTGCCTAAAAAATAAAACATATTACTGCTAATTGTCACTGGTCTGCATGAAAATCGGCCCTGATACCATTATTGACGATTCTCATGTAAAATGAGCTCCTGAATCCAAAAATGAGCTCCGTTTTTACCCATCACCCACCTATTTTGGGGGGACCCCATTTTTATTTTATTTTTTGCATTTTTTTTAGAATTTTAACTTATAGCCGTTAAACATCCCAAAGCAGGTAATAAAATTTATACCAAAGTATATAGCAAAAGTTTTGCTATAAAATGTATATAGAAACAACAATAAAATACAAATATATAAGAACAGTAAAAAAATATCAATAAACAGTTAGGAACATTTACTGCACGACGTTGGCGATCTCAATACCACATGCAGGTTTGAACAGGAATTTTCGACAGGCTTGAGCTTGCATTACTCTTCTCATTATAGTATATTACATTGTTTGCTTAACTGCTTCGATCAGTATCTCTATAGCTGTTGCAGAGTTAACTTGACGACGTTTTAAACGTGCTGGATTTTGTGTTCATTTTTGTTCATTTGTGTAAAACAGTAACACCATTTTTACACCGGATTTTTTCAAGTGACTAAGTGTGATTTGTGGTTAATGTCGGGCGTTGAATTTCTGTTTAATTATGCCACTCAAGTGTAAAAATCATCCCGATAGCTTCTGCTATATCTGCGGGGAATGAACTTTAAAAGCGCAACGAAAACCCCTTTTTCCGCTTGTTAAAACAGCTTATAAATTGTACTTTGATTGTGAAGTTGGCGACCAGGACATGACTTGGGCTCCATCAGTTTGCTGTACGACTTGTTACAGTAGTTTGACCAAATGTCTCAAAGGTACCCGTAAATCATTGCCATTTGCTGTGCCCATGGTTTGGCGTGAACCTCGCTGTCATCTTACAGATTGTTACTTTTGTATGACTTCCACCGTCGGGTTTTCGAGCAAAAGTAAGCATGCAATTCAGTATCCCAATATTCCGTCAGCTCTAAGACCTGTTCCTCATAACGATACTTTGCCAATCCCAGAGCCCCCAAACACTTATACTCTAGAGCCGAAAATTGATTTAAAAGACTCTGAGCCACAACCTGGGGCTTCGAATGATACGTTCAATGATGATGAAAAGTATTCCGCAGATTTAGTTTCTCGGCAACCTCACCTTCTCACTCAATCCGAATTAAATGATCTTGTCAGGGATTTGCAGTTACCCAATACTAAATCTCAGCTCCTAGGATCGCGACTTCAACAGTCTAAGAGATTCCCTCTTAGAAAAGGGAGTTAAAATATCTTTTTACAGGACCAGACAAGCAACCCTGAAATGTCTTTTCTCAGAAGATAAAGGTTTAGTGTTCTGCCCTAATGCAAATTTATTGATGACAGAGCTACAGATGGCATGTGACCCAGACAAATGGAGGCTGTTTATAGACTCATCAAAAACAAGCTTAAAAGTTGTCCTGTTGGCAAATGGGAATGATTTCTCATCAGTTCCAGTTGCATACTCTGTTGATATGAAGGAAACGTACGAAAACATCTTTAAAATCCTTGATAAAATTAGTTATCATGATTATAAGTGGAAACTTTGCGGTGACTTAAAAGTTGTTGCTCTACTCACGGGCCTGCAATCAGGATTCACAAAATATTGCTGCTTCCTTTGTGAATGGGATAGCCGAGCCCGAGATAAACATTACATCGTACGAGACTGGCCTCTGCGAGAAAATCTTATTCCTGGTCAGAAAAATGTCGCCCACAATCCTTTGGTTCCGAAGGAAAATATTTACTTACCACCTTTACACAACAAACTTGGATTAATCAAGCAGTTTGTGAAAGCAGTGGACAAGACAGGTGGCGCATTTCAATTTTTGAAAACTAAATTTCCTCGTCTTAGCGAAGCTAAAATCAAAGAAGGCGTTTTTGTTGGTCCCCAGATTAGACAACTCTTCCAAGATTCGACGTTTATTGAACACCTAAATCGAAGAGAAAAACGAACTTAGCTTGCATTGCAAAACGTTTGTAAGAACTTCCTGGGTAACCACAAAAGTGAAGATTATGCCGCTCACGTCGAGGAACTGCTTTTAGCGTACAAGGACATAGGATGTAACATGTCTCTTAAAGTTCACTTCCTTCACTCGCATCTGTACTTTCTCCCTGAAAATTTAGGAGCAGTCTCGAATGAACGGGGAACGATTTCATTAAGACATCGCTAAGCTGGAAAAGAGATTTTCAAGGAAGTGGAATGCAAGCATGTTGGCGGAGTACTGCTGGTTTTTGAAACGAGAGAGCTGTACCTTAGGGTATAAAAGGAAAGCAAGCACCAAGTAACGATGAATATCTTTTTATTTATTACTGTTTATAGCTAAAATAGTTCTTTTTCCCATTTAAATTAAATTCATGTCCATATATTTATTATTATAATAATCATTATAATTATTATTATCGTTCGATAAATAAATTATAAATAATTTATCGAAAAGTGGTAATTACTCGAAAATGCAAAAAAACCTTACAATAACTTAGAAAGGAATAAATGTACATTGCAAAAAATTGTACGATAAGTTCGAGAGTAAGACTGTATATAAATATTTGTTGAACTCTGTGATTGAATGATTGTGATAGAAGTTGGTAAAACGGAAAACCCAACTTATCAATAAAGGTACGAATGCATATTCTTTCGCTATTCCGAATCCAATGAGCTATCGCACATATTTTTAGGAGCTATTTTAAGAATTAAGCATATCAAATATTTTGCGAAATCTTTAAATATGCGTTTCGCCTTCGATCATAGACAAGTAGGGTTGTCATATGTGTTCAAATCAAAATCCTATAAATTTTGCAGAAAATCTAAAAAATAAATAAATAAATATTGCTGACGTAATCACCGTTCAGACCCCTCCATTCTCCAAGTCATCAAAAATAAGCAAACACCCTCAACCCCCCTTTAGTGCTTACGTAATTAATACTTAAATGGCCGCTCACCAGAGTTCGTCCCAAATCTAATATGGTTCAAAAAGTTTCATAATTACTACTATAGGAGTAGTAGGACCTTGATCTAATTTTTTTGCAACGTAAATTTTAAATTTGTAGGTATAACCTCCTTTGCTATATTGCAATTAAAACAGGTTGCTTGCCACTTGGAATACTTCAGCGTGTATTCATCCCGTTGCTGGGCACTGGAAAATCGACTGTATTTTGCGCACTGGTTCCTGGCAAAGGTGATAGTGAATTTAGATCACAAATATCAGGTACTTCATCCTCATCGTCTAATAGACTATTTTCTAAAAAACGCAAGTTTATAACACTACGGAATCTATAGAAAAAAATTTGTTTATTACCATCATCTTCAAAAAATTCACCCAAGATATCGTGTTCAAGTTTAACTTCTAATTCCTTTTTGCTCAAAGGACGTTGTCTGATTCTATTCCTAGGTATTATTTGTTCACAAAAACTCAAAAAACAACAATAGCACATAGTCGTTCTACAAACGTTTAACTCAAATTCCGACGGCGAGCGCGTAAACATTGAAATGGAAAGGCCGAAAGAGGTACTTTCATAGAGTTCTAAATGTTACGTAAACCAATGTGTCTGCCGACCCAAGAATAGACGGAGTTGGCAAACAAGAAACATAAAAATACTATTTACAGACCGCCGCGGTCTATGAGACCAAGTGATAATTTTTGAAATTTTGACGTTAAAAAACAGCTAGGAAAAAAATAATTACAAAGGGAACAATAGTAATAAAAGTACTTTTGCTGGTGAAAGTGGCTTCTGGAAAACATTTTTTTTCCTCAACTTTTTTTTTGTTGCGATGGCGACTTATTTGTAAGTATTGCGTGGCAGCAAACTTCTTAAAAAAATACAAAACATAAACTAGAAAACAATTACAATCGCTAAACTACAATAAATTTAATTATACTCTGTTTATAAAAGTAACCATTGTACGTGATTAATTATGTCTCAATATTGTAATTTTCACTTTAAATTTAAAAAAAAATAAATTACTATGCTAAGAGAATGTGTATTTTTTTGTTACTAAGTATATAAAGACAAATCACAAATATTTTATAATAAATTTAATTAAATTGATAACCTAACAATATAGAATAGTTAGTTTACTCTATTAAATATTTGACATATAAACAAAAACATTTTTAATAAACAGTAAAATAATTGACAAAATTTAGTTAATTGATTACAATAAATTAGACCAAAAAATTTTAATCATATGATGAACAAAAATCTGATTTTTCATTGTCATCAACAACAGGTTTCCAATGTTCAAAATAAGTTTGGGAATACTGTCACTCAAAACTTTCCTGTCGGTATACTGTAACGGGTCAACTCAAAAAACAGATTTTCGATTTCTATAATAGAGACGATATTAACCGACCAATGTCTGCGATGAACGCGAACAAGTTAAATACGGGAACAAGCTTGAGAGTCTAGAAAAGAACAATGAATATATTCACCCATGAAACTTGCTCACGGTCTACCTATTAACGATAGTTTCTTAACAAGCAGTGTATTCATAGTATCAAACATTAGATTAAAATTTCAGTGTTAGTTGGAAAGCTTGGATTTTTGAGTATCACTGGCCAAAACATAGTTAGCAAACCTTTTGATGAAACGCTAAATGAATTACGTGTCAGCACTGTTAAATTCAAGTTGCATTTTTCGTTAAAAATTGAGTCGGAGTACTTCCAAAATGCAAAACAAACTTTACCATTCTACAAATAGATTTTTCAGAAAACTGAACACTGTCATATTGGAAAGAAACAACGCCCTTCACTACATTTAAAAGCTCATCCAATTTAGGAAGAGTAAAAAACCGAGTAACAATGTCCTGTTTAGACAACATTTTTTCTATACGGTCAGTGGTACCTTTGACATACTGTAGATAAGCGATTTGAATCTGGTTGAGACATAGAATCCACTGTTACTTTTGGTTTTGCAGACATAAACTTTGTAATAGATTGTTTAGTACTTTTTTTATTGTAATTATTTGCGACTAACACCTTCGTTAGATGATTAAACTCTTTCTGAAGATTTTAAGGTTAACTTAAGGAAACAGCACTGTATACTAAAGAAATCGCTACTGATAATAAAATGTGAATAAAGCTTTTTTTTCAAAAACTTGTATAAATATATTAGCAACAACCGGTGAAAGCGGAAAACCTATGGCGGCTCTTGGTGTTTGCAAAAAGTAAAATATGTAGACGTAAACTATTTTTTAATAATAGATACTATGTCGCTTAAAACTAACCAGAATGTCAGTCGGTTGCAAACGAAAATTATGCAAATTCTGAACAAAATCTCCCAAATTGAGTAGAAATTGATCAGTCTTCTTTGCTAAAGGTTTTAATAAACTTGCAAGATATTTAAAGAATTTATAAGCAGATAAATTTATAGCGCTGATAATAGGTCGAACAAGAATGTTAGACTTATAAATTTTAGGTAATCCGTAAAATCGAAAAGTTTTAGAATCTTTAGGTATTAAAAGTTTTTTATCGGCTTCATTAATTGATGAATCCTTTATAAGTTTAGAAAGCGCTCTTTTAATAGATTAAAGAAGGATCTTTGGATATCTTTAGTGTACAGAGTTGTTTCTGTATGTCAACCTCAAAATCTAACGAAGGTGTTAATCGCAAGGAATTACAATAGAAAAGGTATTAAACATTTTTTTACAAAGTTTACGTTTGTAAAATCAAGAATAACACCGGAATCTATGTCACAATCAGCGTTTATAGCTTATTTACCTTATGTCAAAGGTACCACGGACCGTATAGGAAAAATTTTGTTTAAACACGACGTTGTTATTCAGTTTTCTACTTTTCCTAAATTGGGCCAAGGACGTTATTCCTTTTCAATCTAATGGCGGTTATAGCATTCCTTGCTTTTGTGTCGTGTTTACTTAGAAGAAACGGGTAGAAGCTTAGGAATTCGTATTAAAGGGCATCAAAAGCAAAGTCGACACTAAAATTTTAGCAAATGTTTCTAATTACTATCAGCGAAAAAATAAGGGATACCTTAAAATAATTAAAAATATTTTTAATATTAACCGAGATTCTAGTTTTCTTTTACCGGAGATTTGGAAAACAGTTTTATCGATTGGAGGCCGGTCTATTAAAATGAGTCTTTACGGCGCAATCAATCAGTTTTGTCCGGGCTCTAAAAATGTCTACTGCGACGAAAGCTCAGCTTGTGGGATAACGACAACACGGGAATTATCTAGGGAAAATTGTATTAAAAATACTCATAGTTTTATCTCTTATTTGGTTCATATATGCGCTTATGGTGGCGTTAATGTTGACAGAATCTCAATCTCAAACCATAAATTGCTACATAAACATACAAGTAACTAATGTGAATTGTGTAATTGTAAAAGTCAAATCATTAAACCTATTTAACACAACTCTTGATTTTCTCAAGAACTTGATGAGTTTTGTTTTAAGTTCTAATGTCCACTTTATTTGTTAATTTTTGCTATTATATAATTTTCTTTAAAAGACGACGTTATTTTTTTCTTCCATTCTTAAAACACCGATTGTACTGTTGGTCTCTAATAATGAACGTCTTTAGTATAAACAATTATTTTTTGAATTTGTTAACAAGTAGTTTTTAGTTTTGGTTGTTAATAGATTTTCTAAGCAATTAAAACTGTGTTCAGATTTAGTAGAAACTTCCTTTAAGTATTATTTTCACAGTATTCAACCCAAATCCAGCTTCAGCAAGTCTTTTTACGTTTCTTCGGAAGTTATTTAAAGGTATTGAAAGCAGCCATAAACGTTTTATAGGTGTATATGTATATTATCAATACTGATCACAACGTTCCTGAAATTTATTCAAAAAATGGAAATTACAAATACTCATAAAATCGATATTGTCCCCTTCAAAATAATCTCATTGACTGGAACACACTTGTGGCAGCGCTTGATTTAATCCTCGAAACATTTTGGTAAGTTCAGAGCCGTTTTCAATTTTTCTATTATTTCTTCTCGACTCCTAAAACGCAATCCCTGTACTGGACTCGATTAAACAGAAAAAAATTCCAGGTAGTCAAATCAAGTAGATTAGTATGGTATTCGTTGCGCTTTTGATTAAAAATTTCTTGATAATGATGGTACTGTGCGATGGTGCTTTATTGTGGTGCCAAATTTACGAATTGTTTGCTTATAAATCTTTTTGTTTTTTCGATTTTCATTGCATAAACGTCTCATAGAGCCGAGATAATACTTCGTGTTCATTGTCTAACCTTTATAAAAACGGTTAGCATCGTATTCTTTTTCGATTATAAACGACGTGTTTTTTTTTGTCTCGCTTCATTTGGTGAACGCCATTCACTCGCCTGATGTCTGGATTGCGCGTCGTACTCATAAACCCACGTTTCGTCACCAGTAATTTTCCGTTCTTTGCATTCTAAAATTTTTTTTGACATCAAACTTGCTGAAATACGACAAAAAGTTGTAAGAAACCTGAACAAAGACTAATGTACTCAACATCACGTCAATTCTACTACTGCTCAGCTATGACGCTGATTTTTAGAGGAAATAGTCAATAACAGATGTGGCAACCTAACAACAGAAACAGAATTTAAACTGAATCACTAAAAGTGCAACAAGGTGGTGATTCCAAGAACTTTTTGATTAAGGTGTATGTTGACTAAAAATATATATCTACAAACGAAACTTTGTTTTCTTCTATGACTACATTTATGCCGTCTTCCAATTTCTCCTGGGACGTTCATTTTTTTGTACTTTTCGTTAGTATCCACTTTAAAACCGTTTTATCCATGATTCTATTTACGTGACTAAACCAAATTAGCTGTCTTCTATTCTATTCTTAATATCTTTATTGCAAACTCAAGTCATCCTTGTCAGTATGCCGTTTCTTCTTATAAAATCAATTTCCATAACTTACAACTTTTCTTTGGTTTTTTTTGTTGATATCTAAGGCTTTGACGCCATATGTACGTACTGTTTCTACTATCGCTTTGTATGGTCTTTTTTCTTGTTTTTGTGATCTTCTTGTGCCAAAGAAATAAATTCAAGGATTTGATAACATTTCTGTTCCTATTTATCATAGTGTTCATCTCTTTTTTGCTCTTTCTTTTCTTTATATATTTTAAAGAAAGTGTATGACAAGCAGCCTTGTCTTAGCTCTTTAGAGGTAAAGAATTTTTGACTGTATTTGTTCTCTATTTTGATATAGGTTAGATTGTTGTCATACCACAGTTAAGTAGCTAAAATGAGAAAGAATTGAATTTCCAGATTTCTCTTTGTGCTCAAAGTTGTTTTGTTGGCACGTTATCATATGTTTTTTTTTCAGATTAACGCTTCTTCATTAATATCTTAATCCTAAATATATAATCTACTCTTGATCTTTCCGTCTTAAAGTCACATTGTTCTTCGGGATTGTTTTGTTGCGATATCTTTTTCTATTAAATCTTTTAGGGTGGGTATGACCGCAATTTTTCTGTAATTCTTTATTGTTTTCTGCCCTTTTTTGTGCATTAGTTTTTAGAACTACAATATTTTGTTCACTGTTGACTTTTCCGCCTTGAAGTCACATTGTTCTTTGAATTCATTTGTTGCCATAGCTTTCTCTATTATACTTATTAAGAGTCTAGAGTATATTCTTTTTATCGTGGGTATGACCGCGTTTCCTCTGTAGTTATCCACATTGTTTCTTGACCTTTTTGTGCATTAACTTTTAGGACTACAGTAATTTGAATTAGAAGTTAATAAGCAATAATAATAAGCAATGAAGCCCCAGTAATAATGAAATATAATAAAATACAAAAAGATGCAAAGTTGAAGTAAATTGACGTATGGAATAGTTCACTATAAAACAATTAGATATTTGCAGGTTGGATAGTAGCATAATAAAATGAAATACCTTTGCTACATGACATAAACTTTTTTTGATAAAGTACAACGTTGGTTTTTTGAATAGTCTGTAGTAATGTAATTTGATTAATTGAAAAACAGTTACAAAACGACAATTGTTGAATTTTGAAGCATCTGGTAGAACAAATACATTTTTAAGTGGTTCCCTAAATCAAATAGTTTGTATTGTATGTGATGTGGTAGAGATCAACATTAAACTCTGAAGTTTTGAATAATCAAGTGACTTTAAAATGTTTATTATTAAAGTCACTACAATTTATAAACTTAACATCCCCCTGATTTTAAATCAACTTCGTTTCTTGCCAATGCATAATTGCACTGTCTTGTTATTTAAGGTTAACCGTAACTGTAATTTTATATTAAAGTTAGTGCAAAAATTTGAATTAGCAATAAATAACTGTTTAAATCACATACTTTATATTACTTTCTTGATAACGATACGTCAATAAATATTTAAGTAATGTACAAACATTAAACTAAAATTTATTATAAATCGCAATGACGTATATAAAAATGTTATTGTTCAGAGACTCAATAAATAATAAATTCAACCATACTGTTCAGGAAACAATAAAATCAAACACGAGCGATTAATTTCTTCGACGAAAAAGAAACTTGAAGAAGCAACAACCGTAAGTTTCAAATTGCAGCGTAAAGAATTCATCGTGTAGATTACAAATACCCTAACGTATTATCACAATTTGTAAACATATAAAAGCCAAGATGATACCTCCGTTTTCTTTACAACAGACAAATATGACAGAAGCATAAACACAATAGAAGTGTAGGATTCTGAAGAAGCTCAGATCGATACGATGGACACGGCATTTTTGTCACTATCAGAACGACATTAGTTTCAAGTTCCTAAAGACCGTATTCCGAAGGGTCATATTTGAACTATAAGAATAATATAAGACAGCAGGAGGTCCTCGCGTAGGCTGCTCAACCCTGACAACCGCACCTTTACGCCAACTCCCGGTGGTATGGAAACACTCGACAGGATTTATAGCTTGTCCAGGAGTTCGCAATCCAATCAATATCCAAGAATCTTGTTCCGTGTTACCAAAAAGAGAATCCCGTTCTGATATACTTTTCGTAATTAATCACACGATATATCTAATCAACTGATGAAATTTATTTAAAAAGTTTATCAGTTGACAGTCGTGCAAAAAAAAAGATATAAATTTTAATTTAAGTTGCAAATAATTTTAATGGGCGTAAAATAAATGACCAACGGGGGAATGAAGCTATGTGCAAAGATATAAACTTGTCATTTTAAATGAACGCAAACGAAATACTTTAGTTATGCGTGTTATTTATTCTTTTACAGTCTAGACGTGTCAATTTGTATAAAATACAAGCGCATTTGATTTTGACGTAACTTCAAGGTTTGCAAACACAAGTAAACTTCGTTGCAATCGTGCTTAGTATTAATTACCTTACAGGACATTCTGTTTTCCAGGACGCAATATTTCCATATATGCACACGGGTGCGTGTAATTATAGTGTACGTGAAGGTTTATGCAGCACGCAAGAAGTCAATAATACCATGACTGAAGTCTATGAACACCGCCGACTCATCAGGGGGTTTCTACATTGGGTAGCAATTGTAAGCATGAAGTGGTGTGAAACATCACGCAACCACCTACATATTCCCAATTACTTCTGCCTACAAGAATATTTAATTGTTATACACAAACACAAAACGTTACAGCCCCCAATACTTTAACCGTAAAAGACAAGCGTAGATTACAACCGACAGGGAAGATACCGATATTCGATACGTCCAGTTCATATCCCGATACTTTGTTAGGATAAACATAGATTTCCACTTATCCTTGTGGGTAGCGTCGTCCCACGACTGCCAGAAACAGACTGTTCTGGAAACGATATATATATGAGTTGATATGATAAGGTCTTTTTACGAGATAAATATTTTTTTAGGTTTAACTTCCCTTATTTGGATCTTATCCTTTTGTACGACGTCCGACAAAGATACGCAACATGGTTAAATCGCATTGTTTGCTAAATTGGAAATCGGTTTTTTCCTTGCCACAGATTTAGAAGGTAAAAGCAAGTAATTTAATTGAAGCGTTTGTATACGTAGTACTTTTTCATTGTCTACAAAAATAAAAATAAAATGACAATTAAGAATGTTTGCAACATTAAAAATATTTAATAAAACACGGCGAGCTTACGAAAAAAAGCTTCTTAAGCTGAATTACTTGCATATTCTTCATACATTCTTAACCGCATCCGCTAGATGAAAACCAAAAGCCTCTAATGTACGAAAGCAGTATACACGATGCGGAAGGATTTCACAACTTGTATTAATATTACACGAGCATATTTGGGTATGGTTAATATTTCAGTAACATTTCGAAAATGCTTATTTATTTACGAAAGAATAACGCTTTGTCATCTGATATTTTGGCAATGTTATCAATTTTAAAGAAACCGCGGGTTACTTTTATTTTCTTTGATTCTTTAAAACTATCACATAAAAGAACCCAATGCTTATTTGTGAAAAAACACCTTTTTCTTGTAAGTCAATAAGAACTTTCTACTTTATCTATGTTTTAATACTTGAGGTTTTTATTCTAAAAATTTAAAGTTAAAAAGTTTCAATTTGATGTTTTCTTTAAAAATTGCGTGTTTAGAACACTGTTAAATGTTTAATTACAAATTATGTTTAGAATAGACGATAATTTTTTTTATAGTAAGTTTGTTAAAAACTTGACTAAATTACAGAAAAAACTTCTTGTGTGTGTGTACGTATGTCAATTATTCGAATTATTTTTACAGTTTCTTATACAGCTAATTCTTTCTAAATTTGATTTACAATTTAAAGTGAATTCTATATATAATCCTAAGTTCGAATCCTGCCTACGACGATTTCTTTTTTTTGAAAAAATTTCATATCTTGAAGGGAAAATAAGATACGTTAAAAAATAACTATTTTTTTCTATATTCTTTTGACTTGTTTATATACGGAGTGTTGCATCTTATTTAAATTATCTTTGGATGTACTCATGATAACTCTCGAACCAAAAGTCCTAGTAATTTGAAATCGAAGGACAAATTTTCAAAAAAATTATTATTTGTAGTATACGCCTGAAGATAGTAACTCAATACAAACGTGTATAGATCACTTTAAAATGGTTTAGGACAACATAACCTTAAAAAATATGTAGACATTCTTTTATCATTTACGTTACAAAACAATTTACGTTACTAGATCTGTAGTAATTAAACAAATTATCAAAGAAAAAAAATACAGAATCTATTACACAACAGTACAATCTAATGAAGCAATCAAATAATTAGGCTTTTATGGTTTAGGGTATCATACAGTCTTTTGAAAAACCATGTTTTAGTTTTTTTTTTAATAATCATAAAAGTTCTTCCACTTTTTTCATAAGCCAGGCAGACTTAGTTTTCTTTTGCTTTGAATTTATCTAGCCCAATGTTTCTAAGATTATCTTATGTATTGTTTCTTTGATATTTTTGTGTTTCATTTTATCTATTTGTTTCAAAAGCTGTTCTAAATCAGCTATTAGCAAAATGTTAGCCACGGGCTAACTTCGGCCGGTGAATCGTTTTGTTCCGGCTCGCCAAGATCCGTACTCAATGAGAAAAAACTCGCGACAATTTCAAAAACAAATTTAGTTTGATATTTTTGGATACCACCGAGCACCACTAGTAGTATGCGTACCATAGTTTGAAAAACGCTGATCTAGTCTATGCGAAACGCTTATTAACAGTTATGATAACTAAAAACCGGAAAGTTGACTCTCAAAAAAGTTTTAGAAACATGTTTTTACGGAGTTTAGCAATAAACCAGTTTGCCTTATATGTAAAACGGTGGTAATATTTAAAAACATTAATTTGGCTCAACATTTCACTAAGAAGCATGCCACTTCTAAATACGTTTCTATGAATGATGCCGATAAAAATAAGCAACATTGGTTTACCAATTTTGTTTTTTACGAACCTTGAAACGCATCTCAATAAATTGCAAAACTAAAATCTTAATAATACAAAATTTTGTTAACTAAAACTATAATTAGCAAATTGACAATTTATGAATGAGATCGTGCCTTCCGATTTTGATTTTTCCACTTGTTTTTCTTCACACCGCATTTTCTCAACAATTTCTTGGTGATGTTCATGATCAGTTTTTAATTAAGTGCTTCTCAAACTGATACCGCTATGGCATCATTTGTCTAATTTGAAATTGTATTGAGTTATTTTGGTCGATTTTACTGTCATACGTTTCAAATACATTTTATAATTTATTACTTCTGTTAGTATTTAGTTTTCGGTTTTACAAATTTAGATTGCATTATATTTTTTGTTTTCTTTTTGACACACGAAATTATACACGTTTTTTTCTTTATAATTTGATGATTTGGGAGTTTTGGTTGCTCATGTTGAATTACGTTTTAGCTTGGGTACTTTTTTTGCATATTTGTTGGTTGCACTTTTATCCTATGCGATCCATTTTAATAATCTTGTTGTTGGTGTGTGTAGGCGTTTATAAAAGGAATCGCAGTTGTTATTACGAAGAGTCTTGATAATGCCGTAATTCCAGAACAAAGTTTATCGGAAACTAACAGTTGGCACGTAACTCGATAGGCGTCTTACTCTTTAAACGATCGTAAAGTTTTGTGTTTAGAGTTAAAAGAGACCAGAGTTCGTAAATTTACGGTTTTCAAAATTAAATTCTTCACGTTGACTAGCTTTTGGGTCCAGTCACCCACATCTTCATTAGGATACAAAATTACTTCAAGTATTTACGTTTTGTACAAAAGATTTAATTGCAATAATATTCGAGTTTTGTGTAACTTAAAGGCTTTGAACTTGTCAAAGTGTAATTTTTAAAATTATTGCTGACATTTACTTAGGTAATTTCATCATTTAACTAAAACAATTTAGTAAATAATTTGCCGTGGGTAAATAAATATAACCGATCGACGACTATTGCTTCGTATATTTGAGTTTAGTTTTAAGCTAAACGAAATTTGCGTCATATTAATAAAGTAAGTTTTTTTTATAACTGTTTCAAATCAGATTAATCTTTTTTTGTATTTAATTAAATTTCAACGCTTGTCAAGTTCAAGTAAATTTTATTTCCATTATCATTTATTTTTATTGTTGCTCAATTTATATAAACTAATAATGAAATGGTTTTTAAGTCTCTTCCATACTTTGGTCATTATTTTAAATTTTTCCGAAAGCTTTCTGAAAAACATAATATCAACATTTTATTTTCGACACATAACACACTTACATTATTTTTAGTTAATAATAAAGATCAAATACCAATTTTATATAGTACTGGAGTGTATAAACTTACTTTTTCTTTTTGTAATTCTTCATATGTTGGCCAAACAGGTAATTAATTCAAAACTAGACTGAATGAACATTTATATTTGTTGTAACTAACCTTGGGTGATCAAGGATCTGGATTGATTAACTTGCTTACCGATTTAAAACATTTTACTTCCGATTTTGTTCCAAATTTTTATTTTGAGCTAATCCACCTCTTATCACTGAGCACCAGAAAAACCTCATTTATGTTACTGTCATTAAGACAGTTTTCGTTTTAAGAGCTTTTCGCTGTAACAACTGAATGAAGCTCAAAATATTTATAAATTGAATCTGTAAGTTTACAATTACCTGACTGGACAACGATTCGGCGAGGCTTTATTTTAAATTAACCATTTTATTTTAGTTAAACGTTGTCTTACACTTAGGCAGGTTTTATTAAAAATAGGATTTTAGCTTATCTTTCACGTCCGATTTTCAAAATTATTTAACTCTTCTTTGAAAAACTGAATTAAACAATTGCTGGCTTTTTCCCCTTTTCACGCTATTTATATGACACAATGTGATGTTGCAATTTTTCTAGTGTATTTTTTGTTGTTCAAATTTTAAAGCAATAGCCAATGGCGGTTTGTGAAGTCAGGCTTAAAATCAGCTACATATTTTTAAAATGCTTGTAGATCATTTTAACGTTTTCAGATATTATAGCATTATGTACTAATAACTACCAAAATGTTTTAAAGTTTTATTAGCTCAATCGGAATAAAACAATAAACATGGCTAACAAAACAAAGCATTTATCTTATCACATCCACACACTCACTTATTTTTCAACCGACTTCAAAAAAAGGAGGTGGTTTTCAATTTGCTGGAATATGTTCTGTAACGTGCACATTTTTTTTCGATTGAATACGTCTGTTTTTAATTAACATTTTTGTATTCACTGTTTATGTAAATTCTTTTGCGCAATGCATTTGACGCACTGACATGCGTTTTGAGCCTTCTTCTTAAGTACGAAGACATCTTACATTTCGCAATGAGGTGAAACAGACATTTTTTTGCGTGCTGCAAAAAGTGGAATTACCACTTATTTAATTTGTGTTTGTGAATTTTTGCCCTAATGGTGAAAATTATTTAAGCCGGCGTTCGTTGTAGCGTCTGCGTTTGTTTGTAGCACTTGCATTTTGTTGTATTTACGAAAAATAGAATAAAAACCCGTTAATTCGAAGGGGTAAGTCATTTTTGTTTTGATTCGAATTGTGTAATTCATCGCAATTTACGTTTTAGTTTTTCTTTGTTTCGGATTTTTGGTTTCGTTCTTATACGATGTTTTTAAGTATGAAAGTCTTATGAGTACGATTTCGATCTTTATACGTCTGCGATTATGGAAACTACGATCTACGGTTATCAATTTTATCGATTGAAAGGCAAGATATCAATCAAATCTTCGTGAAAGAGAAAATATACGATTTACGGAAATTGCATCATATTGCATCATTTCAATGAGTCATGACCACACCCGAATAAGAAGCTGCGCGATTCGTAAGTGATAAAAACCTTCAAGGACACGTATGTAGATAATCTGTAATTATTAGTTTTAAGTTAAGTTTTTGGTTTCAATATTTAACCCATCGTAGATAAAAAATATTGTGGCGTCCAACTTATAAAATTTTTGTATTTATCAAATTGAAAATTATTAATTTTAAGTAACGTAAGAATTCCCACGACTCTAATTAAATAAATCTGATAATATCTCATTGCTCTTATGTAGTTTGTTTTTAATGTGTTTTAAATAAATATTTTTGTGAGCTGGCTGGTGCATTCATTTATTTGTTATGCTTTTGTTTTATGTTAAAGTAAATTATGTTACGTAGGTAACTATGAAGTATGTTACATATTTATTTCAGTGTTATACATTTTGGCACAGATAAATTATTTGTATTATGTTACAGTTCAGCGATTATTCTTTACGACGCTGGTCGATTTTGATTCTTTTTTTTATCAGGAAGAAGATAAGTTAGTAGTGGTTTCATTTCAATTTGGTTAAATTCTGATGATGTACCTACATGTATGAGCTCATGCCTACGCTAAGGATTTGCTGATACGGGATTTATTGGTCTCATCACATCGAGGGTCACTGTCCGAATCCTTGAATTGCCGCCTACACTAAGTTATGGTTATATTAACGTAAGAAAACGATAAAAATGTGATCGCTGATTATTTTACCAAGTGCCATCTGTTCTTTCCATTGCGTTCAACTCATGCTACTTCTGTTTGTAAAATCATTGCAGAACATATATTTCTTCTTGGTGTTCCTTGGTATCATATTACGGACAATAGTGTCCAGTTTCGTAGTAAAAAAATTGTTAAACTTGGCGTTGCTTGTAAGACAACTATACTTTTAATGGCCAAATATCACCCTAGGGCTAAACCCGCTAAATGGATTAATCGTGTCATAAAACCATGATTTCTTCACCTGTCAAAAAAAAAACATCTGCAGTGAGATGTGAATCTTCTAAAGAATGACTGGACTATTTGTACTGCGAAACACGAAGTTATTGACTGTACTTTTTCTTTGCACTCTTTGGGCGTGAACACGTTTTTTGGGAAATCTTCTGATCTTATTCCAGAACTTAAGGTTTCTAGTTCAGTGTCTATATACGATTTCTGACGCCACTAGCCATTTTAATGCCAAGTTAGCAACTAAGTTCTTGGATTTTTTTACTATTAAAATGGTAAATCTTTTTGAACGTATAAGTTAGCCATCACAACTGGACAATCAGTGGGTATCTGGCATGCTAAAGATCTTAATTCACATTAAGGCTTTGATTCAACTAAGACTGCACAAGGTTAACCGTTGGTTTGTCATGGTATCGCTACTATATCTTCGTCGGCGTTCTAGATTATTGTTGGCTTCTCTGAACAATTAACTTTGTTTTCGATTTTGGTTACTTTCTTTTTGGTTTACCTTATATGATTAACTGTTTGACAAATAAAAGAAATGAGCAAATTTATAGTAGATAATTATTTTTTTTGTTGTTACTGTTGTCATTGGTTTGAGGTATAGTTACTGATCGGATTTCTGGTTTATTTCTTTACTCAGTTAAAGTGATACTTTTTGTCGACTGTAATCAGATTCTTTATTAATGATATTCTTTTGTTGGTTTTAGTTATGTGGTTAGTAGTCTTATTTGAACTTTTTATACTCTTGATTTTTTTTTCAAAGTTTAGTATATTTAGAGCTTTTACTCTGTTAGCCTATAAAGTGATACCCGTTGCAGGTTATTATTTTGGCTTTGGTTCTAGTTTTGGGAATATCATACCGTCTTTGAACGACTAAACAGCAGTATATCTCTACTCAAGTATTGTTCGGTAAGGTCTATGGAACTGCGTTAATTTTTCTTGCTGTATTAGAGTCCTGACTACTGTCGACTTTACAACGAGTACCTTACTTTTAATATATCTTTTTCTGTTGGTTAAGCTCTCTTTGGTTCTTGAATGTATAATTCCGCTTCATGCGATTTTTGGACACATCCGATTGGTAATACTTAGCAAACTGGGAAAACCTCTTTTGTTTACGTCTCTCCTTAGGTTGGGTGTTATTGTGATTAGGTTGTTTTTGGTTTTAAGGTTCTGCCACTGGCGTATGCCTAAATTGCAGTCTTCAAGTTTTTATGTTGCTGGGGGTATTTGTTATGTTAAAAGTTTACGTACAGATAAATATTAACTTACACTTTCGTTATTGACGTTAAGGGAGGCTCGTTGTAAATGGTTAAATTAATGGCGATTCACATGTGTTGCCTGTGAAAGTTTCGCTGTGGTAAGAACTCACTTTTATTTTTACGACGCGACTTAATTTTTTTGTATTATCATAGCGAGTCACCACCACGTGTCTGTTCTTTTGAAATTGTTTACTGTTTTTTCAATGAACGAATGCAAGCTTTGAATACAAACACCAACTTTTAGAACTAGTTTTGGGTTTAATCCAAAAGCCTTAGAAATCGTGAAACTGCTTATTGTGAATGACGAGCCAAATGACAACAAACCAGACACTGACAAACAAAATCGTATTGAAAAAAAAAGAAGATTTGAGCACCGAAGACGCTTCTAGTTTTAAAGGGAAAAGTGTTGCATATGAGTATATGTAGATAAGGATAAAATAATTAAACCTATTTGTAGAGTGATACAAAAAAACCCAAAAAAACTGTCACGTCTTATGAGTATTGGAAATACATAATGTGAAAAGATGTAATTCAAATAATTGTGACCAACATCATAGGTACATTAAAAAAAAAAATAAAAAACCATTATCAACGTGAAAGAGACGCAAAGCAAATTTATGTAGTCGACATTAAAACTTTTATTGGGTTACTTTACTTTGCAGAAGTTCTACGAAGCAACAGACAGTAATTGGAAGAATTGTGGAAAAAAGATAATTTTGAAATAGAATGTTATAATGAGCTTAAAAAGATTCCGATTATTTCAAATTCATTCGTTTCGACGAAATTTAGCATTTCTGTTACAAACTGTAAAAATTGTTATTCTTGAGGAAGAGACGTTACTGTGGGTGGAAATACTTATTTAAACATATATTCCTTTAAAACCTAACAAATATGAGTTAGAAATATATGCTCTTGTTGACGCTAAAATCTATTACTTAGACAACTTGGAAATACATGCAGGCAAACAGCCTGAAGACTTTTATAAAGATAACAACAAACCAAAAGGTCTTGTTGCAAAGCTTGCAAGAAGAAACTTCACTTGCGACAACTAGTTTGTGATTGCAGTTCTTCAAGCAAAAGAAATTATTACTGTTGAGGACAATAAAAAAGACCTCACGCCAGAAACGTTTGTAGATGACTACCGGTTAGTTTCTTTGTTTTATTAAATACAACAAGAATCAGTTCGAAATGCCATTAAGAAGACAAACCAAAACTACAAAAATAGTAGTCAATTTTATTTAAAAACTGAGTTCTGTTCTGTTCTGACAAAGCACTCAAACCGTTGGAAGGCGTATTAGAGCTGCAACATAGATTTTGTAAATTTTAACCTGCACCTCAACAGGACTATCAATTTAAGACTTGCTATGACGATGAACAGAAGAAATGCTTTCAGTGCAGAAATTTCAAAAAAAAGTTTGTTATTTTAAGAACATCTGTAAAAAGTAGAGAATCCAGAGAAGAAGAGAAATCAATTGTAATAAACTCTAAGGATTAATTTGGTTTTTCAAAAAACTCATCAGCAAAAAATATATGTCGCTAAAGTTGTAATCGCAAGAGGTGTCTTATCACTCATCGGTAGGCAACATAAGGTTTAAGATTTTTGAAACGTATGTCCTTATTTACTAGTACGCTCAAAATAAGTCATACCTGTAATACCAATAAAATAAGATATTAAGATTTTGAACTGTCAACTTATGTAGCAAGAATAGTTCAGAAAACTAGAAACAAAGCTTTAAGATGAAATAAAATATGTTTCAAAAAGAGGTGGTACGTAGTTACGTTAATAGTCATGATGATTTGTAATTTTCTATTATGTAATTGCACTTAAAACTTAAGAAACGCCAATGACCATTAAAAAAGAAATTAATTTGAGTTTGTAGCATAGGAATGACACAGTACGAATTATATTTAGTATTACTATAAATATAACAATAATTGTTTTAACCTTTCTCCTACCGCGTCATTTTTTAGCTTTAACCAAGCGCGTGGGGTACAAACGTACCCCACGTCGTATTTTGCATACGTATTAAAACAGAAATTTATGCGACTATTTTAAATGGCATTGCGAAAGTTTAAAGGTAAAAATCAAGCAGATTATGGTAGAAAAAATCGTAGAAACAGTATGTAAGCGTTAATGTTTATTTGCAATTCTTACAAAATAATTGTTTATTTGAATGTTCGGTACATACAATTTTTTTACATTGAGTGCACAATTGTCTTGATTTCCGGTCTCTTATTGTACTACATAAATGACACCTACCACTAGTGTATGTACTGGGCGTTTCAGTTGGCTTGTATTGCTGAAGGTTCGGAACTACATGTTCTATGCACTTTTTGACGAATGCCAGTAACATACCTTTTGACTGCATATTCCTTTACCAAACCTCTGCCTAGCGAAAGAAGAAATTTTCTACGAGCATCAGCCTCCTCCATTTTTGATGGATACTTTATCTGCCACAATAGAAATGCATTTATGGCACCAATATCTAAAAGATGTCCAAAAATAACTATCGGCCATCTATTAGAAACTGTTATGGCAGAGTATTGCTTTGCCATTTTGTAGGTGGTATCTACAGCTTCTTTCGTATTATTATAATGTAGGATAATATCCGGTTTGTTTTTTGACTCTTCTCCAGATACCGAATCATCACAATGCTTAATAACTACTTAATTTTTATCTCGGACATATAATACCAACAAATCCAAACATGCTTGAATGTATTGGTTTATATTTGTACGGTCTTGGAAGAAATTGGTTTGGAATATAAGTGTTATTTGATCTGAGGGTACCACAAAGGCTTAATTTTTTTTGTAGAAGTTTCTGAGCCAGTAATAAGCTTGTAAAAAAATTAACTGTTGTTATCCCTTGTCCAGGTTGTAAATGTTCTACTAGATCAAGGACAACTCTTTCGCCTTAATTTTTTTCAGGTTTGTTTCCAGTTTTTCCTAAATAGACCTGCATGTTGACAGTGTATGCGTTTGCAGCATTTGCAAGGACCCATATTTTAATTCTATATTTATCGGGTTTATTTTTCATATAAACCCAAAACGAACAACGACCTCGAAATCTATCTAATTGTTCATCAACAGTTAGATGGGCTCCAGGATTGTAAGCTCTCTTACAGCACTTTACAAACAATTCAAATGTGTATCTGATTGGGGCGAGTTTATCATTTTTCTTTCTTGCATCCCTTGTTGTAAAGCCGTCAAACCGAATAAAAGCTGTCAAAGTTTGAAATCGTGTGCGAGATTAGGTGCTATTGGACGAACATATACTGTATCTGTACCCCACAACACATCTACAGGTTCGTGTGAAGCTTATAGAGCTCCTAAAATGTATTTAGTTGCATAATCTTGAAATTTCATATTTTATTAGTTTACCTAGAGAAATCACTAATCTTATATACGCACGAATCTCATACTGGGTTAATCCTAGCGGTGTTTTTATCATGTTTATTACCCTTTTGCGAGATTCTTTTTTGACAGGAAACTTATTCCATACTGTCCCATTCTTGGCCTGATAAACTAAATTAGTTCAAGTCAAACTTACGCTAGTGGCATTTTCTTCTTCGATGTCCAAAAGTTCGTCAATTTTGAGTATTATTTCAGTTTTGTCATCACTAAATTCCTCAACTTCATTTACATTTTCGAATTCTTCATCAAAATTTACATCATCGCCGTTATATAAAAACATTCGTAGTTTATCATCTGTGATAGTGTTAGGATCGCGCACTTTTATCAACATATCCCGCTTTTGAGACCACATACTTCTAACTAGTGACGCAACTGAACTGAAACTAGTCTTTACTCGCAAATTTTTGTACATTTGATGACGCAGAGCTTGCAAAGTTAAAAATTTTGACACACTCAAACTACCGTGTGTGGTACATGTGCACCCCACAGTAGTTTTGAGCTGTAAAATGTATCTAAAATTAGTAAACTTAAAAATATTTATAGAAACATAATCAACTAGGATGAATTAACAATGTCTTAAAATAAAACCCGCCAAAAAAATTTATGTACTTTTAAAGTCTAGGCTCTAGGCTAAGATTGAAATGTAGATAATTATATTACTATTTGTATTACGGAATAAAATTAAAAAATAATTTAACATTTAAAATGTGTTTATAGTTAGAAAAATTACAACACATAATATTACAATTCTTTGACTTAAAAACAGTTTTTGTTTGCTTAACAATTAATTTAATTCGAGGTAAATTAAACTGACACATAAAGTGACAGAATGTTGTTTAAGTTATCGGCGTACGCTGGCGTTATAAATAACCTACGCTATAGTGATTAGCATTACAGATTAGCTATCTTTATGTAAAAAATAAGTCAAATAAATATACTATATTATTTAAATTTTCTATGAGTCATAAAACACTTCTTGTAACTACTACTATAACAGTCTATTAGATGGCGTTTAAAAAATTGAAAATAGAAAAAAATTGTAAATTAATACTGCTTGTCAAAATAGAAGAGGAATCATTGTGTGCGCTCTGGTAACAAATCATAAAGTCGCAATTATAATAATAAAAGAGGTAACGTGTGTACGATTACAATATTAGTAAGAAAATGTCGCGAATAGTTCGATTATCATAACAGGAAACGGAATATTTTCTAGTTAGGAGAGTATAAACTTAAGATTAACGACAGAATAGATTAATCCAAAATATGAAACGTAATGAAAATACGGTTATAGAAAATCGCCGATCATCCAAGATAACTTCTATTAGATAGGTATCTATAACTGCAGTCTAATTATTATTAATCAAAACAAGATAAAAAATACAAAACTTTATTACGATAATTCAATTCTGTTTTTTTAACTTTTTAAAGTTTTATCAAATGTTGCAATTAAAATATAAAAACAAACAAATGAATTTCTTGTGAATTATTATTTTGTAAACTTAAAATCTTTCAATAGTAATATTTTTTCTTCGTACTTTAAGTACCATAAGCTTGATTGTAATTTTATTCGATTAAATGTTAAAGCACCAAACTTCACTTATTGTTGAAAGAATTCTTGCTTTCAAAGAAGTTGTTGAATTCGTGCTATGTAAATAACTACAGAAAAAGTACGTAACAAGTTACTCGACAACAATCGGTTAAATATTTCCCAAGAGTTAACTCGGAAATAAGCTGTTTTCAAACTTCAGTGTGTTTACATTGATCCAACCACATAAAACATTCGCAACTGTCTAAACTACAGGCACAAAGAAAGAGCAAAATAGTTAATGGAGACAGTGAAATGACCACACAGATTGAATTTTCATAGAATTCAGGTAACACAAAAGTTTCTTTTATAGAATGTTTACACGTAGAAGCAATACAATTATATTGCCATCGGAAATGGTGTTTTCCAATTTATTATTAGGAAACGCTAACGCTTAAAAATCTTAATTAATATACAAGGAAGTTGATTAGATAACCGGATGAACAGAATAGAATTTGAACATATTTTAAAATTCTAACTGTTTACAACAATTCGATACCCACGAAATTTTTCTGTCTGATAAATTTAAAGAATTAAATTATCAAAATACCTATCGGAAGCCACGAGTTGTTGAAATTTGATACTCCCTTTTTTTAAACGTAGGTTGAATATTTATGTGAAAGACATTACAAAATTATAGCTTTCCCATTAGAAATATACAAAAGTCCTAAGTAGTTTTCGGTATTGTGACATTAAACCCTTTCGTAAAATAAAACTTTCTAATTTATAAACTTTATAGTATACAATTTATAGCGTTAAAATCAGTGCATGTTTTATTAATAAATAATTTACGTTTTTATGTCTTGTTTAAAAACATCTAAATTTATAGTTTGTTTGAGTTATAATTTTTTCGTTATTTGGTTGTATTCTCTTCACGATCACTAATAAATCAATTAAAGCAAATATTTTACAATTTAGGACTATTAGAAATATAGATTTTGAAGTTATGATGGTTTGTGACCAGATAATCTTTAAAAATAATACAATTTATAACCATGTATAATTTATTGCTGATCAGAAATCATAAACATTTCAAGTTTTTGAACAGCGTTAAATATTTATTGTATCTTTTGTACTAAAACCAGATTCCAAAATAAAACCATTTTGAATCTAAAAGACAAGAAAAAAGTTACGACAACTGCTAAAAAGAACCTGTTATTTTACATCAGAATGAAGATTATAGGTTATTATAAACCTTGTCAATTTATAAGTAAAAGTAATAAAATATGTATTAAAAATAAGTGTATAAAGACACTAAATTATATAAATTCAAACAAAAATTACAGTTGATCATGATGATGGTTTGTAAGATTGCAGTTGTTTACAGTATGTAGAGTATATGTTTTAACCATAACGACTTTATTCAATGCAAAATTTTGCCAACGTGTGTGTATTCGATACAAATTTCCATATCTGCCGTACATATACCATTAGTAATTTTAGTACTACACGCTCTTCTTAAAGTTCCATCAAAATGGCATTTAATTTATATATACAGGGTTGGCCATTACTTCGGCCTCGGTTTCTAGTGCCTTTGTATAAATGTCAGCATAAAATGTGAGTACTGTACTCATTTTACTGAAAAGCTGCATATTAAAAAAATATTTTTGTTTATACAGGGTGTTTAGCATTGCTGGGCAGCATAAAGTTATACTGTTTTATACTTTAGCAACTCATCAATTTTTTTATGGCAACACCGCAATCAATTAAAAAAAATTAAAGTATTATGTATCTAAATTAAGTCTTCACCAAACAGCATAAAAAAATTGGTTGCTTCAAAAAAGTGTAACTTTATGCTGCCTAGCAAAAACTAAACACTCTGTATACACAAAAATATTTTTACAACATGCAGCTTTTCAATAAAAACGAGAACAGTACTAAACATTTTATGCTGACATTTACACAAAGGCACTAGAAACTGAGACCAGAGTATTGGCAAACCCCGTATGAAGATTGCTTATATCTTCAGTAATTAAATGACTACGAAGTATTTTAAAATACAGTTGCATTTTATTAATGGAAAAATATTTAGTACACAAAAATTATTATCTTACTTTTTTATTCAATTTAGTTATTATTTTATCATCAAGGCAAACGTAATTAATCACCAAATACGCACGTGAAAGCTGTTCTGAACCGCCAACAAACGTTCACGCATAATTGTCTACATTACAGGCTTGTCAGTAGCATCATCAAGTCAATAGTGCAACCGTGATTTTCAATAACACTAACAAAAACTAACTTAAACAAACTAACAATTAAATCTAATACAATGTTACTGCAAAGGCAAAGGCCTAACTTTAATAAAGAACGATTGAACAGTGCTTGAATAGTACGAACTGTCGCCACGCTAAAAGGTGATAATTTTTGAAGATACTTCAAACAACCCTTGGGAATGTCACCAACTGTACTATTTTCACTAAGCGAATTAGTACATAATGCAAGTCGGGCTTGGTTAAGCCATTACGGTTTTTGACGTAAGTACCACAATTTGCGATAAATCACAGACAATATGCAATAATTCTTTGAATATTGTGCAGTGACGAATAACAATCAAGTAAAATGAAAAACTCATTACAAACTATTTGTACCGCAAATACCACGTGCTTTAATTCACAAGTGGTTTCTGGTGGCGACGAAACAACTATATCTTGCGGCAAAAATTTTGTCTGTTGATGAAGCCAAAAATAGTACCACTCACTATAAAACACATGACTAACCCTTTTGGCAAAAAACCACGTTAAGCCGGATCGGTCGAATTGTCACAAGAACGAACGTAACGCCAACGATGCGGCGAAGACCGATTATTTCTTTTAAGTCTACGATCAGTTTATAGCTCTTTACGACAAATACAACAACGTTAGACAATAACACCGCTACCAACACTTCTAAACGAAGGATGGATAACCTTTTAAGTTGCGCGACCTTCAATGTAGCCATTACAAACCACAAATTAAAGATCAATTACACAAACGTAGCTTAATTCCGACGCATCACAGAATGCACGCAACAAATATTCAACGAAAGACGAAGTCTTTATACAAGGAGGAATTGCAAGATTCGACAAAGCGACGAGTGACGATTTATACTTTTCCCACTGATTGCGAAAATGGTCAGGAGTTTTGTGTCACAATCTAAACTTATAAGCCACAGATGCTGTATTAATCGTTTTGCGAAAAATGTAAGCGAACAAAGTAACCCTAAAGAGTCCTAAATCTTTGCGACTTTTTGACAAAATGGTTCTCTTAGTGTAAAGCAAACCTATTAGTTTAATTTTGAATACAAACAAATCCATTGAAGCGTACCACTGTAGACCAAAAATCTTTAAAACGACACTGGCTTTTGTGTCAAACAAGACTGGGCTAGTTTGGCAATGTTCCATCGGTAACGACTGGGCCGACAATTTGCGTAACCCAAACAACCTGAATTAAGCAATTCAATGAACTGGATTTGCAAATCTATTAATGAATTGCATGTGTCGCGTCCACATTCGAAATTACCTACGTACATGTTGTCGATGATCGCTTGTAAAGCGAGAGGAAATTCATCCTTGCCTTTCTGAGTTAATTGCCACAACGTGGAAATAGTTAGAAAAGGAAAAGATGCGACACGATAAGTTATTGTGTTCAATTGATATGTTTTTATAGACTTTGTAGGTAAAAAACACCAAAAAATTAACTGGAGCTTTCTATGCAAAAGCGAAACTACCATATGACGAAACATTTGACGTACATCACAAGTTAAAGCAAAATGAAAAGCAAAGTAAAATCAAACTTTTATCATTTTATCATTGAGTGAAACCCTTTTATGATCCTTGGCTGATGCATCAAATACTAATCGAATGTTAGATGATGTATCATTTTATTTAAAAATACGAGGGCGTGTAGGATGTAATAACCCTGCAAAATATTTGATTTCACAATCGAGGGAATGAACATGTGTTTTGAGTCAAAATAATCTTTCATGAACTCATTATATTATTTCCGTATAAAAAAGTTTCACGATATCCAACGTTGAAGTAATAAAAGATGACAATGTGCCATTCATCACACGCCTTGAAAGACAGGCATCGATTTGATGTCCTTGAACGGCAACGAAACTGCGAAACGAGACGAATGATCTCTAGTATGTGTGTTTAGAAGGAAGCATTTGTTGGAAACGTCTTTGACGTGCCAAAACGATTTCAACGTGTCACTAAGACTAGGCTCTGATGAAACAAAAAACGTATGTGGTTGTGTAACAGCATTATCAACCACAGGACCCATAAGGGCAAAACCAAATATTGTATTTATGGCAGCTGGGCCATCAATTGGGCCATCTTCGTTTTTATAACGCAAGAGATCACTACAAGCAAAACGTGGAAATACATCAGCACCTAAAAAAATCAATATGAAATGTTAGAACTAGTGTGTCCACAAGCGGACCTAATGGCTGTGTCTCCTAGGCAGAAGATTTGTTATATTAAAAATGTTTTAGTATGATATTTGTATCTATTGTATTCGGGGTTTCTCGCCTGGTAGCGATAGATGTCAATGCATAAGACAGCCATTATTCCGGTAATGTTCGAATCTCACGAATATCATCTAAAGTTAAGTGCGCCCAAAAAAAGGCTTTTATGGTCATTTATTTCAAACAAAGTTTTTATTGGGGTAAGCGTTTGTTCCCGATTCTTGCAATTTAATTTAGTTCTTCCGTAATTGTCTGTAGCGGGTTCTTATACCCTTAAACGTGTCTTGTGCTGTGAAGATAAGATAATAAAACGATTCGGACAAATTTCCATGATGGTGTCACGGCACCATAATTAATCGATATCTACACCTTTGATTGTTGCGAATGGATAGAAGACCACTTATCGAAACTTTATATCTAATTTGGGGAAAATGCGGAGCATTTGTTTTTAGAAATTGTATGATCTTTAGATTGAATTCTCAAGAAATTTTAAGAAATACTGCGGTCGCACATAACCGGTCGTTATCACAATTAACTAACAAGGTTTGTTCTGTAAGTAAGATCAGCGCTGTGGTTTTCGACCTTATCGAGAGTTCCACTTTCGGATTACAATGTATAATTACAAATTGTGTTTTACTTGTTGCTTCCCTTTATTGTACGACTTGTTACACACCCCGAAGGAGGCTTACCTCATATTTTGTATGTGAAATTGACCTACATTTTAGTATTTATGTATACTAAAGCAAGTGAGCTAGTGGTGACAATTAAACTTACGGAAAAATTCCGTAAAAGATTGCTCTTGACAAACGACTATACGGGATACCAAAACAATTTCGAAGATTCTCTGTGATTAAACTAATTTGACTCCTTGGGTTACAAAGTGATCTAAAAGTTGTAACGTGCACATTTTTTCGATTGAATACGTCTGATTTTAGTTAACATTTTTGTGTTCACTGTTTATATAAATTCTTTTGCGCATCGTTCGTCGTACGTAATAATAGTAATCCGCTTTTGTCTGTTTTATTTGCGCTTTCGTTTGTTTAAACAAACCCGTAATCTAAAAGGTTTTTTTTTTCTGTACGTCCGAACTGGAAGTTTTTGCTTTTGATATACGACTACGATTTCTAATTTATTCGATGCTTTTTGGTTACGAAAATTTGGTTTGGATACGTACGCCTTGTTACGATTTTGATGTTTAAAATGCGATATTAAGATATGGTTTACGCAGCACGTTTGATGTTAGTCACAACGTCGCTTTTACGAAGAATTTCCGTTACGAATTATGATTTTCATGAGTGAAAATCGATAATTATTCATGGTTACGTCTGATGCAATTTGATTTGGATGTTGTGAATGAAGATTATCATACGTTACGTTTGTTTTACGATGTTCTGGTTAATGGATCTGTACGGATATTAGATCAATCAGAATAAATACGGAAAATTTGGAAGTTTAAATATGCATTTCATAGATTTCGTAATGTTGCGTCATCGCATGAATCAGATGAGAAACGCGTAATTCAATTAAGTCACGTGATGACCACGCACAATGCGCTGAAGTTACGAACAAACAACAAGTGATAACTAACCTTCAATGACACGTATGTAAATAACTTAATTAAGTATTAGTTTTAACATGTGCTTATCTGCTTTTTTGGTTTCAATATTTAACCATTATAAATATAATAAAAAATATTGTGGCGTCCAAATTATATTTCAAATTATGTCAAATTAGAAATGTAAATATTAGTGTACGATTAGAATACCCCGACCCTGGTTATAATTTGTATATGGCTCATCGCTCTAATTTAATGTTTGTGTGTTATTTATATGTTAATAAAGCCATAAGAGCTAGCACGGTGCATTATTTTTATTATTTCAATTATGATTATGTTACATAAATGGCACTATAAAATTTATTAGTTACAAAGTTTGAAAGCGTAATTGTGGAAACTATTATTGGTGGACCTCCTACTTAAGCTCAAAACTACGGAAGTGTTCGTCGAATCTGTCGCCGAATGCCTTAAAGATTCTTGGGAGCAGCAAGATTCTAAAGAAGATTTCTAAAAATGCAACAACGAATGATGTGCAGCTGAGCAATGCCAACAGGTAGCTTTCGAATTGCAAGATTTAAAATGATGTGTGGGACTTCACTTCACTTCAAACAAAGTCGTGCGGATTTGACAGCGACATAACGATCACACGGTTTTAGACCATCAAAACTAGTACAACGATAAATGAAATGCAATTGTTTTTTACAGTACGAACAGCGAGACTGCAACGATTTGTCGGCCATGGTAGCAAAGGACAATTGTGGCTTGCGTCTTTTCATGTCAAAACTAAATTTCGAATGACCCTGAAGGCCACGACAAGGTTTTATTAAATTTTTGTTGAACTACTACTGCTAAACGAACCTGAAGTTGGAATCTAGAGAATGACTCAATTCGAATCGTTGACGAGTGTCAGAATCGAATTTGTGAAGCAAGTAATTAAACAAGGTAAAATCCCGACGATCAGTTTCATCAATTTGATTGAGGGCTGTCAAATTTTCTACAAAAGTATTCAACAGATTTCGTAGTGCTTGGGTAATTGCAAACTAACTTTGAATCCGTTTGCTGTATTCTGCCAATAGAATGAAGCAAGAGCGCGACTATGTTGTAACAATATACTAATGTTTCAAATGCAATTTTATAATTATCTGCAGTTAGATGCAAAGCTTTAACTAAAGCCAAGGTTTCTTTTGACAAGGTAGAAATTAAGTATTGATTTTTTTTTTATGTTTGATAACGAATTATTGTCGTGTATCAACGTGGTGAACAAGTCTTGAAAAGTAAGTCAATCTTTCAAGGAACCATCAAATTTTGAAAGTTCAATACGAGACAATTGTACATTTGTACGACTATTTGTCTCTAGACGTACTCCTGACCCAACGAAGCTTCCTGGTGATGAAAGACAACTTTCGAGTTTGGTATTCAACGATGTATGAATACCTTCTAATGACCAGAAGATAACATCGACTTGTGTAATGACATTACAAAGATCTTTCCAATTGTCTGCCAATTCATTTCACAATGTGTCTCAATCTACTTGTTACAAATCACTATAAAGAGTTTGTGCATGTTTGAACGCTGCCATAAACTTCAATTTTAACGAACTATCTATTTGAACACTTGTAGCCAAAGCTAATATTTAGTTTATACGTAACAAAGTTTTATTTGGTAGAACTAAAGTCTTTTCTATGGTGTAAACCATGATGATATACGAACAAACAATGTTACAAAACAGAGGCAAGTTTATAAAATGTAAGCAACAACAAATTCAATTTTACAAAATCTAAGCAACGTCAAATAGAAAAAAAAACTATATCTGTGAATGAAATGTGACAACTAAATAAAAACGCGTACAACACAAAGTTTGTCAATATATCCGTGTCGAATGGCCATGTTTTAACCATAACGATTTTATTCAATGTAAAATTTTGTTAACGTTTGTGTGTTCAATACAAATTTTCATATCTGCGTACATCTACCATCAGTAATGCCAATAATATACGCTTCTCTTAAAGTTCCATCAAAACGGCGTTTAATTTATATAATTAGATTACTTATATCTTGATTACGAAGTAAGTTAAAATACAGTTGCATTTTATTAGTGCAAAAATATTTAGTACACAAAAATTATTATATTGTCATTTTTTAAAAATGTATTTATTATTATATCACCAAGGCAAACGTAATTAATCACTAAACGCGCACGTGAAAACTGTCCTCAAACAATAAGACGCGTGCACGCATAATTGCCTACATCACAAGCTTTTTAGTAACACAAAACAGTATACTAAAATGAGTTTTTTAAAAGTTTCAATTCCTTCTTTTTCTCCTGTAACGTTTACATTTTTTCGATTTAATACTTCTGACTTAATTTAACATTTTTGGAGTCTCTGCGTGCGCAAATCGCTGATGTACATTACTCATGCGTGATTCGTGGCCATATTGTTTTAACCCATCTTCCGTTGAACTGCGAAAAAACGCGGACGTTCCTGCATAACGTGCAGAAAATTTCCTCATGTTAAATTTGAACTGTGGAAATCTGCTTTTGTAGTATGCAATGAAAATACCCGCTTTTGTCGCTGTATTTTCACTTTCGTCCGTTTTATATTCGCCTTTGTTTAATTAAAGAAACCCGTAATCTGAAAGGGGTAAGTGATTTCTTTGTTCTGTACACGTGGTGTAACCTTTGATTTTTAGTTTCTTTTTTTCTTTATTTTTTGTACGTACGAACTGGAAGTTTTACGATATACTCTGGTTGATACGTTCGATTTGATTTGTTTGGATACATACAATTTCGATGGTTTTACGTTACGTTTTTGAATACGAATATTACGATTTATGTACGATATGATTATGGAAAATTTCTGATACGTACGTTCCCCTAATACGTTTTATGAAGTTATGGTTAATGATCATCGATCTAAGGTGATAAGATAAATCAAATTATACGAAAACAATAGAAAGTAAATCCGGAAGATTTCCAAGTATTGCGTAATTCGTTTAAGTCACATGATGACAACGCCCATGCGCGGAAGTTACGAGCAACGAGTGGTAAATAACCTTCAATAACACGTATGTACCTAATTAATCTAATTAAGTGTTAGTTTTAAGATTTGTTTATATGTTCGTTTTTGGTTTCAATATTTACCCGTTATAAATTTAATATAAAAAATATTGTGGCGTCCAAATTATACTTCAAATTAGAATTGTAATATTAGTGTACGAGTAGAATACCCCGTCCTGATTATAATTAGAAATATTTCTCATTGCTCTAATGTTTGTGTGTTGTTTATATTTAATAAAATCATAGAGCTAGCACGGTGCATTATTGTTATTTTAATTATGATTATGTTACATAAATGGCACGATTATTCGTTAAGTTTTTAACGTTATAAATGGCACCAATAAAATGTCATTCGTTATACTCCTCGGTTTTATTAAGATCATATCGACTAACCTTTATATTTGTGCGTCTCGATATCACTTACCCTTTTAGTAAATCAGTAAAAAAAATCGTCGCAGGCAGGATTCGAAACTATATTATTTTTGAAGTGAAACTTTTTTATCGGCGTTGGAAAAAAATTTACCGTCATATTTTACGCGTCACGTCACATTTTTTATTCGGTTACGCGTAACATTATTCCGTTACGCGCCATCTTTTTTTTTCTAAAACTTAATAGTGACGTTATAAATAATATAAATATTAAAGTGATCAACAAAATCAAAGTCTTTATTTTAATTCTAATTCCAGTGGATTTTTAACAAAAGTAAGTAATTATATCTATTTTTCTAATACTTGGGTGGAATTAATTGATATAGAGTATAAATTCTGAAATATGTTATTAATTTAAATTTAAAATATTTAAGGTTAACCTCAGTTTCTGATTGAACGATGACATTTTAAATTTAATATATTTAAGGTTAACCTCAGTTTCTGATTGAACGATGACATTTTAAATTTAATATATTTAAGGTTAACCGCAGTTTCTGTTTGAACGATGACAATGATAGTAATAATTCTATTTCAATTAATGAAATGCTGTAATAATCTTAGTAGTAAAAAGTTAAAGTGAAATAATTGTATTATTTGTATTCATGTCTATTATAATAAAATCCTTTTTTTTTTAAATTTATCTAATTTTAAATTTAAAATATTTAAGGTTAACCTCATTTTTTTATTGTAACTATCGGTCAATGTATATGATTTCATTAAAATAGTATTTATTAATTAATAAGACTGCTAATTTAATGAACATCAATTAATTGATATACATGCAACTTTTCAGAAATTGGTTAAATAAAGTTAAATTAGATAAATTTTAAACAAAAGGATTTTATTATCATAGACATGAATACAAATAATACAATTATTTAACTTTATTAACTTTAACTTTTTGCTACTAAGATTATTACAGCATTTCATTAATTGTAATAGAATTATTACTATCATTGTCATCGTTATTATATATTTTTGTAATTAATGGCTTATGGTAACTGAAATATGAAATTGAATCTACAAAAATTAGTTAATTGATTTACAAAAATTTGTATTCATGTCTATGATAATAAAATCCTTTTGTTTAAAATTTATCTAATTTAACTTTATTTAACCAATTTCTGAAAAGTTGAATGTAGATCATTTTGCGAAAAATAAGGCCATAAAGAAGTTTCACTTCTTACATGTGTACACTAGTACACGCCCTAATTTTTTTTTTAATGGCACGACTCTACTTGTGATAACTCATTTTATGTAAAATTTAAAAAGGAATTTAGCGGTATGCTTGGTGTATAATTCTGACAATTTTGACACAACAAAATCGATATAATGAATTCAATATAATATCAAGTTTGTTGTACGTTTTAATACTATTTATCTACTAAAAGTGTGATAACAATGGAAAAAGATAATGTTTTGTTATTGTGGTCTTCGTTGTGCTTACCCCTTTTTTTAAGAATACTGGTTTATTTGTGTGTTATTTTCATTAAAAGTTATCGTCTACATCCTCGAAATTATCTTGATTTATGGCTGTTCACTGACAAAAATTACAACTTTTAAAAACAAACATCCTGACCAAAACGTGCCGCACGTATGTTTAATTTAAAGCAACGAGATCTGTTGCTAATAGAAAAAGCGATAAGCCAAGGATACTCGATGAAACCACCAATATTGAAGTATTTGGACAGTTCGCTAGAAATTCAACCATGTCCATTATCATCCATCAAATTAATGCAAATCCGCAATTTGTTTCAGTGATGAGTGCACGTTTTATTTACATAAATTGGCATATCAAGAAACAAAATTGTCTATATTGAAGTCACGAGAATCCTCACAATTTGCGAGAAGTGCACACTCAATACCTCGACAAAGTTAACGCTTAGGCGGGAATTTTGTTAAATGCTATCATTGGATTTGTTTTGATAGATGGAAATTTGACTGGTTCATTTTATTTTGAATTGTTAGAAAATGTCATCAAACTGTTAATAGTTGAAGAATTAAAAAAAAACAGAAAGGCATAGATGGAAATCCTCATTTAAATGAAGCTTTACTCTATTTCCAACAAGATGGAGCTCCTCCTCATTACGTAGAGCCAGTTAGACAATGGTTAAATGACTCTTATCTAGATCACTGGATTGACAGAAGAGGACTAATTGAATGACCTCCCACATCATCAGATTTAACACCATTAGACTTTTTTCTGTGAGTTCATTTAAAGTCGGTTGTTATTAAAACTCAACCGTAGTCGAATGAAGCACTGCGGCGTAGAATTACTGAAGAATGTCGCACCCTCACAGATAATTCTTTTGAAAATGTTCGACAAAGGTTTGAAAGCAGACTCTACCATTGTCTCGAGAATAACGGAAATGATTTCTAACAAAAACATTTCTTCATTGCTGAAGTGATTTTGAATAGTTATTGTGAATAACATTTATTTTAATAAACCATATTTTTTTAAGAACTAATTACTTTTTGTGTTAAATTTTAGTTTTTATTACTTTTTTTAAACATTTTAATTTATTTATAAATTAAAATTAGATTAATTTATCTTAATAATTTTTTTCCTTGTCAAAAAATTGTTAAAATTATAAACAAAGCATACTGCTGAATTTCTGATTAAATTTCCCAAAAAAAATGACTTATTACAAGTAGGGTCGCTCCAAAAAAAAAAAGGATATTTGTTGGGTGTCCGTGACTTGATTTTGAAAATCTCATTTAAACGACAAAAATCGTCCCGATTAATATTAGAATTGACCTGTTTTTGCATTTTCAAAATTTTCGCATTCGTTTAAAAATTGAATTGAAACTTTTCAAAAGCTCACCTTATATTAACGATTTGCATATCAAAACGCACAATAATAAAAGATAAAATGTTTTTAATAAAAATAAATAAAAACGCAAAAACAGTAAAAATTAAAATTTTGTTTTATTAGTATTAAATTACCATCACAAAATTATAAATATATTTACTATAACTACTTTTATTTTATTTCAATAAATATTTTTGTCATAAAAACAAACGGTACAAAAAGAATTAATTACGATTGTAACGATGGTAACGTAAAAGATGTGAATTAATTCCGAAATATTTTTCTTTGGGTTCAACGGCAATTAAAAAACAAGATTTTTCTGTATACTGAAATGGAAAATATACGACACGACCTATTAGTATCAAAGAGGTATATCTAAAAAAATGTCGAGTTTTTGTGAAATTACTGAATTATTTTCAGTACATGCGATATTGAAGGACATCTCCCTAGATACTGGTTTATGCAGAAGCTCAAGAGCCATAATTGTTTAACCTGATTAAATAGAATTATTCCAAATAAAATGTTTAATTAATTATTTTGTGTTTATTATTATCATTTTTTTTAAATTATTTTCTTGTTGTAGTAAGTGATGTCTAACACAGTACAAACAAAAGTTCTAACAAGATTTTCTAAGTGCAGTTACTGTAACCAGTTTTGAATATCTACTTACAATTATTAGACTATTATTTTATATGTATATACTGCAACGTTAAAAGAATAAAATTTAAAAAACCCACACAATTTATTCTTATTGAACGAGCTACTCGGTGCATATAAAACAACTTGCAATTTGTGTATATTACGTAAGTGCAAAACAACAATAAACGTATTCAGTCTAAATATAAATTTCAATTCAAATTAGTCGGCGAATTATTACACTCTTATGATTCGATTTTTTTTAATTGGCACGTACACCGGAATAGTTAGATTGTGGATTATTTAACCAAATGACTACCAAAGTAGTTTTTTATGTTTTTAATTAGTTAGCGACGTTTTATAGACACCTGTTTATAATATGTTTGCTAAAATAGTCGATAATAAAAAATTTAAGTTTGGTAAATTAGATTGTATAAAAACTCCTCAAAACGTAGACAAAATATTTAAGTATCCCATAAAGTGCGATTTACTTTAGATTCAGTTAAATTCGAAAGTATTATAACATTTATAAAGAAAAAAGTTATTTTCCGTCATGTCTCAAAATAGATTATGTGTCTATTACATCAGTAATTTATAAGTGTAGCTTCTATAAAAAGAAATTAAAAAAATATAAGTGTTTATTTAATCTAAATAGTTTTATGTTTAAAGAAAAAAAATTTACAATTCAAAACATGTGAAATATTTATTTGAGCTATTAATTTTTTTTGGCAACAATAACAATATATTTCAAGATGAGATACATACAACTTTATTTGTATTTATAGTTCATGTAATATACAGCGTTCCTGAGCTTAAATTACTTACGATTCATATCGTTAGAATTTAAGTCAACACTTAAATAATGAATGAATGTTTGCTTTTTTACATTTTTTTAAAGTTTTTGTTTAGTTTTAAGAGAACGATGTGAATAGAACGTTTATCAGTTGAAAACAAAATTAATTAGTAGAATTGCATTGTTAATTTTGTAAGAAAACATGGTCTTCTCTGATAAAAGCATACTGTCAGTTAGGGTAAATCGGGGCGGTATTTAGAAATTCTTCACTTCACTATAACTTCTATAACTATAAGAAAAAAAAATCGTCCTTGGGCAAATTGATCCAGATGGCATACTTTATCAAAATTCGAAAAAAAAAAATTTCGCATTTCAACTGCAAATAACCTCTGGTCAACCTTAAAAAAGGAAATATGATCTGGAAAAATCATTTTTCTCTTAAAAAAAGTCTTTTTATTGTTTCTTCAGTAAAGATCATATAAAAATAAATAATAATTTAACATAACAGCATATATAATAATCTTTAAGCCTTAAATAAACATAACTAACAAAAACAAAAAGCAGTTATATAATAGAACAAAAAATGAATTAAGACAGGACACGTATAAATAATAAGCTCTAAATTTTAGGTGAAGAGGGAACTCATATCCATTACGCTTATATCGTAAACTGCAGCAAAAACAAAATCTTCCTTGTCGATATCAGATTTGGTGCTTATGAAAAGTTCAAGTTCAAATTGATCATTAAAGCCTAGGAAACTTTTCAGAGCTGTACTGGTTGATGATCTAACTTGCGACGTTGGAAATACTAAAATACTGATATTTTTTCTAGGTTCAACAGCTCTTTGGAACTGTTACAACAAATGTTAACAAAGCATAAACATTGTTTTTTTCTATACCCCGTGTCCTTTGTGTTCTATCTAGTGAGTTAATTTTGGTTGCAGCAAATGATTTCATGATGTTTGCTCTCATAGTGTCTAATCTGCACATCGCAAAATTTAGCAACCTAAAAAAATACGGTTTTAGTAGATTCTTTATATAGTTTTTTAACTCTTGCCAGACCTTGTGCCAACTTTCTTTTAAGAGTACAAACACAGTCACATCATTATGTGATTAATAACTACATAGGTTGTCCCTAATTACAACTCTTGGTGCTGACTGTTTGATCGAACCACTCATTATTATTTCTACTATAGTATGTTCTACTTAGGCTACTTTCTTCCTTATGTGTTATAATTGTGTTAACTTTTATAGACCACAAAGAGAGAAAGCATCTCACCCATGCTCTGATTGAAAACATTACGGAAGTCAAAGATTTTGTCGAGTCGATAATGCGCTCTAAATGACGTGTTCTTTTCCTCACTACATATTTTCTTCTAGGATCGTCATAGTTGAAAATGAATTGAGGTTGAATGTTTTGTAGAATGTCTGTCAGATTGTCAATTCTCTAGGTTTAACCGTTGCAAAGATGTTGCAGCTATAGTGGAAAGCAATACTAATTTCACATAATTTTATATTTTCATTGCCAAATGTATTAGGATGCTTAGGCCGCGTTTTGATCTAGCGACTGTTTAAAACCGTTGAATGACAGTTTATGTTTAATTAAATACCTTTAGTAACGGGTACAATACTATAAAGTAGGTAACTAAAACTGTTGCCGAATCTCTCATTGACTACTATTGTGGAATATTGCACATAATACTATTGCTTGCTAAGATTGGAATTGGCAAAGGCTCTATTAAACAGGTCTGTTTGATTTTTCTGGTTCTATCTTCTTAATTATTATCTTTACTTTTGTTGTTAATGTTAAGTGTTAAGTGTAAAGAAAACGTTTACACAGTAGTATTGTAGAAGTCTCAAGTGTCAAGTGATTGTCTCCGTGTCGGAACAAAATGGTTGAAAAACTACGATGTTTTACTGATTTTTAACAGAGCTGCTTCTCTGAGCTGTTTATTTTTGTATGCTACACAATTTACGTTATATAGGCATTCGTACTTTATATATTCCACTACGAAATTATTGTTTGCTCTTCATTCCACTTCATGATTCTGTTCTCCGTCCGTACTATACACTTGTCAAAGCAATACAATAAAAATATTTATTTAATAGTTTCGCGTTGCTACAATCGCGGAGTACGGGGATGTGCGGAGTTAGCTACTTAACAGAAAAAATAGACAGTTGTTCTATTCACATTACTTTGCACTTGCACTTCGCACTCGCACTTATCACTTAACAGCGTGACAGTTTACACCTTGATTTTACTAATCACTTAACACTTGCACTTCTCACCTGCACTTGCTACTTAACAAAGTGTAAATTAGCCATTACAGAAAAAATAGACAGTTGTTCTATTCACTTTACTTTGCACTTGCACTTCGCACTCGCACTTATCACTTAACAACGTGACAGTTTACACCTTGATTTTACTAATTTTACTAATCACTTAACACTTGCACTTCTTACCTGCACTTGCTACTTAACAAAGTGTAAATTAGCCATGATTCAATAATTTTTGATTATACATTACTTGTCAAGTGTTTGTTGAACGTTTCACGTCTCTTGTTATTTTTTATGTATTTTAACTAATGACATTTCTATGTTTTATTTGTTTGTCAATATTGTTATTTTTTTAACGTAATGTTGCCCATGTTCGTAGTCTGGTGGATTGTTCTACTTTAACGTATTCGTGTAAGTAATATTCTGTAAAATTATTTGATCAATTAGTTGTTTTAATGCTTATATTGTCTTTGACTTTCAAGTTTTTTAATAAAATTTTGTGGCTTGATGTAGTGCTCACTTGCAGCACGTTGCCATAGAAATAGTATAAAAAGGTTTGTTTTCTCCTCCTAAGTAAAGTAAGTTTAAATTAGTTACAGTCGCTTATTATATTTTTTTGGACATTGTTCGATTCATTCATGCAAGATTTATAAAATTATAAAAGTTAATTAAAAGAAACTAAATGAAATAAACACACACAAAATATGAAGGTTATCCTAAAACACAAAACTTAATATGTTACTGTAAATAGCTTTTCCTAAGAAAGTTTTCAAGCACATAAAAACGTAAATAAACGATCTAATATCCTTCCGCACCCACAACTATATATATATATACATATATTGCTATTGTTATTTCTTCTGTACATGTGAGTACTTCACATAGTGCTGTCACTGCTAGTGTTGTTTTTATTAGATTTTCTGATGTGTGTAAATTTTTTTCTTTTTTAAAATTTGGACGACGCAATTTTACTAATGCCTAAACCATAAATGCACCTAAAACGGTGAGGGGACATAACATTCTTTCTCAGTACTTAAGGCAGTGGCGTAACCATTTTAATGATATGAAATAAACAATATTAAACAATGATTAAATCTAAAACATAATTATGCAACAAATTTATTGAGCAGCACACAGTGGCGGCTTCTCTATTAAGTCGCTTGGTCAATGGCCCTCTAAGAAAATACAACTTTTTTTTATTATTAATTTACAATTGCAAATATGTAAAAATTCATTTTGCTTATTTTAAACATATATACATTGAGTTTAAGTTTAACTCTTATATTAAGTAAGAATGCATTTTTGAAGAAGTTTTAATATTGAAATGACCTTTTTGCAGTATTGGTCACCAGCCGCTAATGACAGCATACACAACTTCTTTTGATAACACTGCCATATTCAGTGCGCACACTGATTACACGCACTTTGTAATTACTTTCAGGATGGACGCTGACGACTCTTGCTAATAGCCAGCTACAAAAAGTAGACTGAGGGTCGACCAGGAGAACGAACGTTCTGGCACGGAGCTGCCCCTCTGCTGCCAAGAACCACTTTATGCAACGCTGCATTTTGGGAAAGACCTCGCAAAACCAAATTTGACACAAATGTTGTAGCAGTTGTTGACGACGCTGAAAAATGTTCAGACAATTAGCTGGCACGCAAGACAATGAGCTTAAAGATCTTGAATTCAGGACGAACTAATACGGTGTACAGTGCTTCATACGTCAAATTGGCAACACGTAATATTTTATGAAGGTGTGATTTTGTTGATTTGATATTGGATTCCCAAATACCACAAAAGTGGGGTAAAGCGTGCGGAACAAAACGCCAAGTAATTTCTTCGGACAGTAGATAATTGTGCAATTTAGATTACGTTTCTTTGTTTTGAAATTTCTTATGCAATATTTGTAACTTGTTAGAGGTGGCAAAAATTTTAGCACTGTTACTAAACATTGACGTAGGTAAGCTTGCCAGGCCTTGAAATAAATCTTTTAAAGATTTAATGAAAACCTGCGATGTTAGACTGGTACCAAATCTAAGTGCGTCGCCTTGGAACTCATGCAAATAAATAAATCAATGTAAGCCTTTACCAACTTCTGGCCTCTAGTTTAGCGGTCACGTTTATGAACAGGACCTGCAATATCCACGACGGTGTAAAAGAAACAGGGTTGGTGTATTGTAAGGCAAATTAAGGACAGATCGCTCATTAACTTACTCACGTCCCTTAGACTAACCTTAAAACAGACTACGGAATTCCTCGTGATTTTCCTACGCAAACTTTGACCGGAGATGGCCCAATAGCCGATTCGTGCCGCAATGTAAATATTTCAGATGGTAGTATGTTAATATAAGGTTATTGAATACGTGACTTTTAGGTAGTAATAAAGAATGGACCTTATGAAATAAAAGATTGGAGTGACAAATTCTACCTACAACTCGAAGCATTACGCGCTCGTGGATGAATACGCCCAGAAACTACAGTTATAAATTTCTAAGGTTCCTTGAGATTTTTAGTGTCTTAATCCTGCTTGCAAAGCAAACGTGTTGACATATTCTAGTTAGTGTTAGTAACAAGTCATCAAGTTCGCACAACAAAAAGATTACCGAAGCGTCTAGAGTATAAATTTCTAATGAAACGTTTCACATACAATACGATGCGTTGTAATTTAATAATAGAGAAAAAATTTGCAAAATATCTCACTTGCGAAATCGTTATTGCTGCTAGCGATGAGAGCATTTTAGCTCAGGTAGTGCAAGATCTAAAGAGACGGTCTATTCTAATTTGAGAAAAAATAAACTGAGAAACCGGGGTCCCTTAAATTATAGCCTTTTGTTAAGTTTGTGATGGACGGAGCAACCACTAGATATTAAATTTGCGGGATTATCGGTACGTTTGCAATGACACCAAATAGTACTATGAGTTAATTCTTTAATTAAGGCAATACGGTTAATTACAAAGGTTTTGAATAAATTTAGAACTGCTTGTATACAACGTTATTTTAGAGTCACTCCAATAAAAAATATTTTTTATTCTGCTAGAAAAAATATTCCAAACCTTGTCTGTAGGTTCGGCTAGCAAAACAGTTGCAGATAGTTCTAGACGAGGAAGTGTTACTGATTTGAAAGGAACTACACGACTTTTTGAACAAAGAAATTGCGCTTTCTTAATATTTAGAATAACGCAACGTACTTAGATGCATGACCTATAAGCTCAAGTGCTAACGTCGCAAAATTAGCACCTGAAATGAAATCGCCTACCTAGAAACCGTTTAGTATCCTGCGGGATGCTTCTGGAAAAAAAGTTTTATTGTTTCGAGTCAAATTTTAAAGTACTTAGTAGCAAGTCACTTGTCAACCCGTCAGTCACAGTGTTTAACTGCAACACTTTTATGTCATCAGAAGGATTGCTCCGCCACAAAATAGTTTGGAGCCTTCTCGGCTTAGGCATTAATTAAACTTGCATATACATTTTTTCACAATCGGCCGCAATTGCGACACAGTATTGCCGTAATTTAACAATGTAGAAAAGAGGTATCCTTGTACAACTGGATCAAAAATTTGTCAATTGTTTAAAGAGTCGGTCTTTGCACTATCGTCAAACACGACGCGCAACTTTGTGATTGTGGATTCCGGTTTCGCTACGCCGCGCCATAGTAACTTAGAAAACAGACACCTTGGTTGTTCCGCAGTAGCAACTCAGTAAGATGACCTAGGTCAAAATACTCCTGCAGGAATTAGCAGTAAAACTGTTTAAATTTGGGATTCTTGTTGAATTTCCTTTCCTTGACTTTAGAGCGTATAATAAACCTTCACAAATTTAGTGCTAATAACCCGGATCAGAAATAAAGCGGTAGACTGTTTTAGCAACTGAAACTTATGTGCCAAATTAGCTGTAATGAGGTTATTTGTTTCACGATAACCCAGCAACCACAATAAATTGAAAACTTGTTGTACACGTGTTTTGACAGCTATACGTTTCCATGGCAGTACGAACACTCACTACTCGAACTTGCCCATCATCTCCTGGGTTTATGTCGACTATTCGACCCAAAGGCCATTGCAATGAACCAAATTTTCTTTCTTCAAAAGAACCATTGCGCCAATACGAAGAGGTGGCAATGCTTGTTGCCATTTTCGTCTATTTTACAAATGACTTTAATAATCTTTGTGCCGACACCAAAAGATTTGTTGTAGTCTTTGATTTGTTGATAATGTTTAAGTTTGTTTACAGGTACTTCCTGCACATCGACATCTAGAGGCTTTGTCATTGGTCGGCCAATAAGAAAGTGAGAAGGGGCCAAAGCTTCTAAATCGTATGGATCAGAGGATAACGGATGTAACGGTCTTGAATTTAGAATTCCTTCAATCTGAGTAAGCAAAGTTAGAAACTCTTCGTAAGAATTCACAAGAATGTTTTAAAAATTGTTGTAAAACCTTAATCTCGTTGTAAGCACCAAGGAAATTTGTGCCATTGTCCGAATAAATGTGACAAGGTTTTCCACGCCGGCCAGCGAAACGTCTTAAACATGCCAAAAAACAATCAGTACTTAAATCAGTTGCTAATTCAATGTGTATGGCCTTGCTAACAAAACATACAAACAAACAAATGTAAGTCTTATTACATTTAAACTCTCTCGCTTTTCGATTCCTTATTACGAATTGACGCCTACAATTAAAAAAGGGTAAGAAACTTGAACTCTTTCTTTGGGTAAATCGGCCATTCAAGGCGTGACATTGTGCGGACAAAACCTAAAACTTCTGACACAACTTCTTACTATTTTTTGGCACACTGAATACGGTGAGTAATCTAAAAGGTCTGACGTGCATGAGAAACCATTAGTTGAGGGCCACCGTGCAATAACAGTAAATGTTCATGCACCAAAATTAAAATCGACAGTGCATGTTTACCCTCTAACAACAAAGGATGTTTAGCATCATAATTCAAATGAGAACGTCTCAGTCTTCCGCCAACACGTAGTAATCTATCTTTGTCTAAAAATGGAGACAAACTTTGAAGATTACCAACCTTATTTTCTAAAGAATTGTTAGAACTTAGAATTTAAATTTCAGAAGAAAGACTTTCAGTTTGTGCTGCCTTACCTAGCGATTTTAAACTTAAATTAAGTTCATCAACCTACTAAACGGAAAATTGTTTTTCCTAATAGTAGAAAAACGTGTTTTTTAACATCAGCAGCAATTACCGTAGAATAATTGTTACGGCCAAAGCTGCAAGTCATTTGACAGTCTGTAAGGTCTTTGCCACCACAATTGAGATTGTTAGAAAAATACAGGTCCAACTCCTCTTGATGCAATATCAGCGAGATTTTTTCTACCGGCTACATGTCTCCAGTTTTGTATAGAGATTGGATTTGTGAGACTCGATTAGCCACAAAAGTTTGCAACCTATTTGGCGTAAAATGTAACCACGCAAGAACTATTTATGAGTCTGTCCAACAATACAATGTAAATTGAAGAGTAAGACTAAAAGATAACTTTTTTACTAACTTTGCAAGCAGCAAAGCACTGCAAAGCTCAAGACGAGGCATGGTCAAAAATTTTATTGGCGCTACCTTTGTTTTGGCGCATAATAAATGAACCTTGATTTGATTAGTAAGATCTACGCTTTGCAAGTACAGACAAGCAGCGTATACCGCTTCTAAGGCATTTTATTAAATTTTCTATCAGAATTATACAAGGACCTACCACACCTAAGAGATCAAAGATTTTTAAGCTATCTGACAAAATTCTTCTTTTTGTTATTTCATAACTAGGGAAGTCAGGAACTTGAGTAAGTGAATCACACTTCCACACTACACTAAGAATTTAAACGGTTTTGTCGCCTATTAAGATAACACTGTTTGGCTCGTTATTGTCTTGTAATGAATCTATAATAAATTTATTATTGGAATACTATTTTCTTAATGTGAACTGACCGGTTTGCAAAATTGTAGATATCTCTTTGCATACTTCAATCGCTTTTGATTCATCTGAAAAACCCGTTGTTAGATCATCGACGTAAAAGTCGTTTTGCATTATTGAAGCAGAGTTTGGAAACTTATTTTCTAAAGCAAGTTGCTTTAGACATCTCATTGCCAAGTATGGAGCTGAGGATGTCTCATAAGTGACTGTATTTAGAGTAAATATTTTAATAGGTCGATCAGAAGCTTCTTTCTACACAATTTTCTGCAAAGGTCTATCCGCTTATCAATCAAAATTTGTCTATATATTTTAGCAATGTAAGATGATACTACATATGTATGTTGTCTAAATCTTAAGAGAATTTCAAAAATGTCATTTATAATAGAAGGTCCGACAAACTGTATGTCGTTCAGTGACTAACCTGAACTCGAAGCAGACGAACCATCAAAAACCACGCAAAGTTTAGTTGTAATACTTTCCTGTCTTAGTACTCTATGATGAGGAAGAAAATAAGAAAAGTCATCCGCTTGTGAATCATAAAGAGACATGTGATTCAACTCTTAGTATTCTCTCATGAAAGTTGTATATTGAGATTTAAATTCTTTGTTTGTTTCAAATTTACGTCCCAAATTGATAAAACGTTTAACTGCTTGATCCAGCGAATCTCCTAGCAGCGAAGGAGAGTGTCGCAATGGAATACGAACGATAAAACAGCCATCACTTGCTCTTTGAACATTTTCACAAAAATGTTTTTCGCATTGAATGTCATCTTTCCAAAAAGATTTGCACATCATTAACGTCCTCCACTTTCCAAAACTTTCTTAGACTTTCGTCTATGGTTGTTGAAAAATAACAATGATTATTTTGAAAGTTATTTGTAAAGAATTAAAAGATTCTTTTGATAATAGACTTTATTTTACCTCTGTCATGCTTGATATAACGAACGAATTTAACTACCTCCTCTCCCTTCGCATCTGCGCTCTAATGTGTTTATAAAACAAGCGCATTTTATAAAATATCATCTGATACATTAACAAATTTTATACCAGAAACCTTATTCTAGAAACGATTTTTTATATTAAATGTAAAAGTAAACACATGTAAGTATTATGATTCTTTAATTACAACAAAACTATCTTAAAATCAGTAAAAGTCGACACGACTAAAGTTCTTGTATCAAAAAAAAACAGTTAGCATTAGTATTCTGTAGATAAATCACTAGAGATTAAGCCAAGAAAAGGTTGAAATAAAATCTCTCGGAAAACCAAGTCCAAATCTGGAATTAAATCAAACAGATAAAACTGCAAAACGTAATTTTTTACACAACATTTTTCTAGTGCAGTTTATAATAAGAATAAGTGAACATCTGGACGTGATACGATAAATGTCTTGTTTTGTTTCCCATGTTATATATATATATAAGACTAACAAGGTTAGAGTGTAGGTACAAACTTGAAAGATTTAAATGAACAAAGTTTTTGCACTCCATATACATTGCTCAACGGAATTTATTTGGTATCTCTAAAGCATTTTGGTAGTTATCTACATAATGCTTTAATGATATTTGAAAACGTTCACATTATCTACAAGCATTTTGAAAAATGTAATCCATCGTAAGCCCGATCTCACGAGCCGCCACTGCATATGTACCTATATATCACAATGGTTTAGGGCATATTCATCTATAAACTTTGTAATCATTCAGAAGATATTTATGATATATTTATAATTGAATTTAGTTACATATGTATATGTTATACATATATTACTAGTATTACTTTTAGACATGCATTATATTTTGTAATTTATGTATAGCCGCTGGTGTGAATAGTAAATGTCTATCTTCCGACATTTTCAGATCTGTTACTTGTGATGTTTATTATGATGCACGTCATAAAGTTCTGCTTCTAATAGTTCTTGATAGTTTCATATTGTTGTAGTTTGTACGCCATTCATTCTTCTATCGCTTTAGTTCCTACAAATTCGAATTAACGTAATAACTGTTGTACTGGGCGAAAAGGAACAATTAAATCCAAGCGTAAATACAGTACAAAACTAATTTTTTTCTGCATTTAATCTATTTTTTAAAACTAAAAATAAATTTAAATCAGTTTCATCTGTACACAAACTTCTTGTAAATATTCTTTACAGAACGTATCAAAGGCTGTTTTTATTTCGAGACACTTTCATGTTAATGGTAAAAAGCGGTCGCGGCTGTGTTATTACTCTTTGCTAAACTGGTATAAATATAGCCACATGTTTAAAAAATTCTTGTCATCGCATCTTTTGACGATTTATAAATATTTTATAAAACACAGAAGTCTACATAACTTGTTAAAAACTTTTGAGAAGTTTGTTTTTGTTTATATACGAAAAGATAATATAATTTTGTAGTATAATTTGTAATTATTTAGGTTAGTAGAATTCTATGTAATTTTCTGAAATTCTGTACCTTGCAGCTACGTTACTGTTTTTAACAGTCTCCTTTAATCACGTCAATACGATCGTTTAAAATTAAACGCTGTCTTCATCAAAGAAATACCTGATTACAATCTATTACGAAGCACGTTTGTATACAAATTAAATATTAACTTTCCTTTGTCTTTAGTCTTCTTTCAACTCTTCTTAAAATATTAATTTTGTATTAAGAAAATTTGTAACTATTTAATAATTAATTAATATTTAACACAATGCAAAAACAGATTTTGTTGCGGTTTCAAATGATAAATTTCAACAATTTAAGTACGTTATTTGCAATCGTTTTTTTTTCGTAAACTTTTTTACAATCGTACAAAAAAAACTAAGTTTGTTGCCATTAAGATGGCCTATCTTAATATAATGCCTTAAATGTGTTACTAAGACGTAGGCATCAATTTTTGATACAAATCTGTAAAGAATTCCACTAAAGGTTTATCCTTACAGTTACTCATTTTTTTTGTTGGACAATGTTATTTTAAGAAGTTCATTCTCAAGATTTCGTTCACACTTACTTGTAAATCCTACACAATGTGACTAGATTTAATTTTGTCGACGTTTACTAAAGACGGGGAACGAAAATGATCTTAACAGCTGCTAATGTAATCATTAAGAATTTTAAATTTATTTTTGAAGCTACTAATTCAGAAACGATTTAAATTACGTCGTTATATATTCAAGCAATCAATGTAAAAAATAAAAAGAAAGCGCGATTTGATTATCAAATTTCAAACTATTTAACTTTGTGTAAAACCGGATTGAATATTTGATTTATTATAAAGTTAAACTCTGTTTCAATTAGACGTTAACTTTGTATTTGGGGTTGAATATTATTTACATTTTCGAAGCTTGTGAACCTAAACAAATAAATGTCTGGTACACATCGTTTGTGTATTTTAAGAAATTTTAGGGTTGGTTACTAAAATAAATATGTATCAGTAAGAACATTAAAAAAAATATATAAATAAAAAACAATTAAATGTACACAACACAAGATTGCACTTAGTGTTGTCGGAGTTGGATATGTTGAACATTAATTTATAGTAAGGGTCGTCAAAAAAATGTGGCCAGCTGGTAGCTCTATTTCTTAAACAGAGGGTTGGTGTTTTGTATATTCTATTCAAAGATTCAGTTTTCCTTAGGGGATATTGTCAGTTAAGTCGTCTTTTTACAATGGCTTGCCTTTAGGCGTACACAGAAAGTGCTTTTGTTGCTATTATCGATTTAAAGTCAGGTAGTAAAACTCACACATTTGTAGAAAAGTTTGTTAGGAACCGATTTTATCGTCTGAACGCTTTATTGGTGGTGTGATATTAGACTTCGGTCTTTTGCTTAAATGCCATACACTAACCAAATCATTGCAATGTTAGTAGAAAAATGTTAAAAATAAATGTATCACAAAATGAATAAAATAGCCACTTTTAAATACTATTACGAAGATACCTAAAATAAGTCATAATTTAATATAACACGAAAGAAACAAATGTTTATAAAATAATTAATTTATACTTAATTAGTTTAAATTATGAATGTTTAGTTTATATACAAAATTTATAAAGCAGACAGGAAAATATAGAAAAATTTTTCAGACCTAGTATTCAATAAAATCCTTTTTTATGACGAAATGAGAGAAAACTGATCGTTTAGACTATTGTATGTCATACGTTAAGAATTTGTTTTTATCAAATTTTTGTTATTGTATTGCATTCTTCACTTTTAGATATTGCTGACAATTAATTAAAGCTAAAGAAAAATATATTAAAACAACACTGTTTTGTATTGCCTTGCTGTAAGAACGTAACGCAGTATGTGTTCTGTGGTTTCCTTTGGTACACAACAAAACCTGCAGACGTAGTTGACCACCCATAACTGTGCAGATGTTTCCTGAAAGAATAATGTGGTGTGAGAAAACTTGTACGCTTCTCAGACTTTTCTTCATACGTATTCTTTCTTTTTAACCTTGTGGTTTAAGATTTTTTTAAAAATGTAAATTAACAAACGTTACACAGTATGTTTGTTTACGATCTATTTTTCATTCGTTGATTTAATTATAGGTACAGTAATTCTTTTATTAGGTAACAATTCTTAATTTTATTGCTACGTATTATATGGTACTTTTACAAATTTATTATTGTATTATTATCTTGTAGAAACTTACATATCATACTATAACAATAAACAAAAATTTAAAAAAAAATGAAAAGATTTTACTTGTCAATAGTTTACGAGATGTGTTACTTACTCTAAATCATCTTCCTAATCTTAAGTTTGTTGTGCTTAGTTTAGATCAACTTTTTTGCCATCTTTTTGGTAGTTGGCCAAGAGTCTGTTAGTGTTTAGTTTTTCATCTTTAACTTATTTTGCTCAACTGTTTTTCTTGATAAAGATTTTAGGGGTTTCAATCGCGTTCTATATGAACAATACAAAAGTTACAAACTTTTCAAAACTAATTAAATTTTACATTATGTTGCTGTCTCGGTTCACATGTTTATCTATACTGTTGCTTGGTTGATGCGATTATTCTTATTAAATTTAGCACACTACCTAATTTTGGTGGCTTTTCTATATAATCTAGGCCAAAAATTACAAGATTTTGCTAAAACTGTTGTTTGTCCTACATATATCAGCCCTCACGCCTATAAATTATATCACACTTTGTCACAGGTGGTAGCATTTGTGTGACTTTCCATCCTTGGCGTGATGTCACATATTTTGCATTTTTAAATTTAGAAGTTATTAATTTAAAACAGTATTTCTAAGATTATTTATATATTTCTATTGAAAATTTGTTTTTAATCAAAAATAAATAAAACTAGAAGTTTTACAACACAACGAAACAAATGAACAATAGTGATGGCCAAAATCGGTCTTGGTCTTGCAGTCTTGTCTTGGTCTCGCAAGATTTGCAAGACCAAGATCAAGAGCAAGACCAAGACTGGATGCAAAACTAACTCTGCAAGATTTTGGCAAGAACAAGACTACCTTGCAAGACTCTTACAGTTTTTTCTTATTACGAACGATTATTTATCTGTTTTTATTTATCCCACATACAAGAAAACATTTGTTTTCCCAAAAAATTATTGTATGTATACGTGAAAGTAAAGTAAGTAAAAAGTTTTTTGAAAAAACGTTGTCTCGACTTTAGTAAAATGATGTTCGTTTGAAAAATAAAATTATAACTAATAAGTAACCGCTATAATCATCTTAAATGAAATATTTACTTAAAACAAATAAAACTATTTAAAATCCGGCTAAAATGTAATTTAATTGAAATAAATTATGTCAAGAAAACATTTTCTAATTAGAGTGTACAATAAAACAAATTTAGTTTTCTAGAAGAAGAAAGTTTACAGTAAATTTGTATTTAAACAAAACTATTTTCTAAATTTTAAATAAAACATATTTTTTCTACGACTAACAGATAATAGGATACATTGTATGTTTAATTGCGATTAGGCAACGTTGTGCATTGTGATTGTCTAATTCCATTTCCGTACAGGTCAAAGCCATTTCCGTACAGGTCAAACCTATTAACGTACAGTTTGAATTTAAAATGTTTTAATTTGTTGACGTTTGTCATTCTATTTTATTTTTATGTTTTGATATAATGTTGTAACTGACGATGACAATTTAAATTGTTGAAACTAGTTTTACAATTAAAAAATTAAAACATTATTGTGGATTGACTTTAAGAAAATAAATATAATATTTTATTAACGTACAGGATAGTGAATTATGAAAACATAGTTTAGAAGACTTTTACAAATATTCTCTGCATCACAAATTATGAAATTTGAAAACGAAATCATTGAGTGTCATGTATAAGGTATTGCATTAGTTTATAGCGTAAAATAAGTGTTTTATAAATTACATTACATTACATATTTTAGGTTATATTCGTAAACGTTGACGTTTAGTGGTGACTTTCTTGTAATGAAATATAAATATATTTCAGAAGTTCAAGGTAATTAGAACAAATAAAGACTTCTAATTTGCAACCCAACTACTTATTTTCTTGCAGGGTTTTCTTTTTATGGGAAGGAAGTATTAACAGTATTTTACCAGATTTTTGCAGTGTTATAAACAGATTAAGTAATTTAATCCTTAAAATAAAATTACTCATTTTATGATAACATGCTCAAATTAAGTTAAAGAAGTTAGTGTTTATTAGAACATTTATCAGTTTTTTAAACTGCATGATAATTCAGAAGTATCCAATTATCTTTTGGTGTTCATCGATAGTTGCAAGATATCAAAATGTTTGTTCCGCACATGCCTGATATCTGTTTGTTATTATTTATCCTTATGTTAATGCAGTTTTCATAAGTACAGGGTTACTATAAAAGAAATAGACAACTTCAACTGCCTGTAAAACAAAAACTATTTACGGTAATTTGGCGCCGTTTTCACTGGTTTGTAGAGGAGTCTTTGAAGTTTACATTGTGAACTCACAAATGTTCAATATGGGCTCCTCCAGTCACACGACACACATCCATGCGATAATCTAGTTCATTCCAAACCTTTTGTAACATATCAGCATCAACACTTGCCACGGCTTGTCTGATACGTTGTTTCAAGTCGTCTAAATTAAGAGGAAGTGGAGGGACATAAACACGGTCTTTCACGAATCCCCATAGAAAAAAGTCACATGGTGTGAGATCCGGGCTCCTTGGTGGCCACGATGCAAGAGCATTATTGTCGGCTGTAGCACGGCCAATCCAACGATGTGGTAGGACTTCATCTAGGTAATCTCTAACATCTGTGTGCCAATGAGGCGGTGCTCCGTCTTGTTGGAATACAAAGTCATCCTGTTGCTCATTCAGTTGGGGCATCAACCAGATTCCGAAACTCTTGGTCTTCCCGAGCTCTTCCCTTTGCACAAACATCCCGTTGTCTCGAATTTGTTATACCAGTCGTAGATTGACTGTCTAGTCGGTGGCGTTTTGTGGTAACGTGTTCTAAAATGTCGTTGGACAACAGTTGCTGATTGCGTTCTAGCAAATTCCAACACGCAATATGCCTTTTCCACAGCATTTTCTGCCATTTCAGCTTCTACAACAAACAAACAAAACACTACAGCGTTACCAATAGTAACAAACGAAACTTTGAGAGTTTCTCAACATAACTAAAAAATAATTAGGTTACTATCTCTAATAGTTTTTGTTTTACAGGCAGTTGAAGTTGTCTATTTCTTTTGTAGTAACCCTGTATTTATGTATACTTTTACTACATATTATATTATATTCTTGTAAAAATAATGTATTCGCACATTGTCGCTACCTTCTTAAAAATGTAATCACAAACACTTACGTTTTAATAAATAACACAAGATAAACATAAATACAATCATTTGTTACAAGACTAATGCAAACCACTGGTTTATACATTGAAAAAATTATATATTTAGATGCAATTATAAGCAAAAGCACTGAATCGCTTGTTTCTTTTACCTACAATGTGTTTTGTTAACAATTAATTTCTCATATTTAAACTAATTTTGCAGTAAAAATTATTACAGTATATTTGATCCATTAGAATAATTAACTATTTTGAATTTTCTAAAAGGTATTTTTTTTAATTCTTTAACTACGATGTTCTTATTACCTTCTTAGTTCGGAAGGCTTGATTCTTAAAAATAACACTTATTAATTACAAATTATCTTTAAACATTTACAAATTTACCTTATTTGGTTTGTAAGTCACATTCACATGTTATTTGGTTGAAGCTTCTAGGAAAAACTATCACATATCAACATTTGTCAGAACTTGACGACATTGTTAACGATTCAGGCTTCGCATGAATAGATTTCTTTTACTTACTGGCTGCAAAAGCAAAATCTTGTCATTGAATCATTAGTACTTTTCAAACTATTCTAGCTCATTCATATTAGGTTATGCTTAAAATTAATGTATTAAAAAAAATTCAAATACTAAATGATTTGAAGTTAACTAAAATTGCATGCCTTTAAAGCAAGTAAATTATACTCACCATTTCTTTAACTAGAAATGAGTAAAAAAACAAGAATAAAATAAAAGTAACAGATAACTAATAGTATAAACGCTGTCAAGTTGACATAAAATAAATACAAGTTTTGACATAATTTTTTTATTGTCATTTTAGGTATTACCAATACAAATTTTTAAATTAGTTTATTTATTTTCTGCCTTATTTTTTCGTAAAATTCTGTATAACTTTGATTACTAATTAAATATAGAGTCGTAGAAAAAGTATAGTGTATAATTCGTAAGGAATGTGTATTGCCAACTCGTACGAATTGCCAACCTCGCCTTCGGCTCGGTTGCAAATTTTCATACTCGTTGGCAATGACAACCATTCCTTACTCATTATACAATATACTATTTTTGTCACATATGAATAGAAACTATATAAGCAGATAAGTACCAACAAAATATTAATTTTTATCGATTCCTAAAAATTTTATATTTTTTTGAGTCCATCGAATATAAACTCTTCACATTTCTATGACCTAATAAAAGTATATACAAGTAATAAAATAACTCATAAAATAACAACTTGTGGGAAAGTCCCAAATTCTTAATTCTAAATTTGTACCAAAAAGCACGTTTTACTTAGTTTACAATCAAGGCACCTACAAAGGATTTTAAACCAGTACGGCGCCTGTATTACTCATGCAAATCTCTTAAACATGCCGAGGCGTTGTTCCTTTCACAAAACAACTGAATTCCTAAAACATAAAAGTTACTTGTCTGTAATTTAAAAGCTTGTTGTAATTCTCAGTTCTCATTCGGTGTAGATAGGTTAATTATATAAGGCGACGTTTTTGAAAAGACGATCATAAAAATGACAAAAAAATAAAGACTTTGTCACAGCAACGGTGAATTGGGTGACAAAAAAGTACCTCCCTTTTTCATTTTTTGACGATGACGCAACTGAAAATTATTTCCAATTAATATGCCCAGAGCGTACGTTTCCAAAAAGACAATCTAACTTTCTACGGTATAACGACGCATTGTATAAACGATAACTGGAACTATAAGTCAGTAGTGCTTGATTTTATCCCTTCTCGTAATGGGCACACAGGAAATGACATTTTTTATTTGGGCTTGCAGCAATATACATTAATTCACAAAATACAAGGTATTACTGTGGATAATGCGTCTGCAAATGCCAAATTTATGGAAGAACTTGCAAAATTAATTCCCATCTTCGATTCATACAATCAACACCTTTGCTGTATGGTACATATTTTGAATTTAGGTGTTTAGGATTTGATGAAAAACCTGAAATTCAACTGCAAAAACAAAAATGAAGACGAAGAAAACGAAGACGAAGGCGACAATGATATAGAATATAACGACGCTACAAGTAGCGTTATGAAAATAAGGCTTGTTTTCAGCAGAATTAAAAAAAGCAAAATATTGAAAAACAAATTTCGTTTAGCATGCGATACAGCTGGTGCATCAACAACAATAAGCCCTATTTTAAATTGCCCCATCAGATGGAACTCAACGCATGACATGCTTGGTATCGGGCTAAAATTAAAATGTGGTATAATTACTTTGTGTTGTTCTAGATTTAAGCGAATATAATATCTCAGAAAGAGATTGGTGGCTATTAGAAAAAGGTTATAAATTTTTGGTGAATTTAAAAAACTTAACTGTAAAACTTGGATGAGATAAATATGTTACTCTTCCGTTTGTCATTGTGTCTTTTAACCTACTACTTGATAAAATTGAGTCAACAATTCATCAATTAGACGAAAAAGTCGATCGAAACGAGATGGACAAAAAATTAATATTTGCTTTTCAAGTATGCAGGGATAAAATGCTAAAGCAGTACCAAAAAACCAATTGGACTTATTGTGCGACACTTGTGCTAGATCCCCGACACAAAGACGAGACTTTTAACTTGACAACGAGGGAAATTGAAATAAAATTTGAAGCTCTGCAACATTTTGAAGAAATTTATGAGCAATATAAGAATAAAGAAGAAAAAATGGCATTGACTGAATCGTATACAGAAGAGGAGCATGACTGCCAAAGCGATGATGACGATGTCATCGATTTTAATAAATTGTACACACCAACCGCAACTCCACCTGTTTCAAGAGCTCAAGGAATCAGTAAGGAGGTAGATGACTACATGAATCAGCCTAAGGCTGCAAGCTCGGACATTTTACAGTGGTGGATGACTCAGCAAACACAATTTCCGTGTTAAGCAAAAATGGCTCGGGATCTTTTGTCCATTTCGGCAACGTCTGTTTCTGCGGAAAGATTATTTTCAAAGGCAGCATTGGTGATTCGCAAGCACCGCAACAGATTGAACAACGAATCAGCACGATGGTTGCTATGCATTAATAATTGGACCAAAACAACAACATGATTTTTATATACCTATATTACTTTTTTGTACGTATGTCATACTATTATTTTTATTATATGTATCTTTTCATTGATTAAAATTTTGAAAAATTTTTGGTGTATGTATTATCAGTTTATGATAATTTAAATTTAGCCATTCAATAAAAAATGTAGGTATATACAATTTTAAGGTCTTTCAAAATTAAGAATTGAAATTAATTAACATTTTCTTAGGTATTAATGTATTTGTATTTTGATAGCTTATTGAGTATAAAATTAAATTAAATTTGGTTAGATCGCTGACGTGGAAAATTAAAAATTAAGTAACGTAATAGTCTGTATCATCGTTCTTATTGCAGGTTTAGTAGATTGATAAAAAATAAAAAATTCTGTTTAATCCATATTCATTTTTAATAATAGCAATAAGCAATACATGTTACCACGTTTTTAATAATTTTTAATAAGCCGAAACATGTCGTGTCTATTATAATTTATGTAGGTTAGACAGATTTTTTTACTTTTTATTAAAGTAACTTAATTTTTCGTTATTAATCAAATATCCATTAAAAAAAAACTTTTTAACAACATTGACTTTCATTGTGAAATTTTATTTCTAGTACGGTGTAAAAATTCAAGACGGCAAGAATCTTGCGTGCAAGACTAAAACTCTATATGCAAGACCAAGAACAAGACCGAGATTAAGGATATCAATACAAGACCAAGAGCAAGACCAAGACCAAGACCTATGTGGTCTTGTCTTGGTCTTGCGTTTGGCCATCACTAATGAACGATACAAAATTATCTTGTATCCATAGACTTTGAACTCATTTCTTTATAATATTTATGAGTAGCATAGCAGTCATTTTGTTCTCGATTTGGATGTTAAGAACATTGAATGTGTCAACATCTTAATCTAACCATAAACATCGTCATCATTCACTAAACATAGAACTTCTGTGGTACGTCCAATTGCAATTTTGTAGGGCAAATCTTCGTGATGATTCAAAGCTCTTATTGCTTCTTATATGATTGCTTGTGTTGGTTAGTAGCTTTATATGTAAAAAATATAGACCACAGATGTTACACAATTGTTTAAAAAAGTATGCTATTTTAAAAAATATATTTTTGTATAATTTTAACCCTACAATGCACATTTTTTTCTATAAACGCAAAAAAATACCTTGTAACAGATTTGGTGTGTTTCTATACTATGATAGAATCCTTCGATGTGGAGGATAGGCACCACTCAGAAATAAAACTCAGTAAGTAACGTTATAGATTTTCAGAAGACTGTAAAAAATAGTAAAATAGTATACATGTTATGATACAATAAGAAACAAGCATACAAAGCACGTGCGACGAGTTTTAACTTTAAAGCTCCACGCGAAGAAGAACTGAAATCCATATTTCAAATCAGCATTTAAATTTTGTATTTGTGTCATTTCGGGAATTAGCATAGCCAAGGACGTCATGTCGTTGATATGGAGATTGGTTAGCATTTTTTGTCTACGTTTTTATGTAGATAAAGTATTTTCAAAAATTGTTGTCTAAAAAATGTACCAGTTTGAAAAAAGCATTCCACTGAAATTTAAAAACTGACAAAAAAGAGTATGAATGTGGATGGAAAATAAAAATTTGAAAAATGTAAATGAATCATTGATGCTTGTCTTCATGGTAAAAATGGTAACATTGATTACAATAATTTTTTATTTTAATATTTTATGTTTTATGACAGTCTAGTGTGTATAAATCATCTACTTTATGTTGTATACATTCAAAATTACAAGTAATGTTCAGACTCGAAAAGAGAATAGATCAGACATTTTTTCACAAGTTGCATGCGTTTATGAAAGCGGTAAATAGAAGTTATGAAGCTAGAAAGTTTTTTGTTTTTACGGAGGAAGAACTTCGTAGCTTTTTTGTTCAACCTCTAAAAGACATTTTTTGTTTTTAAAAGTACTGATATACTCGATCGAACGGTTCGCCACCTGTTAAGATCAAATTAATGATCCCTTCTTATAGATAGAACAAAAAGAAGCAACAAATTCAGTTATTGCGACGTTTTGAGTTCGAGATGAATACTTTATTAGGCTCGCACCTTTATTGTAAGAAACAAACATTTTTTAGATTATTTTGTCAACATAAATAAAAAAATGTATAATTAAATGACGTTATAATAAATTATTCGTACAGAAAAATTGTGATACTCAATATTTTTTTTGTAAAACTTTCAACCAACAGAAATAAAAACTACAAAAATATAGGAATTACTTACCACTGACACAAAATTAAAAAACAAATTAATCATTAATTAAGATACGAGATAAAACGCGTGTTATAACGTGAAAATTTGACAACGTTCAACATAAAATTGCAATTTTTTGGTACTGGTTTATGACAAGGTAAAAGGTGTATTTTGATAGAAAATTTAAAGAATTTTATTTCGTAACGGTAGATAAGACTAAATTCAACCAATATAAGTAATGACACTAATTATAAACATTTTTTTTAAAACAGGTAAAACCATCTAGTTTAATTTAATTTAAGTTAATTTTGTGAAAATTCGTTTTAAAATCTAAGATCGTTGCGTTGTCAAAATTAAAGTTATGTTGCATGATGTAAGAACGACGCCGTTTTGTCGGTCTTGAAAATGTTATTAGTTTTTTACAGTCGTACTTGTGGTTTTAAATACAATTTTTTAGCTTTTGTTTTGTATGACCAATATAACATTTGTTATAGTAATTGCAATCACCTTTAATGATGAGACCAGATTTTTCGATATCATCAGTTTTATCTTTTAGTTTAGTATAAAATTTGTTGTATAATGTGTTGTTATTACTTAAAGTTATGTTGATAGTATTGTTCATCAAATACCGTTAAAGGTTGAAAATTTGCTATCATTAACGATTCTGATATAGGTAGAGTATGTTAAGTTGTTTAACAAATGCCTTTCTCTGCATCCCAAAAACGTACCTACAAATAGGTTTTTTTAAAATACGCTAATAAAAAGTGCATCAAGGAATCTGTTAGAATTAACACCTTTGGTAGGTGGCCTTCTCTTGTTGCACTTGAAACTTTTAGACTTTGCGAGGTACACCGCCTATGCTTTCCGGCGGACATCTGCAACGATTATAGCAAATGGAAGGATGAGTGTAGGTGAGATTAAGCGTGAAGTAAGTTGGAGATCTTTGACGGTTTCTTCTAGTTACAAAGAAGAATCGGTTGTGAACAAATTGAAAGTTTCAAAGTGCATTGCTGGATATACACGCTACCATTGTCAGTTAATCCTGGCGATCACAAGATAACCAAAGGAAGTATTAACGAACTAGAAACTGGTGGAATCCATATATCAAATGATAAGAATTGCACATTTCTTTAAAATAAAAATGATACCTACTGTTTGTTCAAAAACACTTTCTTTTAAATTAATGACGTCATTGTTTCATTAGTAACTTTAAAGCACTCCAGTGTTTTAATGTTGACATTTCACACGTTTTTAAATTTTTTAAACAGGTATTATAATGCAAGTGTAATAAAAACATTATAAATCTAATTTTTTTTCTTTAAATTGATCTGTTGTATTAAATTTGAGACAAAATGTGCTTTGTATTACTTACTTACTAAGCTACAATTCATACATAAGTACTACTTATTAATTTGTATGGATTTCCATAAAACCGTTATTGTTCTGGTTTAAGCACAAATAGACTCCACATCTACTGCACTCTACTTGAGAACAACATTTACATGTGAGAAACTTGCAGCGTTGCCTCGCTTTAGTGTAAACTGGCTAGTGGAAAAGTCCACCCATCCTGACGTTCTTAGATGGAATGTAGCTTATAGTCGCGGAACGCTTCTTCTTTTTAGAAATTTTGGTTTCTACATCAGAAAGCCGTCACGTTTTTAATATGCTTTATACCCGTTCTACAAAGACAGTAATTTCCGCTCTAAACTCCGTTAATTTCCAAATCTTAATTTTCGTTAATCTGACCAGCCACTCTCTGATATAGTATGCACGAATTTACCAAAGTCATATCAACTAACTGATAAAAAAACCATTTTTGGATTCTCATAGTAATTTTATATCGGCCAATAAGACTATGCAATAGATCCACGCCTCCAATGTGCTTATTGTATTCCAAAACAAGAGTTGGACATTGAACTTTAACTGTTTGCTTTCCTTTTTTTTATTTAAACGCTTTACCGTTCTTTTAGCCAGCTCCTCAGTAAAAGTCGAGAACAAAGACACATTCTTATTACCTTTCCAAGCAACAGAGGCTATATCAACTCCGTCAAGATTGCAAACAAATTCCCAGGACGATCTTCGGTCGCTTTTTTTTATTTCATTTTTAGAGGAAAATTTACAATTTGGTCTTTCTGACGGTACCTAACGCAAATATTCCATTAGTTGCCAAAAAAAACATGACAAAAAGCAATGTATAGTAGTTATTACAGTAGATAACAAAGTTTTTATAAGTTGGGACAATTATGCACAAAGGTACAACAGTATTAACCGCTGCGCTTAAATCTGATTTATCTGAATTTTGATTAATTTTTATACCCCGTAGGTATCTTAAACTTATAAGAAAAACCACAAACACTACAAAGAACGAAGAGTTTGTATTCCCACTTATGCGGTTTTGCCGGCATGTACTGTTTCAAGTGGTGCTTAGTTGTTGTCACACGTAACAGTACATCAACAGCTAAATTCTGCTCTAATGCAATTGTTTAAAATTTTGAACAAAGGGCATTTATGATTAGTCTCAGTTTGTAAAGCCCATCATGGTTGTCGTTTTTTTATGGCAACAGTATCAAATTATTGTTAAGATTAATTGGCCTGCGGATTGCTTCGAATCGTTTTAGGTTCATTGTTTTCTTTACATGTAGTAAAAAGATCTAATGTTTGGCATATGTACAACAGGTATAAACAAGGTTGTTTACGCTATAAGACACAGAATATAGTGGCCAAAATACGTGACTTTTAAAAGCATTGCACTTTTGGAATGTATAAAAAAATTTTATGGTTACTTATTAAAATTATTTTGATATTATACAGAATCTTGTAAAAGCCCTAAAAGTATCAAACTTGTGTATTTTTAAGTGAATTATTATAACATGTTTAGATTAAACAAAATTAATTTTTTCAAAATTTAACTTAATTTTCATGTATAATATATGTTTTTACACAATACGCCAAATAATGTTTCTTTATACCGTTTGACATTTATTAAATAAAAGTTTCGATGAATTTAATTGCTTATTATGTTTACAAATATCTGTTAATTAACAATTATAAGAATAATAGTTTATAATCCAACATACTATAACAGTAATAATGACACTAAGATACCAATAATAAATACAAAGTAATAAATAAAACAGGTGTATTGGAAAACATGGATTTCACAATTGTCTCCAAAGATCTCTAAAATAAATTACACCAGATTTTTACATGGTGATACTTAAAAAGAATTGTCTACAATGCGCCAGTGACAATACTACACGATATGAAAAGACGCGTAAGAGACACTTTTGAAACTGTTACATTGCAGACGCTTCATAGGGTTAGCAGTGGTTCTCAAATCAGAATATATAAGTGTTTGAAAATGAACGGTCGACATTTCAAAGATTTTAAATTAAACTCGTCAACTATTTTGTAATAACTCTTCGACAAAAAAATTCTTAAAGAAAGCGAAAAGTATTCTTATCTCTAAAAAATGACAGTCGAATTTCTCAGTGTCTTTAAAGGATTTTGCGATTTTATTCAAAACTAAACTTTGTTTTCGTCATGTAGTATTAGAGAGTTTCTTTTTGTTATTATTAACTGTTTTAGTTTGGCGATTACTTGTAACTGTATTATGACCGGCTACTTCAACATTTTCAGTCTTATTTTCAATTTCCTCCCTGACCGTATTTACAGGCGAGGTTTCAGTGTCTGCAACGTCTTCATTATCTGTTCGTTCTGAGCTCAATAAGAACGTCTTCAAATTCAATTAGAAGGTCCCTGATTTGAAATTCATCTAAAATGTTATCTATATGGGTTTCTTTATCATCTGAATCAAAATAATCAAAGTCGTCTTTACTCTCGGATAAATGCATAATGCATTCTTCTAGCATGGTTTGAGTAAAAGGACGTTTCCAATCCATTTCTGAAAACTTAAATAAAATAATAAAAAAGATCGTTTTGTCTAAAATTTGATACAAGTCATTAAAATGGGCAATATCTTGCCAAATAAAAAATATAAATATTGTCATTTTATTGAAATCAATTTTACCTTAAATTTTCTTAAAAACGTTCTAAATACAGGCAAAGCGTTTAATGTGCTTGGTGTGAGTTTGCTTTAAAATTGAGACGCTACGCAGTGTAAGATTAACCCAAAAAAATAAAAAACACGAAATTCAATCTTTATTTTTTTTTAATTGCTAATAATGTTGTTGTTGAGGGCTAGAAGGTTAATTTTATAAATTTCGTTTAAACGTCAAAAATCGCCTCCTCAATATTAAAATTGACATGTTTGTGCATTTTTTATTTTGGCATTCGTTTAAAAATATAAGCTGTATTAAGAGAGATTGGCAAACTCTACAAATGTGAGTAGATCATATAGGAAATATTCAACATCAAGTGCCATAGCTAAGATATCAATACAACTACCCATTTTTTAGAGAATATCTCCTATAACATTAACAATTTTTCAAAATTTTTCCAAAAATAAGAACTCTCTCTTAATTAAAACACAAAAATATGTTATTTAAATATTTATTCTATTATTAGAAAAAAGTATTTAGGGATAGTCGCGGCAAGAAATCTAAGCGCATATTTTTATGAAAATAATATAATAAAATTATAAGAATTGGGTGAACTTAATTGTATGTTTTTGTTAACGTGAACTATAAAACAATTTAACAATTAAATTTGGCAGTGAATAGTTTCTATATTACAACAAACAAAAACTTCTTTCAATAACAAACTTTAGTTACTCCTTACACAAAATATTGTTCAAACTGTGAAACTTAGTCTAAACTTAGATATTATTTAATTACGTAGTTATATAATTTAAAACTTTACGCAAAATATTATTTGCAAATTGCGATAGTAATAGAAACGTTTTAAAATTATTATTCACGTTTATTGTTAGTTTAGATCTTTTAGCTTGTAATAAAAAAGTAGTAATTGAGAATGTTTTTTATTGCACAATTTTTAATGTAAAAAAAAAAAAAAATGAACACAGAAAAGATATTTAATTTACACAAATATTTTTTTTATTTTACAAAAGGCAGATATAACACGTTATGTATTGGCAAATATTATTGTTATTTGACGTTTATTTTCATAAAACAATTGCGATCTTGTTTAAAAATACTAAAACATATGGAGCAGAAAGTGAAACGTTCCAACAATAATCTATTAAAAACAAACTGAGCAGGAACAAGCAGAACGCTGTTTATATAAAAAACTTTAACGTATAATTATGTTAATCAGCATCATATAACATAATGTAACGATTATTAAAACTAATTTATTTATACTAAAAATATTTACACATTTAAAACTACACGAAACTAATTAAATTTAAGAATATTTAATAAAAACACTTACACTCATTTACATAGCACTCACACGAAAGATAAAGTCCGCGGATAACTTCTGTTTATCTAAAACTGATACTTGTTTGTATCTTCTTAACACTGCCGACTTCAAATTACTGAAATAACTGGCTAATGATTTGTTTGTACTGCATTTATACATTTATACGTTTGAGAATTTTCTATATCTTTCGGTTTTGGAAATGGATAAAAACTTCGTGAAGGCTCTCGAACTTAAAAATAATTTTTGGAACGTTTCACTAAATTATTTGCAATAATTTGAAATTCTCATATAAGTGTAATATTTTTTGCTTTTATAAAACTTGCAAATAGTTGAAAGAAAATTCATTGAGAGTAGAAAAATCTGATATGTAAACAAAACTAATGTCAGAAGCACTCAAGCGAAATATTGCTTTGTTTAATAATCACATTTTAGCAATCAGTAATTCTGACTATGGTATGTTTGAGTTGAAATTAATTGAGTCTTATCTGTTTATTTGATTTTTTTTCATAGAGCCAACAATTTTAATAAAGAAAAATAACATTTAAGATACTTTCTTTTAATCATTTAAGAATATATTTGTTACATGTTTGAATCCCTAATCAATAGAGTTTGTCAAGAATTGTTTGAAATATAACTGCTTGAACTTTACTGCCGGTATTTATCGAACGAAATTATGTTTCAATTTAGTTACTTTCAAACGGAAAGTCCCTCAGGGATTTTATCATATACAAATCTTCCCCTATTAGTTTACATTAATGTTTAGCGTACCCCTATATAGTCTTTGAGCAACACAAATTCGGTACAAAAGAAATATATCATAGAAGGTAGACTACGTAAGATTTCTGCAACATTAATATTTCATGTTAAGGGACAAGAAATGTGGATAATAGATACAGGACATCAAGGTGTATGGGTCCTCGGCGAGTTTGCTACTGACAATTAACGTCACTTCCGGTAACCGAAGTTGGCAGGATATATTTTACTAAGGACTACAAAGAAGGGCACAATAGACCTTTGTATGCAAATTATCTATTGTGTGTGCGAATTGATAAAATTCGTGGTGTTTTACTTCTTGTGACGAATTTTCAATTTTACTTAGATTTACATGCGTATTTTTCTTAGGTTAAAGGTACAGCATAATTCTTGCAGTCGCCCACATACAACTACACAATATCGTTCTAGCAGTTTTAGATAAGGATTACATAACCGTAATAATGTACTTGGTATGCAGCGAATAACTCCGTCAGTTTTGTATCTCCTAAGAGAGTGATATTAAGATAACACAGCCGTAAAAATTAAATTTCCCAAATGTATTTTTAAAGTAATTAAGTGTTTCACAAAATTAAATTTATTAAAGTATTGGGTTAACTTGCTTTTACAATTTGGTTCAGTTAGACTTTCATAAATAGTATAACGTGTATGTAAGTACCTTCATCTAACTTTTTCTAACTAACTGACTAACGTTTTCGTGTTACTAAAAATTTACAATTGTTGTTTAAACGTAAAATCAATGTACAAATTTGCAACTTAATTATTTTCGTTTGTTATTGTTGGAATTAGATTTGTGTTTCAATTTTGTAGTTGGAAAGTAGGACATCATATCAAAGTCACAATAATTTTTGGTATCTTACGCATACTATATTAATGGTAACAATTAAAATACAACTTTAAATATTTTTCTGTAAATTTCAATCTGCTTAACCTTTTAAGAATAAATGTATTGTCAAATCAAATTATAAAATACTCTAAACTTAGTAGCATCATTAAAACGATTTATTTTACGTAGCTGTATGCACCAAATTTGGATAAAAAATGTAACCTGGTTTATTCATTATCCAACATTTAGATTTTATTTTGGTTTCTAAATTAAAAAAAAATTGTCTTAGAAATTCTTAAGTAAAAAGTTTTATAAAATTTTAATTATATGCATAACTAAACAATTTGCTATTTTAAACACATTGCTGGTTTGCCGGGATTTTTTTAGAAGGATAAAAATTATCACAATTAAAATAATAATATTGATCAACCACATTACCATCCTAGTGGCTAACGCATCATACGGATTTAAATGCTAAATCTTTAAGAATTCTATACTAATTCAATATTGAAATTATATGTTTTCCTAATTAATTTAAAAAAAAGTGTAAACTAATATTTTGTAGAGAAGAAATACTGCATCCATTGTTTACAATTTTGCATTTTCCAAAACCAAAAAAATAGAAGAAATAAAAATTAAACACAAGCAATTATTTACATACAATATCATTTCTGACAATCCACACAAAATTGTACAAACAAGCACCTAATATCTCCAAAAAGTTAATGTTTGGGCGGGTATATTAGCTCATCACAATATAGCACCATTTTTTTGCAGTTGTTGGAAGAATATATAATTCTGGTGGTAGCCGAAGTTGATGGAGACAACCAAGAAATTTATTTCCAAATAGATGGTTGCCCCAAACACTTTAACAGAACTGTGAGCGAATTTTTAAATGATAGTTTTTCCAATAAGATTACTGGTCTAAATTGTGTTAGATTTCCCGATTTGTCCAACGATTTTTTTCTTTAGAGACAGTTCAAATCTAAGATTTATTTTGGACAAGCATTTCAAAATGTAATGTAATCAGTAAACGGTAGTTTTTTTGCTATGATTTTCTATTTTTTCTGTAATTTCCTGTTTTTTTCTGTTAAAACAAATAAAATCCTGTTTCCTACTCGTTTTATAGTTTTATAATTACTCATAAAATAAGTGAAATTTAACGACACTTAAATATAAGTGATCTTGTTTGGTTTTATAATCCCAGGCATTATAGTATCTTCAGTGATAGAATGTTATTTCTTCCATTTTTTGGTTTTGAGAAACAATAGTATGAATTTTTTCTCTATAAAATATTGGTTTACACTATTTCTTTAAAATAGATAGAGAAACAAATAATTCAACATTAAAGATTTAGCATTGAAATTCCTATACTGCGTTTCTCAAGCCACGACGTTGTATGTGTTTTGTAAAGTTTGGTTGCAAATTACGTATTTAAGAAAGTTATCGGTTTTATTTGTTTGCATATCTCTTAATCCATTGACTGCACACCACATAGTCATGACTTCGCCCATACCCTAAACCACCATTAATTGTCAATCAAATCAAGATATGAGCAAATCACAGTTGGTGTATCAGTTTTTGTATCTTTACTTTTCTTTTTAAGAAAATAAAAACGTGGATACACGTGAGAAGCACCCATTATGTATTATTCGACTTAGTGCTCATAGACTTGTTTGTGCGTCTCTTGGTCTTTGTCAGATAATTAAGTAGATGTCATGTTACGATGATTTTCTTGTAACTTAGTTGCTAGCGACTAACTCAGTTTGATTCGGTGATTGTATCGTAGATTTCGATGTGCTAATTATAAGGTAAAATCAAAAAGGCGCCAAAACGGTTAGAAACTAGTATGGTAGAAGCCTTTTAAGTCTATCTAACACTGAAATAGAATAAATGACAAAACACTGGTTATAACAACAAATATATTTATTTCTAACAATAAAAGAAGAGGTTAAAAATGTAAGCCAGGAATAACTACATATAAAGTAACAAATAATAGTTCCATAAATATTACAGTTATAACGTTGATACAAGTCCTAGAGATTAGGCAACACTCTACACATACAGTTATCGCAAATGTCGAGAAACCATATCTTGTCCGGATGTTTTACCCCAAGTTTGTCAATTCCTCTCACGTCTCTATTATATATGATTGCGGGTACTGACTGCCTCTTTTCCTTTCTTCTTATATTCTCTACGCTTTTTGTCTCATTGGGAATATAAGAAGAGATGTATGTATCGTTCCATTGTTTTACTTTTACGCAATTTAGCAGATTTTACTTTTTTCTCTCTAGTTTCTGCAATGTTTCTCTCTTTCCACTAATGTACTTTAAGTTCTTTCAAACGTCCAATTAACGGCTTCACACGTTATTTATTTTTACACTTGGTTGGCTGAAGACCTCTTTATTGTTGTTGATGACTGCTGCTTCTATGATTTTTTTTGTGTCAATGTGCTTCTTTGTGTAAGATCTTCGGCTCTGCTCACTTCATTCTATGTTGTTCTTTCAATGAGTGTGGCGCGATGCTGGATCTTGATATCTCTCCTCTGCGTATCGCTTTTTTGTTCTTTTTGTTTGACTTCTAAGGATTTTTTGGTTTTCTCAGGTATGATCTGCCACATTCACACAGGATTTGGTAAATGCAATTTTGATCTCAACACAATATTGATATCGCAACTTTTGCCTATGCGTTTTATAGTTTCAATCTCTAGGATGCTACGTTTGCTTTTGGTAGTTTTTTTTTGGTTGCTGGCTTATGTTGGTTTGATGTTTATGAAGACGCTCTTTTATTATATTTATTGGGTAACCATTTTGTTTTAGCTACCTTTTATGTTTTTTGTTTCTTCTTAAAATCTCCTCTTTGTGTTACATAACCGGTAGGCTTTCTCAAATAAAGACTACTTCTTTTTTTTGTTGTGGTTAGGTGATTGGATGCATGGTTTAGATATTGGCTCGTGTGAGTTAGTTTTTTGTAAACAGACGTTCCGTTGTTTTTCTTTACACGAACGTCTATAAATTGTAGTGAGTAAATTTGATAGATGGTTTGACGTTGTTCAAGTGATGCAAAAAGTGATCTAGTTGTCGATCACTGTGTTTCAAATTATAAATTTATCGGTGACATAGGTTTCTCTATTGTGATAGAGATGAACCTGTTTTTTCTTGGAAATATAAGTTTCTGAGACAACATTCTTATAGTCATTCAGTTGATAGCGTGGTTCTTTCCTGCAAGTTCTCATCTTCTTAGAGCTTTTTTTGAATAATTTCTAATGCCTTTTCCACCAAAACTTTGGTGTATAAATTTTTTACGTTGAAGCTGGCCTCGTTGCTGCAGTTTTATGGTCCTCAGAATATCAATGAAATGTTTAATTTTTGACAAAGGATTGGCTGTTGTCTTAAAGCGATTGCACGCACAGTAGTAGAAAGTTGACTAGTTGTCCATTAGGAGAGCTATTTATTGGCATGCTGGTTTTCTGTATTTTGAGTAGTATATAGATGCGGAGGTTTGTTGTGATGTGATGTAAGTGTAGTCTTCGTTCTTGGTATTAGAAAACCCTCGTATAATTTTAAGGATTGGTAGATCTTCCTATCCAGACTTGTTTTTGGATCTTTATTTAATCTTTGGTAGTTTTCTTGTAAAATCTCTATGATTTTTTGGCTATAGATAATAGAGTCCATGATAACTGTTGCGGTTCTTTTGTCAGATTTTTTTATATTTGTTTTTTCGTAGTTTTTTAATGGCCCTATTCAACTGTTTGGTGATGTTTCTAAGATGTTTTTTTTTCTTTAGTTTACTCTTATTTTTCACTTAAATCCTTCCGTTTGTACTAGTTTTAACCGTGTTATCTCAACAGCACTGATGTCCAGTACAAGAACGTCTGTTACGATAAAACTGAGTTTCTATAGATGACAGTGAGCGCAATAAATGTTGACGGTGGTTTTCTTAAATTCCTTTTAGGTGTCGGCTGTCTTATGTTGGTTTCAAATTAATTTTGACCATTTCTTGTCGTGAGTTTGCTCATGAAGTTGTCTATTTTTCTATTGATGCATGATTTTCTTCCAGTGTGAATTTTTTATATCCTCAAATATTTGTGTAACGTTATGTAGTAATGTATTTTGTTTTCAACCATGGTGGTTGATCTGTGAAGAGATTAGTGCGATGCTGGCTTGTTTGAGTATCTTGTGTTCGGGCAGCAACTTTCTGCGCGTCTCTTCCTTTGTAACCTTGATTTTGATGTTTGTTTCGCTTCATTGCATTTTGTACGTTTAATTGTTTCATGAATCATGACTTTAATATAAAAACTTCAGTAATCTCTAAGTTTGTTAGTATTCACTTAATGACGATTGCACATACAATAGCAATCGAAGCGCAGTGTTTATTCGTTTGTTTTTAAGAAAATATAAATGACAATGGAAATCCAGAATTATGCTATTTTATATCTTTATCTACTTTCACTTGTGTGGTAGCGTTTCAGTATATGTGTTTAAATTCCTGCTTGTTGATATAGATCGAGTTTTTTAGTTAGGCGATTTTCTCAAAATTCTAGATCGTAACTTCTATATGTAAGACAGTAAACTAATTGGCCTATAGTTAACTATGTTGATATTGTATTTCTTTTTAAAATAAAAACCGTTTCTGCATTTTGTCAGACTTTGGATATTCTTTCTTTGTTTAGCAATTTATTTGGTAAAATTGTGAAAAGTTTTTCTTGGACTTTTACCTTCAGCTGAGACTATCGTATTTATTATATGTTTTAGTCCGCTCATGCTTCCGCTGTGCTTATGTCTGAGATTTCTTCTGATAATATGCTTCCGATATTTGTTTTTTTATTTTTTCTTTTAAGACTGTTCACTACAATTTATTGTAACAAATGCATTGTGCTAAAAACTTTTCTTCTAGCTACTGTTTTGCCTTGATTTTATATTTTATTTTATAGCAACGTTTTTGTAAAACTTCTATGTTTTTATTATTTTAGTTTTATTTGGTTTGTTTTCTAAAATGTGCCTAAGAGTTTTAGAAATTGTAGATTTTAATTACATTAAATTTTAATTCTAATAATAATTATAAACTTGCAAATTTTGTTTGTATACTTTATACAATTTGTAATAATTGTAAATAAATGTATTATTAAAAATACCGCTATTTTTGCTATAAAAATGGCAAAAATATAAACAAACAAAATGAAACAACTCTTTAAAAAAATTTCATATGGTACCTGTAAAAAACAAAAAAATATTCAAGTATAGTCGTTCCCAAAAACGAAGATCCCTACGTCATACTCGTATGCATCTAAATTAAGTAAAAACTCGCTTATTAAATCAGCTACTTTAAAAAGTAGTTGCTGGTTAAAAACTTAATTTTACTAAATGTCTAGTGTTACCAATGCTAATTGCTTTTATTCTAAAGACTAACCTAAAAAGTTGCTGTTTGTCAAAGAACAGTTCATTTTATATATTTGTTATATAACTAAACAAAAAATACGAATTCATCGGGCGAATAATTAGATTGATTACACATACGGTGGTTTAAATTGAACTTTAAGATGCTTTGTTTATTTGTTCGTAAGTTTTATATACTCGATAGAACTGAAACTTTGAAATGTATAAGCGGTTTTTGACAAATATCAACTAATATAAATTGAGCGATTTATTCATAACATAAACAAAAAACCATGTTATCTCTGTTGTACTCACAGTTTTCTTTTTTTATTCGAAGAAATGGAATGTGTTTTTTAAATTTGCAGGCGATGACGCAGGGATCTTCTTTCGTGGCAACGGCTGTAAAAAGTTTAATTGAACCAAAATTATACTGAAAAATAAAACTTTGATAATAAATTTTAGGACTTTCTTAATACCAATTACATATACATACAATAATTAAAAAAAGTTTGAATCATAATTCTAAGAAAATAATTGTTTTTGCTAAATATAGTAACAACATATAGTCTGATGAGCTTTCCTTTCTCTTGTCAAGAAATGAATACCTAGATTTAAACCTTGAAATTTACAATTGATTAATAATAATATTTTCGATACCTTAAAAATACACACTCAGAATTAAATTGAAAAAGCGCATGAAAAGAACGATTCTTAAATGTGAACGTTTGAAATCGATTACTCATCGTAATAATTATTAATACCTAAATTTCTTGGTGCGTTTAGTATTTTTTGACTACGTTATGTAGTAATTCGGAGAAGGTTTTTGTTTACATATTTAAAATTAAACGTGGATTGAAAGAGGTTAATTTGAGTAAATTGTTGTTAGTGAATCGATTGACGTTGATTTATTATGTTATCAGGTCATCGCACATTAACTCATCGTGCATTTATATACTATGGGTTCTTCCGCTCCACGTTTCTCTAACAGATCCAGCACGTCGAGAACAATAAACAATAATTTACCGGCAAGTGATTACTTGTCAATGTTGCTTGTCATAACCATACGAGACTCATTAGCATGCCAAAGCATAAATCATAAGTAAGCCGTATAAACAACTACACAACTTTTATTTTAGTGTGCGCCGGCAGCTGTGGACTTAAACTAATAAAAACGTATCTTAAAATTTTGTTACCGATACATTTTTTTTTCTAATGAATAATTCACGTAGTTAAATGAAGTTTATTTGCGGTTGCTAGAGGCGTTTCCAGTCAAACACCGAGAGGGTTGTTGACTAGACGGCGGTCATTTAGATTAAACCCTTCGGTACGGTAATCAATGAACTGCAGAATGGGTTTTACGAGTACTAAAACATTCTATAGTAACGATTTCAATGCAAATCTAAACCCTGTCGATCGAATTTGAATGTGCTCGTTGCTGTAATGGAAACGAAGGCCCGCTTCTAAATGGAAGAAAATAAATCTAGATTTGTAGGATTTTTAGCGAATACATTATTTAGGTACAACGTTGTTGAAAACATTGAATTTCACTGCGTCTAGGGCTGTTTGGTTACTTATGCTAACAACTTTCGCGAATAAATGAATTTTAAATAACGTTACGTGTAGATATTTTTTCCGAATAACCAACGCACAAAGAAAACTGCTTTTGACAATTACTCTATGAATAAATCAAAATATTTTAATAAAGAAGTAAATCTTTCAAAAAACGAGCTGACAAAGACTAAACTTCCAAACTGATAATAGAAGATTTATTTGAAGTCGATAACAAAAGAGTTTTAACAAACTCGATGTTTTTTCTAAACGTGTACAACTCTTAAAATTTATCGTGAGAAGTCGTATAAACTTAGTTTAAACTTTACTCAGTTTTTCTTTATTTTTGTATATCGAGTTTAAGGATACTGGAGAAAACTTACCGATTTGATATTAGATTCGATTATGATCACATAGGGAATCGTTCGCTTTGTTTTGCCATTTCAATTTTCCTGGAGGATAATCTTTAGTATAGTAAAATCTTTTTCTTGTATTTTATATAATACCGTAATACTTAAAATTAGCATAAGAGCATTTAAAGAAAACTAAGTTATAAAATTTATTTTTAGCATACAGATTAGTTTAAAATAATTAAAAAAATATGTATATATTATAACACATTTTTATAAAATTATTATTTTAATAAAAACAAAATTAAAATTTTGTATTCGGTGTTTATTACGATTTATTATGTAAAACTGCATTTTTTTTCAATAAAATGTAATATATTTTACGTAAACCACCTTAAAGTAAAACAAGCATTTGAAATTGCATCTAGAATTTTTAAGTTTTATTAATGCGTGTCTTAAACGTGTAAGTATTTTATGAAAAGTTGTGTTGAAAGCTGTAGCTCACAGTCGAAGTCAGATATTTTCACTCTAATAAGTAATTAAACTCATGTAAAGACCGTGTTCTTCTAACTTTAAAACACCCATATTTGTTATACAAATATAAATTAAAACTTTCTTCTTGTGTTTATTATTATTTTTATCTTGTGGCGGTTTTGTTTGTGCAGACATAATCTACAAGACTTTTAAATTAGTGCAAAAATAATATCTTAATAAATTTAAATTGTAAACAAATGTCAAAATTATAAAAATAAACTTAGAAAGAAGCGTTGGTAGTTTGCCGTAAAAAAAGCAATCAAGCCGTCGTTATACAACGTTTTTGCAAATTTTTTTAATAGTGAGGTTGCGGTTATAGAAGAAAACGAACAAGAAATAAAGAACGCAGATAAAAAATACAAAGCAGGTTAGTTTATAGTATCCGAAAAACAAGAATATATAACAAAAAATTAGATCACTGTTTCTACATCACATGAATAATGAGACTAAATTTTATAAACATTATATGATGACTCAGTATACGTGTTTTATTTGCTTTTAAAAACGATTTTTGGAAACAGACAATTACTGCAAAAGAACTCATATCATTGTTTGAGGTAAGTATTTGACATGAAAATGTAGGTAAAGTTTTTTTTTGCACTTCTGTCGATTAACACACATAATAACAGTAATTAATTACATAAAATATTAGTAAATTTTAACACAATTAAAGATAACAAACGTTAATTAATTTTTTTAGACATAAAAGTTTTATCACGAAACACAATAATTTTTTAGGGTGTATGCATTTATTTATACCGGGTCCTACAACAGTATGTCGGGCCTCCTAGCGGCTTTCCCGTGAGAGATAGAAAAAAATGATTCGTACAAAATGTTATTGGTTTAAAAATCTTTATATCGTAAAATTATTTTCAAAGCCCCGATTTAGTGGTATTACAAAATTAACTTTTTTTCAAATAGGACACCGTGTATATTTTTTTATTTTGAAATTTCTTAAGTAATTTCTAATAAAATGTCAATACCATTTCCTATACCTAAACTTAACAGTTTTTGAGTTATTAATTTTTTTCGTAAAAATTTGACAGTTGTGTCTTCTACAAAAATTGTCTATAACTTCTTTGTTTTTAGTTCTATTGGTATGCGGATATTTGGAATCTTTAAACATTGTTTTAATGATTCTGTGTCAATTTTTGCCATATTTCTGACCTACGACTTGATAAAACCTAGCATGAATTTGGCAAACTTCAAACGTTAATAACTTTCTTATTTTTAATATGTATGCTTTTGCATAATTGAATTTGCTTTTAAAATACCTTTTGATTGGTATAACCATTCCCTATACCTAAAGTTAATAATTTCAAAGATATTTAACATATTTACATAATTACACAAAATTTTGTACAAAAGTAAACATTTCACTACATTTCTATGCACGGATTTAAGCCAAGCTGAGGCAAAACAATAGGAGTGCAGGGAATGGTATAGAGGTTATCTAAAATGGCAAAAATATGGAAATCCTAAAATATAATTTAGGAATGACTGTTTCAATGTTGCATCTCTGTGTTTGTCTTCCAGTTCTTCTTGGAGTTTTTATCGCGGAATCGAGTAATTCAGTCATCTCTTTAAGATTATTCACCATGTTAATGGCATCCAAAAGATCGATAACTTCATGTTGCAAAGATCGAGCAAGGGTTAAGTTTAAGGAAAATACTTTACGCATCACCTTTAAACTGATTATAAAAGATGAATTCTGAAGTGCACATAAAAGCTAGAAGCTGATTCTAGATCCTCCCACTGTGAAACTTTTTCAAGAGCCTTATGGATAGCATGTAACGTTTCTTGAAGTTCTATTATGGAATCATGGCGCTCAACCTACCTAGTTGGACAGAGTTGTTTTAGACGTGTAGATTTGGCTTCAGGAAACAGTTTCTCAATTCCTTTTTTAATAACTTCCATTCGCTTTGGAGTGTTAAAGAACACACAGAGTTTTGTTGCAGTCCCACAGCAATTTCTGATCTCAGAAATTGAACATGATATACTTATAGCAAGGTTTAAGCTATGAGATGCACATATATTGCAGTCGGATGCTTTCCACTCATTGCTGAAGCCCCATCATATTCTTGTCCCCTCAAAAACTTTGTATCGATTCCAAACTCCCGTAAGGAATTCAAAATGATTGTAGCCAGGTTTTTACTTGTCCAATCAGAAACAGCCACAAACTGGAAGAAATCTGCTTTAATGCCATTATTATGTAGATATCTCACGCCAATTGATGCTTGTTCTTGCGTAGATACGTCTGTCGTTTTATCTGCAAGAACAGTAAAACATTTCGCTAAATTTACCATACCAACCAATTTCTTCAACATTATACCATTAATAGCAGAAATAATTTCATTTTAGGTTTCTGGTGAGAGGTAAAGTGCATTTTTCGATCATATTTCTAAATGCCTTTTCAAATCGTTATCTCTGGAATTAGCTCTGAATCTCAGAAGAGCTCGGAAGTTTTCTTTGTTTTCAACAGGACAAACTTCTCTATGGGCTTGAAGTGGTCCCTGCTGACCACAAAACAATACAGTTTCAATTATTGGTAGAACTGCTTTTCTGTTTTCAATAATTTGTTGCTGGAGAGCTGTGTTTTGTAGCATCTGGACACTTGGTATCGTGCCTTTATAAATTTTTAACCAATCTTCAGCCTTAAGTATACAGCGTTTATGGTATTTATTATTTTCGTGGTTATTGAATTGTTCCACCGCGTCTTTCCAACGACTGAAAGGGTTTTTTACTAAGACAACCAAAGTCTGGAAACCTCTTCCTGCTCCAAAAGACGAAAATAATGAACAATATTTGCAGTATACCCTGTCTTCAAACATGGAGTAGAGCAGTCATTTCCACCTTAACAACCGTTGACTCGGCTGCAAATCTTTATACTCGTTGGTAATGACAACCATTTTTTGCTTGTTATACAATATACTATTATTATATAGTTTTTTTATTGTTATTGTTTATCTTCTATCAGTAGTTTTGTTCAAAAAACTGTTACTTGTTAAAATCACACGATTTTGATCTCAAAATTTTTTCATGTCAATTTTCTCAAAAATAACTAAGTGACAAAATTGTGTTTAAAAAGAACACAAATGTATTCAAACCTCTTGTTATTTTATTATTGATAAATGCACTTTTGCTATACTAACAACTTACGTCATTTGCTTAATGTTTAACAACCAATGACGTAAAAACATAGTAACAAAATTTAAAAGTGCTTTTTAATAACCGATTAAAATTTACTTTTCCGTTTGTATAACCGATAAAGTGCAGGTAGCTTTTATTAAAATTCGAGCAGAACAAAATCCACTAATGTTAACGTTAAATTTTAAAGCTGTTAAAATATATGTGTGCGAGTTTTAGTCGTATCTTTATTTATATAATTTTTTGTCTATTGAAGTAGTAAACAGCTTTAAATTAAATTTTGTATAAATGGTTTATAGTTTTACAGTAATTAACTTAATTATAAAAATATAAAGATTAGACATTTACTTAGCGTTTGAAATTTGATGCTTAAGAGTAAAAACCAAAAAGACGCATAACATAAACAGTGTTTCTAAAGAATTATATCTAGTGTTTAAAAAGTTGTTATTAGAGTAATGTTATGTCTGACAAGATAAATATATTCCTAGAAAACAGTATTAGTTAGAAAAATAAGATGTAAATTTATTGCAGATTTGACACATAAAGATTATTAAAGCTAAAACGTTTTGACGTAAACTAAAACAGAATTTTAAATCTATTTTATTAAATTAGTTTTTCTACTTAGATACAAAGTTTATTTTTTTCAGGTGGTAACGTTACATAATAAAAATAATAATTATATACTTTTTCAGTAGTAATACTTCCTTAAACATTTTGACAATGACTTTCCATTTATCATATACGACCAAATACGCAAATGTCATAGGTTGTTCTATTTATTAACAACCGAAATAAGAAATTCAAATAAATTTATATTGAAACGATTAATGAGCGATAAATATTTGTTTACATAATTTTATAAACGTTCAATCCATTTTGTTGTGTAACGTTTAAATATTCTTAAAAAGTAGATCTACCAAGTTATGCAGAATTAGCATCAAATTTAAGTTTTTTGCCTGTCTATACAAATTTTAACTTTAAGATACATGCAAAAAACGAAAAAATAAACTTGGTGCGAACTCAAATCGCATTTAATTGTATGATTCTATATATATAGAGTACATAGGGTAGGTTGTAGGGTCAGCACCTTACTATCAGTGGTGGGTGGCTATATTAGACTGATAAGAAGACTAATGACTAGTACGGCTTGGCTCCCGCAAGCTACTCAGCAGCTGTTTTAGCTAGCAGAAAAAAATTATGCTATGTTAGCCAAATTTGGCAAAAGAAACTTCTAGAAACTTAAGCGATATTCAATTTATACAAACGAAAAAGGGATCGATTTCTACGAAGTGACCATATATGGGGTTTCGCCTAGAAATATGACATGCATCTGCTTTGAACTTGGTATATAAAATCTCAGTTAGGTAGACTGCCACTAAATCACTAAGATGCAGGGCGAGCGCGTTGATTTAATAGCCAAATGTTTCCTCAACCAAATAATAAGTTAAATATTTAAGACTGTCATACCCCATATGGGTAAGACCATAGGTCCAAAACTCCATCCCGCACAACTGGGCTACTTTTACGATTCTGAGAAAGGCAAAGATTCGAGTAAAACAAAAAGTACAAGCAAAATTCGTAACAATAATCCAGAATTAACTATTGGAACCTTAAGTACATAGGATAAAATAATTAAACTAGAGGAACAGTTTGCACATGAAATGGGTTATAATAGGGCTTGGAAAAGTGTTGAGATAGAAAATAATTTAATAGATTTTGCTTCAAAAACTTTATTATAATATACAACATGCGAAGAAAACGGATTCGGAGGTGTAGGTTTTATATCAAATAGGCATATAGCACCAAACAACAAAATTTAAAGAAGTACTAAATAGAATTTGATTATGGGGGTTAAAGTTATCACACTTTTAAAATATGGGTAAGAAGATACGGCAATTTTAAAAATGGTATCGAAAAAACTATGTTAGAAACGGCAAAAATCAATTTTTTTATAGGCGCCATATTGATTGTTTGAATTTTTAAAATATCTATTTAAAATGCTCTTTAACCATGAATAAAATGTGTATGTCCAGTCAAGATAAATAATAAAAAATAACAAAATTAAGATTTTGTGATAGTAGGCTTTGTTATTTTTATTTAATTTTAGTTTAAATTAGCAAAAACTTTAGCGATTACTATTAGCAGAAGCTAAGATAAAAAAATTTAAACAATATCGTATAAACTTTTAAACGCTCTTTAATCATCCAATGAACATTGAAAATGACAAAACTACACCATTTTAGGATTAAAATAAGTGTTTAAATTTGCCACCGTTTTCTCGCACGCACAACGTACATCGTCTTACCACTGCTTTACAGGATTGTATGTTCATTTGCAGAAAGAGACTGTTAACAGCTTCTATAACAGCTTATGGTAATTCATCTACAGTGTCGTAGGAGCTACGATATTAGTTGATTATCAGGTGATATACAAAAAAACGGTGTGTTATATTAAGGGATCTTGCGAGTCATCTTACTGGTATTTGGCTGCCTATCCACTTGTTCGAAAATTTGTGTTGATAAAAAACATGTTTTGGAGGGTAGCTAGTAAGAGTTTCATAAAATAGGCAACTTTGAATATAAACAGATCCTCCAGATTGCAATAGACAGGAAAATGCTAAAAGAGGTAGATGAATATATTTTATACTTAGTGCAAATTATAAAACCAAATACAGCAAATCAAAAAGAACAAATAAATAGAACAGTGAAACTAGGATGGGCGACTTTCGGAAAGCTATATATTAAAGAATAAAAATATTCCACACTTAAAGATCAAAGTGTATGACCAGTTTGTGCTGCCAGTGATTACTTATGGTGCTCAAACTTGGACTCCCACAAAAAGAAACATGAACCAATTAAAAATATGTCAACGAGCTGTGAAAAGAAAGATGCTGAATATTAATCTAAAAGATAAAAAACAAAACACATCGATTAGACAAAAAACAAACGTTACAAGTTTGCGAGACTCGATGCACGTTTAAAAGACAATAGACGGAATGTCGCACTACAGAACTGGCGCTCATGGCTGGGAAAAAAGTGTGAGGCGGACCACAATTGCAATGAATCGACGATGTCAAGAACCACGCGAGTTTTGCATGAAACTCAAAAGTCTGCATCTAAAAATAGATAGATGATGGCTGAAAAAAGATATGTTGTTTACTTTTTATGTTGACTACTTTGTTGCGATTAGTTTAAAAAGTTAGTAGTTTTTATATGCTTGCTTGAAATAAACTTGTATTCTTAAAACATCCACGTGTTCTGACACGATGTATAATAAACACATCTATAATTAGTTAATTTATTCAACGCAAGCTAAGTGTCTTCTATTCTTTTTCGGATTAAAAGTAATTTCCATGTCGTTTCCTTAGCGCCACGTGCTACCTCCCAAATGTGGATTTCTTTGTCTGTACAAGTTTAAACATCGACGATGTAAAAGTTCTAAAAGGAAGCATTGGACCTACAAACACTGCAATACAAGGGCAGATACGATTACTATTTGTATTCGGAGGCAATTGACGTTTAACTAATACCACTTTGGACGAAAGTGCATATTTAACAGCATACAATATGTTTCGGTTCTCTTTTCATAAATGTTACTTTTTACCTGTTATAGTGTTTGTGAGTCACCAGGTAGACACGATTTGTTTCAGATAGTTTGATTACAGGAACGCAGTAGAAAAACGTTTTCTGAAAGTAAACCTGGATTTAGGTTAGTCAATTTTTGATTTTGACTATTTGCTGTCGCTACGGTGCTGCTCATGAATCATATTTACTAATCGTTTCAAAACTTTTAAAATAATTTGCTTCTTATTACTATTAGTCAATTAGTTTAAGTTAAATTGCTATCGCATGCTGATTACGTCAACTGTCAATTATTATTGTTAATGTAATTTACTGAAAAAGATTTCTGTATGTCCTGGCTGTTACACTTATGATTTGAGTGTATTGTGAGTTGCCGATGTTTTCGGTGTTTTAGTACCTACGTATACTGGTACTCGAACTAAATTTACTTACTGTAATTTTATCAAATTATCTCTAATTGTTATTGGTTTTAATTTTAATTATAAGTTATCCTTCTAAAATTAATTAAAGTACAACTGATGATAACGATTTGGTTTCTTTTTTTGATTCCTCCAGCTTTACGGACTTTAAATATTTAATACAAGTTTCGGGCTTCCTGTGCTGATCTAGCAGGAGCTATATTTGCAAAACGAGATCTGGCGCCCGTTAAAATAAACGTGAATCACTTAAACCTCCGCGTTCTGCGATAGGTATTGTTTCAATCCTACAGCGAATTGGCCGTGCAGGGCTCGTAAATTACTAGAAGCTTGTAACAATATTGAGCTAAAATCTTTAAGTGTAAGTTCACATTCAGCGCCTAGTTGAGCGATGCCGGGCGATGCGAGTTCAGCGAGTAAACACAAACTTGAATTTAGGTAGCAAGTGTTCACACAGCACTTGCAGTCGTGCGAATCCTAGCAAGTCGGAGCGAAGACGAGCTGTAGAAGACACATTGTTTTGGGTTTTCAAGCTGTTTCAAGCCGAATGTCAGATGTCATAGATATCAAAAAAATTATTTATGAAATATATGTACGTAGCGCAACATGGGATCAAAAAATTCTATGTATCACAACATCGATGTATTTGCAACCACAAAATCTTTCTGGGTCCGCTTGTAATTGTGTAAATAAATGATAAAATTCTCCGCACTTTGATCTAGCCAAAGGAATTTTGTGTGTCTAAAGCCTTCTTTTTCGGTTTATTTGTTAAGTGGTAAATGGATTTTCCAGTAATAACATCAAAATTGTGCGGTGTAAACGTATACTAACTAAATTAGAGTTTCAAAATTATAATTAGTTAAGTAATTGAAATATGATGATTCTATCAACTGAAAATTTATTTTAAATTTGTTATAAAAACAAAATTCTTACGTTTTAATTATTAAACAACAGAATACATTTGTGACTATTTTAATTATTATATAATATAATAATATGCATATAATTTATACATATACTATATACATATATATTACATATATATATTACATATAATTTATGTATATCACAAGTAATCAAAATTATTCGCAAAAATATTACAAGAAAGTACAGGACAAAATACAAAAGTCCGATAAAGATATTAGTAAAAGTTTTGACAGTACCGTAACTCTGCATAAATGCAAATTTAATATTGTTCCATACATAAAACATAATATTGTGACAAAGAACGTTAACTTTATCTTATACATTGTTGTTGAAGGAATGCTAGGAAAAATAATACGAACATAAAACTTTAAACGTGGCTTTATTTAAATGTGTAATTTTAAAGCAATGTGAAAATTCCATATTGCTGTATTAAAGAACACCATTTTATTTTATAGTTTAAATGAAAAGCTTTAAAACGGTATGTAAAATTGAAATCTGGGTATTTGATTACGTTAATAGAAAATTTCAGTTGTAATAGATTTTTCAAATTGTTTCTGAGCATCGTTGGCCTAGAAAAAGTTTCAAACATATTCAGAATGCAATAAAATAAATAACGTTTATCGAAATTGATAAAACAAATTGAGAAAAAATTGAAAAATAGCGGTTACATTAAATTTTCAACAAATATGTTAGTCTATGACTATATAACTTTGCAAAATGTGTTTGTTTAACAAAAAACTTTTTAGTACGTTTAAAATTTTGAATTTTTTTTTAGTAGTTTAAACTTGTTTAAATCCTTTGTTGAACACAAGACAAAAATATGTTATGAATAAATATTTTTTTGGTACCGATTTAGGAGAAAACATAATTTTTTGGCAACGTGTAACATGTTAGAAATAGATTATAGTTGTTACTACTTGCTAAGCTAATTATTAACTATTACTTCGTAACAGAAATTTAATCTTATTAGTTACGTAACTTACAAAATTTGTATTCAACAAAGGTTTTTGTTATCCATTTATTAGGGTTCGTTAATCATAATTCGTTTAAAATCTCGAATTACCCGTCAATACTTTTGTATGCGTTTGCAGCTTTCACAATTAGTGTTTGCCTTTTGTACTCAACGACGTGTTATTTACATTGTTTTTGTTTAGCTTTTATTATTCTAATACCAACAAGTTGCATTGCACTTACCGCATAGTATACATCTTAAAATTATTTTTTTTATGTTGTTCATTTATATATTATGTTACGAATTGCAATTGTACTGATTGTTGTTAGACTGTTCCTCCAAGTCCAAGACGTTCCTTATTGTTTTTACATTCTGGTGGCAATTACTTAAGTTTGACTCTCAGAATGCTACTATAAAAAAATCAGCGCCACTCCTAGCGTACGCGTAGAATTTCTGGTTTGGAGACACCGAAAGTATATATGAACTCGCTAAATAAATTAGGAAAAGGAGAAAAGCAAACAATTTCGCAACAAAAGAACGTAACAAAGACACACAGTCAAGTAATAACATGCATAAGATTCTTGATAAAAAGACTAAAAATTTAATTAAAACAACGTATGACTTAACTACTTGGACTTGGAGTTTCTTAGTGTAGCACGTAATAATATTAGATGCATTTGTATAATATTTTCTAATACTACCACCAGCCATGAATGTGTGGTAAACAATTAAAGATACTCGGTTTGGTTCAGGTCATGAACGTAAACAAGGTATGCACAATTACGAAAAAAGCTGAAGGTTAGATAATTATACACGACTAAAAGTAAAATATTATTGATAATATTATGATCTTAAAAACAATAAAACTAACTGAGAGCCATTAACAAAACTGAAAGTTTAAAGTAAATAACAAAATGTACATTTAACAATGACATTCACAATTAACAAAGCTGCTGATCGACAGCTAATTAAAGCCTAATTTTTTTTAAGTGAACCAGGTCATCAAATCAACAGCACCGGAATTTAATTTGTTTAATAATGTTGAATGCCATTTTTAATGGTAGAATGGTTTAATTTAAAGGAGACGATAAGGATTCGAACCTACATCAACTTGCTGAAATTAGTACAAGTTAACAAGATAGATTAATGTCGGCGACCGCCATACCTGAGAACAATTCTGTCTCTACAGTAAAGAGATTTTTCATTGAATAAACATTCTAATCGCTAAATATGACAACCTGAAACTGAAAAAAAATTACAATTCGATCAACGATCAAACTACGTACAAATAACGCAAATAAATCGCCGAGCTTTAGTATCAATCCACACCACCAGAGTTGCACTCGTTTGCAGCACGGTACTAAGAATTTTCGTTAAATTACGAAATGAGAAAATTTATTAATAAGAACAGTAGCAGATTGTAAAGTTAAACACTTTAGATGGTGTTCTCGATTAACAAAAACAAACTTCTTGTCTTGAAAATTATTTATACCTAAAACAAAACTTTGATTTGTTTTCAGATTACACGCTAACAATAATTACGTTACTCAGTTATAACTATTAAACCAAGACCTTTGCGTCTTGTCAACAAAAAATCTGACTGGAAAATTATTCAACACAAAATAGATTTTGTAGAATACTTTATAACAGTAATTTAATAATCATTGAATTTAGCTTCCAATACACATAAAACAACAGCATTGTTATACACGTCAACTAAAAAAACATTCACGAAAAAAAATTAAGGTAGATATGAAGCTTCTCGCGATAAACCAAAACTGAATAAAACAGTAGAAAAACTAAAAAGGTTGTTGATGGTAGAAAACTAGAAAGAAATAAAACAATTCAAAATTACCTTCAAAGATTAACATCAACGCAAGCTACAAAATCTCTCTTTAGATGTAGAAACTTAAATTTTGAGAAATTACTCGAGTATATACTAAGATGAGAACGTTTTCCGGGTTTGGACCGTGTCATTGTTGTAGCCAAAGTTGCCAACGCTTTGCCCACTTTTGTAAAAGACCATTACAGAGTTAGGTAATCAACTTGCAAACCAACCAGATTCTAAACTCAATAGAAATGAATTAAAAAGAAATAGTCTTCGTATATAAAGAAGAAATATTGTCACAGCTGTTGAAACTCGACTCTGATTAAGTTACGGTCGAAAGGGGGGGGGGGGGTGTTCTCGATAAAGGAGATAAAGGGGTGTTTGATAATTCCGTGTTTTCTCGGAATTTCCTGTTGAAAAAGAATGGAGATTTGGCAATCACCGAAACGTTATCAACATCTATCTTGTGATGTGTAGTAAAATGATGGTCAGCAACCGCAGAATTAGAATTATGCTTTTTCCTTATATAACGATTATGTTTTAAAATGGGACTAATGATGGAACAACCGGTTTCACCAATGTAGACTAAACCACATGAACAAGGAATTTGGTATACATTTTGAGATGAGAGTGTTGGAAATTTATTCTTTGGGAGAAGGAAGAAGATGAGAGAATTTGGCTGTCGAGTTGAATATGGATTTAATACCGTTTTTACAAAAAAGTTTTCTTATTTGATCTGTAATCTTGTGAATGTAGGGTAAAAAGCCAATTTCGGATTGGATTTTGAAGTAGAAATGTCCTTAGGTAATCGAGTGCATGGATGCAGACGACGATTAATAACTGTATAAATATCTTGCTTCGATAAAGCACGATGAATCAAAGATTCAATAACAGAACAATGCAGAATGATGATAATACAAAGCATAAAGGTATCTGTCCGTATGTGTAGATTTGGGATAAACCGAATGACCCAGATTTCCGTCAGGCTAACGAGTCACAAGAATGTCGAGAAACGGGAGAGAACTACTACTTTTGATTTCCATAGTAAATATGATATCTATCTGATTGTTAAGACGATCAAGAAACTTAGACAATTCGAAATGACCATGAGACCAAACAATAAACGTGTTGTCAACATACCTAAACCAAACTTTAGGTTTTATCATTGATGATTTCAAAGCAACCGTTTCAAAGGATTCCATAAGAATGTTTACTGCAACAGGTGTTATGGGAGAACCCATATCACCACCAGAAACCTGTTCGTAAAACTTGTTATCAAATTGGAAGTAACTGGAAGATAAACACTTATCAAGAGAAAAGAGAAACCAAACTCAAGTTCTTGCCATGTTGAGACAGAATCTGTTCGATGATAGAAGCCAATCCTTAATAGGAACTTTAGTAAAAAGTGAAGTGACATCAAAGCTCACAAGAAGATCTTGAGGTTCACGTCTTATAGTTTTTAAACGTTGAATAAAATGCTGAAAGTTGAGGATGTGAGAAGAGGTTTTACCTGTAAATTCGCAAAGAATGTTGAACCAAAATGTAGCTAGCGTGTAGGTAGAAAATTGGATAGTATTAATGATAGGTCGAAAGAGAATACCTTGTTTGTGAACTTTGAGAAGTCCGTATAGACGTGGTGGCTTAGACCAAAATTCACCAACTTACAAAACTCCGTTTTGATATTTTAAACGCAGTTTTCGTCAATTAGAATCTTAAAATGTTAAACATCCAGCTAGAAAAGCTAAATGTTATATCTGACTACTAATTTGGGTTTCAAAAACAGATCTATACATAATATAAAGTTAAAAAACACTTCATACAAGTTAATTGGGCAACATTCTACTATTCGTTACATATCGTTATTTTGTATTTACCAAAAATATTATTTTAAATTAAAATTAACGATTGGACTGGTTTGCGCACCGCTACTGGTTTTGAAATCACCTTTATGGGTGGGGATAAGACGTGCTAAAAAAACTTTTCTGAAGTCTGAAGATTGTATAATTTGTTTATTGTTTGTTACTTCTGTAATTAGTCAATCAGTGTTATGCACCTTACGTAGTATAGCGTATATTTTTTTGCGATTGTATTTTATTTTCTAATTAATTATGTCAGTTTTGTGCGTACTACTTAATAGTATCATATAATTTTGCTTTTACTTAATTGCATTCAATTTTATCAGTTAACTGTCAATTACAACGTAGATCATAGTGATTCAATGTTACTTTCAGTCGCAAACTTTGAAGCATCTTGACATCCGTCAAGGTTCTTCGATTGTTTGAACCCAGTCAAAGCCAACGTTAGGCACATAACACAACCGTCGTACATAAACTTCTAAACTATGCATCAAATAAAAGTAAGAAAAGTAAGTAGTGGGTGACTACTTTTGACGAAGAATTGTTGGTTGGGTAAGTTTTTGCTGATGCTTTTTTTACAATTCATTACCGTAATTGTGAATTGTCAACTTGTTTTGCGAATGCATGATAAAATAAGTAATTGATCGAATATCAACTAAATTTTAATGAAATCAATCACGCTTGTTAATAATTAAATATAATTAGTATCATCATCAATATTATAGCTGTGATATTAGTCAATAAATCTATAATTGTTATTTAATTATTACTGGTCTACTTCAGTCTCTTTTTTTAAACGCTTATTCTCTCTTGTTGGAAATAATTAATCTAAATGTCTTTATGTAGTATTACACGAACTTTTATTATATGAATATACAAAATGTCCCAAAACAAAATTTGTTTACGGAAAACCAATCGTATTTGAATTTTAAAAATCATACTGCATATCTGGTTACACCTCAAGTTAACGTCAACATCTAAAATGTCATACACATTTTAACATTCCATTTAAAATCAAGTAGTTCATATTTACTTTCGGTATAAACAAGAATACAGTACAATTGAGATTACAAGTTTTTTAAGTGTAAATACAGGAATTTCATTAAAACCTGTTTCTCATGTGACTTATGACGCTTACATCAACAGTGTTTTAGGTTGGTAGTGTTACCATTTAGTAACATTCTCAAAAAATCATTCTATATTTTCATATATAGATTCTTTTTTTCTGTAATTTTATATTACGAACATTTTACAATGTTTACTCTTAGGCAAGGACAAGACACCTTTATTGTAATGACGAATTTTTGAAATGGTACTTCTAATTTCAACAGGACTTGGCCATATTCTCTTTAAAGTTACATTAATCGTTTTTTAAATAAAAATTTGTATTTGCAAAGCTAAATACACAATAAAATTTAAAAAAAAAACATACTCACTGCACCTGTTGTCGAAAAAAAAATCATTTGTGGCAATAGATACAAACTCACTCTAAGTCTAATTTTTAATTTACAAGCATACAATTTTTTGGATTTTGGACAGTAAGAGCTTGCCACAAAACATTAAAAAAAAGAACAAGGTTACGGTTTATTAATAACTACTTGGTTCCAACTTTTTGTAAGGTGTATAATTTTGTAACTGGTTTAAATAACAATCATCTGTTGAATTTAACTTTTTTTATAAATGAAGCAATTTTTCATATAAGTGGATATGTAAAAACTTAAAATTATCGTACTCAGGCAGCTGAAAATCTGCATACTTTTGTGGAAACTACGATTATAACCTTTGAAAGTCAGTGTATGGATTACAATGTTAAGAAAAAGGATAATCGGTTCTATATTTTTTCACAATACTGTAAACGTATATATTTTGAGTGAATTTTTTAAGCAGTTAAACGAATTTTAATTTAGTTATTTTTAGTAAGATAATGCAAGTGCTCATACCACTTGAGCTACAATTAAATTTATTCAATAATTCTACAATAAAAGTGTTCAAAATGTTGATGTTGATGAGCTTTATTAAGTCTTACGAAGTTTAAAATGAAGATTTAACACATGAATCGAAGCTGAAAGACAACATATTGAACATCGGTTATTTTAAATAATTGTTATTGCTTATTTTTATTTCAAATAAACAGGTATTGTTGTTAATGTGTTACCGTTTTTAATTAATTACTTAACCTTAATTTAAAGGTTACAAATAAAATTTCTCATTTAGTAATTTTTGTTTAACTTTATACTAATCTAAGCAATGTTGGTTGCCTAACATATATGTCACGTAAAAAACAGGTATTTATAAAAGCTTCTATACAGCGTGTAGCAGTTGGTTGTAATTTCTAATTATTGGTATATGTATGCAAAATAGAAGAAAATAATTTAGACAAAAATAGTTTGCAGGTGAGCAGTCTATGACGTCAAAACATTTTTGTGCCGCCTGTATCGCAAATGTCAACATTCGTTTGTTAGTGTAGTTAAGTAGTGGACAAAAAAATCTACGTAAAACTGAGTGTTCAAAGTCAATTATTATATTGGAACGAGTATGTTACACGTGGAAAAACCATTTAAAAAATTTTAAAATTCAGTTAAAATTGAAAAAAATTATGTTAACGTCAGTGTCAAATTTGATAGATTTAGTAATACATGTAGTGTCAACATTAAAATTCTGGTGATTTAAATTTTTTAAAAAAGAATGTAATTTTACAAAAAGCAACAGCAAAGATAATGCACATACATTACTCTCGTCAAAAGTTTAATAGCATAACTCATTCATATACAACGCTTGACCGTGTGGTCTCGCGTCGCGTTAACTTTCATTTTGCTATGCTTTACATTTGACGCTTTTTGCGTAAATTACTATTTAAGTACAGAAGAGGTTTTGTTTAGTTTTAAATGAGTCAAAGTTTTAAAAAAGACATACAAATCTATGATAAAAAGTTACGTTTTGCAACATTTAAAACTTAACACGATGTATTTAATGATTTTTAAGTATAATAATGTTTTTTAATAGAATAAAAAATACAGCGTAACTCATAGTTTAAACTGCATCTCTCTAAGTCAATTAGGTCAAACGGTATTTGTATCCTTATTGCCAGCTATATTTTTTATTTAAATTATTTTTCTTTATTTTGAATCTACTAATTACAGCGAAGTGTACGTTTTTATATTTTTGTATAAATTTAAATAACATTTTCAAATGTTATTGTTTTTTTAATTAAATATTTTTTGAAACTCAAAAATACTCGAAAGTAGGGTAAAATGTAATATATGTATGTATATAAAAATACAAATTAAAAAAAAGCAATTTATTATAAAACGATAAATAATAATGAATACACAAAATTTGCATACAAATAATACTAAAACCATACGATTTATATAGATTAAATTTCACTCTAAAATTATTGAAAACATAGTATTTATTTTAAAAAATAATTTATTGAACACAAATCATAATTAAACATTTGTTTTACATACAAAAACACATCCGTAATATATCTACAAATAATGTATTTTTTAAATAATTAATAACACTAATAGTTCTTTTAACCTTCTATTTTAGCTCAGAAAATTGAAACTATAAACAACAGTTTGATCGGTAATTGCTGGTAAATAGAATTTTAGGTTTGTTTATTATTTATTTTAAAATTTAATACATAAATCATTTTTTAAATTAGAAATAATTATTGTTCAAGGCACAATTCAAGTGCCCGGTAACATGTATCACGTAATTTATCCAGTAAGAGATTTGGTGTTGATTTACTACCAGAAAGTTTTAGTATCGAAAACCATTTAGAAAGTGATTGATTTACGACTAATCAATATTAAAACAATTAACTAAGACAGTTATGTAGTTTTAGGTTAAATTCACAGTATTTTTTTTGTCAAGATTGTTTAAAAATTTTGATATTTTTTATTACCTTATTTTCGCTACTGCTTAAAGCAGTTCATAACTGTTATGGTAGCATAAAGAATTTAGAAAAAAAAATGTTGGTTGAAAAACAGCGTACAAATTGACATCATTATAACAAAAACATAGCAAATTTCTGCTTTTTTGTTAAATAGCCTTTTCGATATTTATGCGGAAAATACCTAACTTAAGTTTTTGTATTATGAATGTTTTAATTATAAAAAAAAACACCATATTTTTGAAATTCTTATTAATTTTATCAGAATGAACTTTGACTAAGATACAATCAAAATGAAAAAAATCAATAAATTGTTGAATTGCTTGTTTTTATTTCTTTTCGGGTCTTGGTGAAGCTTCTTTCCAAATTTTGCGCAACGTTATTGTAACGTAAATTGCAGACTACGTCACATATATTATAAATATTTACTTCCCATTTGCAACAAACATTTTTGCACATGTATACATTTAAAAAATGTTATTAATTTATTTATTGATAAAAAATCAAGTATAAAAATGGTCATGATTGACATACATTGACAATAATTAGAGGTTGTTTATTTGAAGATAATAAAAATTATGTGTTTTTGATTTATTTTTAAATACCAATATTAGATAGTTATTTAAAAATAATGCCTACATAAATTAACTAATATATTGCATTTTAATGTAAAGTAGAACGTAATTTGTACGTACTTAAAAAGTCGCATTTCATTTTTATTAAATTATATTTCTTCAAATAACTCATTATTCATGTTATGCGACATTATATATAGAACAAGTAATAAGAGTCAATAATAAATTACTTTTCTATGTTTACAATTTTGTATGATATAGTATCAACTAATAAAAAAGTAAATATAAGTACGAAAGTAAATTATTCTGTCTTAAAGTCGTAACGCTTAAAGAGACTATCTACTTTATTTTTTTTACTAACAAACGTGTTCAGTACTTGAGCTTTTTATAACTCAGTTTCATGATATTCTAAAAGAAATAAACATGTTTTTATATGTGTTAAGATTATGAAATGTTTACAATGTTGCATAAAAGTTTATTGTACTAATAGATGAAGAGCATACATACATACATACATAATACAAATATCAACAATAGTCAAAGGCGGCATATCTATTATACAGGCGTTGAATTATCACCAGCCGATAAAACAGAATTAGTGTCCCATAAAACAAATAACCGTTGATTTGTACACGTAATGACTTGTACAACACTAATTGTTTACTCTTCAACAATCTCACAATAATCTATCCATCACTGTCTTCTTCGCTCTACAGTTTTCTTTACGTAATCCACGCCGATCCTGATGATTATCAAAAGACAGCAAGTAGATTACGCACCTGCCTAAAATATTGCAACCGTGTCTTATACGATTTCTAACGTTCTGTCTTACGTCCCCTTACGAATAGTTCATGAAAATGTATAAATCTTAAGGGTGATTTCCTAAGGGGTAGCGGTATCCCTGGTAACCAAGTTATAGGTTTTAGGAGAGGTGATTCAACCACAACTAACTTGGTGGTCAAATATGTAATTCGACAATTAAAATTAAATGATTCTATTTAGTTTAAGGAATTTACAGAACATGTTAGTTGTTATTAATGCTTAACCCTCAAATTTATTAACCGATGGATTACAAGTTAAAATTACAGTAAACTATGCAAATTAAGTCGAATTAAACGCGCATTTAAAAATTTAATTAGTTACAAAAATCCAATGGAAATCACTGTGGGAAGTTGGCTTGTCCGTCAAAACGAATTCTATCGCATGCGTTCAATTAACAAGAACTGCTTAATCACTGAACTTTACGTGCTTTCAATCTCACGTTTGGCTGGTTACAAACCGGACTTATTAACAAATCAGTTAGAACATCAATGTTGTATCTTTTAAAAAGCTTTATAATTAACAGCAATGTATTTGCATATTGAAAACGTTACATGGTTCAGACAAACGAAAAACAATTAAAGAGCATAAAAATTAACTAAAACAAAATTAGAAATTTTAAAAGCTTCGCACTTAAACTTAATTTTATTTCACTACAACAAAATCAAGCTCGAAATCGTTTAATCTAATTTTAATTGCACTTTATTAGCTCTAACCGTAACGAATGACACGATTCTAATAAATAAAATGCTTTTACCTAACTTTTAACTGTTACATTAACATTTATTTGTTTTTTATTTTAATTTTGTTTTAAATTGTAATTTGTTTAATTATTGCTTATAAACATTTATATAATTACCAAAGTAAATTTATTATTTGTAAGTATGTGTAAAAGCATTAAAAAATCAAATCTTCAAATCAGAATATCAAAGAAAAATACAGTGCACGCAGCTTTTGGAATCAAGGATAATGTTATCAATCGAGTAATGTTATCACTTTATTACACAACCGACCGAACGTATGCTACATCATAGAAAAAACATTGTTTATAGTAATCACAATTTTGGTTTGTGTTATTAATTTGCTCCTCAGGTTTGATTCTATACATGAACAATAACCTACTTTGGATGATTTTTTTAATCAAAGTGTATTCAGTGCATGTGGATTCAATTAAAAATTAACTACAGCTATCAATAATTAGAATAATTAAAATCAGTTTTGCTTTATTTTTGCAGTGTATCTATTTACGTACGTATTTTGACTGACCTAGATTTAAACATCTGCAAATTTACTTTTATTTTGGCGTTAGCAAATTACTGGGAAGGAATGTGTAGTTCTTAGAACTAAATTAAACATCATAATATTGTTTTTGGGTTCTTTTTAATTACTGTGTCTATAAATTTAGGAGACTAATCAATGCAACCGGTCCGATTTATTCGATTTATTTGGCTTAAAATTTAGATTTTTTAGCAGTGGCGGCTGGTGGTCAATCATACAAGAGGGTCATTTAAAAAAAAAACGCAATGATCGCAAAAAGGCTAAAAAACATTCTTACAGTAACCTGATTTATATTTAAGATCAATTATGTTTAAAATTTAAGATATTCGTCTATAATTACAATTACCAGAATAATCAATAGCAAGCTCATTAAAATTTACAATGATTTTTCAATGCTTAGTATAGAAATGCACATCTTTCTTGTCTCATAGTATTGCCAATTGCGTAGAAATGTTTGAATTTTTAACATAGAGAAATATCGCTCTCTTTCCACTGTAGTCATATGTAAAGTAAATTAATTGTTTTATTTAATATATGTATCTATTTTTAGTTTTTACAAACTTTTTGATTATAGTCTTTAATTGACTTCACAATTGATTTTTTTTTCTTTTAAATGCTATAAATCCGTAACATTATTTTTACAACATAATGATTAATGCATCATCTGAAAACAGTAAATAAAAAACACTAAAATCTATTATTTATTTCAATTCCACAAATCCAATCTAACGAATCATACACAGATTCCTTGAATTACTGTAAACTTCTTTATTTTTATGTTTACTGGTTGGTCGAATTTGAAGTAAAGTATAAATTCTAGATGTGTAAACAATTATTAGCTATTCATTTTTTAACGTCTTGTACCACAGTTATTATGAAACAAAAACTACTGTCATATGTGATAAGAAGTCTGTATTTAACACACACGTGCTGCGAAGATAACGATAGATGACGTAACTCATGTAAGCAATGTAAGCATTGCACTCAAAGATAATTGCACTGAGTATTATCTTTGGCGTAGGCGGCCGGCTGAAAACCCAGCCACAGCCAGCGAACGAATTTTAACATTTACTTATCTTCTTTTCTAACTCGCATAAAAGTGTATTATGTGTGTCTCACTCTTGATTAGAATAACTATCATCGTAATATAATGTAAGTACGGGCAAAAGTTCGTGTCAGCCTCGGATAAATTCGCAAGCTTTCGTATCTGTTGCGTTTAAATTGACAATTATTTAAACGCAAGAAATTTAAACGCTGATAATTTGATTTAAACGCAAATCTTTTGTAATTTTAAAGCAAATAAAATACCTTTCTTATTCATTTTTGGAGGGTCATTGACCAAATGACCTAATAGAGAAGCCGCCACTGTTTTTTAGAATGTTTTATTAGAGTCTTTTGCCATTTTTTGCTTGTATTGATGCTCATTTTATTTTCTGAATAAATTAGATACACGCTCCATGAATTTACTCCTTTTTAACCAATAAAAATGTGTTTTTTTAAATATTAAATAAATAATTTAGCGCTCTAAAGTTGTAAGTTGCAATGTCTTGCAAAACGTCAGTTTGTTTGGGTTTGACAAAAGCAGATGTTTATGCTCGCTGCTTACTACGCGGTTTTCAGTGATGTCAATGTCGAGGTGTACGAATGTACTGATGATGCATAAATGAACGCGGTTTAGATCGCGATCGCGTGTCACATCTATATAAAACAAACCTTTACTTTCGTATGAGACCGCGGATATCAAAAATGATAACCTCGCCGTTTACATCGCGGTCTAGATCGATGTTTTTCATTGCAATAGAACTGTTAGCATCTTGATACCTAGCAAACTTATTGGCGTTCTTCAGACTAAGTGACATTTACTTATTCATTAAAAAAAACAAATATGGGAACAAAGCAACGTTGCGTTGCGTTTTTTGTATATAAACATAACTATAAACAGAAGAATTCAGGTTTTTACGGGATGTACTCGTATTATAGTTTTCTATTCTGGATAATTGTACAATAATCATATAGTTTTGATAAATACAAATTTTTATTGCTTTCCTAGCGTACTAGGCGAACAAATTTTACAGATAACAATTAATGTCGGTTGTTATCTGTCGCAATCGGGTGTCTGTAAGTAAATTTTTAGTCAGCATTTGTATAGAACTTATTTAATAATATTTGTAACAATTAAATAAATATAGTACTTTTTTAAACGGTCATACTATTTTGCCAAGTAGTAAATTCAGTTAGATGTTTTAAATAATCTGTGTACATATAATCATTATCATAAAAAATAAAATATTCAAGTTTATTACTAAAAATTATTGCATACGCGTTAAAAATTACTGCAAAATGAAACTTTGATGCTGAACCACATCCTTATGCACATCGATGTAAGCCGTGACCTAAACCGCGACCAGAACCGCTACGTAAACCGCGACCGCAACCGCGCTCATTCATGCATCTTCGATATGTTTAAGACAATGCTTGTTTTTCTGTAATAATAAACTTTGTCATAAATATGATTATTTGCTTTTGAGAAACTAATTAAAAGTAAAGTTAATAAACGTATGATATTGTTAGACGTTAATTTTTTTCGTTGCATTTCCACCAAGGTTAGTAGAACTGTGATTAAACTTAGTGGTTTATTGTTGGCTATTTATCTTATCAAGATTTTATCAAAAATAAACATATATAACTTGTCCTTCCACTCAGTGTGAGCGAATACTGTTAAAAAACTGCTTTATCGCCCATACTTTCTGGTTTTAAAATCTTAACAAATCTAACTTTGATTCCGGTGGACGATGGTAGAGCTGCCGTTGCTGATTAACCCTCGTAGTACCAACCTTTGTTAATTTTTGAGCAGTACTTTTCTAAATAATTTAATATCGAATACATCAGTAAAGTATTTGTTTCTTACACTGTAAACAGCATATCACAACATTTGTATTTTGGCTTATTGTTTAGTAATTAGCTACTATGACTAATTTATTTGTAGAGTTTAGAAGACACTCCGCTTAGTATTATATATTTCAATAATATAATTGCAATATTCATGCACAAGTCGAAATGTGAGTGCATATGGCTTTAGTGCGTGTTCTTCAGATTACATTGCCGGTTCTATAAACTTAATTATACGAAACAATAACTCTTTATTATTCTCAGCCGTTCATTTTGACATTTTATTGTAAGAGTAATAAGTTTATAGATTAGTTGTTGCTGCTATTGCAAATTGATTAGAGATTTCTAATGTTATTTAATTATGGAAAAGAAATATACACTGGTGCAATTAGATAAGTGACACGGAAAACCTTTCTGATGGCAAACGTAAAATATACAAACTTGTTTGAGAAAGTGTAGGTGAAAATTGTGTAGAAGAAGTGAGTGACATTAAAGATGAAATGGAAAGCGGTGATTTCGAAAATAATCAAAGTATTAGTGATGATTGTTAAGGTAAAGTTGGCAACATTGTAACCAGTCGACAGGGGCGACGCACGAGACACAACCCAAGTGTAGACTCATTGTAACGTAAACTTAGATCATGTTTTTTATTAAATTACATTAATACAAAGGCGTTATTAATTACAAAATACATATCATCATAATGATGATAAGTAAGAAGAAGAAGAAGACGAAAAAAATATATCTAGGATATTTATTGCAAACAATAAAATGCCATGGAACTGTTATCTTCCTCGTGGTGGTAACTAAAGACACTGTAATATTTTAAAATCTTTCTAGAAATATTGACATTATGGAGAATGCTTTTTTTACCATTTTGTTACTACGGATATGCTAAAAGACATTTGTCGAAATACAAATTAAGAAATAAAAAGGCAAAGAAAGCTTCTGAATCTTTCAATAAAATGACAAACAGAACCTTAGAAACAATTAGAAGTTAATCAGTTGCGGGTATTGTTAAAATTGTTTGTTATGTTAAAAATCTTTCGAGTTAGATTGCGTACTATATGAATTTTGTCTTGAAACGCCTTTTTGCTATATTCAGAGTGTTGGCTGACATTTTTTGTTTTACTTTTGACATATAGATATTAATTAACTAAAAAAAAAGATTTGCGCTCAATGTAAGAATTGTACATGAAACCTAACGTTTGCGTCTAGTGAGACGTTTATTTTTAAGTATTCGCCTTTATCAACGTTATTCATGGCTCCATTACTTTTACTTCATATGTGAGAGTTTCTCTGGGGTAAAAATCAATTTCTATTTTTGTGCCAACTTGATTTTCCCGTAATTATTATAGCGACTTGGGCTACCGCCACGTATTTACCTTTTTGGGATCATACACGTCATATAAATACATCTCGCACGAACTAAGTTGAACATTGGTTACTAACACTAATTTTTTAAAGTAATCTAAGGTTAAGTCATTGACGTATTTTGTGTGATGATCTATTAAACTTGGAGGCATACCTGCTATAGAAAATCATTCGGAAACTTGACGCATTGGGTTACCACAATTCATTGTTTGACTTATGAGCTACTCATTTGTAATATCATCGTACTTGCCTGCCAAAACTAAAAAATAAGCTAAGCAAAGATACACATATTGATTTAAATTGTAGTCAATAAAGTAAGACCCAAATTTTTTTTTGAATTCATTTGCTTCATCAATAAAAATAGCTACTTTGTGAAGTCTAGTTTTCAAGGTTTACTGTACCTATAGTATCTATATATATAAAGAACTTTCTTCTATTTCTTAAGCTCTTAGTGCGTTCAGTGTTGGGCATAGGCTTTCCTTTTCGTTTTCAATTTCTCTCTATTTTGAGCTGTTGGTATCCATTTTAATCCAGAAATTTCCTTTAAGTCATTGACCCATTTTGTAATCGGTTTTCCTGTACTTTTGTTGCCATCTCAAGGTCTCCACTGTATGATTTTTACATTCCATCTGCCGTCCTTCAGTCTTGCTACATGTCTTGCAAAGTTCCATTTTATTTGAGTGACCTTTTTGTTTATATCTGTTATTCGTGGTCTTTACCTGATCCACTCGTTCCTCTTTTTATGCTTTAGTGTAATATCTAGCATTAATGTTTCTATCTTTCTCTGTGTAGTTTCCAGTTTGCATATCGTTTGTTTTGTAAGTGTTCATGTCTGGGCTTTGTACGTCAAGACTGGTAATATACTTTCGTCAAATAGTTTAGATTTAATATGCTGAGGAATTGTTTTTGTTTTTAAGCAGTTTCGATCATTTTTTGAAAATCTCTTTTTTGTCTCTATTTTTATATCTTTATTTTCTTTGCCAATTCGTATCATTTGGCATTGATATATGTTACGAGCATAAATGTAAAAATGTAATACCCTGTATATTCATTACTCTAAAGTTAAATTTCTACTTTCGACGCCCTCTAACGAGTTTTACTTCACTTTCTGTCAAGACGTTAAACCGTCCATTACTTAAAATGGTGCTTGGGATGCCTAAATTAATTTTCTAACATCATCGGCTTGCATTTAGGCTATGATATAAAACAAAAACGCATTTTTATTAGTTTGTTCATTACAAGGTAAGCTTTTACTATTCGTTTTAAAAATTTATTAGTAATTTTCATGTTAATTTATTAGCGCGATCTGACATGTGTTAGTCCACATGTGTTCGGTGTATTCACCGCCAATGAAAGGTTAATATCGACCAAATACCTTAATGGAAATATTATAATTTTGTCTCGACAGAAATTTTCTCGGGTGTACTGTTCCTTATAAGTCAATCGACTGAGATATTTCCTTTAATTCAATGTGTGCAACAGCATTTGTTAACCGGTTTATATGTCTTATTTGTTTTAGCATTAATTAATAGTTTTGTAGATTATTGTAAGTACTGGATTGTGGGTAACTAAGTTGTTATACATATTCAGCTTTTTTATGGTCCGTTGAGGATTACGAACCTAATTTTGTTCTTCTGTCTTGATCGAAACAGAAGTTTTTTTACTTAGTAAGATCTGGCGCCCTTTAAATTGTATTTACTTGAACTTCCTCTATCCCCGACTAGCACGAATTGACCGAGCAAGGTTCGTAAAACTTGTAGCATACTCAGTGACGTTTTCTACTTGTGCTTCTTTTGTTTTTACTTGACTGTTCTGAGGATTCATAGTTTTTGTTTTATTTAAATTCATTTTCAAACCAACTTGATGCGATTCTCTTTCTAGTTAGTTATCATGCAAGTAGCACAAATCGTCAGCGTATCTGAGATGGTTTAATCTTTCTCCATTTATATCAATTTCAACATTGCTCCATTCCAGTTTTTTAAAGATTGCTTCCAAGTCTAGATTGAACAGTTTTAGTGACATCGTCTCACCTTGTCTGATTCATCCTTTTATTGTTATTTTGTTGGTGTTTTTATACATTTTTATCACTTGTATACATTTTTAATTATGTTTTTCTTCCTGGAATCAATACGTGCGTTATCTAATTCTATTTTGTTTGTTTGCCCAGTGGTCAATTAAGTCAAATGCTTTTTCGTAATATATAAAGGTTAGGTGAAGCGGCAGGTTGTATTCTATTATTTTTGCTATTGCTTCTTCATATATTTTAGGTAAGTCTTTAGAACCAACATTTGTTACTTGTATTTCTACTAGATTTTGAGTTTTGTTGTTTTAGAGGAATATAGGTCTTTGTAATATTTCTCGGTTAATTTTATTACTTTTGTTCTGTTGGTTGTTTCTCTTTCATTTTTGGCTTTTATTGCTATCATTTCACATTTTCCTTTGTTTCGTCTTAGACATTTCATATTACGGTTTTTCTTATTACTTTTTCTGCCATTCTGTCATATGCATCTTCGATATCCTAACCTATCATTTTCCTTGCTTCTTTCCGGACTTCTCTGTATTCTTCTGTTGCTTATAAGCCAGTTTTATAAAAGTTTATTTGTTTTGTTATTTTTATTTTTGGCTATTTCGATCTGATTTAGAAAATTGCTAACTTTTTCTTTGTAGGTTTCACAATTTCGTATTTCTGCGTTCACTGATCTTTTGTATTGCCCTGTATTTTTATTAGGTTTCGGTTTGGTTTTTAATTTGACCTTGGCTCTTACGAACGGTGGTCGCTTCCAGTATTGAATGTGTTTAATGTTGTTAAGTCTTCGATTAAAGTTTTATCGGATGTCAGTATATAGCCTAGGTTCATTTTTTGTTTGGTCGTTGGGGCTGATCCATGTTCATTTTCTTTGCGTTGTTTGTTACAAGCTTCATGTCTTACGAACCTTGCACGGCCAACTCACACAGTCGGAGGTAGGGGAGGTTCACAGGAAGTATGCTTAAAGGCGCCAGAAGTTTTATCAGATGTCAGTATATAGCCTAGGTTCATTTTTTGTTTGGCCGTTGGGGCTGATCCATGTTCATTTTCTTTGCGTTGTTTGTTACAAGCTTTGTCTTACAAACCTTGCACGGCGAACTCACACAGTCGGAGGTAGGGGAGGTTCACAGGAAGTATGCTTAAGGGCGCCAGATCTGATCCAAGATAACACTTCTGCCTCAATCACAACAGACGATCCAAACTTGTAACTCAATTTAAGGTTCGTAATCCTTATTACTCTGATGTTCGAGTAGCCAAAATTAGTTAGAATTAACGTAGAATTAACAAATATCACAGTTTTAATTTAGTAGCGCAGTAAGTTGACAACTATACGCTCAATGCGCAATCCTTAAATACTAGCATGACTAACAATTTTCGTTAACAAGTGTAGAAAACTTTGATTTCGTAATACATAAGATTTACTAGAGTATATCGAAGTTCTAATACATGAATGCCCGCAGTATCGGCAACACACACTACACATTGAAGTTATGTCGAAATGAACAGCACCGAAAATCTCGGAATAAATATGTTTTTCCCTCACAGCATGCGATACAGTTACGTAAATGATTAAGATTACCTTATTGGTATATAAGCGATAACGTAATTACGGTCGTTAACATTAATTACAATTCTGTGAGTAACTTTCGTGATCACGATATAAAAGTTAAACAAATAACTCACCCCAAAATCCAGTATCCACTTTCGCGAAGAAAACGTTTTCCCGCTAGCGGCCTGTAATAAATAGTGAAAAGCAAATCGACTCAAATATTTCACGAACGTAATTTAATTACAATTTGATTCCCATTAGTACGGATGTCTCTTGAAATTATTTCTTTAAGTCATACAGGCCATTTTAGGCAATCGACAGCTTCACGATTCTGTCGCAAAAATGACAGCCACGAGAAAAGATCGGCAGAGGGCGTCCAAACCGGAATCTAATTTCAATTACATATACAGGGTATTCCGTAATGAAAATTTCGTACGTAACATGTTTTTTGTCAAAAAAGGTGTTCATTGTAAAAAGTTTTTGATATTTCAAAAAGTGTGTTAACATATTTCCTCTGTCATTTCTTTCACCCAATCCATATTTTCCGATATATGTTACCGAGTCATTTAATTGTTGCCCTAGGATGGCATTAAAATCTCCCATTTCAATACTTTGGTGGCATAATGAAAAACACTTTGTTTTTTTTATAAATTGATTTAAAATTTTGTAATTATAATTTAGAAAATTCGTTTATTAATTTACTATTAACAATGTAACGTCATTGTTTTTACTGCAATTTAAAAAAAAATTATTAATAGTTTAGTTTTCTTTAATTTTTGCAGTTTTATGTGATACCGTCGTATATACATTTTTGTAATAAACATTTTTAGTTGTATGTCTGTGACTAATCTTTTCATTTTCATAAGATTTGATTAAGTAAAATAATTAGATACAAACGATCCTAACTGTAATCTGTAACTCTATACTTAAATTTAACTACAACTGGGTTTTAAAAATACAATTTTAGCAAAAACATTTTTTTACTCTCTGCGTTATTACGCTTTTTTTGCACCGATATTCAATGTATTTTATTTTGTATGTACTGCTAAAATGCTTTTAACGTACTAATAATAACTATAATTACGAGCTAATAACCTGAAAAAATCATGTTTTAGTTATATAGCAGACTTGTAAACAATATAATTTTGATTACAAAAAATTGTATGTAATTTACCAAGAAATTTCTTGTTGGAATTTGTTAAAATGTATGCTGCAGATTGCATCAGTTGCTACCATGTAGTTACACTGATTTAAGTCCAGCAGAATTTACAGTTTACACTTAACGCTACTCAATTGCAACCTGTAATCCAACCTAATAAGATGTAAAGTAGATAAGCCGATTACGAACTTCTTAATATTTTTTTCTTTCGATAATAACCAATATTATTTAAAATAAATCTAAAAGAAAATACACAAGAAACAAATCGAATTAAATTGTTTTTATCTACGAATGTAACAGGAAGAGATAATTACAACTGCGTTTGCACCTTGTGCTTTAGCTTAAAGCTATTAAAAATACGTAAGTATAAATTGAAAATCTCGTGTGTTATGAGATTACATATAATTTAATTCGAAAAAAAGAGCGCATTATTATTCACCCTCCAGCAAACTTTTTTCTGCCAATTTAAAAAGTGAATATCGTTTTTAGTTTAAAACAAATCAGCAAAGAAATTTTCCGCAAGTAAAGTAAGCAAAAAAACATCTTTTTGCTTTTCCATCACGTTTAAAATATTTTCGCATCAAATTTGATATATACACGCTATATCCAATCACTGTCAGCGTATCAATTTAAAACGTATTTAAATTTTTTTCTTCCTACAAGCTTGCATAAATAAGACAGTTTGATTTAATCCTTCGTTTTTTAAATAAGTAAGTCATTATGATATAAGTTAACATGAATCTCTCGGGGATTAGTAACTTCAATCAGAATTTATCTAATCGTTCCAGTTTTTAGTTCCTCTGGAATATAATAATGCAATTACGAGATGTTCGTTCGTAGACATTGACAGTACGCCTACTTTACGCTCACGCATATTACTTACATACAATCACGTTCACGATTTATCTAAAATTTCTTTTATTACATATTTGAGCCCCGAAGTAGTAGTATATATAAAATACTCATAAATTATTTATAAGTGATATGTAAATAGACTTGTTAACATTATGTGCAAAAATTGTTACAATGGGTAAATCTACGGCAGTAGCTTGATTTATAGACTACTTATGAAAATATCGGGTGTGATTTTTCAACACATATAGAAGAAAAACCGATATTGGCACGCAATCTACGGAAGCTTCTTAAATCACCGCCGATACTTCCGTATGATTTGTTTTTATTTTAGGGCTGCCAAGAACCATTTTTTAAAGAAATGAAATAATTTTCTCGATAAAAAGATAATGTATTATGTAAGATTTCCGGGAAACGTTACAAAGAAATCTGTCAACAGCACTGCAATCTATTAAATTACAAAATTGATTAACTCAACCAAAAAATTTTACAAAGGACAATTATTATGTTTGAGTTATTGCAACAGACAAGTTGTAACTGAATTGTAGACACTTTGTGAGACGTAATACGATGACAATAAATTTTTCGTTTTATCAATATTGCGCTTATAAAAAATTGTGGTTTATTACTACAAAAATTGCAATTAAATAATATTTACGTATCATTGCATTTATACTATCGATTTAGCCATTATACTAGACATAAGTCTTCCATTTAGTAATAGTGTTGTATTCGATATCATTATGTTGCTATGAATGGGTTTCGTATTTCTTTGCCGTCTGGGGTTTTATATACAAGACATGCTTTGCAAACAAATAAATTGTTCAATTTAACGATACTCTTCAATAGATACGTACTTATCTTTTATGTACTTTCAATGTGTTATAGTGTTGCATTTTAACAATTCTTGAAACCATTATAGCTTTCTAGAAAGTATATTTTGGTAGTAGCGCGGTTATCTCTTTACTATCAATTTAAATAAAGAATAATGGTATTGTATTTTTTCCTAATTTGAATTCAACACGTGGTTTTTCAATTGCATGTAATTTAGATAATTTTTATACTGCATTGATTAATTACGTAAAATATCAATCAAAACATAAATAATTGTAGAACAGCATACAACGTTATTTCGTTGTTTAAAACTTTAAATAATAAAAAACTTTAAAACTTATATAGAATTTCTTCACCATAATCGACTATTAAAAATTATGATGCTCGTTTGTTTTTTTATTTTGTTCTGAATTCTTGTTTTAATGCATCTACTATCAAAGTAATAAATTCTTACCTCTGAGTTTGAAGGCGGATAAAATCGAAAGAAAGTAAAAAAACATTTTTTTAAATATATATCAATTAATTAATGATAAATATATTACCAACCCCTACCAGCTGCAGTGGGGTGGTAATAATGGATGCAGAAAAGTTCCAATTGGAATTAATAGTCAAAAGAATATTGCCCTAGCTCAGGAGAGGGGAAGTAGGTTAGAAAGAATAATGCAGCCGAATTTGGAGCTTATATAATAATAAAATTAAATGCACTTTGATATTTAAGAGATTTAGAAAATACCCAGAGATACAGGCGCCAGGTAGTTTATTTTGAATTAACAGGTGTAATTCTGGCTAAATTACCAAAGCCAATCAAAGAAATACATATACAGTAAATATACTTAACTACTTAAGGATACAATAGATATAAGAATAATATATACATATCGTAAGAAAATTCGACATAAGTTAATATGGACTCTAAATACATACGAGTCGAGAACACAAATTAAAGAAACTTAGTAATTTCTACCGTTAGGGAGTAATTTCCCTCGGTGCAATCATCGTCGAAACAAATTTTCATTAATTACTCGTAGAGTAATCCAAACAAATTAAGTAAAATTAAGTACGATTAAACACAATTAAATCATATTTAGTAATATTTAAGTGAAATTTAAGTAAAAGTGAAGTAAACGTCTACTCAATCAAAAGGCTTAAGCAAACTTGGTCTAGTCACAATCACACGACCAATTATGAATCGTTAAAGCAAATAACACTACATAAAATGTAAAAATATAGCAGGATACTACCTTACTATCACAGGCAACAATGTTTTACATACACCGATCGATCGACTAGTCCAGAGCTCTGTCCAAGTGTTCGTCCTTAGTGGTCGGAAAAGAAAGTAGCTAAAACACACAAAAGTAAGACAGCACCTACACACTTCACATTTAATGTCGGTCAGCACATAAGCAAAATTACCACAATGTATTAGTTTACTTCTAGAAGCTGATAATTGAAGTTACGTTTACTTAACTTAAGAAAAGAAAATTAGCATTGTAAATTTCCATAGGCTGCATCCAATAAAATTCTGAAGAAACGATCATTCGCCGTAATTATTCCAAATCGAACAGTAAGGATTAGATAAATTGTCTCAATCAGACATCGTAATTATAACACATAACGGCACTCGTCGCCATCTTCAGCATCGACGCAAGAGAGATGTGCGAGGTTGACTTTCACCCGCCATCTTGTACCCTTTTATTCTTTGTAAACGGTTACATTTAGGAGCAAGCAGCCAAGATAAATAAAGAAAATCGGAAAGATAAAAAACCCTCTGTAAATATTTGTCTAAGTTAGCAACAATAAAATGTGGATTAGAAAACTTACCAAGCTAAGAGTTGACCATTTAAAACTAAATTTTTATAGCAGCGTACAACTTCGTGCTTAGCAACTACAAGACAAGCTGACAAGAAGGCGCGAAATACAAGTAACGCATGCGCTAAACTTTGGACTTAGTTCAAACCCGCATCTCATTGTAGAGGCACATTTTATATTTACGTTGCAAAACGTTACTGAATAAATTCTTAACTGGTGCGTTCATTTGAGAACGTTACTAAATAAAAAAACGTAACAAATATATTTTATACTTCGGTCTAACGCCGTTTTAATTATATAAAAAAAAATGTTTAAGACAATGTAGTTTTTAGCACTCAGTACGAAGTTGCAACTTAAAATACCTACAATTATATTTTCTTTTGAAATTAGAACAAAATTATGTAGTGTAGTGTACAATTTTGCGACCTCGTGCAGTCGAAAAATAAGTTTTAGCATCACTATAGAGCGGCGTATATACATGCCACGACATTATTAATAATATAATATTTATACAGAAAGAAATGACAAAATATTTCTTGCAGATTTTTTACATCTTTAATTGTATTATTTTATTTTCTTTAAAAATCTTAAAACCTTCCCATTAAGATTATTTTTAATTTTTTTATTTTAATAAACATGTTTCTACTTATGGTCATCTTCAGACGTATACTACAAAATTAAAATTATAAACTCGAATCTTATTTTAAACATGTACTTACATTAGAATTGAAAAATCAAACATTAAATATTGAACATTAAACTTTAAAAAATAATAATTATAGAGATCTGAAAAATAATAAAAATTAAAATAAAATCAAAAAGTTATATAAATAAATAAATATTAATATTTGAAGTTTGACACATTTATAATAAAGGTTTGAAACTAATTTTTTTAGAAATAAAAGAAATAATTAAAAATTATAATTTAATTATAATATAATATAACTATAATTATATAATATAATATAACTATATTATAACTATAATTAATTATAATATAACTTTAATAATAACATACATTTTCTAAATCATTTTTGTTTGATTATTTGCATTATTATGTTATTTTGTTAGGATTTTCCATTATTAGGCTAATTTTGTTTTTTTCAAATTTGAAATTGTTAACTTCAAATATTTAATTTGATTAATAAAAGTTGGTAAGTTTATTTATTTTTATAACTTTTTGATTTTATTTTAATTTATATTATTTTTCAGATTTCTATAATTATTATTTTTTAAAGTTTAATATTCAATATTTGAAGTTTGATTTTTCATTTCTACTGTAAGTTGATGTTTAAAATAAGATTTAATTTTATAACTTTAATTTTATAGTGTACGCCTGAAGATGACCATAAGTCAAAGCATGTAGCGTTTATTAAAATAAAAAAATAAAAATAAGTTTAATGGGAAAGATTTGAGATTTAAAAAAAAATAAAATAATATAATAAAAAACCCATAGAGTTATTAAAAAGAATTAATGGAAAAAATAAACTTTAATCTTTGTTTTTAAGAAAAAAATAATTTGGTAACGTGTTATAAACACATATCTGATTCATCGTTCTCATCAATTAATTATTCATTTACGTAATCGTCATCGCTATCATCATCTTGTAAATTGATAGTTTTTTTGTCTTTGTACTTTTCTTTGTTTTCTTTAAGTGCTCTACGCTGTTAAGCCAAACAATTTTACGGATAATTTAAATTGATGATTTGCGAAGATCCAAAACGTCCTTTATTTTGTTATTAAGTAGAACTTAATTTTGCTACCATATTTTTAACATATTAGTTTAATAAGATTAAATTCATAGTATACTATTTTTTTTATTCTATAGAAACACTCAATTATTTTATAGAGAATTTCGCAAAGTTAGCAAACTTGCTATGTTACGTGATTTTTTCGTAACTAAAAGAGAGCAACGACTAACTTAATTATTCCGGCGATAGAGACGTGACCTTCATGGTGTTAGATTATAAAATAAATTTAAAAAGGCGCCAAAAAGAAGAGGGTGGAAGACGCCGTTTAAATCCACCCGCAGCTGAAATAGAACAAATGACAAGACAGAAGTGGTAACACAGAGTATATTTATTTTATCATAGAAAGTAGTTAGAAGAAGAAGATCATCATAGACAACATATAATGTACGCCCTTGACTGAGAAACACGACGTACAGTAAAGTGATCTAGTTGGGTTAACTTTTACATTTAGAAAAGGAATGACTTGACATTCGTAATTAAAATACAAATGCACAAAAAGTTAAGATTTAGGGAATCAAAGCGCACATGTGACACAACAACACGATTTTATAATTAATTGTGTTAACAACCGAACACGTACGTACGGTCATTTTTACAATCGACTGACCACCAAAATAAAAATTAAAAAGTGTAATACTTACTTAAGTCTCCTCACGTAGGGAACTAGCTAGCTCCATACCAGTATTACCTAAAACTTAATTAAAATCTAACACAAAAAACGTACATACGGCGTTATCACAAGTAAACCCTTTCTGCATTCATACGATCCCTGAAAATAAGCGAATGCGCAGAGTTTTCTTCCAATTAACCTCGTAAATTTGGTAACTGTTTTTTGTAATATGGTGATAATTGTAATCAACCCCTCGAAAATGTAGGTGGTGTTAACTCCAGTGATGTGACGTCATAATAAAAATTTTCTAATTACATGTGCTTTAAACTGTACAGATAAAAACCCGTAACAAAAAATTATGGAATAATGAAATTAAACCACAACACAAGAAATAAATGCTCACCCCAAATAAAGACTTCTACTCAGATCGCCACAATATTTGATTTCAATTCACATGGAGGTGTGTGAAATACTTAACAATGAAAACCTTGTTGTGCTTACACAACATGTCTGCATTGTTCAAACTTTACCGGAAGAATACAATCATGTTTTAAAATTTGACATCATATTTCTACTCAACAACGAAAAGTGGTCGTTTTGAGAATAAATTTAATACTACAACATTTTTAACATAACAGTTATATGCGCGTGATAAAAAAAAGTTTGGTTGATTAACCTTGTAACCTGCGTTTGAATGTTTGTACTTTTTAATGACAAACCCACGTATCTGCGATTGTTTCAAGTTGACGTTGATTTTTAATCAAGTTTTAAATACTGTTAGTTAATTATTTTGACGTAATTCAAATCATCTTTGTTATTTCGAATTTTTAAGAAATTTTGTTTTCAATTAGTTTATGGTTTTACGTTGCTTAAATATTCCTGTGCTGTGTTTACGCCAATTTTGCACTTTTTTTGTAATTATAAGATTCATATTACATATAATTTATAGTTTCGACTATTATTACTTTTGAGATACGAGTAATTTGATATTCTTAAGCAGTTATTTGTGTTAACAGCATTAAGAGTTTTGTTTATTCATTAGTAGTTATGTAGTGAGGATGCTGGCTCACTCGGGTACGATCGGTAGGAGGTCGTGAAATTTCGTTGCTATCGTTTCGTTTCGGGTATGCTCGAGTTGCATTCGGATTTTGTAAGTCGGGATATATCGTATTGGTGGTGTGGGAATCGTAAAGGTGTTTCGTTTCGGTAATGATCGGATGTAGGTCAGTCGGTGAAGTTCGTAGTGATGGTGGGGATGCTATTGTATGTATATAAAGGTAATATTTGTAAAGATTTAATACTAGTATCTTCTTCTTTTTAGTAAACTTAAAAAAAAAATAAAGATGGAATCATTTTTTGTAAACTTAAACGAAACTTCTCATTTGGTTCCTTATCTAAGTGCTAAAAGTCTATTAATAAATGAGCAGTATAAAATAAAGTGTTTTAGTAAAATAGATGGTAAATTTGGGGAGCAAGTGATTGTCGAATGCCAAGATTTTAAAGTACCTCTACCACAAAGATTTACTAACAAGTTTTCGATTGAAGACATAAACCAAATTAATAGTTTGATTGGTTCGGGAAATAACATCTATCTCGTGAGCCGAGGAGCAGTTGGTGAAACAACAAACATTGAATTTATTCAAAAATAAAATAGAGTTATAATGTATGACATATGTAAATATTTAAACAATGTAAAGTAGAAATAAACAATAAATGTTTGAATTAATGATACGTTTTTTATTTTACTATTACAGATTTTATCATACCTTAGTAAATATATTAGGCGGTAGCTTAATCTATTGTTATTTATGCAATACTGTTTTTGTTTATCCAGCTGTTATGAGTTTCATCAAAGCCTAACCACTTTACATACATTTTAGTTCCTTTCTTTCGTAAAATTCTTTCAATTAAGTACGTATCCGGATGTTTAACTTTTGCAATTCCATTTCATAAAAACCTCCTAAAATATCATCCCCTTTTATGTCTTTTAGCAAATAGGTAGTTGGGTTAGTTAGTTTAACTTTCCTAATTATAAAAATTTCATTAGACCAATTAGGAGTATACCCTTTTTCAAATGCATTTCTGTATTTGCTAATTCTTACATAATCCCCCAACGAAAATTTGTTATTTTGGTTTGCTATTTTTATGTGTGAGTATGCAGATTGTAAAATAGATTTTTCATTGTTTTTGTTAACCATCGATGGCTTCATTTTAATTGTACGATGAAAAGTGTTATTGTATAGATTTGTAATTTCATCTAATATGTTTATCCATTTGTAATTACCCTGTAAACTAAATTGTTTCCACATTATGTTTTTCAAAGTTTGATTAACACGTTCTACAATTGATGCTTTTTTTGTACTAAACGTACTATAGTGATTAACATTATACTTTTTCATCAAATTTTTGAATGTACTATTGTAAAATTCTAATCCTTCGTCTGTTTGTATGTTTTTTGGCAAATGCTTTAAACGTGATAATATTTTTTCCATTGCGTCAGTAACATGTTTTGCATTTTTTAATTTTAAAGGAAGTGTCCATACATATTTCGAAAAGCAATCAATTACAACAAGTATGTATTTAAATTGGTTGTTTTGTTTTGAAAACGAAACCATATCGACAAGATCAGCTTGTAATGTTTCATTAATACCTTTTATTATAACCCGACGTCTTTTGAAATTTCTTCGTGCAGGTTTATGCAATTCTAAAACTATGTCTCTTTTATAGAAGATGGAACAGATTCTTTTGTTGCTTTTCGTCTAGGCATTTTTACACTGAACCACTTTCTATTTTGACAGGACATTTAACTACTATTTCAACATATAACGTTTTCAAATATCTTATAGCAGTTTGATTTTCGTGATTGCGTATTTCAAACGATATCTTGTCTCCTAATTTAAGTTGACGATTAGCAACTTGCTCGCTTGTATAAGGTTTTCCATTTATCTTTAGTATAACGTTTTCAAGATTTATAGATAAATTATCAATTATACCATTTTCTAATGGGAATGAATAAGAACTTTTGTCTGACCATATCAGATATTTATTATCTAGAAGTCTGTTTGTCTGAAATAATAAAATATGGTTGTAAAACATTGTTTTATGTGTGTCATTTGCGACTTTTTCAACAGATATTTGATTATGTTTAATTATATGGCGACCAAATTTATCTAAAGTCATTGTTTTATTCAATTATTTGTGCTTCGCGTAGTTCTTCTATAATAGAGACGATTTCGTTTGTGTGACCTGTATGGCCTGCTGTTTCAGATGCTACTAACAACCTCAATCTGTCAACTAATTCATTTACATCATCCCAATAAACATAATCGGTATCATGATTGTTAACTTCTTTAAACATTCCTTTTCCTATTGTTTTTTTGAATCTTTTGGTGTTTCTACATACCCAGGCTGTACAAAATATAGAGGAGCAATAATAGATTTATATTTGTCAGATCGTGTTCCTTGTATTTGACCATTAGGATCAAAGTTACTTCTGCAAGCATTACTAATATCTAAAATTTCTTTGTATATATGCAAATCTCCATCAGTATACGTTACAGGAGTGTTTTTAAATAATAATTCATACAGTCCAGGGGTTCCATTGTATATTTTTTCATCTACTTTGATATCTGATCCAATAAATTCTACTGCTGATGTTCCTATAAAAACTTTTCTTGAAAACTATCATGCCTTATTCCAGTTCTGTGATCAAACTGCCTTTTTTATCATGAACCATAGCATCTATATATCTTCTAGGCAATTCATCAAACTCTGCTAAGTATTCATTATAGATATTGCTATCAAGAATGTTTTCTATATTTCGGTTACTTTCTTCTACCGAATGTTCAATTAAATCATCTAATTCATAATCATCTACCTCAACTGAAGGTTCTGAAATTATAACGTCTTCTTTTAAATTCGAAATTGTAGCAGCATTATGATCAAAAATATTTTGATCTTTGGCTTCATGTAATTTTTCATCTTTTATCGATTGAATTTTTTTTTTAAGATTTGAAAGTTTTGTACTCCATGTTGGAATGGGGGTAGATTCCGCAACAGTATTTTCGTGTTTTAGTTTTTTTGAGTTTAGATTTTGTTCATCTTTATTGTTAACAAAGGACAACTTTGTATTTTTAGCATTTAATTGATCTGAGATAGTTTCTAAACGTTTAGTTATAGGAAAAAATGCTTTGTCCTTCGTAATTTCACCCTGTTTTAGTAATTCAAACTTTTTCTTTACTTCTTCTCTTTTTTTCATTAACCTTTTAGTTAATTCCTCTTCATTCGATAAATTTGATAAATTGTGGTACGATTGCATTTTGAACGAACCTTAACGTACGTTTATTTTTTTGCTTACTAATCAAATATGCTGCTACAGTTCCTTATAAACCTTTAACAAAAACTATTATCTGCAAACTGAATAGCTTACAAACATAGCAGAATTTTGACTAACAGTAAATTATAAACTGTTTATTGATCAGTTTGCAAACTAATCACAATCAATTTAGGTGGTTTGTAAAGCGGTTTGCACACAAACCATAGATAAAATACGCGGTGTGTTAAGTAGTTTTCCAGCAAACCACATTCAAAGTAGACGATTTGTAAAACGGTTTGCGCAGAAACTATAGCGGTTTTGTTATTGTTAATTAAGCAAATTATACATAAACCATGCGGTGATTTGTTATAAATCTATATTTATTACAGATATGTGGATGTATTAATAACTTAATTAATATAGTGGTTTATATTTTTTTATTGTAGAATGGGTTGAATGAAAGAATCAAATCCTTTTCTGTATCTGCCAGAATTAGTATCTCTTTCTTTATCGATAACTAAAAAACCATAATTTTCGTTCCAACAAAATGAACACATCTTCTTAAAATCGTCAAATGTTAAATCGGTACTGACGTTATCATCATAAATATGATGTAGATTTAATGCATCTTGTTTGAACACTATTATAAAGTTGGCATTATCACGAATTAATTGTTTTGGAATGCGGCTATAGGTTTGACATAAGTAAAAACAGTCTATGTTATTGTGACGACCCATGCTAAAATACTCTCTCATTAGATTTTGTTTATCACACGCCACATCATCAAAAATAAATACTGAATCAGATTTTGCTTTAGATGGTGGAGGTATGTTACTTTCTAAATTACTAAAAGAAAAATAATTTATACCCTCAATAGGGGTTAACAATTTTTCTAAATATTGATATTTTGGTTGAAAAAGCGATTTAGAATAAACATAAACGTTTTTAAAACGCAATCCATTAATGTGTTCAATTAAGCTAACCATTACATTGGTTTTTCCACAATTTGATGGTCCAACAATAAGACAACGAATAGTTGATGGTAATAACTGACCGTGTCTCTTATAGGTTTGCAAATTTTTTATATCATTATTTGCAACTGTTAGTGTAATTGGTTGTTGCACGATTCGCATTTTGATAAAAACTAAAAAAAGTGTTTGTTAAACTTATAAATATAACTAAATTTCAATTCAGTTAGTTAGTGCGTGTATTCCAGCTGATAAATAAATTCTAGACATGTTAAAACAAAAGTCAATTATTAACCAACGACCTCAAAAAAAGAATAAATATCAGGGTAAAGGTCTTATAAATTCAGTTATTGATAAACTACCAGTTGAATTACACATTCCTGGGTATAATTTTGTGGACCGGGAACTAAACTAACGAAACGACTTGCAAAAGGAGATCGAGGTATTAATAAATTAGATGAAGCTTGTAAGGAGCATGACATAGCTTATAACAATTATAAAAATATAGAAAGTAGACATAAAGCTGACGGTTTATTATTAGAAAAAGCTAAAAAGAGATTGTATTCTACTGATTCGTCATTAGGAGAAAAATTAGCTGCGTTGGGAGTAACAACTGCTATGAAAGCTAAAATAAAACTTGGTATGAGTTATCAATCTGGCACTAAACGACTTCGTATAAAGACAAGGAGTGCCAAAAGAAAGCATCAAAAGGATTAAAATTCCATGATTTAATAAAAAGTGCTAAATGTGCATTAAAACAAAAAAATTTCTAAACGCTAAAGATGCTCTCAATGCGGCTATTACTGCTGTAAAATCATTAAAAGGACGAAAAAAGTAAAACCTGTTCGTGTAATAGCAGTGCCAAAAATTGGTGGGTTTTTGCCGCGAATCCCTAGTTTTGCTGCTCACGGCGCATTAGGACCGTTAGGTGGCGGCGCCGCAGCTCTTTCAAAACCAGTAATTGCGGCAAAAGATGCTAAAGAAAAACTTAAAGAAAATCAAAGACATAATCAAACTATGGAAGAAATAGCACTAAATAAATCTGGATACGGATTATATTTACAACCACATAAAAAGGATTTGGTCTTTTTAGGACGGCGAAAAACACAAAAACTTACGATAAAACTCCCAAAACGGGCGCTCACTAACATAGATTTATACAAATATGCAAAAAAATTAAAAATAAGAAACTTTCGCGGAGTATTTATGAAAGATGAACTACCTAAATCCGGAGTAAGTGCCGTTGAATGTGGTATAATAAATTTGGATGATAAAAATGGAGCTGGAACACATTGGACAGCTTATAAAAAGATTGGTACACGCGCAGTATATTTTGATAGTTTTGGAAACTTACAGCCTCCATTGGAATTAACGCAATACTTAAAGAGTAACGGTCCTTGTAATATAATCTACAATCACAATCATTTTCAATCTTTTAATACTGTCAACTGTGGACATTTGTGTTTAAAATTTTTAGATAAATATAATTACGATAGGTTTCTCGGTGGCTCATTTAATTAGATGTTTGCTTTGTAACCGAGAAGCCCTGGGTTCAAATCTGAGTTTAAATAAGGTTTCAGGTAATAAGATTCAAACACCATTGAGTAGTAGAGTTTATTCTTAGCATTTAAGATTACTATATAATCTTGATACATTTGAGTTTACAGTTTAGTGAGCTACAAGCAGTATAATGTCTTCTACATTTACTTTGACTGGAGCGGAATCCATTCTTTCAAGTAAGTATTATCCTCCTATCATATTAGAAGATGAAGATTATGTTTTGGGTTTGATAAATTTAGAAACTTTTAATTCAATCATGAATATAGACAGCTCTAATAATAAATGTCATTTTATACTGCAAAATGGCACAGAACTCTGCATTGCAATTCCTGAAGGTTCTTATGAAATTGATGATTTGAATAATTATTTAGGTGAACAACTTTTAAAATATCCCATGTACGAAAACAAAGATACACATGAATCTCAGTCTGCTCCTACAATAACCATAAAAGGAAATAATAATACTTTACGATCTGAACTTATATGCAGTTTAGATATTGATTTCTCTAAGAAAGGTTCTATCAGTAGTTTATTGGGTTTCAAACCTAAAATCTTGAAAGCAAATAGAAGAAACACATCAGATTTTCCTTGTAAAATTTTTAAATTAAACGCGTTATGCGTAGAATGTAATATCGTCACCAGTTCATTCAGAAACGGCGAACCAGTACATGTGATTCATGAGTTTTTTCCTACAGTCCCACCAGGATATAAAATTATAGAAACTCCAACTAACGTAATTTATTTACCGATTAACACGAAGCAAATAGACAAAATTACTATAAAAATAACGGATCAAGATCAAAATTTAGTCGATTTTAGAGGAGAGGTAATAACGGTTAGGTTGCATCTTAAAAAATACAATAAATCATTATAATGGGAATCGTGTTTAATAAAAATAAAAATTGGAGTAAACATATTAATATTATCAAGACAATAAAAAAGTATATAAATCCAAAAAAAAAAGCTAAACTATTCAGTCGGTCTGCTAAAATCAATCGCTTAACACGAAAGAATAAAAAATTTCTCGAATCTTTAGGACTAAAATTACGAACGTAAAATGAATTATGAAATTTTAAAAGTAAACGAACCACCAGTTTTTGATACCACAATAGCATATGCAGAAAAACGAAGTCATCCACCTTATGCATCAAGTTCCTTTAACAACAACGATGAAATCAGAATTCCTATACAACAACAAGAATTATATACGTTACCTTGGTATAGCTCTCTTCATGTACAAGGAAAAGTAGAAGCATATGATGATAAAAACACAAAGATTCAAACGCCCAATATTCATTTTGGTAATATGGGTATCTTATTTTTGTTTGACGAGATTCGTTTGGAAATTTCTGGAGAAGTTATCGATCGCGTTAGAAATCCGGGAATTATGTCTGTTTTAAAAGGTTATGTGTCATACAATACAGAAGAAAGCAAAGCTCTTGAAAACGGTGGTTGGTTTCCAATAGGCAATTCAAGATTATTGGATATATCTTCAGGAAATTTTGAAGCGGTTATACCTCTTCGAATGATTTTAGGATCGTGCGAAGATTTTAAAAAGGTAGTGATCAATTGTAGACAAGAATTGGTGTTGCTTCGCAGCAATACCGATAATAATGCTTTAGTAGTTGATGACAATACGAATACTATAAAAGTTCAGCTACATAAGGTGATCTGGCGAGTTCCACACATATCTGTTTCAATTAAGGAACAACTAAAGCTGCTCGATATTGTTAAAAGTGCAAGAGAATTATATATTCCATTTAGAAGCAGAGAATTACATGAATATCCATCATTACCGCAAACACAAAAACATATTTGACCTATTAAGTTTTCAGTAAAAAAAACCTCAGTGTATAATCTTTAGTTTTCAGACCGATAGAAAAATCAAATACATAAAGACTGCAGTCGTTTTGATCATTGCAATTTAAAGTTTTTCTTAATGATGTTGTATATCCTTACGACAACTTAAATTTAAATTTTGTTAACAACCAGTATGCTCTGTTATATGAACTGTTTACCGAATTTCAAACTTAGTTCCTGTACAACGATAGAGAACCGATATTCACTCCAGAAGAATTTAAAAGATATGCTCCAATTGCAGTTATAGATTGTTCTAAACAAAAGGAGGAACTGAAAAAAAGCCCGGTGGACATAAAAATAGAATTCGAATCAAATATGAATATTCCTGATAAAACAACAGCATATTGTTTAATACTTCATGATAGAATTGTAAAATATATACCAATAAAAAATATTATTTCATTAGTATAGTGAATTATGAATGTAAAATTTATGTTTTATTATTTAAGGATTGTGCAGTAGATAATAAAAATCATATGTATTTCGAAAGGTTTAAAATAAAACAAAAATATATAAGTATTAGTTTTTTATTGTTATCAATTTGAAATTAACATTAGGTAAGATAAAGTTTCTTTATAATCCTCCAAATTACTAGAAGGCCATCTTGCCGAATCTGGACCAGATGTCCAACCTAATACAGCATCTGGATGATGTGTTCCTTTAGTTATATTTCTTTGTATCCATAACAATACTTCTGCATGTTTTTCGTTTTCGGAAGGATCAAATTTAAAAGATATGTTTTGATAGATAAGAGCAGTAATAATTTTTTTTAAAATTTGACTATCCGCTAGGTATGCTGCATTACAAATACATTCGTCTATACATGATTTAACATCTTGATGATTTTTTAAAATATTTTTTACAAGATAATCTAATTGACATGAATTAATAATATTAAAATTAGATAGTAGCTTCAAAATATACAATTTAAATGAAATATTGCGTTCTAAGCCATGTAAAACTAATATATCATCTAGTTTATTTAAATTTATTGATTCACATTTTTCCATTTTGCAAACATTCACAATGTTGTTAACATAATTGTCTACGCTTCGTCTCTTGTTCAAAAGTTGGCACAAATCATCGACTTCCAATTTATTTCCATGTGATACAGCAAAAGTAATGATATCACTTGGAACAACCATTTTTTTTTTCTTCAACAAAAATTCTAGAGTTTCTTTTGTAGAATCCGTTATATTAAAACGAATCGCATTTCTGAGATATTTTTCATAAACTTTTTCTTTTGCTTGTTGTGCTTCTAAAACAATTTGTAAACTAACGTTCATCATAATATAGTTGTAAGCTGTCGAATGAAAACTAAACGTATGAAATTTAGATGTTACAAGCAACGATTTTATAAATCAATCCCCTCCAAACGGTTGATATAGATAACCCCACGGTCTTGTATCGGTACTATTATAACTGAGCATGCGTTTGTCATCATAAGGACTAAGAACAATTTTACTTTGTTTAACTGAGAATACATTGTGTTGTTTAGATTTAATAAGTCGTTGATCAGCTTCAAAAACTTTTTTATCAAATAAACATTTTTTATAGTCTTCAAAAGTAATTGATTTGATAGAAGATTTTTTGCATCCCTTAGATTTTTTAATTAATTTTTTAGAAAAATCTTCATCAACAATGTAGGAGTACATTTTCGACCTAAGTCCTACAAATTCTAGCATTATCTTTCCATTATTTTCATCCTTCATTAATCCCGGTTGTTTTTTGTTTTTTTGTTGTATTTGATAAATGTTATCAATGTGATAATCAGAAGTATCAAAGCGATAACTATCTTGTTTAATATATCTATAGATGTCTATATCTTTAAAGCTGTAAATCAAACTATCGGTGTCTGTATATAACAATTTGACGTTTTCTCCGAAGGTTTTTATAACATAGTCATAATGAAATTCGTATAAAAATTTTTGAAATATCTAATATGCTAAATCCAACGTAAATAGGTTTATTCATACATATTTCTAATTTGTTCATTTCTATTATAACCATATCTTCATCAAATACAACTGAGCTGTGAAAATTTGGTTTTGAAATAAGAGATCGCACTCCCCATCGTCCATCCCATTTTGTTACTAAACGTATATCTCTATGCTTTCTAACATTTTCCATACATTTGCCATAAATTGCATTAATCATTAGTTTATAAAAATCTTTTTCAAAATCATTTTTAGATTGTTGACGTAATTTTGTATTTAAGTCTATGTATTGTTTTAACCAAGGAGATTGACAAAATTTGAGCACTCTATGAACTTTTTAATCTCATACCTAATCTTAAGTACAATTTTAAGTTTCTATAGTGAACGATGTATCGTTCTTATGGAAACAAAGATAATAACAAATTTTTAAGATTAGGTTTTGAAGTCGGAGGAACCATATGTTCAGGTGCCAATGGCAAATCGCTATGTAAATTATGTAACTGAATTGGATAACCTAAATCACATTCAATGATGTATCCAACAACACAGTCATCAGGTGTATTCAAAATTTCTTGAACATCAAAATTTTTCATAAATTCAAAATTTCCGTATGGTAAATATTGAGACATGGCCGCTCCATATAAGTTATTTACATCAAAATACATTAAATACGTACTATTTTTAGTAGAATCAAAACCATTTTTCATATAGTTATTATTTGCTTTAGCGTATCTATTGGAACATTGAGAAACACCTCCTCTAATTCCTTTCTCAACGAACATAACCATATCAATGTCGGTGAGAAGTTCTAATGAAATGTTTGTAGTTTTTAACATAGCATCAAACGTTAATCCGGGGGCAGTGTAATAGTGTAACGGATCTAAAGTATATGTTTTTAAACAAGTTTCGCGAAAAGTTTCAAACACGTCAGCTAGTAAAAGTACATCTGTTTTTAAATACAAATCAGAATATTCGCCTATATTTCTAATTCCAAAAACTTTCCAAACATTTACAGCATGAGCATAATCTTCATCGCTAATGTTTTCATCGTTCAACTGACTATAGAAATCTTCTTTATGTGGTAAACACGTTTCTTCTAACTTTGTCCAAGAATCCACATAATCGTAAGGAAAAATTCCTTTCTTATTTAATAAACGAAATTCTTCTAAACTATTACAATAAGATTTTGTAATCTTTTTTTGATCGTCTAACAAATTAGAAGAAAGACGATCTAAACTTTGCGACATAAAACGGAAAGAATCTATAAACCTAAGAGAAATATTCATATTTGGTATCGCTTTCGTAAAAGAAATATATTTTTCTTTATTTATTGGTAAGAGTTTAATGTTTCCTTCAAATAATGCGGATAATTTTTTGATAATAAAATGTGCGTCGTATCCACTCATGTTATGAAATACTACAGGTACACAGTAGTCATCCTTATAGTTTAAGTTACAACTCTGATGAGCGGCTCCCCTGAACATCCCTGTTTGATGGTTATGATCTCGAACTCTAACTTGATCATCATTAAAAGGTTGTTTACAAATGTGACATACTTTAGAAGATAAGAAAATTTGTTGTTGTTGATTGTTTAGTTTTTCCATTGGAACAATCGTATTAAGTTGTTGATAACACACATCTACAATATTTTTCAATTCACATACAAACCAATCGATACACTCTATTCCTCGATATGTGCAAAATTTTGACAAAGTATCATCGTATGAACATTTTAAGTAATATGCTATACTAAACGGTATATGTTTTTGGTACGATTTGGATTTAGTGTTGAGTAAATTTGAATTTGCATCATTACACTTTTCTAAAATACATTCTAAGTCAGCATAAATAGCAAAAGGAACTTTTTCCTGATAACGATGATTTTTAAATGATAGATATTTTTCAGATTGCTTCGGTAACTTGACACAACATTCGTTAGAATCCATACAGCAAGTTTAATGTTTTTAAGTATATCTTGAGATGTAAAGTAATTTAAACATCGTTCACAAATAAATTTCTTATTTTTATTACTCGATAGTTGTTTTGATAAAAGCGCAGACAAATTTTTGATCCAAGTAAAATGAAATAGCAATTGTGCTTTAGACATATTGTTTATATCTAGCTGCGATGTGGAATTCAAAGGAAGCATAAGTAGATTTATTACCTTAACATTTGTTTCGGAAATAGAACTAAGAGAGCAAGGTAAAATTTTTTTGTTTTCTATACAAAACAAATTGATGGATAATTTATTAAGTTTTTCAAATGTTCTTATATCTTTTATAGTTATGGGAAATTTAATGCCCTTACAATTTAAAACATCATTAAAATGTGGATACGATGAAGGTCTATTAGAATTTTTTTTAGCTGGATATAAAGCGGATACTACAGACCAAAGAAAACAGTATGGATCCTCATTATTAACATTCACAACAGCATGTTTTGTTTTTATATAATTTGGAACCGATACAAAAGTAGAATAACCTACTTTAAGCGGATCGTATTTGTTAATGTTCACTTTAAGTCCCAAAAGTTCTTGTAAAGCCCAGCCACTGTCTTTTTCAGCAAATTCCTCTAATTTCTTTGCAAGCTTATCAAACACATGATTTTGATACCACCGTTTTAAATTAGTAGTACGATCGATGACATTATTTTTTGTGCAAAACGTTTTTAAATCTATTTCAGCAGTTTGAGGTTTAATAAAATTAGCGCTTAAAATGACATTTACTTTAAGAAGGGATTTTTTGAGAGCCTGTTTAATTTTTATACTAAAACATTTAAAAGACTGTCTGAAAAAAGTTATAGGATCTTTTATAGTAAGATTTGATATGAAACCTGTGCGGATTCTGTTTTCGAAACATGATTCGACATCTTGCCAACTAACTTTACATTTATTTCGATTTAAATTTGTCGATAGACCTTCACCGGATTTCACCACTAAAACTTTTTTAAGTTGTCTAAGTTTTAAACGATACAATTTTAAATGCGCTAAACTAGTTTCAATCGAAAAAGGAGATTCACGTATATTTTCTTTGTGTATTTTATTTTTTATTGCTTTACGAACAATTTGTATTGCATTATTAATATAAACTTTAAGATTATTCACTTCGTTCGGCGTTTTTATATTATTAAAGTAAACACGCGTCACTATCAAATATCGTTTGCACAAGCTAGATACGGTATCCATTTTTGCACGAATGAATATCGCAAGGGAGTTCAAGCTCATTTAAATATTTACGCGTCTACACGATTATTTACGAATTGTCAAAGAATTACGAACCCGCTCGATTTTTTACGAAATGTCGAAGGTTCACGATCTTCGACGATTCCCCACCAATATCGAATCGTAGAAATGGTATAGTAGGAATAAAAGTAGAAGGAGAAAATTGTATATATTTGAGAAACGTTAGTGGTAATAATCATTCTGAATAATATTTTAGTAAAGAATTAATAATAATTAAAAAAATATGAACTGTGAAACTATATTGGGAGCAGGTAAGATAAACATTTTAATCTACTAACTCAAATCTAAATATGTTTATTTTTGTGATAGATATGGTTATGTGTCCCTACAATCATTTTCATATCATGCTGCGGCATAGGTTGGCCAAACATTTGTGGAAATGTCATCCGGAGGAAACAAAAAAGAAAAGCGAAGCGGAGTACCGCAAAAAAATGGCCGAATGGGAGGAAGCCCAGAAAAAACGACGACCTTTGACGGGGACTGTTCCACCGGTAGTGTTTCCTCCGGACTCCTATGAAACGTGGGATGATTAATACCTATGCCGCAGGACAAAAAATTATAAAATGTATCATAATTTAAAAAATAAATGAACAAACAAATTTTATTTTGTTTTAATGTAAACCTTTTAGTTTATAAATATCGATGTAAAACAAAAAAGAAATTTTTATAAAAAGATGCAATTATCTTTAAAACTAAAGGGAAAATCAAATTTTTACTTATGTGCGCTATAATTGACTAAATTTGAAACGTACACTAAAATTCGTTAAAAAGGGGTAGATTTTATGAATTCGATAAAAAAATAATTTACCTAATTTATTTTACATATTTGAACTCCTCGCTAAAAATCATGAATTTTGATATAAAACTCGATAGGGTTCTGACAAGTTTGAAAAACGGTGTCAAATTTCAACTTCCGGTGTCAAATTTCAACTTCCGGTGTCAAATTTCAACTTCCGGTGTCAAATTTCAACTTCCGGTGTCAAATTTCAACTTCCGGTGTCAAATTTCAACTTCCGGTGTCAAATTTCAACTTCCGGTGTCAAATTTCAACTTCCGGTGTCAAATTTCAACTTCCGGTGTCAAATTTCAATTTCCGGTGTCAAATTTCAACTTCCGGTGTCAAATTTCAACTTTCGGTGTCAAATTTCAACTAGCGGTGTCAAATTTCAATATGTGGTGTTAACTTTCACAATTATGCATTGTCAACAAATTGTTTTGTAGTTCATGAACTATGGTGTAGCGTTCATTTTTCCGATGAATCGACAAACGTTGTATAATGAACTTCATTTCCGTTTGAGAGTTCAGTCACCTATCATAATGCAAACTTAACTACAAAGTTCATATACCTTGATTTTGAAAGGAAACTACGTATTGCAGATTCATAGATTATTTTATTATATAAACTAATACTTAGTTAGTTTAACTTAGTCTTCAGCTACTTCATAAAGCTTAAGCTTCTAAAATTCGAAATGTCGTTATCATTGTTATCAACAAAGCCGAAAATTAATATCCTTGAGGATATTGTAATACAGGTAAGTTAATTTTTTTAAATTTTCTTTATATAATTTGCTCAAATTATTGACAAAAATTGATCATTTTTGTATCCAAGTCTAATGCTATATTTTTTATAGAGTGGTGTCTGTGCCCAAATAAAGATGCCGGCATTGGTGCCCATCAACAATTCGGTAAATAGAATTATTTTTTATACTTGTTCACATTTTGAAGTTTTATTATTTTATAACTAATGTTAACAACATTTTTATAGATTGAGATGTTGTTGGATGATGGGTTCATGGACGGCCAAGTAAGCTAATTATTTTGCATTACAAAATTCAATTTTATTAATAACTTGTATTGTTATTTCAGATGTTTCCGAATCCTCAAGCTCCCATTCCTATCCCCGAATGCGAAAATGATGGAAACGAGGTAAATCTTTATCTATATTTTTTAAATAATTTTTACTTATTAAATTTAAAACTTTATTTTGTTTCAGTCGCTATACTCAACATCCGATAGCGAGTGTATGGTTGTTGAGCCTGAAGAAGAGAGGCTCAACAACCATCAGCCATCAAGGGGGAAGGATTGGAGGCGATTAAAAAACCTATACAACCAAACTAAGAACGAGGAGGTGGAGGAGGAGGAAACATTGACGCCGTTGGATGACCACAGTCAAATTAGTTTAGAAGACGATGAATTTCTAGTAACAAAATTACAGAACAAGTTTGTAGACGATTTGAAAAAAACTTATAAGGATTTAAAAGTGAAAATTAGTGATAGGGAAAAACAAGTTAAATTTAGCAAAAACAAAGTGAATAAATTAAGAAGTGAATTGATGAAGGCGGAAAGACAATATAAAATAGATGTTAGGAAGCAAAAACAATTAAGTAGTGAGATAAGGTTATGTAAAGATTATAGTAGTAAGTTAGGTTTTAGTTTAATATAGTTACAAATATTTATTTATGTTCGTTTGTAGTTAATAAAAAATATTAAAAAAGTAAACTTGACTATCTTTTTATTTAAATTAAAATTTTCAGTGATTTTTTAACAACATAAATCTGCTGTTTTAAGTTCTTTTAAAATATGATAAACTTTAAAATAAAAAAAATGGAAATTAGTTTATTAAATAATCGAAAAGTATTATAAATTTAAAACATCGATCAATAATTCACACAATTAACAAAGTTTAACTCTAGTGTTTTCTTTCTAGTTTCAGTTTAAAGTAATTCTTATATTATTTATTGCTTGAGATCATAAGTACTGTTTATTATTTGAAATAAAGAATTCTTTTCAATTACAATTTAATATGCATAATTTATTTCTGTTAAGCTTAGTATAAATTTACAACACTTTATACATTACAAAACATTATTCAATGTTATTCCTCATCGCCGTTTGGAGTACTTTTCTTCATTATCGTTGTTTTTGTAAACATCATTACAATAATTTTATTTGCAAATCGTTTGTTTTGCTTTTTAACGTTTTTATTAAATACTAATTTGATGAAAAATGTTTACCTCCTTGATCTCTTATTATTTCATCAAGGGAACACAGCAAACATTTTTTACCTTCTATGTCCGTCTCCCCCTTACATTTTGGACAAACAAATCTTACAACTACAGGCATGTTGACTTTAGAGCAGTTGAAAATGTTTTAAACAGTTCAAATGAATTATTGTATTTATATATTTATTTACCAAAAACATGTTAAAATTTATCATAAAGATTATTACTCGCGTTAATTACTTACCTTGTTTTTTTTTCATTGCATTTGCTAAATTTGTATTGATTTTAAATAGTATTTTAATCTTAGTATATAAATTTATTTTAGAGGCAAAACCAAACTCACAACTATAATTTTTAAGCAATGTAAATTAGTTCTATGTTTATATAATTTACATATATTTATGCAAAGTATAACACTTGTAATTGTAAAATTCAAAAACATAATTACTTCAAACATTTATTGTTCACTTTATTTGTACATTCTTTAAATTCTTAGTGATCTCATACAATTTAATTTTACTAGATAACTTTTCTAAACCTTCCAAATATAATTTTAACCTTAGTTTATAAATTTTTCTCATGCGCGCTCCTTTTTCATTCATTTTTCACTCTAGAACAAATTCAATGTTTGTTGTTTCGCCAACAGCCCCCCTGCTAACGAGATAGATGTTTTTTCCCGTACTAATCGCGCTATTAATTTTGTTTATGTCCTCTATTGAAAACTTGTTGATAAATCTTTGTGGTAGAGGTACTTTGAAATCACCACATTCCACAATCACTTGCTCTCCAAATTTTCCATCAATTTTACTAAAACACTTAATTTTATACTGCTCATTTATTGATAGACTTCTGGCACTTACATAAGAAACCAAATGTGACGTCTCGTTCAAGTTTGTAAAAAATGCTTCCATCATAATTTATTAAATAAATTAATTATTAAAACGAATAAGAGTTATTAAAATACTAATATTAAATCATGATAAATGTTACCTTTATATACACACAATAGCATCCCCACCAAAAACATCTACCATCACTACGAACTTCGCCGACTGACCTACATCCGATCATTACCGAAACGAAACACCTTTACGATTCCCACACCACCAATACGATATATCCCGACTTACAAAATCCGAATGCAACTCGAGCATACCCGAAACGAAACGATAGCAACGAAATTTCACGACCTCCTACCGATCGTACCCGAGTGAGCCAGCATCCTCACTACATAACTACTTTCATTATTATCTTTGATTACGGTTACAAGTACAATGTGGAAAACTTTGTCGAAAGTTACATAAAATTACGGTTCGTTTTAATTTTTCATCTTTCTTGGTTGCACTCTGAGCATAGAGGATTTCTTTTAAAAACTCTGTAAGCAGTCCGTGTAAAAGTTTATAAAAGAAAACTTTTATTAGAGTAGTCTTATGATGTTATTCCAGAACCAATCATATCAAGAGCTAACGGTTGGCGCGTGATGTGATGAGTTTTTTTACCTCCTTAAGGATTGTGTAGTTTTGTGTTAAGAGTTTAAAGAAACCCGAGCTCGTAAATTTTTAGCTTTAAACGTTAAATTCTTCACATAAGATAAGTTTATTTGAGTGATGTTTGGCATCGTATAATCCAACTTAATTGATTTGCGTTTTACGATTGTATAATTAATACACTCAAGTCAATTTGTCATCGACTCCTCCAGTAAGTTCTTCAGCTCGCTACTACTTGGGATTATCGACTAGTTTCCGGGTCAAGTCGCCCGCAGCTTCATCAGGATACAAAATTACTTTAGGTATTTAAAAATTTACGTTTAACGCAAAAGATTTAATTGCAATAATAGGTATTTGAATTTTGTGTAACTTAAAGATTTTGAACTTATCAAAGTGTATTTTTTTATAATTATTCCTATCGTTTATTTGCGTAATTTCGTCAATTATATAAAACAATTTAGTGAATGATTTGCCGTCGTTGAATAAATTTAACCGATCTATGAGTATTGCTTTGTATATTTTAATTTAATTCTAAGCTAAACTTGCGTCATTTATTAACTAAGCTGGTCTTTTTATCGTGTTTTAAATCGCACCGCCGTCGCACTTTTTTATGTTTGTTTGCTTAAATAGCCATGCAGTTTCATTACATTTTTTTGTATTTAATTAAATTTTAATGCTTGTATTTTGTGACAAGTTTATATAAATTTTGATTTCGATTGTCACGTATTTTTATTGTTGATCAATTTTACTTAACTGTTTTCTTAAATTGTTTTTTTTTTGACAAAGCCTTTTAATAACATCGCGTGCGCGTTGAATCTGTGTTAAACTTTAAAATTTTGAATGTTAGAACCCTCAAGATAGGGCTTGATGGGTTTCGGGGTGATCAAAGATCTAGAAGCTAATTTTATCGTGTCCTTGATTGGCGTTCACTTCTATTTAAAGTATTTTACTTCAGACTTTGTCATTTGCGAAATTTCTATTCTGAGCTAATTGACCCCTTACCACTGTGTACCGACAAAACCTCATTTATGTTACTTTGTGCATTTTATGGTGAAAGTGTACATGTTAGCTGTCAGACCCTGTATTTGATTCTGATCTTCTTGACAATCTTTTTCTCATTCTCTAATTTTCTATATTTTATTAAACCATCCGTTTTTTAGGTTATCGTATGACCGCCTAAAAAATTTAAATTTTGTATAATAGTGATCACTTATGCCAATCTTTCCAATTCGTCAGTACTGTGTTTTGTTTATTTCTAACATACCTTATATTTAAATAAAATTTACAAATATTAATTATTGCGCATATGCTTGTATCAAATTAAGAAGAAGTAGGTTTTGTTTCCGTTAGAGAACATTTAAAGGCGGCGACTTGTAACAAAGCATTGTAATGTAACATATTACAGCGCGAGCATTCGCTAGTCAGTACAGGCTGTGCGAGCGGCGAATTAAGCTGTTCGGCTCGACTGGAAGGGTTCCACTTGGTTGTTGATTTTTTCGCGAATTACAAGTCAGTGCAGGCTTCATCTTTATCGCTACGAGCATGTCACTTGAACAATAAGAATCCGAATAATCGATAGAAATAGTGCTGTTAAATTATTATTAAACATGAAGTGGTCTCCAGACAAAATCCTGTCTTTCATTGAATGTTATCAGACAAACACAATATTGTGAGACCCCTCACGATACACAACGTTATAATAAATTGAAAAAGCATAATGCTTGACAGCAATTGACTGGTGAATTTGAAGTGTATACAAGTTCTTAGTTTGCGTTCAAGACCCTGGAATTTGTCTTAGATAGGAACAAGCCATAATCAACTAAAGACTCTGTCAGTATACATTTAAGCATATTCTTTTTGTCAAATTAAAGATCCGTTTTTTATGCAAAACTGTGCAATTTCGTCACGTTTCTGTTTTACCGCAAGACTAGTTCTTCTAGGTTGAATACTCAAAGATAAAAACCAAGTCATTGCATTACTTTCATGTCTCCCCTGACCAGGTCTAAAATCTCCATTAATGTCAAAGTCAAAACTTTCGGGGGGTGAATATAAATTTGTAGATTCTGGATTTTCTTTTTATGAATTATGTAGGTGTGTAATCGCAACTAGAACTCTGCCGGCAGTGTTATGTTGTATCAATAAAAATTTTAGTAACACCCAAAAAATAGATGATAATATGCCAAAACCATTTTTTACTACTCCTGGCTCTACACAGCCTGTAAATAAATAATATTTCCTTTGTCCCTCTACTATAAAGTCCTGGGTACGCTTTCGTTATATTTTCAAAAAGAGGAAACGTTTCATCAGCCACAATATAATAAGATGTTGGTGATCCTCTTGCTGACAGCGGAGATGAAGGTGGTATCTTTAACGTATTCTTTTTTATTTGTTTATATAATTCGCATGTTTGAAATACACCGCAGTTTGATATTCTACTTTGACATCCAACGTTAACATAACTAAAGGTATAATGAAAATCTACCAAAGCCATTAACACACTACTAAAAAAAGTTTTTATAGTTATAAAATTTTCTTCTACTGTTTATAGGCGCTTGTCGCACAACGTGCTTTGCATCACGTGCTCCAAGACAATGCGGAAAATTCCATTGTTTATAGAATTGGTCGGCAATATTGATCCATTTGTCAGCCGATGACGGTACCTATAAATGAAAATGTAACCGAAGGACAAAAACAAAACAAGCACATTAACGCGATCAAACAACCACGAATAAAGCTGCTCCTGTTACAGATTAATTTCTACGACTTCGAACTAAGAAAGCACGAAAAAGAGATGTTACGTTTGAGGAAATGATGACGTCAATCTATGCCATTCTACAAAGCGCTGCTGAAAAAAAATGAGAATCTTGATAAGTGTAACAGTTTTGGAATATTTGTTAGCAATAAATTATAAAATTATTCGAGGGTAACACGCAATGCAGTGCAGCATTACATATCAAACATTTAGTATAATGCAGACCTGGGGCGTTTTGAGGTTAATTATCCCAGAATGGAACAAACTTTTGACCAGGTACAGTTGCAAGCAATTTCTTCTGACATCTCTTTCTCTACTCGTTTATCAACATCATCTGCATCCACACAGATGAAAAGTCAGTACACTCTTCAACCAATACAATTACCGCAAGAAAGCCTAAGTTACAAAAATGACTTTTCTAATTTACTGAACTAATTGAATATTGCTTACTATTTTTGTGACAAAGTGTATTCTTAAATTAATACTACTAAATCTTTAACTTCTTTAACTATGAATCCTATTGACTTGATATTTTAACAGATACTCTAAACTGGCAAAGAAGTCTCCAGAGGTATAAAATCGCAAGGTAATTGCCAATCTTTTAGATAAAGATATTGCTTTTCTGAAAGTGGTATCTTCTTTTGCAATTTTTGGCCCTATTAAATTAAGCAAATATTCAAAATCTGTGGAAGACATTCGAACAAAATTTTTATACTGCCTACTAATTTCTTGGTTCTTCAAAATGTTTATTAATATGGCACTTTCTATAAGTTCAATTTTTTTTAAAGCTTCTAGGTGTTATACTTTCCACATAAAAGCGAATTTTGTAGGGTTTGCAACGCATCTAAAGCAGCCGTTTTAGAACCCCCTTAAGAGTAACAGAATTGTTGTATCCGAAATGTAACCCAAAGCATAATCTATGTTTTGGTTATACACTTTATATATGTTAGTATTAGTTATTGTATCTAGTCGTTATGCTTAGTGTAACTTGCTGTGCATTGCAGTTCTTATTGAATTAATGTGAGCTGTGAAATAAAAAGCACGGTAACAAATTTATTGCCAATTTATTTTGAACATAATTGTAATATTTCTTTCTCTAACAGTTGTTGCTATATCTATACACGCAATTACTTTATTTTTGAGGCCAAAACTGTATAAATAGTTTAAAAAACAATCCCAATTGTGCAATGTAACTAGCACGTTATAAGAATACCAAACTCCTACCTATAAAACCACACACAGACAACAAAACAAATAAAAATATAAGTGCAAATATTAGAATACAAAATGCATAAAATCTTTTATACTGTGCAGAAATAAATTAACCTAGAAGTGGATATTTATCTTTTTAGCTGAAAATGAATGAAATAACTAAAATAGTCTACGTAAGTATAGCACAATAATGAGAAAAAATGTAACAGCCGTTTTATGATGTAATTACTTTCTTCCTGAGATTACCAAACACACTAATGCAGATAGTGGAAATCACAAAAGTGGAAGAAATAGATTTAAGTAAAGAAAGCTACAAGCAAACGTATAAGATGATGACAGTTTTTATGAGACTTTCTACTTAAATAAATTTACTGCGAGTTTCTTAATAAAAATGTAACATGCACAACAGGAAAAATAAATTAAACCTTACAAGCTTGGAAAATATTTCTTAAGTTAAGCAAATGCAACTTTAACAATTGCTATAGAGTAAAAAAATCGTTAAAAATTTGTATCATATTTCAAAAGTATTTGCGAGTGTATCACGAATGAATACGTTAAGAAATTTGATAGCTACGCTTTTATTCTGGTTCTTTTTCAATGCGGAAATAGGCGTGTGTCTATTTTTTGTTATGGTCGTTGTTATCTTGCAGATTCATTTGCTTTATGTGATTTTATATCAACACTAACCCTTCTAGAATATCGTTTTACACAGTTGCTTCTTTTTACTAACGAAGTATATAACTGTTTCCTCCTCATCGTAATCAAGTTAATCAAATATATCTGCATATCCGCAGTGGTCTGCAGCTATTTAGAATAATTTAAATTCGACTGCCAAATGTAGTAAACGTCGAACTAATGCTAACTGTTACATCTATATTAGTATTCAACCAGCGGCAGCACCGCAAACCTAGAATTTATTTAGATAACGAATTTATCTAGTACGAGTTATAACTACATAGTCAAACTGACGAAGATAATATAATTTTCTTTGTTATTCATTGTCGCAATAACGAATCCGTAGCGATTTCCTAAATGTGTCGAAACGCATCCGCAATTAATCGAACTGTTCAAGCGAAAAATTGAAAAGAAGATTTATAACCTTGTTCGGGACTCACACTGCTGCGGATTAATCGTCTTGCAACGTCCGCGAAATTGTATTTTGCAGGTGTCACAGGTAAATTGATTATATAATTAAGGTGATTTGTCAATGTTTCGATTAAACGTGATTAAATTAACGCCAATTTCTTAACAAGCCATCGTACGACAAGCTTCATATTTTATTAATATTGATTAGTGGTTATTGCAATCAGTTTCTTTTACATTTTATGGCTTCGAATCAGTTAAAATTTATTGCAGCTGGCATAATCACGTTCATGTTAAAAAGTGTCTGCAAAAACGTTGATTAAGTTTGAAAAGAAAAGTTTATTATTCAATTATAGCTATAGATAACTCTTGACACGATTCATAAAGAGCTTTTAAGGATGTGTATTAAAGCAGCCGGTTGCTTTTATACGCATTTATTTTGTTTATTATAGCTTTCCACATGTTACTAACGGTTTTTCTATAAAGATCAAAAGTAATCTTAGTAAGCTGTTATCATTTCCTTTGTAACATACAGAATTATAACGTGTGCCTGTTGTTTGTGTTTGTGTTTTGTTACTTGATTGTACTTTTTTACATTAGAAAGATTCAATTACTACAGTTTTTAAACATATCATTTTATTGACATACAATTTTTTATAAAAAATATAAATTAATGATTAAAAGAGATTATTTTACAGTATTTTGTTGTAATATTGCTGAATGAAAAAGTTGTATTAAATTACAAAATTAACCAAACATTTTAAATCTGACAAAATATAAATTTGTTTTGTTTCTTTTCTTACGTTTAATGAAACTAACATCATTGAATAAAAACATTTAGTGTGATTTGCTGCTGACAGAAATGTGCAATAATTATCACTAGAGTGACAAAAATGAACACGTTTGTGCGTTGTTACCTGAGAAAATAAACTTTACGATTGCTGTAAAATTAATGTTGATTTGACAATATTTGATACATTGGGGAGCGGTTGCATAAAGCAAAGTTAACTATGTTGTTAACTGGTGCCGTTGTTAACTAAATCGTAGCTATCGCTTTGAGAATGCCGTCAGCAAAACAACTGGTTTTGTATACCAATGACGACGCTTAACGACATGACCACGAAGTTAACTATATCGTCAAAGTTAACAATGTTTTATGCAACCGGGCCATAGTGTTCAACAATTAATAGGTAATTGTAAAAAAAATACAGGTGCATTAAAAATTAAGTTTGTAAGCAATGTTTGATTACAAAGATAGTTTGGAAGGTGAATTTGATGGAAGAGAAGAAGGTAGGTTTAACACAAGTTCTGATCAACAATTCATGAACCGTATGATGGAATACTTAGTAGCCGAGAATAAGCGTAATAATGAAGTAATGACTAAATTGATAGACCAATTAACTCCGAATCCAAATGCATCCTCATTTTCTGTGGAAAATGTTACATTTCATGTAAGATTTGTCAAAAGCCATCGCAATGTTTAATAGAAAAAAGAGCTGTGCAGAAGCAGCATCCTGGTTGGAGAACGTATAAACAAGTTGTTACATGCAAAAGTTGAAACAATGTCACTGCCTGAAATAAGGTAACATAAACGATGTTATGCCGCTGCTCAGTGGAGACGGGGTGGGTTATATTCAAAATTTCGTGATCGCTTGGAAACGTGATTGACAATGAATCGGTTAGGGCGCCAATCAAGGACACGATGATAATAGCTTCTGGACCCCTGATAACCCAGAAGCTCATCTGGTTGATTACAACCCCTGGAACTTACCTTGAGTTGTAACTTGCTAGACTCTGAAATGTTCTCTTAAAAATTTACGTTCCGGCGGCTGAATGAGTAAAAGCTCTTTACAGTTTAACAATTTAACATTTATTGAATTAATAAAAATAGAAATCAAACAAACTTAAATAATAAAAAAAAATCAAATAATAAACAAAACAAAAATTCACAAACTGAATATAAAAATTAGAATTTAAAAAAAATAAAGCGTTAACTTGTTTAAAAAAAAAAAATTCAAGACCTTGTCCGCATAACTTAATCCGCAAATTTAAAAAAAAAACAAACAACAAAAGAAATAAAATAAACGTCCGAAACTTTGTTTTCGAACTCAGAGTTAAAAAAAAATACATTTTACATTTCGTTACATTATCTTTCATGCACAAATATGACTTACTTTTACAAAACACAAAAAAAACTAATTAAATAAAGCTAAATTCACGCAAACTTAACACCTTCAAGTGTTTCTTGAAATATTTAAAATTAGCCGTAAATAAGTCGGTTCAATTCAAAGCATTTAAATCATAACGATCGCGGTTTACTTAACGATAATATCAAATTTAATAAATACCTTGACTCAATTGTTTGTACCAGAAAATCTGCTGGGCACAGCGGTTCCAGAAGCTTTTGAGTTTAGGCGAAAAAGCGACCCCGGGACGGTCTAGGTGTTCTGTAGTCGATCGAGATTCGGTGGGACCCCCAAACAATAGAATGACGGCGGAAGATTTCTTTTATTACTGAATTGAAATCCGCACAAAAGCGAAAACTGGATTTTTAGCACAACACATCGATAGTAAATCCAACTCGAAACGTGAGCTTTATTTTGGATACCATGAAGTTCATTAAACCGTAAAATTACGAATTTGGAAAACCAATATTTCCACCACACCACTTAACTTTCACGGTACCATTTATTTAACTTCCGCGGTATTGCATAACGGTAGGGTAAAGCACCCCGAACACTTGACTACATTTCGATACCCGGTATTCTTAATTGCAACCAAAAAAATCTTCCTCAAAATCAAAATTTTATTCCTTATAACACCTCGTAATCCCACTTAATTCAACAAACTTGCGCCGTAAAACCTTTGTAAAAGATGGAACACTAAACAAAGTAAATTAACAAAGATGAAAAATATTGTCACCACATGCGTCACGTCACGTACGCACACGAAAAGAAAGAGCATTTCCATGAAAATTGCTTACTTAGTTAAATTATCAAATGGCTCGAAAATGAGTTTAAAATAAACAAAAGTAGATACTAAGAAAAATGTATCAAATTACATTCCAGAAAGAAAATCATAAATTAGATAGAGTTGTTATTCCAATGAAATAACCAGAAATAAAACACTAAATCATAATCAAAACCACTGAACTTTATGCGTTTAAAAAAAACAATAATAATTGTGAAATACTATTAAATACAAATTAACTTAAATTGACGTAATAAAATTAATCGAGTGAAACGTTTTCGACGCTTTCACGGAACTAATCAATCGTTTAAAAAAAAATAAGCCAAATAAATCTGAATACGGGTTCTTTCACAAAAGATTCACGACCAAATTTCAACGCCGGTTACAAAGCGCGACTCTTACCTGACAATTACACTCGGGAAACAGCAAGAGCACATTTAAAGAATGCAGTTAGAGCTTAAGACACATGCAAAAGTGACATCATAAGCAATTAATCAAATTTTAAGGTTGAATTCCAAAAAAAAGTATGTGAAGATTGTTAGACTATCGGATAGATAAAACAAAATAAAAAAAGCAGAGTAGAAACAAGCCTGTTGCGAGCTATTTCATGAAAAGCTAAAACTTTGTAAACGAGTAAACTTACAAGCAGTAGAAAGGAATGAAGAAATATTAGAAGGTCTTTACGAAAAAGTCTGGTGACCAATGATTACCAAGATTATGATTCGTTGTTGTGCGTTAGAATTTAAGAGGTGAAAGTTTATTAACCCAAACTTTTGAGAAGAGACCTACGAAAAGTATGCATAAAGTCGAAAAGAATAATTTGAGGATCAACAGTTTGAAGAGAGATACAAAAGTGATCAGGTGCTACAAGTGTGAATAATTGGGACATTTTGCATCGCACTGTAAGAAAAACATTGTGTGCTTTAAGCGCAAGAAAGAGAAGCAACCAACTGATCCAATAACGAGAGAATTAATGTGGTTTCAAATCAATTAAATAACAGCCATGTGAAAAGGAAAGTGTTGAAACAAAAAAAAAATTTAATGGATGTATTGTACTCAAGGGATTTATTGACACTGGAAGTTGTGTGTGTATTATTAGGGAGTGCATTGTACATACATTTAATTTGGGTATGTTAGATGAGCAGCAACCATTGTTTCACTTTGGGAACGTGAATCAACCAGCGATGTTAACCAGAGGAAAAAATATAGTTAGATTAGATATAAATGCGAAGACAATGTGGATTTATCTGTTGTGCCAGATGATGCGCAAGATAAAGATTTGTTAGTGGGACAAACATTTCTTAAGCGACCAAAACTTCACAAAAAGGGACAAGAGTGCATTATTTGAATACAGGAAACGAAATCCGTTAAATCAAATGAGAGAGCTGTGTTTGGACGTCTAAATAGAATCAAAGTTCGAACAGTAGAAAATGTGAACATAGTTACCTGTGGCGTGAACGATGTAAACGTAAAAATAGAACTGAGAGATATGGTTCTTAAAATATACAATACGAGAAATCAAAGTATAGTACAAGCGAAGGTTGAGGTATTGGCAGAAAAATCCATACGTGTATGAAAAATCGCTCTATGCAATAGACAAATGTAAAAGAGATATTACATTGGATATGTTGAATATAGAAGTAGATGTTTTTGAAGAAAAAATAAATAAATTATTGGAATTGGTAGTAGCATATCGCGACAGTTTTGCGTTAGAAATGGGAGAATTCGGATGCACAAATGCGATAAAAATGAAAATTATTCACGAGGGGAAACTTGTAGCAGAATTGAAGCAATATGGATTGGTTGGTTACAGACACAAACAGCCCTTACGCTTCACCAGTGTTGTTAGTAAGAATAAAAAATGAAAACCCAAAGCTTGTAGTAAATCACAGGACGCTTAACGCACAGAATCTTAAAATGAATGATCTGGTTTCAAACATCGACAATCAACTGCGACATCTAGCTGCAGACAAAATTAGCAAACGGTTAAAAAAACAGCGTTTATAACTCTTGATACGACTGGTGAATTTACAAAAACGGTTTTTGGATTGATGTATGCACTATATGAGTTCGTTCAGATGATGAATGTAGTATCAGAATTATTGAAAAATTTGCGTAAATGTGAATTTGCAAAAAAAACTGTAAATTTTCTGAGATTTACAATTGCGGAGAATGGTATGAAGAACATATTCCAATTCCCAAAAACGTTCATAGTGTGAAAAGATTTCTTGGATTGCCAAGATTTCTTAGAAAATTTATTAAAAGCTATGCGGTCATAGCAAGGCCACTTACCAACTTAACCAGCAAAACGAAAAAAATTGTTTTTACGGAAGAATCTTTGATGGTGTCTAACAATACAGAATTTATTCACACCTTGCATACTGAAATTGTACGAACACAGAACGGAGCCAAAATTACACACAGATACGAGTTCAGTAGGTGTAGCAGCGATGTTGATGCAAAGAGATGATGACCGGCAGATGCGATTGGTTTATTGTGTGTCCAAGAAGACGACATTGGCAGAGTCATATTATCACTCGTCACGATTGAACTTACTAGCTATTGTTTGAAGCGTAGAAAGGTTAAGAGAGTTTTAGCTTGGTATTAAATTTAAAATTGTCACAGATTGCTAACCAATTATGTACTTAAATGGGAAAAAAATTAAAACCACAGATATGGGGGATACAATTACAAGATTGAATACAGAAAAAGCGAGAGAATGCCACATGTTGCGTTTTAAGCAGAACTCTTGTAAAAAAAAGCAATACGTAGAAAGACAGTTTTGAAGTTTTTCTGGTAGACGAATACGATGAGATATGTTTAATTTAGCGCCAAAACAAAAAGTTGACAAAAATCATACAGGTACTACAGAAGTTGCGAGAACAACTTAGAAATGAAGAAACCAACCTTAGTAACAGTTCTAGAAGATAATAGACTGCTGGTTAATCGAAGCATAATGTCTCAAGAGGAAGCTTTTCGTGTGTGGAATTCGATGCGAAAAACGACACTTGAGCGGTGTCACAATTTAGTTGGACACTTTTTGGTCAAAAGAACAGTTTTTTGTATTGTAATTATTGGTTTAGAGGTGTTCGGCGGTATACGAAGCGACATATATCTGCGTGTCTAAAATGTTTGTTCCAAGCAGGCGCAAAGCTTAAGTCCAATACCGCTTACGAGGAGATCATTTTAGCGTATGTCAATTATTTGGGGCCATTTTTAAAAAAGCTGAAGAGGATTTTGCTACTTCTTAGTGTTGGTTAACGGTTAGATGTTTGAAAAAGTTATTTTTGAGGTTTGGAGTAGTGCAGACATTGGTTACTGATCAGGGCACATGTTTTACTTCTAAAGCTTTTGGTAAATTTTGCCGAGAAAATGGTATACGTCACGTTAACAATTCTTCACGACATCCGCAAGCAAATGGTATGGTAAAGATGGTTAACCGAGTGATTGTTCCGGAAATTCAAACGGAAATGAGCACAGAAACTTGTTTGGATCAAAAGTTAGAGAAAAGTTAATACGACATAAATTTGTAAGAAAACAAAACTACAAGGAAAACTCCATATGAAGTATTGATGGGATACAATCCGACATTAAAAAGGGATGATATTCAAGAAAGAATTCATAGAAATAATTGAGTTTCACCAAACGAAGAACGTGAAAAGGTATGAAGACGAATACAAGCCGAACAACAGAAATTCAAGAAATATTATAACCGCAAACAATACATAGAACAAAAATGTGAAGTTGGAGAGATCGTAGAAGTGAGAAGCAATCCAGCGGCGACTGCAGAAAATTTAAAATATAATTCTAAATCTAAAGGCCATATACTATACACAAAAATTTCCCGCTGATACGTTCAGACTTACAGCAAATTGAGTGTTTAGAGATCACGATCAATTCTACCGTTTACGTGATAAGACATGTTAAATTTTATAGATTATATAAATGGCGCTGTAGATCATCTTTGTTTGCTGCCATAAATATAGCGTCCATGCCATATCCGAGATAAATTTTGTTAACTCTTTTGATTTATGATTAGAAGACAATAATATTAAAAAAAAAATAAAAAAAGCAGAACACACCATGGTTTATTTCCGAAGTAAAGCTCTGACAAAAAGTAAAGACGCATATATGAAAAAACAAGCAAGATACAAAATATACAAAGAAATAAGAAACAGAGTAAACAATGCCATCTAAAACTTAAAAAAAATTAATTAAAAAGTTCTCAGTTAAAATAGAGCATTATCTTAAAGACCAGAAGAAGGTGTAGAATATGATATACAACAATGTTCAAAAAAAATAAATCTTTGCAAAAAAGATCAAATAAATTAGGACAATCGATTAAAAGTAACGATTTTCAAGTTTTGCGATTTTCTAAAACAATCATTACGATTTGTGCTTGGCGTTAAAAGTATACGTTTATGTACTATGCTATTCAAGGAACGGTGTCACAAATAAAAGTCACGAAAAATTAGTCGTACGAAAAAATATTAGAGAAACTTCTCCGACAAATCCTAAAAATTTAACAGATCTTGTTATTCCAAAAAAATACACCAGGAATAACAATAGTGAACCTTTTTTTTGTTCTAAACAAATAAAAAAAATTAATATTCTTCACCACAAGCAATTTAACTTTTATGGAAAGCTGTAATTATTGGCATATTTAAGTGCACTCCTCTATTATTTAGTTAGTTGTATACAATTCATGGCACATCATAGCAACGTTGCACCGACTGTTTATATTCTTCTTTCCAAGAAGACTCAGAAACCAAACTTGACTCTTTCAGGAGTTAAAAACCAAACAGACCAAGACAACCTGCAACAATATTAGTAGCATACAAGAAACGTTTTCTGAAGTTAGAATCTGTAGTTGATTCTTACATGTAAGGTGCAGGATTGCTACAAGATTATATAGAAGACGCGAATTTTGCTCAACAAAATGTTGTTGCGACGTTTGAAGAACGAATTTGATACGCAAAAATAAAATGCTTTTACCATTTATAAACTACTTTAAAGATGTATGGATAGTCCGTTTAGGTCAACGACACCAAAGAAGACGATTGCACGTTTTAATAGGTCTTTTAAATTGTTTTGAATTAATCGATAAAAATATACCACGTACAAATAATTCTGTGGAAGAATGACACATCATATTCTCCTCTAAATTTTTGGAAATTTATAAATTATTTAAAAAAAGAAGAAAGGTTAATTTGTTGGAAAATTGAGCAGTATATAGCTGAAAACGAGCAATCACATAAAAAAATTTATAAGAACATAGCGTAGCAAAAAAACAATCTGTCAAAAATGTGACAATCGCCAAAATTTGAAATATTTAAGAATCGCTCATAACTTACGACTACAGATATAAAAAAAAATTAACAAAAAAAAGATGATGTGCGTTATCGACAGAAGTTTCAAAAACCAGGCATCCACTACGATGAAATTTTTTACCAGTATTGCGATATTCCACTTTGAAACTATTATTTTCATTATAGGTAGAATTAGATTTAAACATTTAAAATTTAGATGTGTTATGCACCATATATATAAAGCATGAAAGCCTTTTGGCATTAATGTAGTAACTATCATTAAATAAAGTTAGTCTGTGCTGAATATTCTAACTAACAACAACCTTTTGCCAATATATACAACATACTATATACAGAAATGTAAGACTTAGCCCGTAATGTACACCATGTCGTAAACAAAATCAGCTGTAATGATTGCACAAATGTTACATAGACCCAACAAACAAAATTGTTTAGAAAACCATCTATAAGATTGCAAAAATAAAAACACAACAACCAGCTGTCATATAAATACAGCTCATAGTTTTGATTATTTGAAGTTCATTACTGAGCAGAACAATAATGTAAATTTTATTACTGACAATAACAGCATAAGCTGCATCCACCAAAATTTAATTTTCAATATTTGATTCCCAGATAGCAAGTAAACTTCCGGCAAGTTTGATTTTAACTTGTTATCTCAAGCTTAAAACAAGTTTAAAACGTAAAGCTTGAATCAAGTTGAATCAAACTTGAAAAAACTTGCTATTGGTTAGAAAGATTAAAACAAGCTTGCAAAATAACCGTATAAGTAAGCTTGCTGTGTGGTAACTAGAATGCTTGATTCAAGGTTGCACGTTTGCAAAGTAAGCTTGTAAACGAAGCTTGACAAAAATAAGCTTATTGCAAGCATGTCGTGTGGTAACTAAGATGCTTGCTGCAAGCTCTTATCCTTGACGTGACAAACTTTTTTCAAGCTTGAATTACCAGCAAATTATTTGCGACATTTTATTGAAGCATTTCCGAGACTTTATTATTCAAAGCAGTTTATAAAACAATCGGAACATTCTAAACAAATATAAGGTTAAAATATAGTGAAGCAAGCGATGGAAAATGTAGTCAGTCTTAAAAAAGAAAGTACGGTTTGAATAAAACAGTGCAACGTCAGTGTAAAGAACATGCCGGTGTTAAATAAATAAGTGCGTTAAGCGATCAATTAACTTATCCGCGGATAGTGTTTATAAATCTACAGTGATATATAAATTATTTAAAAAACTTTTTTTATGTTTGTTGTACTGCTTGTAAATTAACTAGCGGAACTTGTACGAATTAAATAAAATTCAAATACAAACAAATTTGTGAATACTTAAATCTTAATCTTAAAATAAGTATTAGTGTTTTTACGGAAGTTAAATTATTTGCAAATATCTATTTTTGATATTGTTTGAAATAAACCGCTTTTGTAATAATTAATTAATTTCACTAAATGTTTGCACACATCGTGAAATTTAAATTAGATTAACCATTAAGTTTGGATGTTTACGAAAACAAACTTTCTTGCCGCATTCTGCGGATTTTCAAATGTTTAATATAACATAAATACATAATTGGTTGAACTCGTCAAAGTTAAATAAGAAAACTAAACTAAACTGTTTTATAAATTAAACAAATATAAAAAACGTCGAAATGTGAGATTAAAGTGATTTAAATACACAACTAACATAAACTCAATAAAGTTAAAAATATTATGAAAAACGTTCTTGAAATCAAGTCGGCATAAAATCTTTAAAGCTTCGTAAGAAAATTACATTTTCGCTCCGACCCTTAGGAAATACAATTTCCATTACCAGATGAGCTATACTTCGCAAAAGCTACGGTTTGGTACATTTTTCCTGTCAGGTAAGGCTTAGTTTCTACTTAAAAATTGTATTTAGAATTTGATAGAATCAATATCGTTTAACATACAACGGGTTTTCACATTTAGTTTTTTTTTACGCTTACGCACTTAATTGTAATTAATGCTTGTTGTCTGCGATATCTCAAACGGATTATGTATGATTTAATTGCAACACAGAACAAGTGGTTAAGTCGTGCGTAATTCATATTTAAATCAACTGCAGTGATATAAAAAATTAATGTGGTGTTTGAAGATAAGCTTAGATTTGCGTGTTTGTTATCTGCAAAAAAGCGAACCCAAAGTTAACCAACACCAACCAACACTGATAAATTTTATTCAGTCAGTAGCATTTTTGTTTTATTAAAATTGGAACTGGCTTGTATTTTACACTTTTACAATCGTTTCAGTTGAATTTATTGTTTTTACGGTTTTTGATACAAATCGGTAATAAATTATTTTGCTATAGGAAGCGTTAACTGAAACTTTTTGTTGTGAATACCAATATACATTTCGAATACTTTATGCAATTTTGCAAAAAAAAGGTATTAAATATCAATTTAAGAATATGATTTATTTGTATGTGCACAATAAAACTGTAACGTATTTCTTTCTTTTTATAATTAATAACATTTTTTTAAACTTGTCTGGCTGTAGTTTAATTTCAAACGACTAATAATCATTTCGAGTTAAATATAAAAACTTTTAGTTTTTTAGAGAAACGCTGCTAAAATATTTATTATATTTAACGTATTAACCAATTCTATTTAAGCATTTTATTGTTATTAACAAATTCTTGAAGTAATGTCTACATTATATATTTGGTTAGAGTACTTTGAATTTAGGCACTTTGCAAAGATTTGTGTATGAAAATAGAGATCGCATAGCATATAACTTAAAGTATTGGATAGTACCGTTTTATTTTGTTTATATACATTATTTTGTAAATATGTATTTTACGTCATTTCTCTACTATAGTACTACATAAGAATTAAAATTAAACCGACTGCATTTTTCAATAAAAATGAGTAAGTGGTTATTTATCTTTTAAAAAATTTATATCAAATTGTTATGTAGAATAAAGAGAAAAACGATATTGAACGTTTTGAAAATGATCGTTTGCGTGTGAAATTGAGAAAACAATTTCTCGCTACAGTGTTAAGCGATAATAGAAGCGATTGTATCAATTCTGATTGAAATTTATGAAGATAATTGTGATACGTGTATGTTAACACGATACGTATTAGTCTTTATTTATATGTTTAATATTTAACGCTATTTAATATTTAATTATTGTGAAATGTATCGATAAAATTTTGTGAATGTACCGGATGAGCAACTAAGAACGGCCACCGGCCATATCTCAAAAACCCATCGTCGCAGGTTTAGAAAAAAAAATTATTAAAAAAGTGCCTTGAAAAATAACTGGATAATATTTTGGAGCTCCTAAGATTACCGCCAGGGAGCGTAGTGGTCATGCTTAAAAAGAAAGTTGGGATTTTTTTCAGTAATGGGCTTCTTTAAGGAGTATTCAAAATACATGAAGTATAATCCTCAAATAGTTTAGAAACTTTTTTTTTAGAAAGACAAGAAATTTTCTTTAAATGTCAATTACTCCGGTTACTTTCAACGGAATTTAACAAATTTAGGTTTGTTAGAAAGCGTTTTCTGTTGTCTATCAATTGCATGTTTATATTACTATGATAATGAAAGTTGTAATAATAAATTTTTATAAATTATGAATTAGACAAGTAAAACCAATAGTAAAACCAAAGAGTTAACGTTATATCTATAGTTAGTGTAGCCTCAGGTGTTCAAAATGTGCTCTATCATTTTCTATACAAGAAAACATTATCTGATGAGTGGATTGAACGAAAGTCTCAATTTCTGCGACTGAAATGCTTTGGATAGCATTACTTATCCTCTTCATCATGTTGTCCCTTGTAGTTGGTCTGTTGATAAGAACAAGTGCTTTTATTTGTTTCCACAAATACAAATCTAGACAGGTTAGGTCTGGGGACCTGACTGACCAATAAAATAGGTTTCCATAAACTATCCATCTATCAGTAGATTTTTGGTCTAAATACTCTCAAACGTTTATAGAAAAATGCACCAAGTATATATAATGCTGGATAAATATTTCACGGCAAATTGCAAGAGATACGTCTTCTAAAAGAAGTGGCAATTCATTTCTTAAAAATTGTATATCTGTTAAGACGTTCGTTACAAATAAAAATGAATCTAGTGAGGAGACCAGATGAGTGAGGAGATGTTTTAGACCAATGATTGGTTCTATGACGATTTACATTACTAATCAATGTAGTTTCATTTAACCACAAAATTCGAAAAACTATCATTTGCAACAGCCAGTTACAATAATTTAATCGTTGATCGAAATCAGCAGCATTTAAACTTTGATGCAAGTAATATTTATTTTTGTTTAGTATATATCGACTTTTACTACATTTCTCATTAACTTCCACTCGTACGTAAACGATGTGTTCATCGAAGAAAAACTCTTCTAGTATGGTGATGTTTTTTTTCTGCATTCGAAGTAAACCGCTAATAAAACAAATGCTTCTTCATTTATAAAAATAATTATAAAAAATACTTTAACAATTAATAATATTTCTGACATACTACATATGTTGATCCTGCATTATCACAGGTGACTTGTTTTGCGGCTTTGTAAATTTTGTCGCCAAGAGAAGAAAATTATATTTTCAACTTTGTTTTCTAATAACATTTGTTAGACAAATGCTATCTAATTGCGGTTTTTAATAAAACCTTAAGCTTTGAATCCTCTAATTCACTGTGTAAAAAAATATACCATTCTACTTAATTTTTGAAAGAAAAATTACGATATTTGTGAACATTTTAGATAAAGTGCTATAGAGGCTTCATTATTATACAATATAAAATGTATAAAATGAAATTAATACACAAAGAAAAACGCTTTTTAACGAGCCCAAGCTTATTAAATCCCGTTAAAACTAATTAGAGTAATTGACAATTATTTTTAAAATTACAGCAAAAACTTTCTAATAAAAAAGTTTCTAAACTATTTAAGGATTCTTCATGTATTGCAAACGCCTCTAAATAATCCGATTACGGAAAAAAATTAACTTGCTATTTAAGCATGATCGCTACGCTCGTTGGCGGTAATCTTAGGAAAACATTTTCTAGCTGTTTTTAGAGCCACTTGTCTAATAAAACTTTTTCTTAAACCCGTGTGCCAATTCGTTTCTGAGATGTGGCCGGCGGCCTTTCCTAGTTGCCACCCGCTAGAAAGAAAAATATTGTTTTATGTGCATTTCATAATGCTATTTGGTTAATATTTTTCTTAGACTTTTTGTGTGAATTTAAAGCTTACCTATCCATTATAAATATGTGGAGCGTCAAAATGTAAAAATTTTATGCAAAATGCATATTTTTAATTTTATTAAAATAAAAAAATTATTTTGTTGTAAATTTAACGATGTATTAAATTTTCTTATAAGAACTTCGTTATCAACCTTTGGCTATAATGGGTTCTGCTGGTAATAACTACGTCACCACGGCTGGCTGCAAAATCAGTGATTGGGCGTGATTTAAAAAAAAAATATAATAGGCGCCACTCTTTGCACTGGCAAGATCCTCGACTCGGAAACACCAAGGATACAGTCAATAAATAAAAATCTAGACACTACCTGCGTTCAAAAATAAAAATTTAGTTGTTTAAATGGGGTTTAACCCTATCCATTACAGACTCTAAATAAAGTCTTATTTTATCCGTTACATTTTAAAAAAAATTTAAATTTGCAAGTGAAAAATTGATTGAAATTAATTAGTAAATTAAACTTAATTATTAAAATAGATAACTAAAAGACTAAAGTAGATTTAAGAAAAGCAGAGCGTTATTAATAACAGATAATTCAAAATTTCATTTTCTAAATACCTACTGATGCCAAGTAGTTGGAGAAAAAACGTAATATTAAACTGTTAAAATCACTTATTTTATGCTGAATCACTTTTTGTCATTTTAATTAGATTGAAAACGTCAAATAGCAGAAAACAGTTATCTTACCCATAAATTAAACAAAACCGTTAAATTGAAAAGTAATCTTATCTAACAAAAAAACTTTTACCAAAGTTTATATTCTTAACTGTAGCAAGTTATTATTTTTAATATGTAGTTTTTTACACGCATCGCTGACTAAAGTCCTTGTGAATAAATAATGGTAAAAGTGCAAGGACATGCTCTCCAGTAATTTATTCATCAATTTGCAAATGAATTATTGCATTTTATAAAATTCAACTTTACCTTCAATACTGAACCCTTATACTAATGTTTTACTTGAGTTAAGAAATTTTTGTACAATAGGTAATTATCAACATGACACGAAATGCATTTCCGGTGTTTCTACGATTTTTTTGTTACCCTTGTAATTGTATACTTAATGTTACATTTTTTAAATAAGTTAGAATTTTGTTGATTATAATAATGATTCCTTATTATAATTGTATTAACGTCATCCTTAGAATATACCCCACGGTTTTTAAATATAAGAAAAATAACTTTTAAAATAATTATTATTTTAGAAATAAAAAACAATTTTTTGCTGTATTTAAATTTACAAGTGAATAAAGACAACTTGCATAATTGATTTCAACTGGTTTATAAATTAAATAGAAAAAACAAAAAAAACTCGATTCGATAATTCTTTAATAATCACTTTTAGATAGACAGTCAACCTTAAAGTAATATGCGACTTATAAAGTTGTACTGCTTACTAAAGGTTGTTAGTATTGTTTTATATTGAACCAGTTTGTTACGTTACTGTGCAGTGTACTGCAAAGTGTTGCTAACAAGATTGTAATAGTTTTATTTAAGTGCAAAATTGGTGGTCAATGCAACCTACGTGGATAAAAGAGCCACTAATAGTTAATTATTATATAGATATGCAGTTAGTATTTTAAATGTAATTCACATAATTTTAAACTATTGTTTGAATAATAGCGGGAAATTAAATTCACTAACATAAACCAAAAGCGTAAAAATTTTTTTTAAGCAAGGTAAGTATTTAATTTTTTTGTTATGTAAATACAGTGAAACCTGTTAAAATTTGCCGGAACCAGGTAAATTTTCCGCTTTATGCAAGATTCCATTTTGTGAAGTTTTAATTGTAACTGCGGAAACCATCATCAAAGAAAATTTTTACACATAATTTCCCGCTATTTTTCAAACAATAGTTTAAAACTGTGATTTAAATTCAAAATACTAACTACATCTTCATAGTTTTTTATATATAATTAACTATTAGTAGGTCTTCTATCCACGTAGGTGGCGTTGACCTCCAATTTTGCAATTCAATCTTATACCAAGCGTATATAACTATGTCGAATTTGTTTGTTATAAATGTGGAAACTGTATCAGAGTATCCTAGTGCTGAAGAGTCTCAATAGGACAAAACAGCTGTCCACTAGTCTTTGATGATGATTTCCAAAGTTACACAAACAAAATTGTTACACTTTTCGCTTTATGTTAGTGAATTTAATTTCCTGCTATTATTCAAACAATAGTTTGAAATTGTATGGTTTAAATTCAAAATACTAACTACATTTTCATAGTTTTCTATATATAATTTTTAAATATTACTATTAATAATAATAGTTCTTATTAACATATATTATGTTTCTGAGATACCCAATTAATCATTTCAAATCTAATTAATTATTATTAACGTTTCTAATATTAACAGCGGTTAAAAGTAAAAAAGATGTATTCATTGAGCAACTTTTCTAATATTGTTTTGGTGTTTCTTCTGTAGTGTTCTAAATATGTTAGCCTATTTCGTTATTTTTAATACAAAGTGTTTTTCGGTCGTATTTTAATACGTCATTACGTACTTCTTATCGTGAACGAAGTATATTTTAATAACTGTGTAATATTTTGAAAATGATCAAATCAAATTTTTATTTAAAAATCTAAGCAAATGTTATTCTAAAGTAATCTAAATAATACTTTTTTAATTTCACTAAATAAATAATAAATTGGCAAAATATTTAAATCTAACGGCTAGTCACACACAAGAAGCTATTGCTCATAAAATTTAAAGATTACGAGATAAAATATTTAACAAAAAGTCGAGTTTCACTATTTAAGTTCATGTTTTCAATTTTTAGACGACTTGATCATTAATCTACAAACATTATCATTGTTAAAATTTGACACAACGGTTGACGTGGATGGTAGTTTTTTATGTATAAACTTCTACGAAATCTTCGGCATAGATATAGTAAGGCACTTTAGCTTAAAAACACGAAGACAAAACAAGATTTGTTAGTTATTCTTACTTCATTTACAAATTAGTCCAGACAATGCTAATAGCGAGAACCAAAACTCTTAACTATGTACGTATAATTATTTTTAAATTATTTATAACTTCAGGTAAATGTAACAATGTAACTATTAAACAAATACTTACTACTGTATTTGTAGTCGTCTTCGTGCAATATCATAAAAATAAATCAAAAACTTTAATAACCAACGTAAATTTACAAAATCAGTTAAGGTGTGTCACTTTAAACATTGAAGTAAATTTATGTGTTTTGAGTAACCGTAAAAAAACAAACATCTTGTTGAAGTATTCCTATTCTTGGTAAAATAAATAATTTAGTGTAGTATTTTTATTTTCTTATAAGGAAAGGAAAGTATAGCGATCGCAATTTTTTTAGTTTGTTGTGTATTTGTGTGACAGTTAGTCTATTGCAAATTGTTAAAGTGGCCTTTAATTTAATTTTGATTGGCTAAACGTAAAAAAGAAATAAGTAAATTAACTGTAAACAGCTAACAATAGTTTTTTGTATGTACATAGTAACTTATACTATGAGATGGCTCTGACACTAAACTTTAATTAGTAAATTAATTTTACAAGATAATTAACTTTAATAATGATAAAGATGCTGGGACAAAGCTTATAGTTTTTAAAAGTGTATGATAGTTTAGTACGTATATTGAAAATGTTTATTCTCGATTCTATTATAACATTACCTTCAAAATCAACAAAAAAAATATTATAAGTAAGAAAGTTTTTTTTTAATTTAAATTTTATTTTAATTACGTTTGTAGATAATTAAAAAAAACTGAAAAAGAGATTGATACAGTCAAAATTAAAAAAAAATGTTTTTTTTATAATATTTAAATTTTAATATTGTAACTTTTGTTTGATTTCCATACGTTTACTTCCAAGAAAAATCGGGTATTTTGGTTTGTTATATTTATTGACATTCAATTCATTTTCTTTAGTGACACTTTAGCAAAATTTTGCATAGTAATTTCAAATTTATTTAATGTTTTTAAATTCATCTTTTGTTTCATTTGTGAAGATTTGGGTTGTAATTCTATATTGTTTTAATTTCAAGTAAGCTTTGTATATGTTAGATTATTACTTTTTTGCTGACATTTGGCGAGAACGATGTTCTTTTCTGTACGACGTATTGTGCGTAACGTTTTTTTAATTGTATTTCTATTTTACGTTATGGTTTTGGAAATTTAGTAAAGGGAACTGATGTATGAAACAAAAAAAATTCGTTTTGGAACGAAAGTTCTTGACCAGTTTAGTTAGTGATGTAAAGTGGTGTAATTTAAATGTCTGAACCCTTAAGTAAAAGAAAAGCTTTGGTATGTTGTGATTCTTTTTCGTTCATCAAATTCTAATTCAAATGTTCCCGTTTAATTACGCGTGAAAATTTAGTTTTGTTTAATATTCAATTATTTAACGATTTCATAACAGATCTTTCAACTTTTGTACTAATTTGTCCTATATTGCGCGCCTTTAAGATGCCCATCTAGACCAACCAAAAGCCACATTCTTCAAGTTTGTCTTCTGGTAGCAACAGGTATTTCTAAACTAATAATTGCTAAAAAGTTTTGACTGAGAATATATGTTTGTAAGTTAACGCTTATTACAATTTTATCTATTTAAAGCAAAAAATGCAAATCTCAAGTTACCATTAGATGGTAGATTGGCTAAATTAATGCAATTAATAAGTCTATTTTTTTATAAACTACATAATATATTTTATTTCAATTTATAATCAAAGGTTTTTGCATTTTTATATTTTATTATTATCAAATAAATTTCAATTAAGCATTATTAAATTTACGTTTAGTTAAATTAGGTATTTAGTGTTGAATTACGAATTGTTTTGTGTTTTAAAAATTTTGTTTCTGCATTTCTTTTCTTTAATTTTTATGTAATAAATGTTAAATTGTAACGAAGCTTTTGATTAATTTATCTGTTTGCGAGTCAATTTTATTTTGATTATAGAAATTATTGATTAGACACTGAAATATAAGTCTTAAACATGTGTCTAATAATTACAGCAGGATCATAAAGAAATTCCTTAAACGCAACTTCAAAAAATTATGTCGATAGCGCGTAATTGTGCATAATTAAACTTAATACTAAAAAAATTGTTTATGCAAACTACTACTAATTTAATTGAATATGTGCAATATTATGTAGATAAATTTAAAAACTAAACGTTATAATAAAGCCTAATAGACAAAGATCGAAACAAAAGTAAAAAAATTCCATCACCTAAATAATAAAATTATTTAAATTTTTGCAGTTTTAAAACAATTCATTCTTATTAAACCTAGTTACCACCTTTATTTTCCAGTCAGCCATGGCTAGCTGCAAAAAATTCATAAATATTTAGTGTTCAAATAGCCACGTTGCGTTGCGCCTTCTTGACCCAACTTTTAAAATCTCTTTTTTTTACATATTAGATGAAGTTCTTTCGAAAAATATAACTTTATGTAGAAAATATATTTTCTATGGAGTTAAACATTGAAAAATACAAAGTAAATTTTATCCAAACTGTATTTATTTTTTTGCGTTGAAATTGAATAACGCTATGCTTTACTGACTATATTACTAGAACAAAGTCTTTTCCTTAGTCATCAAAGATTTTTTTTTGTTTCGATTCATAGTTGTAAAATAAATCTGTACTTTCATTGTTACAGACAACACAAATCTAGTATTTACACATCAAACACTGTATCTAGTCAATTCTATTTCTATCGTCTTAACAATTTATGCAACCGCAAGCAAATGCGTCTATCTGTTCTTCTTTACGTGTTTTGCAAACTGGCATTTATTTTCAAAAATTTTTTGTTTGAGTGTCTAAGAAACAAAACTAATTTTGATTGGCAGCAGCTTATACATCAACAGTAGGAATCTTGGGTGTTGGCGGTTTTGCCTTAGCTTCTGTGGTAATTATAACTTTTGTATCTGGTGAGATCTTCTTGTTTCGATTTCTTTTCTGTTTTTTGTCACTTTCTCGGTGCTTCTGCAACAGCTTCAGCCAATCTGCATCTAAAACTTTTTAGCATGTGTTTTTGTTTTTACTCTCATCTGGATCATCGGGAAGGAATCTCTAAAATCTGATTTTAACTTTTGATCTACCGTGAAGCCAATTGCTTTTCGAGTTCATTTAGCAAATAGAGAAGGAACTGTTTTTTTAGAATGCAATCAGTGTATTTATTTTTTTTTCTATTAATCTAGTGTTTTTACTTCTTTATAAGCGCGAAAACCGTAATATTTGAGGGTTGCATTAGGTGGGCGGCTTTTTTTGGAAATGGTATCAAATCGATCACTTTTAGAGAGAAGTAGATGCTAAATTGTTACCTACGAATATAACTTTTTTTTTGGCTATCGAGTGACTTCAACATGCGGTAACAAAATTACAAAAAATGTTATGTCAAACCAGTTGTTTGAGCTTTCACAAACCATAATGCTGATCAAAACCCCAAAATATTTTTGTTCTTTTCCCACCTATTTTGTGTTTTTTGGCACTATGATTTTTTAGCACCAGGGTCATCAGTGACGTTTGCCACATTATAGTTGTATAGGCTTACGTGTTTCTCCGAAAAAAAGCAAGCTCAGCGTTATTAAAAAAGGTCGTTGCGGTTGACTGACCGACCGCTTGTTGTTTAATGCAATTCTAACAACCAGGTTGTTTCTGGTAATAAAAAATTGCAGAGACTTAAAGTGTTCTGTTTGTCTTGTTTATCTTTATATTTTTACTACATCTCGAATGCTGTTCTTAGTCAAAAAGAATCGCCAGTTTGCAATAACAGCCACGGTTTTAAAGACACCTGCTCTTCTGATTTACTTAAAACAACCGGATGTCTCGTATTTTTTCTAGCATCTTTCGTACTAATGTTGTCCAGGGAACTTTGAATGTTTCTGCGGATTTTTTCTTTGACATTCTCCTCTAAACTGCATTCGAAGGTTTTTATATAACTTTCACTTTGTAATTCACTTAGAGTTTTGATGCAGGAGTTCTTTGATACTCTCAAACTATTTGTAATAACTGAGTACCTGTAACAACAAGAAACAAAACACAATTTAAAAAAAACCAAGCTTAGCTTCATTTTTGTGACACATAAATGAACAAGAATGTTTTGTGTTCCAGATGTCTTGGAATGTCCAAGTAGCCCACCTTTACGGTACTTTTTTGTATTCAATATCATTTTGAGTACTTCTACTCTTAGGCGTTATGACTGTCCGGTGACACTACCATCATAAATATCAATGATAACAGCATAACTGACAGTCTGTTTCATAGATTTTGTAGTCTTCTAATTTCATTTTGTTATACAGTGCACGACGCTTAATAGAATCACGTAGTTATTGGGGTTTTTAATAACAATAAACTATGAAAAAAATACACGTTTATTGGTTACAAAGAAGTGAATACATATAGCATTTATCTGTTTTAATTTTGAGTCAAATAAATGGAAAATTACGGAGCAGTAGTATTAAATAGTTTGTTAATAAAAAGAAATCAAAAACAACGTTATGATGTTTAATTTACAGTTCTAAGAACTACACATTTCTTCTCAGTAACTTGCTAACACTAAAAATAAAAATAAATACAAAATAACGTTACCACGTAAAAACATAGTTAAATGACGTTGTTATTCTAAGAACCCACATGCTTTCCTAGTTAGTTCTTGAAGATACGTATTTAAAGATATTTTTAGGGCGTGTTATGTTAAAAAGTTAGTTAAAACCTTTCGAATATAAAATTTGTCCTCGACACGCCTACTTTTCGTGGTTGACTGTCAAATTTTAAGAGCGCCAATTTATTTTTCTTTCGGTAACGTTTTGTGCAACACAGACCTCCGCTTAGCGGTGTCTAGACCCAACAAGATTTTCATCATTAAGTTATTTCACGAGATTCCACGTGAATATGTAATTGAATTTGGTGGCTATCTTAGTAAAAGCTTGTTTAGGCGGATTTCTGTACCCCCTACACATTTTTCTTTATTGGTGGAGATAACAAACAAAAAGCATATTTGCGAAAATTTCCATGACGTGACGTTGCTGTAATTTAACCATTCACACCGTCAAGAGGTTGGAGGTCTTTACGATTTCGATTTCTTTTGGAAGGAACTGTTACTATCAATTACTAGAATAAGTTGAAGAGAAACGCTGTACATTCGCTATCTTCAATGATTGTATGATTTGAAAACGGAATTTGTTTGTGATATCGCCGTATGTACGTTTTTGTGTTAGATTTCATATTACGTTTTAAATAACTTAACTAAATCGTTACTGGATAAAACATATTACAATTTCTATTTTTATGACTACTAATTCTTTGTTCATGTCAATTGTTAGAATGACTGCACGTACATGTTAGGTTGTTAATTTTTCAGCTGCGGGTAGATTTAAACGATGTCTCCCTAGTTTAGTCTTTCATCATTTTGGCGCTTTTTTAGATTTAATTTATAATCTAACATCATGAAACTTGCGACTCAATTTCCGGGAACAACTGTGTTAGCCGTCGCTTTCTTTATTGATTTTGTTACACAAAAGCCAGCGTAACAGGTGCACTGATAAAGTTTTTCATTTTAAACTAACGTATTGTGAACATTCAGCTAAAAAAATTATACGAAATAAATTATTGTTCATACATAGAAGCAAACCTGAGAAGAAAATTGATAACATAAACCGAAATTTTGATTACTGTAAACGGTGTTTTTTCTATGTAGTAGCATACATCCGGTTCGTTTTTTAGTAAAGTGATAACATAACTCGACTGATAACATTATCCGTGATTTTAATAAGCGGCGTGCACTGTATTTTGTTTTAAAATACTGATAAATACCATTATTATTTTAATCTGCATTTACACAATACCAACTTGATAATTAAAAATTGTAGGTACATACACACGACTGAGTGACTGACCTTAGTTTCGTAAACGTCATCTAATGTCAGCATTTAAACTTTATTTGTTATTTTTAAAAACGCATGATTTGTTGCATATTTGTTTGAATTAAATTTATCTTTTCGGTTATAAACGTGCGTAATTGTCTTTTGACGGTTAATACCTAGAACTTAAATCGCCATATTTAAAAATTTTATTTATAAATATTAAACTTCAATTTTAATTGTGGGTAAAAAAATACAGCAGATAAAACTCTAAGAACGGGCTGCACAATGCTAATCAAAAATATAACAAGTAATTATTTTTCAAATCAATCGTTACATCATCAAAATCTGACAATTTGTTACATATCTGACAATAGGTCCAAATGTGGATGTGAAGTATCCACAAACGGCCGTGTTTTACAGTGAGGCAAATTTTAAAGGTGCTCTCTGGTGGTTGGGAGATAAAATAACGCTTGCATTATTTGAAATTGGGATTAAAATCCTACTTATTATTTTTTCAAATTAATCTTCATATTTACATGATAGATGTTAAAATTAACATTTGCAAAATCAATAAATAAGAAAAGTCGATTAATAATAAAATTACTTCGAAAAATATTTTTACATATTTATTTGAATACTAATTACAATATAAATAACAAATAGTAATAGCTAAATATAAAATCTTAAGCATTCGCGATTATTTTGGTTACGATTATAGGCGACTTTCGGCTTAGACTGCGTCGTAGACCAAGACTTTTCAGACTTGGTCCTAGTCTCCGCTTGAGAGCCAAAACAAGAAGTAGAACTTGTTCTTTACTGTGTTGTCGTTCGTGAACTCCAACAAACTGACGTTTCGCAAGACATAGCAGCTTGCATCTTCGGAGTGGTAAATGTCACTGAGAAAAAGGAAAAGTGTAAATGACGGTATTTATATCATTAGCGATTAGGTAATTAACGGACTTTCACTTTCCGTTACCGTTTGGCTGATTTCGTTATTACTCGGTGTAGAAATTTGTGTTCTTTCTTTCAACTTTGTCTTAGAGGGTACAGTACTGGTAGGATTTTTTTTTCTTTCATATAACATAGTTACCATTTTTTGTTTGGTAATATTGCGCGTTAATACAGATCTAGTATCGCGACCAGTTAAAATTCTGTTTATAGATTTACACTAATTATGGAAAGATGGTTCTAATTGTTAATAATAACATTTTGTTACCTACTACTAACTTATGTTTATAACAAGTTATTAAAAAAATTTATTTGCTTAAAAATTCCATTATTGGTTTGATTATACATATTTTTTGAATTAGAATTTTCATTTAAATTTCTGTTAATAATATTCAAAATTTTTGTAAACATTCATGTCCAATTTTTACTGAGATAACATAATCCTTTCCTGAAATTAATATCGGCTTCTCTTTCCTTAATCAGAAGATTAGAATTTGTATCACGATTCCCAAACAATTTATTTTTGCAGTAATTACAATCAAGTCTCTTACTTTTTTTAAATAAATCTTGCATCATAACTGCTTTTCATATCACTTATGTCAATTTGTAATAATTGATTACCTAATTGGGTAATATGAGTTTGTTTTTGTATACCAACGTCTATTCTATTGCTTGTTCAAGTTGAATTTATTTGTGCCTCCGGTAACTGTTCATTTCCCTGTATTTCTTAATTAGTTATTAATTTTTTTATGTTTTTCAAACATGCATCAGTAGAATTATCATCTTTGCAATTATATGACATATTATGGTATTTGATGTTTGCGTTCATAACAGTGGTTTCTAAAATAGATAGATACAAATTTTTTGCTGTCGGGTTTGTAGATTCCAAACAAATTTTCAATGGGTCTTAGCTTAAACTCCTATTTAATAAATATTGAAAACTTTCTTTTTTGACAACATTTCAAATGTTCATAAAATTTTTAATTGTGAATATCCAGTTCTTTAAGCTAGGTGGCTTTGAATTATCCCTAGGATTCTTAACTCTAAAGGCCATTGAAGATAAAATAAGAATTGCTTCTTCTGTTCAAAATTTAAAATGGCCAGTAGTCTTAACAATTCCACATCTCAATTTTTTCCCATTTAATGCATCTTTTGTGCTACCGTTTAGGTATAGAATCGAACAGTTTATCAAAAACCAGCAACACTTCAGAAGTATATCCTGTACTCTCTCTCAGGAATTTTAAATAATCTTTAAAAAAATTATTCACAACGAAAACAATTACAAAGTACAAAAATTATATTATTCTCTTATTTTGCAAATCAAATTAACCTTCCAACAAGTTGTCAGAACCATATTAACTTGATGTTGTCGCCTAATTGTGGTAACCTAAACAACACAAACGACACTATAATAGATTATGCACAGGAAAATAATTATTCGTTACTATTTTTGTTTGTTTGTTGAAATTGTCATCGTATCTGACTTGCATCGCTTGCATGCAATGACTATTGTTGTCCGAATTCAATTAAATGATCGATTAAATAATATACTTATCTACAGATACCAATGTTTTTTTTAAATTTTTTTTTCTAAATCATTACAGTCCTAGTAGAAGTTAATTTACGAACAATAACAATTTATTAACTTAACTACTTACTTTTCATAATATTCGCTGACCATGTAATCACTTACTATTTCACCTTTTGTATAACAACACTTAAGAAAAAGGGTTTCAAAAAACTTGTGCTAGATCATTTTTTTATTTTAATAACATTTAAATTTTATTTTAACAATTTAATTATAATTGCGTATTATATAAATTGTTATAACTAACACAAATTATATTATTGTACAAATTTATTGATTTTGCTATTAATAAATGTCGATGTAAGGAAGTATTTATTGGTACACGAAGCACACAAAGATTTTTAAGTCTTTAAGTAAGCTTCGTAAAAAAAGGAACAACGTAATAATTTTGAACTTTTATTTTAGATAAAGTTTTCATTAGACGTTTGTACTGACAAACTGTAAATAAAATATTTATATTGTGCTATTAAACATAAAATTTGCTTATATAAAATATTTTCTGTAGCACTAACGGAATAGATAAATAAAGTTTCGAAAATAAAATACATGATATAAAATTTAAAGGCAAGCTGTAAAGTTTCAAAAATGATTTTCAACATAAAATTTGAACGTAATACCTTATATAAAGCAAGGCGTTCAGTTTTTAGTTGGAAAGTTCAGGACAAAACGATGCGTTCATAACTGAGAATTTTTTATTAATCACACGCGGCAGTGATGTTGCGATAATTGTTATTATCGTGATGTAGAATATGCGTTAGAGTTTATTACAGCACTTCTGCAGCTTATGAAGACAACATATGCAATTGAAATACCGGTTGTAACAACAATAATCAGTAGATGTTCAAGTACACTTAAACGTAGGCGGAAATCAATCTGCTACATTAACACGTCAAAACAAATTCTAGTTGTTACTGGAAGTTCTAGGTACATTACTATTAATTCAAACATAATTATTACAGTTGCAAATTCCCAAGGCTGTTGCTTTTGCCTCATTATCCCGTACTTTACTCTTTACAGGCATGTTTTAATTACTCGCCAACTGCTTTAGGACAATGGGAAAGCATATAAAGTGCTGCTCTTCGCCGTATACCTACTTGGCTATTGTTTCGTTCTACACTATGCATTTACAGCTCTCGAGACGATATTATCGAGAATTATTATTATTATTCATCCCTACAGCTGTAACATACTTTTATTTAGATCTCGTTTTTGCACGAGTGGATACATGCGGTTACATTGTTTAGTTTTATACTAAGACTTACAATAATATTCATTATTAGTAATTTATTGCCGTTGCTTGTTGCTACATTAAGCGATATAGAAATACTTCAAGAACTTGATTGAGATAAGAATGCAATTAGTAGGGACATCGCTAAGACGTACTTGCATGTGCATGTGTTGTGTGTATGTCGTGTTGATGGGCAATAAAGAGAAGAGGATTATAAATCAAGTAAGATAAGGGCGAGACATGATGAGAGCAGGAAGAAAAGGGGGAGTTTTCGAAGGATATTGTGTAATGTATGGTTAGTGCGGTAGGGTTGGTGTTAAGAGCACGTTTTAAGAACGAAAATGTTTTTATAACGTTGTTTACAACAAAGCTTGCTACGAAAAGTCCAAATTAAATATAGATTGTGTGTAATTTTGAGCATAGATAATACCGAGTAAGCAAAGATTTTATAAGTACCATAAATCTTACGCGTACACCTATATTGTACAAACTATAAAGATTCCATCTTGTGACATTTTCTTAGTAATATAAACTTTAAACGGCAATTAGATTTTAATCTTGATACAAAGTAATCACTTAACCTAAAATTCATTTAACTGCTTGAGCATAATCGCATCGTAATCTTATTACCCATCGCAACTTTCTTAATATATTTTCTTTCGTATATTTTTACGCCACTTTTTAACGAACGTTTACGTTTATACTTGTAATATTTTTTTCTTAAGCCTAAGAAAAAATATATTAAAAAAATTAAAATTTTTAAAAAACATTCTTAATATTCTAAAAGTGTTATCTGTGCAATCGGATAATTGACACTAACTATTTAAATTTTTTTTTTGCTAACTTTACACATAATTATTTATTTGTTAAAACTAAATAATACCGTCTTGTTTAATTTATTATAAATTTAGACTTCCATTTTAATAAAAATAAAAGCCAAAATATGTCACGAGAGATCTATTAAAAACTTTTTCCGTGTACTTAATAGAAAAGTGACTACAGATCGTGAAGAAAAGTGAAACTTTTCTCGATAGTTCTTTACTGCTTCAGGTAACAACACTTTTTTTCAATCATTTTATTTATTAGCGTAAATTGTAAACGAACAATTAAGTTATTAAATATTACAATAAAAGAAAAAGAAACTGGCCGCAACGCAGACACTGACAAATTGGAATTTATTACTTCGTTTGCTCTGTTGATGTTGACGTTTTAGAGGCCGAAGATTGCTCTTCTGTCAAACTACTACAAAAAAAATTTAAATTATTTTTATGGTACTCTCGATATAAGCTTCTACAACAATACTACTACGCCAGCCGCCGTGTCTTTTCAAAACTTGGATCCACTGTCGGCAAAAAAAGTCGCTGATGTCTTTCGAAATCAATGGCATGTAAAGTTGTTTGGCTCCAGTAGCACTAAGTACGCAGCAATTTTCATTAGTAAATTGCAGAAGGTGTTTATACCAATTGGTTGCTTGGTGCACTAACTCAGTCTATAAAATGTAAATAGTTTGCGATAGTCTACATTTTATGGCCTCAACTTCATATACTTCCGTTTACTTTATCTTCCGATGTAACTGTAAGAATTTGTTATTGTCATTATTATGAGTTTTAATAAATTTAGTGCAGATGTTCACTTTGGGATGCTTCATCAAATGATTACTCTAGCCGAGATCTAAAAAAAATGTTGGGAGGAAGTAACTGATTTATTTGGTGAAGACAAATGGTTCTTGGAGAAAAGAAAAAACTTGTGTAAGTTTTCATTCATTTTTATTAAACAAGCATTGGTAAATAATTCTTTTATGTAAATCAATGAATACATCTATTTTGCCATGAAAGTACATTTTCGGTTACAAAATAGTATGCAAATTCATTTCCTCCTCAATTCAAATTCTTGTTTACTTCCATGTCATCTTCCAAGCCTGTAACTTCCAAGGTGGCATAATATGAATATCAATCTGGAATACAAACAAGTTCTGATAATAGTTTTTGCAAGACCTATGCGCACATTCAATAGCCTATAATTAATTTTTTTTACTGTGACTGTGATTATTTCTTCTATATAGTCGCCTTATATGTGTTTGTAATTCAAATCCTTCATCACCTACAAACACATATGGGAAAGAATAAGGGTTATTTCCCGATAGTTTAGTAGATTAAGTGGTTTATAACGACAATTGGTTTACGAGTTCATTATAAAATGAAGTGTTTTTGAACGTTGCTGAGTTGATGCTTTTTTCGTGTGCACCGCTATCGGCACAATTAAAGTTGTAATTTGTATCACATATCGCAAGCAACGAAAGAAGAAGAAAAAATAATTTTTATAGTTATAATACAATGAACCAGAATCTGTAGGTTTATTTACTCTTGTATGCTTTCCATCAATTGCGCCGATACAATGAAGAACGTTGGAGTGTGTTTCAAATCCTGATGCTAATTCTTTCTCTTCTTCTTTATTAGTTGGTAATGTTAAGCATGTTGCTAAATTTTTACATACCACTGCACAAACTTTTCTTACCAATGTTGTAATTGTTGTATATCTAAGTCGAAAATAGTAACGCAGTTGCATAAATGAACATCCATTTTTTAGATATCTGATAAAGTAAATGAATTTGATTTCAGGGTTACAACTCCAGAAGAGATGAAAAGGCTTACGGTAATGTTATGCTCGAGAGGTCAAGAAGCAGAAAACAATAAAATCTAGATCCGGGGCTAAACGAAAGAGTAAATACATTTCTTTTAAGCAGTTATTTCAAAGAGTGGTTGCAGTGTCTCTCACACGCCAGATTAAATGGACGGTACTCTAGAAAACAACGGGGAAGACAGCAAAAAAAACTGGCGACCAGGATTAATTCATTACGGCGTTAAATATATCAATTGAGATTTAAGAACGATGTGACAACAACGAAGATTGATTATTTTTATTGTTTTTGCTAAATATTCTGTGAGATGTACCCCATGAGAGAAAAATAGCTAAAAAAATTAGACTGATGTCTGTTTTACAACAAGCGGTTCAAGGCAATACGTTCAATAGCCATATATCTGGTTATGACAAAAGTTATTATACTGAATGCACGAATCCACGTACAAACCAAATACTACTCAGCCTACTCAGTGGTTTGATACTTTTTTTATGGATTAGTGCAATTTTTTAACTCGAATAAATAAGATATTTTTGTAAAATTTAAGTGTAATGCAAGGGTGAAAAATAGAGATAGAGAAGAAGATGGTAACATGGAACATCTGTTTGACATCATTTACTATAATCAAAATTTGAAAATATTTGTATGTGTAATTTTAAGGTTATCTTTTCGTTCCACGCACTTTTTCCAAAAAACTGAAATTACCTAGTAGAGTAGGTGTACTGGCAATACAGAATCTGATAGAAAAACATCATATTTATCTAATCTAAACTAACTGAAACTTAAGATTTATGTTTAAGAACTTGAACGGCATAAATCGCAAATATTAAGAATCCCTGTCGCCTCCAAGTCCGGATTTAATAAGTGCGGGGCACGATTGGATTTTTTTGCGGGACCCTCTATATATTGAATACTTAAGTAAAATGCAAATTCAATAGATATATAAATCAAGTGTCATAAATCATAAAATAGGTTAACTTTTATATACTACTAATCATGTTTTTGAAGATGCCGAAAACAAAACATATAGCCGTTGGCAAATACCAAAGAAGGTTAAAGCTTCTGGGCAAATTTTTACTATATCTTCCAATCCTAGATTATAATTGTCACAAACGCAAGAAGTAAAAAGTACTTTTGGATTTTTTTTAAAAGTCAAGTTTGAATACCGGAAATTTTATTCTTCATACTCGAACTATTGTCATCTCTTTGCCCTCTTATGTTGTTGATGCCAAACCCTAAACTTTAAATTTCTTTCTTTAACACAAAAAATGGATGTTCTTCTGTGCTGCTTTCTACATTTAAAAACTGACTTCATAAAATAATTTTTTAAACGTCTTATAACAACTTTGGTTGAACATTATTTATTGTTTGCTCAGCATAAAGTACTTTTTGAAGCTCTAGATTTTAACATAGCTACTAAATGATTTTTTTTATTTTTCATGGCTAATCTATTATATATATTTGGCCAGTTATTAAATCCTACAGTGGCTAGTGCAATTGAGGCACCTACACTGAATACCCGACAAATCTTTTGATTCAGAATATATTATCCAAGGACGTTTTATTATTTTACCATTCGTAAACTTTCTTTTCAGATGCACTTTTAAAAAGTGCGCGGAAACTCATATAAGATAATTTTTGTAGGACCTTTTAATTAACTAAATAATCTCTCATTTGTTGAGTAATAATCTCGGATCAAGAAGCGGGATCATCAGTATATTCAGTTTGCCATTTTTATTCCAATAATTGTGTTTCTTGTTTATTTTTTTATTTTTATATGTATCTAGAAGAAAACAGTAATATAAGCTATAGAAATACATTAGTATAATTATGGAAATACATCAGATAGTATTTCCAAGTGCTGATGCTCCCCAAAAGGGTGAAACGGCCATACACAGGTTTGCTTTGGTAGTAATTTTTGCAATTGTACTGATATAATTACTTACACTATATTCGTTGGTGGATTATAATGGTGTTTTATTGAAACAATTTCGCAGTTATTATATCCGACTACCAACATGCTACAATCTCTATAGCACCAACTTCTTAAATTTTACACTTGTGCTCATTAACCACAAGATGGCGTCTTCTCCGAATCAGAAGAGTTAGAACATTTTTTTTAAATTTTTTAAGTAGTTGTTTTAATATTAAGCCTTGAGTCAACACCATCCTTCTGACTTTGAAAAGCGCAATTCCGACTTTGTGGTTTCTTTTGATTTTTTCTTACACATTTGCCAGTTTTGGCAATGTGTCTTAACCCTAATTAAAGTCTAGAAACCTCTTTTGTCTTGTTAGATTTGAACATTGAATTTTGTTTGAAGTTTGATTTATAAAGAGAACTAGTAATTATCTCTGCAAAAAAAGCTTTTCTTCTTCTATTTGACAATTTTCTTTTTGGCTGTGTAGGTGGAGAAATTTGAAAGCAAGTTATAAAGTTAGATTTTGACTTATGTTTGTATGAAGTTGAAAGAGGTCCGGTTTTTGCTAAGCCAACCTCGTTGATTTCAAACTTGTTGATTACTACTACTTCCCTTTCAGGTGAAGATGAAAGAAATATGTTATATGAAATTCTATCCAAACTATTGTCGCTGGGTTCTTCGGCTAATGTCTTATATTCAGTAGCTATAAAGTCTACGGCTATACTTTCTGTTTGACACTTATGTAGATCTTTCTAAAAAGTTCTGCAATACTATAGTAATCTAAACGACGTTAACTCTAGCGCAGTGTTGGATGAAAGGGCTACATGGTTTTATCGAGCCAGCTCAATTATCTGCAAGTTTCTTGTGTGAGAATCATGACCGTATAAAACCAACGGAATAGAAGATTCTTTAGAAAGCCTGGTATGAGTGATGAAATGCTTAAACCAGTTTGTGAATAAATTGCGCTGCACTTAACCTGTAGGATGACGCCTTTTTATAGAGACAACAGGTGCGCATTTTATTGTTGTCTCAGTCATGTTTTTGCTTGGAAAAGTCATCATATGGAGGATAAACGTTCCTACGGCGCTCATAACTTAAATAATTGTCAGCAGATGTGAATGCTTGGATCTATCGTTTACCCTTTAATCATATAACTTTAGCAATTTTGGTCTGAATTATTAAAAGCCTAGTTTCGGCCATAATATTCTACATATTTTCTTCAAGCATTGGTTTATAAATACTTGTAGTTTCTGTGTATTGCTTTTGTTCTCCACCCATACTTCTGTTTTGTACAAGATGATACTTTTTTACAATTGAGTTAAACAGTTTTATTTTTGTTTTTCTACTGATATTTTCAGTCTCCCAAATTTTATTAAGTGAGTAAAATGCCTTTTGTGCTTTACAGATTCTGGATATTATTTCTTGCTCTATACTCTTTATGCTGTTTACCATGCTTTCTAAATAACTAAATTCTTTTACTTCCACTATGTTTTGACCATTTGTTCTGATTTTATTGGTTTTATCCTTATTTTTTGTCAGTACCTTCGTTTTTTTCTCATTATTATTAATCCTACTTTTTTTGGTAGGATTTACCAGTTTGTTTATTTTGATTGTATATGCTATCTTGTTGTTATTAATAATGTGATGTCATCTGGAAACTCTAAATTTGTGAGTTTTCTGAAGGCTCCAATTTATTCCTATTTCGCAGTCAGCGGTTTTCATAACCCAGTCTATTACTATGATGAAGAAGAGTGACGACAGTGTGCATTCTTGTTTTACGCTCTTTTCTATCTGTATTTTTTTGTAAGGTTTTCTTTATGTTCAACGACTGCTGTAATGTTTTGGTACAATATTTGTTTAGTTCCTATGTATTTTTCAGGTATGTTGTCTATGTCTATAAAGTTAATATCTAGGTCTTCATCTTTTTCGATTATTTGGTCTAAGATAATTCGTACTGTGCTTATCTATACGCGATCTTTTTGGCTTGAATCCAGCTTGTTTTTATCTCAACTTGCTGTTCCACGAATGAACTTGATCATTTGTCTTTCCGTACATTCAATTAGACTTTTTTGTTTTTCTCGCGGTATTGTTCTTCTAATATTTTTCTATTTTTTCCATTGTTAGTACTACTTATTTTTAATTTTAGAATGTTTGTTTCATTCATTGTTTTGAACGTAGTTTGTGATATCCATGGCTTGTTATTTTTTTTTTCAGGCATTACGTATTCGTTTGCTGCTAGTGTGATAGCTCTTTTGTAGTTCCGCCAGATGTATTTAATATTTTTCTCTTTAAGTCTTTTATTTTTTCAATGTTTTTGGTTTACTTTCTTTGGTATTGTTTGCATAGTTTCCCATTTGTTACTAGTTCTTTTACGTTGTATTTCTTCCTTGTGTTTTTTTTGGTATAGTTGGCTTAAAGGCGTATTTTGATTTGTGATACAAGGTCGTGGTCTGATCTTAAATCTGCTCCCTTCATAGCTTTTACGTCTTTGAAAGATCATTATATAATCAATTTGACTTTTTGTTGTTCCTGACGGTAAAGTTTAGTATTATTACGAAGATCTTTATAACTGAATAGCGTCCAATATCACAGTTTTTATGCCTTTTTTTTGTTTTTAACGTACTGTTTCTAGTAGTGATTGTATTTGATCGTAAAACCCATCTGATATTTCATCTTGTTTCTTATTTGTTGAAGCTTATACGTTTATAATTATGATGAATCGAAGTCTGGCCTCAATACTGGCTCATATGACTCATTCTGAAAATTCTTTCCACTCTACTAGTGTTGCTGCTATTTCTGAGTTTATTATCAGTGCCACCCCCTTCGTCTTTCCATCTAGTCTCACTTGTTCCTAAAATTTTGATTAAGTTCTCGTTAATTTCTCTTGCTGTTTGTTCTACTTTATTTATCTAGGACATAGTTCTCACGTTCCAGCATAAAATTTCATTCTTGTCTTTATTTTATTTATTATTATTTTGGTTTATTCATGTTTCTTCTTCTTCTTTTTTCTTCTTCTTTATTATTTTTATTTTCTTCTGTTTTTATTTTTATTTTTTTTACTTGAGTGTTTTGCTTTTGTTATTGACTCATTTTAAAAATGAAATTTTTTTTAGCAATTGTAAAGAAGTCTTTCTGACGAGGATATCGTGAGGATATGATGCAAATGTATGTTAAAATAATTTTTGTCTTTAAATCCGTTGTTGTAATATGATCTTAATTACTTTAGAATCTATAAAATACTTATAATAGTTTTTTTTAGAAAAAAAAAGTAACACACAAAATGTTGTTTGTTGCGTTAAAATATTGATACAAAAAAAACTTTTTTATGTGTTAGACAAGTAACATTTAAGAAATTACCTGCATAAATCAACAGTTCACAAGTCAAAATGTCACAAGTATTTGATAATATTACTTTAAGTTTTTCTAAACACTATTTGCATGAAATCTATATTTTTCTATTTTAAACACATCATGTATTAATAACTTGACGCAATTTGAATTTCAGATAAAATACAGAAATTACTGCATTCAATTCGTAGAACGGTTTTATTTGTTTGGTAATATGAATCATAAAAGTATACAGCCAAGAATATGATGAATTACCGGTAGTCTCTATAACATACACCAGCATTTCCTTTTATATGTCCAGAAAAGGAAACATGCGGATTTTGTTTTCCTGAAAAAGCTTACTTTACAGTCTTTAGCTTAAGTTCTTTGTATCCGGAATCGAACATATAAAGTTACATATTAAGAAAGAAATAAAAATAATCGTTTAAAGAAATCGAATAAATAGAGCGATACGAAATTGGTAAGTATCTTAAACTCACACCTTTTATATATCCTTGATCGAACTCGTTTAGAACTGTGATGGAGAGCAGTTTGGAAGGAAATGTTTGAATCGGAAATGAGCATAGAAACTATTTACTTAAGAAAACAACTTTTAGAATCGTTCTGAAGGTAGCCGAAGAATACAAAGTACTTTCAAACGCCGCAACGTGATCCCTCAGTTCTCAAGTATTTTCACTTTTGAAAATGAAGGATTTTTTGATGAGTTACAGTTAAGGCGGTTAATGAAAACGTGATCATATTTTTAATAAAAGGAAATACGACATCTTTTGAGTTTTAAAATATGAATTCGCAAAAAATGCGTCGCATTTAAATGAATTATTTTTATTACGGAGAATCCATTTCCCTAATAGAATCGTGTCCAAAATAGAAAAGTTTATTTCAAACTTTTGCAAATGTAAACTTTATTTCCCTAAAGAATACAACTTAATTACAATTTTCAGAGTTTCAATTCTCATCCATGGTATATTAAAACTACATTCGGTGCTTCAACTATTATTACAGTTTAAAATACTTTGTAAGCACTTCTAAAGTATCGTTCTTCAATGACATTGCGCTTTAATTCAAATAAAAACAAATTTACTTTACTTTTAAAATCCGTTTAATTTTAATACAGATAAAACTGTTTAAATTATAAATAAATTATTTAAAAAAATAACGTTAAAATAAGGCTTAATTAAAAATTAAATTTAATTAAAATTACACAAAATTGGAAGAACCAGTAAACGTTTTACACAGAGAACACCTCAAAGTGATTTTTTTAACCTGTAAGTTAATTTTTCTTTTCAAAGTATTTTAATTATTTTCCTGAGAAGTAACATCAAAGCACAAATGCGGCTGTAAAAAATTCTCTGACAGTAACATTTTTGTTTAATGATAAAATTGAAAAATGTTTTAACTTTGAAAAAAAAGTTAGTAAAAATTATAAACTAGTAAAATGAAAATGTTAACAATTAATTTATTTATTATTAATATAATATTTATAAATTAATAGTAATTTACAGTAATTGTACATAGAACAGATTAGTTAAAATTGTTATACATTTTTTATTTTTCTTGTTTGTTGTTTAGTTGAATTCTATTTGTTGTATGATAGTATGATAAATTAAAAAAAAATATTATTTAAAGTTTTTGGAATATTGGATTATGTATATATTAAACTTATTAGTAAAAATATATATATTGCTTTTTTAAATCTTGATTTTTTTATTATGCCTACACTGTCTAAGTCTATTGCCAGTGATTTTCACTACCTTTGCTTTTATAAAAAAATACATTTTAGCGGAAATAGGTACGTTCTGCAAAACAATTATAACCAGCTGAAAAGAGGATCTATGCAAGAAAGCATTATGTAAAATACCGCTTCTTTGGCGGCGATTAGACTACAGTAGCGTACGATCGTGCATTTCAGTTTCTTAAAGCCACTTTTTTAGTTTGCGATTGCTTATTTAAAAAAAATTAGTAAGTACTCGTAAAAATAATAGATTTGCGGTGAAAGTACATTCTTAGATCATTTGTAAACGGATTTGTTCAAAACATCTATTCACCTAAGTCGCCTCTGGATTTTAAGTTCAACCTATTCATCACCTTTGGAGATAAAAATTAACCAAAGCAATTTTAGTTTCATATCATTTAACACTCCTTTTATAATGCGGTTCACTATGATTATGAATTTTTATTACATATTATTTCGATAAGTATGTTACATCGCTAACAAAATTGTTAGTACTACATTAAGTGCGCAAAAAATGATTGACTTTCTTAAATTTACGTGAGACGAAGTATACTAGAAACAAATAGAAATGCAGAACGAAAAAAGTATGAGATTTAAAAAATTCAGAATACCAAAAACTGTTACGGAAAAGCTGATGATATCGACTAAAAATCGCCGACGACGAGATAAACAGATACAAAACTTAAGCGATTAGTATACATATGTATGTGGGATAAAAATTAATTAAAAATGCAAACCAAAAAATTGTGCCAAATGATTTCTCAAATTCTTTGTAGACAGGAAAAATTCAAAAAATATATTAGAACATGTTTAAATAGCAAAGTAAGTTACTAAGCAGTGACATTTCTTTATTCTGGCCGTATAAAACGTTTGCACATTTAGTTGTATATGTGAATGGTTGTCGGTGAACGTACGTACGTACAAATAAGTGCTTGTTTATGAAGAGTTTCTAGTAAAATGAAGTAAAATTAAGTGCTGGAATTATCAGACTTTCTAGAACAGTTTTTTTACAAGTTTTACACTTTTTCCTACAAGTTAAAGCTCATAAATTGTTTGTCTTATATATGATACATAGTGCATTTCTTGGTGTATTTTAGAATGCCAGGTTGGAGTAATAAAAAGGCTCTCTCAGATAAAAAAATTACTGGAAATAATTGAAAATTGAGATCAAAGTGAAGACGAGCATGATTCAAGCGATATTGAAGACATTAGTAACGTTGATGCAGATAATTTGAATATTATGAAAAATCCAATATCATTTCAGAATCAGCTTGAAGATAACGAAAAAGGCACTAAAAATTTAGAAGAACATATTACGGAACAGGCAAATAAAGATCAAGAAAACGAAGATTTAGTGGAAGCAAGAAATCCAAATTAATTCAAAGATAAATTCAAGCAACCTTTATGGAAAAGAAAAATATGGTTACGTTTATCCTTCAAAGATGATTCTACACTACCAGCAGACATTACAAAGCTTGTTACATGCATGTTCTAAAAGTCGTAATTCCAACTAAAATTCACGACGCCACTGGTAGCAAACTCCACTGTACACAAAATTATTAAAAAAAAGTTTTTTTGGTACTAGTTTTGGATCATTGTTAATAATTATATTTCCTGTTGTAGTTTATTAATTTGTTCGCAAATGCATGTAAAGAGTAAGAGTAAATAAAAGAGATAAAAAACTCATTTGCTAACCGAACATCGCTAGCTTTTGTTCATCGCGTTAGAATGTCACCTAGAACCTAAAAGCCAAAAAATGGATTAGAATACTTTAAGAGTAAAAGAAACCCAAACAGAAAAAATATTTTTATCAGCAATTTTGATGTCGTTGGTCACTGCTAGAATATTTTGTCTCTTTGAGTTTATTTTACTATTGAGGAGCAACACATGGCTAAGAAAAAAATGGGCCCTACAGCATATAATCCACCGAAAGATGGATGATAGGTTGGAATAGAATCGGACATTGGCTGCTCTATACAAGTAAATTTGACGAATTAAAATTTTGAGCTGCTACAAACTCAATACAAAAAACCACGTAGAAGATGTGTTGTATGCTGTTCTAAAAACAGCATCGATGGTAGCAAAATAGAGAACGAGACAAACACTTGGTGCGATAAATCTAATGTGAGGTTAGGTATGATGCCTTGTTTCAAAATTTATCATATAAAAGCATTCAAAAAATTTTTATTGAACGCGATAACTGCGCTTTCTGCAATATGAATAAAAAACTAATGTAGTTACATACAGTTCTGTTTATTATCTGTTATACTAACACGTAACTTCATAAAGAGATTTAAATTAAAATGATGAAATTATACAATTCAAGTCTGTTTGTTGTTATGTAACCCGTCTTAGGGGTCTAACGTAGTTACGTACGGTGCTGTTAATTACCTCGGATAGCTTAGTAGATATTGTAAAATAATTTAAAAAAAAACAAAACAATTACATATACTGATTTACATAAATATACAATGAGAATTAAATTAAAATGATTAATTATACTGTTTAATAAAATAAAAAAAACTAAACTCTAACGTTGTTTTTAGATAAGTTACGTTTGGTTGCCCTGTATATTATTTTTAATAAAAGTAGAAATATTACCATATAGCGGCGGTTGTGACAAGTGTCGTTTGTTAATTCTACAGCAAAGTTAAAACATGAATTCACTTTAATACCGTTTAATTTTTGCTTTCTAAGTGTTAATTCCAGGCCAATTTTAATGTGCTATAGATTTAAATTAATTAGTGCGAACAGGTACTAATGGGAAACTAGGAAACAGGTGAGTACAAGCATGTATTAAAACTTGATGCCGGACTTTGACCTCCTGTTTTTCTTAACTAAATAATCTTTAAAGAATTAATTACCTCACCGATAATTACGAAACTTTACGGGCAATTGCGGAGTGTTGTTGTTAACAACTTTTCATTGAGCGGACGTAGATCGGACCCCAAATGAAATTAAGAGCGGCGTTTAATTAAAAGATCAAGATTACTAATGTTACTTTGAATTGAATTGTAAGTGAAAATAAAAGAATGCAATAAACTCAGTAAATTTAAACAGGTAATTTTTAATGTCGACGCACTAATTGAAGAATCGTATATTATGTAGCAGATCTTGACTTAGATATGGTAGTCGTCGAACCAGTCGGTGGGTGTGCCAACTACCTAGAGATTTGCGTCAGTCAGATGTGTGATATGTAACCGCAAGGTAAGTATGATTAACACCCTCAGTATTCGCGATAATGAATATTAAATCCCCAATTGCACAAATAAAAAAGTCGAAAATGGATTAAATAAAACTGTGATGTTCACAATAGTCCAGAAAACAGGTTTAGGTCCAATGCAGCGATTGATGGTGGTTGAAACAACAGGCTCATTCAAATAGTCCAGGTTCAGGCGGTTGTTATCAATCGGTTTAGTTAATACATTGGGTTAGTTACAGGCTCTCAACATAAAAAGATTTTCGAACACAGATTTTGGAAGAGAGGTGCTTTTCACGGCAGTTTTTATACCCTTTTCTAGTTCCACTTAGCTGCACTGGTAGCGGAGATTGTTTTGTTGCTGATAGAGTCTGCGGTCCTGAGGTCAAGTCTACGTGCAATTACGAAATTTATATATTAACTTAATTAAAATTGAAGCCTGGGATTTTGTTTCGTTACTATCTATGTTTTGAATATAAATAAAAAATAAGATTTTCCCGCAATTTTTTTACACAAAACAAGAATGATTGCCCACGGTTAGAGAGCTAAAGGATTCTTTTGCGATTTTATAACATGTAATCTACAAACATAACAAATACCGTTAGAAAAATTTTTACAATTTTTTGCACGGTTTTCTTTTCTTAGAAATCACATAACATAACTTGTGGAACACTACTCATAACTAAGTGACAGTTTAGTGAAATTTGATTTGTCTCCTCTCAGACGGCGTCAACAACTAAACAATAAATGAATCACTCTGTCAGCTAAAACTTTATATCTGCACGTATCGATTCCAGAAGTTTCCATTTTAGTATATTCTGCAGTGTTATTAGAATTATCCACTTTTCTCTGGAATGCGTGACGTCGCATCTTTTGTATTTCCCGCTGCCTTTCGCGGAATAGTTGCAAACATGCTCGAAATTGTTAGAACACTTTTTCATTTTAAATTATATGCTAATCTTAGTGAAAACAAATACAAATATTATTTTAAAAATGCTACTTTTATTATTTATTTATGTTATATTTAAAACTATGCAAAATACTTGAAAATTTCGGAATATTAAGTCAATTATAAAAATTGTTTCGGCTAGTGTAATTTGTAAAGGAAAAACAAAATCTTTTCACAGTTGTTCCAAATTTCTATAACAAACCGTTTATGCTAAATTAATATTATTGAATTACTGTAGTAGTTGATCTTCATCCATAATAAAATACTCTTACTGCTTTTGTATATAATTTATAAAAACTGTTTATAAATAACAATGATTTCAAAATAATTTTTTCTATTTTCTTGAATACCGAAGCTTTCAATTACTCTGCATCAAAAACCCTAAGAAAACTTATGGAGTGATCTAAAAACACCTTCGAAAAATACCTAAAAACAAATAAACTTTTGTTTTTGGCAATTTTTTAGCTTGTAAACTGGAAGATTCCTATACTCACTATGTTGTACAGTAGGGGGGATCGAAAAAAACTAATTTTTGATAATGCTTTTGGGGTAGTGCGAAAAAGATGCCTCTATATATAAGTAACTTATGTGCAAAATTACACCACCCTAGGATAACGTCTTCTGCCCTGGCAAGGGGCGTAAAATTTCAAAATTTTAGTAAAAACGCCAAAACTTTTTTTTTTTTTTCAATTTTTTAAGTGTCACGGCACTTTGCGGTAGTGTGCAAAAGTTGCACCTATGTATGGTTAATTACTGTATAAGATTTGACGTCTCATGAACAATATCTTCTGTTCTGGACCTTGGATTCCTTCGGGCAATTGCATTCTGTAAACGTGGAGCACTTACAAGCTGCTATATCAAAAAGAAAGCGTAATTCTTCTTTAAACTTCTCCACTCTTGCTTTAGTTATTATGCTTTTCTCTATTCTTTTATAAACTGCCTTGATATCGATATATTTCTTGTGATATGCATGAATCATATCAAGAACACGTTTCTTTGAAACTGTCGGAATGGAAGCATCAGAATACAGCATTTGCAGCTTTACACAAACTTGTTCTACGATGGAAGAAAATGCGGGTTCCTTGTTACCAGTTATTTCAGATCCAAGGCGCCATCTTTCGTAAATGCAGCATTTAATAATATCCTCGTATGTTGGAAGCATCCTTCCAAAATCTGTCGGTGATCCAAAAATTGGGTAATCTAATGCTCCTCGTTTTGAAAATTTTGAAGATTTTGCCATGTTTTCTTTATGCTCACTGCGAGCTCACGACCTGTAACAAAAAAATTTCCATCTAAACTTAAATAATATGCTTAATCATTATTATTGGTAAGTTATAAAAATAATAATTTGGAAAATCTGCTGTTAAAATAATTATATTTATATCTAAAGATATAATGAGAAAACAGTGTAATTGTCGATTTTTGGGTAATTTCAGGCTCCTTGCCAGAACAGAAGATATTGTTCATGGGACGTCAAATCTTCCACAGTAATTAATCATACATAGGTGCAACTTTTGCACACTACTGCAAAGTGCTGTGACACCTAAAAAATTGAAAAAAAAATAAATAAGTTTTGGCGATTTTACTAAAATTTTGAAATTTCACGCCCCTTGCCAGGGCAAAAGACGTTATCCTAGGGTAGTGTAATTTTGCACATAAGTTACTTATATATAGAGGCAACTTTTCCGCACTACCCCAAAAGCATTATCAAAAATTAGTTTTTTTCGATCTACCCTATTGTACAGTATTCAACACAGTCTGTTGTATAAAAGTTGTAACAATAGGAAACCCTGGAAACTAATTTTTTAAAAATTGTAAATAATTGTTTAAAATTGCGCGTGAATTTTCATCCACATTGTAGGTTCTCACCAAATACAGCGGAACCCAAAAGGTGTATAAAGACGGCTACACAAACCTAGAAAAACACTTCTCTCTAGCCGTTTCCGAAGAATTCTCTGCCGAAATCCGTTCCGGTAGAATCCGGAATACCGAGATTCGTCTTGGTAGAATCTCTTCCCGTCCGCTAACCGTTTCCAAACACTTTTCTGTCGAGATTTGTCTCGGTAGAACCTCTTCCCGTTTATTAGCCGTTTCTGAAAACTTTTCTGCAAAGATTCGTCTTGGTAGAACTTCTTTCCTTCCGCTAGCCGTTTTCTAAATAATCTTTTGTTGACATCCGTATCGGTAGAACTCGTCTCCGTTCGTTAGCCATTTCAGAAGAAAAAAATCTGCTAAAATCCGTCTCGGTATAACCTTTCTCCGTCCGAAACTCGTTCCTGGAAAAACTCTTTGTCAAAATCCGTTCCGGTGAAACCCTTTCGAATCTCGCATCCGGAGAGATATTTTGAGAACCGTTTTCTACGTGCCTGTAAACTGAATCTAATTAGTGATTTTTGTTTTTCTGATGACCGCTGTGACATAAACCGTTCGAACAACCTGGAAATTTGTTGATCACGACTACGACGCGATTCACCCGGACTGCTTCATTCGTTTGCAGTCGATTCATTAAAATCATTATCACCGTTTCGCACGTCATCTCCAGTATCAGTTGTTGCAATTAACCATACAAGGTAAAATACATAAAAAAAAAGCGCTGTAGAAGACGGATATCGTGGTTTAAAAATCTACGCACTTGATATAGATATAAAGTATAAAATCCTTTTTTTGTGCTGCGGCATTTAAAGTGGAAATAGTTTTAATTTTAGCCAAACTTTGCATTTTTTCTGTAGATGCAGCTGCATCAACTTTTATTGATCATTTTTGTTTGATAAATTGTATCGGGATGGGACTACTGGCCGCGGCCGACTGGCCGCGGCGATCAGGACGCGGACGACTGGCCGCGATGACAACTGGCCGCCGTTCCTACTGGCCGCCAACCCAACTGGTCGCACACTTATGGTTGTCGTCTATCTATTCAGCATAAAGAATTATTTTTCTCAGATTCGTTAGAGCATAAAATCCGAGCCTTGTATATCAGTATGTAAATTATTATTCTTCAAATTCCAAGTCGATCGGTATTTAAAAACCGATAAAAACACGATTCTAATTTTTGACAAAGGGTTGGAAAGAACCCATTAATTGCATGGGTATTACGATTAAAAAGGTATATTTAAGTGCGATACAAATGTCAGAACAAGAATTTGTTTTTATAATTTCTATGTGACACATTTCTACATTATACATGCGGGTATTGTATGACATTCAGTATTCTTCTTATTTTTTTTACTTGCATATATTTTTTCAGTTTACTAACATTTTAACTTGTCTATAGACAAATATTTTTCTATTATTAAAAATAATCGTTTGTTGTTTTTCTGTAAAAGGTAAGTTACAAACAATTGCAGAACTTTTCTAATCCCTGGAACAAAACAAGTAAGGGAGTTTTTAAAACGGTACCGGCTGCCAGTTAGGTTGGCGGCCAGTAGGGACGGCGGCCAGTAGGAACGGCGGCCAGTAGGAACGGCGGCCAGTTGTCATTGCGGCCAGTCGGCTGCGGCCACACAGCGGCGGCCGCTCGGCCGCGGCCAGTTGTACTAGACCGAACACTTAAGATAACTTTTTAAGCATTCTGCACGTTACCAGATCAAACCTCACGGCCTACCTAAAGTGTAGAGTTTGAATAACATTTTAAATTTCAAAAATTTTTACACGTTGAAATGGTAGCTCAAGTTGGTAGAAAGTTTTGGTGCTATCTATCTGATTTCATTCAAGATTGTGATTTTGCGTATGTTGTGTCGTGCTTGTTTTTAGGAAAAACATAAATTATTTTTTGATAATGTATTAATTAAGGTGAGAACGACTTCCGGGTTTGAACCGTATCATTGTGGTAACCGAAGTTGCTAACGTTTTGCCTCGTTTTAGAAGTGGCTTTATCAGGACGTGAGAGTGTAACGTACCATTACAAATTTTGAATTTAAGTTAAGGTGTTTATATCTATTTAGTTTATTTTTATTTTGACTTATTTATATTTAGGGCCGTTATGTATTTATTATTCTTAAGAATGATTTATTTTTGATTAAGTTTGTAATATTTATCTGTATCCGTTGGTAAATAAATGTAAAAAGGGGATTTCCGCCGGGTACCAAACGCGCATTCAAGCTCGCGCTATTCCCGCTTACAGGTTCTTTATCCATCAGAGCGCATGCCATCCCCCCTTACAACCGTTCTCTCTCTTCCGAACGTCAGCAATAAAACCGGAACCCCGACGCAGGAACGCCAGGTCCAGTAAGAGCTCAAACCGAAGAGGATTTCGGGGTTGCTTTACACCAGCTGGACTTTAAGGTAAGCCGTTTTGTTTTATTAACCAAACCTCCGGGAAGATATCGCTCCCTTCCCTGTCTGCTGTATCCTACTGTTTGACTTTGACCTGCGAATACGCCGTCAACACGTCCTATCGGTAGTGTTTGGCTTTGACCTGTAGATACAGCCTTCCTCTATCCTTTTCCGGGCGTCGTATTCGTAGTGTTTGGCTTTGGCCTGCGAATACGCCGCCAACATGTCGTCTCCGTAGTGTTTGACTTTGGTCTGCGGATACGCCATCCTCTATTCTTTACCAGGCGTCGTATTCGTAGTGTTTAACTTTAGCCTGCGACTACGCCGTCAACACGTCGTCTCCGTAGTGTTTGACTTTGCCCTGCAGATACGCCATCCTCTATCCTTTACCAGGCGTCGTATACGTAGTGTTTGGTTTTGGACTGCGAATACGCCGTCAACACGTCGTCTCCGTAGTGTTTGACTTTGGCCTGCGGATACGCCATCCTCTATCTTTTACCTGACGTTGTATTCGTAGTGTTTGGCTTTGGTCTGCGAATACGCCGTCAACACGTCGTCTCCGTAGTGTTTGGCTTTGGCCTGCGGATACGCCTTCCAGTAACGTGCCCAAATCGTTTTGACTCCACCTAAAATTCAAACCCGAGTAAAACCTGTCTACTGATCCAACGGAGGATGCTTGCTTGCTCGGTCACCGACGTCACCGCTTGTCGAACGCACGCTAATCAGTCATTGGTTTATAGATCACCTTACGGTGGCCGCCGCTTTTGATCTTGTCGAATATCCCGCCCATTAATTGTTTAAAGCTATTTTTATTTACTTATTGTGTATTTTATTTTCGTCGTCTCGCTCCGCTTTTAGGTCCGTTTGAAACCCTGTATAACCGTGTCTTCACTGCAGTTATCCGGAGAATACCGTCGGACAGGAAAGTAAACTCCTCGAACAAATCTGGCGCCCGAGAACCGCAAAAACTTGTGAATCAAGTCAGATTTTAAACTCCATGGAAGTATTTTTGTATATAAAGAAAAAGTATCGTCACAGCTGAAGCCCTTTACAAAAGTTAGCAAAACGTTGGCAACTTTGGTTACAACAATGATACGAAAGACGTTCTCATCCTAATATAGACTCCGACCGTGGAAGCCTTAGCATTTACGAAATGTATTAAATGTTTTTATGTAAATTTTAAAAGTAACTGCATTTTAATGTCAAACGTTATAGAATACTACATTAATTGTGATTTAGCACAAATTTCATTAATCAGTCAAAAAAAGATGTTTTTTATGCAAACATTTCTTTAGTATAACATTGTTTAAGAGAATTTAATATACACAATTCATTGACAATAAAACTGAGATTTCCCAAATGAGTTACGTTAATAAAGTATAGTAATAAAATAAATAATTGTCTGTAGTAGAAATAGAGGCCATTTTTCTTGTTTAATAGGGTTCCTTCGTAATAAAAATTTATAGCATTAAAGTTTCTGCGTTGGAAACACTTTTTAACTCAAAGAAAATCTTTCTCAAGTAAAAAATGGGCGAGTATTGATTCCCGCTACCGAATTTACTCGAAAAAGTGTATTGATGTAAGCAAAAATAAAAATTAAAAAGATCACTACAATTTCTGCAGACAAGAAAGCTGTAAACTTTGTACGTGCCAACAAGAGGCCCATAAAAGTTGTTCGAAAACGTTCGCGTCCGTTTGAAGTTATCCTATTATAGCTATTGAAATAACGACTTATAACAAAATAAAAACAACAATCCCGTAAAATAAAAACTTTGTTTGCAATACTTTCAATTTATACAAGAAAGCGAATCTATAACAACAAAATTTAAGTAATCCCGTCATGTCGTTCAATACATTTTACCCAAAAGCTTTTGTTCAATAAACAAGACCCTATTTTTCCGCATGTCTTACTTCTACTTTACTCGTCAATGCATTTGGCATGGAGTAATCTCGAGTTGGCTGATCGCCCCTTTTTGGACGTATAGGGTAAAGCAGATAGTTTTCAGTTATTACATGAAATTCTCGTAGCGTCTTTATTGACTGTTTCTTGTTTGATTATTGTCAGCAATGTGAATGTGTACCATATTTGTTCAAATTCGATTTGTTGTGATTATTGTAGAATATATTTTGTCGATTGAAGCAACTACAAAAATGTATCCAATTATCTAAGTGAATTGTCTTTTATGTGAGTACTTTATATAGATGATAAGCATTAACTCCATTTTACTGATGCGGCGGAAACTTAGAGTGAACTTGTTGCTATTCAACTTAATCTGACAAAATGAAAAGTTACTTTGGTAGTTTGCTGAAATTTCGATTTGAGTCTTAAACTAGCAGTGTATGTGTTGCATAAATTATGCGGTAAATGCATTTGCCGTATTAGAAAGTTTTAATTGGAGATTTATCTTTAATTACTATTGAAACAAGAAATTAACTTTCTGTAAGCTTAAGTAAATACGAATAGTACACCTTTTTGTTACGATAAGAAAAAGTTTAGAAAACATTATATAAAAACAAAACGTGCATGGTTCTAAAACATTATAAAACTCCATAGCGTATAGCATGGCTTATAAAAGCATTCAGATTTGTAGATAACGAAATGTAATTACATCATAAATAAAACTAAACAAGAATGTCATCGTGTACGCAACCAATTTATGATTTCGCGTGCAAACCCATGTGTACATGCGTTGAATTGTTTCTAGTGTTCAAGTCGTTATGTTATAATCCTTCTGTTATTATTTGGTTAAGCCCATTTAAAAACATCAACAAACCATTACTTTTGGTATTAAATTGAAATAATAAATTAAAAAATAAAAATTAGCCTTGCTTTATTAATACAGGTTTTATAGTTGCCTTAAAAAAGTAATTGCTTTATTTTATATATTTTTTTAACGTTTCTCATGTGTGCTCTGTGACTAATTATTTATTTTTCTAAATATTTTTAATCAGTTTTTTGCTTTTTTTATCATTTAAATATATGCATGTTTTGTGGTTATTATTAAATTTTTTGTTGTACTACATTTATTAATAATGTTTGTAGTCTGAAATATCACTATGAACATTAGTTTGAAATAAAATAAAAATAAAACATAAGATGTATTAATAGCAAAATATGCTAAACTGCATAGATTAAATAAGAAAATACGATGTAGGTCTAAAAAGTAACCTATAAATTTAATAAACATATTTAATACAAAGGTTTTTTAAAAAAAATTTAAAGCTTTGGATTGTCTAGTATGGCCTATCTATCTTTTTGCTGATAAAATTTTTTTAATGAATTGTGTTGAAAATAATTCTAATTTTTCTTTTTAAAAATTCTGTTAGATGCGTAGATGTTTTTTTTAACAATATAAACTTAATCTTAATAATATTAATTTACTTCTATTTTTGAACACAACTGTCTTCTTTATTCATATCTTCTTTTGTTGCGTGATAATTGAAAACTTATAAAAAAACAAGTTGCACAACTTTTCTTACACAAATTTAATCTTTATGGTCGGAAATCTAACAAAAGATATTATAATATTAATATACAGGGTTTACCATTACTCGGCCTGTACTCATTTCTATTAAAAAGCTGCATGTTTTATAAATATATTTTTGTTCATACAGGGTGTTTAGTTTTCGCTGAGCACCATAAAGTTACACTTAAATAGTACTTAAATAGCTTACAAGATTTTTTAATTCGCCATACTTAGCGCTAATTTTTCAAATTGCTGAAACTCATTTTTTTAAATGGCATCCTTTATTTTTTTCAGTTTTTCTAATAGTTTTTAATTCTCTATTGATTTGCACTAGTGTTTTTCTCCTAACATTTACAGTTATGAAGATATATATAAATTTTTAATTAACTCTTTAACGCACAGTTTTTTTGAAAAAAACCGTAAAAAAAATCAATTTTTTTAATTTAAGAAAATACATTTTTGAACTTTATTTTGACCAAAAGTAATAACGAAACATAAAATAAGTTTCTATGAACACTTATTTTTGCAGTTTTATAATATAGTTTAATAATAATTATAAAAAATATAATTATTGTATTTATAATTTTTGGAAAGAACGTTTTTTTTTGTGTTTTACGATTAGACAAGGAGTTGGACCAAAAGTAGGTAATACTACGTAATACCCTAAAATTTATGTAAATACGAATTTTAAATGCAACTGCTTGTATAAAAACTTAAGTAATAAGTGTCATAAAACTCTCAATAAGAGGTGTCATAAACTATGCCAAGATGAAATAAACATAATAGAAATAACCGCCCTTTATTGAACCTGTGCTTATAAATTCGTCTAAGAATAACATGTATATTTGGAAAACACATTTTATTCTTAAAAAACAAGTTTGAAAGCTTATAATGCAGATGTAAATAATAAATATCAATAAAACCAATTTTTTTCTTATGTTTTGTATGCGTATTTTCTATTCTCAAATATATTCAAGTGTCACAATTACAGCAGCATCAAATGCGACACTGCTCAAGTTAATTCGAGCGCGCTAAACCGCCCAAAGCGTGTACGTTAAGGGGTTAAATCATAATTAGCATTATTTTAATCAAGCAGGTTGATTCTAGTAGGCTTTGCTTCTATTAAACAAAAAAGATAGAGAAGGAGTCGGTTAAATAACGAAAAAAAAAATTAACTTAACAAGTGTTCAAAAATTTTGGCCAGTTTGTCGTAGATACGTCTCAAGTCTTTGCCGTAAAGATTCACGTGCATTTTATAACATGTAAAATACGTAATCTTCGGCTGATCCATCGATCACGATATTGTTCTTTTAAATATACTGACTTCCAGAAAATTGCAACACTTAGAAGTTGTTGAACGATTTTATTGAAATCGTCTATTTTCATGAAACAAAGTGATTATTAAAACAAAAGTACAAAAGCTTAAAAAGTTTTTTCAATGAGTTGCTCCGCCACGATTTGTAATGCACTCATTTAGACGTCTTGACATGCTATCAATCAAGTGATCTATAGCTGCTTGTGGTATATCGTCCCAAGCTTCTTGAATCCGTAGCTGGAAATCGTGTAAGTTATCTGGAGGGTGTAGTAAATTACCCAGTTGCTTACCAATCATATCTCATACATGTTTAACGGGCGACAAATTAGGCGACCGAGCAGGCCATGAGAATACGGCAATGTTAGCTTCTTCCAAAAACCGTGTTGTAGCTCTTGTCGTATGAAGGCGCGCATTATCTTGCTGAAAAATGGGATTTTGCAGCTTCTGAAGATATGGAAGTCCAACTGGTTGTAGCACATTAGCAATGTAACCAGCTGCGTTAAGGTTGTTGTCAATAAAGACCAAGGGTGATCTGCTACTATAACATATTGCACCCCATATCATAACTCCTTGAGTGAGGGCTGTGTTGCGTTCCACAAAAAATGTTGGATTTTTACGTTCTCCACGCATCCGTCTGACTCTTCTACGACCATCGTGGGTCCACAAGCAAAATCGGGACTCGTCACTAAACACAATTTGATGCCATTCTTGTCCCCAATTACCCCTTTTGTTGGTTCATTCTAGTCTGCGTAGACGGTGAAGTGGTGTAAGGAGAAAACATAAAAATGGACGATATGAACGCAACTCATAAGATCTTATCTGGCGATAAATAGATGACATTGACATTCTGAGTCCTATACCTCTCATCCAATAATTTGCAATTGATCAAGTTGTTGAAAATCTGTCTCCTGTGGCCAAAACTCTTAAGCGACGTTCTTTGCGATCTGTAATCCTCCGAAGACGTCCAGATCCACAGCGACAATGTTGAAACCCTTCCTCGGACCATTTGGACCAACATCTCAATACCGATGAAACATTTCGGTTTACACGACAAGCAATTTCTCTTAGCGAAAGTCCGGTCTCTCTCATACCGCACTCTCGGCATTGTTATCAAGTTCAGAATGAAATTGTGAACAAACAACAACAATTTTCAAACTTGAGAATTACTAAATGGTCTACTACTTCAAATTTATTGTTACTATGTTACTATGGAAACTACAGGATAAAAACAAAAAACTACTAGCTAGATTTTATTCAAATTTTTATTATCACTTTGTTTCATGAAAATAGACATTTCCTAAAAATTTCAATAAAACCGTTCAACAAGTTCTAGGTGTTGCAATTTTTCGGGAAGTTAGTATAATTACGCACATTTCTAGCAAAATGACAAGGCACACTATCATGCTGATACCACCTTCTTGTGTTTTCCGGAACAATTTCTAGTAACTGTGGCACAGAATTATTCAAAAACTGTCGGCATTTAAATGACCATCCAAGAAGTGAGGGCCTATGATAAAATAATTTACAATTCCTTCCTATACATTAACTGTTTACCTATGTTGATGATCTAAAACTCTTAAAATATGAGGGTTTACATTGTCGTAGTAATGAAAATTACGACGATTTACTCGGCCATTACTATGAAAGGTAGCTTCTTCGGTAAATAAAACCGTAGATATAAAGCCCGACAACTTATTTATTTAACATCCACACACAGAAAGTTTTTTTCAAATTAAAATCCTCTATAGTCAACTTTTGATATAGTTCAATGTGATAAAAATAATATTTATGACTTTTTAGTTCTCTTCTCACTGAAGTAGTATTAATTCTACCAAGTTCTTCACTAATTTGTTTAGATTTTCAAGTACAGCCTGCAGTATCATAAATTCTGCTTCTTATTATCTGACAGTTTTTCTTTGAATAGATGTCTTGTAGTTTATCGATCCAATCAAAAAACATTTTTTTACATTCACTCCAAATAAACACCATGTCCACTAATTTGTTCTGCACAAAATTCATTTTTAACGAAAGTTAATAAAGTTGAAAGTCGTAAAATAGGTAATAATGTGACAACTAAACACAATAAGTAACTTCTACTGGTTATTTGTTTTTTTGTTTAATAAAAGCAAAGTCTACTAGAATAAACCTCTTTGATTAAAATAATGCTTGTTGTGTTTTAATTGGAAATGTAAATTGGAGTATGCATTAAAAATTAACAGTTTATTTTGAGAAGACTATCAGACTCACATCATTCAAAATACTGTCCATTGGCCGCTACGACCTTCTCTCATCTTTCCGGTAGCATGCGGATTCCACGCTGGAAAAAGTCTTGGTCTTTTAAAGCAATCCAGTCATCAACCCATTTTTTGGTATCGTCATAAGAAGAAAATCGCTGCTACGCCAGGCCATGTGTCATCGACCGAAACAAATGATAATCGGCAATGTCTGGTGAATACGGCGGGTGGGGTAGGACTTCCGATGCTGTAATCGTCTCGTTCGGTTTAAGCAGTTCATAATATATTACTCCAGCTGGTCTCACCATATACAGAGCATGAGCTTGGAATCATGAATATTCAGTTTTGCTGTCGATGTTGATGGCTCGCCGGGATTTTTTGCGTTTTGCGTAGTAACGCATCCATTTTTTATCACCAGTACCAATTCAATGCAGAAAACCTTTTCTTTTTTGTCGTGCGAGCAGCTGTTCGCAGGTTAAAAATCGTCGTTGAGTGATCGACTCCCAATGTTTCCGCAAACTCTTCCTGTGTTTGGCATGGATCTTCATCAAGTAGTGCCTCCAATTCGGTACCTTCAAACTTTTTCTCAGCACCAGGATGTTCTTCATCTTCAATGTCAAAATTACCACCCTTAAATTGTTGAAACTATGTTCTGAATATTTGTTCTGAAAGAGCATTGTCGCTTTATGTTACCACTAATATTGTTGCTGTCGTTTTTTGGTGGAAGTAATGTAAAAGAATTCCCCGTAAAAACAGTTTTTACACTCCGGCAGTTGAAATTGGACTGATGTTCGCAGCCCAGGGTTTTAACTTTCAGCTAAATTTTATTTCAGCACGATCCGATATATACCTGCCGAATATATCTTCATAACTGTAGGTGTTAGGAGAAAAAAGTACTAGTTGAAAGAAAGGGGGACACAAAAAAATAAGTTTCGGCAGTTTGAAGAAATTGAAGATTAACGCTCTCATACAAGATGAGTATGGTGAATTAAAAAAATGCAGCTTTTCAACAGAAATGTATACAGTACTAAATATATTATTCTAACATTTATTATATTATAAAAGCACTAGATATAATAGTAAAGCGGCAAGAATAGCTAGACTAGATAGATATGTGATATGGAAAAACACTGTTACGTGCAAAATATGTTATAAAAAATTTGCTTCGAAATCGTAAGATGTTATGTTCAACTCGATTCGTGCGGTGTACTTCTTCTAAAAATTTGTATTTGTAAACAATTTGAAACCATGAATGATAAGCACACTATTAAATTTAAATTACAAAATGAGTTACAGAACGTTAAATAAACACAATACTTTAAGACAAAATTTACAAACGCATAATCTAACTAAATGAAAAGGTTACATATTAACATTGTAGAACATATTTAAATAACGTAATACACGTTGTGAGACGTAAATAATTCAATAATATTAACATACTTAACAATAGTTAAATAAAACAATGTTCAAGTATTGATATATTTCGCAATTCCTAATCTTGTTTAGCTTAATTAAAACTTAAATAATTTTGTTTTGATGAAATAATTGTTCAAACAAGAAAAATCGCGTAATTAATGTTCCGTTTAATTGACGGAGCTGCATAAGTATAAAGTTAAATATAAATACATTCTGAAAAATTCAAAACTTTTTGGTTATACTTATCACGATTTCAATTGCAATCAAATTTTTGCAACAAACGGAAATTATTAATACTTTGATTAATTTTATTTGATGATGATGATAGCTGTGAGCAGGGGCGGCGACTACATGGGTGCAAAGGAGCAGTTGCACCCTATCAAAGTTATCCACGGGTGCGTAGCACCCGATGCAAAGATGACTAAAAATAAATTCAGATATTTGATATAGTATAACAAAATGTATTGAAACAGTTTTGAAACTCATCGCTTGACAAGCAAGGTGACGTTCAATATTCAAACACTGAATTGCTGTAATCGTAATTGACAATTGATTCTCAAATTGCATAGTTTATTGATTATTACGGTCAGCTGTTCTACGTTTATTGCCATTGCACGAACAAAACGCACTGAAACAACTTTATCTATGACAGCTAAGCAATAACGGGAATAAACTAAGTTCGGAAATATTTATTTAAAATATTTTAGGTGAACATCCTGGTGATCTTGGTTGCATTAGCTGATTTTCTCGGAAGTGACTCAGGCTCAGGGGGCAGGCGCTCAGGAGTTTTGTATTGGTTGTAATTTACAACTTGTAAATAATACTCGTTAGTTTTGTTTTGCTAGTTCTCGCGTTCTCTTTTTGCTTTTCCTCAGTTGACGAATTATGATTTTCTGGAGTTCTGATTTTTAATCATTCAATTCTTTTATTTTACGAATTTGAATTAGAATTTTGGCGCTGTAATTAGGGATTTTATTTTGTTATATTTCAAACTACGGTTGTTGACTGTGATTTATCTTTTGGCATAAAACTGGACTCCCCCAAAGTGAAAATGGATAAGTTTTTAATTAAGTTAAATAAAACTAGCGGTGCCATTAACGTATCAAGTGCTAAATATAATTCTGAAAATGGTACTCTTAACAAAAATGGTATGTGTGCATGTATTGATATATCTCGGTTATAACAATTTTCGAAAAAAGAGAAATATAAGTATATAAATATAAGTTGTTCACATCTTTACGAAACTACCGAAGACATGTATCGTGCACTGTTTTTTGATATTCTAGATCAAACAATGCATAGTTTAGATGATAGATTTGGTACAACTGCAATGAATCACTTAAAAGAAGTAGAGTTGTTCATTTTAGGAAAATCTAATGAGCAAGCTATAATACATTTTTACAAAAATGACTTTGAGAAAGATCGTCTCATATTACATCGCAACATGTTTCTGGATTTCTGTAGACAGAAGAACTTGATGTGCAATTGTTTTAGTGATGCAGTGAATATTATGAAAACAAATGCATATTTAGTGTAGCTAATTCCAGAACTACATTAGTTTATAAGAATTGTAATAACAATTCCGGTAACTTCGTGTATTGTGAAAAGATCATTTTCAGCATTACGAATGCTACAGATACATGAGGATTTCAATGACGAAATCGATAAAAATATTGTTGCTAATGAATTTATAAATCGCACAACTATACGCCGAAATACATTTCCAATTGCAAGTGTTACCTAATATGTAAATTGACAAACATTTTGTAGTTTTCAGATATCCACATGTTTTTGTATACATTTACTTTGTAAATAAATTTATAATAAATTCTATTTCCTTTTTTCAAAAAAAAGTTTGTGCACCCAATGGCAGTATCAAAACTCGCCGCCTCTGGCTGTGAGCAAACTTAGACGCAGGAAACACAATAGCATTTAAACCTCAATCGGTGTTGTGGCCGGGATTTCTTAAAAAAGTGAGCGAGCAACGTGAGTGACAATCAAACTAGTGCGATAAACAAAAAATCTGCTACACATAATGAAACGAGAGCACTTGAATTAGAATTAGATAAAAAAACAAAAACAAATCAAAATTTAAAACTGCATTTTCAAAATTTTTCTAGACTATAATAGTTCGGTCTGCTACAAAAACTATATGTAAGAAGAATAGCAAAGAAACAAATGAACTGAGCAAAAATCAAATTAGAAAGTATGACGCTCTATAAGTTCTACAAAAAAATAGCCACAAAGATATGATAATCTAAATGACTGTAAAGTAAACAGCGCTTACTTGGAATTAAAACAATATTGAATTACAATCCAAATTTTTACAACTGAAACAAAATATTTATGATCAACGGAATTAATAAATTATAAAATCTGCATTAAATAAGCTTATGATAACAAAGAAAATCGAGTTTGAAGTTCATTATTTGTACTTAACAAGTACTTAAAAAATAAATTCAAAATTAAAATAAATTTAAAAATTATAATGTCAAATCATGCAAAAATCTCACTAAAATATAAATTGATTGTTAATAAATAAAACAAACTAAAGCACCGGGTTCTTCACGAAAGAAATAGCACGAAAACGAAACGAAAAAGTCTCCGTTCAAGTAATGGGTAAAGTAAGCTAAAACTCAAAAGACAGAGACTAAGAGACTATTAAAAAAACTTCCAATACGGTGGTATAAAGACTAAAAGTTAACGTTCTAAAAAGCAAGATGACCAAAAGTTACCAGAAACGCATAAAAAGAAAATCAATTTAATTACTGGTATTTCTAATACTAATCGTCTAACTGAGTTTGTTAATAAACTGTTCTATAGAGTAAATCTGTTATAACGACATCAAAAGACCACTCATATTTAGTCGTAAAAACTGATAGTTATATCAACTAATTATATTTTTACGGGAAAAAGTTTAAATAAATACATAATACATTCAAATAAAACTACAAAAATAATACCATTTTTTTATTTCACATAAAAGGTAGTATGAAAGAACATACTACATATGTATTGTTCTGTAATTTTGGTATGTTTAGAACATTTCTCCCATGCGTATAATTTTTGGAGGTTACGTCGGGTTTTAACTAATCATCTTCCGTAGCTATTTCAATAAAATTATTTACTTCAATAAACTCCTATACTTTAGTAATAGACACAGTAGGTTTTGGGCTCATTGAGGTAAACACATATTGTGTTCTTCATTAGTCTTGCAAAGCAGTTTCGACAACGGAACATCGTCATCATCTAAAGATGTCTAAAACAGTTTTTTTAAAAACTTTTTTATATGTTTCTGATATCTTGGCTTGGCATCAAAAACCGTAAAATTTGTCGGGTCGATGCTGTCAAGGTTTTGTATCAATTTAACACTTTAAATTTTCTATGATAAGATTTTAAGCATCTTGTAACATCTTGGTTCATAGGTTGTAGTACAGATGCAACATTCGTTGACCAGAACACAACTTTGATGCACTTCAAGTTAGTATCAATCGGATCAGCAGGACAATTGTCAATCAAAAGTAGACTTTTCTTATTCTTTGTTTTCAATTTAGCGTTCTAATTTCGTACCGACCTTTCAAAAATTTTTGATGCCATTCTTGACTTTACATTGTTTTTGTGCGTCTTAAGACATTTTCCCACGAAAGCAATTCTATCTTTTAAACTTTTCTTTGGTGTCTTATAAAAAAGTTCGGTTTTGTGTGCGTTAAATATGTCATATAGTCCGTAACCTTCGCACAACGTAGACCACTTTTGCAATATCAATTCTTCTACAATACCTTCATCAACACTAGCAGCTTTGCTACTTATTTTTTTCCGACGATACTGTACCGTGCTCAGAAACGTTAAATCTAAATAGTAGAGCAAATTTATACCAAAACGCTTAGCGAAATCGTTAGCTTCTTGTTATAGAATTAGTCCATTTATTGGCATATTATTTGTTCTTTGATACTTAAACTACTTTAACTTTAAATTCTTATTTTTTAAACGGTGGAGACTGTAGTACGACATATTCTTTTGATAAATCTTTGTTAGAAGTCCCGTTGTCTAACTTTGATATAATACACGATTTTTCTTCGTTATTAAAATGTTTTCTTTTTCTTTGTGATGTGTTAAAAAAATTACAAATAACTCAACAATGTTTCGGGGCGTTTTGTCTATAAATAAATAAACAAATTGATTGCAAAAACTAGCTTTGAACATACTGCACCTCTCTTCAGTAGCGGTTCGTGAGGTCGGGTTTAAAGTGGGCTAAATTTTTTTAAATACTTGTAGGTTATGTGAACGTTTGCAGATATTCTTATGCTATTCTGTAAGTAACTACCAAACTTTTAACAAATAAAATCCGTTAGCAAAGTATATGTCGTGCAGAAATTTCATGTTTTTTAGTTTTCTCATTTAAATATTAAATTTCTTATGTAAATCGCCCAAGTTTTATCGGTTCCATTGGAATAAAACAGTAAACATAGAAAACAAAACAAAGTGTTTACCGTATTACATCTACAGCCATACTTAAAATTTGGAGTAAGCTTTCCGAAAGTTATTGAAGCGTTCTCAAAGTAATTGGAATCTTCGGAACAATAATCGAAAAATGTGGAGTATTTTGGATGCAGAAAACGAAAGAAGAAATAGTATTTAAAAAAAGCTGGAATCAGTTTTCGAATTCAGTCGGAAGTATATAATAAGTGCAATTAAATACCAGTACGGTAAAGTGAACACAGTACTTATAAATATCGAGTGATAATAACATATAAATGAATGTACGTTGTTTTTTTTAAATATAGTAGCATTTAATGAAGTACGTTTATGAAAATTAATTTGAAGCTATGTAAATATTTGTTTTCAAATAAAGTCGTACGAGATCATTTTTGAAAAGAAATTATACACTATTTTTTTGCATCTTCCAATTACGTGCGAAAAATATACCATTTCACTTGGAACACGTCCTGCATGTTCTACAGTTTAATCAATACTGAGTTTGGAAGTACCACAGGCTATAATAACGCGACCTATTTTGCTCATTAAAACTGCGTATGAAAATATTGTAAACTAAAAAAATCGAACAACGAAATAAGAATTTATAGAGAATCAGAGTCGGATACATAAGATTCATTGCCCAATTTGATACTAACAGGTTCAATTATAATTTTTAATGCCACATTTCTTGTTCTACTTTAATTACATTTTGTTTAATTATTTTCAATTATATGCATAAACATTTTTGTTTTGAAACATATCTTGTATTTTAAAAATATTTTTTCTAACAACTTTTACTTTTATTTATACTAATATCAATTCAATGCGACTCAACTCAGAATAATATGGTAGCAATCGTAGCATAATTTGTTTACTGGCTCTTGCTATTTAGTCTATCACGTACTTTGTTACTGGAATGTTTGCTTTAGCCATGTGTTCCTCAAATTCAAACGATACACTTGTCAACTAATTTTGTTTATCTCTTGAAAAAATTGTCTTCTTCACGCTGATATCTTTTTTTTTTTAAATAGCATACTATTCAAATTTTCGGTGGTTATTTTAAAATAACGTATATTGCAAACAGCATACATTTTTGTTTGTTACTTAAACCCATTTTTTTTTTTAAATAATGTTTGTAAGGTACTTACTTTAAAGTTTGTCAAATTTTTATATTTTTTAATACGTGCCATAACTTTCTGTACTGTTGGTGGTTTGTTACGTAAAAAAAAACAAACAAATGCACAACACGTCTTAAGGCGTTTTTTCATTCCATCGGTAACAGTATTCAATATTGGCACCTAAACACCTATATAAATAAGTAAAGTTAATATAAATCTTTACATGTAGGCTTATTAAAAACGCAAATCAAATAAATAGTTAGATTACCTACTGCTGTAAGTATATAAAATTAAGTAAGTATTATAAAATTACGTTAAAGCCCCAATTAGAAGAAATCCACAACGTAGTAGTTCATCCTTTGATCTATAATTATTGAAAATAACGTTCAGAAGCGTGAATCCTAGGACTTACTTTAAGGGGTGCATTGTCACTTTATTTTGATATTTTAAATTTCTAAAAACACGGACAACTTAATACAATTTCATTTACTATAAATAAAAATCATAAACATTCACATTATTGAATTGAGTAATAATTTACAAATTTTAATTAAATAGCGTAAAAAAGCTAAACTCGTAATAAAAAAAACATTTGTTTATAAATTAAACAAAAATGTTAGAACGTAGTAGTTACTTTTTAAAAACTATTTTTACTTAAACTAAAAACTTAAAATGTCAAACTAAGTAACTTATTACTTTGGTGACGCATAATCGTATAATGAAAATGGAATTGCAAACAAAAATTTGTAAATATTTTTGTTAATCTTAAGGTTACTTCTCCCAGACTATTTTTTTGATGAATTGTGTTATCTTATGGCATACCTAAAGATTTGGTCTAAATTAAAAACGTTATCAAAAAAACTGAGTATTTTTTAAAATCCGCAGACACCCAAAACTGGATTACGTTTTCGTCAAAACTATGATACTAAACATAATTTTTTGTATTGTAATAAATTGTCTAAGCTCTAACAATATATAAAATGCACGTAAACTTAGTTTTATTTATATTATATAAACTAACTTAATGAGCTCAAGCATATAAAAAAACTCTCTTTCTACGTGAAAGCTTTTGATTGAAGTGTTTACCTAAAACAAAGCAATGAAATTGAAAACGCATCGGATGGTTTAGCTTTCCATAAAACAACTAAGTCAACGCTGATAATCAAATATGTTAAATATGCAAAACTGACATCAGTTAATAAATGCTACAGTGCAAGCCGCTTAATAGAATCACATTGAGACTTGAGATTTTTGATAACAATAACCAAATGATAACAATATTCAATAGTCAAAAAAAACAAATAAATTTATTGTTTATTGGATAGATAGCACCAAATGTGTATAGCGTGTATCTGACTATCAGATTATCAATTTAGAAAATGAAAGTATAGCATTAGTACAAGCAAAAAATATCAGAATAAAAGTTGTAATAGAGCTTTTAAGAAAATCAAAATTTTGAGACAAATAAATTGATAATTATGGATTTTTTACATTAAATAGTTTGACATTGTTAATAAAAAGAAATAAAGAATAATGTTATGTTTAATTCACTTTTCTAAGAGCAGCACAGATCTTCTTTGTAATTCGCTGACACTAAAAACAAAAATAAATATAAACTAATATTATGACATAAAACGTAGTGAAAGTTGTTATTCTAACTGCACAATTATCTTCAAGTACACTGTTGTGGTCAGTCAAAATAAATAAATAAAACTGCAAAAACAAGTTTTTTTAGGGTACAATGATTTACTTTACAAGCATATTGTGAAAATTTAGTTAAAAAATTTCATACAAAATAGGTTAATGTCTATGTATAGAAACAAACCTGAGAAGAAAATTGATAACAAAAACCAAAATTAAGATTACTATAAACGATGTTTGTTCTTATGTAGTAGTATACTTCCGACCCGTTCTTTAATAAAGTGATAATAAATAAAAGTAATAAATTACTCTTAAAATAAAAATTCAGACTGTTACTTTTTAGCAAAATACAAAAAAAAACTGTAAAATTACTAAAAAGTACAATGACTATTAAAAATCTAAATGCAATAAGCTACCAATTACTAGAAAAACCCGTTTGGCAACAACTGAAAAAAGTAATAAATGAAAAAAAAATTATTTTCCGGTAAATAACATACACATCGCTTGTTTTATTTGATTTTTGATCTTTATGTTTGCAATTACTAATTCTATTTTAAAACAACTTGGAAAGTTTGTGATAGTTGGTACTCGGACAACTAAACGACGAATTTGCATAGAAAAGCATTTAAAAGCTTTTTTTTAAAGAGTAAAATGTTTAATTAACGAGTTATTAAAGAAAAACATTAGTAAGTAAAAAGCCACTACGCGGTAACATTAAAAAAACAAATTTAAAGTGTAAGCCGACTACAACCTTTAAGTTTTAAATAAATAAACTGTAAATTACGTGATTTGATTAAATAAAAACCTAAGTAAGTACTGAGTACTTTAAGTATAAATCAACAAAGATTCATTCAAATGATTTGTATGTGATTTATTTAACCGAGTATTGGTGAGAATTTTAAAAAAGTGAACGTATTAGAATTCTCGAAACATTTCACACGAAATCCTTTCAACGTCAAAAGTTAAAAACTTTTGTTCGAGTATAAACGAATTTTATTAAATCAATTTGTACTGTCTGTTAAGTTTTAATCAAATTTTTCTTATAAACAAGGTATGTGCCACAAAGCCGTCAGCGCAAATTAAATTTATTCGGACTAACAATATCCTCCCGCAACCTCAACAAGTGCAGGATGCAGTTCTTGTGGGTGCTGTCGCTATAGAAACCAGCTATTTGTGTGTGTCTCTCTTTCTCTCTTTTGATTCTGAAAACGATTGTGGTCATTGCCGCTTTCAGAAATGCATTGATTTAAATTCCAATATTTTTTCTTTAGCTCCGATTTTAATTGCGTTATATTTTAGAATCGTATGTTTCTGCTATTATTTCTTAAATTGAGTATGCAGATAAATGCGCCGTTTAAATCATTCTTGGTGATTATTAACTAGGCCCTATTAATCAAACAGAAAAAAAATTATGATGTATCAGTGGGTATATGCTAATGGACCGTGTTGTATTTCAAAAAGTTTGTCTTTAAAATGAAGAAAAAAGCCATTGTTTTCGTCGCTGAAACTGAAGCAGTAAAGCCACACCTCGAGCTTTGTAATTAAATACACAGAATTACAACTACCTACCTTATTGGGGTCATTGTAGGTGATAATTTACAGTAATTTATTCGTTTATGTAATCCAATGAGATTTTGGCGATTACAAAGCAGAGGAACGCTTTTTTAAACTTACGTATACAGAAAAAGCCGCTTTACGTAAATTAATTACAGAGTAATTTACGATTCTATGGATTTGCCCGCCGGCGATTACCAATAAATAGGCAAATGCTTAATAAATTGCATTTCAACTATGAATGTAGTTGATTAAGTTATATTTTCTCAATTGCAGTCACGTAATAATTGCTATCTAAAACGGTCATGTAAATACAATTAAACAATTTACGTTGCGATATAAATATATTAAAGCTCCGAGTTTTGCATAAATTACTCTTTTTGCATGTCGTTGTTTATTATTTGTACAAAGATAATGAAACGATACGCACTGATTTATGATTGTTATGTGAACGTTAGTAGAGACGCAACACGCGACGCCACTGGCGTCGTCGTTCGTACCCGCTGATATATTATAATCGAATACTGTTTATATTCGACACACTTTTAACATCTTCCTTGTTCTACGTAAAAATCAAAAATAAACGAAAACACTTTAACGTGAATTATGGTGACGAAAGGAACAGCTGATAATTTAAGAACGATCCAATAAATCCAGAAAACTCCATTAATAATTTCACGTATACGGCTTTTTGTCTCTCAATTTGTTACCAATAAATAACGCGTTGTTTACAAAACTAGTTGAAATGTTAATTCGGGGCACGCTCAAAAAATATTTCAGCCTCCAAACTTTAATTTGCATAATAAAGAGATACGGGTTCATAACACGCCATTTTGTAAGTGGATTACATTTGTGCTACAGTGAAAAACCTTAGCGACTTTACGTTTCACAAAAAGACTCTTTACAAGTTTCTAACTTAAATTTTAACAGAATTATTATGAAATATGCACCCCGAGCGATAGTAATTTAATATGTAAAAGCTCAACAAAAATTGTAAACTTAACAAAAAATTAATATTCTTACAATGCGCACAACATTCATTTTGCAAAAATATAAATTGTTAACGACAATTAATTTAAAATTTCAATGCCGTTAGCTATTCTATAAATGGATGTGTATTCATTCTCAAAACGTGTTAAATCGATGAGTGATTTTAAAATAAATGGCAAGCGTGGGTCTATAATTTTTATTTTACATATACAGCATGTATTTTTTTTTAAACAATAAATGTGCAACAAAATTAATTGTTTATCAAAGTGGAACCAGAACCACATTTGTTATTACACGAAGACAAGTAAACATAAACACCATTTTTTAGCGTGCATCTGTTACCATTAGTCAGGTTTTTAAGTTTGTTCGGAATTTTGGCAAATTTGTAAAGTAAACACTATTAAGTGATTCTAAGAAATTTACATACAATTTTAGTTTGATTACTTGTGTTAACTAAATTATAGCTCAGAGTTTGCATTTACATTAGAGGTTTTTAATTTATAGTTGTTTTATAACGGAAATTGTTAAAATTGTTTTACTAAAACGTTTAGCAATAAGCAATTTGAGTAAGAGTACAGTTGAGACAGTCACCATTTAAAATCCGTCACATGAATAGACTAATTATTAAATTTCTACGCACTACAAATTTTAAAAATAAAAATTAATTTATTATTTTCTTAATTTATTTTTGCTGATATATCAAAAGGTATGCAAAGTTGGTTTCAAAGTAACTTGTATTCAGCGATAATAAGAAATTAAAAAAAACAATTTAAATATAACAGTATTTGTTTTAAAACCTGAATTATTTTGTCGAATTTATGGTGAATCTTTATCTATCAATAGTTCGTACTACAAGTTTATCATTTGTTTACTCAATATTTATAAACTTTACAATGTTAGACCTTTATGATAAATAATATTTAAATGTTTTTATTGGGTTTTCTCTTCTTACCTTACAGTCATAATGCTTATCAATAGTTTGATATCTAAAACAATTTTGATTGTTTGAGTTCAGAATGCAAAATCTCATATGGCGATAGAAAGACTAGTGACGTTTATAGTCAGTTTACATGTGAAATAAAGAAATAAAAAGGTTAACAAAACCAAAAATTGTAAAATCCTGTTACGGTGATTTAACCGTTACTCAGTGCAGATGGCAGCTCAAAACACTTTGAAGAGAAGGCCGTGGATGAGACGGTGTGCTAATTATAAACTATAAATTCAACTAAATTTTACATTTATTTATTTGAAGTCTTCTTTTGGTAACAACCGAAGATAATCGTGATCGTGTACATAAAGTACATTTTGTTACGCTAGGTCTGTAATGATGCTAAGAAATAAACAGTATCTGTGTTAATTATTTTATTAGCAATTTATTTTGTAGATGATAGAAAATTAGAGAAAACAATAATCAAAACAATATATTAATACGTTTTACGGATTTTACAGCAGTTACCCACTATTTACCGCATATTTACAATTAATAGTCAATTTTCATTTATTTAGATAGTCAGGACCGGCTTGAAATGATTCAGTTTCATGCGATGTGTTAAAAAATTTAAGTGCGCTAAGTTATTAACTGTTTATAGGAACTTTCCAAGATGAAAGATCATATGCAGGTAACCCAAGATTTGTAGAAGAAGTTGATCTATGACAACGGTGTCGGAGTACTTGTCAAATTCAAATTATACACGGCAAAATTATTTTATTGAATAGAATATGTAATAAAAGTTTAATAATGAAAAAGACTAAAACACGCATAAAAGTGTATGAAGCTTTCTTACGAACCTGGTTGCGTACTTACTGTATGTACAGAGATATAATTTAAATACAATAAAGTTTGTCAGTAAAAATTTTTGCCGATTTTTAGAGAAATATCGTGCATTAAACTTGTGTTTTTAAAAAGACATATTCAGACCGACCAAGATAAGGGTTAACAGTATGGGAATCTCAAATTTTCTCAATAATATTGTAGCTGCGGACCGCGTTAATTTTAATTCGGCTCGACTTTTAATTGTTGAAAATAAAATTTTCTTACTTACGTTTTTGCGCTGCCGTTCTCCAGTTAGTCGTCGTGGTTCTGCTAGGCCTAGCTGTTGATCCACGGCGAAGACCTCTTAACCCTTCTGCACGACAACACAAAACCCCACGTTTTTCGACACCAAAATTTAATGTTCTGCGATACAAAAGGCACATGTGCATTCTATGCAAGCGTAATTTACGTACTGGCCTTTTGCGATAATTCTCGCTTTTCAAAAAATGGATTTTGCGTATTAAAAGAAAAATGTATTCTCAACATAATTTAATTATAAAATAAACTTAAGCGTTACGCGGTGTTAACAAGTATAAACTTCAAGATTCTCGTTTTTTCTAATTATTTTATTTATTTGCAAAGTTTTTTTAAAGTCAGAAACGCATATTTGATAACATTTTTTTAATTATACGAGATTTCGGTATCAAACTTTTGATACGAGAAAACCATCATCAACTTTATTTTTTTGTCTAGTCGCTACAAAAGGGAGGTTTTGTATTCAATAGTATTTATTATTAATTATTACAAAATCAATAATGCGTCACACTTTATGGTTTTGTTGATAAAAATGTTTTTATACTCTATATATGGCTAAATAGGTTTAGTGGGCGTCAATGAAACAACACACGTTTATTACAAATTAAACAATTTCAATTTATGAAATCCTTTGAAACAGTTATAATCGTCGATATTCATACCTAAAGTCTAGTTTAGGTATATTGACGACACGTTGATTGTTTGGTCTTATAGTCAACACGAATTGTCTAGGTTACTTTATCATTTAGACAACCAAAACCCAGCTAGAGATCATTTCAGGACTAAAGAACCGTAAGGTGCGCGTCGGATAAATTCGGAATTTGACGATCATGCGAAATAAATTCTAACTAAAAACATCTGCTGTAAACAATGTACATTAACTGTAATGGCTTATCTTTAACTTGTAACAACTTGTGGAATAAACACCTTAAACGCCGTATGAAAAGTGTAAACGTTTTTTGGTTAGCTAGTGTACTGACTTCGGAACAAAATTGGTTTCTGCGCAGCGGTTCTTTAGTCTTGAAATGAACTCTATCAAATTTACTACAAAAATTGAAACTAATAGTTTTCTCCCATTTCTCAAAGCACACAATCTGTAGCATGTCAACATGCTCATCGATGCTTCTTCAGAAATTTCTAGAAATCTTTAAGCTTCTAAACCTATATGTATAAAGAACATAACGATTCTGCAAAAACTACAAGAAATGGTAGGCGTATACAAATGCTTATAAAATTTATTATATTGGGTTTTTCAATAGAGACGTTATGTTTTATAATTAAACAAAAACAAAATATTTGAGACAAAATAAAATTTCTTCTTTAATTTATAGTACCACTTATGACAATTATGTTTTGAATAACACATTATTTAAATATAGAATCTTAAGCTTTTGCGGTTTTCTTGATTACAATTATAAGCAACTTCCGGCTTAGACCGTGTCGTAGTTGAACACCCAGACTTTTTAGGCTTGGTCCTAGGCTTTACTTGAGAGTCAAAACAAAAAGTAAAATTTGGCTTTTGCCGTATTGTCGTTTGTGAACCCAAACAAACTGACGTTACGGACAATACGGCAAAGACCAAGTTCTACCTGTTGTTGCTTGGGCTTTCAATTAGTGACTGGGATCAAGCTTAAAAAATCTGGGTGTTTAACTATGACGATATCTTAGCCGAAAGTCGCTTATAATCTAACATTATTTAAATGTCCAACTTAACTTCGTTTGCTGTATAACCAAAAAAAAGCTTGTTTTGTTTTGATAAAATCAAGACCAATTTTATTTTGCTCTAGAGCTCAATCAGGAAACACACGACGCTTATGATAATCCAGCGGTTTCAGTCCTTATTTTATATGGATGTAAACCCAAATCTTTTTTTAAAATACAAGTTGTCGGTCTTAAAAAGCCAAGTTCTTGAGAACGTCGATTAACCGACCCATTTACATCTTCTGTAACACTGGCAACAACGTGAATTTTTTTTAGTATCTTGCATTTCTTTGTCTATTTGGTGTTCTGCTATCGTACAGAAAGATGATTATGTATAAACATTTTGTATATATCATTTTACGCGTTCAATAGTGTTAATAGTATTTTTTAGATTTAATGTTTGTATGTTACGTAATGTAAATTTATTTTAATGTTTATTCTAAAAATTTTAACAAACAAAGAAAAAACATCGACTGATTGTGGGTGTATCTGAAATAGGACAACAAACTTCAAAAATAGTTTCCGTGTGGCGTTAAATGAAAATTGTTCCTTTAAAGATTTGATCTAAAGTGGCCTAGTTTTGAGATATTTGCAATTAAAGATTTCAAGTCAGTCTTGATTATCTAAACAAATGGAAATTGACTGTTTTTTTTAAATTTTTTGTTATCTACAAAATAAATTCTTAATAAAATAATTAAAGCAGATACTAACGATTGTTTCTTAGCATTACTGCTGACCTAGATTTAAAAAAAAATATTTGTGTACATGATCACGTTTAACTTTGGTTCTAACCAAAACAAGATTACAGATAAATAAATGCAAAATGCAGCTTTCTTAGAACTGAGTTTGACAATCTACTTTAATTCTGCCTCAATTTCTTTCACAAATCTCGTCAGTTGATGTTAAGTAATTCGTATAAATGTACTTGTACTTCATAATATTTAATTTTAATTTTCTCTTTATTATGTACAACTGGAGAATACAGTGATATTGTGTTAATGTGAGGTATATCTTCCCCCCTAATAGACAATTGGCTTCGATAAACTATTTTGGGGTATATGCAAACACTTAGAGAAATTGGAGGTGTTCTTTTTACCTACGAAGGCCGTGATTGAGAAAAACCACCCTATGCAAAATTAAAACTTTAATATTTGTTTTGCTTCAATGTATGTGCAGGTACTGCAAACTGTAGAAGATCGGTTACAAAACAGTACTACAGAAATAAGTCGTAAAGTTAATGTGTATGCGGTATATCATGTTTTAAAAAATTATTTTGTGTACCTTTACCATGTTCAAGACCAACAGTTATCCGACGTTGATTTTGAACCGCGACGTTAGTTTTGTGAGTGCTTGCAACAACAACAAGGTCTAGATCCTGACTTGAGTGCTCAAATATTATTTTCAGATGAGTGTTATTTTACACAAAATGGAGTTCTAAATTTTCACAACGCGCATGCTTAGAATAAAAGAAACCATCATAAAATTTAACGTAAAGTAACTTTTAGTAGCGGTTTTCTATGAATGTTTGGGCGGGCATTTTAAGAAATAGTTAATTGGATCGTTTATTAGTCGAAAGTTACAGAAATACTTGTTTTATATGTTAATTTGTTTTTGCAGTTTTTTTTTTAAATTGAATTATGACTGAATTAAGTAACATTGCCTACATTTAAACATCTGTAAATACGTCATATTTTAGCTGTTATCTATTGTACTAGAAAATAATGTGCAGAATAACAACTTGATTTAACGACAGTAATGTAACTACGCTTTATCCGATAACGTTATTTTGTATTTATTTTTATTTTTGTTGTCAGCAAATTGTTGAAAAAAAATGGCGTTTCTTAGGACAGTTTATTTTTATTCGTGGATTCAACCACTTTAGAAGACTTAAATAATGCAACAGGTCCGTAATTCTCGATTTAATTTGCTAAAAATATTGATTCTTTTGAATGTTTTAATAGAATTTTAACATTTTTTGCTTGTATTATGCTTTATTTTTACATGCTAAAATAACATCCCGTTAATCAGATATACCCTATAATAATTGTACAGTACATTTCTATGTTCAATGTTTTCTACCAGTTTAAAACTTAAAATCATAGTTTAAATTGATAAAGAAGATCTATTTTGAATACTTCAGTGTTGATATAACCAACCAACAATAGTCCACAAAAGTCTTTAAAGTTAATGACTTAACTGGACGTATTAAATATTAAGACAATTGTTTCGGTTTTTTTTAATGATACTTACGACCATCTTCTGAAAAGACATCTACGCACAAATTAAAAATTAACAACATTAACCCTCATAAAAAATTTGTCAAAAATTTATGATGAATTCTTCTGACTTTTAAAAAATATTTATAAAATGTTGGTAAACTTATTACTTTAATGAAAGTTAGTTTTTCTCTAGTGCTAAAATGATAAATTCCATATAAATAACTTTAAAGTTGTCTTTTTTTCAAAGAAAAAACATATAGCACTTTAAATATTTAAAATATTTAATTTTAATATATATAATAATAATAAATAATTAATTTGTTTATGCTAAAAATAAAACTATTTCTTTTTTACATAACCTAGAAATAAAATGCATTGACAAATAAACAACAGTTTATAAGTGTGAGCAGCACTCGATTCCACAATAAAAACATTTACAGAACATACCAAAGGAAAACAACTATTTTAATAATATAATATATAAAATACTCTCACACACTAACACAACTAATCTTGTTTTACTACCAATTAACTACCTATTATTAACTTTAACACTAACCTTACCACTAACCCTAATAATAACATTACTTATACTAAAATAATAAATGTCCCACGTCTAACAAAAAAAATTATTTATGTACAACAAAAACATTATTTACAACATATACAGTAGAACTAAAGATAAAAGAATAAAAAAACACGATGTATATCAACTAGGCTGTTTAGATTGCAATGAATGCTATACTGTACAAACTGAACAACAGGTAAAAAATTGGCTTAATAATCATAAATGTGAATGTACTTCAAAAAAATAAAATACAGTATTAGCCTACATAAAAATAATATTAATTTTAACAACGATACTAATAATTTGAGCAACGTGCAATAATTTAAATTAATTTAAAAAAAAATTAAAACTGCAAGATTATTTTTATAGGAAAATAATATTATGCAGTTAATATTCATTTATTGGTTTTTATCATTCTTTATGTCGTGCAAACATTTGTGACTGTACAATTAATAATCATTTGTTTGTTAAGCGTCAATGTACTTTGTTTTTATTTATAAACTTGCTATTGATGATTTTATTCATTTTTGTATTGTAGTGTTGCAAGCTTCTTGCTAGTATGGACCTTGTCTGGGCTAGCTCACATTGTCGAAGAATAGGCGTGGGTCTAGATACCGGTTATATTAATAAATTGATAAGGGCGCCATATCAAAATTGTTTGCTTAATAAACAATAGAAAAGAGAGTCACTTTAATAGCGATAGCTATTACACAACAACATCACAATAATAGTTATTAGCGTTTAACTGGGTAATATAGACAACACACTGCACCCAAATGTAACATTTAACAACGTAATGTTTTTACGCACGACGCATAGTCAATCGAATCACCAATTACACCATAAGTAGTTATTTGTGATAACACCGGGTACAAACTGATCGCAAACAAAACGTTTAAAAAAAACGCAGTAGTTCAGTCAACAATGCGACATGCTTCCTAAGCATGTATTGGTTACTGCGTTTTCAGCCTGTAAGTCTTAATGTGTTAGGTATAACTTTGCTAAACCATGTCCAAAAGAACAAAATGAATGTTATTGTTAGTAAATAATACTTCTAAAAAAATTAGTTCATGTGACTCAAGTTTGTGGTCATTTAATATTTTAGGTAACCAACAATTCTGAGATCTTATACAAAAGCTGGCACTACACATAAGAGAAAACAGAAACAAGACAGTAAAAAAAAGATAAGGCTGAGTATGTTAAAAGAAAACATTTTGTTGGTTTGCCGTGTAACACTTGCAAATTTAAATTTTTTTGCAAAGAAATGAAATAAATGATGAATTCTGAAACTTGTCGCATTCTGAAAGAAGAGTTTTGCATATAGGTATGTAAAATAAAAAAGAAAATGATATGCTGAAGGTTACAATAGTAAAAATAATACTTTCAAGTATGTTCAAAAAATAGTTTAGGATTAATTCTTCATGTAAGTAAGCACTTTTACTTTACAATCCTAGAGTATAAATATAAACGATAGATTTGTTTACAAAGTTCTTTCAAAAACCCCAAAAGGCAGCACTACACACAAACGTGACAGAAATCGTTCGATTAATTTTGTTCTAAAAACTGAGTTTTATACAATGTGTATCGTTGTCGATTAAAGAATAAACACATTTTGTTTGCTAAACTTGGCAATAAAGAAGAAAACAAAACACAAAATGGTGATTAATTATTTTGAGCCAGGCCACACAACAGCAGATAGTTTCCATTATCAGCGGAACTCTTTCTAAAGTAACAGGTTAAACCTACGATTTCTCAGACTGCATAAATACACGACAAATAAAGGTATTGTTAATGTTAAAGAAATGAAGCCAACAAAATGTGCGACAACCAAATAGAGTGTATTTAAAGAACAAGAAGAGGAGACTTCTATCTTTTATTTAAAGATTCATATTTTGAAACTGAACCATCAAACATTTTACATTTTCTACAAGCTAAAGCAACAAAGCCCAGCGAGATAAATCATCCGGAATATTTGGTTTAACCAAATGGTTTTCCAATTGAAAAAAGGTAAAATTGTCATGTTAAAAGTGTTTTGGTGTGATTTTCGTACCGTTACACCTGTTAATTCATATTGGGAAAATTCCTTCGATGACGTCACAACCTCCTATGTAGTGAAAATAATGTTGCACCTACGTTGATTAAGAATATCGAAACCTTTGATTAATTACTACAATTCTAACCGCATTGGAATGCTCACTTACTAAAATATCCATATTAATCTGAGAGAAACTTGGCGCATCTAGTTTTTTCTTTTAAATTGTTTATTTTAGCAAATGTTAGAAAATTATTGGAAAGGTGCAGCTAGCTAACCGCATACTTAAAAAAATAACTTGTAAGTATTGTATTTCCTACAAGAACTTTGTTTAATTTACTTTTCAGTCGTTTGCACGTACGACTGTACGTACATACCGGATTGTTGTCACAATTAATTATAAAACTCTTTTTTGTGTGTAATATAACATTAAAGGGTGTGCTCGGGTTCCTTTAATTATCAAGATATGGCATATTTGTATTATATTTAGCAACGTGAATTTGTTCTTTTGGAATGTAAAAGTTTAATCTTATGTACAACGTTTTGTCCAACCAAAGGAGGGTTGTATCAACAATTATTGTTTGTGATCTATACCTATGTACTAGTAATTGATCGCATATAAATTTATCTTGCTATTTTTTTTAACCTTTTTTTTGTGATAAAATAGAAATACATTCGTGTTTCAACTTATGTGTTGTCATTTGTTCTTTTTCAGCTTTGGATAGATTTAAACGGTGTTTTCAATTCTAGTTTCTAACAGTTTTGGCGCCGTTTTAATTTTACGTTATAATTAGCACATCTAGACCTGCGATCCACTTGCCGATTTACCTGAGTTAGTCGCCAGCAATTAAGTTACAAAAACATCTTTGTAACAAAATGCTTTAAAAAATGTTGACACAGTTGCACTATCAAAAAGAAAAAAGTTTTGGTTAAATATATCATCTTGTAATTAAGTTGCAAAATGGATTGTAGTTTTGTTTAATCAAATCATAATAAATGTGTTTTTGTATACTTTTTGTTTGTTTGTTATGTTTATTTTAGCCGCTTAAAACCCTTGTTAAAAAGTACCTATGCAGATATAAAGATGCCCTCAAATATTGGCAGGACCATGCCAGTAAGACATACCACCGTAACTGTGTAGAGCGCGCAAGAAAGTTTATGAGAAATTTTGATTTGGGGAAAGATGTTACTACTATGCTTGACAAAGCGAAGAACAATATAATCGAAAAAAATAGAATGCGTTTCATACAAATCATCAAAACGATTAAATTTTGTGGCCGGAATAATTTACCTCTACGAGGACGTCGTGAAAAGGGCTCAATGAAAGACGATCTTACACAGAAAACTGCTTCAATAGGTACACAGGGTATATTTAGGTCTTTGCTAGCGTTTAGAATGGATTCTGGGGATACTACCTGAATTCAGCACTTTCAAGATGTGGGGGAAAACAGCACAATGGTTAGTGGAAAAATCCAAAATGATCTAATTTATTCCATGGGAAAGCAAACTATTTTTCTATTTTGTGTGATGACAACAGACTCAGCAAAAATGGAACAGCTAAACCTAGGTTTTAGGTTCGTCGACGTACAAAAATTCATGATTTGAGAGGATTTCCTTGGTTTTGTCGATATGAAATCTACAACGGGGTTAGAAATCAAAAAAGCAATTGTCGCCGAGTTATCAAGAATGGGCTTAAGTTTCAGCAACCTCCGCGGTCAAGAATACGATGGGGGATCCAATATGGATGGTCATCACAAAGGTGTACATGCACTTATATTAAACGAACAACCTTTAGCATTCTACACTCACTGCTTTAGTCATTCACTAAATTTAGCTATTTTTAAAAGCTGCGGGATAAGTGCTATAATCAATATGATAGGAATTGTCACCAGTGTTTCTGACTTTTTGAATGCGTCTGCAAAACGAGTGAATTTATTGTAGAGTATCATTAGCGAAGAAAATATCTCTGAAACTAGAAAGAAAAGACTGAACACGCTTTGTGCCACTAGATGGGTGGAAAGGCATGATACAATTTTGACGTTTCAGGAACTATGATTTTAACAGCACTTGCAACTTTGGTACATGACGAAGATCTCAAAACATCAAAAAATGCAGTAAGCTATAATGCCGCAATTCAAAGGAGTGACTTCATCATCGCAGTATGGATAACTGTGCATTGTTTCCAGCGTTCAGTTTATTTAAGCAAGATATTGCAAACACCAAACTTAGACCTTTCCATGGCTCTTGAAAACGTTAAGATTCTAACTCCTGTTTTGAAGGATATGCGAGCTGACTGCAATCAGGTATTTGACCATTTATTTGAGGACGCCGAGAGCAACGCCAATAAGCTTCTGATTGAGATAAAGATGCCTAGATTATGTGGCAGGCAAACGAATAGAAATAATGTGGAGTCGGGGCACCCTCGCGACTACTACAGAAGAACTATATTCATTCCCTTTTTGGATCATTTCATGGAACAATTGGAATCGCGGTTTAACCATCGTATGGAGTCTGTAATAGCCCTTATTTATGATATATAATTTATGAAACATGCAACTTCTGCGATAATTGCTGTTAGTATGGTATACGAGAATGATATCAGCGTTAACGAAAATCAACTACAAGCGGATATTTTTCTCTGGAAAAAAAGATGGGAGGGAAAAACGGGTGTCTCATCAACAACCGTGGCAGCCCTTAGTGCTTGCGATGATTTAACTCTTAGCATAAGGACACTACTTTTGATTTTCGCTACTTTGCCAGTTACAACTGCAGCATCCGAAATAAGTTTTTCTACCTTAAAACGGCTTAAAACTTATCTGAGGTCCACTATGCGAGAGGATCGTTTGAATGGACTCGCACTATTGAACATCCACCACGAAATCGAAATTGACCACCAAAAAGACCATTTTGCCACTATGAAGCCAAGACGCATGCAATTAACAGATTGCAGCGGATGCGGCGACAATCATGAATATTTATTTTGTTATTTTATATTCATTATTCATATTTCTATATTTTATTTATGTCTATTATGAATAAAACACACATACTTTCATAGGGCGAGCTTTTCTTATTTTTTTGTCGCGCTGGCTCAAAGTTTGAGTTGGGCCCCCTCCTTTATCAAATCCTGGGACCTCCACTGAACGTCGCCAACTACATTTTTAAAACGACGCATCGTACAGGGCGATGAATAATAAAAGATTTTAACATAACAATAGAAAATTCATCACAAGTTGCATTATGTTTTTTAAACTATTGGACTATTTCCACTCAAAACTTTTTTGTAAGTTCTATCTTGCAATTGATTCTGTAATGAATTTAGTTGGTATGTAAATATGATATGTTTTTGACTTACAAGTTAATAAATTGTAGTGGCTTGATGAAGTGTATAATTTTAATTTTTTTTATAATCTACTCATAAGCTGAGTACACAAATAAGTTCAAAAACTAGTAGAACTAAAAAATAGCTGTACACGTAAATGAGTATTTATAAAATGTTGCTTAAAGAGTAACTTTGTAAAAGTTTATTTTTATTCTTACATTCATTTATGTTAAATAATTTTATAGAAACCAGCCTGATAGAATAGTTACGTTTTAAATATTAAAATATCAAATTTCATTTAACCTTAAAATAAAATCAAAATTAATTCTTTTTAACATAAAATAGCAAATAAAATGACTGTTTTTACGTTACGTTTAAATACTTTTAAATTGCAGAAGCAATGTGCTTTTATTTTTAAAATCAACGTTGTTTAATACAATTTTTAAAGTATAACTTTTAATATACAAATTGGAGGATCATTGTGGAACCATTTATTTAAATGATATTTTTATTAGTTTTAGTACTTATATATATCTATAGTTTTCAGAATGCGATTCTGTATTTATATTTTTAGATAATAATTCTGGAAAAAAATTACTTAAAAAATGTATTTTGTTTTTGTTTCTGAGATTTTCACTATATTTTGATTTCTATATTAAGGGTGGGTTTACAGAAATTAAATCAAATATTTAATCAAAATTAAAGTTAATGTGATTGGTTAAATTTTGATAAACAACCAATCAGATATCAGAATTTTAAATTTAATCACGATTAACCGAATTTTGATTTAATTTGCTTCTGTAATTTTTTTTTAAATTTGATGTTTTTATAGCCGTAATTGTTTGGACAAGTACACATTAATAATTTCTAGTAGGAATGTTTTTGATTGATCAGCTACAATTTCAAGAATTGATTAAGACCGATAAGCATTATGAGAGCGCCACGTGCATGCAAAATTGTACTCAATCACTCTAAAATCATCAGCCAACGAAATTAATTACAGTCCGGTACCAGGCAATGACGTGTTACGGTATTAAAAAATATTCAATCAAGCTTGTCGTAAGAAATATAAAGATGAGAAATCAGTAGTACTACGTTAGCGTGCAATATTGTTGATTAATGCAGTACGTAGCCGTAAGACCTCTCATATCGTATTAAAAAACAATTAATTTATTTACGATAATAATTGCACAATGCAGCTTAACAATTAACGGCCTACGCTAGTACAATGCTTGATTCATCTCTATACAACATGCATAGCCACTAATTAATATACGACCTCATGGCTTCATTAGATTTAGACGTGATTGATGCCAATTAGAGTCGATAATTTAACGTTACGAGATGTTAATAGGGCGTTAGCGAGTCGCAAACCATGCAAGAATATGTAGATGAAAAGCCGCCAAAGGTTAATTTAATCGACCAGAAACGTACAAGTAACTCTCACTAAAAGGTAATGCCGTTAAAATTAAAATACAGCGGGTGGGTGTTGCTACTTATGTAAACTCGTAAACCAAACAGCAAAAGTTTGTTGCAACTTTTGATATGCACGCAAAGCTGCAATGAAATTTTCATCCTCGTTTTGATACCGTTTCATAATTAAGAGATATACTATTAATGAGAACATTTGTATTCCGTAAGCAAATATATTTACTCGACTACAATTAATTATGCAGGAAGAGGAATGCGAAATGCATAAAATACATAAGATTACAAAGCTAGGGAAGAATAATTAAGCTGGGCGTTTCCGCGCAGTGTTAGAACCACCGCGACTAATTCATACCAACACAAGGGACCCATTGTATTGCAGAACGCATATCATTAGTTATTATAGTTGTAATTGTTACACGAAGATATCTACCATACCGCAGATGACGCTGTACATATAAAACTCTATTAAAAACTCTTCTATTCGTTATCCATTTTAAACATGCTTTTTATAATTCGTTTTCTCTTAACGGACACTTTTCGTCTTACCCAAAAAAAAACGCTCATTGCCTTGCACAAATTACATCGTTTTAAGTGCGTTCTTTACGAAGAAGTTTCTAAATAAAGTTGCGTCGTTCTCTAGAATGATATAACTAGAACTCGTAAAACTTTCAAAATTGAAATTTTCTAGAATAACGACAGTTCGCAAAAAGTTTTCTTCTAATGTTTAATTAATGATGTCGCTTTTACCAATTTTCTTAGATGAGTCGTTATCATCATAAAAAGTGTAGCTAATTTTGAGACTTAGTTTTAACTAATAGTAAATACTCAAATCATCAATACAACATATCATACCGATGTTTATTATTACACAAATATGCGGATACATGCTTAATATTCTTTGTAAAATATGCATAAGTTAAATATTTTATAATTTAGAAAATTAACATTTTAATTAAAAATTAACGTTTACTGTCTGAGATTGTCGTTTCTTAACTCTAACATCTCCAAATTAGTATGAAAATATTGTCTTATCCTTAAGAATTTTCAAAAGTAATTTTTTGGCGTTATTAAAGGTATAATTTTGGTTAACAATTTTCTTATAATAACTAATGCAGCATCTATAATTTTAAACATTTTGGAAACAAGGCTTGATACATATACAAGTATTTCATGCGTCACTACGTTAGAAAGGAGCGAGAGCACTCAAGCAACAACAGGTTTTGCATTTTGCAGTATATCCACTTAACATATATCTACAGGCTCAAACACAATAGAAGCACCTGAAAGCTTTAAAGACTGCTTTTTAGTCTAGAACGTAAGTTTCAAGGTTGAACCCGTGATATAACGAGTCTTGCGTTCTTTCTGTTACTTGTGTTAGTTTTATATTTTCATTTTTAATCGAAATAGAATATTTATGTAAAACATGTGAATTTATCACAATAAATTATATTGTGCAGATGCATCTATAAATTTTCAAAATTTATATATATAATGCGATAGAACATTTTTCTCAGAATATGTAGCAAAGATAATAATTTTGTAATAATAACTGAATAAATTACTATTTTAGGAACTTTATTCACTTTTAATGCTAGGTTTATTCTGATTGCCTAGTTAGCAGAATTTAAAGTTGGTACTTAGAGATACCATGAATATTATGGTTTAACTGATTATGTTGACATTCATTATTGCAATAAAATTATACTTATTTTAATCTATCTTAAAACGTTTTAATTGTGAATATCTTTATATCCGAGAGAAGCTCGGATATAAACCGGAATTTCATTAACGATACTGAACTAGTAAATGCGCGCAGATGATTATATGAGAAGATGCATTTTGCTATAGTATATACTAATATTCAATGTTATTTTATTAGTAGCTATTATAAAATTGTTACAATTTTAAAAACTATAACTTAATGTATTATTAATAAATATTTTAATATAAAGTTGTGAAACCAAATGAGATATTATTGATAATAATTTACAACTTGCGTTATGCATATTTCCTACTAACTAAAATGGCAATTACAATAAATATACTATACATTTTCTAATTATACACTATCTTGCAACAACAATAAATGAAAATGACGAAAAAACAGATTAGAATAAATTATTGAGATCAAAAACCGTTCCTCATTAATTACATTGTAAGTGTAATGATTTTTAAGATAAAATGTACACTCAAGAAAAGAAAAAACAAAAAACCATATGCTTCTAAGTACAAACCAGTGATGAGCATTTACACGTATGCGGATTTTTTTAAATTTTTATCAGGAACTGTAGAGCTATGAAAAGTGCTATTAGAACTCATTACTAGTAAAAAAAAAATTTTATTGCAAGATGTCTTGAGCGTGAATATTAGAAATTTATTCAAAGTTATTAATTGTTAAAATAGTGATCTAAAATTACACACATATACTTAACTTGACCAGAACCAGAGGCGTACCTAGGGTAAATAGCGCTTGGGACAAACACCGATCTCGCGCCCCTCCTCCCCCACATAAAGTGCTTAATTACAATTTTTTAATACATGATCACATAAACTTTTAATAAAACGTTATTATTCATTATAAATAAACAATTTGTTTATATAACATATATTACAAATTTATTTTTCTAGCTTTAGTTGCTGCAAATTTCTTAATAACATTGTCAAAATCAATTTCTACGGTAATTTCTCGCTCTATGCTTAGTAAACCGAGATCACAGAGACGGCTTTGGCCCATCGAAGCTCTCAAGTAAGAGTTAATCAGTTTAAGTTTACTGAATGATCTCTCGCAACTAGCTACAGACACAGCTATTGTTAGCAATATTTGCAATGCTATACGCATATTAGGGAAAACGTTTTCGTCTCCATATTCAACTATAAACATAAGTAGTTGCTCGGCACTTGATATTTTTTCCTTACGGCTAGTAAGCATCATTCTACAGTTCAAAATTTCTTCGTACAGTTCTCGTCCATCCACATCAGAACTGTAGACTTTGCCAAATTTTTTACATTGATCTTTTAAGTGATTGATTTCCGTATTGAAGCAAAACCCTTCCACATCAAGAAGAAATCCAAACTTTTCTTTTAAACCTTATTTTATTATAAATGTAAGTAGGTTCAACAATTTCCGTCAAAGTACTGATGAAAATAGTGATTGATGTAAAAATGTGGATTTATATTTATCTTATAATTCAGTTTTACCATATTCTAATTGTAAACATTGTTATTTGTATTGTTGTATAAACTAAAACCAATCAAGCTTCATTAGTGCGTATCGAGCCGATTCGACACTTAGTTTTAGTAATAACAAATCTCTTGATAACAGTCGGAAAAATACAATTTGATATTTTACTTTAATTTATTGATATTTTGTTTAAATAGTTACTGCAACCTCACAAAAGCTACAAAAATTTTTGGAAATGTTTAATTACTATAGATGATGAATTCCGCAAGCAACTGCTCTTAAAGCACCTTTAAATACATTATTAAATGAATGTACCGAAAAAAAACTGTCCCATTCAAGAGACCGAAAAAGCTTTAGAAGCTTATGACAGTTACAAGCAAATAATAATGAGTGCATTGCTGTTAAAATTTCCAGATGCAAATGCGCATTTGAGTATTTACACAAAAGTCTACAATGCTGCGATGGGTGAAGTTTTACAACAGAACAATAAAAGTGGAGATCACGAACCCATAGTATTCTCTTCATCCAAACCGACCGAAGCTCAAAAGAAGTACAGCAGGTACGATAGGCAGTTGCTAACAATTTATGAAACTATCAAGCACTTTAGGCACTATTTGGAGAGTTGAGTTTTTATCATCTTTACCAACCACAAAGTACTAATATATGCATTCAACGGCTCTGCAAACATCTCAACTGATACAATGTCCCGAGTGGAAAGCTTCACCATTTCTGCAATAAGCCAAAATGACTTTTCGGAAGCACAGAAACTTCTACAACAAAAAAGCAAAAAAGCAATCACTTTACCTAAGTTTTAGTTTCCGGTTCCAACACTTACTTATGGTATGAAACATTGTACAGGCATTGACTCCATGTACCGCAATTGTACACACGACCAATCGCAAACGACATTAACAACATTGCACACCCAAGTGTTAAAAACACAAAAAAAACAAATCACCAAAAAGTATTTTTGGCTAAGCATAAACAAGGATGTCAACGCTTGGATAAAATTTTGCAGTAAATGTCAAAGGAGTAAGACCCACAAACATACAAGATCACCGCTTGCAGAGTTCAAAGACACAGATGTTCGATTCAAGCACGTACATATAGACCTTGTTGGTCCTCTACCCATATTGAAAACAAACAGTATCTATTAACGATTATTGACCGCTTTACAAGATTAGAAGCATGCTTTTATCAGACATTTCAGAATAAACTTGTGCACGGACATTTGTGGACACATGGGTATCTCAGTTTAGACTGCCTGTAGACTAACAACACATAGAGGATGTTACGTGAGAAATTTTCACAACGGAGCACCCTGTATATCGACTTAAAATTAGTTTCTGGTTTTGACGCCCTCTGCCGACCTTTTTGGTTACTGAGAGGTTGCAAAGCCATTCTCAACTACGTGAACGGGTCGGTGTCGAGGATCTTAAACTGATTCTTAAATTTTTAAGAACATCCCTTGTGATGAATACAAATTTATAAGGCGATTGCGAATTTATTACGATTCTTTCGGCACAGGGTAAGATATTTTGTCTCCAATCTATTAAGATTTCTTCGTAATTTCTGTATTAATGTGATAGCCGGTTCCACCACGTTGCAAGCACCTGTTCGCTTCAATAAGTAATAAGAATGCATACGTGCGATTGATAAATACCGCTACCGAGCGTATAAGCTGTTGGGGGGGCCTGCTACTTAAACAACAACGAGGTCTCGTCGAACAATGCGTCGGAGATGCTGATTTGTGGATAAAAATCGACTGTGTTATCAACCACCTGTTCGAAATTACAACCTACAGCATTCGATACAACGGGTTTTTATATCGCATTTAATGAATTATTAATACTGATTTTGTAGCTTCCTATTCTTCGTGAGTTATTGTGTGACACGATTTGCTATTCAATATTTATTACAGGCTGCTAGCGGGGGAAAACGTTTTCTTTGCGCAAGTGGACACTAGACTTTGGGTAAGTTTATTTGATTAATTTTTATATCGCTGTCACGAAAGTTACTCACAGAACTTTGGTTAATGTTAATGTCCGTAATTACGTTTACTGTTTATATACCAATAAGGTAATTTCAATTATCATTTAAATTGTATCGCATGCTGTGTACAAACAATATTTACTATAAAATTTTCTTCGCTGTTCGCTTCGACTTGACTTACATATGTATGATGTGTTGCCGATACTGCTGGCGTTTATGCACTGAGAATTAGATATAATCCTGTTAATCTTTTATGTCGCTAAATTAAAGTTTTTATATTTGTTAATCATACTTAGTAATATTTCGAGCATTGATGAGTGGAGAAATTTTATATATTCTTGTTAATCTTCTACGTTAATACATTAAAGTTGTTATACTTGTTAATCTCTCTTTTATTTTTTTCTTTCTCTTGTAATTGTCGTTACCTATTAACAAATTTTGGCTACTCGAACATTAGAGTAACAAGAATTACAAACCTCAAATTTTGTTACAAGTTTGGACCGTCTGTCGTGATCGAGGCACAAGTGTTAATTTGGATTTGATCTGGCGCCCTTAAGTATAATTCCCTTGAACCTTCCCTATCTCCGACTGTGTGAGTTGGCCGTGCAAGGTTCGTAAGACCTAAGGCTTGTAACAAGGAACCTAATTTAAAACTGTTTTATTTATAACCCTCCGAGAATTAATTGGAATTGATTAAACAAGAACAAAGAAAATAAAAATCTACCAACGGCAACAACCAAAGCTACCTTTTCAACACTAAATACTACTACACAAAGCAGCGGCGTCCCGGATATCTTGGGAAAGGTGAAGAGGTACTGTTCATTTCCCTGCGAGATATTGCAATCAATAGCTGCATTTGTTCAATGTAAGCGATTCTATAGAAAAGGAATGCTGTAGCGTCTAAATATAAATATTTTAACATTATGCATATTATGAAAAGTTAACTGCAACGGCGAAGACAAAGGAAAAACGACAGCTCCGGAACGGAGCGAGGGCCATCTAGTTTTGAAGCATGTTTAAACCGAGACGCGTGGTAAATAAACTATATCTAAACACGTTGCGATTGCGATTTTTTGTTTAAATTGATGCAATCGTGCACTTTCTAAATTACCATTCTGCTAATCAGGTACCGCTTGTATGTATTTACTGCTTTCTAACCAATAAACATGTTATTTTTATATCGGAAATTGTTATCATTCGGTTATTGTTATCAAAAACCCTAACTCCCAATGTGATTCTATTAAGCGGGGTGCACTGTATTTTGAAAACCACTAGATTGATTTTTGAAAATAAATTATCTACTATATTTGTCTGCAATTTTTTTTTGATCTGTTCAAGCAAAGCTTTTATTCAAATTGAATTAATTATAAGATACATTTCAAGAAACTGCAACAATCATTTAAAACAAAGTAGGCTTGCTGCCATTAAACAAGAAAAATAAGAAACAAACAAGAAAAATAAAACAATGAATAATGAAACAACAAAGGAAGGACTAAATTTGATTTTGAAAATGGCCACCATTCGCAGCAACGCAAGCCTGTTTCAATATTAGAGGAGACACTTCCAAGATCTGCCTGTTTGTATTTTATATCTTTTAGTGCAGCTACTATTCTAGCCGCTAGTTCTGTGTTTACTGGTTTCTCATATACAGAGGTCTTTATCTAAACCCAGAAAAAAATTTAGAAGAGTTAGATCGCGGCTCTTTTCCCAATCCACTTATTTGGATATTTTCCTAGTAGTACTATGACTTATCGGGTTGTGTAAGCCAGTGTTCTATTATATTAAAACCAAAGTTTTTGTCAGATGTTTTAAAGTAAGCTCTGGCAGAACGTTATTTAAGAAATTAAAATCATGTTTACCATTCAATCGGTTTGAGAGAATGTAAGATCCAATAACATACTCTCCTACCAATCCAGACTATACATTTATTAAAAAAAGCTTCGTCTGTAAATAAAATTAAGTTTAGAACTGCTGCTGAAGATTGGACGTTCAAGAAACTAACGACAAAACAACAATCTTGGCTGGAAGTCTTCCGGTCCCAAAGCTTTTTGTCTAGAAAAGGGATAGAGACATTGTTCCTTCAGAACTTGTCAAACTGTCATGTCATTTAAATCTAACCTATTTGCTGAACAGAACAGAACAGCTTCTTCAAATGCAGGGATTTGACGAAATCTATTGGAATTTCCACCAATTGTTAGGCAAAAACTATCAGTTTCTGACAAACGTCTACATATTCTTCTAAAAACGCGGCAACTTGGTTGTTGACGATTTGGATATCTTTTCCGATAAATTCTACAAACTTCTAGTGCATTACGCCTTGCCTCTTCGAAAAAAAAACATGACAAAAAGTTCAAGGTTTTGATAATTATACATTTTTATAGGCAAAGCCTACTTTCTTTTAAATGATTGTTACCGTTTGTTAAAATTTATGTTGTAATTCAATTTGAATAACGAAGTTTTTTGAACAAATCGAAAAATATGTTTCAGACAAATGTTATAGTAGATAGTTTAGGGATTTTATAAACATTGTTTTTTCAAAAATTGATCGAGTGGTTTTCAAAATATCTTTTTTTTTAAATTTTGGATCGGTCACCATTTTGTTATTTTATAAAATAGAAAAAAAATGTGTTACGTGCATAAATTTAAATAATGCATTATCCTGTATACCAGTTTAATTAAAAATTACTTTTATATTTCTCGACGCCATCTATCGGGTTCGTTGGTCACTTTGTATTGAGTAAGCGATATCCGGCGTGATTACCGGCATTTTGACTTTAACATCGTGCCTGTTATTATCTATGTCTGCGTGAACTGAAAATCGCTTTTCTAAAATCATCCACGTGTTGGGACACGATGGAAAATAGAAGTTTTCTTAATTAACTCAGTTTATTCACGCAGAGTAAGTGGTTTTGGTTCTTTCTTTAATTAAAGGTAATTTTTATGTCTTTTGTTAGCGCCATGTGCTACCTCCTAACTAGGGGCATTCTGGTTATAATTTAACGTCCACCAGGGAAAGTTGTGGCTTCGTTACGATCGTGTGGAGTATTCGAATCGTCAACGGCCGTTCCACCATCATCTGGCCCATTAACATCGATAAATATTTTGAGGGGACGATGCTAACTTTTTATAAGGCCTACGAGTAGAACTAATTAAACCACAAAAAGGGGTACAAAGCATTCGACAACCGGGTTATATGATATATACTTTCTTTTACCTTAAGTAACGATTTTTGTAGATTTCACTTTCGTGAGGAATTAGTTTGACACGACTTGCTATTTCAAATTGCTTACAGGATTACGTGTCGGGGAAAGTACTTTCTTCACGCCAGTGGAAGTTCCTGTGTTTTGGTAAGTGATTTTATATGTTTTATCTCGTAGTCAACCAGGTCGCTCACGAAACTGTTGTGAATATTAATTCCGTAGTAATTTTTCTTGCTTATTGCTTATTGTGTATGACGTATGTTGTGTACTACCAATAATTATTATGATAGTTTAATATTAATACCGTAATTATTATCATTATTTCGTGTATCTCGCATGCTGTATACAAATGATATGTACTCTAAATTATTCTTCACTATTCATGTCAACGTAATTTACCTATGTATTGTGTGTTGCCGATACTACTGGTTTTCGTCATCAACGATTCTAGATTAAAGTTGTTATTGTGGTTACTTGTTCTTTTATGACAACATACCTGTCTCTTTGGATCGTCGTTATCTAATAACAAACGCTGGCTACTCGAACAGCCAAGTATAAGGATTACGAACCTAACATCGTGTTACAAGTGTTTACCGCCTGTCTTGAGCGGGACAGAAGTTACTTTGGGATAAGCTCTGGCGCCCTGAAACACCTTTTATATATTTCTTGGGAACCTACCCCTCTCACCGACTATTGTGAGTTGGCCGTGCACGTTCGTAAAACCAAAAAAAGCTTGTAACAAATGTAAATACAAATATTTTAGAGAACCGAAACCAAATGCTGAAAGTTTTTGTATTTTTAAGCTTCCGTTAGTCGCACTTGGTCTGCGAGACCGACCAGAAATTTCATTTGGCGGTATTCTGAAATCAACATGGGAACCACCTCCCACTCCGTATACTTCTTAATGGGCTGCGACAAAACAGTAGTTGTAATGTGAGTGTTGCAAGTAGTAGTTTTGTCAAAAATATTTCGTCCTACGGTGTGAAGGTGCGACAAATCTCGTTTTATTTTTTATTATCGTTTTTTTTTATTGTCAGGTAAGTTTTCTGTATTTTTTAAGTAATAAAAATTTAACGCTATTGTTTTTTTTAGTTATGTGGTCTTACAAAAGAGAGCAGAGTCGACTGCAAGAAATGTTAGAAATTTTGGACGACGAAGAGGGACAAAGAATTGCGTACGACAAACATTCAGATATAAATCAGTTTGATAAAGAAGAGTTGTATCTTATAGAAAAGCAACTTGACTACAGTGACTGAGCAGAATCTTTCTGATGATGAGGAAATGGTAGAGAAAGTCACAGCAATACATTGTTGTTTTTAGGAAAACGCGATATAGAAAAGTCGCTTTGCAACCTACAACAGCTAAAACACGGCAAACAGATATTGTCAAACGTTTGTCGAGTTCTTCATTAGCAACAAAAAAACTTGCCAGGACCACTGGAAATATGAGAGTATTTTTTAAATGACGAGATAATTGTGGAATGTGTAATAAACCAACAAGTACATTGAGTTTGTTGCTAATAATTTTGCTCAAAAAAGTGATGCATACCCCAACTAATCGAATTGAAATTTGTCTCAATGCCAAAGACTTATGAAGTAATGATGGGTCTGGTGTCAAAATTTTTTGCCTCATTATGAACTTACAAAGATTTAAATTCCTTATTCGTTGTCTAAGGTTTGACAACAACGATACTAGAGCAATGCGAAAAGAAACAAATCCTAAATTTTGAGGAAAGTGCGGTTTTCGTCAATATATCCCTTCGAAAACCGAAGAAATATGTGTTAAAAATTCTAGCATTGTGTAATGCCAAAATGTTCTACGCCAGTAAGATGAAAGTTTACGTCGGAACACAATCTAAAGAGTCATACAAGGTTTTATTTCATTTCGATGTTGTTCTACGACTCTGTGAACACATTTGTGGATCTGGTCGCAATGTTACAATGGATAACTGGTTTACCTCTGTACCTTTTATAAAGAAGCTATATGACCATAACCTTACAGTAATTAGAACCATCAGAAAAAACAAAAAAGGATTTTTATTAAAAGTTTTGTCAACCAGCTGAGCGACAGAAACATACTAGCATGTTTGAGTTTTTGAAAAATTACACTTTTGTCTCTTACATTCCAAAAAAAAAGAAAAATGTGTTGTTGCTTTGTAGTATGCATGATAAGGATGACGTAGATACAGAAACAGATGCGAATAATCCAGATATTATTATAGACTACAACATAACTAAACGAAGTGTAGATACTGTAGACAAACTGACTTCAGAAATACGCGCAGATAGCCCATGGTACTTTTCTACAATTTGTTGCACATAGCTGGCATCAATTCGCAAATGATCTACGCTTCAAACAACCCTAACAAAAACATTTTGAGAAGGCGTTGGACTATTGGCCAATGATGTAATCAAGCCTCATTTGCAAGTACGTTCTGCTATGAACAACATTCCTCGAGGTCTAACGTTGAGACTGCAAGAAATTTCTGGGTCGAATATCGAACTTGATGTTTCACAGAATGTTTTACTAGGAAGATGTGCCTACTTGTACTTAAAAAAATCGCAAAACCCGCTTTCACTGTTATAAGTGCAATAAATATATGCGCTTAGAGCATATTATGAGCGTTTGTCAGGAGTACCGAGAAAATGTCTTTCACTAACTTTGATCATGTTTGTTTAATATTTATTTATTGTAAAAGACTTATATTTTTGTTTATTTTACTCTTCGTATTATTTCCAGTTTTTGTTTTTTTGTGTGTGACTGAATAAAGTGCATTATCAAAATGAAACGATCTTCAAAGATTTCGTGGTATGTTTGGAAAAATTAGCCAAATGTCATCATTTTCCAGTTCTTGGTCATTCCTGTGTTATTAAAACGTCTCCACATGTACGTTTTTGAAAAGTACGTTCTGTTTGGTTGCTTAAACCAAAGTTGTTAACTATGTTGTTAGCGGACGCTGTTGTTAACTAAATCGACAATGTCGTCACCAAAACAATTGATTTTGTGCTAGGCGAACAATAACGACACATAATGAAATGACCTCGTTGTTAACTGCATTATCAAAGTTAACAATAGTTTACGCAACGGGGTCTTCTTGTATTATACAAAAAAATTACATAATTGCATATTTTAAAATGGTCAAACAATATCTTAATGCTAGCTTTAGATATATTACTGTTAGAAAAGTATATTAAAAAGTTTTACAAATTAATTTAAAAAAAATACAAATTTAATTAAAACACGTTTAAATAAATAAAATTAAAATTATTAGTAATAAAATTGCGAAAAAGAATAATTACGCACATCCAGCATAATATCAAAACATTTATTTTAGAGAGTTAATAAAGTGAGAAAAAAATTAAACTCCGTAAAAGTTTATGTAGTAAAGTAGATGGGCTCTTTTTCATTAAAACTGAATATCGCAATAAAAAATATATATAAAAAAATAATATCAAGATGAGCAATTTAATACTGAACAATAAAAATTCATTTTCCTAGTTTTTGTAATAAATATAATTTTTTTATTTTAGATTTTAAAAATTAATGCTCAACTTTTTTAAAACAAAGATAAAAAAATTGGTTTTAATTAAATTACTTTTTATAAAATATTAAAATTTTTAATCCATACTTTATGATTAACGCCAAAGTTTTAATTGTAAAACTTTTCATCGCAAAAAATAAGTCAATTTAATTTAAAATCTACTGTTATATTAAAAAAAAAGTATGTCGGTATTAACGCTATTGTTATCTTATTACATTACTTATTTCTAAACATGATTTTTATACTCTTTTAGTTCACTAAATTAAATACAACTTTAATTGTACTTTCCGTAAGTTTTAAAACTTTAGAAACTAACATTTCTAAAGTACAACGACAGTTTTACAAACTTTAACATTGATGCTGAAGTAATGACGTTTGAATAATCTTGAAAGATGGGACTACTTTTTCTTGTTCTGTCTTTAAGTTTATTGCATTTTAACTTGGGTTTAAAGTAAGCTTTTTAAGTAAAAAAAAATTAGAAGCATTAAATTACTACGTGTTATTTAATTTTATTATAAACTTGAAATTTGTTTAAAGCAATAAAGGTTTACGATTTGAAATCTTTTTTTATTTTCTTCGTAAAGGTCTTTTATTGTAGCTTGGTTCTTTACGTGAGCTCTCGTCGTTTAAACGTATTACTTATTATTCTAACACGTTCCATTAGTACAATAAATATTTCTTTTAATTAAATACTTAACGTGTTAAATTTTAAGTAGCTATAATTTAAGCTAACATAAATTTTATTATTAGAAAAGAAAATATGCGGTAATGTACCCAAGTTTGTGTTCTGTACATATTATGAATAAACAAAAAAAATTTAATTTATCATTGTAATAATTACATTATACTTTTTACCATGTAATACTACGTACTATGTTCTAATGATTACAAGTTTGTGGCTAACTCTATTTAAGTTTTTAACGAAAACTACTAAGAATAAAAACATATAGACAGAACATGTTTAAATTACATTTAAATGACAAGACTAATCAAAATGTATGATGTAAATAAACCAAAAAATTAAATACAACACATGAAAGCTCCAGAAAACATATGAAAACCATATCATCAATATTATTATTTACTAAATTAATAAATACAACAATAAATATATGATGGTCGTGTAATTCTGACGTTTATTGACTATACAACACTAAACGACTACTACAAATTTATTATCTTTGTATTACAACCAGAAATTCAACTTGCCAATTTCCCTTTCTAAAACATTACAATTTGTCACGGTTGGAAGTGGTACATAATGCTAAGCTTTTATACACTTTGCGCTGCAGGATATCAAAGAACACATAGAATTTCCTACTTTATTTGTTTGTAATAAAATTACTATTGTAACGTAGATACCACTCATTTATTGACAAAATATTTGCATATACAAACATTTAATTGAATTATATTTTACGATAAATTACAATAGCTATTTAGTATTTAAAATAGTTTGTAATCTTAAATTTATTTTTAAAATGCACGCATTGGTGAGTGATTTTGATAATATTTAATGCATTATCTGTTATTTTATTATAATAATAAAGTGAGTTAGTACAGTATACCAACACTTGACATAAATGTTTCAGTTTTATTTTAATCAGAACTGATTTATTTAATTTAACGTATAACTATGTGCGGTTGACTTGTGCAACGTAAAAAAGCTTTTAATGCGTATGATAACATATGATAAAAAATAGATTATTTACAAAACTATTATAAGAATAAATCATATAGCAAGTATGATAAACAGTTAAAAAGCACTTTACAAACAGATGTTCATCAAAGAAAAGTTATTGTATCAGTTCATTACCGTTTAAAAGGTTTTTTTTGAGTTGTTTCTAAGAAATAAAACAATTTTTTTTCTTACTCCGGGATCTATTACGATATAAAATTTTATATTAATTGCATACACGATTTAGTTAGAAAAGTTATTGAAACTGAAAACTGGATAATTAAAAACTTTATTTTATTTTATTTTATACCACATAGCCTAGAACAGAAAAAACAATCTGCAAAAAACTTCAGTATAGATTTACTAACCAGTTTACCTAGACTAGAAATATTACGTCAAAAACCCATTAAAATATCAGTTTTTCGTAAACATCTTGTAGTAAATAATTTATTTTAAGTTAATTTAGATTATTACTAAATTTATCTATTACGTAATTCTACATAAACAACATTTTGTACAAAATTTATGTAAGAGTAATATACGAACTATGACAATATTTTATCAATTATAGGTTGCTTCTTCTTCTTTGGTTTCGTCTTCAGTTTCATTCAAAATTACAGAAAATTTAAAAAAAAATACTGGCTTATTACAGTACAGATAGATATAGTTTATGATATGATAGTCTGTTGAGCTTAATTTTTAATGTTGAGACTTTTTTCAAAATCCCATATCCACGCTAATTAGTAAGAAACACGCTCATGACAGTTTTTACCAAATACTGACAATACATATGTTTTTAAACATTTATTATAACTTTAAACCAGAAAAAACAATACATTAAGCACATATTGTTAATTTTTTTACAGTTTGGTACTTTGAACAATGTATTTGAAACCGGCTCTGGTGGGAAATCAAGTTTGCGTAATATACCAGCTGGTGTTAAGATTTGGCGATCAACTGATCCAGGCCAATGAAAACATTTCCCATTTTTGACATAAAATTAATAGCTACATTATCTCGATTTACATCCTCAATTATTTCTAAAAAAAATAGTTTTTAGTATATTTTAATAAAAATGAAGGAGAGATACCTGGATACCATGTGTTATCATAGATTGCTGCTACCCATTCGTTTTTTATCTATGAACATACTTGTAAAGAGATGTCAGTATTAACACTATCAGATCCAGGAACCCCATTTATATTTACAAAAAAAATTCATGTTCAGGCAATATATCAATCTTGATTGACGTAGAAGGCATTTTAAAAATGTTGTAATGACGACACTCTTGAAGCTCGCACTCAAAACAGCTCAAAGCCTCATCAATGGTTCATCAATTCAACCTCATTAATTGTTCTAATTACTAAGTTTTTAATATTTGCCTTAATAACGTTTGTAAAAACACAAAATGAATTTATATTGTGGTTATATACTACTAATTGGTCTGCGCACTTTGTGACTTCAGCTCCAATACCATCAGGTGCCTTTTTTCCATGACCTGATTCCGTATAATTCCAAAAGATTTGAGTTATATTTTAAATGTTTTTGCAAAAAAAAACAGCTTTCTATTTCTGTACTGTGCTAGGGCTATCTGATAGGAATTGAAGAAAAGTAATTTTATTTAGGTTACGTTAAAAAACTGTTTATGTAGTGCTTTAAAATTGGTTGCAAATGCGCCATAATAGCCGAGGGGTCGTGTCGAAGTGAACTTGATACCGTACAGAATCCTTGTTTATTTTTCATGTAGTACGTCATTCCAGTGTGCAATGTTATCTGTTCTCTGGATGCACCAAAATGAACTGACTGTGACTTCTGTGCATACTTACTTGAATAACTTTCCGAAAAATCTACATGAAATAAAATCTCATGTTCTTGCACTTGAGGGAATCTGGTCGATGTTTTTTTCTTGCAAAATATTACTCTTACAAAGAGGGGATACTAATAAGTTTATATTTTGTGCGGTATGCATAAACAGGTATCACGACTAGAAGTTTTTGGTGGGACAACCCAAAATGGGCGCTCTTTGCAAAAGGTAACATATGATATCTGAACTGCAAAAAATTTTTTAAAACCTTCAAACAGTATTTTTAGAGAACTATTTAACTATCTAACTATCTTTGCTTCTACTTTTTAATACGTAAAACTTTTTTTTATAACATTTTTAACTTAATTCGTGCATTAGCATTTTCACGTTTTACCTTTTTTATTCGCCTATAACTTTTGTTCTGTTTCCAATCATTACCCTTTTGACACGCATTTTTTGTATCTTAAATTCTGGGATAGTACTTGGAGTTGATGGGTCATCATTTATGTTTGGTGTAGGTACTGCCGGCTTCTTGTTTTCTATGTCTAGTTCTTCATCACTTGTCGGTGATGAACTATTACGAAGATTTGATCAAAATTTGTTTCTAGACCTATAGCGCCTTGAATTATCCCGCTACTTTTTTTGTCTTGCAGATAAGTCTCGAACATTTTTTACAATTTCTTTTTGTTTTTGGACTTTATACCTGTCGTGTTTTTTAATTCTTTCACATTCCCCTTTTCGTCATCAAACAATTTTTTGCGTGGCATTTTCAAAGAATAGAATAAACAAAATTGTTGTTATTATTATTATTAATATTATTATAAGCACAAAATATCATTGCCGTAGATAGTGCGCCATTAACGTGGACAAAAAAAATCCATGCCAATGATGCACGTAAATATCCACGCCAATGAGTAAAGCAAAGTTAAAGTTTTCAGGACAGTGTAACAAAACAGCAGAGGTGGCCGTAATTGTTTTAAAAATTATATATAAATTTGTTTCAATTACGCGTGAGCTTTTGCGACGTTCCCTTGCTTAAAAGTAGTCAACCGGAACAAAACAGCGAATAAAAGCCGCCGTCAACGCTAAAAATGCTCTCTGTTTGCCGAGACCCGTTCCTGGTAAAATCTATCTCTTTCTCTGCCGAGATCCGTTCTTGGTAGAACCTCTTTCCGAAGACCTAGTCCTGGTGGAACCCGACCTGTGTTTATCCGATTCATATTTTGCTACCGAATGCTTTTGTATCCAGCTAACTCTTTTCCGAACCGATCCTAATACCGTATAATTAATTGTGTGCACCGATTAACCGAGACCTGCTATTTTACCCGGACCAGCTTTCGAACCCTGCTACTCTCACGATTTTTATATGTTTATGTGTAGGATTTGTCAAGCGTAAACTAAATTTCCAGTTACTTTCAACCCTTAACGTAGTTGAGGTTGGCGCGTTGAAATACTGCCCAAGCCAGGCTGGTTTAGAGTATTTCAATACGTTTGGCATCGCTACGTTTTGGCTTCGGGCTGAGGTCTAAAATTAATCATTCCAAATGAATAAGTCAGTTTCAAAATACTCACCTGAATTTGTAAAAGTTTTCCTTTGACAGTATAACCAAACCACAACAACCCGTAATACTAATAACATAATCAAATCCTGCCGTGTTTTATATGTATAACACTTTGTCATTAATAGACACCAGTGGTCAACCCGCCGTAAATTCGAAATTAAACCCCGTTAACCGTAGCAGTGTATTACCTGGAATACTTAATTAATTACACCTGTCTTTAACCTTTATTTCCTACCGTACCTGAATCATTTTCCGGCCCGTAATTAACTTGATTTATAGCAGTTTTCAAAAGGATTCCAACCACGCCATTTCTGTTCACTTTCATTTAGGAAATTACTGATTTTTTGTCTTTTAAGGTTAGATACGGATCGTAAGGCGCGTTCGCCTACCCATAAATCCACCGAACGGGCTGGCCGCATTCAGTAAATTGCCGAAGCATAATTTTACTTAATGTTAATAATTATATAAGGAGAATCAAACGACCCCAAGTGTACATATTTATTGTAAAAATTAGATTTTTAGTTTCTGTAATAAATTTATGTTAATTGTATTCAACTTAATAACGCTTTAAACCCAACGCCGAGACTGTGAGCCCCCGGAGTATTACAACAGCAAATGAATTCATGCAATTAAATTAAATTATGCATACCTTTTGTTGTTGTTACTGGTCATCAATTGTTGCAGATTTTTTTCTAATAGCTTTTGAATTAACAAAATTAACAAATAGCACGCCAATAATGCACAAAAAACATACGTGCCTGAAACAATAACAGTTTCACGCCTTGTAAAATTGTTCGCGAGTCGCGCCAATTCAGGTAAATAGCAAATATCAAAATGTCTACTGTAACGGTCGCCAATCAGTGAATTTGAATTAGTAGGAATTTTGAATACATATTACTGAAAACTACGCTAATGATACCAAACCCGGGGGCGCCTTTTAATATATTTTTTTCTCATTTAAATTATATTCTTTTTTTTTGTTTCAGTCAGGCTTAACATATGTTAAAAATTGTTATTTATATAAACTATCACTAGGTTAGCCATGGCAATTTTATTAATCTGCAAAAAAATATTATTCTGATGGAAAGATGGTCTGGAACATCCACGCTAATGACAGTTTATACAATTAAAAGCAAAATTTATCAAATTAGTTTTATTTTCTTATTGAGTTAATAAGAGTATAAATAGAACCAATAAACCACTAAATAATCATAAAATAAAAACTGGTAAAAATGTTGTTGACTTGGCATTGCAAGATAGGAACATTAAATTTCCCCTATTATCAGAATGACCCATATCACTATCGTTTATTTCTGGTTCTAATGACGCATCATCAAACGTAGTATTTAAAAATGATTGACTACAACAAACACATATTACTTAATAATATAATTCTTCGTTTCTGCATGCATAATTAGAACTACAATCTTTTGTATACTTGCGAAAGATAAAATTAAGAAGTTTTTATGGTGCGTTGGGAGCTGTGGGCATGATATAGAAAGGTTTAACTATTTTAGATGTGGCGGCTGTTGTAAATTCTTCTAAAAGTACCATTGGGCGAGTTATTAAAAAACCAAAATCGTACGGCTAACTCCATGCTCTTTAACAGGAACATGGAGAAGCAACTTATTTCTTACAGTTTGGCCATTGATTTTTCGATAGATATTTTGGAGCTCAGTGAACAAAAATTAGAACGGCCCGGGGAACACACCAAGTGACGAAAACAAGATTGGCCTGATGTACTCTTCAGATATGAATCCAGATTTGCTTTGAAGCCAGATTCTAGAAGACCTAAGGGTGTAGAAAAAAGTTGGAAATGAAAATCGTTTGGCAATTGTTTATAAAGTTGATCGGTATCACGAGCAAATAGTTCATTGGTTTGGGCTAGAATTGGCCGTAGAACTGAGTTCGTTTTTGTTGAAGGGTTTTTAACGACAAACGTATATCAAAACACAATTCTACAACTTGTTATCTTACCATTAAACAAAACAAATTGGAGAAAAATGTTTACTGATGCAGAACAATGCTCGACTATACGTTGCAAAAACGAATTTTTTTAAATGAGCACAATTCTACAGTATTGGATCTCATAGAATATGTGTGAAATATATTAGGAAAACGTGTCCTCAATTAAAAATAGTTCTCAAATTGTTTGCGATCCTAATGGCATCAAATTGATCAAAGTAAAATAAACAATTTAATTAGAATTTTACTTAATGGGTGCTGAACTGTGATTAACAGTCGAGGTAACCGTACACTATATTAAATATGAAGGTTTTTAATTTTTTTATTTATGTTCTTCCGTTATGTTGTTATGTTAAATGTTGGTAGATTATTTTTCGAGTATAAAATTTGTCCCTCGACACGCCTCATCTTTCGTAGCCGGCTGTCAAACGAATTTATTTATCGTTAACGTTTTGTATAACACGGACCGTTCTGAGCGGTATTTATACGCTCAACGAGGCTTTCACCATTAGGTTATTTTACGTAAATGTGCTAATTAATTTTGTGGCTATTTAGTGGAAGCTTAGTCGGAGTAAGTAGTTAGATTTTTTTGTATTTGGGGGTTTAATTTGATTATTTCCTAATTGTTTATAGCGGATTTCTATACCCCCCCACACGTCTCCTTTATTGGTGAAAATAACGAACAGGTGGCATATTTGGGGAAAAATTTCCATGACTTCACGTTACTATAAAATTACGATTTCTTTTAAGAAAAGCTGCTAACATCAATTGCTACGTTAAGTCGAAGAGAAATGTTGCGCATTTGCTATCTCAATTGATTGTATGCTTTGGAAAACGAAATTCATTTGTGTTGACTCCGTATGTACGTTTTGCGTTAGATTTAATATTACGTTTTAGGTAACACAAGTACGGAATTAGCTAATCCCCTACTGGAAAACCTAACTGTGAGTATTACAATTTCTAATTTACGATTAGTACTTATTTGGTCACGACAATTGTTGACTGTAGGTTAACACAATTAATAATAAGATCAATTTGTGCATCACAAAGTCGTATGGGCGTTGAGTCTCTAAGGCTTCAATTGTTTTTGTTATATACTTTTGCGATTTTAAATATGCGAATATAAAGTCATTGTTTCTTGGAATGTAAAAGTTTAGACCGACAAAGACAGTTTACGGTACGACGTGTTGCACGGTATAAGGCGTAACTTATATTTTCTCCGAAAAATTTACGTAATTATAATAAATTATGTACCTTCTTTGCTCTCTTTGAGATTAGTGTCTGTGATAAAATAAATATATATTCTGTGTTATTACTTCTGTCGTGTTATTTGTTATTTTTTAGCTTCTACTTCTACTACAAGCTACTTCTTGTTTTGGCTTTCAAGGAGAGACTAGGACCAAGCCTAAGTCTGGGTGTTACTTCGACGCGGTCTAAGCCGAAAGTCGCTTATAATCATAAATATGTTTTGCTTGTTTATTGTATTACTGTACATATAATGTAAAAAATTGCGTGATTTTACTAGAAATAGTACACTTTTTAGCAACAGTTTTAAGTTTAACACGATTAACAAAAATGCCTATAAAAACCCTGGAATAATTGTCAAAATTTGCATTACATACAATAAAGAAAATAATTCTTTTAATTTTTTTAACTCAGTTATTGATTATTAAAAACTTAGATGTCACTTAGTCTACATATGAAAACTATTAATCTTTTGCGTTTGCTTTGTTTATTAAAAAAAAATTAAATAAACTGTACTATAAACATTTTAGATAATGAAAAAGAGCATAATAAAGATTAACGTAAGAAAAAAAGTATTTAAATATCTAAATATTTTTAATTTTTTAAGTTTTTAAGCAAATTATAAAACTATAAACTTTTTAAGAACATGGATTAATTCATTATATAAAAGAACAATTTAACTCGTCACTTTGGTTGTAACTCATTTTGCTATCATTTTATACAACTTAATGAGATAAACTTTCAAGTCTTACACTAACATTAGAATAAAGTTTTTGTGGTTTAAGTGGTTTGTGGTTACGGTATAATTAATATTGAGTCTAAAACACGTTGAAACTAAATGCAACTTCAAATAAGTATTAAGTACCTACCTACGGCTACGAAACATGAAAATATTTCATGCACTACATTGTATCTAGTGTTTATATGTCTAAAAACATATAGAACAAATGTTCTATTAATTAAATACGCACAAAATTAACCATTAACTAATAATTTTTTTCTCAGATGTATAATGTAAGAAATTTATAAATATATATGAAAATAAGTGTGGAGCGCCGTTTTGCTTTTTATTTGTATAACATTTAAATAATCATACTTAAATAATTCTTAATTTTTTTGTTATATATTGTGACATCTTAAAAAAACAACAAACACAAGTTGAAAACTTGGTTAAATGCGTAGTAAAAGAATATACATATATTTAAGACTAAAACTGACTTAGCGTCAAATAGCGGAAGTCGATTGAAGAATCAAGCTAAGCTAGAATTAGCAGCATACAAGAAATTAAGAGATGTATTTAAATATAAGGAATACCTACCACAAAACAAAGTTATTCAACTAGTACGTTCTCCCAACGCTTACATACCTATCTGAGACGTGGTCTCTAACTCATACGACAATAAAGAAGATGAAAGCAACCCAAAGAGCAATCGAAAGATTAATGTTTAGAGTAGAACTACATGAAAGAAAAACAAACCAATAGATAAATAATAAAACTAGAGTAGTCGAGTCTAGTAGAAGATATAGCTAGAAGAATCGCAATTCTAAAGTGGGAATGAGCGGGATACGTTATAAGAAGACAACGGGTGGAGCAGAAAAGTAACTGAGTGCAAGCCAAAAACAGAAATGAAAGATCTAAGCATGCCTAAATCCAACTATCCATAATAGCTCTAAACAAAACTATTTTGGTGGCAAAACAAATAACATTAACACTTGAAAAAGCTTAAAAAATCTTTTACAGGTGAAAAATTTGCAACTGTCAAACTTGAATACAAGAAAGACTTAAAGACTAACCTAAAGAAATGTTCAACATTGCGTTTTTATTATCACAGTGAGCTGCTTTTGTTAAAAATAGAAAGGTTGTATGTATGGTATTATAAGACTCGAATAAGACCGAAAACTGTAAATTACATTGAAAGCATACTTTAGGAAAGAATTAACTCTAGCTGAAGTATCTAAAAATTATTGCTATAAAATTAGTCGTTAGTATTGTTACCTAGAATTAAAGTCACTGTGTGATGTTATTTTTAAAAGTTGGCAACAATGGAGCACGGGAAAGATGACCTTTCATAGCTCATAAACAAATACGAAATACGTATGTTTTCATTGTGGTATAATGAAAAACATTTTTTTTGTATTTAACTAAACACTTTATTCATTATACACAAGCAAACACTGAATAAAAATGCACTGCTTTTAATGTTTGAAAAAAATATTTGATTAATAGCAATTTAACTCAAATTGTTTGGTTTTAATGATACTTGAGATTAAAATATTATTTTGCATTAAAATTTTAATTTAGTACAATTGTCAATTCTTTGTTTTAATTTTGAACAGCAAAATTTTTTTTTGTTCAAAATTTATTAATAATAATAACATGCCATCACCATCGACCCAAACTAATACTACTTCTAATTTTGAATATACTAAAATCATAAACGTTACCAGGATAACCAAAAAACTAATTCCGATTTTAAAAAATACCAACTTGAAAATAGCGACCTATAATAACAACACCATTTATTCCAAAACAAAAGATAAAACAATGTTATACGACAAACATAATGTTATATACAGAATCGAGTGCATGGGATGCAATAAATGTTATAGTAGTAAAATAACCTAAACGTGTTACAGTGGCCAGTAAAAAAACCTTGAATTCAATATAATCGTTTCGGGCCCAGTTGTTCGTATCATCTGGAAACAACAGGAAGGCAATTTTATCGCCAAAGACCGCAAACTCTTAATTGCCGCTATTAAAACTGCTTGGAAAACAATTAGTAATGATTGCCTATGTGTTCTTGTAGCATCAATGCAAGAATGCATCGACAATCAAGAAGTTCATACTCATTATTAGCAATCGTATGTTTAATTCAAATAAAAATAGTAAACATGTAAAAATGAGATTTTTTTGACTAGGATCAAATTTATATTTATATGAAGTGCAATAAAAAAATTTAAAATTACATTATTTTTTCTACGGGGGCGATTATTTATCGTATTATAGTAAAGCAGGATATGGGCGACAAAGAAAATACGAATTTTTTGTTTATTCTACTAATAATAGTGCTTCTCCCGCCTATAAAGAAACGTAACGTGTAAAAATTCAATCACAAATTAAGTTTTATTTATTTATTCTTACGAATATTATACCCGTTTATTTGTATGCACAAAAATATTTTGTTTAAAACATTTATTATAATGGCTTTTCTTTGACATTTCGAAAAAAAACAGCTGCTTAAAATGTGAACTTAAAAACAACGTTGTTACATGAGTGTAATATAAACTGTTTATAATGCACTGTTTCAATATGAAACTTTATTTACAGACAAACATTTTTCGTATAAAAATAAAATGCAGTTTACTGTTCCAAATCATTCAAGAATAAGAATATATCGATTTTTTTAGTTTTTGCGCATAAACGATTTGACCTTCTGGTATTGTCAATGTTTATTATTTGCCTAATTTGAATTTCTTGAATAGCGTCGCGAAAGGCCACGAACGATTGCTGATTGCATTCACTAACCAGTCTAGTTTGCTAACTATTTCAATCGAACTAACCAAGGTGGGTGTTTAGTTGAGTATACCTAGGTATTATTTTGACAATAAATCAATTGAAGAGCAAATCATATTTTGCGTAATGTGTAGACTTTAAAATGTACTACCAATGACGAGTAAAATGTTTTTGAAGATTGAAATAAAAAAATAGCAACGGCAGGTATTACAGTAGTATGCTAGTTTACAGTGTTGTAAAATGTATGTTTCTTTGAAGTGGTAAGACATGTACGAAGCATAATACAACAATTTAACATTAGGATTTTCGATTCAGAATTGAACGAAGAATTTCGCAGCGTGTAGCTTTTTTGTCAATTTATACACACCCTGTATATTATTGTTTTTAGCAATTAGCAAATAATGGGTTATGTTAATAATAATAAATCTGACACAAATGACAACTGGCGTAAAAAAATAATGATTAGTATTATTATCAATTGCTAGTTCTACTACACTTTACCGGAATAGTACGTAAATAGTTGTTTGTATCACTAGTCCAGAAAGTGCTATTTTGCGAGTATGAGCATATTTGTAGGCCGAGGTCTACAAAAAGCGAATTAAAGCGGTTATTTAAGTATTGATTTTTAATAAAATTTTCAACATATATTGATAAAACTGAAACCTGTAATGACAAAGTACAATTGTTTTTGAAATTAATTTGACAATTACATAATTTTATTACAATGCCACTTATATGAAAATAACACTATTGTTGTTAGCAATTGTAAGATATCAGCAAATCTGTTATATTTGTTTTAAAAAAAATTCTTAGTGCTACTTTAAACAATAACACAGATAATGGTGTATATTAATAAATCTGACAAATTGACAGATGACGTTTAATTAATAAATGATTACTAGTGCCAACTTTTAGTTATAAAATTCTACTGCACTTTACCGGCCCAGGCCGGAAAAGTAAAATTTCCGGCCGATTATGATGCTTGTAAATACGTCAAAACGGACGAAAGCACAAAATAGTTATTTGTATTCCTAGTCCAGAAAGTGCTATTTTGCGAGTATGAGCATATTTGTAGGCCGAGGTGAAGCCGAGGCCTACAAAAGCAAATACTCGCAAAATACTTTTAGGACGTGTGATACACAACATTTTTTGTGCTGACCTTTATAGTATAAATTAATTAAAAGCAGTTATTTAAGTATCTATTGATTTTTAATAAAATTTAATAACATATGTTGATAAAACTGAAACCTGTAATGACGAAACACAATTGTTTTTTTAAATTAATTTGACAATTACATAATATTATTTCAATTTCACTTATATGAAAATAAAACCATTGTTGTTTTTAGCAATTGTAAGTTATAAGCAAATTTGTTATATTTGTTTAAAAAAATTTTGTTAGTGCTACTCTAAACAACAACACAGATAATGGTGTATGTTAATAAATTTGACACATTGACAGATGACGTTTAATTAATTAATGATTACTAGTGCCAACTTTTAGTTATAAAATTCTACTACACTTTACCGGCTTAGGCCGGAAAAGTAAAATTTCCGGCCGATTATGATGCCTGTAAAATACGTCAACACGGACGAAAGTACAAAAAATAAATTGCTAGCGATGTGTTGCTATTATTAAGTTGAATTCTAATTTAAACATTTATTTAGTACTTTATTAATAAGAATTTTACCCATTGAAGCAAGTATTCTTTAGATTGTAGTTTCTTTAGACATTTCACTTTGTAAAGTAAACAATTGGTAAGTAATTAATTTTCAATAAGTGACACATGTATCCAGAGGCTGTACTATTAGAGGCGGCACATACATCAAGCTAAATTAGTCATTGTGTGGATTACACAGCACTTCTCAGCAATAAGTAAAAGCAAACTTCAACCAATTTTAGTGCATTACTAGTAATTTACTAAATTAAGCTAGCACTTTAGTAATAACAATCAGGTTAATTACTACTAGTAACATACGCGTTGTCTTTTTAATTAAATTATCAATTTTTGCCGATACACAAGCTTTTTCGTGATTCTTGTTCGAAATAGCTAATCATTATCGTTAAAAATAACAGTTAAACGATCAGTTCGTTAATAAATTTATGGTTTACGCTGAAGCCATGTCCATTACATGAACATAACGCTGCAACATTATCATCGATGTAACGAATTAATTGCATCATGCTGCTCTATGTTAATTCAATCGGATGCGCTGCTGACATACCCCATAAAGAATTTAGTAATTGTAATTTCAAACAGTAATAACGAAAACAATATGAAGACACGTACAGGTAAATCAACGTGTTGTAAATTCTAATTCATTCAAGAAAGCGGGCGTCGAATCTGATCTACGTCTAATTTAAATATAGCTTACGTAATAAATAATATATTCAACACAATAAAAATTTGCTTTTATTCAAATTTTAATCTTTATTCATAATAATCAATATTTTTATTAATTGCAAATGTATTTTTGATGTAGGTACGCAATGCTTGATTGTTATTTATTTGTGTTTTAACTTCATTACAAAGAAAGCTTAGGCGCGGCTTGCTTTATTAACGTGATTTTTGAATACTTACACCGATTTCGTTTTTATTTCAAATTTAATTCGAAATTGTATTTTAATTAAAACATTTTTAAAAGCCATTTGTTAAAATTATTAAGATATTTTTGTCAGACTGAAAATTTAGTTTTTAATCAATTAACTAATTAAATTTTACGAAATAATATAAAAAATAAAATGTTATTACTCTGTAATAAACATTTATAAACGATGTATGTATTGTAATAAACTACAAATTACTACTAGGATAAAGCAGGTAGTATCTTTGTAATTTACAAGAGTGTGTAGTTCCTAACTACTGAATGATTACAAAGCTATAACGATAAAAATCTTAATAAGTATAATTGTAAATCGACTGTCAGTTACATCGCCTCCTACAAATTTTAAGGTTATTTATACACGTAGAGGTGTATCACAAAGGTTTACCCATCCTATCCTCTTCAAGAGGTAAACCTCGGCGTATGTGCTACTTCGTGCAGTAAAATTCCAAAAGCGCACAGACCTCGGAAGTTGAGCCAGGCGGAGTTGGAAAATTATATTTTCCACTGCTAAAGATGACCAGACCTCCGCGTGTATGGGTGGTGTGAGACTTACCTTTCGTCAGTTGTATCCGGAGAAGCGCAGAAAAAGGATTTTTGTGTTTTAATTTGCGTAAATGTTTTTATTTGCATACACTTTTTTAGTGGTTTTGTTTCACTTTACTTCAGTTTCTTTGTGCTTTTGTTTTTAATGTAATCAATATGCCATTGGGGAAACACAATAAAGTTTTGGAAGAACTTATATAAATGTGAACCATGTCTGTAGCATGTAAAATGCAAGGAATACCACAATCGTGCCCGGAGAGATGCAGTATAGTCAAAGCTGATAGCAAAGTTAAGACAGTGCGAGCCTGATGCAACTACAGAACAGAAAAGAAGAAAGTACGCGCATAAAAGAAATCTGCAGAAGAAAGTGATGAACTGTACAAGTCAACTCTGTAGTATTATAATCTATTTGATTTCCTCGGTGATCAAGAAGCTCCTGGAACATCGCAGTCAAACCTGGATGACAAAGAAAGAAGCAGGAGTAATGAAGAAAGTAAACATTACAAAGTGTTGAGTAATTTAGAAATAAATAAGTATATATTTTTACATATTTTAAAATTTATTTACACAATAGTTATGTACAATGTTGTAGTATTTTTATTCAAAAAAATAACTAATTCCATACAATGTCTTTGTAAGAATTTAGGACACTCAAACATCATTTTTTTAACACATGTCTATCTTGTCATGGTAATTTATCTTCAATCATAAAGCAGTTCATAAAATTATCTCTGATTTTTTTAGTGTTGTAAATACATTACCACGTTGTTGACAATTCAGATCAATTATGTTGGATTGCAAAGTATCGTAGCCTGCAGAAAGAATAATCCTGTTTTCAGTATTTTTCTCATCCAAATTGCTTGGATGTGCATAGGTATCTGGTTTGTGTTTTATCAAAGATTATATAAGACACACGTGGTCATTACTATTTTTACTACCTTCTGCGGTTCGATATTAATTTTTGAATATACAAAAGCGGACAGTAAGAATTCCAAAACCACTTTGTACTACGTGTGTGTCGTGTCGTGCACCGCACAGCTGGTAACTAAAAATCTCTTTCTCAGGTGAATTTAATTGTGTTTGTCAAAATGGCTATGACTATGTGCTTCTCGTCAATTGCGCCAATGCAGTTTGGAAAATTCCATCGTTCATTAAACATTTTTGCATAGAATCAGAAAAATATAACAAATACAATAATATTATTACAATAAACTGCAGTTATTTAGTTAGTTACAATAAATAGAAAAAAAACCTTTTTTTAATTTTCAGAATAACAATCACGAGTCTTAAGAATCACTACAACATTCTGAAAACGTGCATGAAGTGAAAGAAAATGCTTCAACTTCATGAATCCCAAAAACTTCAGAAAACAAACGTTCTAACATGAACAAAAGAATGAAAACTGACAGTTTGGGAAATGATGTGTTACTTTCAGCACTTAAAAAAAACTCTAACAGTGGAAGATCGATATGATGTTTTTGGAAGAGCGATTGCTCTGAGGATGAGAGGCTTGGAAAAAGGTCAGAGTTTGATAGTGGAAAAACAGATTAACGACTTATTATTCGAACTAAAACTTGGTATGATGGCCATCTCTATAAGAACAAATGTAGGACGTGTGGATTACCAGTCAGGGTCAATGTATATTCCCAGTTCAGGATCTGTTATCTTTACAAATACGAATTTGTCTTATTCCATTTCTTGACCACTGTTTCAGGAAGTAAAACAAGTGCGCCATAGTTCACTTGAAGAACAATTGTTGCAAACAAAATCCTTTTATAACCACGGTTCATAGTAATAATATTATGTTTGCATATTATTGTGTTTAACCCTTAACTAGGTAAATGCGATGTTCGGAGCATAAACTCGGACGTGCCGTCTGGGATACTACTACAAGGCAGAAAGCCCTAAAAAACTTAAATATAGTTTGTAACTGGTATTTCTAGAGGATACTTAAAGTATTAGGATGCACTTTAATGAGTAGTTACTTAAAACATTTATCAATTTTATGATGACAAAGTCAGCTCTTTTCAGTGTCGTTCAAATCGGGGGCAGTTTTGTTTTCAAATTAAAAAAAGTGTCCTGTTATAATTTTAATGCATTTATTATATAAAACACTTTTAAAAAAGTAGTGAAAAATTAAAAAAAAAAAATAATACACAGCGCAAACTTAAAACTAAATTATTTCAGCACAAGGTAAAATTCAGAGTATTTCAGTGCAGTTCACGCAGATGGGCTTCGTACAATGTAAACATACCGGCTTTTTGCATTTGAAGCACAGATATTTTGTCATGCGGTTTTTCTTTCGTGGACATAAATGGCATAATTTTCTTTTTTCTAATGTATCTCGATTGCCACCTGTCTGCTCGTGTTCTTCAAGAAGTCCAAGGATTCGACGGATACTGTCCCTTATTTCCTGAGATATATGTTTGTTAACTGATCCTCTTCTCATGTGGTCTTTAACAAGTTGTAGGGCTAACTGTTTTGCAAATGGTGATTTGTCTGGTATTTTTGGATTATCTTTATAGGCCTGATGCAAAATATATGCATTAACAATAGATATATCAACCACACGGAAAAATATTGCCATAGGCCATCTACGCGTTCGACGACTTGTGGTACTTTTAGCGCATTGCTCATCAAGAACTAGAATTTAATGATCTCCGGTTTGTTACTAATAGGATTATTAGAAATTTTATTATGCATTGAAGAGATTAAAAGTGTTGCTTTACCTTTGCGAGTCACATGAGATATCAGGGTCAAATTTTCTTGAAATCCATAGAGCGTATTTCCCACTTCCCTTTTTGTATTGGATAATAATTCACTAAGAATATCTCTTTTATTTTTTCCTAATGTGCCAACGTATATATACGCGTTGTACAAGTAGCTAGTTCTGGCATCCGTAAGGCACACTATTTTTAGTCCATATTTGTCGGGTTTGTTCGGCATGTAAACTTTGAATTGGCATCGTCCCCGGAAACTAAAAGCATTTCGTCAATACATGCAGATGCACCAATTCCATAACAACTTTGACAATTTTGAATAAATTGTTCAAATATTTCTGATACTGCGGCTGCAGGATTTTCATCCTTGCGTCTGATCACGATCATCCGGATTATCAAACCGTAAAGATGACAAAAGGACACCAAATCTTTCACAACTCATTACAGCCCTAAATACTTCCCGTCCGGTGCCATCTGTTGCAAATAAGGTCTGTAGATTTTCATGGTTCGAATTAAAAATTAAGGTATACACAAGTCATCTTATAAAAGCTTTTAATTCGACAATGTCAAGATCTTTTAGATCAGACGGCACCTCTGTAGTTACGGGTTAATTTGGAATTGTTCGATTTAAATGGAAATTGTAATTTAAAATGTTGCATTTGGAATGCCACCACATTCATTTTGTATTAATTTCTATGTAATATTATACTTTAAAGTAATCTTATATTAAATAGTAAATTTTATTGAATGTTTTATTGTACATATCTGAAGGTAATCTTATTTTAGAAGGTTGTATATTGCTTTGCACGTTTCTGAAATTATGCTACCGAAAGCTTGAGGTGATAATGCTGTTAAATATTTTAAGCATTTGTATGACTGTCTTGTTGCAAGGAATCTTAAGGTAGCTGTTAATTTTTCGTGCAAAGAAATTGGAGTTCTTATAACTATATCGCGTTTTTGGATGAGAGGAGACACCAATGTAAGAAATTTTTGGTACAATGTTTCATCGATTTTTAAATAGTCTGTTTCCTCTTCTCTCAACTCTCAACACAAATTGACATGACTGTATCAATTTCTTTTTACAACCAATTATATAGTATGTTGAAATACTTCACCAGGAAAAAAGATTAGAAAAAGCAGAGAAAAAAGACTAGTCATTAGAGAAACCTGAGTGTACGATTGGAACCGACGCTAAATGTGACGCTGAAGATGACGTTGGGAATATCTTTAAAGATGTCACTAGAGCTGTTAAGAAAGAAGATGTGAAAGATGTGAGAAATTTAGAAGTCATTCCAAATGCAATTGACCAACACGACATACTGAAAAAATCGTTGATGATTTGCTGATAGTGGAAATACTACAATTAGGTTCCACATATTCTGTGACAAGAAATGATGCTACGCAAATATACAATAATCATATATTCATTCTTGACTTTTTCACTTTATGGGAATTTTGATCTAGAGTGTTACTTTCTATTGAATGGGTTCAGAAGCGATTGCAAGATCCGAACATGAACTTTGACGATGCCGCCTTAGATCTGAAACATTTAAGAAATCATTTTCACCATAACGTAAGTATCTGAAGCTCTGAAATGACCAGAAATATAATGTTGGTACTACATTTATTACTAAATCTACAGTGTGTCAACGATATTTTCTTATTAGAATATTAAAACCTAATATAAATGTATAAAGTTATGGCTTGCCTGAGTAAAGTTTGAAATTAATGGTTAAATGCTTTAATATTGTAACCTTTGTGTGATTATCGTACGATTACTTTTAAGAAAGACACGGAGTCTTTGAAGCTTATTTTAATGATTTGGAAAGTTTCGACGTAATTTTAATTTAATTTTATAAGTATTTGTGAGTGAGTTATGCTAAGATGCTTTTGACAAGAGTAACGTACGTTATTTTTTATGTTACTTTTTGTAAAAATACATTCTTTTTTGAGAAAAAAAATAAAAAATATAATGTTATATTTTGACTTTAACTGTAGCATCGTTTTTTTTAAATATAACTTAATTTTAAGATTTTTTAAATGTTACATACTCGTTCTAATATAATAATTGACTTTTGATCACTTAGTTTTATGTGGATTCTACTTTTTGCTTTGCCGTTCTAAAGCTTTTTTTCGCCTATTACGTAACGCTTCCGCAAATTAGGCAAGCTGTCTAAAATACGTTCCAATATTTAAAAAAATTTCTTGATACATTTTTTTGATAATGGGCTATAAAGGTGCTTATGTGAGCAAACTAAAGAATTTGTTTATTAAAGATATTGATATATTACGTAAATAGTATTTTATCATGGTTTTTATACCCAAAACAAAGTCAATGTATCTGTACACTGGAAAAGTTACACGATTTTTCTTAACTTACCGTAGCAGCTGCTTTTTTTATTTTCCAATTGATATCAATACCATTGTAAAAGTGTCAAAAGAGATTTTCTTAAGTTAGACATAAAAAAAAAATTCCCTTAATAAATGTCTTTCATCAATACAAAAAAAAGTAATACCGTAACAAATATTTTAAGAAAAAATTGTAACATCATTTTTTAGATTTTTCATTTTTTTTGCAACTTAAAGAAAACTATTGTAAACAAAATAATCACCTTTAAAAATTTTTTTGACGTGATCTTCTTGAGTATACATATAAAAAAACTTCTGAAAAGCGAAAAATTTTTGTCTCAGTTATTTAAACAATTTTCATTGTTTGCAATAATGACGAAGATCATAAAAAAATTCTACCGGAACCTTATTCCATCAAGTGTTGAAAATACATCATAATTTAAAAAAAAATTTAATTAACATTGAATACTTAAAAAAATTATTTTTTACTCGCTTCAGAGCGTATCCCGAAATAGTATTTATTTAAAATTATTACCAATAGAGATAGAGTTCCGGATGTACGGACTTTTGTATTGAATATTTCCTCCTCTTTAAGAACCTTTTTTTGAAGTTTTGATTATTTATAGTTTCTGAGTTATTTGCGAAAAACTAAATGCTTTTTTGTTATTTTAATTTGTTTATAACTTTTGCAATTTTTTATCTGCTAAAAAATATTTTAATACATTTTTCTAGACTTATTCTAGACTCATATTTTTAAAAACTATTTTAAGAATTAACACGTTTGTGAACTAAACTAATAAAGCAATTTAGTATAGTAAATTTTGCCAAAGAAAGTAATTGTTATGGGAATTAAGTTCCAGTGCAGTAAATCTAAAATAAATTTTAAATAGAAATGATAATTTATAATCAATTAAAAAATAAACAAGTTGTAGGGTTAATGGAATAAACTAGAAATCCAGCTGCAAGTAATAAAACGATTTAAAACTTTAAATATACAAATTATTTTATAGGGTACCGTTGTACCTTGTACATCATAAAATGACCACATTATTAAAGACGACCAACTTGCATTTTTTATTATGAAATAAAAATTAATTTAAATTGTGGAATAATCATTTTGTAAATACAAAATAAGTAAGTGGTGTTTTTGTGTACCAGAAATTACTAAAAGCATTTTTAATTTTAATGTCGGTATAAGTGTATAAATCGAGAGCTAGAAAAAAAGTACCAGGAAAAACCTTCCGAAAAAAAAACTCGCAAGAAAAATAACCTGAAAAAAAGGCTCCCAAAAGCTTTAAAAAAATAGTATTATTAAATATTTGTAAAAAAAACTCTAAAAATACCCTAATCCTACAAAAATAATAAGCATTTTATATTTGTTCAAATTTAAATTTAACAGTTTAAAAAATGCTGTATTTGAACAGCTTTGTTAACACGTGTTTAAACAATTTTCTTTACAACATGGATTGATTGCAATATTAGTATAATTATAAGGATTGTGTAGAACAGTTTTTGTAGAACTGAGAACAGTATAATTTACACGTCTTGCATAAGTGATGTTTAAAGTAAATAGAAAAAAAACTTGAAAACTATCAATTTTTCAACATAAACAACAGTAATGGTAGTAAAACAACAAAATAAATATGAATCACATAATATATAATGAATACATTGATATATTCACACATTTAACTATTAAGTTTAAGCTTTACTGAAGTAGGCAATACCTTAACATATTTAGGTTTAATGTTCCAATACATGAATATGGTTGACACATGATATAAAATGTAATTATAGTAAGGTATTTGTTAAGTTAATGCCAAACTATGAACAATACACACTTGATTAATTCTATATTGTACTAGTAAATCGCTTACATTTAGAAATATTAAAAAAAAAATTTTTTTCATGTATTTCTTACTTAGATTTTTTCCATATGTTTTTAGCTTAATCTTTTTTCTGTATTTTTCTCTGGAAATTTATTTACGTGTTTTTTTCAGAGAATTTTTTTCTAGATTTAAATATTTTAACTAAAAATATATTTGATGATTACAAAGTTTCACTTGTATTTACATTTCCATAAATATTTAAAATACTACTTTTTATACCCAAAATATTCGTTTTTAAAATATTTTTAAATTTCTAATATTTTATGAAAAATATTGTTTAAATTAAAACAGTTTATATGATGTAAAATTTATTTACAAAAAATTAGAAATGTTTTACGATTTAAACTGTACAAACAAATTATTACGCAACTGCAAGTAATATAACAATTTAAAATTTTGCAAAAAATGCTATTTTTATGTGCATTAAGTTCCAGTGCGGTAAATCTATAATAAATTTAGGCTTGGTGATTCATAATCAACAATCAATTGAAAAACACAAAAAAGTTGTAAGGTTTATATTGTAGAAATGCCGCTGCAAGTAATCAAACGTTTTAAACTACAAAGTTTTGCAAATACAAATTATTTTATAGGGTACCGTAGATTAAGCAACTTACATTTTTTAATATACAACCAGAATTATATTAAAGTTTTTTTATTTATATTACAATCGAAATGAATAATTTTGAAATTTTAAAATAGTGGTGTCGCTGGATATCTGAACCGTTACTAAAAACATATATAATTTTAATGTAATTTGTAATTTCATCAGTAAAATTTTATTAGCTTCTAGCGTTTAATTTTAATAATCTTACTATTAGCCCTTTTCGTTTAAACATCCGATTTTGCATTTGTTTAAAATTTGTGATAATGCCAGTAACAGCAGACCAAATTTGCAGATTTCAAGGATCTAGGCAAACTACACAATAAAGTTGTTTGTAAAAAAAATGTTGTAAATTTAGTTATAATTTCAGTTTAAACAAAACGTTTTCTTGAAAACGACACAGAATAAACATTTAGAAGTAAATATGTTACTGATACTGATAGAAAAACTGCGAAAAATGTCAACCAAAATAAAGAAACAAATATAGCAAAAACTGTAAAAGTTTCTAAAAACGTTGGTAACATAGTTTTTTATGATAACTGGTACAAGCAGTTAAGTTTGGAAACGTAAGCTTAAATAATTTTAAAAGATGTCACATTGATGAATTTTTTGCTCAATCTCAATTCTATCGTCTCCAAGTAAATACGACTGCTTGTTAAAATCATTGTGCTAAATTATATTATTAAAAAAACGAAAAAAGAAAGAAAATGTTCGTTCTCGTTAGATAAGTTAATACAACAAAATTTTAACATAAAAAATGTAAAAACTTACCTAAACAAATGTTCTAGCAATGACTTCATAATAAGAGAGCTTACAAAGATATATAGAAATTAGTACGGGCGGTTGAGCAAAAAAATGCTGAGTTATCCTCAATCTGATATTTTTTTGCACAATTCTAATTCTATCGTCATAGTGTTTTTACGACTCTATGTTAAAATCATTGTTTGTTTTACGTATGCTTATTTCAGCAGCTGATTTGAGATACGAGTTTGTAGAGTTGAATAAAGATGTAAATTAAAGCATCTAGTTCCATCCATTGAATTTATATTCATTTATAATAAGAAATCAAAATTTTGCAATCATTTGTGCAGAATCCACATCGTCTATTGACCAAAAAAATTTATGCAGTTTGCTTTTTGTAACACTGATGGAAATTTTGCTATTTACAACCTTAATGGGTTACATGAAAAATGATCAAAAAATTCCAAGTGTGCAAAAATGTTAATAAAATATATGCCTGAATAAAAACAACAATGTTAGGTAATCGCCGATGATCAGTGAAGATCGTCGTGAGTTGAGTTCAACAATTTGTGACTAATTTGGAAAACTTACAATGTAGAAGTAAAAGTCAAAATCAAAAAAGCGCCAAGAAGGTTAGTAGCTGAATTAGGATTCTGGTCCTTCCCAATCCAAAAAGCCCGCTTTTTTATTTACACAAAACACAAAGGCGGCCGGAATAAAAGCTTTGTTACTGTTTAATTATTTAATATTTATTAAAATTGAATTAATAAACAAAACTTAAAATGAAAATGAGATGATGATTAAACCGCAAAAAAGGCGAAATTAAATTGTGTCTAGCACACGCACACACACTAACGATCACACAATCCTTCGATACGAATCTTAAACACGGGATCAAGTTAAACGTCGAAACCGTAAAATATACGAAATAAGATGACCTCCTGGAATTGTGTGGAATTATCACTAAACCCTCTTCATCATCTTTACAGACTCTAACACTAAATATTAAGGGTTTAAACCCCCGAGACCTGCATTATTAAATCGAAAAGTACTAAAGAAGTCTGAAAACCTTCTCAAAAACCAAAAACATATATCTTTTTTAACCTCTGTTTTTCTTATTTTATTTGAAAACTGTGACGTAAAATCTTCAAGCAAGACATTAGAATATGTAAATACAATCTAAACCTTTAAAACCAAATAATAATGATTGTCGGAAATAATCGAGAAAATAATATTATAAAATGAAAATTAAAATTAAAAAAGAAATTATCTTAAAAAACCAAATAAATAAAACAAATTCAAATACCGGGTCTTTCACAATAGAATACGTCTAGAAATCAAACGACGGTTACAGTGTGACTAATTAGAATAAGATAATAAAGCAAATGACAAAGATAGTTTTAAAGGTTTAAACATTCTAAGTTAAGCAATATGACTCAAAAACTTCTGTTTTATTTGTTTTTGTTTTGTGAATTGGGGAATAGCTTGCTTTGCGTTATTATTTTTTCTTAAAACGTGTTATTGCTGTAAAGCAATTTTTAGATAGATTTGTAAATAGTTTTTAAAATTGCGCGTAGACTTTCACCTACATCGTAGGTTTCCACCAATTCTTGGACGATGCGCACGTGGCAGTCACACATTTGAACTATTGTTAATGTAAAGTTTGCAAATTTAATTATTCAGTACTTGATGGTAGGTACCCGATAGTACGACATCACGTAACATAGAAAGCTACACATGTAGCACGGCAGATAATTAGAACTGTAAATAATTAATTATTTGTATTAATAACAATATGCAACAGAAAGACTAAAGTATAGAAAATATTCTGCAATTCTGTTATTGCAAAAAACTTAAGCTAATTTTTAAAGATTGCTTGTGCAAATGAAATTTATATCAAATCATTGTATTTGATATGCCTTGTACCATAACGTTTTTATTTCAACCAAAATATAAATTAGAATTACAACAAGCAACACAATCACATGGTTGATTTAGAACCTTATAAAATTTGTACAACCTTAATCTCGCCAGATTATCTTAACTCGTAACGTGTTATATATTATACAATTATAAAACATAGAAATAGTCTTAATTAAAAGTACATTAAACTAACCTGGTTTGTAAAGTTGAGCTTAATACCACCCATATTTATTGCCATCATACCCATTGTAAAACCACAATCGTTAACATAGATTAACGATTCATGTACTTAAAAACACTTCAAATGCGGGTATAAGCCTCGTGCAATTTTATACAATAAAACAACACGAACGTTTCTATAAATTTATGTTGAAACATTAAAATTATTGCTGTTAGAGTACGTTATTTACGATTGTTTTATTTTATAGAAAATTGAAAAAACACATTTTCTTTGTCAAGAAAAAGTGCTGACCAATTCGATTACATTATAATGCGGAACACGACATGCCATTGGCGTTCAGCAACACTCTAGAAAACAAACTTACAAACAAAAATTCGATATTAATGCAAAGATCAATTATTCATGAATTTTGCTAGCACCTTATAGATTTTCCGTAACGTTTTCTTTGTGTGTCATTCCTATACTTTACTCAGGATTTGTACATACGGTGTAACAAAGTTTTGGAACATTTCATTGACTTAATGAAAAGATCAAAATCGTACTATGGATTTACATAATTTTATTGTACAATATAATATTCTAATTTATACAGTATATATAAAAATTATATATTTTTTATTTAACAAAATGTTTTTACATCTAGTTTAGTTTTATAAACGTTATTAAATAACACAATGCTATAAATCAAACAGCTGGTATTAAAACACGCAGTTTAGTTGTAAAGACTAAATGTAGTAGGGTAAGATAATGTAAATGTAATACTAAGGTAAGCGGAAACATGCATTTTGTACTTTTAAATAATAACTTTAGTTTTAAACTACTGAGAACTAACCACATACACATGTGTATTTGGAAGTTTCAGTACATTTCAAGAATGTGGTTTTAATGTTCATAAACTACCTAACATTTAATATAAAACTAAACACTGTGCAAATAGATTGTTTGTATAAGATTATAATGTAATACCAAGTAAAAGTATGCATAAATACAGTGCACGCCGCTTAATAGAATCACATTGAGACTTTTTGATAACAATAACCAAATGATTACAATATCCGATATTTAAAACAAAACACAAATAAATGTTTATTGGTTAGAAAGCAGTAAATGCATACAGTATGTATCTGATTAACACGTTGTTAATTTAGAAGATGAAGTTATAGCATAAATACAAGCAAAAAATATCAAATTAAAAGTTCTAGTAAAATATTTAAATACCTCAAGATTTTGATCCAAATCAATCAAAAATTACAAACCTGTTGCATTAAACAGTTTGTTGATACCATTAACAAAAAGGGGTTTTGTTGAGGTTTCTTTTCCATTAAAAAAACTGCAAGAAAGTAATTAGTTTGGTTGCAAATTAGATGTATTGATTTATTCTAATTACTTTGAACTTAATTTATCTAAAGAATATTTAAATTTAATTACAAGAAAGTCATTACTAAATGCCAACGTTTGCAAACAAAACTTAAAATATTTACTTTACAAACCAAATTACTCTACACGTACCGTCAAAACTAATGCAGTAACATCTACACAGCTCCAAATAATTTTGTTTTCAAATTTCATAATTATGGTGTACGGAATATTCGTACAGGTTTTTTAAATTATACTTTCATAATTCATTATCATTTATGGTAATAGCTTTGATCTGTACGGAAACGAAATTGGTCAAACATAATGCAGAACGTTGCCTAATCACAAATAAACTTAAGATACAAACGTGTTAATTGTAAGTCGTATAACAACAAATTTTCGAAAAAACGCTGTTAAAGTTTAACATGCGAGAAGTATGATATTTATATGATTACAGTAGTCCTAGTTGCTCGTTTACTAATTTGTTAACACCTACTAAGATTTCTTTAAAAAAAAGATACATACGTCGCAGTTGTTTAAAAAATACATAGAAATTTCAATACATTTTAATGGAACAAAATAACAAACCTAAACTACAAAATGACTTTAACATAAAAAAGCCAACGAAATAATGCTCAAGACAACGTAAAACTATTAATTCTAACATAATTTTGCATTTAATTTTGGCGTATCTTGCTTTTTTGAGTTAATTCTTTTGATTTTGGTAAAATAATATCGCAAAATTGTTAGTGGATTAATGACATCTATTTAAGCATCAACTGCAATGCATTGCTGTTGTAACTGGACTTAGTGTTTTACTGTTGTTAAATCTTCTGTGTCAATGGCAATAAAATTAGCTTGGCCATCAGAAGTTTTGAATTTGATATTAGAATTTAGAGAATTCAAAATCCGACACTTCGAAGAATAAAATTTTTTCATAATTAAGAGTCCTTTATACGCCTAAATCCAATGTAAATATTAATAAAGTCAATAAACGAAATGGTTTTTGGTTTCTTCTTTTTTCTTCTACAAACTACGAACAATGAACTGAAAAATGAAATAGTAAAAAGTAAAAAGATATAATAATTCAGCACATTATGAAAAATATCACATTTTGATATCCAGTACACCTAACTGTGAGTTGAGTCTATTTAAAGTGCTGAATTGTTTGTTTTTAGACGAGATTGTTGTTAATACTAAATTTCTATAACATGTTATTGAAATATTTTTTAATTTTTTTTTAGATAGAGTTGCTAAAAAGTATTTATATAAACCATCACTCGCGGCTTTCGATTTTGTTGTTTAGGTAGAAACAGCCAATTTCTGTTCTTTAAGACGTCGGTTTAATCTCCATTTACTAAAATAATCCTGTTGTAGGAAACTATGAAGTTGTTAGTTAGCTAGTAAATATTACAACAACGAATTTTCAATATATATTCCTAACTGTACTACGCAAATGCAAAAATTTGTTTATATAATTGCAAAAATCATCATTAGATGCCAGTGGACAGCTGTGTTGTCCTATTTAGACTCACCAGCACTGGAATACCCTAATGCAGTTTCCACAACAATATAAAACAAATTGCAGTTGTAGTATTACTATCTAACTAAAAACTTCATAGTTTCCTACATGTGCATTAACTCGTACGTAGCTCCATTCCTACGAGATGGCGTTTACTAAATTATTTGTAAACATTTCACCAAATTTAAGAGCTACTTATTTTGTTTAGCAAAAGGCAAACTTTTGACATAAGCAAACTTTTTTGAGTTTACTCGTAGTACTGAGGCTAATACCGACTATTGCAAGAAATAATACTTTAGTTTTTTTTGTTTACTCAGGTCATTGAAATAATTTAAAGTATTTATCTGAAAACAAGCTATTAAGCTACAACTACATTAAGTTTACCAAAAAGAGTTACTATAGTAAGTTTGTTCAGGAGTCTTTTTGTGACACCATTTATAGTTTTTTACATTTACCGAAATATATTATTTATTGTTCGGGTATACTTTTCTGCAACTAACGAAAGTATGCTAAAGTGATTTTTAGGCGTGGCAAATATCTATCTCCTAAGATAATCAAGTTTCTGAGAAAACGATTTTTAGTTTGTCTTTGCAAAAATCTTCTCAGGTTTTGAGATAAATCGAACTACTAAGATTTAATTGGTAATTTCATATAAAGATCTAAGATTACTCTATATGTGTTCCATTGTTAGAGATCTGAATTGTCGTCTCTATTTGGTGCTACAAATGTAAAAAATCTTCTGTATTTTCAATCAAAAATGAAAGTTGAGTAAAATTGTGAAACTGCGCTTCCTGGTATAAAGAGAAGGCTATATTAATTTGTTTATAATATTGCAATTCTATTAGTGTGAGTTCCTTGCTTTAGAACGCTACCTCCCCAAGGTTAAAGGTGGGCAACGAAACTCAGGAAATAATCTCCTGTTGCACGAGTAAAAAGTTTAAGTTGGCACTAGTCATTGGTCGTAATCTCAAAAAACCGCGCTGTCGTGCGTAACTTCTCCTACTTTTGTACGTACGTATGCATTTGTCCGTAACTGACAAGTTGTCAGCTCCTGGCCAGCAGATCACAACTGGTCCTGTTTTTGAGTGCCAAATTTTAAAACAGCAGATGAGACTAAAACAACCCTAATTAAGTCCTACCACAGTCGCTCTACGACTAAAGCGTGTGACGAAAGTTGGACGAAACACCGTTTGCATGGAGTCCAAAAAACAGACTTGTTTATAATCCCAGCGGGTATTCTCAACAATGCCGGCCTTGAATCAGACCGCCAAGCAAAGCTACGTAGCATGGAATTTATGCAAAGTCAATGACTATGTGCGCATCTTAAGATGCTTCAAGTGCCAAAACTTTGGTCATCTACAAGCTGACTGCAGGAGCATGATTCGAAATATTGTCCAATAACCGCAGTAGACCCTGTATGGGCAAATTGTATAAGAAAAAAAAAGGAAATGTGATAAAACACAAGGCGTCTTCTAACAACTGCCCGGCGTACTTAAAGAGGTTTGACGCCAAGATATCTCATACCGATTATGGACAGTGAAGACGCTTCTCTGATTCTTAAGATTGCGCAAGTGAATCTTCAGCGTTTTCGTGCAGCGACTTTGAAAGTCATGAGCTTCTCTTTCGACATGACATTTTACTAACCCAAGAGCCATATGTGTATAGTTCTGGTTTGCTTTGCCCTTCAACAAGATCACCGCATCCATTTCTATGCAGTATTTCTCCGCTATTGCTTACAATAACGCAAAACTTATCGGAGTAGTTACTCTCAGTCATCTAACTAATGACTGCACTGCCGTATCTATGATCACAGTTAGAAACACCTCATTGGGTATTGTCGGCGCTTATTGACCACCAAGCGAGGATGTTCGTATTAATCTACATCTAGATAAAGTTTTGGACAAACTAAGTGGTATTCCCATTATTATAGCAAAAAATTTCAATGCACAATCGCGGCTTTGGCATTCTTAGCAGACGGACAAACGAGACAAAAGTGTAGAGAATTTCGTGGGCAAACGTGACCTATGTGTTGTAAATGAGCCTGATGAACTAGTCACATTAGCATCCCAAATTTTAACTAGAAAAAGTTATTCCAGAGGTGATTAAAAGTGACCACCGACTGATACGTTTTGATTTAACCGTCGGTTCCAATCATTAAGCGTATCCCCGATGTCAAACGCATAGATCCTGTCAAGCTCAACACAGTGTCAGCGTCTTACTTCCTACTTATCTTCCACGTGAAGCTAAGAGTCACGATCCTAATTTTATTGATGTTCTATTGATAAGCTGACCAAGCTGATCCTAGCTTAAGCTCAGTTTGCTCAAATTTTAGAGCTGGTGTACCGTGCTGGAGTCCAAAGCTCAATAAGTTAGGAAGCATACTCAAAAAGCTTTAGCAGAGCTAAAAACTCAATGGCCGAATTTGTACAAAGCCGCGCTTTACCGGTATAAACTGACAGTGAAGAACGCTAAATTTAGCTAATGGCAAAGGTTTGTAGAGAGAAGTTTTGGGAGTAGTCCGTGGAGATTAATTTATAATATATCCTCACAAAAGTTTTTTGCTATACAACCATGCCCCAACGTCCGTGACGGCGACAGATACACTCTCACAGTGCTCGACACAATCAGGTCAATAGTTATTTCCTTGTTTCCAGAGAACGATCCAACAAACGACGATTCTTAACAAATCTGAATTAGATTCCAATCTATTGCAAATACTGAGTTCTGACATGACTGGCTGGTTAAAAAAGAGTATATAGTGTCGGTGGCTAGCAGAAAGTTTAAGAATAAAGCTCCCGGGCCCGACGAAGTACACTGTAACATGTAAAGTTGTACAAGATTCCCTCTTTTTACGTTCATTGACTTATAACTCTTGTGTTCAATGCGGTTATTTTCCAAATAGTTGAAAAACCGGTAGCCTAACAACGATTCTCAAGCCTGGTAAAAAGAATCTCTCTAACCCCAATTCGATCGTCCGATTAAGCTATTTTCAGAATTTAGCAAATTATTTGAACGAGTACTGTTAACGACATACATAACATCATTCATCCACAAAGATTTTTCTATCCCAGCCAGTACGGCATCATTCTCGGCAAATCGACAACAAACGCCATTCGTAAATTGATGACGAAAGTACAAACAAACGTCTCCAAGTACAGATTTTGCATTTTTAGAGACATTTTAGGAGCGTTCAATAACGTATGGTGGCCATCATTAATTGATGTTCTTGTCGTTAAGAGAGTGCTTGTAGACGCTGTGCGCGTTATTCGCAGTTATTCATCGAGTTGCTCAATCACTTATTCCACAAACGTTTCTGGTTCTTCTTATACAAAACGACTATCAAGGATCGGTTTTCGGGCCGACCTTGTGAAAAGTAGTTGTGGATTTTCTACTAGAACAAGACTTATCCGATAACTGCAACATTTTCGCTTACGTGGACGATATCACTATCATTGTGTCTAGAGACAACAGATCCGCGACCTAGAAACAAAATTACGATAGTGCTTAAACATTCTGACTCGCTGGGCTGCCAACAAAAAATTGACTGTTTTAGCTGACAAGACCAAATACATGGTTTTTAGTTCCTCTTTAAAAGGAAATCTCTTACTTCGACGAAACGGCATTTCAGTTCGAAGAGTCTTCGAGTTTAAGTACCTCGGTCTTTGGTTTAATTACAAACTGAGTTTTGGTAAACACTTCCTATGTAGTTGAGAAGGGCAAGACTGTTTTGTTCAACATATAATTTCGCCGTAACTGTAATCTACATAGGAAATCATTAGTGACCATTTTCAATAGTGCAGTCACCCCTATGCGTACATATATATAACATCTGGTACCACAGACTACATTGTCAGAAAACTGGCACCCCCAGATTTCCTATTCCTTTGTACGATCCTCAGGGCATATCGAACTGTTCCTATTGATTCTTTGTGCGTTGTGGCAAAATGTCCTCATCTGCATTTCCTATTGCAAGAAATATACAGCTCCAAAGTTTTTGTAAAAGCTGGCACGTGCACATTCTTAAGCCAGCAAGTTTTGGCCGCAGATTTTCCTTTCTTTTTGGCTTTCAAGCGTCATTTTAAAGCTTTGATTTTGAATGAATGGTAGTGGCAGTGGGATACATTTCATGAGAGAGAGACGTAACGCCTATTCCCTGATTCCAAATATTCTAGACTGCATCAACATGTCTTATAACCCGGGACGCGCGACCATCCAAATTTTCACATCGCACGGCGGGTCTTGTTGCTAGATGACGACCGGCGCTTGTCGTGTGGTGTTTCTGATACTCTGTCACATAGGATTCTCGCTTGTCGGGAGTTTGATGATGACCGGAGTACCCTAAAAACTCAAGTCAACTCGTATTTTGATACCCCTGAATTTATGCGTCGACTAGTGTCCGACGTCAGTGTATTCATTGCATTTGTTAGAAGAGACCAGAATCAAACGTAAATCAGAGTCTAATGTAGTTGATTTTTGCATGGCATTATGATTTTATTTTACAGTCAGCTATGGCAAAGTAGGGTATTTATTTAGTTGTTTAACTGCATATGACTTATCTCACAGTGTTTTATTTGATTATTTTTAGTTAACCAACATTTTCAGTTTGTTTTTAGTCGTAGCTGTATTGACTAACTGACCTCATCCGCGTCTATTACAACATCGTATCCTTTTCCTGCTTACTTAGTTTTCAGCTTGACATGCGAGGATAAGCCGCAAAGTAGGTGCTTTGCAGAACCTCGTGCTCATACAGCGCAAACCTGATACACAGCCCATCCGACTCGTCTAACTAGACAATCCTTTCTTCTCGTAACATATTCTAAATCGTTCTATTCTATATGTGGCAAACTTAAACCAAGCAACTTCGGGTGGTTTAGTGGGTCCACATTTTCCTCCTCCTCCTCCACCTCCTCCCCAATAATTTTCTCTTAAACAAAAACAACACTTTCTCGACCGGGACTTTAGTAAAAACAGATATCACGTCTAAACTGACTAGGATATCTTTTTTGTTATATGCAAGTTCTGAATTTTCTCTAAAAAGTCTGTAGAATCTTGAATGTGAGTTTCTGTATTTTTTGTCAACGGCAAAAGTTTTGAAGCTAGATAACTTGCTAACGATTGAGTCGGTGGATTGATGGATTGATGGTGCTCGCTATCGGTCGAAAGGGGACTCCTTCTTTGTGTATCTTGGGAAGACTGTAAATTGCCTGATTGCTAATGATATAAATATCGTCATTTCTACTTTTTTCTACAGTCACATTTACTACTCCAAAGATGCAAGCTGAAATGTTTTGCAAAACGTCAGTTTCTTTGGGTTCACGAACGACAATATGGCAAAGGCCAAGTTCAACTTCTTGTTTTGGCTCTCAAGGAAAGACTAGGACCACGCCTAAAACGTCTGGGTGTTCAACTACGACGCGGTCTAAACCCAAAGTCGCTAATAATCATGTTCTTTTATTTCCCGCAGTAAATATAGAATAAAGTTTTGAATGTACATCATGATCAGTTAGGTCACCTTGCCATTAATAAGACGTACAAATACTTCACTCGTACTTACTGGTTTGCTAATGTGAAACAAAAAATTATATTACTAATTGCATTACACATTAGACGTTGTCTCAAAAAGTCGGAAGGTGTGTTACATAATATACCAAAGGGCGATAAGCCATTTGTGACGATTTACGTTGACCATTATAGTTCTCTAAAAAAATTGGTTTTTAGCAAGAAGTATATCTTTGAGATCATTGATTCTTTTGCAAAATTCGTAAAACTTTGTTCGGTCAAAACTCCCATCTTGTCAAAATTATCCTTAAATGGAACAAATAGGTGCTTTTTACTTAGAAGTTTTTTTTCATATGGAAGTATAGAGGACTTTTAAGAAGAGATGAAGCAGCTTGGAAGTTTTAGGAAATCCTTAAACTGCAATTGGATAATCGTGTACGGTTTTTTTAAGTTTACTTTTTAAAGTATTGTGATGAGAAAAAATAACATTGAGTTGCGATTTTGAGCTACGCATATGTTGCTCCATAGTGTAATCTCAGTTAAATGGAGATGATTATCTAAAACCTTTACGCACCTGTTGATTTCTTTACTGAAACTTCCGTTTTTTTTTCATATACGTTATATAAAGCTCATACTGAGCTTTGATTCTGAGTGAATCGCTTCGAAGTATTTCTTACTTTTTTTGAATTAATGTCAATCTTTCTACGTTGCTTTCTACAAGATTAACATTTTTGTCGTATTTTCTAAGAATTGCTTTTTTCTTCTTTTATCAACTAACGATAGTCTTTAAATACCTTTACTGTTTTCTATTATTGGTTTTTTACTGTACTTTTTCTGACAAGCTGCTGCACAATCTTCTAGGTTTTTATTCGTCTTCGGTTGAACAAACTTTCTACGAATACTTTTTTTCTTAAATAATACAGCTGCATTTAATAACTGTTTTAAACATTTATTAAAAATAAATCAAGATTATTAAGATGCTTCAATGTAGTTAATAATGGAGATAAGTAATATAACGCAACTATAATGTGATTTGATATTTACTGTCAATTATGAACCGTGGTAGTAATAATTTTTCTAAAAATTAATTACGTTTTTTTAAAAAAATTTAGAAACGAAACTAATGCTAAAAAGTTTTTTAAAAAAAGCATTTATAGATTAATTATCATTTATATAAAATATAGAATTAATTATCTGAAATACGTATATGAATTATTTATTTCAACAAAAAATAAACAATTTAAAATACATGGTTTTTAAATATCGTCTTAACAAAAAATTGTGTATACAAAACCTTTGATATCTGATTTAAATATTCTAAAGACTTTTCAACATGCTGTTAACAAAAGAAAAACATTCAGAATAAAACCGGAAGAGATTTATTTATACACAATCAACTGTACTTTACCTTAGACATAATTAAAGAGTCACGGTAATAGCTCTTACGTAAATTCTCGAGCAAAGAATGACGAAGTTTGATCTGATACACAATGCTCTCAATAAATACTTCAGGAATTGCCCTTAGGGGAGATTTTAGATACCGTTTAATGCTCAACCACAAAAACGCTGTGTTCCTTCCTTGATGGATAATATGCACTCACTTTAATATTTGTCTTTTAATCTAAAGCATAATTGCCAACTTAAATCTATCACAGTAGTTCCTAAACCATTTTTCTTACATTCAATTAAGAAAAAAGTCCATTATAGAGTAGTGTGTACGACTACGTACGTATAAATCTTTGGAGAACAGACGTTGGAAAACAACAGCTGCAGTAATGAGAACTCAACTTCTGTCATTAATTGCCGGAAACGCTACTGTTATTGTACGCATTGAAAATAAAGTAACCGATATTCAGTTAATTTCTAATTTTCATTTCAAATTTAACTCGCCACATATTCGAAGAGATTCTATCAGATGACAGAAATTGATGACTGACTCAGCTAGCACTATCCCCAAATTGTGTTACAGCGACTCCTCGAATTCTTTGTAAGAATTCGCGAAAAATTTCAGCAAACATCTAACTGGTCGGTTGTATTAAACAGGGAAATAATCCTCGATCCGACGAACGTCGACGCTGAAGTCTAATCAAAGGAGCCTAACAATACACGGAAGACCCAGAAAATTCCTGTAAGATCTCCGTAGAAGAGCAGATCTCGTTATTTTTCCTATTATTTTGATCTTTACTTGCCGAAAGAATATATTTAGTTTCACTTCGTTTTTCTTTACAACGTTAAAAAGAATGATAAATGGACTTAGATCCTCAGGGTGGGGAAAATAATCACTTGCAGTTTTACAAATACGCCCAAGTCACGAAATCGCAACTAATCATTAATGTAACTTAATCAACTACATTCAAATTTAGTATTTAATTAAATTCTATGTATTAACAATTTTAGTTAATTATAGTTATTTATGCAGAATAAAAGCTTTAATTAATAACGTTTATTAGTTTGAAAATGCCGTTTAAATGTAGTTATTATTAAATTCGCAACAACACACTACAAAAATGGTTGCACAAACCACAAATTTCAATAAAATTTAGTTACACAACAATATTATACAGGGGCCGTTTAATTTAATTAACATATTTTAAACATTTGTTATTACTTTGTTTATGTAAAACCGATAAAGTGCTTTCGCTTGTTTAAGGTTAAAGATTTTGCACGTATACTACAAGAATTCCTTTGTTCTAAAGGGTTAATATCGCCATAAATTTTCTGAAACAAGTGGAGTTCGTCGGTGACGAGGGTCAGAATAGATAGGGTTAAGTAAGGGAACCCGTTCCTGTGGTTGGACTTCTCTTCGTAGGATTACTAAGTGTGAAGTTGTGGGATCTAGGATTAGGATTTGTTAGAAAAAATGAGCGATAAGATTTGTTTGAATCTGTATTAATTCTTGTAGGAATAAAGTATGCAAATCGATTACATATTTTGTCAACAAATAAACGCTGTGTTCACACATCGTTGACCCGCATTAGGTATTCTAATAGAGTATAAGAAAAAAGCGAAAGAAAGCTTAGGGAATTGCTAGACCGGAATTGACCGGTCTACGTGAGTGCGGACTCCCTCGAGTTTTCAAGAACAGTTGGGTATACTAAGTTAAAAACGCTTGAAAATTTTAGATTCGAAATTTCTCTAGGGTTTGAAATGAATTTTTCTTATTTCGCAATTTAAACAATACGAAACTTTTTTATAAAAAAAAAATGTTTGGGAAAAATTCAGAAAGTTTGTATTTTTTTATAGTTTTTATAATTCGATAGATATATTAATAGTAGTACTAAAATCGTATAGCAAATACTACTTTCTTACTTTGTAATTTTTATTTGCGTTCAATGCGAATTAATAATAACTTTGTCTGCAATTTTTTTACTATGAATTAGTTCTCAACTAGAAAACTTTTAGAAATGATACGATATCTGTATCTATACATAAAAATTGTTTTTATATTGCCAACATAGCAAACGTCAATATTCGTTTGTTATAAAAGGCAAAAAAAGCTCTAGAGTGACAAAGTACAAAGTAAAAATCTACATAACGCCAAGTGTTTAAGGTCAATTATTATATTAGAACGAGTATGTGACTGCTGGAAAAGTCATTTAACTAAAATCTAAAAAAAATGTTAATCTCAAATTTAACAGGTTTAGTAATAAATGTGTACCAACAGTATATATCTGGTGATTTCAATTTTTTTAAATTAAACAAAAAACAACACAAAAAATACTACACTACTCTTGACGAAAGTTTCATAGTATAACTAACTAACAAGCACTAACGCTCGTTATACTACGTTTTACTTTTATACTTTACTTTTGACGCTTGTTACGTTGTTTCGTCCTTGTAAATATCCTTTAATCAATTTAATTATAAATATTTATAAACCGTTGTTCCTTTGTGTATGCAACCAACATTTCTAAAAACATTTGATATACGTTGTCACGGCATAGTATTGTAAATAAAAAATCAATTTTGGAATTGTATCGATATCGACAATTCGGAATATCCGTTATCTTCATTGAATATAATGCGCATTCATGGTTCGATGGCATTATGTAGTATGGTTCGTACCGATTTGAATTCGAATAATTAATTTTGGCTACTGGAAAATTCGAGAGTTAATTCCCATGGACGCAGTCGACTAATTAATTACTACCAATGATCAGTTAGGTCGCACTTATGGGTAATTAAAGTCTATAATTATCAGCATCTAGCAATTGTACAATCGCACATATGGAAAAGAAGACATATCTATATCGGGAAGTAGTATGGATAAGAAGATGTTGTTTCATGTCAATTGTGGTTGCATAGCCAATATCCTTTTTTTGACTTTATTCTATTTATCCGAAACTAGCCTGTAAGTAAATTGATTTTTAGTTACTTTTGTGGCGCACGTGTAAACAAATTAAGTTATTTGACAAACTTGTAAATATATAATATACGTTAGTCGCTAGTTATCGCTTCTTTTGTTAATCTTTTGATAAATAATAGTAGCGACCGCATGTATGTTGTGTACATAACGAAACTAGTCTTCGCCTAACAGTTTGCAAAGGAATTTTATATTTTTCCAAACACGTAAGATACAGCATTTGGTCCTTTTTCGCTCAGATTTTGATATCGCTCTGTAGATTACAGTTTGCTTTTTGGTTACAAGTTTGTCAATTGAAAAATTGTAGTACAAGTGCTAAAAACTTTAGATTGAATTTATTTTGGATTTCGGTTACGCGTTATAATTAGTGATAAGGTCTTTCATGTTGCTTATTGCTAGTGGTAGGCATGGTGGTTTTGCTTTCGGGGTTTCGATCGTGTTAACCTATGCATTTATTACAATCACACATATTGTTATTGTCGCGTTTGTATTTATTGGTAAGAAATTAATATTGGTTCAACTTTAGTTATCGTATTGAATAATACATTTTGGTGTAAATATTTGGATATTATACTGTCATATCGTATTATTTTTTGTTATTTAATTAGGACTTACAATGGTCCAGACAGTAGATTTATTCGTTAGCAAAACGAACCATTGCAAAATTGCAATCGATTTCTAAATTAGCCTTAGAAGTAAGAAGCGATGAGTCGTTACGATCTGAGTTTATGGCAGCTTTTAAAAATGCTCAGCTCCTAGTAAATTTCAAAGTGCATTTAATGATAATTGTGTAATCTTCATCTAAATATTGATGAAACTTTTTATAAAATAGAAGCGGTTCATTTGTCATTAGAAACTACAAAAACAAAACAACGTCCTTCATCTCCTACAAACTCTGTAGCATTAGAGACAAAATTAAATAGATCACACATTCACTTACCCCGAATTGACTTGCCAAAACTTGACGGAAGCTTCAAGGACTGGCCAACCTTTCAAGATTTGTTTAATACGCTCATTCATGAAAATGAATCGTTGTCGAATGTAGAGAAATTTCAGTATTTGATTTCTACCTTATCTAAAGAACCCTTGACTTTAGCTAAACATTTACCATTGACTTCGGATAATTACGAAATTGCGCATAAAACATTAGTTGCTTGTTACCAACATAGTATTGGCCACTTTTTATTGGCAAAATATTGCTAGAGCTCCGAAAGTATGTACGCAATCTCCTCAAGCTTTACGCGATCTGTTGAATGCTTTTCTAAAGAATTTAGCTGCCATTGATCAGATTACGGGTATTGATCATTGGGATTTTACATTATTTAATTGGTTACTTAAAAAACTAGATCCAGATACTCGCCAACCAACGCAGTGTTTCGAACTAAATAATTCTCAGTCACATCTTCAGAAATTCTAAGAACTTAACAGTTTCTTAGCGATCAATGTCGTGCTTTGGAAGCAGTGTTCTTTAACAATAATTGTTTGTCCAATTCTGCAAAATCTCGCGGTGGTCTTCTTAGTACTTAAAAAAATAGTAGTATTAGTAGTTGAGACAATAAGCGTTCTCAGCATTTGTTCGCAGCAACGACCAATTTGGCATCGCCTAAATCTTCTTGTTTGTACTGCAACAATCATTCGCATTTTTTGTTAGTTTGTCCTTGTTTTGGTAAACTCAATCCGCAGGAGCGATATGCAGTAGTCGAAACTTGTCATGTTTGTTTAAATTGTTTGACTTGCAAGTCAAAATCCTCGTGTCGACATTGTTCAGAGCGACATCATTCGTTTTTGTATTTTGGAAGAACGTCTTCACGGAATTTGTCACAATCATGCAGCGTCAAAAAGTCTTCGCAATCAACTGTAGAATCATCGGAAGCTCCTTTAGCTATAATCTTAGTGAAGTCCACAAATTCTATTTCGTCTAGCATTACATTGTTGGCTACAGTTTCCTTAGAAGTCCAAGATCGTTGGGGTAAATTTCAAACATTTAGAGCACTTTGTAATCCAGGTAGTCAAATCAGCTTCGTAACGGAAAATTGTTGTAACCGCCTGGGTCTACCATACAATAAATCATTGAGTTCAATTGCGTGTTTAAACGACACGTCAGAGTTAGCCGCGGGAATATCAACTGCAAACTGCAATATTCGGCCAGTGGGTTCCTTGTCAGTTTCTGTACGCGTCAATGCCGTCATCATTCAGAAAATTTGTTCAAAACTTCCTCATACTCATATTCACGGCGGTGCTAGGTATTCAAACGTTACCCTTGCGGAAAACATACCAGGAAATATTGACCTTCTATTAAGTGCAGATGTATTTCACCAAATAACTCGTGGATCTGCGTTTTATTTTGCTGATATTGATGATAATATTGAAGGTCCTGTATTAGACACAATTTTAGGTATTGCATTACTAGGTCCTATATATTGCAATTCGATGACTCAACCGCAACCCCACTCGCTTTTCGTATCGTTTGAACCGTCACTTGATAACACTCTGAAATTGTTTTGGAACGTGGAATTTGTTCCAACTAGTCCGTGCCTCACTTCTCCGGAAGATCAGCTAGTTGAAGATTTCTTTGTCAGCACGCACGCAAGAGACCATTTGGGTTGTTTTATAGTATCGTTGCCGTTCAAAGACGGCGAGTCTTTACCGACGTTTGTAGATTTGCGTCAAATATCACATCGCCGTCTATTAACACTTAAACGTCATTTAAGCTCATACCCCGTTATAAGGAAAAAATATACTTAGTGAATTCATGCATGATTATTTGAATGCAGGTCACATGTCGCGAGTTTCATCTACGGATATTGATAGTGTACATAGAGATTACGTACCGCATCATTGCATCTTCAAAGAAAATGATCCTTACAAAATTCGTGTAGTTTTTGACACTTCCGCTAAGAAGAGCGCAGGTATCTCCATCAACGAGGCGCTTTTAGTTGGTCCAAAGCTGCAAAGCGACATTAGCGCGATGCCAATTCGTTTTCGGTAGTTCAAGTTTGTTTTTACTTGCGACGTACCTCAAATGTTTAGACAGATTTTACTGAAAGATTTGCATCGGCAACTCCAATTGATCCTTTGGAGGTTTTTTACTGATGAAACCATCCAAACCTTTAGATTAAATACTGTAACATATGGTTACGTTTCTTCACCTTTTTAAGCTATTTGCTGCCTCTTGCAATTAGCACAGGGTGGCAAGGAAAACTTTCCACTCGCTGCTCAAGCCAATACTTTCGAATTTATACGTTGACGATTTTGTTTGTGAAGCAGACACGTTAGAGTCGTTGTTAGAATTGCAAAACCATTTGATTAGACTATTGAAATCAGGTTGTTTTAAATTGCGCAAGTGGGCAGCCAATTCACCTTCATTGTGAACTTCGCTGCCGTCTGAATTTTGTCAAGACCATTCCGTTGTTTTTGAGGAAGACCACTCAACTATTGCAAAGTTTTTGGGCCTTCAGAGGCAAACATCAATCGATTCGTTTTTATTCATGGTCAAACCAGTCTTTGTACCAAAAAATCTATTTTGTCTGAGGTTGCTCGCATATATGATCCTTTGGGATTACTATATCCACTTACTTTCTTTGGTAAACGATTGATACAGCATTTGTGGCTACTAGGATTAGACTGGGATGCATAGCCCCCAGCAGACGTTTATAGTCAATGGTCAAAGTATAAGTCGTCATTGGTTATCTTGTCAAATCTTCGGTTTCCTCGTTGTTCTAAACCCGCATCGTTTGGAAATTGTTCGTCACACGCATTCTGTGATGCGTCCGAGTTAGGTTACGCTGCTGTTGTGTATCTTCGTTTTGTAGTAGATAATAAGGCCTTTGTTTCATTCGTTATAACTAAATCAAAAGTCGCTCCAATCAAACGACTATCAATCCGTGTTTAAAATTTTTGGTAGCAGTTTTGTTTTCAAACTTAGTTTTGTTTGTCTTGAAGTCGTATGCCAATTTGATAAACATTAATAACATAATTGCTTGGTGTGATTCGAAGTTCGCATTAGCTTGGATACGTTTCGCTCCACAAATAGAGTTTCTCATATCCAAGAACGCATCCCTCTGAGTTACTGGCGTCATATTCGTTCATGTGACAATTTAGCTGATCTAGCTTCGCGTGGCCTTTTCCCAGAAAAGTTGCTTAATTTTTCGCTTTGGTGGGCGGGTTTGAGTTGGTTTTTGCAACCCGAAGATTATTGGCCTTGAGAAAAACTAGAATCTTTGATGCAGGATACGAGTGGGAAATTGAAATACGCGATGTTTACAGTGCAACTTGTGCGCAACGCACTTTTAGAATTACTCTACCGTTTTTCGTCGTTGCGCATGATACAGAAAGTTGTTGCCTTTTGTATTAGATTTATCGATAATTGTCGGAAAAGAGAAAAGAAATTCGGTTCTTTAACTCAGCATGAACTTCATCATGCACTTTTTCGTTTAGTTTGGGTAGTTCAACTTGCAGCGTTTCATTCTGATTTTGTTGCCATTTCTAAGAGACAACCTTGCTCTAAGAATTTCCAAAAATTGTCGCCCTTTGTAGAAAATGCCTCGTTGCCCTTTGGGACAACACATCTAGCTTAATTGCCTGAAAAGCATCGTTTAACTACCTTGGTTATAGAAAAAGTTCATTTAGAACATAAACATGCTGGTGTAAATACTACCATGTATCTAACGCAACAAAATTTTTGGATAGTGTCAGCTCGTAGAGTTATTCGTCGTTGCTTATCGTAATGCCAGTTTTGTTTTAAGACCAAACCTATTGCGTTTGAACTTCTTATGGCCGATTTACCAACTGCTCGAGTTAGCCAACTTAAAGCATTTAGTTGTGTTGGTGTCGACTAGAGTCGTTTTCCACTTAATGTATCGAGACGACGTGGCTCAAAGATCGCCAAAGTTTACCTATGTTTGTTTGTTTGTTTTCCCACCAAAGCATTACATGTCGATATTGCTTCGGATCTAGCTAGTGATACATTTCTAGCAGCTTTGCGTAGATTCATTGCTCGTCGTGGTCGCTGCAGTCGGATTTTTAGCGATTGTGGTACCAATTTCGTTAGAGCCAATAAAGAATTGATTTTTCAATTTAGAGTCGCTGTATAGGCAGAAGCCATTAAATGGCACTTTAATCCTCCTTCCGCACCACACTTTGGTGTTTTGTGGGAAAGCGGAATCAAATCTGTAAAAACCCACATAGCAAGAGTCATAGGTAAGCAAATTCTCACTTATGAAGAATTAAACACAGTAGTTGTAGAGATAGAAGCCGTTTTAAATTTACGCCCGCTTTGCAGCATAAGCTCTGATCCAAACAACCTGAGCGCCTTAACACCCGGATATGTCTTGACTTTAGAACCTTTAACATCGCTCCCCGAGGCAGATTTATCACACTTGAGCATTAATCGGTTATCGCGATGGCAGTTAGTCTAAAGGTTACACCAACATTTTTGGAAACGTTGGAGTAGTGAATATCTCCACATATTATACTAACGCGGTAGATGGTTTAAATGCCGTGCATTTGAACCAGTTGATATTGATACCTTGTTTCTCATCAAGGACGATTGGACACCTCCTCTTCAGTGGAGGTTGGGTAGAATAGTAGAGTTTCACACGGGAAAAAACATTATTTCCCGCGCGGCTACGGTTCGTACTAGTAAAGGTTTATTTAAGCGCCTATTGATAAAGCTGTGTGCTCTGCCGCTGCAGTAGCACATGAGGCCTTAGAATTACGTTTTGTTTCTTTTGAGATATATGCATATATATTATTATAATTTTAGTTGAATGCAAACTTTCACGGCCGTCGTTTAATGTAGTACTGTTTTCCGGGTGTTGCCGCGTTACAAAATCTTCTTCAGAAGATTTCTAAAAACTGATGTTATCGTCTTGCGTTCCTCGTTATATACCGTCTTATGGCTTCGCTTTGCTGTTCCGTGTTTGTTCTGGTCTGTTGATTTGCGTTCATAGACGTTTGGTGACTTCTTGAAGGTTCTTCACGCAGCGTAGATCTCCATGTGTTGCTTAATCTATATCTATCCTCACGGTTGAAGTTGTTAGGATTTTTTTATTATTTCCAGTGATTCGAGTATTATTCGCTGGTGATAGTGTCTGCTTCGTGCCAATACCTTTACGTTCCCATAATCAATCCGGTGATCTCCAGATTTGCAGTAGCGGAACATCTACATGAGAATGGAGATCTTAAGTATTTAAAACAAATACTTTCTGTTTCTAGTGTTTTCACAAACTGTTTAATCAATCTTGTTTTAATGTATACAGGAGGCAAAATTACTAAATTAAAATCTACTAATGGCTCAAATTTCATATGGAATATAATTGATGGTTACCATTATAAAAGTAAAACGCCTTTTTGACGACTCTGCAGAGTTATATTCAATTTACATCAATACAGTAACAGAAATTTCTTTCAATTTTGTAAAAAAAGGCATTTTAGCACAATTTCCTATTGTAATTTGAAAGTTATTTAACATTTTCGTATTCTTCAAAATTTTAATTCTACTGTCTAAGTACTTGTTATGTACAAATGTACTTAGGTTCACTTAGGTCTATTATTGTTGCCATAAATTCAGATTGGTTTATAATTTATTAGTTTCGTCAGTCATAAATGTTTCATTTTAGTCCTAAAGATTTGGATTGTAATTTTTTATTGCTTTAACTCCAAGTAAGTTTTGTTTATGTTAGAGCCTTTAATCATTTGTTTTTGCTGGCACCAATGAAAAACGTTTGTTTGTGGGACGTATTGTGCATAATGTTTTTTATTATATTTTTTTAATTCGTTTTGTTTTTAGGTATCTTTTTTTTTATTTTATTTATGCCACAAAAATTCGTTTGTAAAAGAGAGTTACTTAGCAAGCACCGAACGGTAATAACTATACACCTCGAGTTGTTGTTGTTCTATATTATAGTGAAGTTATATGATAAGAATTTAAAAAAAAACTTTAGATTGAAACATTCGGATGCACTAATTTTCTTTATGTGAAATGGATGTTTTGTATAGTCAAAAACAACATATTCTAATTCGCATTTGCTTTTGAAGTTATAACCGTACCGAATCAACAAGTCGTGGCCGAAGCTGAACTACTTTTTAAAACCCTGTTATGGGACTTTTCTCGTAACTTAAAGACAAGCGACTAGTTTAGAATAATTCGGCAACATCCAATACAGACCTCGTTTAAATCTGTCGATCACTGAAAAAAACGGTTTGCAAAACACAGGTTCTAAAAATAATATATTTATTTCCAACAAAAGAGACTAAGAGTTAAAAAAGGAAGAAAGAGGTAAAACAATAATAATTAAATAACGATTACAAATTAAATTTTATAACCGATACTTACAATAATATCGTTTACTATATTTACCAATACGAAACAAACGATTTAAACAAATTCGATCATTGAACTTCTGACTATGTATAGGAGAATTCGCAAGTTCCGGTAACAGATCAATGACAATTTATACTAAAACTTTTGTGCATTCGATTTTTAGTAATACAATTTAAACACATAATCAAATAAACACATATATTTACTAAATGCACAAATTTAATAAGCCCACAAAAGAATTAAATCAAACAATTTATAAAACACAAAATATAAGTTACAAGTTTATATATATGAAAATAAATCAAATAATCATCGTTTAAATACATAGCTACTGCTAAATTTTCTAAACTCAAACTAAGATCAGATCTATCTTTCACAAACTTATTAAACTAAATTATTTACAAAATGTTACGATGCCAATTTAACAAAATCAATTTCGATCTATACGGTCTAACAAAATGCAAGTTAATATGGTGATTAAACATAATTACGCAGATCAAAATTTTCGTTAAATATGGTAATTAAACATAATCAAATGCAGTAAATTAGGCGTACAGGATGTACAAAAGACAAAGTTCAAGACAAGATTAATTTACATGCGAAGTCCTTACTGATTTCATTTAATGTAAATCCGCAGCGTAAGGTATACTGTTCACTATTCGTGATGTAGCGAAAGCAGCAGTCATGACCCCGAAACGCGTGGACGAAAGTGGGTCGAGGTCTGGTGGCCTCGCGCGGTTCCAAACGTACGCTTAACGATACTATAAATACCTCGGTTTTAAACCCCCAAACTGTAGAACAGCGCCATTAAGCCACTGGGATCCTTTACTCCGCTACGTTGGTTACTGCATAAGTACAGCGATACCAAGATAAACTCAGTCCGAAAGCTTCGACGGAGCTCGGAAGAAAACTCCAACAGATACGAAAAAACAAAAGAGCTAAAACAGCGAATATTAGTTGATAAGCCTCCACTATCAACCACGTGCGAAATACTAACCTACTTTACAATTTTTACGTCAAAATACGTAGATATTTTGTTTGATGCATAGGACATTTAATCGGATGCATTAGTGATGTCTAAAATAAAACGTCCTTGCATTAGATGTTAATCGATGAAAGAAAAAACCTCATTTTTCTTACCCATCTGACTCTGTCCCGTCTATTACACCGTAAAACCAACAAATAAAGTGAATTTTGTAGATGGTTGACTACTCTCGAGCGCCCTCTGCGAGCATAACTTGAAGAATATAACTCGAGGTCAAGTATTTCCTACTTTTAAAGGTAAGTTGCCTAACTATCAGGCGGATTTACGCTCAAATACGAATTTACGCGTTACAAACTTTTCACGAATTACGATGCCAAATGTTCCGATAAGGTTACGAATTTGCGAGTGCTTCTATTTATTTTCAAATCAATAGCGACGAAAGCGATGGCGAAAAAATGCAACGAATGTACAGTTTTCAAAACTTATATAATTAACAAACTAACGAATTTCATACCTCTGTATGCGATGGTTTGACAAGGTCAATTTTGAAATTTTCCTTATCCACAATACGATACCAATGGAATTTTACAATTCTGTCAACTCCAAAAAATGTAAATTCTTCAATACAATAACGAACGACTTGTAGCAATAAAAACAACTTCTATTTATGCTACGAAAATATCTCAATTTCCAATTCTAGATTTACAAATACGAACTTGGATGAATACGACAATTCGATGACTAAATGTGTCATGCTCAATTACAATTTTTGACTAACAATAAGCTATCCAATCGATTTTCAAGAACCAAATCTTAAAGCTATGAACGACACATTGAAATTACAATAAATTCTACAAAATTAATAAATTCTCACGTTTTTAATTACAAAAAGCTTTTACAACGTGTTCCTTAGCGAACAGCACATATATAAGAACGAAACAATTGCTATTTGCGCATGATGTTTTTGCGCGACATTTACGATAATTCCATAAACTACAACATTTTTTAATAGACGTGCTATAAAATTTAACGTATGGATTCGAGCGATAATTAAATTCAAAATTAGACGTTACAATTTAAATTTTTCTCGATCAACTCTTTCGTTCACTATGCAGTTGCGAAACGAGCCGAAAATAAACAATAATAAATTGCAAAACAAAAAAAAGCATTAGCACAAAAACTTATCAAACCGACAATTCTTCGTCACAAGTAGTAACGCTCACTACTTTCTTTTAATTGGTTTAAAAACAAAAATATGCGTGTTATATAAGCTTATGTACGACGGTTCTGTTATGTGTCTTACTTTGGCTTTGACTGCGTTGAAATGATCGAATAAACTTGGCAGAATGTTACGTCAACGTACTTAACGACAGTACATTTAGTGATGTACCACGTTTATCCCTACCCGTAAAAGTCGTAAGCAATGCGCATTTAAAACCAATAGCGGCGCACAAACCAATTAGCCGTGAATTTTAATTCAAAATAATAATTTTAGTAAATACAAAAATAACAACATGTGACAACCCCGTTCAAGTTTTAAATGCAGTTTTTTTCTGGATCCAAGTTGACTTACCAATGTCATCAAGAAACAAAAACAAAATTAACCAAGGTATTTATATTATTATATTTATACACTCAATTTGCTATTCCTTCCATAAAGCCTGTGAACAAAATGTTTGTGAAAGAAAACCGTAAAACAAAGACGTGCAAAGAAAATACAAACAGATTTAATTACAACGTAAAAGTAGAGTTTAAAGACGGCCTTTCTCATTTTGAGAAGTGCAACGACAACAAAAACATCAAAAAATTTAATTAGTCATAAAGATTAATTTGTTAAAACCTAAATCATAAAACGGTCTCTAGGAAGTAATGAATTAAAAAAATTAAACTCCAAATGTGATTTAATAAAACTAACACTAATGAATTAAGTGCGAATGCACTAAGAAGCTGAAATTTTAACAATAATAAAAATGCCGAATTAACGTAAATGCAGAATACGGATGTATATGCAGCTTGATAATTTCGAATTAATGGAATACAAAAATTTACTTACACTTTGATTGACAAGGTTGAATTTATAAAAAAAACGTAAAATAATGTCCTTAAATTAACGTGAAATTAAACCAAACAATCCTAAAGTATATGAAACAAATAAAATTAACTCAAATACCAGGTCTTTTACGAAATAAATCGCACAAACTCAAACGACGGTTACAATGTAATAGTCAAACTAGATAGATTGACTATCGTTTTCATAGAGCCAGTAGTACAAGAAACTTTCTGATTTTTAGATTCCAACAATTGAATCTTTTTAAGATGAACTTTAGTGGTTAAAGTTTAGTGTTAGAGTGGTATTAGACTCGGAGATAAAATGTTGGTCAACTCAAGATAAAGATAAAATAGTCGTTTTCGATTTTATGCACGCTTTTTATAAATGTGGACAAAAATCTTAGTATAGACTTCGACCGTGGAGGTCTTCACGATTGCGTTTTAATGGCTATCTATGTTTTAAGAATTAACTTAGATTGTAAAGTAAAAAAAATTGTGTAAACAATGTTTAGAATATGATTTTGCAAGGTTTTTAAATGTTTCCTTTGATTAGATTAGTAATTGAAAGCTACTTATTAAAAACCAGCAATTTAAAGTGTACAAACAAACAAAATAAAAAATTTGACTAACCAAATAGACAGTGCTATCAAAAGTTGAGTTTTCCTACGGATGAAGTTCATAAAATCCCAAAAGACTGGCAACAAACTGAGGTTATAGTTATTTAAGTGTCTACAGCTATAGCTGTTCCTGTCGGAAAACATTAACTACTGTTTCAAACTTTATTTTTCTTTTTACATGCGCTGCCCTAGTTTGGTTTGACGGTTTGTCAAACAAAAACATTTCAACGAAAAAAAGATAAAAAAATCTTTTTACTTGAAATACGATTAAAGAATTATCAAGAATATTGTGCTAACATTTTTAGTGTATCATCAGTCTTTTTTTAACTTTAAACTTTAAAAACGGAAAATAACTAAAATTAGATACAAAACTATAACTATCGCTATATAGCTACTCTTAACTTGCCTGTCAAAGTCTTTCAACATTATTTTATAGCTTTATAGTTTTGTTAAGTCATTTATATATACAGTTCAACATGATTTTATTCCAGGTAGATCAACAATTTCTAGTTTTGTTTGTTTAACTATGTTAGTTTTGTATCGCACACAGGTCAAATAAATTTAATGTAATCTATTTTGATCTATTTTTGATTCTGTGAATCATAAATATTACTAAATACAGCTAAATTTGTTGTAGTTTAATTTAGATCTTATCTCCATCTCCTTTGCATCAAAAATGTAGTATTTTTGTTTTCTCTTTGAGAGTTATCCAAGTATCCAATATCGAAGTATTATTGTTTTTTATATATAAATAAATGATTGCGTGCTATAGATAATTATAAAAAAATTTGCAATTAGATATTAAAACTCTTGAAATTTGTTGTACGACTAATAAATTATATTTAAAAATTAAGAAACGGTATGTATTACAAGTGTGCATATTTCAAATGTTGGATATAACCTCTTTAGAATTTAATTTGTTATTGCATGAGTTTCTTGTAAAAGTAATGCTTTTTTCAATACCGCACTAATAATAATCAATGTATTACCAAACCTTCTACTATGATTAGTTATGCCACTTTGAGCTAAAATCTAAAATACATATACAGGAACTTCATTAAAACCCGTTTCTCACGTGACCTATGACACTTACATCAAAATCGTTTTAGGTTGGTAATGTTACTATTTAGTAATAACTTCAAAGATGATTCTAACGTTGTGTTTACATTTGAGTGTCATTTATAGTTTTTGTCGTCTTTTTTTATTATCTATTTTCGTATTTTAAAACAATTATTATCATAACCATTTAGCAATATTTGTATTTTCTGTGGGTAAGTACTGAATAACAGCTGTAATTTTGAAACTATCTAATTTTTGTAATTTTAATAGCATTTTATCATGTTTAATCTTAAACATGATATCGTTATTGTAATGGCGTATTTTCGAAATTGGAACTTGGTTGTAGTCTCTTTAAAGTTGCATCGATCAATTTATCGAACATTTCCCAGAAGCAAACTGTGGAAAACATTCGTAATTGCATAGAACAAAGTCCCAATAAATCGGTAGCAAAATTATTTACGGCAACAAATATAAACTTAGTTTCATTTTTAATTTATAAGCATTCAATTTTTAGGATTGTCACTAACAACTTGCCACAAAACATTAAAAAAGGAAAATGTTACGGTTTACTAAGAACTGAGTGCTTTCAACTTCTTGCAGCGTCTAACGACAATCTGTTAGATTTAACTTTCTTTATGAATGAAGCATCGTTTCATTATTTGGATATGTAAAAAGGGAAAATTATTGTATTTGGGCAACCAAAAATCTACAAATTACAACCTTTAAAATATGATGTTTGGATTGCAATGTTAAGGAGGAAGACCAGTCAAACATATTCTTACAACACTGTAAACGCAGAACGTTATCTTGATATTTTGAGTCAATTTTTTAAACAGCTAGATGACAATAAACTTTAATTTGGTTACTTTTAGCAAGACAATACCACTCGAGCTACAATTAAATTTATTCAACAATTCTACAATGAAAGTGCAATAAATCGCCATTAGAATTTTACTTTTACGGACGTTTAAAACATATCGTATATAAAAATCGGCAGTGGACAATTGAAAACTTGGAACATACAATTATTGTTTCTATTCGAAGTTAAAACATTATAGAAACTCCAGGACAACATATTAAACATCGTTTATAAATTTCAAGTTACTGTTATTTCCTATTTTTGTTTCAAATAAACAAGTATTCTTGTTGATGTGTTGCCGTTTTTAATTAATTACTTAACCTTAATTTAGAGGTTACAAATCAATTTTATATTTAGTAATTTTTGTTTTACTTTATACTAATCCAAGCATTGTTGGTTGCCTAACGTATGTCACATGAAAAATAATTTCTCTGTGTTATTATTGATGTTCTTTGCAACTTAAAAAACTGGTAGAAACATTGTAAATCTGTTTTTACTTTTTTTTAGATTAGTCTTGGTTATCTAGTTAAACCCTATAATATAATATTTTGTAATTTTTTAAATGACAGAATAAGTAAATTTAGTTTGTGGTATAATATAATTAATATCTATAATAACATTGTTCTGCATAAAGCGATTGTACCACAATTTGATTTAATTTCACAATTTAATATTGAGTTTATTTTTAACTAGTATAATACTCTTGTTAAGTGGTATTATTTATTCTTTTTTTAAATACAAAGAAATAAATAAATAGATTATATAGAAGCAATAATTATTGTTATACCTAACATAAAAAAATCATTTTATGACACAACTTTAATTATTGCTTAATCTACTAAAACGTATAATATATTTAACAAAGACAATAAATTTTTGAACGTCAAAAACTACATCGTAACTGTAAGTGTCCTTCCGATTTCTTAAGTGTACTGTCTTGTATCTCTTAAAGTAAGAATCCTTTTGAGTTTATTTTGCGATGTTTATGTGCTGTCTTAATGGTATACAGTAGTTATAGTTGTAATAATAATTTTATTAAAGTAGTAATATTTAAACACCGTTGAATCTTTGAGTACATAAACTATGAAAAGAAACATTAAAGCATTGAAATCTGAATAAAGAAATGTAAAACTAAATAAACAATCATTTCTATTTAACATATTTTGAATTAAAACAAATTTTACAATAACTGTTAATTATACCTACTTGAATATTAACTTATTGAATTACGTGGATAAGTTAGATAAGTTGCTTAGAATTTGATTTTCTAACCTGACCATTACTCTTTATCAACATAAAAAATTAAAGGTAAAGTTATTGTTAATTACTTGTCCAAGAACAATAACTTGGTAGTAGTAATCTTCTTGTGATTAATAAAAAATGTCAAAATTAATAGATATTTGATTAATGGAATTATCGCTTATCAGTTTTATGTATTTGATAGATTGTGTAGACAGTGTAGTAAATGAACCGAAATTAATTAAATATCGCTAATAATCACAAAAGCAATTTCTTTTCTGTCAAAAACCCATACGTTATTCTTTACTTGCAATAACAGGAGCAGTTAGTATAAGGACAACGATAATAAAATTTCCTCCAACTTCATTCAATACGTTAGCGAATTGAGTAAAAATTTTCCGATCCATTGATATAATTTTATAATCAAAGCATATAGAAGGCATCCAATATCGTCTTTTGGTCATTTGTGCATTTCTTTTTCGTTAGATGTTTCGTTTTACCGTATAAAGATATTCGAGATAGCTGTTGGAGAAGTCCTTCTGAAGTGCCGGGAATAACATTTCCAACATCCGCCAATGTTATAAAACCCATAAAGTGAAATAGACCGGACTACCGAGCCGCATAAATGGCGCCGTTGAATTTTATAGACACACACTTTGTCACAAAATCATATTTCAACATCTTGGTGAGTCGACCACGATTTTGCATAAACGCGTCACTATTCTCTCTTTCTTTTGGTTTTTACACATGTAACGCGCGCTTTTGAAATATGGAACGACATTAAGAAAATGCGGTTTTCCCTGTACGAACAGATTTATAACACATAAGCAGCTACTTTAAGTGCGCTTAGATTCATTCTAGTTTTTTTTAATAGAAAGTTACACGATGTTTCTCAAATATCTTCTGTACTTCGTTATCTAAATTACAGAGTATGTCGAGGATCTTGTTAGAGCGGCGACACTTAAAGCGCCGATCTTGGCTTTAATTAAATTATCCAACAAGCGCGGTGTACGAATCATACATCTGCATGTAAATGCGAGCTAATTTGGCCTCAGTAATAACATGCCTCATTTTCGAAACCTTATAAGGTCTTGAATGTGTTACCTGTTGTAATTGGTCGTATATTGCGCATTTCATTTTCAAACATAAATTAACATTTTTATAACCGATAACTAATCGAAGTGCTAATAAGCTGCGATTTCATATTCGTTTTATGTCAGACTAAATTCTAGGAGTAATATAATTATATGCTTGAAGTGTCATCGCAAAACTGCATAAACGTAATTATGACGGGATGAAAATTAATTTATCTTTGAAGGAAACACCTACGTAGACTCGGTGCGTGTTTTTTTGTATCTTTAAAACTATTAAAAGCTTAGCTTAATTTATTCATGCACAAACCATTTCGTTCATTTTTGGGATCTACTATTCATTGCAACTTAACACTCTGCACGATATTAATAAAGTTTGTGTGAAATAAATAAAGCATTATGAGGTGTTACCTAAACATGAATTATTAAGTGCTGGTTTATGAAATACTCACGTTATTTTACATTCATTTAAGCATAAAAAAACATAATTACAATTTACCAATAACAAACTTTTTTATTATCTATTATTTAAGAAACTATTATTAGTGTAGGTTGGTTATTATTTATTATTAATGTATTTGCTATATACTAAGTATTTTTGTTGAAACCACGAGCAACGTTCTCATACGCATAGAAACTTACCTTTTTAATTGATTTATTATTTAATTTCTTTAATTATGTCATTATTTATTTTATGCACTACTGCATTACGCTTACGCTACAGTTTATCAATCATTTGACAGTTCGAGTATGTAGAAAAATGTGCTACATATAAACTGAATACCTATATCGTTGATTTTCTACACCATATTTACTACTTTTAGTAAGTAGAATGCAGATGCATTCTTTAGAAAATTTTCAATAATCTACAAAAATTGTATAAAAGCTGTTTATATTTGGTAGATTTATAGTATCCCAAAGCTTGTTGTCTTGTTCTATAATTTTGCAGCCAGTGTGTCATATATGTGAATTTGCAACACTGACAAAGGCAACAATCAGCGCCAATAATGTCTTTAATCAAGCTATGAATAAATAAGCGTTTAATTTTTGTATTTTTTTAAATAAATTGGGGGTGTTGAACCGACTCGTTTAAATGGTTATTCGAATCATTATCTTATTGGTTAACCGTTTAATTTTAAATTGAATTATTCATTTTTGGTTAATCGATTCAGTTTAGCCACTTTTGGATAATCGATTCAGTTTAAACATCCTTGGGTAAACGATTCAGTTTAAGAATCTTTCGTAAAACGATCCAGGAATCTTTTGTTATACGATTTACTTAAAGGGCTTTTGCTTAAAGGACCATTTTAATCACGAATTATTACATTATCTATTTTAGCTATGTTTGGTTAAACCTTCGGCGCAAAACAAAAAAAAATGTATTACATATTTGTAAAAAATAAATAGATTAAGCAATTGTTTTGCACTCTAACTTAAAAAAAACAAATTTTGGAAATTTTACAAATAAATTCCTATTTAATTAAATGCTGGTAAATATAGTCTTCCAATAATCAAAAATTCAAAAATTGTATTTAATTTTTGATTATTGGAAAACTATATTTACCAGCATTTAATTAATTACGTACCAATAATATATGGATCCATTTTACGAATTAAATTTCTACTTGTTTAAACAGTTAAAATTTGCCTTTTTAAATTGCCAGTTTAAATAACAATTTTAAAAATAAATTTTACAGAATAGAAAACTCAAATTTTTATCGAAGACTTATTGCTTTTACTAAAAATATTTATTTTCATTTATATTAATTTGAATAAACTATTTATATACAATTAAACAAATTACCTGACACCTTTTTTATTAGTTTTCTTTTCACTAATAATTTTCCAATTTTATTTTGTTTTGTTAAATTTTTAAAAGAAGTACTCCTAACAATTTAAAGCATAAATACATTCAAAACAGCAAAAACCTTTGCAATATAAATTGTCAAAACTACAAAAAGTGCCCACATTAGAGTAGTGTTGAAAATGTAGAAGTGCTAGTCTTTACGTATGTGCACTAAATTGTATCAGGTGTTTTTGCCTAATTGTTGAATCTTTTGTTGTTCACATTACATATTTTGTTTTTTCTAATAAAAATCTATAAAGAAGAAACATAATAATTATATTTTAAGCAGGTGCAATTTTCTTCATAAATACTATTAACAGATACAATTTAAAAAATTGTTCTAGTCAAAAGGGTTAATAATCTATTTACATAAAATTTTATTTTGAAAATTATCTGCCTACTTAAAAGCACATTGACTTAATGTGCATTTAAAAATATTATAGGTAAAATCATATTTTATAGTTTTATAAATTTAAAGTCAATAATAAAATTTGAGAAATGTACCTAGATTATACATATTTAAAATACGTTTTTATTAACTAAAAGCATTTTTGTTAAATGGTGATTTGTTAGAATATAAAATTAACTTAAAATAATTTAGTTAACTTTAATTAAATTTTGATTGTTGAGGCAATTTCTGCACAATTAATTTGCCACAAATATTGATTTTTGAGTGACAAAAATAGAAAAAGTTATTAATACCTATGTAACGATTACAAGTTACAATTTGTTGTCAACCCCTTGTTGCAGGCTTCTTAGAAATTTTTTTGTATATATAATATATCTGTATATAAGAACGCACATAACAACGGCAAGGAGGCTCTATTGGCGGCGTTGCGTTTAACAACAGCTAAGTTGTTTTAATGTAAATAAAGTCAATTTTTCCTCAACACATCGTATTCGTTGACAACCCCGAGACTATAGATGAAACGATTCCAAGTAGTCTACGGGTTACAACAGTAAAGAAACATATGTCTTGCAACTAGCTACTAGAACCAGTTGGTTGGTCACTTTTAAAATAAAAGCGGATTATGTTTATTATTTGTAGATCATAAATTAATAGTTTTGCTAGGAAAAGTCTTCTCCGCAGAGGTATTTTATGACGGAAGGCGTCTATGTAATTTTTAGTTAAACTTACTTTCAATTGAGATTGATGTTTTTATGTAGTTTACTATAACTAATTAAGTAAAATATAGGATTGAGACCTGTAGTATATTTTTCTATAAGTTTTAATCTCGCCAAAACAGTAAAATCATAATAATAAGGAAACTTAATTCTTAACCAAATCATTTTAGAGTTAACGATTTTTCCTCCACGAACGCGATTATTATTTTACAGATAATCGATAATCACCATCGTTGTTTGATGAGTCTAGGAAAAAGCCCTTAGAAGAAAAACCACGAGAAAAAATGTATTATTTATTCTTTAATTTAATAATGTAATCCATTATAAAAACAAACTAAACACGTTTTAATTGAAACAATCTTTTCGTTATAAATAAAATGTTGTTACATGCAAAAGTTGGAACAATGCCACTGCCTGAAATGAGGTAACATAAACGATGTTGTGCCGCTGCTCAGTGGAGACGGGGTAGGTTATCTTTTAAATCCGTGATTACTTGGAAACGAGATTGACAATAAAATCGAAATAAAAGTGTAAAAACTCAAAATCGGTTAGGGCGCCAATCAAGGACACAATGATAAAAGCTTCCGGACCCTTGATAACCCAGAAGCTCATCTGGTTGGTTACAACCCCTGGACTTACCTCGAGTTGTAACTTGCTAAACTCTGAAATGTACTTAAAAATTTACGTTCGCGGCGGCTGAATGAGTAAAAGCTCTTTACAGTTTAACAATTTAACATTTATTGAATTAATAAAATAATAAAATGAATATCAAACAAACTTCAATAAAAATCATAAAAGAAATAATAAACAAGACAAAAAAAATTCACAAACTGAATATAAAAATTAATATTTAAAAAAAAAATAAAGCGTTAACTTGTTCAAAAACAAATAAAAATAAAATTCAAGGCCTTGACCGCATACTTAATCCGTAAATTTAACAAGAAACAACAAAAAAAAATTATATGTTACATTTCGTTACATTATCTTTCATGCATGAATACGGCTTACTTTTACAACACACAGAACAAAATTAATTAATTAAAGCGAAATTCACGCAAACTTAACACCTTCAAGTGTTTCTTGAAATATATAAACTTAGCCGTAAATAAGTCGGCTCAAATTCAAAGCTTCTAAATCATATCGATCGCGGTTCACTTCACGATAATATCAAATTCAATAAATACCTTGACTCCAGGTAAACTGCTGGGCACAGCGGTTCCAGAAGCTTTCGAGTTTAGATCGACCCCGGGACGGTCTAGGTGTTCTTGTAGTCGGTTGAAGGTTCGGTGGGACCCCCAAACAATGGAATGACGGCGGAAGATTTATTTTACTACTTAATTAAAATCAGCACAAAAGCGAAGACTGGATTTTTAGCACAACACATTAAAAAAACAAATCCAACTCAAACGTGAGCTTTATGATGGATACCATGAAGTTCATTAAACCGTAAAATTACGAATTTGGAAAACCAATATTTCCCATCACACCACTTAACTTTCACGGTACCATTTGTTTAACTTCCCCGAACACTTGACTACATCACGGTACCCGGTATATTTAATTGCTACCGAAAAATCTCCCTCAAAATCAAAATTTTACTCCTTATAACACCTTGTAATCCCACTTAATTCAACAAACTTGCGCCGTAAAATCTTTGTAAAAGATGGAACACTAAACAAAGTAAATTAACAAAGATGAAAAATATTATTACCACGTGCGTCATGTCATGTACGCACACGAAAGAAAGAAAATGTTCTCACGGAAAATGCTTACTCTGTTAAATTATCAAATAGCTCGCAAATGAACTCAACATAAACAAAAGTATAGATACCAAGAAAATTGATCAAATTACATTCCAAAAAAGAGATCGTAAATTAGATAGAGTTGTTATTCTAACCAGAAGTAAAAACACTAAATCAAAATCAAAACCACGGAACTTTATGCGTTTAAAAAAAACAAATAATAATTGTGAAATAACTATGAAATACAAATGAACTTAAATTATACGTAATAAAATAACGAGTAAAACGTTTTCGATGCTTACCCAGAACTAATCAATCGCTAAAATAAAAGAAAATTCAGCCAAATAAATCTGAATACGGGGTCCTTCACAAAAGAATTCCAACGCAGGTTACAATGTTTTGTTACGTTTACTTATACAAAGTTACAGTTTCAATAACAGAAAAGATCATTTTTAAGATATTTTTAACTTCTTAATATTCCATAAAACATATAGTTTTATTTAAACATTCAGGTTTAAAATATAAGTTTTTTCATATTGTTGTTTTGTTATCATTATGGTTGAATCTTTTGAAGTTACTGTTAGTTTTATTATGTTTTTTTGTTTAGTTTAAATTTTCCTTACACATTTTAATCAAGACGCGTTAATTGATATGTTCTATATTCTTATCTAGCGCTACAAAACTGTTCTAGAAGATCGATCTAATTAAACCAATACTGTAATTTAAAAAAACATCTCAGTCATTCCTATCTTGTCTAAAAAATAAATTTTGATTACACACATAATACCAATTTCTAAGTATCGTATTTCTTAAGTGCCAGCTACTGCTAAATTTAAGTTTATGAGAGTGAAAACTTTTTTTTGGGAATCGTTTTTTTGATTTCTTTATTTTGTAGGTAAACGATAATTGCAATACTTTTTTTATTTGTCGAATGATTGCGATCGCGAATGATTTTTTAAAGATAATCCGTGATCGCAATCGTAATCTTATTTAAAATTATCGTGCTGGCGACTGGTTATTGCCACTAATATTGAAATTAAAAATGTTTAAAATTATTTTGTTTATACAAAAGACTGTTCGTCTACAATTTAACTTTAAAACTTAATAAAAAATCTTACAACTGGACAGGCCACTACTTTAAACATAAATTACTAGGTTTTTAATTTTTCCCACGTTTTTATTAATAAAGCAAAAATACTTCAATGATCTATTTGATTAGGTAGATCAAGTATGCACTATAGAGTTAATTGAACCAAATCAGTTGATAAAAGTGATTAAAACGAATCGGTTAACAATAGTTGCTTAAAATAAGTCAGAAGCAAGGATTAAAACAATTTGGTTAACTAATACGAATCATTTAATTAATTTAACTTTAACTCATTGAATCAACACTCGCATTTGAAACGAAAAATGGTTAAAACTAATTGGTTAAAAAAAATGAATCATTTGGTTAATTGGTTAATTTAGTTTTACTGGTTAAACGGTTACCAAAGGCCAAATTTAGTTAAATTTAGAAGAAGAAGCTTTAAAAATTAATAAACTCAAATATTAGAGTACGATATATTTAGGAGTACTATGTAATATATTTGAATTTTAACTTAATTTTCTAAAAATATTCAAAAAGAGCAAAGAAAACAAATGTATGTTAATCTCGTCAAAAATCTCATAGCATAACTCTGCCGTGTTGACGTTCGTTATGCTATGCTTCACTTCAACACTAGCTACATAAATAACTATTTATTATCTACGTTTTTTAAGTTGTATTTATTTTGATTATTAAACAACTGTTTTGTTTATTTTTGATTTATATACCAAAAATTCTTGGTTTACACAAAACAGAAGACAAATTTCAGACAAATATCAAGTCGTTTTTAAACTGGAATTTATAGTAACCTTAGTGTGTACCACCACGAACTTTGCAAAAAAGATTAAATAGAGTATTTCCGGTGATTTTTCACAATATCCTGTCTCATCTTTGCTGTTTCCAGTAATCTTAGTGTGTTGGTTATGTCAGCTCCCGTTTCTGCCGTATATGTCTTTATTGCTCTTATGGTAGCTTTCTATATACTTGATTTGCTTTTTATACTTGTTTTTTAACTTTTGTTTTAAGCTTTCAGTAACTTGCAACAACGACCGGCCGGTCAGATCGGGTGCCAAATGTAACTTTTTACAAGACTGGTCGTAGTTACTGTACAATATCAAAGACTTCCGTTTACAAACATTAATTTCGGGAGTGTATATTTATTTAATATTTATTCATCCAAGTTCAGCTCCACCAGCTCTGCTAACTGTGCTAATTTCTCGCACAAGCTGGCAGGGTCTACAACAGAAAAGATAGGCATCACATACCTATTTGACGTACGAGTAGAACGATGTGTGAATTCCGGCAGTTTTACTGTAAATAATAATGATTTATCTAAGCATGATTACGGCAAGTTTTTGAAAGCAATAGAAATGATAACTTCTTTTGAATCAGTTATGCCGGAGCATACTTGCAAAAATTAATTTAAATTTGATTCTAATACGGCTCACTATTTAACCTTTCTAGTACCAGGTGATTTTTGAAACATCTAATACCACATTTTTCTTCGTTTTCTTAACTACTTACACATGTTATATGATTATTAATTAAGTTTATTTAATTTCTATGTAGTAAAAAACTAAGATATTAAAAAATATGCATTTATTTATAAATATTCAATGAGATTTAATGTTAGGCTTGCTGTGGGCTAGACATACAAAGTTTTTACAATCTGCACATTTAAATGTCATTTTCTTATCTGTGGCCTTACTGAACACGTAGCACCTTCTTTTTTTTGTAGAGTCATGCAATTATTGTACTGGTCCTTTCCGATATTCATTAGGTTGGTTTGCAATGTCATCTAATATTTGGGTGATCCTTTGAATGGTCTTCTTATTTAGTCTTGATAAAATGATTGTGTATTTATCCTCCTTCGCATATAGGGTTCTACTTGTTGTTTTTCGAATTCAAGAAGTAACAACCTCTTCTTATCTAAATGCTAGCCATTCTATGCTTTACCCACAAAATAAAAGCATTTACCGCTACAACATCTATAAAACTCATCAAAATAACAGGTGGCCATCTTTTTGACTGTCTATTGCAGGTATATTTCACCACCATTTTTTCGAGGCTGTCAACTACGCCCTTAGTAGAATTAGACTGCATAATCGTTTCTGGTTTCTTGTCATTTTCTTCTAAAACGGTACCTTCAGGATGTTGTAAAGACAGAATTATTACACTTCTGTTTTGTTTCGGCTCATAGGATACCATAGTGACCTTTGGTTACTAAGCAAAAATTGAGAAATACACTGACCGATTTTGAGAATATAAAAATGTCCTCGTTTTTTTCAATGTTCCGCACTAGGTAAGATTGCGTTTAGCAGTTTTTCGGCAAGCTCCAAAAAGATGAAAAATTGTCCGTGGTGGTTTCGTAACCCGACCCCAAATCTAACATCACTCGTTTACCTTGGTCGCGTTCCAAAACATTTCCTTCTTTTCCCAGATAGGTTTGAAAATGTTTACAGTATGCGTCTTTGCATCCGCGTGAACCTAAACTTTGATGCCATATTTGGCAACTTTTTTTTCATATATACACGAAATAGACACTTACCACGAAATGTCACTAGTTGTTCGTCCACCGTCAAATTAGATTCAGGTTTGTAGTACTTTTTGCAGTTATTTATGAAACTATTGGATACGTTTCTTATAGATGCCATTTTATCTGTTTTTCTTCTATAGTGTTTTTATCGTCAAAACGCAACGCAACTTGAAATTTAAAAAAACTTCGTTTGCGGCATTGAGTATATTCGATGTTGGAAGCAAGGGTCCGTTTGCCAAAGCATGACTACGGGTTTTCGGTTGCTCTTTAGTGCTTTAGAGCACATCAGCAAACCAATGCAGTATATTTCAATTTTATCCACATCTTTCCAAACCAAACCTTCTTCGCCGTTTTTATGTTTGTTTCATTCGTAAGCTACTCTTTGATTTGTGCAAGTCACTATATTTTGGATGAATTTGGATGGTATATTTTTAGCCAAACTGTTTAATTGTTGGCATATCTTGTACATTATCTTATCAACGACTTCAATTATTTATTTGATGTTATTTTTCGTTTCAGATGATAAATAAATCTTCGTCTTCGATCAGAATAATTATAGATCTCGAATTCTTTATCTACAAGCATACAGAACTGTAAAATTGGCATAGGTTATTTTATTTACCGGAATGATAAGAAGTTTTAGCCAAATCAACAATCATTGTCGTTCTAGATAAAACTATATTTGCCATTGTCAATGTGCAGACAATCGTTTTACAGTCTTTACATTAACGTGGAAGAACTATTATAATACTAATTTCCGCTTAGACTAATGATTCAATTAACATAATTTTTACTTTCCTATAAGGAAAGTATAGCGATTTTAAGGTCTCCTAAATTAGAAAAATGTATTTTTGACAAAAAAAATTTGGATGTCTGTGTGTGTTTGTGTGTGTGAAACGATGTACCCACAATAACTCTCAAACCAAAAGTCCTAATAACTTTAAATTTAGCATGGAGTTGGCTTTTCATACTCTCTCGATTCTATTAAGAGATGGATCTGAAAAAAAAACTGAAACCCATTTTTAACAGTTTTTCTTATATAATTTTGTATGTATGTAAATTATTCGAATTATTTTTACAAGATAATTCTTCGTAACAATTTATTCAAATAAAAAAATTTCTAACATTAACAGTTTATTAGATATTTTATTTATAATTTAAAATAAATTCATAAATATAATAAATATATAGGTTCGAATCCTGCCTGACGATTTTTTTTAAAAAAAATTCTGTATCCTAATGGGAAAGCAAGATACGTTAAAATAATAATTTTTACTAATTTACTAAAGAGGTAAGCAAATGTAGGGGTTAATCGATATGACAACATAAGCTCAATTTGCCATATTTCGGGTATATCTTGATGAAATCGAAAAAAAAATTTCAAAAAAATTATAGCATGATAGGAAGTCAATACAAATGTGTACATATAATTTCAAAGTTGTTTTATGACAACATAACCTTAAAAAAATATGTAGACATTCCTTCATCATTCCTTATAAAAAATTCGTGTGGTGACAACACCAGTTTTTTAATTAGCTGCAAAACAAACTACCATATTCAGCTAATCTGATTTTTAGAGTGACAGTAAAGAAATTTCAGACAAAGTTGCATAAACCAATTTGTAAAATTTTAAAACTCCTGTTAACACGTGGGGTGAATCCTTACCTAGCTGTGTTTTCGTCTCTAAATTCAAAATTTCTTAAAAGTTTCTTATTCTATCGAATAAATTTTGATTAAGTCATGTTACTGAATAGTTCAATAAGCAATGGCAAAAAATACACCCAAATACAATGCCTTAAATACAATTAATACACAAAATAAGATAACCTTGGGTGACGATTGATCTCACTCAGTACTAGAAAGGTTAAGAGATTAAATTCAAAATAAAATTACTGAATTAGTGGGCGCGGCGCGGTGATATAACTCTAGTGTTTGAAAGTTAGAGAATCGAAATATGTTTCCGTCACAGATTGCACACGGAATGCAGGAACAAAAGTGGCACAAAAACTTTTCGCTAATAAGAAAACTTCGTCCTTAATACAAATTGCAAAGTAAAGTTTACAAATGCATCTAGAGTAGCGTATTGCCAACCGTACAGTATTTTTTTGCTTAATTTTTAATGTCATGACGGGCCAGTATTTTGGTCACGTACGCATTTACAAAAACGTGCGCTCACAACCAGTGGTGCCAGATCAGAGAATTTTTCCCTAGATATAAGGATTTTTTAATTAAATGGGGAACATAAGAATTTTGCTCAAAATTTAGGGAAATTTTCGACGATTTTTGAATAATATTACAAATTTAATGTTTTTATATTATACAATGGTAAATAAATTTTTAGATTCCAAAAAGATGTTTGCGTTTCTTTATTTATCAAAAATTAAAGCTGGGATTTTGAAGAGAAAATTATCTCTTTATGTGGCGTTGTTTTTTATAGTGCGATTCGCAACTCTGTCTATTATGTGATATATAATTTAATTGTATCGTAAGTTTTGACTAGAGATATAAAATGGCTTGCATTACAACTATTCATTACAGAAAAGCATGGCGTAGTTATATTTATTTGTACAAGTTCTAAGATAATAAATTTGCAACAGTTGCTATCACCAAGTTCTTACTACCAAATACTACTACTCATTTTTATTATGATTTAATTTTTGTCGTAAATTTTTTTGTTACAATTTCAATTATAACTCATTTTAAAACAAACAGTTAATAATACAGTAAATAATTAATCGTTATTTTAAAGTTTTTTAATAAATAGTGGCAGTGGAAAATTAAAAAAAAACTAGGAAATTGCTGTAGGGTATGAACAAACGACAGTGCAATTAATTAGTTTAGTAACAACTGAATTCTAATTTGCATCGCGCTTTATTGGGCTTGGTTTATACATTAGATATAAGTTGTTTCTTTGACTGAAGTGGCGAAAGAGAGTGTAATTAATTAAATAAGTTTCCATAACTTTTTTGCTATTTGCTTAGCTTCGATTTAGACTTTTTAAAATACATTAAAATGAGTGACGTAAACGACAGCAAAAGTGATGGTTTGCAAAGTGATTCTGTTGTTCCTGTCACAAAGTGAAAAAGACTGACCAAATACAATCCCAGATTAAGGTTAAAGTAAGTAATTCTCATGAAGTATTTTGTCAGCTTGTAACCGTCGTTTAAAGTTGTTCGATTACTTTCGTGAAACACCCGGTATTTGTATTGACGTTAGTCATTTCATGTATTTTGGAATTGTTCTATTGGTTTCGGATTGATTTTAATAAGTTATTTTACGTTTTTAAATTCAATTTTATAATTCAAGGTTGTGGATAAAATTTTGTATAAATTTATTTCAAAATTATTATGCTATTGAATTATCCGTATTCTGTGTTTATTTGGCATTTTCTTCGTTCTGTAATAATTCTAGTTGTAATTTATGTTTCCTTTCTAAGATGTAATGGTAATTAAATATAGTTTAACAGTTTGTTTATTTTAGGTTTGTTTAAAAGTTCTTTATTTGAAGTAATTTCTCATTAAATTACGTTGAAATGAAGTCATTCTTTTAATCTATTAGCCTGTTGTTATGATTCTAGTCGCAACGACTAATCTTAATGACAGTAGTAAAATACAATATTTTGTCAATTTGACAGTTCACACAGAAACAAGCGCCGTTGCCCAACACTACTTTTGTGACGTTATTTAATTTGTTTGGACTTCTTGGTGGTATGGTTTTCTTTCATGGAATTTCGAACACAGCCATTGTGGAAATGGTAGTTGATTGAGTTAATATATATAAGGATTTTGGTGGAAGTTATAAGTCCCAGTTGGTTGAGTCGTCGAAATGTTTTAAAAGGATAAGTGTTAGTTGGTTTTAGATGGTAAACTTGCCCTTTTAGATGAAGTAACGCCGCGGAAGTAATATGCAGAAAACGTGATTTTTTTAGTGCAGTTAGTGCAGTTTTGTATCTCCTTATTCATCAAATCTACGGTTTTTAAAAGAATGCCACATGTTTTCCGTTTTATTTTACGTAATGTAGAACCGTGTTCGTCAAGTGGTACGACGCAGTTATATCTTCGCCTTGGTAACAGTTATTGAGAACCTTCCAAGGGTACATAATCCTCTGGGGGGACCCTTCAACGTTTCTTCCTGGTTACATCTGGCAACCCAGCATCAACCACAAGTTTTTTCCTGGATTTATGACGAGAAAAGGTATTTATGTTGTACCAATTTATTAAATTTGGTGAATTTTATTTACGCGTTTAAGTGTCTTAAAAGCTTTGCGAATTAACAATTTTATCGATTTTACAATTACAAAATAATAAATGTCCGTAATTATCAAAACTATATGTGACGAAACATGTTTACTTAATTTTTTCTAATAAGGTAAGTCCATTTAGAGTGTACCTTCAGGAGCGGGCTTGTGGTTGGCAAGGGCCAGAAGTCTATTAAGCTATACTCCTTTCTGGCGTCCTTTGATTTTTGACTTTCCATTGTGTTTTCTGTTGAGTTTTCCAAAAACAATCACGAAATTTTGAATATAACCCATCCCGTCTTTACTGAGCACCGGCAAAACTTCGTTTATGTTACTGTATTTCAAGGAAGTTCCATTGTTCCAACTTTTGCACCTAACAAGCTGCGTCGGAAAGATTTCTTATGTGTTCATGTTGGAATTGCTGGTATAAAACAGCACGCATCAACAAAGGCTCATATATCTGTTGCAACTACCAGAGTATCAAGTAGTCTTTTGAGTTTTTTTTCAAAGATAGGCGCGTTTACTACAGAATCTAAAGAAAAAATTGTTGCCAGTAAAGCGGCATCTGTTTACTATACGAATAAACACTTTTTAAATTATAATAGCTACTATATTATATTATAACGATTCAAAAATAGTTTTATTGTGAGAGAACGAAAGCATTGAGTATTATTTACGAAATCTTAGTTAAAAAATCAGATAAGAACATTAACAGAATTGAGAGAAAAACTCTATTTTTCGATAGATACTAATGCAAGTAATAAAAAAACCAAAAAATGTTTAACATTAGTATAAGATTTTTTGACTACGGTACTGGAGTAGAAAATTGACTACTTGACTTTGTAGAATGCAATGATGAATCTGCTGATCAAGTACCAACTTGTGATAGATACACTAAAAAAATGGTTTTTTTTAAAATAAGGTATCAGTTTCCTCAGCTGACAACACTAACGTAAATTTTGGAAGACATCCAATTTTTACTCGTTTGAGTACAGAAAACGATAAGATTCATAAAACCAGCTGCCCTACTAACCGGCTGGCGATTGATGTTGAAAATTTGATTTTGAATATATGTATCTATTTTACTAAAATTTCAAAACGAAGAGATAATTTGAAGCCAATGAAACGCAATAGGAAGAAATTGTTAAGCATGTATCCATTATATTTTTATCACTTATACCAGCTGTGTAAAGAGTTTTAAACATATGCTCTGTTTTAAGATTGCATTTTTTAGAGAATGGAAACGAATGTATCCAATTGATAGAAAATATTCCATCTGATAAAGAAGAGAAAAGGACTTCGAGCTATTTGTATCTTGTTCAAATGTAATGTTTCTATTTAAGAACATTATAAAGAACGAATTAGACTGTAAACAGTTTTTGAAATGGATACGAGGATTCATGGTTCGAGCAAAGGTTGAAAAACACCTTTTGTCAGCAGTCAAATCCGCTCATTGCTTGGCGATTTAAACACAGTCCAGAAATAATCAATGAAAAACGACTTTTGTCAATTTTATTTCAACTTTTTCGAGTATTTAACCAAAAGATATGACATGTCCGAAGAATTTTTTTCAAAATCGACTTTTCTAAATTTTCAAAAAAATATAAAGTACACAGATTTTGAATTGGCGACAGAATTTCTAAAGATTGAAGTTATTATGAACGCACTTTATGAAAAATGTCAACCAATAAAAAAAAATCTTGATTGTATGTTCGCATGGCGATGACAAAACCTGCACCTTGCACCATTTTGAAAGACAGAGATAATGTAACGTGTTTGGAATAATTTCCTTCATTTATAGAATTCCGAGCTCAAATTGTTACGTCGAAAGAATATTTTCGCCAATGACTTTGAAAGGACTGATATAAGAAACAAATGCACGCCGGATTTAATTAAAACCGTTAATTAGATTTAATTGGGATTTTTATTTTTATTGTGTTTTTTTCTTGTCAACGTTTATAGACCGAGCAAGAAAAACTGAGTTTGTAGTTACAAATGAAACTTTAAAATCTTGATTCTGTAATAGAACGGAAAGGCGAGAGAATCCCAATTGTACTTAAGTTATTTTTAAGGGTGCATGATATCTCTCCTTTACTACGGCTATGAGGTTCTGAATAGAAATGCACAATTTTAGCTCTCTCTTCCTTGTTATTAAATTTAAAATGTTTGTTTAATTTATAATCGCTCAATTAAAAATATAGAAACACAGTTTTAAGCTCAAAATCGGAACAAAAAAAACCCTTTGTAGCTCTGTTTATTCTCATAGTACTTTTGGTAAAACTGCTAGAAATATCAGAGTATCGGGAAGCCTTGTAATTACAAATTTGAGCAAATAAATATTTTTACTGTGCGTATAGTGGTTTACTATAAATTTAATTAAAAGTTTGTAAGTAAATACTTTTATGCAATTACTATATCCATATGTGTTTTATGTTTGATAAAACTGTTAGAAACCGTCTTTGTTAAAATCGATAGAACAAAGGGAATCTCGAAACACAAAAAAAGAGAGAACTACTGATGCATACGAAAAGCGTTAAGAAACTTTTAGAAGCATAATAGAAGTTAACAGAAAAGTGTACAAAGATTTAAGAAAGTTGGTAGACAGTGACGTTTACTAAGATAACGTAAAAAAGAACAATCTACATATTTGATAGCAAAAGCATTCTATTTTTTATTCAAAAAGCATTTATAAAGAAGCGGATTGTTGAAAATATTTGTTCTGTAAGATACTTGAGTTTCATTACGATAAAGTAGTTAAATATTAAACGTCTTAATTAGTCGGATACAAAGTTGCGTAGCAATTTTGTATTTCCTTTCGATACTCGACTTTATATAAAGCTGTTTAGCATTCATAGCAGCAATGAATAAGAGAACCTTCACTATTTGTTAAGAGCTCAGTTTAACAACAATTATAAATAAATCTCAGTACATTAAGTGCGCACTTGGCCGTAAGAGTTTATTAAGGTTGTCATGCAGTAAACTGAATTATAAAAATGAGTGCATAAATAGCGTAGCAAAATAGTTATTAACAAAAAAAAGTTGGACGAACCGAACGTATATGTAACTTAACTACACTGCCGGTCAATAAAATATTGCATAAACAGAGGCATATTTTACATTATGACTCGTTAATTCTCATAACTATAAATAACGAAGTAGAGGTATGGTAAGACAACTACATATAAATAAGCAAATAACATCCCAGGATTATGGGATAAACAAAAAGTTGCATTAATCATCGGGCACCACATGGCCGTACTTTTTATTATACCTCTGATATTTTGTAATTGTTTACAGTGCAATAAATACACGTTTTTATGCGAAGAGTAACACGATTTTCGTACGTACGATTTCAAAATGAGAACTAAATTTGAAAAATCGGAAGCAGGCAATTTGTTTTCAGTCTGAATAGTAAGTACATATTCTTTTCGAAGTCGTCTTAACTCTTGATAAATTTGAATCCCATTTGGATAGCAAATTCCTAAAACCATGTCACGCGTTGCCAACTCGTCCGGAAAGAGATATCATTCAAGATTGAATTTGCTTAGTAAGTTTAAAAGTATTTTTCTAACTTTTTATCTGGTCAAATATAAATTTACATTTTTGTGTGCGATATTGTATTAAAATTTGTTGTAACAAAAAGTTTGAGGGCGCCGTTAAAATTATAAATTGTGCCGTTAGTAATACAATTAAGCTTTTATCTGTGCTTTTATATCACTAGTAGGAAAATGTCCTCGTGTTTTGTATTCAGATATGGATGATTAATGTGTGCGTTTTAGCTAATTATTCTACAAAATTTGCAATAATCGGCATTCATCTACAGCACTGATGAGCTTCTTTGAATTGCGTGTGATGAGTAAGCGCTTCTGTTGTTTGTTTTATGATTTTCATTAATCGTGAGATTTAACGATCTTACCTAATATGATTTAATTAATTCAACCGCAATTCTAATTAAGAATTGTCTAATTGTCCCGGCAATAAATTATGGAGTAAATGTAGTTATATATTTCTTATTTGTAATCGTAATACCAGGTAACAGTATCCACTTACCCTTTATAAGTAAAACTTATTACACTTTGGATTTATCACATTAAAAATGCTTGTAACTTTATGCCTTATAAATGTTGTAAATAATCTAAAAAAACAAAAACCCTAAAAAGACAGTTTTTGTACTTTACATTTTACAGTGTTTAATTTGTTTGAGCAAAGCCGTATAAAACTTTATAGACAAGTCTCTAATGAGCAATATATAAAAGTATAAAGAAAAAAGTTATTGGATCTGCACGAATGCTTCCCATTTTGGATAGATAAAATTGTACTATCTTATCTATATTGGTTCTCTACGATGATTTTCTAAACGACGGTCAATTTTACATACAATTTTTACCAATGTGTTGTAGAACAATGATTAAAAAGATTAGATAAGATTTTAAACACATCTTATCTTAATATAAAATTATAAGCAAAATCATAACATATTCAGTTCAAATAAATTTCCACATGCGGTGTAATTTATTATATCTGATGATTTTAACAGTAATTAAATTACCATTAAATAAATTACCCCCCTGACGTTTACTAAAACAAAAAGAAAGGTACAAATTATTATGAATTACAATATTTAAACATATTTATAAGATATAAGTATCATATAATTTTAGGTTTAAACTATTGCTGAACGACCTTTTAAACATATACAATTTTTGATCCCAATTCCTTTGATCAGATTTATTATTTTGGTTATTCAACGTAACGGTGTACTCATTTAACAAATGCCTAACAATGTACACACGATTTAAAACAAATTTTACTCAAAATTCTATTGTTGATCATAATGAAGTTCTGTTCTTCTAAAGAACTATTTGACTAACACGTAAGCAACCGTATTTGTGTCTTTATAGACCGCAGAAGTTCTGACGTCACAATATGGCCGTAAATCAGCTGACGGGTAAAAACATTCGGCATGTGCATTTAGTTCCCATTTAGTTTATATGTATGCATCGTATGTAGGAAGTACATATGGCTTTAATCAACTTATCAGCTATTGCGGAACTATTTTCTGATGAAATTAGTGTTCTAAAGAAAGTAGAAAATTCTGTAGAAAGTGGAAACGTAATAGAAGTGAATTTTGATGGGACTTTAAGTTGCATTAAAGCCAAAGTGTTAGCTAGTATAAAACCACATGGAGGTAATTAATTGATTTTTCTTTGTACAAACAATAACGCAAGCTGTAGTTTATTGTGCTTTACGTTTATATTTAATATGTTGTTTATTTGTAGATTGTATCAAAAGATTCGTCTCCAAAATAATTTAAGTGCGAATGCCCAAGGGGTCAATTTAAATGTCACCACATTGCGGCAGTTTTAATTTATGCAACTAAAAACATAAGTAAGACTGATGTGATTTGCCAATGGAAAGCACCATTGATTGCATCTTCTTCGTCTTCATCAATTGCAACAGTTGATGACATATTTCCAAAATCTGCTTTTCGAGCAACAGACAGAGACGTTGATGGAGATGATAAACAATATTTCTATGAAGAGTTACAAGTTTTAAATAGGTGAGACTATTGGATATTATTTGTTTTTGAAGTGTTCATTTATATTTACTTACGAATTTGATTTTAACTGATTATCTCTATTGAAGATTTTCTGGATTTTATTGGTTGCTTTCTCCTGAAGTTACAATATCTCTTGATGAAGTAAAGACATTTTCAAATATCCTCCGCATGTCACAAAGTGACAATGCAAGTGCTTTGAAAACAAACCAGTTTGAACATTTTAAGTGTTCAACAATGGATATATTGCGTATTGCCGAAGCGACAACGGGACAAAACCAAAACGCCTTATGGCATCAAATGCGGTTAGGCAGACTTACTGCAAGTAGTTTTGGAATTGTAATTCGAGCCTGTGTTAGAGACAGGTAATTAAGGGTTTTTTAAGTCAACATCTACACTTCTAAATGGTTTTATTTTTATAGATACTCATCATCCCTTTACTCTACTTTGCTCGGAAAGCAAAATTTAGATGGAGTTAGATCTATTCAATGGGGTATAACTCATAAATCTACTGCAATAAAGCAATTTGAAACAAGGGAGCAAAAAATAGTAATGTCTACAGGTTTATGGTTACATGAATGCGGTTTTCTCGGTGCTTTGCCTGATGGCTTTGTGAATGCCGAAGCCATCATTGAAGTAAAATGTCCTTACAGTCACCAAAATTCTTCAATTGAAGACATAAAAGATGATCAGAAATATTGTTTAAATGAAAACGGACCATTAAAAGAAAATCATCCATATTTTCACCAAATTCAGGGCATTTTATATTTAACAAATACATCTAAATGCTATTTTGTTATTTGGACTCCATCAGCATATATATTAATACTTATTGAAAAAGACCCTGATTGGTTGTCAAACTTAACAATATTACATAATTTTTATAAAGAAAAATTACTTGATAAACTGTTATCATAAATAAATGTTTATTAACCTAAAGCTACAGTTTGTTTGAAATATTGTTCAGATTCTTTCAACAAGGCGTATTGTAAATTAACGAAAGTAGCACAAGTTTGTACAATTGCACTTGCATGCTCCCTTATATTAGGCATTATAAAATCTAATATTTTAAAGTTTTTTAAGCGACTTATCACTCTTTCCACGTGTATTCGTGCTCTTGCAATTTTGCGTGTAATTAGGGCCTCCTCAACGGTTAATTGGTAGTTATGTAAGAATGGTGATATATTTACTGCAACCCCCAACTCATTACACATATCTTTAATTAAGAAGCCCTTGTCTGCTAAGACTAAGTCTCCTGCATGTAAGTAATGCAAAACGCCACTTTCTTTTGTTATTCCCTTATCTGACGTGGATCCTGGAAATAATTTACTCACGTATGTAATTGTTGCATTAGAAGCAATACCAATAAGCGCCTTGAAAGTATGCCTCTGTTTATAATGAGAAAAAAACATCTTTTTCAATTTATAGGAAGATGGAATTGCGACCTCTATTTCAGTGCAGTCGAGAACTATTCTGTAATTTGGAAAATAACGAAAGCATGCTGGTACCATTAGTGAGTTTTTCTCTCTACTAGAAACAGTGGCCATTATGCCTTTATATAAAACTTCATGTAAAGCATATAAATATGTTATTACAAAATTTTGTATTCTCGTGTCACTGACTTTAAAACCGTACGCTAAATCAAAGAAGTGTAAGTTTAACCGTAGTTTTACTAGCGTACAAAAAAGTTGGTCCACATGACTTAAAATAGCAACTCTCCAGCCACAATAATATGTTAATTGAAATCTTAATAACAGTCTTGATAACATTAAGAAATGTGCAGAGGTCGTTAATCCTGTGTATTTAAACACAAGACTATCATTATTACTAATATCCTTGAATGATAATCTTTTTTTCTCTTTCTTTAAGCTGCTACTTAAGTGTTTTATTTTCTTCACGCAAAAAGAAAATCTCTGCGGAATCTAAAGCTGGAGACATTACAGTTAAAGTTGAAGTAGTAGGTTGCACAACTTGTGGTATTTCTACTTGCAGTGGTGATAAAGGTGCTGCATCTTCTGTCTTACGTTTTCTATGAAAACAATCAATTCTATATTCTAGAATAAATTAAACAAAGTAGAACAGACCTTTTAGATTGTTCCGGAGTTGGAAATTCCCATATTCCCTCTTTCTTCCATGAGAAAATGGTTGGGCCTAAGGTTTTGTCGCCATTAACAAAATGGCAACTCGAAATATTACTAAGTATAATTAACAAATATAAAAACTTTAATTTAACAGCGTAGTAAATTGACAGACGTATGTTGACTCTCTTAATTCATAAACATTAGACAAATTAACAAGTGTGAGTAATAGGTGTAGAAACCTTAAATTAACAACGTAAAAGATTAACCGGAGTATTGTCTAATTTCTCGATTCATAAATGCCGGACATATCGGCAACACACAAAACATATACTTAAATTACGTCGAGATAGCGAAGAAAATTTCGTAATAAATATTGTATACTTTCAGCATGCGATACACTACAAATGACACTTAAAATTACCTTATTGGTATGCACTCAATAAACGTACTTATAGACACCGACAATAATCAAAGTTTCGTGAGTGATTTTTATGACAGCGAATAAAATATAATCAAATTGATTTACCAAATCCAATGCTCGCTGGAGTGCAGAAAACGTTTTCTCACCGGCGGCCTAGAATAAATATTGATAGCAATTCGTGTCACACAATAACTCACGAAAAAGGAAACTACAAAATCAGTATTAATAATTCATTAAATGCGATATAAGAACCCGTTGTATCGAATGCTGTAGGTTGTAATTTCGAGCAGGTGGTTGATAACACAATCGAATTTTATCCACAAATTAGCATCTCCGACGCATTGTTCGACGAGACCTCGTTGTTGTTTAAGTAGTAGGCCCGCCCAACAGCTTATACGCTCGGTAGCGGTATTTATCAATCGTACTTATGCATCCTTATTACTTATTGAAGCGGACAGGTGCTTACAACGTGGTGGAACCGGCTATTACATTAATACAAAAATTACGAAGGGATCTTAATAGATTGGAGACAAAATATGTTACCCTGTGCCGAAAGAATCGTAATAAATTCGCAATCGCCTTATAAATTTGTATTCATTACAAGTGATGTCCTTAAAAATTTAAGAATCAGTTCAAGATTCTCGGCACCGACCCGTTCACGTTGTTGACAACTTCAAAAATGGCTTCGCAACCTCTCAGTAACCAAAAAGGTCGGCAGAGGGCGTCAAAACCAGAAACTAATTTTAAGTCGATATACAGGGTACTCAGTTATGAAAATTTTTGCACGTAACAACCCATCAGCTGATTGTCAGCCATATTGTGACGTCAGACTTCTGCGGTCTATTAAGCAATACATACGCTTCTAGAAACTTTGTAAAACAATTTATTTCCACCAGTATGTATTTATTTTTCGATTCGTTTTTGGAAACAATCCGTTAATATCTACAAAAATTCTTTCAAAATAATTACTTCTATTATAAGGTTTTATCAAAACCTTTTTCTTTTTCTTTACACGTTACTCGTAGCATTTTTGACACTATTCTTTTACAACTTCTGTGTCATTGACTCAATAAAATGTTTTTTAACCAAAATATCTGCAATGCAATTGGCAAATACGTCACGTACAGCTTTTTTGTAGAGAACAGTTGAATCCGTTTCGCTAGTACACCGTCTTCTAACTGCAAAGATTCTCATTAAGTAAGTACGTATGTAAGTAATCTTACATTTGTGTTAAACGCTAACATTTCTTTTTATAAAAGTCGCTAATCATTGCATTTTCAGATCATAATTAAACTTATTATGGATCATATTTTCAGATCCTGCAGTTTGCAATAGGTATCTGTCACTGTTCTTTCAAAAAAGTTTATTGAACCTAAAACAATGTTACCATGCGTAACTACATTTTTGAAACGCACTATTTAGTGAGCCATTTGTTTTTCTAAATTTTTAAACTGAATTTTTGACGGTGCTTTTAATAATAATTATAAAATTGGTAACCAATTTTCTTACAATTACAGGTCCGGTTTCTGGATCATTACAGAGTGTTTCACTAACTTTTAGACTTATTTTTTCTTTGAACAAAAATATGATGGTAATATTGTTATTAAACTTCAATAATGGCAAGATTATTGACTCTCGTAGATTAAAGAAAGTTTAAGTTGTATTATCTTACAAATGGTCAGCTTGTATTTAGACAAACTTAAAAAAAATAATTGTTGCTGTAACGTTTTGATTTGAAAGTATAAAAACTTTGTTTTGGTTGATGTTTTGTTGTATTTCACTCAATGTGTTTTTATCAAAATCCTGTCCAGCCTAGAAACAATTTGTATCTTATGGTTTTCCTGCTATTTCTTACCTAAGCCTTTGACATTAATATATCAAATAAAATTCACTATTTGTTAAAACTTTTTCCGCTTGTTATAAATGATTATCCTTATCTTTTTAGTTCGAGACACAATTTTATCAGAAACAGAAGAAGGATAACACGAGTTTACTAACAATACTAATATTATGTAACGCAGTACTCGTAAAAAATTATTTTATGTATACATATCATATGTAAAAATTTCTTTTTTTGTTGAGACAATCTTTCAAGTATGTTTCCATATGTCAAACACGGCGGAGGTAGAAATACTGGTACATGTCCATGAGCTCTGATATAGTTATTTCTATAAAATTCGACGTTGTCCATGACATCATATGCACCTTGTATATGATCTTTGGTTAAGTGCTGATTCAAAGATTTCAAGAGTTTTCCAAAGTCTTATAAGTACATACATTGTAAAACCTGTGGTGAGTAAATATAAAGAACTACAACATACTGCAGCAGCAATTGAATAATTACAACCTTCACTTTGTTGGCTCTACTATTTTTCTCCATAAGATCTCTTCGAATTCACATAAATCCCAAATTGGTCAACAAAAGATATTTTTTTTCTATAAACCATTATTCTGTTATATTAAACAGCATAGTCAAATTTACTTTGGATCGTATCTGGGAGTCAATTTTTGACTTTCGATCTCCGAATGTAGCATACGATTTTTGTTAACTGTTGGATACACTTAATGAGAATTCAATGTCTATTTTTTAGTTTGTATTGTTCGTCTTTTTAGTTTCTACTGCGACATTAACCGTTTGTAGGTAACTGTTATCAACGTCAAATTTGTATTGTTATAATCGATAAGTATATACTAGAGATATAATGAATAATAATGAAGGATACCAAGACAGTTATTTACATTTTATAATTCTTTTTAAATACGCGAATTTTAGTTTATAAACAACTTTATATTTACAAAAAATCTTACTAAGCAATTCATTGGAACGTTAAGGTCATATATGACACATGATTTCCTGCACTTACGGTAAAAAGGAAAGTAAGTGTAATTGGTTTACACAAGGTACTATATAATGTATTTTTTATTTTCTAACATTGATTACTTTATTAGGTTTGAGTAACAATTCGTTTGTAAGTGTTTATAACTTTGTCATTTTATGCCACTAGAAGTTATCAAATCTTTGTTGGGAAAAGCACCTACACATCAGTATCACAATGTTCAGTGGTTGTGTGGATTGTATACATGTATTTTCATTTCACCTAAAAATGACTCATTACAGCCAGAACATATTGAAACGTTCGAGAAGTTATCTGCAAATTCAAGAGCCTTCTGGAAGTTGTTATCCATCTTCTAGAAGATATACCGAATGATAGGGAACACTCGAGAAGGATTTCCAAATGTGTATAAATACCGAAGAAACAAATCGTAGGTCAGTTATTGCCGTAATGCGAATACAACAGTGTTAAGAAGATTATTCAAGTTGAAATAAATAAGTCGTTAGCACGTGTGTGTACATAAATATACAGAGAATAATCTTGTACTCGATTTTAGTGTAAACAAGTGTGTGAAGCTATCCGCGGACTTTATCTTATCTTAATTAGTGTAAGTGTTTTTATTAAATATTATTAGATTTCATTAGTTCGGTTAATTTACAAGTGTACATATTTCTAGTATAAGTAAACATATTTTTAGTCGTTTAAATAAATTAGTTTTTAATAATAAAATTCGTAACAATATTTTTGTGAATTGCAAGCGATGCCACTTGTTGAATGTTTAGTTGGTAAGCGATATCATATAGGTATAGATTCTAAAAATTTTTTTTTAGATATGTAGCACAGAACAAAATTATACATGTCAATGCCAGGTTTCCCGGAAGTTCTCACAACATACACATTTGGAATTCTTATAGTGTAGAATCAACAATGCGAAACATATATAATAGAATTGGCAAGGAATATTTTTTGTTAGGTAAAAAAATGATAATTGATTTATTAACTTTTGAGATTTTATTTTGAAGATTCGGGATATCATCTACGAGCCTGGCTGTTTACGCCATTACAGAATCCTGCATAGTCGGTTTATCTTATTCAACTATTTCCATTAAAGCATCGGCTATCTTCTCCATCGCTAAAGCTTGTCTCTGCAATAACGAAGTTTCGTTGTTGTAATATTTTTCCTTAATTGCCAATTTTTTACTGACACTTCTGCTAAAATTGTCGAGGCAGTTGCACTGGATTCCAATCTTTCTTCATGTAATATTATCTTTAATTTACGTATCGAACTAGGGGTGAAGAAATTTTTTTTAATGGTACGGTAATCTTCCTTTTTTTTTCTAAACTCTTGATTTGATTCGACTTTTCTGCAACCTTTTCTTCAGGTTTTTTATCCATGGATTTTTTATTCATTAAAAAAAATTTTTTTTTGTGCTCTATATTCACTTTTTCTTGATTTCTAAATTCGACAATCCCATCACTTTCAATGACAATCTTTGCCAAACACAGCTTGCGGATTAATTGTATTTACAACAATTTCTTATGTTGTTGTTAATGTACTTTTTTGTGGTGGTTCTCTTCCTGTTACATAGATTTTTGTTTTGTTTCTTATATTCTTCCATGGATAAAATAAATTTTTAATTTTAATTATTTACTTTTATTCTATAACAATATAATATACCTTTCTCCAATGCTATCGGCTTTTGTTCGCTCCTGGTATTGCGTTTAGAATTTAAACAATTGTTGCCCATCTTTTCGGGCTTAAAGGTAAATGTCGCAGCAAATCTACCTGGCAACAAGTTTGGATCAGGCGACACTACTTCAACTAATTTATATTTTTGTTATGCACTGTGATATGATTTTTTGTCGGTCATTTTGATTATTCTAGCAGCGGTACTCACGGAACATATATTATTTGCGATACTAATCTAACCTCGCTTTTAGCAGTTTCAGCAAGCTTACCTATAGTTGTGAATTTTGCTCTAACAACTTAGTTTTTATTTGTTTTAGTGTCAAGGTGAAATCTTCAATAATTAAACTGCAGATTTTTTCTTGCTCTTCATGTATTGTGGCGATACCCAACACTTCTTTTATTTGCTTCGTTTCCTATTTTGTACGTTTTGTAAATTTCTCTTACAGTGTTCCCCAAAAAATTAAAGTATGATCCTATCTGGACCGGCAAATTAGTATCGTATATTTCTGTAATCATAAAAGCATGCACCTCGTTTGAGATTTTTTTCTTTTGTTTTTTATTATTCGTTCTTAATAACAATGTGGAATAGGTTTAACAAATAAGGAAATAGATTGGCAAAAGAAAAAATAGTTTGACATACACCGCACACTGTTTAATAGAGTTGTGAAATAGTTTTGAGAAATAGTAAAATACCTTTGACAAAAGAAGAAAACCAGAAGGAAAAACTGTATAGTAGTTCGCACTAGCACTATTTACATGATTTGAATACATAATTTTTTGTTAATAATTTAGCACATAAACAATAAATTTTAATTTTTTCTTTTTTCATTAGTTATTCAAAAATCACTGTTACGTCTGTTTCTTTTCAAGTTTTCCTGTCACTTAAATCTTTAAAACGCAACCAAGTATTTATCTTTTCTAACATATAGAACTAAAATATTGCTAAAACTTTTCAAGTAGTAAAAACTTTATATTTTGAAATATAACTAAAAACAATGTTTTCTGACTGATAGAGTGTTGTTGTAGACTTTCATTATATTTTCTATCAAAAACTGATTTTTAAAAAACAACATAAAAATGTTACAAAGTTAATAATAATTATTATCATCTTTCAAAAGGTTAAAATTGAAATGTTAACGTACGTAGGTAGATATGCATGAAGTAGTTTTTTTTCTAATTGTGATAATGGTTTGTTGAAGATGGAAATGCCCACGACGATTATGATGTAGATTGTTTCAGTGAAATAGTAACAAGCAGCTATTTAAAATGCTTAAGCAGATAGATCAAGCGGAAAAAGCTTTATGTTTATTTAAATTTTTTTATACATACATTTGATCTTTTTCACTTTGTATTTAAATATTTCAAAATTGTAATTAATTTTATAAATTTAAATTTAAAAAAATGCTAGTATTATGATTTTATTAATATATTTTCTAATTAGAATCTGATTCTTCAAATTATTCAGAGTTATGTCAAACAACCGCATTAGTAACATCTAGTATTATAATCAGGGTCGGATAATTTAATTTTTATTAAAGGCTGTATGCTATATTCTAGGTTTTTCTATAACCAAACAATAACATGTATATGATCAATAAAATTTTAAGCTACTCTGTATTATTTAGTTAGTAAATACGAGCTTTTGGAAAAATTAAACGTTATATAATAAGATTGATAAGAAAACAAATCCTACTTCAAATTTATAAAATTAGCGTTGTATGCTGGATAGCATCAGCTTAATAAATTGTTTTACTCATGCTCTACTTTCGTACTTTCTAAATTATTTAAAATATAACTAAATTAGATAAATATGGATTTTAATGTAGGTTCAAAAAATAAAAAATTTTTTTATATTTAGATATGTACAATTTTCTGTAATTTTAGTTTCTGAGATTTGGTTCACCATTTTTACATAATTTACTAAGCATCAAGCTCCAGTTTCTGCAAATTCTAATTATATTTTTCAACTCCTTATTCACCCTATTTAGCCCCTTTCCGTTCTTTCACTTAAGAAGAAAATATTTAATACAATGGAGGAGATTCAAGAGTAGTAGAACGTGCTAAAGAGGTTAACGGGAATTGACTTTCCGCAGTGTTTTGAAGCATTGCATTTACGCCTTGACTAATACATTGTAACGAAGTAAATAATTTTGAGATATTTTAAGAATAAAATTTGAAATATTATTAACGTTTTACCAAACTAATTAATTTTAAATAATCTTTTGGAAGTTATAAATTACAACGTGTATGTATATTATTTATTATTAATTATACACAAATAAGTTTAATCTTAACTAAAGCCTTTTATATATTATGTTAGCTAAACCTAAAATCATTTTAGAGCTTATAATCAGATTATGTCGACTAATGCATTTTATAATCGCATTTGTACATGTTACGTCAATATTTCATAGATAATGATTCGTTTGGATTTATACCCACAAAAATAATTCAATTAGGCTTGTTTTGTGTATAATAACTAAACTGAAACTGATCCATTATTTAAATTAAATAAATATCTTCAAATTTACAAATTTTATATCAATGGCAGATTGGTATAACAAATAGAGGTTTTTACGTGTTACATCTGCTGAAATATTATCATTTTTTGCATATAATTTTATTACATTTTAGTAGTCATACTGTATTAATTAATTATTTAACTATGATAGGACAAATTAATATATAAAACAAAAATATTGTTTACATGTTAATAATCTTTAATTAAAATTAAACTGTTTCAATAGCAAAATAAAAACCCGTTAACACAATGCTTTGGTCAATAATTAACTTATACATTAAACAGGATTCATGCATTTATCTTACATGAACTTGTTAACGAAACTTAAACAAGGGTGCTGTCAATTTGAAAATTTATTACAAAAGTGTGAGGTTGCAACTTTAACAGTACCACTAAGAATAATTGTATCAGTAAATTAATGCCTTAACGAACATGCACAAACCCGTGTAGGAATATTACTCTCAGTTTTTAATATTCTCGTTACATTTACGTTCGAACCTTGATTGCTTGTTAAAAATACAATAAATTCAAATGCTGCACTCCATAAAGGCCGTACAGTCGTAAATATTCATTGAAGTGTGATTTTTATGCACATACAAGGGGAATTCACGTGTTATCATTAGCAGGTCTCCCTACAAAACCAACTTTACTATTGACGATTTTAATTAAAGGACAATGAATTGAAATATCAAACAATTCTGACAAAATTGCAACTTTTTTTAAATGTGCTGTTAGTCGTACGTTTTAAAGGCGAACTATTGTTATTAAAAAAACGCATTGTTTACTTTTGAGGATAAAATTCTATTCAATAAGTGTCTCTAGAAGAAATTTTCATTTAAAATATTAATTCATAACCCAAAGCCGTTGTTGTTTCCGTTTTCTTTAATATGTAACGTTCTTTTATGTGCCAGGCGTAATTTTTGTATTCTATGTGTACAAAAGCATTTTCTAAAAATTTTATGCCGTGACTTTACTAAAAAAATTCTTTTTACGTTGTATGATAAAAATGTCAAAGAACAAACAATGTCTTGCTTTCAGTTTTATATAAATAATAAGTTTTACGCTGACGCAGTCATTTTTGTTTTAAATGAATGAGATACAATTTTAGTCATTTAGATATACATTTTCTAAAAATTAAGTTCAAATTAAACTTTTATAATAAAATGTAAAAAAGTACATTATATAAACTCAAATTATGTTTTTATCAAATTAACAAAAGTTGTAAAAATAAAATCATTTAAATTTTTTTTTGTATTTCCGGTTAGAACTAATAACTTTAACACACTTTTTTGGGCCAGTTAACCCTCCAGTGGAAGGGAAGTCTCTACACACGGATTGGGTCTCACAAACCCAGAATTAAAACGGCTTAAATCGTATTAAGCAGTACGTTTTTATATATTTTTACATTATCTACAAAAGAACTATTTATTTTAATCCGTTATAAATAGAAATAATTTTTAAAACAAATTATTTATATAATGTATTTTTTATTTAAAAAAATATCTACATTTTTGGATAGTTTTGTTTCTTTTAAGTAGGAAAGTTCGACTTTAAAACTCTGCCCTCTTGAAAATATTTTTTTGTAAAAATTTTCTTTTCTTGTATACTTGGAGCATTCCATTCCGAAACGGTATCCTCATGTTTTCACACTTAATATTATTTTTATTGCGTTTGCAGATCAAAAACAATATCCGTGCTCTGTTTAGTTTTCTTCTGTTCTTAGAACCGTTTAGTTTTGCAGTTATGTGTAACAAAATGAATTCTAAACCTAGCACGAGCGGTACCTGATAACAAAAACGGCCATTTTCAAATGGCGAATTAGAAACACTTATCTATGAAAGTGATTCAGATTATTCAGAAACAGAATGTGATCAGGAAGAAAACCACGACAATTTTAGTGAACATGATAGTGAATCTAATGTTGAAGAAAATAGCGACGATGATAGTTGTTACCCATCGACAATATGACGATTATTATTTCAAAAAAAAATTGTGTATGAAATTATCCAAAAAACCTCTATGCACCACAAGAATTTTGTGTCATAATATTGTTTCGCATTTACCTGGTTGCAAATCCGACGCTAAAAATGTAAAAGATGTAGCTGTCTTCTTTGCCTAATTTTTATAATAAAATTTTGGAACTTATTGTAAAAAAACACTAACATATACATAACTAAAGAGCGGACAGTCAGGCAAATGCCTGGAGCCTGACTATTTTGCTTTTTTGTGTAACTTTTTGTCTTATTTGCATTTTTAAAGAGTATTATTTTATATTGCGTTTTTACATATAAACTTTGAGAAGTTTGTGTAAACAGTGTTTTAATAGGTAGATGACAATAGCGCATTACAGAATTTTACTTAAATTACGTACAATAATATAATTAACATTTTTTGCTCAAAAGGTCTTATAGCGAACCTATAAATAACAACAGGGATTTTCATGTTTTGTTAAACAATGGTTTCCAGAAAATATTAAATACAAAAGCCGCTTATAGAGAAGAACTATTCTAAGATATTTTACATGGATTATGTACAATGACAGGCTTAACAGAACACTATTTACAAAACCGAAAGGATTTCGGAATGAATCATATTTTATAGGTCTATTTAGTACCTAAGTAGAGCAAACAAATATAGATAGTTTTAATTCTGTTCGGTGGGATTCCTTTATTGACTGAAACACATGACTAAAATATTCTTTGTTTGTTATAAATACCTGTGATATTGTCACACTGTGATAGTCTATTGTTGTTGAGCTGTGAGTGAGTTTTAAAAAATGCTCCCTAATAAACAATCAAAATTTGAAAATTATTACAAGCGGAGTAAATTGGACAATAATTTAACAATCGACGGAGAAAACCTTTTTTGTCAAGTTTGTTCGAAATCAGCAAGTTTGTATTATCTTAATTTAAATGCTTTTAATTACTAGTATATGTATGTATTATTTTAGATCGGTGCTACTAAAAAGTACCATGTAAAACAACACTTGGGTAGTGGTTTACATTTAAAAAATTAAAAAAAAACTATAAAACAGCCATTGTTAAAAAACCTTATAGAAGATCAACAGAATAAACCTGGCCCATCAAAAACAACTTTTGGTCTAGATTTGTGCGAAGCATTGGTGTCGGCTCAAATTCCTCTTAAAAAACTTGATAACATCAACTTTCGCAATTTCCTTGACGAAGACGACGAAGCTGTTAAGAGAGGAATAGTTTTTATAAAAATACACTTTTCCGGCATACCTGACGAATTAAAGAAACCAAAAAAGAGCGAAACCGCAATGACCGAATCTTTCGCTACATTCGAAAGAATAAGAGCAATTATAAGAGCATGTCTAGGGACTATAGGAAGAAAAGTTAATTAAAAATTGGATTCCGTCACATCAAAAAACCCTTCCTTTGACCTCTTTAAACCACTGACTAAAATTCAAAAAAGGGAGACCATGAAGCATCAACAGAAAATATCTTTAACAATAACAGAAACATCGGCATTAGAATTTGCTTCACTAACATCTTGTAATGTCGAAAGAACTTTTTCCTTCTATAAAAATATTTTAAATGATAAAAGGCAACAGTTTTTTGGTCAAAATATTAAAAACTATTTGATTTGTGCTTCGGAAAATAATAGCACTTAATAAACATTGTAAAACAAAAAAATAAACTGTAAATTTTAATTGATATTTGTGCCTTTTTTATTGCCTTTTTGGCAGGTTTAATATGCCTTTTATGCTTTTTTTGGTATTTTTTCTTGCTTTACTATCCGCTCTTTATACATAACATTGGAGTCAAAGTATAACTTTGAAACACTACGTGATTGTAGACTGCTGACGATCACAGAATTAAACGCATTTTTGGGAATCCTTATAATCTCAGGGGTATTAAAATCTTCTCATGCTAATTATTAAGATTTTTTTTTGCAGATGATTTAGAAAATGAATTTTTCGCTCAACCATCAGTTATTAACGATTTTTATTGATATTCCGTGTTTTGCGGTTTAATGACTACACAAGTCGCAAAGATCGTGTCGTAAGCGATAAAACTGATGAACATTTGGTAGAATTCAGGAGAAATTGTAACTTTAGGCAATTTATACCGTCGAAGCCAAATAAATATGACATTAAAATATTTGCAATAGTAGACGCAGGAAACTTTTATTGCTGTAACATAGAAGTATATCTTAGCAAGCAACCAGAAAGTCGTTACCAAGTTAGTAATTTTGCACAGAACGTTGTGTTACGGTTTGTACAGCTTATATCGAAAACAAAAACAATGTAGTGACATTTGGTATACTAGCGTACCTTCAGCAGAGAAACTACTAACAGACAAACTCCTTAGTGGGAACTTTAAAAAAAATAAGCGAGTAATACCAGTTAAGTTTTTTTCAATTTCACCAGTAAAACTACATAGAGTTACATTTTTTTTCAATCAAAAACAGAGAATCCAAAAGTATTGTTACGTGCAAAATATTTATAACGGAGTACTCTGTATATTGACTTAAAATTAGTTTCTGGTTTTGACGCCCTCTGCCGACCATTTTGGTTACTGAGAGGTTGCGAAGCCATTTTGAAGCTGTCAACTACGTGTCGAAAGATTTGACCGGATTTCTAAGATTCTAAGGGCATCCATGGTGATGAGTACGAATTTATAAGTCAATTACGAATTTATTGCAATCTGTACGGCACAGGGTAAGATATTTTGTCTCCGGTTTATTAAGATTTCTTCGTAATTTCTGTATTAATTTGATAGCCGGTTTCGCCACGCTTCAATCATATGTTCGATTCAATAAAGAACAATGAAGCATAATTACTATTGATGAATACCGTTACCGAACGTGTAAGATTTTGGAAGGGCATATTACCCACACGAAAACGAAGTCTCGACAAGCATTACTTTGGAGATGTTATTTCTTGTACACCAGGCGATTGCGTTACCACCCACCTGTTCGTAATTACAACCAACAGCATTCGATACAACGGGTTCTTATATCGCATTTAATTTATTATTATTAATGATTTTGTAGCTTCCTAACTTCGTGAGTTATTGTGTGACACGATTTGCTATTCAATATCTATTCCAGGCTGCTAACGAGGAAAACGTTTTCTTTGCACAAGTGAACACTGGATTTTGGGTAAGTTTGTTTGATTATTTTCTTTCGCTGTCATAAAAGTCACTCACGGAACTTTGGTTAATGTTAATGTCCGTAATTACGTTTACTGTTTACTTACCAATAAGGTAATTTCAATTATCATTTAGAGTGTATCTCATGTTGTTTACAGACAATATTTATTAGGAGATTTGCTTCGCTATTTCGATGTAACTTAGCATATGCATTGTGTGTTGCCGATATGTCTGGCATTTTTGAATTGAGAAATTAAACATACTCCTGTTGATCTGCTACGTTGCTAAATTAAAGTTTTTATACCTGTTAACTTGGTTACCCGAACACCAGAGTAACAAGGATTACGAACCTAAAAATTAGTTACAAGTTTGGACCGTCTCGTCTGTCGTAATCGAGGCATAAGTGTTAATTAGGATTGATCTGGCGTCCTTAAGTATAATTTCCTTGAACCTCCCCTATCTCTGACAGTGTGAGTTGGGCGTGCAAGGTTCGTAAGACCTAAAGCTTGTAACAGTATTTTATTTGGATTTACAAAAAAGATTACAATGATTTCATACGTACTACAAAAATCAAAATCCGTTATTTTATTGTCTACTTTACATAATGATAATAAAATTGATGAAGCATCAGGTGATAATAAAAAGCCGGAATTTTTTTTATTTTATAATCTAACCAAGGATGATGTAGACACACTCGACAAGATATGGCATATGGCAGTATTTTTTTACATAATAATTGTCTGTGTTGTAAATGCCCTCATTATTTACAACTCTAGCAATACAGGCAACTCAATCTCTACAAGAAGAACTTAGACGAGAACTGGCAAAACCTTATCAGAAATAACGCGCTCAATATTCTCATATTCCCAGGACCACTAGAAAACAACTAGCTGAGTATCTACAGATTGATCCTGTTGAGTGCCTTGAACATCTAGAAGAGAAAGTTCCTCAAGCTGTAGAGAGAAGACGCTGTCACGTGTGTACACGAACACAAAATCGCCATTCTCAATAAATATGCCAATTATGCAAAAAACACAACTGTCAAATATCACAAGCACAAGCGAAACAGAGCGTACCGCTTAACTTATTACATAAACAAAGTTTTATACTTAGTTGAGACAACAAGCGTAATATGTACGTTTAGTCCTTAGTGCATACGACTGAGCTTAAAATAAAAAGAGATTTTTTACGTAAAATATTTACAATTTTGCGTTCCCAAATATGCAACTAGCAAATGGTACATCCAAATCTCTTAAAATTGCTGAAAACTAAACTGTTACATATATACACCGTTACCAAAAATAAATTGTTCAGTTTTATACGATATGTTAAAAAAACCAAGTGCGCTAAGCTTCCCGAACTTTTTGAAGAAATGTTCGCAATTATAGAAATTCAAGCGGTGGTTTTAATGTCTTCATCTAACCAAGGTTCTCAGAATATGCATCCGGGACGATTGTCAATAATGCCTTTCTTTGTTCTTAAGAATTTTCCAGGATGAAAAACATAGGCAGGTATCCCAAAGTTATTAAAGATAACACAGAAAAATCAAATTGCGCTTTAAAATAAAAATAAACTTTTACACCAGCAAATTTTTTACAACCACATCCGAAAGCGCAATTTATTTATTTAAAAACAGCCTGAGGATTTAAAATGTGGAAACCTCCGAGCCTGACACTACCACCCACGTGCAACTTTCTTAACGCACCAAGCGGAAATGTCCTTATCAAACTCTAGTATGCAAAATTCCAACAGCACAAAAACCACTCCAAAATATTTTTAACATAACAACGTTTCCATTTAAAGCCTGTTTACTGTTTCTTTTAAATCAGGCTGTAACTTTGAACCAAATTATTGGTTGATAAGAACTCATAACAAGATATTATTATGATTAAGCGTTAAACGATAGGTTGCAAAAAATGTTAAAACGAAATTTCCTATTTAAACTGAACGATTTTTTGATTATTCAGTAAGGGTGAGAATGGGTTAAATCAACAATATAATTTTATGAATATTTTGAAATCTTAAAAATAGAACTATAATCCTCAAAATCGGTGTGGACATCAAACAAAGACACAGTCCTTGTTCACCATCAGGTTAGTTACAAATCTCTTACTTATTTAAGCACAAGAATTTAGCATTCAAATACTTATTATAAAACCAATTTTATGCAAAATAAGTATAAAATAAATCAAAATAAAACATCAACAAAATGAGTGAAATAATTAAAGAAAATTTACAAGGTGCGTCCTAAAAAGTGAAATAAAAAACAAAACAAAAACAAACGTTAATAATAAAACAAAACAGCGTAATAAGCAAAGGTTTTGCGAGAGTTAACTAACATAAAATGTTTAATAATAATTCAATAAAACAATGTTAGAGTATTGATAATTTTCGTAATTCTTAAAGCTAGTTTAGCTTAATAAAATCATAAATAGTTTCGTTTCGATAGACTAATTATTTACAAACAACAAATAAAGCACAATATTAATGTTCTATTTAATTGACAAGAGCTTTCAATTAAAACAAATTAATACAGTAGTAACGAAACGAAAGGTAATTTTTTACATGAAATTTCACAAATAATTCATATCGCACTACTTCACGTCACCTAACTTAGCTCCAAAAAAAGCCTGCTCTATTACCACATTTTATTTTTGAGTCTGATTAAGAACTTGCGTTTCAAAACAAATTCTGTTATATTTAATACATCGGTTTCCTTACTAAATTCTCAAAATAATGACGTAAAATCTTCCAACAGGATTGTTAGCGTAAAAACCTAAACCTGCAGCAGGTGTGTCTTACTAGTAATTTAATCATCCTAAAAGAAGAACGGCAACTCAGAACTTTGGAGAGTGAGGTGTAGATGTGTAACTAATAGGATTCAGGCTATTCTTTGATGTGCCGATTATAATGTAATTAAAAAAAAGCCAAAACGAGAGAAATATGTGCTAGAGACGCTTGTTTACATCTGACAACGCTTAAGGTAGATAAATCTACGAGTACATTTATTTCAATATCATAAAAGAATAAAAACAAATTGAATAAAAAGTATATAACAACTAAAGGTTTTTCGACAAACATCGCAGAACAACTAATAAAACAAGACCTAGTACACATAAATAACAAATAGAGCATCAAGTTTTCATTGTGATGTGATGACTCTTTTACGAATTTTTTGTTTTGTTAATAGTTTTTATTTTTATAGCAAAATATTAAATTTTGTTCTAATCTTATTTATTAGAATATCAAGGGTGAAGAGGTGCCAGAATATCTAAAGGTTAAAGGGAATAAAAGCAACAAGAAGAAAAAAATAATAGCAAGGTTCAGGTGTGGGAACGAAGAATTAGGAAATAAATATTGGAAAAAAGAGGAAGAAAATGTGCAGGCTATGTAGAGAATAGACGGAGGACCTTAAACACACGAGAAACGAATGCAAGAGTTGAGAGAAGAGGTTAAGAAAGTAGAGAAAATCTTAGCAAATAACGGAAAACGAGCGGAGTGGACGGAAGAAGTATGGAGAAGGGTGAAACAACTAAGAGGAGAGGAGGAAAAATGAAATGTAATAAACGTAAATAGTATGTAATGTAATTTAACAAAAAAGGGGAGGGGTAAAATTGTAAATAAGAGAAACATGAATCACTTTGTAAACTAATTATGTAATCAAACAAAGGTAAACATATACTACTAATCGTATTACCTTATTTATTACTAACATTATCAAGCTTTGTTTAATTTATTGTGTTCTTAGCATTTAATAACAATATAAAACTATTGTAATAAAATTGTGTGTAAAGAATTTACCAGCTTACGCTAGAAATCACAATAGCAACACATTTTAGGTGATAACTATATAGTTAATGTCATTATTTATTGTTAACTTTTAAGATTATTGAAAGTTACAATTTACACTCATAGATGATTAAATCAGTTAAATGCTGTCAATTAAATAAATTTTAAACAATTCAAGATCATAGTACAATTCAATCAAACAAAGTGATATCAATGTACACAATCCATTTAATAAATTAAAACATTGTAATAAGCCGTAATAAAATGATTAGTTCAATAATACTCAATTTATTGACTTAATATTAATTTACAGTCGCTGCAACATGTATTTTAAATTACGCTTTCATAAAGATCGCTTGCACCTTATTATTACCTCTTACTGCACAGGGTATTATTTAGTAAGTTGATTTACTTACAAGTTCATTTAGCGCTGTATAGAAGTCGTAAATTAACAATAATTACGTTATTATTGAGTTTAAAACCAATTGGATCTCACTAATCAAATATAGTGCTTGCAATTTGCTGCTGATAATGAAGGAATTATAGAAGATAATTTAACAGCTGTTACTTACACGTAACTTTAAAGAAAATATTTTCTGTAAATGGCGCAATAGTTGCATTTAATGATTATATAGTTAAAAATAAATATGTATAATAAAATAAACAGCACAAAAGCCTTTAGCATTATAAAACTATTACAATCAATTTTATTAGTAATTTAGTAAAAATAAAATAAGTATATAATAAAAACAACTTAAAAAAAGTTTTAATGTTTATTTTTAATATATATTTATTTATTCGTTTTTTATTACTTTTGTTTGTTAGAAATTTGTATTACGCAAGATTTTGAATATTAAATGTACGGAATTAAATATAACATTTATGAGATATTAACATCGTAAGTATCGTAAAATCTTTTAGATCTGTGTTAAAATTTGTTGGGCAGCTAATAAAGATAAAGTATAAATAATGTTCTCCGTAGTGCAAACTTTGAAGTTTACCACCTGTTGAACTTTTTAGCAAATTACACATACATAAACAGCGTAAAGTTTTTATTATAAAACGTAATTATAATATTTTTTGTTGTTTAACATTAATTGAAATATTTTTTTAAAATTTTTTGCGTATACTAATTTGCTCTCCTATTACTAAATAAACATAAAATGTCTGCCCGCAAACTCTATGCTTGTTATAAAACAATGCAGTACACAAACAATAAAATAAGTTATTACTGAATAAGTGTACAGTTACGAAGTCTGAATACTTAATTATAAAATATTATTTATTTGTGTAGATTACATAATCCTTTACTGGAAGTTTTATGCTTTGAGAAAAGAAAAAGAATTCGTTTTAATCATTAAGGTTTTTTTTTAAGTTTTTCTTATCATTATTTATAATTTTTACTTAATGATTTATATTTTACCTTTACGAAAAATTCACTACTTGTGGATGACTGACTTATGACTTAACCAAGTATGTTAAGTGCTACAAAAGTATGCAAAATCCCACAGTTATATGAGAATCTGTAATCAATTTTTTGATGTATTTTAACAACCAGAAATAACAGAACATGATTTGATTTCTAACGTTGAAGTTTTTTATAAATGTAACAGTAGAATAAAAATTGGTAATCACTAAACATCAATCAGTACCACAAGAGTTATAAGAGAATTTGGTTAAATTAGCAAGACTGTGTCAGGACACCGCTTATTTAATTTTTTATTTTGACATCTTTTGCTTGTATTGATGCTATGATTTCACTTTCTAAGTTAACAACCTGTTAATCACCTGCACCCTGTATGTATTTACTGATCTATAATAAACAAATATTTTTTTTTTTTTGAATTTTGGATATTGTTATCATTCGATTATTGTTATCAAAAACGGGAAATTTCAACGTGATTTTGTTACGCGGCGTGCACTGTATTACGCATTTTGTACATTTTTCTTCACTATCTCGCATATACAATACTACTTTGTTGAACTGGTTTTTTGAAAAACAGTGTTATAAAGTAGAACTAGTGTAATCAAAAGTAGTGATTTTTGTGTGTGTAATATATAAAGTTGGTAGTAAGTACTAGCAGTCAGATCGACGTATTGACTTTAGTCAATGTCAAAATCATTAGATTAATGAATTGGATTAATAATTTCGTTACAACTAACTATTAATCTACAATTTAAAAATCAGTGTTCATTCATGTATATATTCTCACGAAGATATAGAATATAAAGTGCAAAACGTTTCAAAACTTCATTATAATCATTACAAAATTCAAATAATATGTATTTTTATTTTAACTCGTTTTACAATATTACACATAATTTTTTTAAATAAACTTATTTTTCGTTTTACCAGCCTAAATTTAAACTACCTAGTACTAGTAATGGAATTGAAAGTCCACAAAATTATTAAAACGCGTAGAAGGTTTGAGATCATTTAAAATTATTTAAGGTAACTACCGAAATGTTCTTGAAGCATATAACGTAGAATATAAGAAGTATTTGAAAGAAATTGTAGCTGGTATTCGTATCGAGTTTAGTCAGAAGTTTACGGTCTCGGTCTAAATAAATAAAGTGCTTAAGACGTGTGTCAAGTATAAATAAACAATTAAAAATAAATAGCAATGTAGATAAACAAAAAGTACAACTTATCAAGGGCAGTATTTGCAAATATCGAGTAATATATAAATTACTTGTACGTTGCTTTTCTTAAATTTCTTTACATTTTATTAATTAGTTTAAAGTAGTTATAATTATCATATCTAAATTACATACGTGTAAATAAATAGTTTTAAATAAATTTAGTTTTAAAACTCGTAACATTATTAATAAATTAATATGCTTCGCAAGAATTTATTTTATCAATTGATTAATCGGTTTTGATTTTTAAAAAAGTTGATATTTGTTTGTTTAGTTGCCGTAGTTTTTAACTCGAATAAGACTAACTCAAAGTAACTGATCTAATTTAAGCGACTTACCTAATCTGTGAAACTAATACACCAAAAATTTTATTTTCAAATGTCCATTTCTGTAGAAAGTATTTTACAACAAACAAAAATTGCTTGAATGCTGTAGGAGTTGAATCTGAAAATTTTGATGGTAAGTGCTTTATAGCAAAGTTAATGGAGTGTTCAATGAAAGTTATATATTTTTAAGAACAAACTTTCAAATGACATCGAAAGTCTACAAAATTATTAATAAACTCATATGCTTCGTTAAAAGAAAATCCAAAGATGAAAAAAAAGCTTGTGAACTGAAATAAAAATACATTCATATGTCACAACTACAATATAAGTAAAGATATACTAAATCGAAAATTCAGAAGCTTAAAAAATAGATATAAAAAAATTAAAGACAATGGAAAGAACCATAAAACTGGTCAAGGAGCAATATCGTAGAAATATTTCAAAGTAATGGATGAGTTATTCCAAGACGACAAATCCATAAATATAGACGATTCTATCAACTCATTTAAAACATGCTTTATCATTTCTTCTACATCAGATTTTGAAATCAATGCAAATCTTCAAATTTTTATAATATGTATACCTGAAATTCCAGTCTTTACACCTTTAATTTCTTTTTCCATTAATTCGTTAACCGATTTAAAAATGTCTACTCAAACTTCATCTCGCTCCAATTCTAGATAGAGCAAGAAAAATAGCTGCTATAAGAGAACATACTGAAACAATTCGTCAAAATACTAAAACAAATATTGAAAATAACTAATGAATTAATTAATAAAACAAATCCGCCCTTTTCTACTCATCTACGTGCAAAAGTTTGTTTTGAATGCTCTCTAACGACGATTGAAAGATGAGTTGGAATCAAATTGTTTGCCATTAGTCTGAAGAAATGTCATCTAAAAAAACTCACATTGTGTTCTGCAGAACGTTTAGGTAACAGCGCATGTCAGCTAATTTTGCGTTAGAGTAAGCAGTCATAGCAAACGAAAACTTGTGGATTAACAACAAAAGGCAAATACGTAATTATTATTTCACTTTTTGCACTCGTTTTCTGCTAACAAAGAACGGCTAACACAGTTTTCACGTAGAGGGAATCGCAAGCTTTGTGATACTAAATTATAAATTAAATATAAAAAAGCGCCAAAACGATGAAAAAAACTAAATTAGGGAAATATCACTTAACTTTACCCGCAGCTGAAAAAGAACAAATGACACAACAGAAGTGATAACACAGAATATATATTTATTGTATTACAGAAGTAGTTGAAGAGGACGACAGTACATAAGTATAGTTATATAAATGTTGCAAACAATATTACATGGGTTGATATTAGAGACCAAGTATAAGTTACGCTTTTCATCATCAAAGTGCCTTAATCGATCTAACTTTTACGTTTAACGAAGGAATGGTTTTACTTTAGTAAGTTAAATTACAAGAATACAAAAACCAAAAGTATAGAAAATCAAAGCGCACCCGATAAGCATGTGACACACAAAAAAAAGTTGAACATTAGTTGTGATTACAACCTAGTATGTACGTGTGGCTATTCCAATAATCAACATGACCAACGAAGTAAAATAGAAAATACAATACTTACAGTTGTGTATTATCCAGTCGGGGATTAGCTAATTCCGTACCTGTATGACTTAAAACGTAATATGCAAATTGACACAAAGCATACATACGGTGTTAGCACAAGTAATTTGATTTAATGCATACAATATTTGACTTAAAAAAATGCGCCGAGTTTTTCTTTAATTAACTTCGCACTTGTGTAAATATTTATTCCCATAAAGTGGTGTACAACCCCTTAGCCTTCAACGACCTGACGCCATAGAAACTTTTCGACAAGCAGGTGTTTTACTAACGTCACTGATAAGATTACAGATCACAAAAAACTTTATATAATCACATAACCCAAAACAAGTTTTCACTCAACAATACGCAGAATTCGTTGACACATTCATGTGGAATGGCGTGAAGCAAATTAATAATAAAAGCCTTGTTTGGTCAGAGAAAATAAATTCGTTTTGACAACCGACTACAAAACGTGGGGCATGTCGAGGGACAAATTTTATACTCGAAAAATAATCTACCAACGTTTTGACATAATACACTAAACATCAGCTAACTATAATAAAAAAATGCAAGTTTTTGCAAAACAAGAAAAAGAAGTAAAAAAATAATAACATTCCATATACAAAGATGAATGCGTCTTCCGGGTTTGAACCGTGTCATTATTGTAATCAAAGCTGTCAACGTTTTGCTTACTTTCGTAAAGGGTTTCATCAAAGCGTAAAAGAACTCAAACAACCAGTCAAAATCTAACTAAGAACCACTAAAGAGTTAAAGTAATCAACCTGTGAACCAAGCCAAATTCTAAACTCGAAAAAGGTAAAAAAAACAATTGTGACTGTTTTGTTAAATATGTCGGTTTATTTTTGCAAAAGTCTCTATATTTATACTAATGATTGTCCTGTATAAATTGTCGGTACGCCCACTTTTCGTTGTTGGAGTAAGGGCAAATATGTCAAATTGAAACTATTTTTCTGGTGTCTGTGACACTTCATATGTATGTTCTAACATAAGCTCCCAGCGAAGTTTTCACTTCTAAAACTACACAAGCATCTGTGTTATAAATGGATGTACTATTATCGCTGTTTTTGTAAAATTCTACCTGACTCATATTTTTACAATGTACGTTGATTTTCCCGTAATTGCCATAGCAATTTATAATACCACTACGTGTTGGGCCAATTTGGAAGGATACCTGATTAATCCATTACCTTCCGCTAGAGGCTATAGTTAGAATCACGTACAAAAAAAGGTTCTCGATCGATTAAGCCACTTCCGAGACAATTATATTTGTAATTTGTGTCTTTCAAAGAACCTTAAAAGCACACCTGCATTAAGATTAGTGAAAATCACTTGGATGCTTGACGCATTTAAATAGGATTCATTGTTTGTCGATAAGCCATTTAATTGTTATACGATCCTATATCTAATTTTACTTTATTTTCTTAGCGTTTTACAAGTACGGTTTGAGCGTGCCGATAGCTATCCGCATGGACGACCGTAAGTACTGCTTTTTCTTTTACTTGTCAGTAATTTGTACATTTGTCAAACGTGAAATACGCACGATATAAGTATATCTATTATCACAATTAACGCATGCATTTTTTTTGTTCCTACAGTGTCAATGTATGTGAAATGCAATTTACAACAGGTGTGAAGTCACTAGTTTTACATGAAATCAAAGATTAACTCCGAAATTACATATTACTTGATTCTGTTCTGTTCGATGTATTTCGATAACTTTGTGTGGAAGGTTGCCTAACCTCCAGGACTTGTATCAACGCTATAACTGTAATATTTATAGAATACTTATACGTTCGAACAAAATTATGCCGCACATTCTTATTTATACATGTCCCGTTGTGTCTATGTTGCACCACTAATCTTCGTAGTGTATGAGTGTAGAATCAACTTCTATTTATCTGAATTTTTCTTCGGCTTGTTAACTTTAACCTAAAATCTCGTTTGATCTATAGAATAATTTACCACTCAAATCGATATTGGATACCACTTATGCTTGGTTTACGTCCTTAGTTTTTTTCAGGTTACCATCCACGTTCTTACGCTTTTAATTATCTAAATTTAATAAATCCGTAAAATGTTCTAAATATTTATTGTTTTAATTCTGTTATACTTAAGATGTTATATTATGGTTATTTACAAATGTCGTTACATCATTGAAGATCGTCAATTTGCAATAGTAAAACTACGTTCATCATAGGTTTTGTATGAGTTTAAATGAAACACCTACGTTTTTGAATTTCCTCTTTCTGTCCGCGCCGCATTTTTAAAATCTTATAAAAAATTTTTCAAAAAAAAAACAAGAAATTAACGCTATTGCGGCCATCATTCGAACATTCGTAGTGCCGTTGTTTACATATATGTTTTCTTGAAACATCACATTTGTGGATTCAGTAGTTTCGCGTCACAGTGAACCGCTCGTCTATTAGTCGGATTTATACATTACGAATAAACACATTTCACCATTTAACCTCGTATCCGGAGAGTTCTAATTTAAAGAAAAATAAAATAAACTCTTCTATAACAACGAAGGTAATTCGTTGTGATTGTCTTTTTTGGGTTCTTAAATTGGGTTATCTAATGAGGGTTTTTTAATTTTATAGAGTTTTTTGGCTATTTGGTTTACTGGTAGCAATTTTTTTTCAAACTATTGAATTTGGGTAATGTGGAAGCAGTGTCATTCATCAACCACACTACTAATTTTTTTTGGAGCGTTTCTTTAGTGGTCGTACGACCGGAGCAAAGCAGTCACGCGCATTGGTGGGAACTGGAGCGGGCAAGTCAATTTCGTAATAATTAACTATTCACATATTAGCAAAAGTTAAGTAAAGATTTTTTTACGTTTGTACAGTTTATCGCATGCAACGCGAAGTCAAATAAATATAATTAGATACCTTCTTGCCTTAATGCTGCGGCGGCAAGGGGCGCTGATGGCTTTCAATTTTTTTTATAAATGTCATTTATAGTTATAATTCTTTTATTTATTTTGGGTGTAACTTTGTACAAAAATTTGCTCTTATTATATTGTTTACCTTGAAAATACTAGTTTATGATTTGTTTAATTACCTAATTCGAGTACCAAGCATATGGGGTTTTGGGGCATCTCACATCTCGCGTTTCGTCGTTTGGCGACATTGAGACTGTCCCGTACTAGAGTTGAAACTGTAAAACGTGTGGGTAGTTGTTCGGCGTTAAACTACGTGGCGCCCATATAAATTTTCTTTCATTATCCTGACTCACCCCTTCTCCACTGTAACTGGGGCCGACGAATAACGAGAAAGCGTGTGTTTTTAAGCTTGGATACTCGTCAACTGCAGTTATTTTGGCTTTTTTTGTTTGTACCGTTTTATTAGTGCTGGCAGTTTCTTGACGCCACATACTAACATGTACTTACGTACCTAATTCTTTTAACTTTCAATCTCTTTTTCTCTCATTGATAAATAAATATACCTGTCGTTATAATCAGTGGTTTGTCATTTATTCTACTTCAGTGTTAGATAGATTTAAACAGTGTCTATCACTTTAGTTTCTAATCGTTTTGGCGCCTTTTTTAATTATTTTATAATTTAGCACCACGAAGCTTATGATCTAAACTTCCAAATTCAACTGAGTTAGTCGCTAGCCATTTACGTTCCGATAAAACCCTCGTAACGAATTGTTAAAATTTTATAAATATTGGTGTAAAAATGAATTTAATAGAGAAGTAACAGAATGAAGTAAATCTTTACTACCTGTACTGGTATTACGTTTGATACTGCTATAACAAGAAACTTGAAAAAAGTCAATGTAATCCATTTCGTAATGTACGGTTTTGTTGTATTTATGTTTTAAGCAATATTGTGTGTGTCGATCTCGTGGGGGTTTTCGTATCATTGTATAACCTTAATTTCACAGGGTTGTGGTGTAAAAATAAAATTAAACGTTTTAACCACCGGTCCTTACTAACACTTGAAAGTTTCTCGTCTTGCAACCGCTTTGTCTGTCACCTGTAGTACCCGCTATATTAACGTTGCCTTAGAGGTCCGCTACCAAGCGTCTCGAATTAGGTCAAAGTATTTATCGTTATCGTGACCAAAAGATTTTAAGAACCCATTTTATGTTATAATATAGCTATTTGCTAATTGTTTGTAGTCTTTTAGTCGATAAATATTTCTGTTTTTTACTGCCAGTAGTGTCATTTGCAAACGTAGTTTTAGTCGTTGCCAAAAAAAAGATACCTACGTCATACTCGTATGCATCTAAATTAAGTAAAAAAAAAATCAAATCAGTTACTTTAAAATGTAGTAGCTAGTTAAAAATTAAAATTTATTAAATGTTTAGTGATGACAATGCTAATTAAATTGAACTAAAATTTTAACCTACAAAATTAATATTTGTTAACCGTTGTTTTATATTGAAGCGTTCGAGAAGTTATTTACAAATTCAAGAGCCTTCTCGAAGTTGTTATCCATCTTCTAGATCGTATATCGAAAGATATGGAACACTCGAGAATGATTTTTAAAATGAGTAACTGACCTACGATTTTTTTCTTCGGTATATATACACATTTTAAAAATCATTCTCGAGTGTTCCATATCTTTATTGGTGTCAATTTAATTTAGTACTGACACGTTTGTGCATATATTTCTGTCGTTAAAGAGTATAAAATCAATTTCGTTTTTACTTTCTCCGTCGGGGCTTTTCCATGTCCACTTTCTCTGTTTAAGTTTTTTGAAAAAGGTGTTCAGGTGTTATAAGTTTTCTCTATTTAGTTAGTTTATTAACATAGTCCCTCTCTGATTTCTGGTGCCCAACCCAAAATTTCCAATACTATTTAAGTCGGTTGCGCTCTTTTGGCCGATTTTGGCATTAAAATCTCCACTTATAATTTTGTACTTAGTCTTGTGAAGATCCATGGCTTGGATACATCTTCGAGGAATGTTTAGATGTCCTCATCTTCTGCTTGACTTCTTGGTGCGTACCCGTGAATGAATTGGATACTGTACCTTTTATTTAGTTTGAGTATCATGCAAATAACCCTCTCAGAGATTGAATTGACTTCCGTTACCAAATGCTTTAGTTTTTTGTTTATAAGAAAAGCTACCCCCCTACCTAGTCTTTTTTGTTCGATGGAGTTGTTTTGATATAACATGTGGCCTGATCTCAGATTATCTTAGATTTGTTTGTGTAGGTACGTTCATTCATTTTCAGCTTGATTGTGTATTAAGCCGCTTTATATAGCTATGACTGTAAGCTCACAACTGGTAAACTAAATTTTATTTAAATAAGGTGTAATAAAGTGCAAACATACGTACACCTCAAGATAGTTAGGTAAGTCATACAAAAGTAATATCTTTCTTCTCATTTATTGCATATTTTGTGTCAACTTTGGGAAGGTTATTTGACGAACTACGCTGCTAGTCTATTTGTTATATGTCATCACTTTATTGTTACTTCGATGTATTTAAAGTTGGTGATTCGAAATTAATATTATCATATACTTTGGGTATTCTCTGTTGTTTGCTTTTGTACCTAATTTACTTTTAGCGGATTATTTTAGGTCACCTAGCTATTCTACTAGTTGCTACAAAAAATTGCGCCTGATTTTTTTTTATCGCCGATCATTAAGCTAGCTGTATTGTTAGTGGATGTGAGCAACAAGACCCGTTGAAGAAAAAATTGGTTATAAAATCCCTGGTGTTACCTCCAAAATTTGTATTAAACTACTCTAACAAAATGTTGTCTATTGATAATATCATAAAAGACAAAGATAATACTTAGTCATCACAAAGCAAAAGATCAAGAAAGATTACTAAGTAAATCAGTTAACGTCATTACCAATTTTTAATAACAGAAGCAAACTGAAATGATGTTAACTTCTACATAACGTTTTTTTTTAAATCCACAACAATTTATTGATACCTTAATTTGATAAAATTAACGATATGTTTAAAATAAAATGAGACGAATATGAAAAAAAAATTTACAATTTACTACTAAAACTCACACAGATCCTACAACTAAATACCAAAGCAAACACGCTTGCTTAGCAAAAAATTTATTTAAGAAAAAGGTAGATACATACACTAGTACACCACCAAAATTTTATAGCTTACTCATAACACATAGACAACAATCCTGACAGATCTATTCTAAATTTATATTTAATATTAACAGTAATATTTCTTATATATTTAAACAAAATATATTTAAATGAATAATATAATTATAATTAATAAAATTAATATTATGTAAAGAACGGATAGTAAGGCAAGAAAAAAATACCAAAAAAAGTGGCCCAAAAGGCATATTAAACCTGCCGAAAAGGCAATAAAAAAGGCACAAATATCTATTAAAATTTACAGTTTATTTTTTTGTTTTACAATGTTTATTAAGTGCTATTATTTTCCCAAGCAGAAATCAAATATTTTTCAATATTTTGACCAAGAAGCTGTTGCCTTTTATCATTTAAAATATTTTTATAGAAGGAAAAAGTTCTTTCGACATTATAAGATGCTAGTGGAGGAAATTTTAATACCGATGTTTCTGTTACTGTTAAAAATATTTTCTGTTGATGCTTCATGACCTCCCCTTCTTCAATTTTAGTCAGTTGTTTATAGAGGTCAAAGAAAGGGTTTTCGGATGTGACGGAATCCAATTTTCGATTAATTTTTCTTCCTATAGTCCCTGAACATGCTATTATAATTGCTCTTAATGTTTCGAATGTAGCGAAAGATTTGGTCATTGCGGTTTCGCTTTTTTCTAGCTTCTTTAATTCGTCAGGAATGCCGGAAAAGTGTGTTTTTATAAAAACTAGTCCTCTCTTAACAGCTTCGTCATTAAAAGCTTTTTGAGATTTAGCAATTGCTGCAGATGCCGTTTCGTCAAATAATTCAACCATCTGAAGTAAGACAATTTAATTAATGTATAAGACAATGTCATATTATAGTATGAACTGTACATGTTTATTTTTTTCAAAATGTGTGGCATAAAAAAAGCAAGCAGATAACCAAGTTTTCCATCTTGTTATACTAGGTTCCGGTGGAAGTTTAACATCTGGAAGTATTTCTTTATAGGCTCTTACCCGTAATGGTGCTTTCACAAAAACCTGAAACAAGATCCAATAATCAAAAAGAGAATTTAATATGTTAGAGATTTTTACCTTTTTGGTGGCAGAAATTAACTTGTTTAGTATTGCAAACTCGTCTCTAATGAATTTACACACCCTATGTATTCCATGTGATAGACAAGTTAAATGTTTTAAATTCGGATAAAATGTTTCTAATGCCTGAGCGGATTTGATCATATAAGGTGCTGCATCGGTTACGAATAAGAGAACCTTTTCTTTTTTTAAGCCATTGGGATACAGAAGTCCTACAAACGTAAAATTATATAATTGTAATTAATAGATTGGATTATATTAATCAATCATTAAAAAAAAAACTTACGTAAACAATCATCGAAAAAATTTGCAACTGTTTTGTGATTGGTCTGTGAAATTTTTTTGGATGCTAGCAAATGAGCTTTTCCTGGTTCTAGTTTAGACAATTTACCAACTACAAAATTATATAGCAAATTTTCGACCTCTGCAATCGGTTGTTTCATCAACCGAACTACAAATGTAATAGTCCTTAATGTCATTCCTTATTGTCTGTATTTTCTATAAAAGGTAAACCAGCAGTTTGAAAATTATTAATACTTTAATTAAACTGCTTACCGATTGGTAACATACTATGTCTAAATATTTTTTTCTCAAAGTTGATTCATCTGGAACAACTTGTTCGGTGTATTTTTCGAAGAAATTGCGAAAATTGATATTACCAAGTTTTTTAAGAGGAATTTGAGCCGACACCAATGCTTCGCACAAATGAGCAAAAGTTGTTTTTGATGGGCCAGGTTTATTCTATTGATCTTCTATAACGTTTTTTAACAATGGTTGTTTTATAGTTTTTTTAACATTCTTTAAATGTAAACCCAATGTAAACTACCTAAGTGTTGTTTTACATGGTACTTTTTAGTAGCAGCGATCAAAAATAATACTAGTAATTAAAAGCATTTAAATTAAGATAATACAAACTTACCGATTTTGAACAAACTTGACAAAAACGGTTTTCCCCGTCGGTTGTTAAATTATTGTCCAATTTACTCTACTTATAATAATTTTCAAATTTTGATTGTTTATTAGGTGGCATTTTTTAAAGCTTACTCACAGGACAACAGCAATAGACTATCCCAGTGTGAAAATATCACAGGTATTTATAACAAACAAAGAATATTCTAGTCATGTGTTTCAGTCATTAAAGGAATCCCACCGGACACAATTAAAATTATTTACATTTGTTTGCTTTAGTTAGGTACTGAATAGACCTATAAAATATGATTCATTCCGAAATCCTTCCGGTTTTGTAAATAGTGTTTTGTTAAGCCTGTCATTGTACATAATCTTAGTATAAATTCTTACAATAGTTCTTCTCTATAAGCTGATTTTGTATTTAATATTTTCTGGAAACCATTGTTTAACAAAACATGAAAATCCCTGTTGTTATTTATAGGTTTGTGGTAAGACCTTTTGAGCAAAAAATGTTAATTATATTGTTGTGTGTAATTTAAGTAAAATTTTGTAATGCGTTATCGTCATCTACCTATTAAAACGCTGTTTACACAAACTTTTCAAAATTTATATGTAAAAAAGCAATATAAATTCTTTTTTGACTCCAACTATCTCTTGTTTAAAAACAACCGACATTATTGTTAGGTTACGTGAACGATCTTATCATTGGCATATCCGAGAACAAATTTTTTAAAATATTTTAATAGTTACGAACGACATCTTAGGAGGTCAAAATAGTGGTTCTTTGCCGATTTTAGACGTTAAGTTAATTAAACATATTGATTTTATATTAACCGTTTGGCACACTAAACTTTTAACTTTCAACAGTTTGATTAATTATTTCTCTGAGCATTACACTATCAGAAAATCATCATAATTAAATTTCTGAAACAGCATCATTAGTTTAAGTAGTCTACAATTTCATGCAAAGAATATTTTAAAAACATTTAAAAAAATAACAACTATTTGAAAAATCTAATAAACAAAACATTCCATACTAATAACATGCCAGCTCTATCCACCCAAACTAATTCTCATGCTATCTGTTAATATACTAAAACCATAAACATCTCCAGTCTAACAAAAAAGCTTATTAGGATTTTAAAAAATGCTAACCTAGAAATAGCGACTTAGAACAACAAGATCACTCTTTACAACACAATTTACTTTAAAACAAAATCAAACGATAAACACAATATATACAGAATGGAATGCATGGGATGCAATAAATGTTATATAAGACAAACCAAACAAAAAACTATTCAGCGTATAAAAAACTATTAATTGGCCATAATTTTGATTTTAGCTACCTTTCTATCTTAGTTGCAAAACCTAAGTTCAATAAAACATTAATTGTTAAAATAATTAATTTTATCAAACATAACAATGACGTTATTTTTAACACAGATACAAATAAGTTCAATACTATATACAATATACTTCAACGCTAATATGTTTTGTCATTCCAGTTGCCATTAAAAGATATAAAAAATTTGTATAAATTATTCAGTAAATGTAAAAAAAATATATAAAATACATATATACAAAAATATACAAACACGGGTGATTGTTTATCAATTTTACGGGTGCTGTATTACAATACAACACACACGCAAACGAACAAAAGGATTTCTCATTTTGGGAGGTATAATGTTTTGTCTACTACAATTAAACTAAACATTATAATTATAGGAATACAAAGCTTTTGAATTCTTAAACAGTTACACAACACACCACGTTATACCCAGACAACTTTAGTTAAGGTGTGTCTGCTGCAAAATCGCCGCTTTAATTATTCCTCCCAAAGGATTTGCGATAGCGCAAGAACACATGTATCATCCAACATCTATTATAAGGTTTAATTAATTCTAGTATAAACTTAATTAAATTTTTCGTTTTTGTTACTAATTAACTTGTTCACGAGCTCAAGTATAGCGCATTACCATTTAATATTTCATTATAACCAGATTTTGCACACATTATATAATAATACACAATTTTCTCGTTTTCTTTGATGTATTTTACCGTAGATTTCTAAAAGCCAGCAAAAATGTTACATAAACATTTAGTTAATCACTATTTAATTTTGTGCATTTTAAAACGAGATTGTTTTTTTTGGAAAATTGTAGTTAATGATCAAATGAATTTGTTTGCAATTAACGGCGTTATTTAATATTCAAAGAAATAAGGCTAAAATGAAAAACTAAAAAATCCAGTTTTTGTTAGAATTAATTAAATTAGATCATTCAAGGGATGCAAAAAGTTTCTAATGCTGTTCGATAGACAAGAATTTTAAGGATTCACCGTACTTAGCCTGCGTACTATATAAACTAATTATAATTAACCAAGATGGTAATAGAAAGTTGCAGTATTTGGTGTTTTGTTGATTAGGAAGTAATTTAGTCTTCAAATTAATATGCAGCGTCAAACTGTAACAGTAAATTACCATAAAGTTGTAGATTAAGTTAACAAAGTAGTTTGTGGCAAAGAAATTGAAAATTTGGTTGCAGTAAAAAATTTTGTATTTTTGCAAACATAAGGTGTAGGAATTATAAACATAACTTCGTTTGTTTACGATGTTGAAAGGGAAACTCCATCTCTTATTCATCCTACACCTGCTTTCAATTAGCGGTTCTATTAATTAGAATAATGTATTTGAACGGAACTTGACGCAATAATGAGATAGATTGAATTACGCTTTCCTTTTAATTAATTTAGCTTATAATATTAACAATATCCATCAACCCCGAATTGATATCGTTTAAAGGAACTCTAATTAAATTTGAATAAAATACAAGCTTTTCTCTACACTTTTTAATTAATTTGTAGAGAGAAAGAGGAATGATAATTACTTTTTTTTAGCGATACTTACAAATCTTTGTCCAAGAGACTCTCTGACGATAGTTGCAACGTCAGCCCCAGGCTTATGTTTTTTGTTGCTTTGTTTTGTGATTCTGATTACGGTTATTGCATTAATTTAAAGACGATAAACGTTAGTAGGTTTAATCTCAGCCTCAACTAGAGCTTTATCTTAAACCCATTAAAACCCTTATTTTTGTTAAAGGAGTTTGTTTTTAGAAAACGCCTATAATTAGAAATACGTAATCTTTAATTATTCTTTAATCACCAATTGAAATTTATGTACACAGACGGTATAACAAAAACTAATTCTAAAATAATACACTTTAATATCATAAACCTCTTTTAATTAAGCAGTTTTGAAGTAACCATAATAATACACATTCTTGAAATTAACTATACTAAACAATCCCACGTAAGTATCTCATCAATAGCTATTATTTCAGAAGATTTTTTTAACTGTAAAAGATTTTTTTAGTTTTCTAAATGCTGAGATCAAGGGGTTTCAGTACGTAAATAATTTTTGCAGTGTGGAAGCTTGATTTCTGTTTTGTGTTTACTCCAATATATTTTTGCTATGCCCAAATCATTAAAAATAAGTTGTCATAACATAATTTATAGAGACGTTAGTTTGTATCTTCTTGTTATAAGTTGCACTACGTGAAGTTTCAAGAAAATCTGTATTTTGCGTGCTGTTTATATATAAACTCCTGAACAGAATTAACGCACCACTAACGTTTTTTTTAAATATTTACATAACTTTTAATCTACAAACTGTTTTATTAGTAGGCCTTGAACCTCTTTTTTTCAAGTTTTTTTTTAATTTAAAATAATAATTATCAATTAAAGTCATGTTTGACCAAGATTAATTGAAAATCTGCTGAGAAACAGCTGACTAAGACAAGGTACTACTTAATTATTTTATGTTACATCACATGTGTAAAGTTAGAAAGATGTCATTCCAGCATTGTTAGACGATTTTACGAAACAGGATCTCTCACTCGAAGCCAAGACTAAGGGCGAAAATGTTGTATCAATCAAAGGAATGACCGTTTTCTGAAACAATCCGCTCTTATAAACGGTGGAGCCACCAGTAATGTCTTAAAGAATAAGTTATTCGCGATTTGTAATGTTATAATATCCTCTCGAATAATCAGAAGACGTTTAAACAATGCTTGATTAAGCAGCAGAAGACCGGCAAAAAAACTATTGCTTACCAGGAGCACAAAGCTCAAATATTACGTTTTGCCAGAAATCATCAATATTGGTCTGTTAATGATTGGAAGATGGTTTTATTTACGTTGCCGTGTCTTGCCCATTCTTTTTTGTTTCTTCTTAATCTTGTTTCTTCTCTTCGCGTTACTTTCCTTTTTGTCAAATTTTCTACTATTACGTCGTTCCATGTTTTTCGTGGTCTTCTTCTCGTTCTTTTTTTTGTTGTTGTTTTGGCTAGCCATATTCATTTTGTTCGTCTTTCGTACTCTATACGTACCATATGTCTAAACCACCTTAATTGTTGTTGTTGTTCTCTATACTTTCCAGAATAGATTCTACCTTCTTGCTTTATTTCCTCACTACTTATTTTATCTTTTCGTGTAATTCTTTTAACCGTTCTTAAGTACTTCATTTGTATTGCTTGTATTCTGCTCTTCATTTGTTTATTTAGTATCCAACTTTCTGCCACATATGTCAGTATCGGCTTGAACACTGTGTTATATACTGTTATTTTTGTTTTCCTGGATATTTTTTTATGAATGCGCTAGTTTATTGCACAGCATAACTTTATAGTATTTTCTATTCCACTGTTTCTTTCCAAGTCTTCTTCTTCATTTACTTCTAGATATTTAAAGGTATCTACCTGCTTTATGTTTTTTCTATCTACCTCGATGTTTACTCTTGTCTCATTTTTTTTATTGCCATCATTTTTGTCTTTTTTTTGTTTATTTTTAAGAGTGTCGTATTCCATATATTTAGGTTTGTTTGCAAGTTTTTTTCATTTTTTGCATATAATGTTACAGGCGGTTTTAGATATGCCTATGATCTGCATGTTCTAATACTCAACTTGTAATTTCTTTTTTTTTATTTCCGTCAAATCGTCAAGTATTATGTTGAAGAGTATTGCTTTCTGCCTTAGCCCTTCTTTGGTTAGAAATTCGTCTAATTTCATGTTCTCTGTTCTTATGTAGTTTTGTTGTATAGGCTTGCTAAAGCTTATCTTAGTTTTTCGTTTACTTTTTTTATGAGACTACTTAATATTTCTTTTCTTGAGATACTATCAAACATTTTTTGATATCTACATATAAACACTGCATATATGGTATCGTTCCTGTTCTTTTAGATCAGGTGTTTTATTGTAAAGATGTAGTCCTATACTCCTCTTCCATTAATAGAACCGCTTTGCGGTTTTTCTAGTTGTTGTTCTATCGTCATTTGTAACCTTTTTTCCAGAAATCTCTCATATAATTTTAGCACAGTACTTAGCAATATAATTCCTTTATAGTGTTTACAATTTTTGTTATCTTTGTACAGATAGAATTATCACACTTCCAAGTCTTTCGGTATGCATTATTCATTCCAGATCGTGTTAAACAGTTTCCCCTAGAATTTGTATTCTGTGTTTGTTATTAGTTCCGTTGTCATCATGTCGTAGATTTTCCTCTTTTTGGTCTCTTAATAGCTTCTGTTATTTCGTCTAGCTTAATCTGCTTCTATTTTGTCTGTCATAATTATTTGTTCTGTATTAAGCATTTCCTCGAAGTACTCTTTCCATCTCTTTATTATGTCATCTTTCTCCTGTAAGATTTCTGCATCTGATGTTTTAATGTACATATTCTGCTGTGTTTCTTTCTTAGTGTTTTCAATAGTCTATATAATAGTTTTTCATTGCTTTTGCTATCACGTTTCATTTTATTCCCAAATTTCTCCCAGGATTGTTGTTTTACTTTCTTCACAATGTTATAGTCTTGTATGCCAATTTTTCCGTTTATATCTCCCAGTTTTTCTCCAATTTCTTCAGTTGTTCTTATTAGTTGTTCCCAGAAATCCTCTTCGGTACTGGTTCGTTTGTTTCATTGAGCCCGTTTGCAACTATGATTCTTGTTTTTACTAATTCGTCTACTTCCATTTCTATTTTCAGAATTCTTTCTGATACTCCATACTTTTTTGCGTTCTCTTTTTTAATGTAGCATCCCACCCCTTCACTAGCTCTATTTCTTTTATTTATTCCGCTATATATCAATAAATGTCCTCCTTTTAATATTGTTTCTTTTATGCATTTGTTTTTTGTTTCAGTAATGGTTTTGTGTTTTCCAGTTCTTTGACTAGTTCCTCCTCCTTTCGTGTCAAGTTTCTGACGTTTCACGTTTCTATTTTCCAAAGTTTTCTTGTCTTGTTTATTATTTTCTCTTGTATATCCATTGCCAATTTGATCGTTTTTTCAGACGTCTTTGTCTCATTTTTTAGTAGTTTTTTTACTTTTTACTATTCATTATTGCTTTTCTGCTACTCCATTTCCATTCTTTCTTATCAATAAACAGTATTTGATATCCATTTTGTCCTTTTGTACTCTTATTTCTTTTTTCCCCGGCTTTTTTTCTTATCTGTGCGTCTATTTCTGTTTCTTGTTTCGTTAGATCATAATTTATAAATACCTTTGCTTTACGTACGTTTCTTAGCTGTGTTATATTTTTTATTACTTTCGTTTTTCCATCAAAACTCTCTAGACCCACAAAACATGTTTTTCCTCTTATTTTATGTGCGTTTTTAACTCTGACGTTTGTACTTAAATTATCGTTCAAGAGTTTTTTGATATAAACATTTATTTTAAAGCAGTTATCTTGTTCATGGTTAATCTTTGTATAACTATATTATTCTATTATATGTAATTATATCCTGTATCACTTTTTTAATCTTGTCATTTTCTTCCTTTATCTTGTTTTTTTTTCTTCAACTTTTTATTTTGTTTTTTCTCTTAGTTCGTTATCGCTTTTAATCTGCTCAAGCTTTATTTGACTTACATCTAGCGTAAGTTGTTGTAGCATATCTAACACTCAGTCTAATTTGTCCTCGTTCTTTCGTCTCTGTTTAACGGGTGTTCTGCTTACCTTCTTGTTTCTATCAAAGCCATTTCTTTATTTTTCGTTATTTTTTCCCGTCTTTTTCCTCTTCTTTTTTTCTCCATCTATTGATTCACTATCCGTATTCAACCTGTTGTTATTACTCAATAAGTCAGTAAACAGTGGAGGATTTAGTGGAGTATGTAATCTGTCATGTTGGCTATAACAGTTTATTTGTTAATTAAAAATATTTTGTACTATATTCTCGAGTTAATAGTACCCCTAGTATCCATTTCTGAATATTACTTTGAGTGCTCTGTTAGTTGTGAATTCAATGAGGTTTTCTTCTAAACCTAATGATTCAGCTATATCTGTGCTTGAAAAAAAATTAAAACCTCACTTTATTTATGTTTAGAATATTCTAATATTGCTATGCAAAATCAGCATGAAAAACAAATTTTTGTTTTGTTCGTCACATAAAATGTAACTCTTCTTACAAGTTTTAAATTTTGTATCAGTCTCTCTTTTCGAATGGTCTATAAATATTCACATCAGACACTAATCTAAAAATGACCTGAGGTAAATCGGGATAAAAGTTGATCGTGGGTAATAGAGCACAACATAATCGTATTCGCGACAATCTGGAGTGTCAAGAACGCCACACGACAGACCACTGTTGGCACACAAAACATTAATGCGCTTTAGATGGCAACAAAATCCGCCGTATAAAGAAAAGAACTGGACTGCTTCTCGTCCGGAGCCATAAGACATTCTGACATAAATAAAGATATTCAGGGCAAAAAAATGAGCATTACGCCTTTTCTGAAAAGTGTCTCACGGCCGTTTCATTCATTTCAGATTCAACAGCTGAAAAGGAACGAAAATCGTTCATCAAAAAAATTATTGCACGTGTCAGCCTTGCTAAGAACTTTGATGCAGCCAATTTCTTGCAAAAATTGATGTAGTGGAGGATGTTTGAACACAAAGGCGGGATAAGCTCCTAAAATTGTTCTTAAGAAAAAAGATTGGAGCGAGGCAAGTTTCCTGATCCCATGAGAGTGTCGAAGTTTGTGGTACCAAATGTCTACGCTATACATAAGCATGGAAATGACTGCATTGTCAAAGATGCTTGCAAAATCTTTTTTGTAAAAGTTCCATTTCAAGCGTGAACGTAAAAGTGCCAGACGCTTTTGCACTTGTCAACCATAAAAACGCTGAATTTGAAAACTCTACGGACAATAGTATATTACGGAAACGCAGTGAAATATCTCATAGTGCGTAGCCAAAAATCATTTACTTAGTTTTGTTTGCAAGCCCAGCTACTGTCATTGTTTAAGCATAAATTAAATCACGCGAGTAGCATCCGCAGGTACTCTCTTAGGAACGAGAACTTCAGTTATGGAGGATCACTATACATTATTAAATCCTACAGATATGTTAATGAAAATAGTTAGCATTCATTTAGGAACGTTTGATTGTGCAATAGTCGTTAATCGACGCGCGTCGTCAGTCGTCGTTTTACCAAGAACGAAGATAGAATAAAATATTTGGCCAAATATAATTTTTTTTTAAATGTCTTTTCAAATAGATTGCTTAGCTCGGATAACCAGGTTATCAGACGATACAAATTATTCCATCTGGTAGGAAAGTAATAGCATTTTAGATGAGACGGCCAAATCGTCGTTTGTGACTACCCAGTCTTGTCGGAAATTTTTTGCAAGAGATCTTGATCTTATTTGGACATGATAGGGTTTATCCCTTGAAAAATTGCCAACTAAAAATAATTACTTTAATGGAATCGCATTTTGAAATAGTGTATATGTCGCTGTCTTTAACGTTAGATCAGGGTTGGATCGATAGAAACTTCCGGGAGGACAACCTGGAAATTAAACGCTTTGAACTTGTTGCTAGAATTCATTCAATATAACTTTGTCCGGAGTTTTAGTTAGTTGTTTTCACTAACAGTTTGGTAGCGCGGCCTTATAAGAGGCCAGCCATTGTTGTCTTACGTCTGCAGGGCCTTTTTGGTGGTGTTTTCCTAAACAATGCACTTGCTTAAACTTATCTAATTTAGGACTCCACTACGGTACACATCATCTAGAACTTATGCGTATACGATTCAATTTACTTTATCAAGAGTTGACGGTTAACTCAAACCGTATCAGTCGGTGGTCACTTTCTATCATCTCAAAGATGACTCATTTTTTTGGCTGTGCAAAGGACCGCTATGGTTACGTTGATATTAGTCGAGTCTACATGGCCGGCAAAAGTAAAAAGTTTCGACACATTGCTTTTGTTCGTCGGTCACCGGGAAGTGCCAAGCCGGCAATTTCAAATTAAAGTTACTTGCTATAATAATAGAAATGCCTCTTAGTTTATCGAAAATTTTGTCTTAGTGTTGAAGACGAAAACGAAATCTTCGTTCGGCAACCAATAAACACCGTAGTAGATGTTTCTAACTGTAAGAATAGATATTGCATTGCAGTTATTTGTTAAATGGCTGAGTGCTACACCTCGAACGGGCTTTAAACTATTAAAAGCAGTAGCCGAGAAATACCGCACAGAAGAGGATCCGGCAATCACCTTGAAAGGTACATACCTACACTAAACACGTATGGCTCTTGGATCAATAGTATATCTGTGTTATTGTCAAGGAAAAAACTCGTAGCTTTGAAAGTCGCAACACTTGAATTGCAAAGATTCAGTTGCGCAAACCTCAAAATTAATTGAGTGTCCTTATTGTCCATAATTGATATTAACTATTTTAGAGCTTCTTTATGTGCGCTGGGCAGCGATGTAACTAGGGGAGGGGGCTGACGGGGCATGTGCCCCAAGCGCCAGTTTTTGAGGGCGCTTTATTTCTATAGATAAAAGTGGATGCTAAAAACAGTAATAAACGAGAGTAAGAAAACGCAAATGCAGTAACCCAAAACGTGAGAGTAATTTTAACCAATTCGTATTATTGCATTCTGAACTAACAAAGTGAGTGCCGCAGCAGAAATCAAAGACACCAACCAGAGTGGATACACGCCGTCGTATCGAGTTTGAATTGATTTTTACCATTGATTATGTTGACTGTAAAGTAATGAATGTTTTCACTAATAATTTCGATTCTTTTTAGGCCTAATGAAAATCGAGATTTTGGTGACCCAATATGTGGCAAGTTTTTAAATACTATAGACCTAGTTTCTCATTACCACCGCCAATTAAAAGAACACATTCTTTGCCATAGAAAGGGTTAAGTAAGCTATTTATCTCCTATACAGAACGAATTTTTAGATATCATAGCTGCAAAAATAATAGAACATATTTTTTGACATCAAAGCTTCAAAATACTTTTCCATGATCTTTGACTGCACGCCTGATGTAAGTCATTCAGAACAAATGTCTCAAATTATTCGTTATGTAAAGGTTGCCGAATTTTAGAAAAAATAAAAAATGGTGGCTTAGACATAATGAACTGCAGAAGACAATGCTATGACAATGGTTCAAATATAGCCGGCACGTACAAAAGCGTTCAATCCCAATTTCTTGTAGCATATGCAGCACATTTCCTAAACTTGGTGCAAACGCTGCTAGCTTGCTAGGGGAGGCAGAATTGTACTTTGGCATATTCAATTGTCTCTATAATTTTTGTTATCTCCACTAATAGATGAAAGAAATGTCAAAAGGTTTGAATTTATTGTTCTCTCATGTTTTTGGTATAAGCAGCTAAGCCGCATAGATATTGTGAACAAGCACTTACAAAGAGAAGACACCACTATCGACAGATCAGCAGAACATATAATCGACTAATCTCGGAGTTTGAAGAGGAAAGGTTCAGTTAATGCAGTGAAAGAAGCGACAGAAATAGCTCATCCTCATTTTAAGGAACTAAGAAGAAGGAAAAAGAAGCGCATGTTTGATGAAAAAGGTGAAGATGCAATCCATGAGTTCTCAGAGGAAAAAAAGTTCAGATTTAGGTTTTAATATGAAAACGGCTACTTCATACGATCTTTTAACGTTATACATACCAAAACGGACTTGAAGATGTCTACAATACCCGTATAAATTGCCTCAAACAAAAAAAGTTATAGTAAATTAAAAATAATAAAAAAGCGTATTATAAACTTGACAGGACAACAACGACTAACTAACCTATGCATTATTTTCATAGAGCACCAAATAGCGTCTAAACTATCTGTTGAGGAAATTGTAAAACACATTTGCGGCTAAAAATCTCGTAAAGTTAAGTTTTCGTTTGTATATAATTTGTCACAATTTTTAGATTGTGTAAACTGTAAAATGTATATGAAAATTGTGTAAATAAAGTAACTAATATATAAACTGTTTTTGAACAATTATTTACTACCTATTAGAATTAAACAGTTTTTCAAGGTGAAAAGTGTAATAAATTGTAACAAAATCAGAGGTATTGTTTGGGAAGGTTTTTGGTTTATTGGTCTATCTTGGATACATAGAAGAGAGGTTGCTAAAGTGACTTTCTGCCCCGGGTAGTAAATACCCTAGTTACCCAAGTGTTAGAGAACGCCTTGTTTTTAACGATGTCTTCTTTGTGACCAAAACGAACGCAATTAGCGTATGCAGGAGCAAGATAGGGCATGTTTTTGCTTTGTGCTTTGCAGCACAATTGGCGCACTGTAATTTTTTTGTACAGTCGAAGGAATAATGGTCATATTTTTGACAAATGTAGCAGTGTCTATTTTTGTTCGAACTGTTTGGGCGTACGATGATTGCTTATGGATAGTTTACTAGATCACATAATAACAACCATAAGGGACACTCAGTAGTTTCCCGCGCAAAAAATTGAGAGCGCATGTGCTAGTTACATAAGAATATGGCGGTCGTGAATCTATTGTTTCTGACAAATTAGGTTATATTTGGAAGTCTTTTGTATAATCTTTTATGATAAATAAACGTCAAGGATTTACAAATGCAGTGCTTGAGTGCAATACAAACAATTAGCTTATGATAAACAATTTCGTTTATTGAAAATTATAGTGATAAAAATAACGTCATTACTCAATTTATATTTATGTTAAAATTCATACACGGTGTAATGTGTTAAAAACATAAATAATACCAATAACACAGACTAGACTAAATACCACAGCATTGTTTTCCGATAAGAAAATTGTAGTTTAAACATTTGTTAAATCGTCAGAATTTTTTTAAATACATAACAAACAATAATTAAGATGATTGATAAAGTAATTTGAATTACTTTGCAAATGTGGTCAGCTTAAACAGATAACTAAACTATATTTCAATTATACTGGGTGTCCCATTTGAAGTAAAACGGGCAAATATCTCGAAAACGAGAAACAAAAAAAAATAAAAGTTGAAGTATTTCAAGGGGGGACATGTGATGCAAGTTTCCACTTCTTGAGGAACGATAGATTTCAAGGTCATTTGAAGGTCAACTTTACTTTTTTAAATAGAAACCTATATTTTTTATTCTTTATTATTACTCCCTATAAAAAGATAAACAACTTTTGTAGAGACCATTTTTTAGTTTAGCGCACAGTTTAACAGATATTTTAACGTCAAGATTTGATGCAAGAAATGCATGTTACACACATAGTACATGTAAATTACTAGTCAGAAACAAAAGAAACTAAGCATGCTTGTGCTATTTTATTTAAGTACCTAATGTAGTAATCCCAAAAACAAATGTTTGCTTTACATCAAGTAGTAGCATTTCAAATTGTCAACTTTTTTATTAGGTACTAAGTCTAAATAATAACACAAGTTTGACGTTTAACATGAGTCACTATCAACCAAGTGAAATAGTAGATATTATTTTAGTTGTTGGTGAATGCCATGAAAATTATCAAAGTGCTGCAAGGTTATACAGAAGAAGATATCCCCAGAGACGTCATCATCCAACTGCTGCTACAATTATTAGAATTGTGCGAAAGGCCCGACTTGGAAGTCTAAAACGAACCCAAAACAGAATAAATGTAGGTGATGTTAATAATGATGATCCCCGTCTTTTGGCAGTCTTAGCCTTGGTACATCAAAATCCTCATATTAGTTTAAGAGAAATTCAACTTGATTTAGATGTTCCCAAATCTACAGCGCAAAGACTTTTAAAATCCGCAAAATTTCATCCATACCATATTACTATCAATCAAAAACTGACAGAAGAAGATAAGATTCGACGTTTAGAGTTTTGTCGCTGGGCTTTAAGACAGTTTGCGGAGCACCCTAATTTTTTTCATTTGGTACTTTTTAGCGACGAAGCCACGTTTCAGAACACTGGATTATTAAACCGCCACAACTGCCACTACTGGGCGGCTGAAAATCCCCATTGGTACAGAGCAGTTGACCACCAACACAGATGGAGCATAAACGTTTGGTGTGGAATTGTAAATGGACATCTTATTGGACCACATTTCTTTAACGAAACTCTAAATGGTATACGTTACTTCGACTTTCTGCAAAATGATTTGCCATATTTGCTAGAAGATGTAGATCTTCAGACGAGATTGGAAATGTGGTTTCAACCAGATGGTGCGCCCGCACATTACGCACGGGAGGTTAGAAACCACTTAGACAATGTCTTCCCACAACGCTGGATTGGCCGCCGTGGGTACATTTCCTGGCCGGCTAGATCTCCGGACCTTACTCCTCCGGACTTCTTTTTATGGGGACATATTAAAAATGTAGTTTTCCGAAATCAGCCGACTACTGAAGAAGACATGCGGTACCGTATAAGGAATGCTTGTGAAAATATTCCACAAAATGTTCTCCTACAGTGCATACAACACTTGCACCGTAGATTACAATTGTGTATTGACGTAAATGGGGGTACATTTGAACACCTTATGTAATCATCCGTGTTGTTGTTACTCGAGATACATATTTGAAAAAAATAGTATAGTTTGTGTTAATTTTACAATGAATAAATGTTTCTTTTGTTTCTGACTAGTAATTTACATGTACTATGTGTGTAACATGCATTTCTTGCATCAAATATTGACGTTAAAATATCTGTGAAACTGTGCGCTAAACTAAAAAATGGTTTCTACAAAAGTTGTTTATCTTTTTATAGGGAGTGATAATATAGAATAAAAAATAAAGGTTTCTATTTAAAAAAGTAAAGTTGACCATCAAATGACCTTGAAATCTATCGTTCCTCAAGAAGTGGAAACTTGCATCACATGTCCCCCTTGAAATACTTCAACTTTTATCTAAAACATTTTTTTTTTGTTTCTCGTTTTTGAGATATTTGCCCGTTTTACTTCAAATGGGACACCCAGTATATCTAAGTTAGTTAAAATAATCGATTTGTTGTCTAAAAAAATGCATTCTACTAAAAGAAATTAAATCAGGCGCTACAAGACTATTTTCAAAATGGCCGAAGGTCACTCATTTTCCGGACTGCAATATCAAAGGTGCCGACAGAAGTGTCCCTTATGGTTGTTATTATGTGACTAGATACTATCTGCAGAGTTAATTGTACTTCTTTAAAGGAAATATTGGCAGACTCCTGCGACAGGCATTAGGGTTTTTGGGATGCATGAAAGAAGCCTTGAATGTTAGCGAGTATCTCTAGCATTTTGGATCCTTTTGCTAAAGAGTCTTTGATAGACGAAATCATTTTGGTTAAGACTATTACGTCAGTCTCAAAAGACATCTACGTCGTCATCAAAAAGTATCACAGACTCTTGGTCGTCGTCATCGTTTTCTATGGGGCACTTTGAAGATGATTCAACCCTCGCCATGTACTGATTTTTTAGCCGTACACATTATCTTATTGTCAGAAACGGTTCGGTTAATAGCCTGTACTCGAAAGAAAGAAACAACTTTTACACAAATGAAAAATTATTACGAATTACTGTCGGCCTTAATATTCGACTTCGCATGACAAGTGTAAGCACTTTATTTAAACGTCTTTTATGCTTTAAATAAAGGTAAAAAAACATTTATTCGCAAACATTGAAGAGAAACCAGAAACATGTCAAACTAAATTTCTGATAAACTGTATAATTGGAGTAATTTATTTCATTAATTATAATTCGGTAATTAAATTTTGAATTTCTTTGATTATTTTTTTAATATTTATATGAAGTTACATTAAAATAAATTCTAGAGTAACAACATAAAATATCTAACTAAAAAATAACATTAAAATATTATATTCAGTTCTCAACAGAGCTTTGAACAATTATTAATTGATTGGTGGTTTGCAATTATGTAACAAATGTATAACTTCTAATTCCTCTATCTACTCTGCAGTTGATATATAAATTGCAATTAGCTTCGGTTAAACAAATAATTTGATCTAGACTAAATATTTACATTAATGGAATTGAATATTTTAAATACAAACACTAAATACACAAATACATAAATCTGTAAAAACACAAATAAAAATGTATAATTAATATCTAAAATACAAAGTGAAAGAACGTTTAGTAAATTTGTATGTCTGTGTTACAGCTTTTTTATTACCTTTAAATTGAAAGACTAATTTATAATCTTGATGCTGTATAATTTTATTTTTGTAAATATTTACAACTGGTTAAACTTTGTTTTTAAAACGTAAAGTAAACATTGCATGTTTTCGTATAATTAAGATTGTTTAATGAGCAAACATAAAAGTAAACAAATCCTGTGATTGTTATCAAATGTTCAAAGAAATTATATTATCATGTATAACTTTGGTATAATACTTTACGTTTTAAAGTGAATATAAAATAATTATATTTTGTATAAGATGTTACAAAAAGGTTATAAATTTAACAACGATACTGTAAATTAAATCTGCCGACACGTCTGAGGGTATTAAACTTTCAAACTGGAAGAAGTTATGTCTAGTAAGTAGTTATTGCCTGCAGAAAACTCCCAATATAGATAAACAGATTAGAAAAATTAAAAATATAAAAATATCTCATAATAAAGTAATTATATTTAGAAATCAAAAATTTAGAGTTAAGGCGATGTCGAAAGTGAAGTGTCTCAACTGACAATAAAAGCTAATAATCTTGCAGGCTACCTAAATAATACCATCTAAAGAAACAAACAATATGAAAACAAGTCATGACCTGCACGGCGAAAACCAAACCTGACACTACTAAAACAAAAAGATGGAATCAGCAGAGGATAATACTGCAAAAAATTGCCGGTAACACAATATTGGATAGAGAGAAAAGCAAAATACTAAGAAAAACGTGCGAAATAGAACACCTAAGAGAAGAGACACTCAAGCGGAAAATAGAATAAAATCCGCATGTTAAAAGAATGGAACGGAATAGAGTGATTAGAATTGCGAGAAACAAATCTCTGGGCAAAAGAAGTGTAAAAAGATCAAGAAAACAATAGAGTATAAAAAAAGCGGTTTGCATCACGCGGTGTGACAAAGAAAGGGCATTGCAAAAAGTCACAAATGAATTTTATGCTGCTTCTTTCGGTTTGGTTTTCCGAACATTAAATAGCTTAAAAAAATATACATACACTAAAAATGGGATGTACTCAAACAAGTGACAAACGAGTACGAAGTCCATCAAATCCGGAGGCAATTGTTTTGAGTTCACATAGTCGATTTAAACACACAAAGAGTTTTTGAGCTGCCCAACAGTTGCGATGCAAATATTAAAGAGTATGGATGGAATGCTATCCCAAAAAGACCAGAACCACAGCAGGAGCATATTTACTCGTAGTAGACGCTAAAAATAATTTAATTGAGTAGTAAATAAAGGTTTTAATTAAAAAATAGATTCGTTCATACTATTATACATTTTAGGTTTAAAGTTGGGTTTAAGGATGGCAGGAAAACGCTAAAATTGCAAGTAAAATACTAACAAAAATTATGTTTAAAAAGGGTTAAGTAACACTAGTAAACAAAGCTTTTACTCTAAGTTAGTTACTGATAAAATCAAAAACTTTGCTAATGCACTGAGTCACGAATGTGACGGTTTTATGTATCTTTGAAATAAGTTTTCAAAAATAGTAGAAGAAAAACTAAAAGAAGATATTTTTGTTGAGCCTCAGATACGAAAAATAGTAAGTGTAGTGCACGCCGTTCATTGGAATCAGGGGCAATGTTATTAATCGGGTAATGTCATCACTTTATTAAAGAACGGGCCGGACGTATGCTACTACATGGAAGAAACACCGTTTATAGTAATCATAATTTCGATTTATGTTATTAATTTTCTTCTCAGATTTGTTTCTATACATGAACAAAAACTTATTTTGCAACAATTTTGTAGCTGAGTTATAATCGTTATACCCTAGAAATACTTGTTTTGTATATTCAGCTTTATTTCTCCAGTGTTATTTATGTATTTAAGTATTTTGACTTACCTACGCAACATTAGCTCGCATTTAATCGTCTGTAAATACGACGTTATCTTTGAGTTACTTTGTATTTTCAGTGTACTGTGCGTACATTTCTTAGTATAACAACTTCATTTAACTACGTTTTGTATGATAACATTATTTTGTATTAATTTTTATTTTTAGGGTCAGCAAATTACTGAGAAGAAATATGTAGTGCTTAGAACATATTAAATTATTTTTGATCTTTTTATTAACGTTGTCAACAAACTATTTAATGTAACAGATCCGTAATTTTCTAATTATTTGGCTCAACATTTTAATTTTTTTAAATGTTTTATTTATAACTTTAATTTTGATGTTTTTTGTCTGTATTGATGCTATAATTTCATCTTCTAAATTAAGAACCTATCAATGAGATACACGTATGCTGTACGTATTTACTGTTTTCTAACTAATAAACATTTTTTTTAAATATCGGATGTTGTTATCATTCGATTAATGTTATTAAAATACCCAAGTTCCAATATGATTCCATTAAGCGGCGTGCACTGTGATAGAATATTAGAAATTAAATTAGTAACGCAATAAACCAGTGTTTGTCTGATTCTTATAAAGCAAAAAAGAATAAATATAAACGATTTTAGTAATGTGTATGATACAAACATTTTACGTTACTGGCTACAGTATGTTCCTCAAGTGCACACAAAACCAGAAGTTGATATTCGTTGATTAGTGTAATTTTCGTACTTGCTTTATTGTTGAAAAATTATGCATCTGAAGGAAATAGTTGATCATTAATTGTAATGTTTGCTCTTCATTTATAGCATATAACACAATTACTCACAAATTTATTCCATACTTCATATACTACAGCAAACTTATCCGATTTTTGGCGATCTCGACGAGTTGATTTTAAGTTAAATCAGGTAAAATGCTTTATTTGGTTAAATTTCTCTGGACATTGTATCCCAAAAAATGAAACCCTCATGTTTTGTTCCACAATTGATCTACCGGAAAGTTTTTAGAATCGTATATCTTACGAGCGTAGAAACAAGATATAAACGCGTCTACAACAGATTCTGTCTCAACATGGCAAGGCCTTGAATTTGGTTCCTCTTATTGATAAGTGTCTATCCTCTACTTACTTCCAATTTGATAACAAGTTTTACGAACAGGTTTTTGGTGCTGCTATGGGTTCTCCTTTATCACCTGTTGTAGTTAACATTTTTATGGAATCCTTTAAAACAGTTGCTTTAGAATCATCAATATTAAAACCTAAAGTTTGGTTTAGGTATGTTGACGACACGTTTATTGTCTGGTCTCATGGTCATCTCGAATTGTCTAAGTTTCTTGATCATCTTAATCAACACTTAGATATCAAATTTACTATGGAACTCGAAAGTAATGGTTCTCTCCCATTTCGTGACGTTCTTGTGACTCGTAAACCCGACTGACTTTTGGGCCATTCTGCGTATTGCAAATCCACCCATACAGACAGATACTTTCATGCTTTGTATCATCATCATCCTGCACAGAAACGTTCTGTTATTGAAACTTTGGTTCATCGGGCCTTTTCTGTTTGCCAACCTGAGAATCTAGATTCAGAACTCCGACATCTTACTAGAACTCTAGTAAACAATGGTTATATGAAGCGAGACATTCATAGAGTCATTAATCGTCATCTACATCGACGTACTCGATTACCTAAAGACATTTCAACTTCCAAATCCAATCCGAAATTGGCTTTTTTACCCTACATTCACAAAGTTACAGATCAAATAAGGAAACTTCTCCGTAAGAATAGTATTAAACCCATATTCAACTCGACAGGCAAAATCTTAAGTCACTTCTATAGAGTTTAGAATCTGGCTTGGTTCACAAGTTGATTACCGAAGTCTGTAGTGGTTCTTTGTTAGATTTTCGTTTGCTTTTTCAAGTTTACCGTTTTCTTTCTTACTTTTTAGATGTTAGAATTCTTAGTTAGATTTCGGTTGCTTGTTTAAGTTTTTTGATTTATCTCACGTCCTGATGAAGCCTCTTGCGAAAGTGGGCGAATAGTTGGCAACTTCGGTTACAAGAATGACACGGTCCAAACCCAGAAGACATTCTTATCTTAGTATAGACTGCGGCCGTGGAAGCCTAAGCTATTACGTTATTCCACTCATTCAGAATTCTTCATTTAGTACCATCAGCTGCATCAAATTTTGCATTAGATTTACATTTTTACGTTCCTGGTAAACTGGATAAATGCTTGTCTTTTATCATCACTGCTGGTGCTCGACAAAAAATCTTTCAAAACGTAGGATGTATCTTCTTCGTACAATTTCATATTGAGGTTTGACTTCAGTAAGACATTTTGACATCTCAAACGTGAAGTAACTGAAGTTCTTGATGCAATATGCACTAGTACTTATACTTACTAGTTTTTGAAAGAAGTGTGTAGTTATTGAAAATATTATCATTCAAAACTATTTCACTTGCTTGGAATGTCAATTAGCGGTTATTATAAATGCTTAGAAATTTGTCAAAGAATGCAGATCAGGAAGCAATTCTGGCCGTCATAATGACCGCTACCGTAGTTAAAAGTGCACAATGCAAACAAACATTCCTAAGAAATTTTATCATTAGTCACTTTTAGGTAACGTAATAGAGTTTTGTTAAGTTTGGGAAAATGTAAAAAAAATTAGAAGCGAATTAAAATTCAGATAGGTCATTTTTACCACATTCGTACTTCTAGTGTTAAAGGCTTAATCACATGTGTCATTTTTTGTTGCATAGGCAACTGAGTATGATTGTTTACGTTAAAAAAAACAATCACTGGCGACTCCGCATAAATTCTATCTAACAGTAGTGGATAAATGTTTGAAAGTCGAGACGCAACCGAGACTGAATAAATATTATGCGAGATTCTTATAAGCTTATGTTTGCTATTTTTTGTCATACCAAAAATTTGGTTAATTGAAAGAAAATTAAAAATTAACCTTCTGCTTACCAGTTACGGTGTAAACATACCCGTCTTAGTTTTTGTTGTCTAAGTTTTGCAATAATTATTTTATGTCGTCTGTGTTTTAGGATATTATTTCGATTTCATTTATGAAGACTCTGTAGTACACAGTACTTTTTTTTTAATGTAGAAAATATTTTTCCGTAATTAATTTCTGCGACATGTTACTCGTATAACGAAACATTATGTATTTTCGTTTCGAATATTGATACATTTCTGCTGCGGATGTGTGAAAGACGTCTGGACAACATGCTGTCTTCAGACAACATAGTGTTTAAACTGTCTAGACAAAATCGTGTTTAAAAACTTCAAACAAAAAATTAAACTCGACGGTTAATATAATCTCGATAAAGTTTCGGAATCGAAAGATTGTGAAGAAGAATTGAGTGATGTTGGAAATGTATTATCAGGAGAAGAAACAAGTTTTTCAAATGATGATGAAGAAATTGAAGCAAATTCATTCAAAATGACTGCTAAGAACGGGATGAGTTGGCACACTATTGCAATTAGACAAAGAAAACATAGAATAGAAAATATTGTGAAACACAAACTCGGTTCTCGTGTAGACATCGACAATAAGGCTAGTTATTTTAAGTGTTTTATAACTCTACAAGTTGTTTGAACCATAGTAGAGTTTACAAATAAAAAAACACGCGCATGGACTGCTTTATATAAAGAAAAATACCCAAACGCTCAACAGCGAATTTAAGAAGATACTAATGAAACTGAAGTGTAAGCATTTATAAGATTACGGACTATTGAAGGTGCTCTTCATTTTAATAAAGAACAAGTGAGCACATTGTCGTGTTCTGACTTGGCATTTTGCGGACCTATATTTTCAGCCATTATATCGCGGAATAGATTCTTGGATCTTGGTATTTACCGAGAAAAAGATAAATTAGTCACTTTCAGAAATATTTGTGTGTCTGTTACACACATCTCATAGTCGATGAAAAACTCGTACCTACCACGATCTGAAATCTTTTTAGAGTTTATATAAAGTTTAAACCACGTAGATACGGTATCAAGGTGTGGATTCTCGCTGACAACGAGAACAATTATTGCCATAACCTTCAAGGTCATACGAGAAAACGAAATGAGGAAAGTTCTAAAACAGCCTAAAAATGAAGAGTGGTATTAAAATTTACAGAACTTTTGAAATTAGGATACGGAAAAACGGCCGACAATTTTTTTAAGTATTGCTCTGGTAGAAATTTGACATTCTGAAGTACTGTAGAAAAAATAAGCCTCTTATTTTGTCTTCTTTTTTGCTTAAGAAAGATTGACCAATTTTTTTTCAATTTTTGGATTCACGTCAAAATTTACGCTAGTATCTTATGTTCTTAAAGTAGGAAAATCGTTAGTAGTACCACTATACAAACATCATAAGTATGATATTGCAATACAAGAACATTTTAAGCCATCTAATATCTTTTATTACAATAAAACTAAAGCAGCGGTAAATATTTTTGATAAAGTATCTGCAGAGTATACCGCCAGAAGAAAAACTCTCAGATGGCTTTTTGTACTTTTCATGGATATGATTGACACGGCTGGGATAAACGCATTTTGTACACTGATTCTCACAAACACTATCAAAATTGTTATGCATCGCGGAGGAAACTGTTGTTTATTGAAGCTGGAAGAAGAACTGATGATTCCACAAATGAAAATCTGCTTAAAAAAATCATGCAAAGTTATCTAACCAGATCAAATCGTATATAACGCAAATCCTTGTGTAAGATAATGAAATGAGTTCAATGAAGGTGGAACTGCCCAATGAAGATCATCCAGTCCAAGCACGTTGCGTACTATGTAGTAGGTCCCAGAATAGAGAAGTTCAAACAAAATGTGACCAATGTAACAAGCACTGTTGCAAAGATCATATAATTGAGACTCGTTTGTGTGATAAGCGAAAGAAAATTATTGAATCTCTTTCCATTTCATATTACTTAGTGTAATTAATTTTAAAATTTTGTTTTTTTTTTGAACAATAAAAATGATGTTCTTAACTGTGGTTTTATAGATATATACAAACTTATTATAAATATATATTGCATGAAGATATTTATAATAAAGAACAACATAATATTATGGGGGTGTGTTTACACCCCACCCGGGAAACAACGCTTGTAAAAGAAAATGGTATTCAGAAATTTAAAAGTTAAGAAACTAGTCAGGTAGTCTTCATTTTTTGTCATAGTAACGGTTATAAACAATATATAAATAAAATTTTTAATATATTCTGTGAAAGTGATGTGGTTTGTGAAATTCCCAAAGACATTCGTTATGAGGCGGCTGCGCCACAATGGAGCAAAAATTTTTTGCCAAACAGTTTATAGAGAATTATTTGCTTGAGATTATATAACAATATTGTCATTTTTAAGTTAGTATCTATCATATCCACGTATTTTTCATTACTTATAAGTTACACTTGTTATAGGTATGGGAAACTTGTTATGTTCCTGAAACGCAAATCTGAATGTTATAAACCAGAAAAGACAAAAACTCTAAAAAATGAGCAAATCATAAGATTGCTTCTGGAATGACTACTTTTTGCTAGAGAGAGTTATTTTTGGTGCTTGTCGTCGCCAAGAACTTTGTACGTTGCAATCAAACCATATAGAAGACATTGGAAAATTGGTAATCTAAAGCGGGAAGACACAAAAAATAAGATCTGTCGGAAATTTGTTATTAGGGAAGATGACAGGCTGTACGCTCTTAAAAAATATGCGGTATTTTATTAATCTGTAATCTATTAAGAAAACTATTAATTTAATTTTAACGTTCATGGTTGTTAATATAACGGCTGTAGCTGTTATCCATTACATAATAGTCCATAACGTCGGTATGGATATATCAAAATAACAGGCAGGCATGACGAAAAAATGTTTATTTTTTACTTTGTTATAAAATATTATAATGCCTAGGATACAAGATACATAAACATATACGTAACAATCGAAGCCCTCTTGTTATGTAATCAAAAATGATATTTATTTTCATATCTTTGTTTAGATTTAGATGGTAACAAGTTTTCTATTTCTTTTGTGTATTTTTTTTAATATATTTTAGCAATCCTTGCACATTCGTTGTGATTGTAAAATTTATTTAATAAGTAAACAATTAAACGTCTTAACTACTAGATATATTTGTAATATAACTAACGTTTTTATGTTTTTTTGAAGTGAATAATAAAATGTACGTCAATTGAACACCATACACCTATTGGTCCAAAAACCCTGTAACTGCATCACGTTGTTCGCCAAACGCCTTTAGTGCATAAAAAAATATTTATATAATAGCACTTTTTGTTTCAAACAGTTATACAGAACTATTCACGTTATACGACTCGGAATACTGTGACCAAAATACGTCACTTTCAAAAAGTTTCACTTTGGGGATGTATAAAAGTCTATTATAATTACTTTTTAAAATTATTTTTATATTATACAGGGTGCCGTAAAAGGCGTAAAAGTATTAAAGTTGTGTTTTTTTAATAAACCTCTTGTATATTATTGCATTTTTGGATTCTCCGATCAAAACAAAGTTTGTGTCTTAGTAACGTTTATATTTTCATGTTTTAGATACTTCAGAAGTATTTAAGTTTTAGGAGCAAATCTTAAAGTGTAGTGTAACAACAGATCATATTTGATATCTCAATTATAATAAACTGCACATCTTATACAAGGTGTCCAAAAATTATAACCTAACAATTAAAAAATTTGAATGGTTATATCTTAATTAATTTAAATAGAACGCCATTTTTTTTTAATTTAACAAAAAATGTATTTTTTAGTTACCTATCAAATAGTATAATAATAATAATAAATTGTACATCTTATACAAGGTGTCCAAAAATTAAAACCTAACAATTAAGGAATTTAAATAGCTATATCTTAATTAATTTAAATAGCACGCCGTATTTTTTAATTTAATAAAAAATGTACTTTTTAATTACCTATCGAATAGTATTAGATTGTTCTATAGCTAAGTCTTCCTGTTTTTACACAATACGCCAAATAATTGTTTTTTGTACCATTCGCTGTTTTTTAATAGAAGTTCTGATAAATTTAGTTGCTTGTTGTATTTAGAAATACCAAATAGTCAACATGTCTAAGAATAATAATGAAGAATATTTTACAAATGTTTACAAATTTGGAACGTAATTTATAATCTAACAGGCTATTAGCAGCAATAATGATAATAACATACCAACGATAACATAAAACAAAAGCAAAATATTTATAATAGATGTTTGAAATGTCGACTGTCCATTTACCAACACTTACATATCCTTTTTTGAGAATCACTGCTAATTCTAGGCAAATTTTGCAAGGTTACAGTTTCAAAAGGGTCACTTATGCGTCTTTTCATATTATGTGGTGTTGCCAATGAGGTATTTGAGACAATTGTTTTTATGTATCACCATGAGATAAATTAGTGTAATTAATTTTGGGGATTAGGGGGAAGAGGCCAATTGTGAAATCCATTTTTTCCAATCCACTTGTTATATTTATTATTTATCGTTGGTATGTTATTACCATTATTACCATTATAGTCTGTTGGATTATAAACTATTATTTTTATAATTAAAAAAACAACAAATGTTTCAAAAAAACGATTATTTGGCGTATTGTGTAAAAACAGAAAGACTTAGCTATAGAACATTCTAATTATTCTATTATTTTAATGTGGCGTTCTATTTAAATAAATAAAGATATAGCCACTTAAATTTCTCAATCGAAAGGTTTTAAATTTTGGACACCCTGTATAAGATGTAAAGTGTATTATAATTGGGATATAAAATATAATCCATTGTTACACTTCACTGTAAATTTTATTCTCATAACTTAGATACTATAAAAATTAGGTTATATTTTGACAAAATTCAAATAAGTTTCAAAAATTTTTAGGTTTAGACTTTACAAATGCTGTTATAACAGACTTATTCTAATTCTAAAATCCAAAAATGTTATTCATTGAAAACACAACTTTGACACTTTTAGGTTCTTTGCGGTACCCTTTATAATATGAAAATAATTTAAAAATGTAACCTTAATATGGGGTCCCATATACTCCAAAAGTTCAGCTTTTTGAAAGTCACGTATTTTGACCACAATATTACGTGCCGTATTGCGTGAATAACCCTGTATATTGATTTGATTTTATGATACAAATTATTACTTTATAGTGTAAATACACGAATTATGTAAGAGAGTAAAACTTGTTAGTTAATTGTACAATTAGAACTAATACGTGGTGAAGACAAACTTGTAATATCTTGAATTTGAAACATTGTATTAGCAAAGTTTTATTGTTTGTTTATATTTTTCATAAAGTTTTACTGTTAGAACACTATAAGGCCATTTACTTGCGCATAAAATTTTCAATTTCCAACGTGTCTGTTTATCTATATGTAAATATTCTGTTTTTACTGTACTTACTTTGACTTTATCTGCATAACGACTTTTAGGTACGTCAGATGTAGTTGCTTTATCTGCAATTCCATTTAAACTAAAATATGAAATACCACGATGTTTATTTGTTAACTACTTTATTTAGCAAGTATTCCTTGTATTTCCTTATGTTGAATTCTGTTTCTACTTTTATGTATTTACTTTTATGCTTATAAATTACGCATATACGTTACTAAGTAATACAATATATTGCAAACAATCCAGTTTTATAAGTCAAGACCATTGTAATAACACCAAGGCAGCTCTTTAGCATTACATTACGCTTTATGATACATGAGAGTCTTGCATGACTTGCACAATTTTTAGTATTCATGAATAAAAATTGCATAGCTGCATCTTTTTTTCAACGACCAATAAAAATGTATAATCCAAATTTTACTTCAAGCAACATTTTAAGAATGCAGTAAATGACAATGTACAGAAATTTGGTTTACATCGTAATGAATAGTTAATTTAGCGCAAAACATTTTATTGTATTTTTATGGAAATACCAAAAATTTTACAACATAAATTATAACGATGAGTTTTAAAACAATTCTTTGATGCATATACAATTGTTTTTGTTTTTAGTTATTTATTATGTAACGTAATGTAAGACAATTTTTAATTAATTTAACACTAATATTGAAAGTTGATTTGGTAAAATTTATTTAAAAAAATAATTTGTTACATTACTCTTAACAATTTCATTGGGCGGAACCCTCATTTGTAGAGTAGATTAAAATATTTTGTGTGTTAGTGTGTTAACAAAGTAACACTAAAATAATTAAATAAAAACATATTTATTATATTAAATTTTTTAGCTGGTCGATCTCTTGCCAATATTTTGATAGAAAAAATAGCTAATATATAGCATAAAATACTGCTTAGGGCTTAAACTTTTAAACAGCACTGTTAATTTAGTATTTAGGATAAATGTATCTAGCGTGTCTGCATGTCTACTGCAAATAATATTCCTCAAACAATTTGATTAAATTGATTTAATTAAATACATTTGTAGAGGTGTTTCATTATGTCGCAAACTGCGACCTTGAGATAAAAATCGCAATTAATAAACTAAAAATTGATAATTTATCAAGTCTAAGTGAAACGATAGTCTATTTAAAGACGAACAAAACCTTTAATAATTTAAAAGTAATCACATATTTATATATTAAATAAAAATAAGTATTAATGAAGGCTTGTTAATTACAAATACAACAACAGAAGCAATGATAGGTTAGCAAATATGTATGTACTACTGTAAGACGGATCATAGTAAGATCTTGACATAAACTGATTACAACGTCACAGTTCACGAGATCCTGAAAGACTTCAACGTTTTGTAGATAAGGTAATAGAAGATATTAAGAATATTTGAATATAATTTCTATATTTTCAATACTACTATATGTACTACACTCATGAAAAGAATGAGACGAAATATATGCATTTGCAAACTCATTGTCAATTATTTCATTTATTTTAGAAACCGAATTCGAATTACAGCGTTTTATTGTGCAATAATATTATACATTTTTTCAATTGAAAGTAAGTAAACACAAAATACAAATGCAACTATTTAAATCGTTACACTTTACAATAAAAGAATAACATTTTAGTGTTCAAAGTTTACTTGTGAAGTATTGGAATACATTATTTATAAATAATTTGACAAATATTTTCCAAACGTTATGAGGCAGAAAATCATTAATTTTTAACAAGAAAAGTATTGTCTTATCTATATATTAACTACTATTTAAGAATCCTTTTTATACTTACTTTTATATAAGGTATATACGTAATATTTATAATAAATGTGACTAGAATTAATAGAAAAGGTACTTAAACCTAATAAATATTTATAAAATAATGATTTTTTTAGTTATGCAGGTTTTAATAAGAGGAAATAAAAAATTACTTTTTACTGCCCATTCTAACGCTAATCTTAATTATAAAGTTAGTTGGAGTTATACTATACAGACCAAAAAGCGCAGTAGAATCTCAACGGCAAGAACGCATGGTTATGACAGATTATATGAAGAGAACTGTACTAGCGTTTTTTAGGCAAACAGTACGCTTGGTGGTGACTTGCCAGTATCAAAATGAATTAATTAGAGATTATTTGTGTCGATGCATTGCATTTACTGAGTTGTGTGCATGATGTGATGTTTAACGATGACAAGTGAGAAAGGCGTTGCTTAACCCCTTTACTGTTATCAAATCGGTTAAGTATTGGGCAGTTCCACATTATGTTTAGTGATCATACAAAATACTCAAATAAGATTTTTCAGTATTACAGAATACCTGTAAGTTTTTTTGATGAACTGCTCTTTTTGATTTGTGATAAATTGATAAAACCGAGCACAAATATAAAAAGAAACATAAAAGTTGCTCAAAGGATCGTCATAACCTTGAGCTAAGTTCTGCAACAGGTTGTTACGTGCATTAATTTCTGATGTAATACTCTGTATATTCATAACCTTCAAGTTAGATTTCTGTTTTTGGCGCCCTCTACCGAGTGTAGTTTTCTTGCATTTCTTGTCAAGACGTCAAACCGTTAACTACTTAAAATCGTGCTTGTGAAAAATGATTCTAAATCTTACAAAATCGGCGTTAATGAATATAAAATTCTAATTTAAGAACGCATTTTGAGTAGGTTATTTATCACAAGGTGAGCTTTTCCTATTAGTGTTTAGAATTCTTTAATAATTTTCTTCTTAATTTGGTAGCACGTTCCGCCACGTTTTTGGCTACATGTTTCGATGCATTATCGATCGATGAAGGATTAATATCGACAAAAACCTTCACGAAACGATTAGTATTCTGGAAGGCGATTTGATACATCGGGTTCTTATATCTAATTTCTTTTAGTATTAACAATTTTGTAGATTTCTACTTTCGTGAGTCATTGTGTTGACACGATTTGCTATTCATATTTATTTTAGGCCTACTCAACAAGGAAAACGTTTTCTTCGGGCAAGTAATGGATTGTGGGTAAGTTTTATTTAATTATTTTGTCGCTGTAAAAAAAAATCACTCACGGAATTTGGCTTGCTTAACTTACGTAATTACAATAGTTGTTTCAATACCATTTAGGTATTTTCAGTAATTATTTCTATGATATCGCATGCTGTAAACCTTAGTTATTTAACGTGTAATTTTCTTCGCTTATCGACACCCAATGTTTAACTTATGTATTGTGTATTGCTAATACTTCCGGCATTTATGTATTTAGAATGTACTACACAATTTCTGGAACTCGTTAATAATCTACGTTATTAAATTATAGTTGTTATACATATTTTATCTTTCTTTTATGGTAACATACCTTTCTCTTTTATTGTGGTTACCAGAACATTAAGGTAACAAGGATTACGAACCTAAACTTCTTTACAAGCTTGGACCTTCTGTCCGGATCGAGACAAAAGTTTTACTTATAAAAGATCTGGCGCCCTTAAAATATAATTTACTTAAACTTCTCCTATCTCTGACGGTGTGAGTTGGCCGTGCAAGGTTCGTAAGACCTATAAGCTTGTAACAAAGTTTGGACTTGACAATCCTATTACTATAGTAAAAATAGTTTAACATGTTCTTGATTAATAATTATTCATCAACCCTACATTTCTATGTGTTCAGTTTGATTTAGTTTATTGGTATTTTAACCACTTGTAGTTGTAGGATAAAGTAAATATAAAAGTTATGAATGACTAACAATACTTTATTTTAAAACCAGAAAGTTACAATGAAACTCGGTGAGGTAAACTTATTACCAAAATTATTTCATTGACTGTTCAAAATGATTTACTTTAAAGTTGTAAATAAAAAAGTGACTTAACTTGCTGTTCTTTAAATTAAATTTTTGCTTTGGACTTATTAGTGATAAAATGGAGGATAGTGAATGACTTGTGGTCAGAGAAAGATTTGTGATGGAACTGCTGCTCGAGGCTGCTCACAGGTTTGTTAGTAGTAAATAAAGTATGCAAGTGTATAAAACACCTCAGAAATTTATTTTTGCATATATTACTTCGTTTATAAACAAATTGTCCATTAGTGGAACAAGTGATAATATAAAAGTTTTGTTTCCATATTTATTTGAGGTTATTTTATCTGGATACTCTGTGTTAGTATGTCAGTCAAACATTTGAAACTAGATTTTATAGTTATTGCAATGTCATTGTGACTACTTTTGGTTTTCTTTTGTCTTTTCTGTCGTTTAGCGGATCACTTGCGAATTGTTGTCGTACGACTGGAGTGTTGAGAATTCTGTTACGGTAATTTTCATTACGTACGCCTTTGTTGTTACGGTTGAAATCTTCATTAGGTACGCCTATGTGTTGTCGACGTGAAATTAGATTCGGGTTTTGACACCCGCTAACGATCCTTTGCGTATTAGATGTCATTTGGTAGAAGGTCGTCACATGTGAACGATGTAAATGGTCTGTAACTAGTGATTATTAATATAAATCCGTTACCATCGGGGAAATAATGGAAAACCATTTATAAGTATTTAATTTCCTAGTTTCGTTAAGACGTTACAGGCCATTTTGCGTCCCTTCATGTTACAACTGTTATATTCTCGATCAATGGATATCGTAACTATTAGTAAATAAGGCATCACGTTGCCGGACTCGAGCGCTAGCAGAAGGCGATTTCAAGCCGCGCAATTGGGGTCTTCGGAGGCGTCCTGGGCAAACTTATACTACACGTGGATGACACGACGTTAATCATATTAATAACCACCTATTTTCGATTCTCACTACATACAGTAATCGATGCACGTTTTGTTTACTTTTGAGATATATTTCATGAATTATTTAATATAAAATTGTTTTAGCTGAACGATCTTTGTGAGTTGGGGATTGTGACACGATTCGTATTAATCTTTTATTGCAGGCCACTGAAGAAGAAAAACGTTTTTCTTCGGGCTAGTGGGTACTGGAGTTCGGTGAGTGCTTTGAATTTACTTTACATATCGTGGTCACGTACAATTACTCACGAACTGTGGGATTTCAATTTAACGTTAGTAAATAAGTATAACGTGTAGCTACCATTAGGGTATTTAACTTCAATGAAATAAATGTTTCGCATATTGTATGTAGTTGAAAAATATGTACCTCGGTTGTTTATAATTGTGTGTGGTGGGTTGCCGATGTTGTAGGCATCGAGATCTTAACTTTTCTTGTTTCTATAATTCTCTAAATTGACTATTCCGAACTCAAACGTTAATACCGTTATAATTATTTAATGTAAATTTGTCTAGTCTTTAATAACTCCAACTGTGGGGTGTAATGACTGTTATTTAATACAACTTAAACTGTGATAACTGTTATTGATAGACTGAGGGCGATTAAAGTTGTTAATTCTTTTTTTGTGTGCTTATTATTTCCTACGAACCAGTTTGGGCTACTCGAACAGCTAAGTAGAAGGATTACGAATCTTCGAATTGTTACAAGTTCTACCCCATTCTGTTGTGAGCAGACAGAAGTATGACTTTGGGATAAGCTCTGGCGCCCTGAAACATCTTTTATATATATTTTTTTGGAAACCTACCCCCCTCTCCGACTATTGAGAGTTTGGCCGTGCAAGGTTCGTAATACCAAAAGCTTGTAACAATTCCTTCCACTTCTGGACATTGCTCACCACGTCTAAGCCTGTGGTACATTTCGAACGGGAATATTGGTGTTAGTATTTGTATTCCTTTTAACATGTTATACAAAGAAAGATTGCTGATTATAATAACAACACTTCTACTTTTTTCTTCCTTCTACTAAAGTTTTGCATTTTTTAAAACTCCTGTATTCTTTAACGAAGCAGTTCCAAATTGGTTTCCATATTTTCATCAATTCTATACCTAAATATAAAGAACTGTGTAAATAAATGCTTACTTGTTTTGCTTAAAAAGGGCACAAAAGGATGCTTGTTAGAATTATCTTCATTTTGTTCTTTGGGTATCTTCTTTGGAAAATTTTATTATTTTTCAAATGCAATACGGAAACCAAGTTATTGTATTAAATAAAATTCTTTTTAGAACGTTTGTTTCTAAGTATATACGACTTGATAATCTGGTACTTCTCAGAGGGCTTTTCTCAAAAGACCAGGTGGTAGCTTGTCGTCAAAGATAATAAGAAGTTTTTAGTAAAATTAAATTAAGTTTATGATTATAAGCGACTTTCGGCTTAGACCGCGTCGTAGTAAAATACCTAGACTTAGGGTCTCTTCTTGAGAGCCAAAACAAGAAGTAGAACTTGGGCTTTGCCATATTGTCGTTCGTAAACCCAAGCAAACTGACGTTTCGCAAGACGTTGCAGCTTGCATCTTCAGAGTTGTCAATGTCACTTTAAAATTAAATTAAGGATAGTTATCTTATTTCGTAAATGTTACGGTCTCGACGATTCACTTAAAACCTTGCAAACGTGTTTATCGTAAAATTTTGTTCGTGTTAGATATTTTATTTGTGCCTTTAGAACAAATTATTCTTCTTCTAACGTATCCAGAACAACTATAAGTGTTTAAAAGGTTCGAAATAAGTAAAGACGTTTTATTGATTGTTTGTGGCGTTGTTATTAAAACTTTCGAATTACGACGAATCGGTTTTTGTTTTTTTTTAAACATGTATTTCCGATTAAGAATTTTGAACCGATGTTGTTAAACCCGTCAAATTTATATTAGGCTTTAAGTTGAGATTGTTTATTTTTATTTAATTAACGGAATTTTTATTATGCGTGCATAGTTTTTGTGTTAAGAATTAATCCCAAATGATTGTTTTTGTTGCGTCATCTTTTTATTTGAATCATGTAATTACTATCATTTTTTCTTTGTTGTTCGTTTAATATAATTAATTCAACTTATAATCTTGAATTTAACTTTGTTTTTTTTAAATTTAGTAGATAAAGTTATTACAGTATAAAAAGGTAAGTTCTATTTGGAGTGTGTTTACCACGACAACGAACTTTTGGTTAGTAAGAACCAAAAATCTATTCAAGCTACAAACTTTCCTAGCAACATTGACATTTATTTTACGTTTAGGTTCCCAAATCGTCACAAATTTTTGTTTTGATTTCACCCACATCTTTTTGTAACATTTTTTGCACGTAACATAGTGTACTATCCTAGTGCTGGTGTCAATGAATTTTCTTTCATGTTAACTGAATACAGTAAGGGAGTGATTAATTTGTTATCTGTGCAAATTTTGGCAGATAAGTATCAACACATGTGTCCAATCAGATAATAAAATTTAGTAAAATATTTAGTTAGACATTATTGCCTACTGTTAATTTTACGATAGTAAAATCGTTATTCTTTTGTCTAAAGTAACTTGTTTTAAATATGCCGTAATGCCTTCGACTAATTAGGAAAACAATATCGCAGCTCAATACCACATCAATATTAACAAAAAAGTTTCTTAAAAGAGTTTGTGCTGCCTATTTCCCTTCAATTGTATTCTCTGTTGCTTCTCATGCAAAGTTATTTGGTAATGCAATTCCAAGTGGTAGGATTAAATATTTTGTGGTATACACATAATTGTTTATTGCAAACAAGAAAAAAAGAAAAGTGTAGACAAATCAAAACACTCACTTTTCTAGTTTCAATTGTATAACATTGATTTCAATAGCTAGTATTTAGGTTTTTATTTGTATGATTTTTGACAACTTAGAAGAAGAATAAATTGTTGTAAAAAAATTATAACATAGCGGAAAAAGATAATACACTGAGTGAATTTAAGGTTAATCATAAATAAAAAAAGCTTGCAAGGTATACCCTTTTTTTTTAATTCAAATTCTTTCAAAATTACATTAAACTGTTAATTAAATTAGCAACAATTGTCTGAAACTTGCAATAATTTATGGTGTATGACAAGCTGACTAAGCTAATAAGATAAACTCATTGAATAATTATTCTATATTTTCTGATACAAAATGTGTATTTGTTTTATGTTTTTTATGTGTGATTTTGTGTAAATAAATATGTTAAGTTTAAATAGTTCTTTTATTTATGAAAATAATAATATAAATAATTGTAACTATGAGTGACTACTAGTATCAGTTTTATTGAAATCTGTATTTATAAGTATCAGGTTACATAAATAAATCCATCATAAAATTGCACATGTCGGTAGTAGTAACCGTTTTTTAACATGTAGCGATGCATCTTTCCTTTATTATCTTTGCATCTAGATCGTTTATAAAACACCATCAGCGACTGTACCTTACAAAAACACAAAAACAAATCTTGCACAAGCGCAATATTTTAACAAATTTATTGAAATTAGAGAAAGGATTATTTGTGTAAATTAGAAACTGTTTTAGACAATACAAGTTTAAGAAATAACCCAAAAAAAGTACAGTATAAACAAAAAAGGATGTCGGTTTACTCAGCAAAGAAAATTCTTGTTTTAAAAAACTAGCAAAAAGAAATCATTTTGTGACACAAGAACATGTCAAAAATGTAGATATGTTGTGGGATGGAGAAATGCTTTGGGTCAAAATATTCCGTCAACAATTTGGTTCAAAAATCATTGAATGCAACCTACTTATTGAAGTAGACTTACTTAATGTGACTGATAAAGCTTTTGTGAAACGACAGATTAATTTTTTTAATGATTTGTCATTTCTTCTGGTTAATTAGATTTTTGTTGATGTTTTCTATATTAACTATCCATTTAAAAAAAACTTAGTATTGTAATTTCACTTGTGGACAAAGACATGCTTAGATTCTTGAAATACTAATGGGATATAAAATTTCTGTAGTTTTAGAAAAGCCTATAAGTACAGCAACTTATTATTATATTTTTTCAGTTTTATATTTGTTATCCTTAACTAATTTTCATTTAAAAGATAAGCTATCAGCAAATGTTTCGGGTTAAAGACATAAAGATGTTACTGCTAAGTATTTTTCAGTAGTTTAGAAACACCAAAAGTTTAAAAGTAATACCAAAATGCGAATAAAGTGTTTAAACTACAAAACTTAAGAAGTAACAAAAAATTGTTCTAGAATTGGAAAGAAAATACAAAGAGAATAATGTGTTACACTTGACTCCATAAGGTTTGTGTGAACTACTATTCTATACGATACAAAACAATTTGAACACCTTTGATCATTGAATTTTACAGCTTTGAGCAAGAGTTCACTATTAATTGTGGATTACTTATGGATTTAATTTTGGTATCAAGAATATAAACACAATTAAGTAAACACATCTATAATCAAAATGCACAAATTTAATAAACCAACGAAACATATAAATCTTACAAAATATTCAAAATATGTAAACAAAAATATTTATTTACAATAAGTTTATACACATGCAACGAAATCAAATTATTATTATTTGAATAAACAAACTAATACTTAATATTTTTAAATTCAAAATAAGAACAGATCTGTCTTTCACAATTTTAGCAAATTAATTTATATACAAAATGTAACAATTATACTAGTTTATCTAAATTCAATTTAGATCTTTACGATCTATGTACAAAATCTGTTTTTTGATTACGTTACTTCATTTTAAAACAAAGCTCAAAAATATATTAATTTAATTACAAATATTTTGCTTTACAACAAAGGCTATATTACAATTTTACGACGAGTGCTTTGTTTTAGGATTTTATTATTTTCTAAATGCAAACTACAAAAAATGCGATGGTGAAAAAATCTAATCAAAGTGCATTCTCTGAAACTTATTCAACTAACGAAAGAACGAAATTCCGTGTCCGATGGTTGACATGATCAAATCGGAATGATTTTTTTTTCTACTACAATACAATAATTTACAACAACTGCGACTCCAGAGGATATAAATTTTTTAACTACAATTTACCGATAACGAACGATTTATAGCGATAAAAGCGACTCTCATTTATGCTAAACGATGTTGAATCGATGCATGAATGCATGACGCCATTTTATCCTCCAAATGAGCCATGTGACAAATACAATTTTTGGCGATCAATATACGATCCAATCGATTTTCGATAACTAAACCTTAAAACTGGAATACGATACAACGAAATTACTACAAATTTTACGAAATTAATTCTTTTTAATTACATTAAATAGATTTTAAATTTTAACAATGTGTAAGTGCATGTATATATAACAACGCGTTCACTTACAAAAAAACCTGGCGTGGTCACCACACGACTTTCCTATAAAGAATGTTGAAAGAATGTCTAAAATTTTGTTAAGGTTATGTTGTCCCAAAACCAATTTGAAGTGATATGTACACGTTTGTATTGACTTCCTAGCAATCTATAATTTTTTTGAAATTTCCTCTTGATTTCATTAGGATATAACCGACATATGGCAAATTGAGCTTATGTTGTCATATCGACTAATCCTTATATTTGTGCGCCTCGATATTACTTTCCCCTTATTAATTATTATTTTTAACATATCCAGCTTGCCCCTCAAGAGATATGAAATCTTTTTCTAAAACAAATCGTCGCAGGCAGGATTCAAACCTAGATTATATTTGTGAATGCAATTTACATTATAAATAAAATATCTAACAAACTTACTGTTAGAATTTTTTTTATTTGAAGAATTATCTTTATAAGAAACTTAAAATAATTCGAATAACTTACATACGTACAAAATCATATAAGAAAAGCTGTTAAAAATGGCGGTTACACCTATTTTCGGTTCTGTTATCAGATTCATCCTTTGATAAAACCGAGACAATATGAAAAGCCAACTCCATACCAAATTTCAAGTTACTAATTTTTTTTTTTGATTCAAAAAAATTGCGATTGCTGTAATTTCCTTATATGAAAGTGAAAAACGAACAAATGCAGGTTGCGCATGACGTATTTTTAACATTCTACGGTATTGCAATTTATTATAAATGTTCCATAAGCATATTATAAAGGTTTTACCTATGGGTTCAAGTGACAACATAAATTCTAAATTAGACACATTGTTTAAAAAATAATATAAATTATCTAAGCGAGAGAGCGGTTTAGCTTAAGCGGTACATTTTTGAGAACAGCATTTTTGGTCTACTCAAGTAGCTGAGATGCAAACAATTATTTTTATTTCATTTCATTTCATTTTTTACCATGATGCAGAAGTAATCACATAATAACGTGCAAGGTTTTTTGATTTGACCTATTTTTTTTTTCATTCTTGTTTTAAGTAATGTATGAATAAATTACAAAAGGTAGCAATTTTAAATATTAGATATATGTAATATCCCAATTTCTCTAGAGAAATAAATACGAGTATCTACAAAAAACCGATTTATAAACTAAATATTGTTCAAGTCCTAAGCGAGGTAATTTTTTAAAGTACACAAGATGGTAAGCAGTTTACTTTTTAAGAAAATAAACCATCAATAACAATTATTTAGATGCAGATAAACTAACTACGTTAGTGAATATCATGCGTCCGTAAGAGTAGTTAACTGGAATTACAAATTTTTGCGAAAGATTACTTAAAGTATTTATGCTACTAAAATCGTCAGTTAAAAAAATCTGTTACATAAACGTGTTAAAAACAGAAAACACTTACATTTTCTTGTTTTACAACAACAAAGTAATGAACACCAATAATTTAATTTCACAGAAAAGTAAGAAAAGTAGAATGTAGATATAAATTAATATTTATGAAGACATGTTAAATTTAATTTTTAATGCACTCTATTAATAAGTTAATGAGGAATGTCAAAGAAATTTATAACGCAATCTTGCTTTACTGCGTAATGATTTATGAAAGAAGTCCATGAAATAAATTTTAATAAACTTTGGTATTTTCATTTAAAATGTGCTTAATATGCATTTATTATGCAAAGCTTTACGTTTTCTGCTAGCTTTTGCAATTTGTATTCAATTTTGTACGAGTCATGTTGCTAAACAACTAACATTTTGTTATTTATTCTTTAAATATTATTTTAAATTAACCGTCAAATTGTTTCAACACTAAGTGAGGTTTATTTTGCTGTTGATTGATTAAAGAAATGTTAAAACAACAGTAAATGAATAAAGTTGGAATTTTTAAAATTAAAATCAATGGTTGTGATGGATCATAAAAAAAAGAATAAATAAAATGCATCTGTTATTAATAGCCATTATTTAGTAAATTAATAAATTAGAAAATCGACCAAACATTTTAATGTATACAAGGTGGGACACCTCAACTGTGGCGATCTTTACACGGGAACCTGTTGAAATTCTTAAATTAATTTTTCTTTCACGTATGCATAGTGTAAATACATTTTAAACTTATTGTCGATTATACAGTGTTCACAAAAAAAATCTATATCAATACTTAATACTTATCCTTTTTGAGAAAATAAACAATAATTCAAAATGCAGACTTAAATTAAGAATTTAATTTGACGTTTATCAGGCATGGAATAATGCAATTGCTGACAATATTTACAGTAAGGGTCGTTATGTAAAACAACAACAAAAATGTTTGATTACGTTCTACAGGATAGTTAAAAACTTACACTTTATTTGATAATATTTCAAATAACTGCGTTATTTTAAATAGAACACCGTTTAAGAGAACTGGAAGCGTAGAATATCAGCAAGCAGGCAGACGTAAGGCTATATAAACAAAGAAAATGAATTTCGAGTAATTTGCTATTATAAAAACCCTTATGTCAGTCAACGACAAATAAACCGGGAAACAAGTATAAGCAAACGTAGTATCGGCAGAGTGAGAAAACATGAAATTTTGCCACTTTAAAAATTATATGTAATTATTGCATAGGATAATTTGGCCCGAAGAAGCAGACACGTTTTTAGTTTGCGAAACGTCGCCAAAAATAGTATCCAAAGCAAATATTTTGTTGGAATTTTTTGAATTTTGCTGTAAGTTTTGAATAGTGTGCAAACATCTGGACTACCCTCCAAGTCGATAATTACTTCTCGTAAATAATACAAATTCCAGATGAGAGTACGCAATAATAGCATTTATTCGATCGAATACGTAATACGTAACATGATAACATGAATTGTGTGAACTCAAACAAATCTGATTTTATTCATGTTTGAGCTTGAAATTTGGCTTGCAACGAGCGAACAAGCGTTTTTTTCCTGTCTGAGCTTGCAATGTACGAAACTTTATATATTTAAGCGCTGGATCGGTCGCGATTTCATTTGTTGTCTGATGCCCGATCGATAATTAACTTAGCGAAGTGAAAAGGTGCATGGGGTAAAAGATATCTGCTTTTGAAACTTTAGTTTTTTGTAGTTTTACAGACTTTATAGTACAGCTAAATCCCAATATTCTGAACCTGTACTTGAAACAAGTATCAGCAGCAGACAAGAAACTGATCTTCTAGAAAGCAATCCATCAACATCTTCAAGTTCCGCTAATAATGAGAAATCAAGACCTTCAAAAACTACCAGAACGGAAAATATGAGTCAACTTTCGAACGATACTGCACTATGGCCAAAGAAATTGCGTCCTAATAATATTTAAGAATTAGTAAAACGTGTCCCTGATCATTATCAGAACAAAAAGGATATTTATCCGAGAGATAGTTTTCCAATAGTTACTTCTTTAAAATTTTACCGAACAAAGAAAAAATTGAGCGTTTTTGGTTTTTGTATTCCGAAACAAAAAATTCACTTTGCTGCTTCCGTTGCAAAATTTGTAATGACAGCGATTTTAAATCTGTTCGCTTTAGTGATGAATCTGGTTACAATGACTGGCGGCATTTAAGTAAACATTTAAACATGTCACGCCTGAATGGCAATGAACAAAAAAATTTATAAAATTAACAAATTGTATTATTTTACTACGCTTACATTCACAAAATAACTAAAGTAAATTAATATCTAACTTATCCTACTAATTGGTAGTCCGCGAGGTTTTAAGAACTATCCTTATCAGCGACGATGAGGTATCGAACTTGATTCCAATGCTGGCGACGTAAAAACCCATATAAATAAACGCAATTTCCAGAACCCAAATTTTACGGTTTCGATTGAGAATTATAATTAAAGAATATGAATTAAGAATTAAAAATCCAAAATTAAGAGCTAAAACAACCAAATTAAAATAATTATAATGAAAATAAAACACTTACGCTCACGAAGAACCTCTGGAAAAATAATAATAAATAGAAAAACTCAATCCGAAATGATTCGTATTTTATTTTAATTAATTTATAAAGAAAAGTGGCAAAACAACTTCTCCGGAATAATGTTCCGACGATTTTTCCACAATAATGTAAAACTATTTTAAAACCAAAGTACCATATGCGCTATTTGATAACAAACATTTTCCAAAGACATAAAATTAAAAAAGATTCTACAATACCCACAGAATTAAATAAAATTTAAATTTTGGTAAAACGAAAAATCGTTACACACCCCTCCCAAACACTTGAAACCACCGGATTCAAGGAAAACTTAAAGAAAATCTAAATGTTGGGTTTATAATATATACATATGTATAAAACATCGGAGACAATGAATACTAATCAATCAATTTCTCTCATATAATAAAGAAGATACTAGCATACTACCCTTAAACTAATTGACAGAAAGCTAATCAAGCAGAAATATATTTTCATTGCAAATTTGACAACTCGATACTGACATAGCAATACATAATTTGATAGAGATTGTAAAAACATTAAATCCAAGCTTAACTGAATGAAATCTCTATCCGAAAGTAGCTACTATTATTACTGACCTGAACCTACAAGTCAAAAGTGCACAAAGAGCGGTTAAGCGACATGGTTTTTCGCTTCTCAAACATAATTTATTCAGTCTCATCTTACTGCACTTTAATTCCCTATAAAACAAAATGAAAATGTCAGAAGATAATCCTAGAACGTAATCAAACCATTAACTAATCTGTCCTTAAATAACAAATATAACTACAACATTCATACAGAATTCATCAACAAGCGTATCACAATCGCACTTTCAATCACTCAGTTCTTCTTCATTATAGTATGGCTTGAGATCTTTGATATGCCACACCCCAATGTTTTTACGGGAATCATCCGCTGTAACCAATTCATAAGTTAGTTGACCAGTTACTTGTCTAATGCGACATTTGATATATTTAGGCGCTAGTTTTTTGCTAAAATGTTTAATTGAATTAGATATTACATAATTCCGTTTCCAGACTAGATCGCCTTTTTTAAATCTAAGAGGTCGTTTACGCAGATTATAAGACTTAGAATTCTTTTCATAAGCAGTATGTAAGCGTTGTACCGTATCTTTGTAAATTAAAGAAAGGTTATTAATATCAAAAATTAATTTTTCACGATTGTTTAATGAAAGTTCATCTTCTTTTAATCCTTTTAGAACACCGTAGTAATCTCCCGACGCCGGAACGGTTCTACCAAAATTTAAAAAAGAAGGAGTGTATCCTGTAACCTGATGTACTGCATTACGCAAGGCATGTGCTATCTTATAAATGTTGTCGTCCCAATTTCGATGATTGTCTTTAATATACGTACGAATACACGTTACTATGACGCGATTTACTCTTTCGACAAAGTTCACCTGCGGATGGTACGAAGCGTTGTACCACACCTGTTGAATTTTGTAGTTTTTTACCAATTGTTTGAAGTCCTTGCTAATAAATTGAGGGCCATTATCGATCATGCATATTTGAGGTACACCAAATATGAGAAATACGTCATTTTCTAGAAAATTCACAACGGCTTTGGCACTTGCTTTCTTTACTGCACGAACTAATACAAATTTAGTAAACCAGTCTGAAACTACAATAATACACGTATTCCCTTTAACTGATTTTGGTAATGGTCCTATTATATCCACGGATAAACATTGAAACGGATAAGATATATTTTTTTCTTTTCCCATTAATCCTGGTCTGCAACTTTGAGAAACTTTACTAGCTGAACAAGTTTCGCAACGTCGAACATAACGAGCGATGTCTGATCTCATTTTAGGCCAGTAGTACTGTTCACTAGCTTTTTCAAAAGTTTTGTGAATCCCTAAGTGGCCAGAAGTTGGGTGGTCGTGTACTAGTTGGAGTATTTCTTTCCGTTTCTTTTTTGGCACTAGTTGTTTCCACTCGGTTAAATTTGAAATTACATCATGCTTAAGCGGAACGTATTTAAAAATTAAATTATCTTCGACTCTCCAGTCAGGAAACTTTTCTGGGTTTTTGCTAATACGGGTCATCATGGTAGAGTAAAACTTATCGTGATCGTCTGTAGACATCATAATTGCAGCAACTTTAAGAGGGGCTCTAGACAAACTGTCAGGAACAATATTGGATTTTCCTTTACGATGCTCAACTGTAAAAGAGTGTTGAGAAAGCTTCATACTCCATCTGGCTAATCTACCAGAAGGATTACGCATATTAGTCAACCATAACAAGGAGTAATGATCGGTTATAACAACAAAGTGGGTACCTTCAATATAACCTCTAAACTTTTCAATTCCAAACATTACTGCCAAGCATTCTCTTTCTGTAACCGAATAATTTCGTTCGGTGTTTGTTAATGTACGGGAAGCATACGCAATTACTCGTTCTTCGAGACCCTCGCCTTGTGTTAGCACACAACCTACGCCATAACCAGAAGCATCACACTGCAAATTAAAAGATTTATCAAAATCTGGGCTTGACAAAATTGGAGATGAACTTAAAGATTTTTTTAAAATTTCAAAGGATTTTTCAGCTTCCGTGGTCCATAAGATGCTTTGTTTTTTCTTTTTTCCTTTAATTAAATCTGAAATAAGGGCTGTAATTGTGGAAAAATTTTCTACAAATCGTCGATACCAACCAGCCATTCCTAAAAAACGTTTAATTTCTGTAACATTATTGGGTTTGGGAAACTCAATAATAGCCTGTACTTTCTTTGGATCAGTATGAAGTCCGTTTTTGTCTATAACATAACCTAAATAAGTAATGCTTGATCGGCAAAATTCGCACTTGTCGATGTTGATGGTTAGGTTAGCGTTTTTTAATTTATCAAAAACTTGTGATAACATATCAATATGTTCTTTAAATGTTGATGAGATAATAATAATGTCGTCTAAGTAACAAAACATATTTTCTCCCAATAACGGTCCAAACAAGTTATCCATCAACCGCTGTTGAGTTGCCGGCGCGTTGGCAATTCCAAAAGGCATAACAGTGTATTCAAATAATCCACGACGAGGAACAGCAAATGCAGTTTTCTCACAAGAATCTGAATGCAACGGTATTTGGTAAAAAGCTTGCTTTAAATCTATTGATGTAAGATAACGTGCATCCCTGAGTTTATCTAAAATGTTGTTAAGGTGGGGAAGTGGATAGGCATCTTTTTTTGTAATGCTGTTCAATTTTCGGCCATCAAAACATATGCGATATTCCTCAGAATTTTTTTTTCTTACTAGAACCATTGGGGAGCTCCAAGGTGATGTAGAAGGTCTTACAATTCCGGCTTTTAACATTTTATCTAGTTCGGCATGAGCGTGTTTTTGCATTGCAGGTGACAAAACATAGCAACGCTGCTTTATGGGTGGCGCGTTGCCAACGTCAATAATGTGAACAACCTGGTTAGTTTTTCCTAAGTTAGGACCTGATATTGTTTTGAACTTGTCAATTATATCGACTAACAATTGTTTCTCATATGAATCTAAATCATTTACACTATGAATAGCTTGTAATGAAGAAACATTTTTAACATAAAACTTATTGTTAGTAAAATCCGTACATAATCCAAAAGCATAACATACATCCATTCCTAAAATTAAAGGGGTTGTAATACTATGACATACTATAGCAACAATGTTTTTACAAACTCCATCGATAGTTATAGGAAGACTAACCGTTCCTACTAAAGATTGAGTTTGGCCATCGGCAGTAGTCAGTTCAATATTTGAAACATTTCCTTTTAATTGGAATTGACATTTCTTTATCAAGTAATGTCCATTTTTTCCTAAAATAGTTTGATTAGCTCCCGAGTCAAAAAGTGCTCGCAAGGGTTCACCATTAATATGCAAAGAAATATAGGGACGACTATCATTACAATTATGTGCGAAACTAGCAGCGGTATTAGATGTTGTTTTATAAAATTTTCTTATTGTTTGTAGCCAAGATTTCCATGATAAAGAATCAGCCTGTAAATAGTACGAAAACGGCAAAGGTCGGCTGACGTCTCCTTTCCGTAAATTTAGTTTTTTGGACGACACTTTGGACAATTGCTGAAATAAACCACTGAATGACCACATACATAACAGAAAGTTTTTCTTTCTTTTAAGCACGTATGAAAAGTATGACCTACTTCGCGGCAATTATAACAAACAGTGTTGGGTTTAGCTCTATTTGAAGAGAGATATAATTTAGAAGCTTGTGGCAAATTTTTCTGATTAAATGATTTGACATTAATTTTTTTTGTATTGGGTACATATGTTAAATCCGGTTCTAAATTTATAGAAGACCCTGCCGAATGATTTCTGTATCGTGAATTTTGTAACCTAGTTTCTTCTAACCGCTTACACATTTGTAGTAACTGATCTACTGAAGAGATATCTACAAGAGCAAGTTGTGTGGCATAATAAGGTTGTAGGTTACGTAAAATATGTTTTAATCGAAGTGATTCATCAGGATTATCAGCTAGACGATCAAAAAGGTTTAACATTGACGCAATAAAAAGACTAGGTCTTTCATCTCGACCTTGTTTACGACGTTTTATTTCATCCCAAAGTTCCTCATCAAAATTGCTTGGTAGAAAATCATACTTTAATCTTTGAGCTAATTCTTCCCAAGAAGATACTCGTTGACGAATTGCACGAAACCAAATAAAACCTTGATTCGTAAATAAATCGACAGCACTATTAAATAACTGCTCTTTTGAAACCTGTCTAGCTACCCGCAATTCTTCGACACGTTGTAAAAACGAGTTAACACCGAGTAAATGAGTATCTCCGGAAAAGGTTATTCCCCATTTATAAACTGGTACATATTTCGAATTATCCTGAGTGGTATTGGGAGTTAAGCTATGATGACGTTGACTTAATTGGATTTGGTCAAGTTCTCTGCGTAAGTTTTCTAACCGACAAGAAGCATCTACATTAGTTATAGGAGAAGACTGATTATTATCACTATCTATAGGTGCATCATTAAAAGAAACCTGATTGTGATTTTGTTGATGAGATTGAATATTTTTTTGAGATTCGTGATTTTCGTTACCCTCCACATCTTCGTCATAAAGTTGCGAATTATCGTATGCATTACCAATGCATTCGATTAAATTGACACAACTTGAAATAAGTTCGCCGTGCTTGCTTTGAAGATCTGCGTCGGGTTTCAACCGATTAAGATGACCCAAAAGAAAACTTAATCGAGAATAAATTCGATTATAGTTTTTAGTTATAGGATTTTTTTGAAAAGTTTCAACTAAACTTTGATGTTCGATTAACTTTTCAGAGCAGAATTGAAACTCGACAGAAATGTCGTACGAAACTGGTTCATATGAATTTATTACGGCTGGATTTAATCCTTCCAACGCTAATCTCGAACGAAGAAGTTTACGTTTTTGATCAACAGTCATTCCTGATGCGTTTATATTACGAAAGCGCAACTCCTCAAATAATTCGTCGGACCTTAAAGCGTTTATGTTCATCGTGATAACAAATAATTTCAAAAATTAAATAACAACTATACAAATTAAACTCGATCTAAGCGACTCGGCCTCGCAAGTTGGGCGCCATTTTTTTTGTCACGCCTGAATGGCAATGAACAAAAAAATTTATAAAATTAACAAATTGTATTATTTTACTACGCTTACATTCACAAAATAACTAAAGTAAATTAATATCTAACTTATCCTACTAATTGGTAGTCCGCGAGGTTTTAAGAACTAACCTTATCAGCGACGATGAGGTATCGAACTTGATTCCAATGCTGGCGACGTAAAAACCCATATAAATAAACGCAATTTCCAGAACCCAAATTTTACGGTTTCGATTGAGAATTATAATTAAAGAATATGAATTAAGAATTAAAAATCCAAAATTAAGAGCTAAAACAACCAAATTAAAATAATTATAATGAAAATAAAACACTTACGCTCACGAAGAACCTCTGGAAAAATAATAATAAATAGAAAAACTCAATCCGAAATGATTCGTATTTTATTTTAATTAATTTATAAAGAAAAGTGGCAAAACAACTTCTCCGGAATAATGTTCCGACGATTTTTTTCCACAATAATGTAAAACTATTTTAAAATCAAAGTACCATATGCGCTATTTGATAACAAACATTTTCCAAAGACATAAAATTAAAAAAGATTCTACAATACCCACAGAATTAAATAAAATTTAAATTTTGGTAAAACGAAAAATCGTTACAAACATTCATGAGAAGAGCAAGTTACATATCGAAAATGTTCTAAAATTGCTAGATCTTTCTAACCATTTTAATAAAAATGAAATGATTGATTCTGAAATTCAAAATATAAATAACAGAGAAACTAAATACTGGCAAGTTGTTATCGACTGCATTTTCTACGTGATTCAGTTTTTAGGTCAGCAGAATTTAGCTCTTCGTGGAAGTATTAATAAGTTGTTTGAGAAAAACAATGGTAACTTTTTAAAACGCATAAAAATGATTTCCAAATTCGACCCGATTATCTCAGAACATACAAAACGCTCTCAAATAAAAAATCACAAAAACTATCTTGGAGATAAACTACAAAATGAAGTAATCAACTTGATCAGTGAAAATATTAAATTCTAAATTTTAGAACTAACTAAAAAGGCAAAATATTATTTCATATTATTAGACTGCACTCCTGACTCTAGTCACCAAGAACAAATTGCAGTTTGTATAAGATTTGTTAATTTAAAGAGCACGGGAATTAGTATAGAATATCATTTTTTATTATTTTGTGCTATAGATGATGTGTCGGGTGAAGGCTTGACTAAATTTCTTTTGTCGGCGATAGATAAAGAAGGCTTAAATATCAACGATTTTCGGGGTCAGGGTTACGACAATGGGACAAATATGCGTGGTACGCATAATAATCTACAAAAAAACTGTTTGTATTTTTTTCAGCTTCTACTAAACACTGGTCAATTCTGAAATCTAATTTATCTAATGTAACAAATTTAACTTTAAAAGCTTTATCGGATACTCGATGGTCTAGTAGAATGGATGCAATAACTTCCTTTAGGTATCAATTTTGGGGAGGTTTATGATGCTTTGTTTGAAATAAGCGAAGGAAGTTTTGAAAATAACGTAAAAAATTTGACTGTATCGTTGACCAAAAAATTGCGAAGTTTTGATCAGTTTCGTCCTGTGATATATAAACGAATATTTTTAATGTTTTAAATATTTTTTTATTTCTTGTCCTTTTGTATCATATATTACATTTTATTTATTTTAAATTTGCACAAGGGCGCTAAAAGTGCTAGGCGATAGCCTGCGTTAAGCTTTCCATTGCTTCTCGGAATGAAACGTTTTTATTTAATTTGAATTTGTTTACCGCCATATTGTTCAAAAAGAGTACTAACAAAATTACAATCGATCATTTATTGGAACCCATGCTTTATATGTAGCAAATCATTGTAACGTTATGTTGCGACCCCCTACTACAAGATTTTTATATACATATTTAACGTGCGACAGGGCTCGCGCTGTTATAGTCCGCGGTTCAGTAGTGATTGATTGGTAGAACGTGTACGACATGTTCTAAGTGAAACGGTATATTTGTCGTACATAATTTTTGCAAAAATATAGTGAAATATCTATATTAAAAAATTAATTTGTGGGACTGTCATCTCTCAGAAAGCCTATTCTAAATTTAGATCTAAATCAAGCAGATAAAACTGCGAAACTTAATTTTACACGACATTCTTCTAAAGCAGTTTATAATTTATAAAAAAGAACAAAAGAACCGACTTCAAAAAATGAACTAAAAAATAAATTCGCGTTTTCCATAACAAAAACTGTTTGCTTGCAAAGTACCGTCTACTTGGACTGCATTTGTAGTGTTTTGTTTGGAAAAATTTAAATATGCCAACCCCTTATCTTACACTATAGTATTGACGGTTGGTTGGTTCTAACCAATCTTAACAGATTTAGACCCGGTACTATATAAACTCTTAAATGTGATTAAATGAAAAAGATGGGTTATTAAAGGTTCATGTCGACGATATGAATTTCCACGTTTAGCAATTTTGATTTAGATAGGATCAAGATGAAATTTTGGTGAATAAGTATGATCTTATATTATAAAAACCTTTATAATTGTATAATTTTTGCTTAAATGTTTGTCAATACTGCAAATTCGACCGTTCTTAGATAACATAAATCCGCGATTTTAAAAAGAAATACCGGTTCTCTGTTATTTCCGAGTTATGTAAAAACATAGACCAAAAATTATTATGCAATTTGACTAATGTGTAAGTGAATTTTTTAACGAAATTATTAATGATTATAAATGATTACAAAAACATTTATTGTTGAATCGCCCAAAAACTTTCGAATAGCGACTGGATGCATGTATCTATAGCATTCAATTAGATCATCACTTTGGCCTCTGAAAAATCTGCATTCTAAACTACTTATTATATATACTTAAATAAACTATATAAAATCAACATGTGACCTAGAAGTTTGATATAATAGTTATGAAACACGTGCATACAGTGATAAGATAACTTGCTGGCCTCAACGTAATTTTAAACTACATAGTACCAAACGTTTAACAGATTTCAAGTGGTATCCATTAAATAAGTTAAAAGTTTGTAATTAAATTATTAAAAATAAGAAATAGTGATCGATTAAACTAAATAGTAGTGATATTTATATTAATTTCGTTCCTTGTAGTGTGCGCGACAAACGCATAAATAGTATACTGGTAGTTAGATATCTCAAACATTTATTTACAATATTTGAACAAAATTTGTTTTAGAATAATAGAGTAATTTTAGAGCTAAGAAGATTTTTGAAAGTCAGCGTATGTAAACTTGTAGCTATTTAATGAGCAGAATTACAACTTATTTGTAATATCATTTGGTCACAAATAGCATCAATACAGAAAAAAAGTTATCCTTCCAATATCATATATTTAGTTTCATTTAGATAAATAAATAATTTTTAGTAACACAATTGTCACGCATTATGTGATATTAAGGAAATTTTTGATTCATGAGCGAATTTGTATCGCTTTAAGTTATATATTTATTATACACGTTTATTCTACATGTATTTTTTATTCTTATAATCACTACGTGTCATCGCCATGATTTGAAACCTCATTAAACGCATAAAAATTGTACTTACTTACTCCTTTACAATAAAACTTGAAAATGCTTTAATCAGAAAAAATCACGTCGCGAATGACAATTTTGGTCGGTACAAGTATAATTTTTGCTTCATCAATTCTTAGAAAAATCGTAATACTACATTTTATATCTAAGTATTTTTATTTGAATACTTTGTATTGCTGTTGCACGACGACGACGAAATATTTGAATTCAACACTGCCAAAATGAACGTAAACTTTAATCTAAAACTAAAAAATTTTTTATATGAAACACGTGTGAGCAAGAAGTAATTGTTCATTGCGTGTAAACAATTAGTTGAACGTCATAATGGCGTTAGTTGCAGTCCAACATTATTTATAATTAAATCGGTTGTAGAACTTGAAGCATCAATGTCAACACCTTAAGGTAAAGGCGTGTTAATTAAGACCTGATTAATAATTTGAATCCAAATTGTCAAGTAAAGCGTCAGATGCAATTAATTTTATTTATATTTACATATCGTAAAAATAAAATACGGCTCAGACTATAATAAAAAGGGGGTGCAATGTACGATTCCTACTCAATTTTATTACACATTAAAGATGTACCGTTAACGACTCATTAACCACACGTGCTGCAACAAATAAATGCGCTAATGTTGACTAAAATTTCGTTCTTTTTTCAAGTATATTTATGCGTCATTCCGTATGTAGTTTTTTGCACAAAATTAAAATGTCCAACGTGATTCAATTGTTAGGGGGTGTTTGAAAACCGAGTTCTTTTAATTCGACGTTTTTTCCATCAGGGATGCTCCAATTACTGTCATTATTTTCGGAGGGATGTAGTGGATTACGAAGTAAAAGCACCTACAGATTGGGGGTTGTCAAAGTGAAAAAGTTTCAGGGGACTCTAGGGAGATCCTAATTGAAATGTGAGTCTGTGGATGTGAGATTTGCTGGTCCCCCGTGATGTATTAGAAGCATCTTTTAACATAGACGTGCCTTTGATACCCTATTCATAAGAGGGTAACTATCAATGAACTTTATAGTAATTTCAAACGATAAAAAGCGTTTACGTGTTCTAAAAACTGAGATTTATTAAAATATGCATTGTACGAATACGTGCCATTTGGTATCATCGTGTGGCTCGCATAAATGGAAAAACCGTATTCTTAATGATATGCGTGTTCTTTAGGTGTTATTGAAGTTTTGTGTTTATCTTGTTTTATAAATTTCTGCTTTTGCAGGTAATTTAGATAAGTCGAATAATAATTCGCCACGCAAGAATATCAATTATGTAAATTATAGCCACAATTCCGTTAATTGGGTACTTTAAAGTTCTTGTGAAAGTCGTATCCACTTGTTTTTCCATAAACATCAAACAACACAAAAAACTTTTTTTAATTAAATTCTATGCGATGCAGCTAAATTAATTAAAAATAAGAAATAAATTCAATAAACTGGCGCTTCTGTGCAATTCGAGCAATGTTTTCAATTTAGTTCATTAAATCGTAGTTTTAGTCTTTGGTGTTATACGTAAGTGCTTTAAGTTTAATTGCTATACTTTACTGAACTGTTATATTGCATTGTTTGCAATTTTGTAGTTACTCGTTTGATAACAAAATAATAGTAAAATTAGTTTTTTTTTTTTAATTTAATTATAACTAGGTACTGCAGTCAAAGTTGGAAACAAGTTAAAGTTTTGTATACAAATTAGATGCACATATTAAGTTATTTACTACGGTGTTAAACATTTATTGCAAATTTAATTAATTATTTTGACGATAATAATAGTCTATAATATTTTTATTTAAACATTAAATAAAAATACGGATTTGCTTGTTATAATAAACAATAAAATATACATACCAACCTATACTAAGATAAGAACGTCTTGTAACCAAAGTTGCCAACGGATTGCTTACTTTTTTGTAAAAGGCTTCCTGAAGGTAAGGTCAGACGTAGTTACTTTTTCTGCACAGTTTTTTTACTGCGGCTGCATAAGCTGCATGTCAAGTTCACACACAAACCAAAAGTAGCCTACAATTCGCAGTTTTCTGTACTGCGGCTGCTTAAAAAACTTGCACGCTGCATAAAAGTAGCAAAACTATTCACAACTTTGCTGCTTTCACTTCAACTTGCAACCAACATTTTTGCTGCTTTTTACTTCAGCTGCAACTGCCAACGTATACTTTGTAGCAATTATTCGTGGAGTGTTGTGTGGTCGTTTGGAACAACAAAAATTGTGTGTGATTTTTGATTATATTTTATAGGTATAAATATAGCGTGTTTCATTAATTAGTGATGGATACTGAAGTTGTAGCATGTCTGGCAATTGTTCTTTTATCAAGAGCAAAGAGAAGACGCTGAGTCGCAAAAAGGAAACGCATTTGGGTTAGGCAGTGGATCAGAAACCGCGAGCACTCCGAAATTGTCAACAAGTTACTGCAAGAGCTACGTGTAGGCGATGAAGTATTCTACTAAAACTTTTTGCGAATGTCGGCAGCGGATTTTAGCAAAAGTAACGCCTTTCATAGCATGCAAGGACACACATACGAGACAAGCCATTACACCAACTGAGCGCTTAACTTTGACTCTGCGATATTTAGCAACTGTTAACGAAATACATCTTGCATCTATAACAAATAATAATCGGCATTTATTACCAGGTGACAGCTACAAATCCCTTATGTATTTATTTCGAATACCTGCTAACACAATTTCAACAATAATACCAGAAATCTGTCAAGCAATTTATGATGTTTTAAAAGATGAATATTTGAAGGTAAGAAGACATAAGAAGTGTATGTAATTAATTACTGTTTTATTAAAAATGTATGCATGAAATTACACTGAATACAAACTTGTATAGTTCAAAAATATTAAACATCAGTCGACGGATCTTGCCGAGATATTGCTTTTGAAATATATAGGTAATTATCAAGATCTGATTGTGGTGAATGGCGTTGATCCTCCCAATGGGATTCTTCGTTCTCCGAGTTTGGTGTAGACGGCTGTGAAGAAAGCGGTGACGACGTCAGCAAACCAGCAGAATTATGGCTCGATGAAAATGGAGCCGATGATGCTCTAAATCGTCTCATGCCATATTCCAAACCGGCATTTAAAATTAGTTGTTGTATGTCAGATTTGAGCTTGAACTGAATGTCTGGAGCAATACTAAGCAACACACATACTCGCCAAAACTTGAAAATTCATCCCTAGGTGTAACTGATGATAAAAGCGCCATTCAACGATTTATTGCAGCTTGTTCCTGCAATTCAATACTGTTTTCAAAGTTCTTTTGGTTTTTTGAAGTTGGTTGACGCACAGGTGTGGCAGTAGCTAATGTTTTAGAACGTGGTTGAATCAGTGGCCAGTGAGTTGATGTAATGGATAGTTGTTCGGTTGACTGAGTTGATGATTCATCAAGTGCTTGACTGAATGGTTGTTCGGTTGCTAGTGGCTGTTGGTGTGCCAATTGTTTATCGTTTAAATGGTTCTCAGCCATATGTACATCGAGGCCATCTTCAATACTCTGTAAAAAGTTTTTAGATATAAGTACCTATTATACTGTTAGGTTCATGTATACCATATTTTTCAAATGCATTTTTCGGATTCCACATACTGAAGAAGCATGGACAAAAATTGCTAATGAGTTTGCAGTGAAGTGGAATTATCCTAACTGTTTAGGCGCTATAGATGGAAAACATGTAAACGTCAAAGCACCATCAAATAGTGGAAGTCTCTATTTCAATTACAAGCAAACGCACAGCATAATTCTTATGGCATTAGCTGATGCAAACTATAAATTTACCTACATAGATGTCGGAGCGCCAGGTCGCGATTCAGATGGTAGCGTTTTCTTACGTAGTTCATTTTCACGAGCATTAGAAAATAATACATTGAACATTCCAAGTGCTAAACCCTTGCCTAGCCGAAGGATGTATGTGCCATATGTTGTAGTTGCAGATGATGCATTTGCGTTAAAATCTTACATGCTTAAGCCATTTGCTTTCAACAATCAAAGTGTTCTTGAACGGATTTTTAATTATCGATTGTCTCGTGCGCAAAAATTAATAGAAAACGTATTTGGAATTGCTTCCGCACGTTTTCGAGTACTTAGAAAAACCATGGAAGTTGCTCCACATAAAGTTCAAAAAACCGTTTGTGCTGTGTGTGTGTTACACAATTTTTTGATGTCGCCACCAGGTTCCGTAGCAGTGTACGCTCCAAGCGGGACTTTTGACACGGAAAATGAAAATGGTACAATTAATTTTGGTCCTTGGCGCAGTGGATGTATTGCTTTGGAACTATTGTCTGGAACCATGTCCAAAAATGCAACCACATTGGCAAAGAACGTTAGAGAGGAATTTAAAGAATATTTTTGCCGAGAAGGAGAGGTTCCTTGGCAACATAATTTTATTTAAGAGGATGAAATGTACTTACTACTAATGTTATACCTTATTAACTAAAATTATACTATTTCGCTTACCATAGAATTTGTTGTTCTTGTATCCTCGGTATACCGAAACATAAACTGCAAAGCACTAAAAAAACTCCCATTTTGTTACGTATATTTCGTCACTACCACTCCCAGATTTTTTCACCTTAATTTTTGAACGTTCTTTGGAATGTTGTGCATTTTTTTTTATTTCCTCGACTGGGATATTCAATGCAGATGCAATTTCTGAAATACAATTCTGCCGCTTTATTTGATTGTGGTAATCTAGGCTCACGACATTCCAAAGACAATTTCGGTCTTCTACCATTTCGATTAGTTTTAAAACGTCTTCACGCTTCCACTTACAGGGTGGCATTATATAAAAGATTGCAAATTCAAACTGAAAAATTTTAAATATAACTTTAAAATTAAAACGTTAACATAAACTGCAACTGCAACCGCTGCAAAAGTTTTACACGAATGAATATTTTTTACTGCGATTGCAATTCACAAAACTGTAACTCACATTATGCTACTTTTAAACAGCGTGCGCATTAAAAATATTACAAGCAGTAATACTGCATGCGCTGTTTTGTGGATTGCAGCATTGTTCACACGACAAGCAACTTAAGTTGCGCATTTTTTTAATTGGCAGCGCAGCAAAAGTAACTGCGTCTGACTTTACCTTAAGGGCGTGAAGGGAATCGAAAAATTTAAACAAGCAACCGAAATCTAACGAAGCACCTTTGAAGAATTAGGTAATGAATTTGTGAACAGATTCTAAACTCCATAGAAGCCCCTTACGAAAATTGGTCTAAACGTTGGCAATTTCAATTACAATGACACGGTCCAAACACGGAAGACGTTGTTATCTTAGTATAGACTCCGACTGTGGAAGCATTCCTTGTTACACATACGAACGAACGAATAAGTTTATAGCAAAGTGTAAATGAAAATAAAAACAGTTAACGTAACAAAACATATAACACTACAGGAACAATATTTTATAACACTCGAACGTGTTTCAATATAGGACCTGATCACAACGGCCGCTGATCATAACGGTTACCTCGGTTTTTTTGCTATATCATAACGGCCACGTTTATCACAATGGCCACTAATAATATTTGATCACAGCAGCCACTTTGAACACAACAACGAACTTTAGAAGTTTAGCATAACACCCACTTTGATGACAACGCCCACCAACGCCAGTAGAGGAAAAAACGTCATGCGACAATGCTACCGACGGCTACCATGATCACAACGGCCACTTTAGAAGCCCATCATAACGTAATCACAACGACCACCAACACCAGTTGACGAAAACGCTCAATAACGATGATCAGAATTGCCACTTTTACTCGAATCATAACCATAACGGCCATTTCCACCACGACGCTCATTTATAAGTTTCTTTATAAATAATAATGTTTTTCGAATGTTAACAAAAGCTGTTCTTTATAGAAAAGGTAGCAAAACCCATTTAAGCGCATTTTACGCAAATTGAAATAAGATACGCATTGATGTAATGATGAATAAGATCGGGGAAGGGGTTATCCAGATATAAGCTTTCAAACTCTCGTGTACATAATTAGAATGTATTATGAAAAGTTATTGGTTATTTTTTGTTTTGCAGTTTCAGGAAAAAATTGTATGCAACATGAAAATGAGTGAAAATGCATTGGCGTTCGCTCGAACTCACATTTTTTCGCTCTAATTGCACAAATAAGTATAAAATAACCGATCTATTTCTATGATTGCATATGGCGTGTGGTAAATAAAAACCAATAATTACAAAAATTAATTCTAACTAAAATATTTATAGTATATACTGTGCTGTATGTAACGAAAAGTGCCAATTAATAAAAGGGCATATTTTTCTACACAAAAATAATTCTCAACTTTAACACTGGCGTGCGTACCTACGAGCATTGAGTTTCATGTTTTTGAAGAACAATACGCGAATAGTTTTTTCCTAAAGAAAGTTGTTTTTTATTTTTTCTTGAGTTGTATATTTGCAATTTTTGAGTACAAAAAATCTTTATAATTATGTATATTGTCCGCAAAAAAAATGTAATTACAGTGCATCGCACATGGAAAAAACATGGTTTATAGTAATCATAATTTTGGTATATCTAATCAATTTCCTTCTTAGGTTTCTTTCTATACATGAACAATCACTTATTTTGCGCGGATCTTTTAATCGAGGTTTATTTAGTGTCTGTGAGTTTACTTAAAAAGAAGAAGCTCATGTAATATCGGACCTCTTTTTTTTGTAAATTATTATGGTGTGAAGTGTAATTATCATTTATCATCGGTGTGGCGAATATATGTCGTCTAAAATTAGCATGCGCCTAGCGCCAACCCACTCACTTAGTTATATTAATTGTTTGAATTAATTTTCTTTTAGAAGTTTGACATGGTTGATGCACGAGACATGATCGTAGCCTAAAACAAAAAATTCACATTTTACAATAATACGATAAGTTGCTAAAAATAAGTCGTCGGAATGCTGTGCAATTAGCAATTAACTATGTACAAACCATTAGAATTATTAAAAATTATTAAATTTCCAAACCCGAGAATCTAGACTCGGAACTCCGTCATCTTACTAGAATCTTGGTGAACAATGGTTATATGAAGCGAGGACATTCCTACTTCCAAATCCAATCCAAAATGGAAGCAAGGAAACTTTTTCGTAAAAACGGTATTAAACCCATATGCAACTCGACAATCAAAATCTCTCAGATTCTTTCTTTTCCCAACGACAAATTTCCTACATCATGGATATCCCCTCTTTGGTTTCCAGTCATTACTTCTCTATCGAGAATACGCCTCTTTTCGACCGTAACCCAATCATAGTCGAACTACACCAGCTGCGGCAATACTTTTTTAAATACGGTGACTTGTTAAATCACTTCTATAGAGTTTAGAATCGGGTTTGGTTTACTAGTTGATTATCAAAATCTGTAGCGGTTCTTTGAGAGAATTGTGCAGTGAAGATAAATAGAGATATAACCGAGAGTTTTCAAGTGAAAACTAGTGTGCAGAATGATCAGTTTACTCGCTTATTGAACGCAGTTTAAAAAAGTAAATCAGAAAAAGAGGGATAAACCTAATGCTGAAAATCAAATTAGATTACAAATCAATGCCAATAGAACAAAATATATGAAACTTAAAAATAAACAAAAAGCAGATAATAAAAGAAAATTGAAAATTTTAACAAATAGAAAAGTCTATCTTTTATATATGTATATATCTTTTTTTTAATTATGTAGATCCGACTAAGAAGGCTTATATCTCGGTAACCGCTTATTTGATTTTATTGATAATAACATCAACAATAGCTTCTAGATGCGCAGAATAAGTTTATTAAGGCCAATTTTTAGACCGTAAACAAAAAAGTACAGGTTTTTCGAGTACCGAAATCCGGTAGTCCCGTTTGAGGTCATATAATTCTGTTATCGTGACAGCTTTTAGCTTTGATTGTAGTATTTACTGAAAGATAGCCAACTTTGCGATGTATTTCGTGTCAGAAAAGTATACTCCTCGCTAGAAAATTAGCATTGGTTCATCTGTTGGTCAGCATAATTACTAACCACTCTGCTACATGTTGTAGATTACTACAGAATCTTGATTTTACGTTATAGCGATATCGCCATGCTATGAAGTTCAAGGTTTCGTTTATCTAGTGTTTATAAGAACCTTATAAATCTATTATTGTAAATTATTTTTTGAAAAAACAAAAACTGCGTCAAAACATATTAACAACTTTTGTTATATACTGATTTATTTAATATAAATAGTTACATGCAAGTAATAAAATTATCGTAACGGAAAAGTAATCAAAAAACAATATTTTTATAAATCGGTAATATTTGAGATTTGTTGACATCTAAAATCTAGCCAACCACAATTTTAATGTGTAATAGTTTAAGTAGTGATAACTCACGTTTGCTTCTCCTTGTCTTACATAATAAATATCATTAAATATAAATTCGTTTACTTTCAACAAATTAAAATAAAAAAAAAACAGTGAGAATTGATTAACATTTTTTTACGTGGTAATCTGTGCTTATACTAATAACTTATACGTGTCGTTGCGTGATCATAGTTTGTAATTAAATTATACTTAAAATTAATTTATCATCAATTTACATATTTACTTCGTCAGCATATCAAACATAAAAATTAGAAGCATAATTAAAAAATTTTACTACTTTAAGAGTCTTCAATACCACGGCTAGAAATAGCGGAATTGGCGCTACGCTCGTGTCTGTTTATGTCTAAACTAAATTATGTATAGTACTAAAATTCAATTTTTTACCAAGAAGAAGCTTTATTGCACCTTTATATAACAACAAAAATACATTATACCTTAAAGAAGTTATAGTATAATACATGTAAATAACGCAATTTTAAGGTCATGTTTGGATTTAAATCCAGCTTATATTAAAGCATAAATATAAAATCTGTTCCTATAAACAAGTGTTGTAAATCTTGGTTTGTGCAAAAATATTTTTTGTTTATGGTTTTCTATTCTAGATTAGTCAAAAACAGGCACGAGCGTACATGCTACAACAACCCAAATCGCTGTAAAGTGTCGCCGTCTACGTTCCATCTATCAACTACCCCCTCCTACAGTTTATGCTGGGTGCGGACAGAGGATATTTTATAGTTTCTGTATGAATATAGGACAACCCCCCGCGAATACAGCAGAAACTATTCGTCTGGTATTGAAGACTCTTAATAATAATTGTAATTATTTTTTCAAAAATTATTTAAAAACCTATTTCGTTTGCAGCAGTATGGAAATAATACAGCAAAAGCTCATCATCAGAAATTTCAGTTCATGCCAGAAGTAAATATCTCTAAGAGTCATAGAGATGCACAAATTTGAAAATGTTCGTACTGCTAACATCAGTATCAAGTTTTATTTTATCTAAAAAGGTAATAAAAACAAAAAAATATAAAATTAACTTACATTTGAAATAAGTTCGCCACTCGCAAAAAATAGATGAATAGTAAACATGATTATATTAGAAATTGAATAATAAAATAAATAAATTTATATCATACCCGATATATCATGGCAACGTCGCCAGTAAATGATAAGATATTTATAAGATGTTGTGATGACCGTCTATGGCGACACTAGTCGGTACAGATAATTTATAGAGGGCGCGTGGTGAAGAAATCAACACTTTAGTATACGTTTTAAAATCAGTTTGTTTTTTTGTTATTCATTTTTCTTCAAACCTTTTGTAACTTTTTTATTTAATCAGTTTCGAATGTTTCGAAGCAGCGGTGTCACATCTTACTTGCTTAAACCACTAAAGCTGAATGATTTTAGTAGCAAATTCTTATTTAATACTTACATCGAAGGTAATTCTAATCAAAATGCTTTTCTAATTTAAATTCTTCTGCTGACACGCATGAAATAACCTTGAGCATAAATGAAACAAAAACACAGGCCGAATTACTTTATTAAACTAAAACATGTTGCGATAACTATGCTATCATTTTTAGTATCAACAAACTTTTTTTATATAGGTACAGTTGACGAAACCCAAACGCAAACGCCAAACTTTGATAGTGTAATTTATACTTTGCATCATAGCGGTTCGACTCGTTCAAATTTTATAGGTTTCGGCACTCGCCACTAGCCAAAGTCAGACTTACAGAAATTAATTTTAGTAAAAAATCAGTTCACAACCATAGAGCGTTCACATTTGGTTTGCACCGACTGTACAAGTACGTTAATACATTTATTTAATAAAACAATAGCTACTAATTTTGTAAATTCAAGCGTTTCAAAATCTATGTCGAAGTAGTAGTAGCAGAATTATACCTATACTAACAAGACAGAACTCAAATTTTGACTACTTAAGAAATAGGAAGAAGACAAAATTTATGATTTGCAACGGCGGATTAAACGGTAAGCGAACCAATGGGGGATCTAAAAATGTCTGTAACAACACTGTTGCCACATATATCACGTGTTTCTTAAAATATTCTAACAAATTAATTAGCTTGCAAATGTTTATCAATGGCATTTCTGATTCTCAGACATTAAGTACCCAGATTACTCTGTTTTAATTTATATGGAGGATAGTATTTAAACGTGTTAAGACGTATCTTTGAATAAATAATAGCACCAATGTTTTTAAAAGAGTAATAATACAGAGCGGATATGATAATCAATTCTTGCAATTTCTAAGAGATAAGGATAACGCTGATTCTGCAAAGGGTGTTTTGCTCAGTGGCACGTTAGTTTTATAAGATTGTACTTTAAATAGAAAAGGTAAGGTATTATTTGGAATGTAATAGTAATTAACAAAGGTCGAAAGTTAAATATAGCATAACAAACGTTAATGCGACGCGAGGCTGCAAGGCCGAGCGTTACATGTGAGTCAGTTATGCTATGATACTTTCGACGTGAGTAACGTACATTATTTTTTGTGTTGCCTTTTCTAAAATTACATTCTTTTTTTTAAATAAAAAAAATGACCGAACATAGAATGTTTGTACTATATTTATTACTAAATCTGTTAAATTTGACATTAACTTTAACGTCGTTTTTTTTATTTTAAGTGAATTTCAAGATTTTTAAATGATTTTCCACCTGTTGCATAGTCGTTTTTATATAGTAATTGACTTTGAACACTTCGTTTCATTTGGATTTCTAGTTGTCATTTTGCCACCCTAGAGCTTTTAACGCCCACTACGTAACTATACTAACAATAGTAATTTACGTAACAAGCGTCGAATGTACAACATAACATAACGTACAAGTAACGTACATTTTTTTTTATATTGCCTTTTATAAAATTACATTCTTTTTTGAAATTTTTTTTAGAAATCATCAAATTTGACATTAACCAGCCAACATCGCTTTTTCTCAATTTTAACTAAATTTCAAGATTTTTTAAATGACTTTTCCAACTGTCGCATACTTGTAATATAAAAATTGACTTTGTTAATTCCTAGTTTTTATTTTTCCACATCAGATCTTGTTTAGCCCATTACGTAACTACACTAACGAACATATATTGACGTTTGTGACATTGGCAGCACAAAAAATAATATTACCTAATCTGTTTTTCGTAAAATCTTTTTTCATCCAATCTTAATACATAAATAATAAGTTAATTCAAAATGAATCAACTAGCTGATGTTTGAAGAAGGCCTATACTTATAATATTTGACTACAAAAATTTCTTCACAGTAAAAAAATGAAGAAATATCAAAGTCGAAGCGCAAAACGAAAGAAATTAAAAAGTAACCTCCAAATTTCTGAAATCCAAAAAAATTCATTGCATAAATTTGAATAGATAATGCAAAAACAAAATTACCATCAGCATCTACCTCTACGTCAGATAAAGACAGTTCGATTATACCTACGTACGAAACATCTGGTTCTGTACTACATATTAATGAAGGGGGAAAAAAGTAGCTAAATTTTGACAGTGTCAAACTTATAGATAGTACAGAAAGACACCTGGATGTAAACATGAAAGTAATAGAAGATATAGCTTTATGGCCATAAATATTAGCAAAGTCTATAATTGACCATATTCTTAACAACAAACCAAAATATCGGTAATATAGAGAATATGAAATCGGTATATAAATACAGAGATCACTTTTACATAAAAAAAATAATTTTGGAAAAGAAAACAAGTTAAAAAGTTTACTGTTATTCTTATAAACTTGTTTCAAAATTAATAATTGATTTGGAAAATTGGTTTGGACAATTACTATTACAGAATACTACCTGGGGAGAGATGTCTTGTGAAGAATTGTTTCTACAATAAAATTATCACTTGTGATTAGGATTTACGGGGTCATGATGAAGGCAAATATTCCAACAGGAAAAGAAATTATTTAACCTGCTTAGAATACCTAAGCAAATACGATGAGTTTTTGAAATCACATATTAAAAAAATGCTAATCATGGAAAAGGAACTATTACTATAAAGGAAAGATTTGTGGAGTTCATCCCATAGAGAAACGATCTGATAAAATTAGAACTAGATGTTAAAAATTGTCGGAAACAGTCATTTGACAATGCTTCTAACATGGTATAATATTTCTGAAACAAAACAAAAACACCATAAAAACCACATTAGGCATCTATTGGACTGCAAAAGAAATGTCTTGCACATTTCGAATTGTTAAAATATTATTGAAAGCTTCTAAACAACTCCCTTATCTAAAGCACCAGCAGAAAGATGTAACGAACACCTTGTATATAGTGGAATATTTTTGTGTAGATTTAATATGTAAATCGCAAATAAGCAAGTTGAATGGATGTTATTGTAGATAAAGTTCCAAGTGTTTTTTTGTTTATCTAACTTGCACGTATAAGATTTCTGATAGACAGTTTTGTATAACTGTGACCATAAATTAAAAGTGTAGAAGACGAAGGGAAAGGGGGATAAAACAAAAGTTAGTTGATGCTATAATTTCAACCAGAGCGAAGGTCCAAAAAAAAGCTGACGATTCAGGACCATTTTTTTTTGAGTTTGTGGAAATAGGGCCACAATCAATAGTTGGTCTACTAGAAGTGATTAATTCGAAGATAATTACGGTAAAGTAAATTGACGTGCGATTAGTGCCTTTGTTTTATAAAAAACTGCCGTTGTAAATTGAAATCTTTTCCTTATGTTAACTAAGGTGGATATATGAACTTTGATATGAATCGAATTGGGGAAGAAAACATTTAAATTAGACGTGGAGGTAAAACTAGCAGCGCGTCCTACGAGACCTTCGCCCATCGCTTCAGCTGGAAGCTGTGTAAAAAATAGCAACGTGCGAACGTCAACAAATCGGTTGAACTGAAGAACAATAATCAAGGTATTGTTTTTAATTGATTATACTTCATATTAAATAAACGGTGAAATAGCCGGCATTTATCTATATTTTTCAAAACTGTTTTTTTTTATTACATTTATTCATTTAGTTTATGGGAAAAAATGGCCATTTAAGTTGAATTTAGATAGAGTTAGTTTTTTTTATTTTTTTATTTCAATGTTTGTTTTATTCTTGTTCGAATTTCGATTTATATAAATAAAACGAATTTAGTTTGCTTTTACATATCTTTGTCTTTATCACCACTAAATGTAAAAAGAGTAAAAAGATTAATTCGGTAAGGAGCCTTGAAATGAAATTTACATGACCTCTTCAGCAAGTTTGAGTACATAAATTGTAACATAATCTTTGGGAATGATGAAATAGTTGATGAAACAAATAAATTAATAATATTTTAACTTTGGTGAAGCTAAAAGTTTCGTTCACTCATTTTATACTAACCCTTTATTTGTTTATTTAACATTGAGCTAGCCGAGGTAAGAAAAAGAGCACCAAGTAAGGTAAGTCATCAGTGCTCATGAGAAATAATTTAAGAATAACTCCAAATATTACATCGAAACTGAGAAATTCAAAAAGCAATTGGAACACCCGTTACAAAGACCGTTTTCCGTTTTAAAACGTGTAAAAGATTACTTAAAGAGTACTATGGAAAAAGAAAGATTAAATAATCTGGCCATTTTGTACATAGAATAAGAAATCTAAAACCCAGTTGACACTGCGAAAATATCTGTCGAATTTGCAAAAAATAAAGACATACGGAAATTTATATAAAAAGATACGAGTATGTTTGTAGTTAATATGTTATGTCTTGAACGATCGTGAAACTTGTAAATACTATTTGGTCTCGTAGACTTACCTAGTCAAAAAGAATTTTGAGAATTTCTTGACTTCTTGAGTTTGGTAGTGATGATAGTGTGATTCTTTCGTTATATTATTTATTTTTGTTGCATAAAAAAGTTAATTGTCAAGATGCAAAAAAGAACTTTTTATAAACGACGTCAGAAACCAACTCAGAAAGAAAAATAACTTGTATCACTTCCCAAAGTTATATGTAATAGTGATAAAAAAACAGTTTTAATCTACGGAAAACTACATCATAAATTTCAACAAAGAATTAAGTCTTTAGGTCATGTTTGTTTAAAACCTTTTTGATGAAAAATTAAAATAAAAAAACAGATATTCATGCGTCTGTTTTACCTTGTAGGTGTTAATTGTTTTCTTAAAGAAAACTGATATAGGACTATTTAACTTTATTAGTCAGAATAAATAATTATTCATAATTGTTAAAAACAAATATACTCAATTTTTAATTAAAGTATTTTAAACGACAAATAAAGATGCATTTGTTGTTCGAAGTATTTCAAATAAAAACGTATTTAATATTCAACTGGTTATGATTTTTTTACAACACAGAATCAATAAAATAACAATACATTGTTGAAACATAATCTAATGTTAGTTAAAGGATAAATCAATTTTTAATTTATCATTTAACAATTAAATTTGTATTTGCCACTTACTTTACCTATTTGAATAATAAATAAATTTAAATTTTTTACTTAACGTTGTTTAACTTATAATTATATTTTATTTTTTATTAAAAATGATTGAGATAATGATTAAATTGTAATTACTTAAAAATATCAAAATAACGATTAAGTTTTTATTTGTTATTAATATACCTAAAATTTTTATAAGAAACTTTATTCGTGACATTACTTAATTAATTTAATAAAATAGTTACGTAGAAAAAAACAGAATTAAACAAGAATTTTACTATAATATGTAATATACTTCTATTTAAAAAAATAATTAATTGCACAAACGTATACTAAACACAAATACTATTATTCCAAATTTTATTAAATGAAATATTTTGATTGATATGTGTCTAAATTATGAATTACAAAAAGACTAAAAAAACACAAAGCAAATGTGCAATTTCACGTATTTGTCATTATTAAAGTCAAAACAATTTTTCATTTTCGTTGATACCATTTTTACTGTAAAAAGCGAAATAACAACGTCATTATTTATCATAAACAAAAATTCTTCATCCGTTCATAGTCAGTTGAGTAATTGTTAGCATTAATCAGTTTCTGCTAAAAATATCGCTTTCACTTACCTTTTCAAGCCGGAATTGCTTAGTTAAAAACATCATCCTTTTCATCTCCGACCAGGTGCAGAATAAGATGAATAGTATTTACTAAACAGGATTTGTAATAAATAAGGCGGACAAAGTACACTTTAAGCTGCTTTTTGTTTTCGGATATGCGCGTATAAATTTGAATTAGCTCAACAGCAAACAAAAACAAATAAAAATCAATTCCGAACATTACTTGGCGCGTGTTACTCCATTTATTACGGTCACACTTAAATAGTTAAACTAGAAATAGCCGCCATTATATAAATGCCTCCAGGGTAAAAATAATTGAAATGCCTTTTGATCAGAGTAAACTATTTTAATGTACAATTAAAAAACAAAAACAAATTGTAATAAATATCTACATGGCCGACTTTATCGTATTTATACACAGGTCTGTAAAATTACAAAACCGCTACAATTTTTCATTGTAACAAATATATATACAAAAGAGCGAAGTTTATTATGTACAAGCCGGTATCTTAGACATCTAAAATCACAGTCTTATACAATCTACACAATGCATCTACCATACACGATAAGTATTGCTAAAGAAGTTCCTTCTTTGCTTCCAGTTGTAACTGATAGGAAGTTTTCAAATACAAAGAGGAAGACTTTAAAGAATTTTAAGAACACATTGTTAAAGACAGGACTAGTTTTGAACGTTTAAGTTTAAACATCGATTAATTAACAAATTGTTTCATTTGGCATTGTCCTAACAATTTACCCGTAGTTGATGGTCCCGCTTCCACATAAACACAAGAAGAACCACTACACGAACAAGTAGTGTCGTGACTGCTTGAACAAGAATGTACGTCGGTTTCGACATCAGCATCCCCATCTTCCCAACGATAATAATTTCCCCATGTTTTATTATCACAGTTACGTGGGATATGACAACGCCCTTTATGATTATTAGAACGTCTTCCTGAACTTCCGCTCGCAAGCGAGCATTGATTGTCGAGATTATTGCAAGAATTCGGCTTAGTATATTGTGGGATTCTATTAGGAACATGCATTGAGTAACAAGTGTATCCACCTACGCTTCCGTAATTGCTACCAGTACGAGGAGGTGGAATCGGTGGATTTTCGCGTGGACACTCGGGAGGTGGATGATTAGGTGGTGGTGGAATTAATTCTGTCCATGAAGGTGGCGGTGGTAATAACATCGTAGTTGCGTACGGTGTCGGTGTATCGGGCGAATGTCGATTATAAAACGTAGATAAGTTTTTAGTATCAACTTCGGCGTAATCTGCGAGTTGGGGCGATAACGGTAATGAAGAATCCTTATCAGAATCACCGGCACGCCAGCCCCTGTCGATCCATAAGCTCTCTTTTGTATTTACTTGAGTACCATTTACAGAAGGTACACTTAAATGGCTTAGTTGTTTGTTAAGTGTTTGTCTTCGTTTTAAGTATAAAAAGCTTCCTGTTACCGCTAATAGAAGTATAGCTAGTACAGCTAATAATACAACAAACCAGGTTTGTTCTACAAAAGGCACTAGACTATCTAAAGGGCGGCTGTTTTGATTTACTTCTGTAATTACTATAGAAACTGGGGTTGAAAAAGGACCAAGCCCTACCTGAGTTAAAGCAGCAACTTTTGCACTATACGAGTTTCCAACGGTAAGATTAGTAATTAAAATAGACGTGGTGCTTGCGTTAACAGTCATTGTACGCATAGAATAACCTTTGATTTGAATTTTGTAACCCACTAAAATTCCGTTATGATGCTGCGGTGGCGGCTGCGTCCACTTAACCCAACCAGACGTACCGTTGTGTATTTCGAAAAAGACGTTGTCAGCTGGTGCTGAAGGCACGTCTTCTAAAGTTTGCGTTACGCGCGAATTTGACGGTTGTCCTTCTACCGACTTATAAAACGGCGACACAAAAAATTCATATTTAGTAAACTTTTTTAAATTTAACACTTGGTAATTTTTACTTTGAACATCAAGCACTGTTACAATATTATAAGTGTGTAATCCACCGGTTAACTCGCGAAAACGAACATATATTCCTTCGACGTACGTTGAAACACTTAAATTCCACAATAGTTTTACAGAACTACTAGATAAAGGCCGTGCGTCACGTAACTCCATAGTTTTAGTACTTAACACTTCGCGCGCAGTGTCGAGTTCGGTACGCGTAACTGACCGAGAGTTACTTAATGTTTTCACTATGTCCGACACTTCACTTGCTGCTGAAAGTCCATGTGCGTTTTCTGCACGTATTATAAACATGTAACTGCTATCCGGTTTTAAATCGCGCACTACCATGTACGGATCTGGAACTCGATGTGCAGCCACCACCCATCCAGTTTGCAAATCTGGACTCCAATATTCAATAGTATACCCAACTAAACCTTCCGGATTTTTGTTTTCCCAGGAAAGACTTACACTAGAATCAGAGGCGTTTAATATTCGCGGTTTTGATGGCGCACTTGGAAATGTTGAAGGATCTGGACTACGATGTAACGTACTAGAAGAAGCTTCCACGACGCTTAGAGAAGCTGACCAAGAACTTTGACCACTATCCGTTCCAGCCGCACAGGTATAAACACCTGAATCGTTTGGTTGTAAATCTGCAACAACAAAATTAAAAACTGTTAGTTTATTCAAGTAATCTTTCAAAACATACTTACCGTCGATGTCTAAATTTCCAGTTGAGATAGTGTATCTTGATTGAGTATTATTAATAGGTTTTCCATTTTTTAACCAGTAAATATTAGGTTCGCGTCCGTCGGTACTAAACGATTTGCAATGAAGAGTTACCATACTATGTAATGGAAGCGTTTGATTACTAGGACCAATTTGAATAATTGGCGGTGGAAGATCGATAATTGATGTAACTTGTAAATGCGCTCTCACACTAGTAGATCCGGCAACGCTAAGTGCAGAACAGACAATAAATCCGGTGTCTTCGCGTTGTGCCCCTTGTACTTTTAAATTGCCAAATTGATCCACATGCATGTGTCCGTATGAGTTATCGGGAAACATTAACATTTGTGATCCTTCTTTAGTCCAAAAAACCGAAGGTGGAGGATTACCAATTGCTTTACAATGGAATTCAACGACACTGTTCAAGCTTACTTTTTTATCTTGAGGAGTTTCAATAAACGTTGGTGGCGCTATAAATACGTAATTAATTTTAAGACAACAAAAATACTTCTCACTCACAATTAACAACTAGCGATGCTTTCATAAAAATTGAGCCAACAATATTTTCGGCCTCGCATATATATAAACCTTCGTCGATGGTTTGAACGTTTTGAATTTGCAAATATTTTTCTTCGGTTATTAGTGCGCGATTTATCGGTATTTTTCCAAACTCTTTTCTCCAAGAAACTTTCGGTTTTGGTTCACCTTCGACTGAACACGGAAAGGTAATTTTTTGTCCAACGATTGTAATTATATCTTGTGGTTCTTTGACAAAGAACGGTTTAACTAAAACGCGTATGTTAAGAATTGCGTGAAAACCTGTCCCGATACTTACCGTGAACTGTTAATAAAACAACGGGCGTTTCTTTATAGCCGACTAAGTTATGTGCAATGCATTGATAGCGGCCTTCGTCGTATTGACGTACATCGTTAATTAAGAGATTGCCACCGTCAACTATACGCACGCGACGACTGTCAACGTCTACTGTTTTACCATCCTTCTTCCATATTACGGTCGGCTCAGGATTCCCTTTAGGAGGCCCACATTGTAGAAGCCCCGTTTCGCCTGCTGCCACAAGCGTGTCCGTCGGTGTAACTCGAAATTCGTCCCGTAGAACTGAAACAATTTTCCACTTTTATTGGAGCAGGAAATTATTATACATTACTACAGCTAACGTTTTATTATCTGTACTAACAATAAATTACAATTGTTTTTTTTTAAATATTTATGGTATCGATTTCGTTTACGAAATCCGTGTAGTTCCTCGCTTAACGGTAATTTTGAAAATTACTTCCGCCCACCGTTATTTCCTTCTTGCTTTTGCATGTCTACAAGAACCGAAGTTCGTGAATCAAGATAACCGTTTTTATAGCCGGAAGCAGGAGAAAGAAGACTTTTGCAATAATCGACCCCGGTTATTACCCAATATTTCTGAGGTTATTGCATGAGTTTATTCCCTTTTGTAGACTTAAAAAAGAAGCATAGAATACGCTATTGTATTTGATGAAAAATTTTAAATATGAAACACTTTTTCAGCCAACAGCAAAGACTCGAGATTATGTTGACGTTTATTCCTCATTCTTTTTTATAAAAAATAAATGTATTTGCGGCACATAATTATTCCTGGCCGAAAATAGGAATGCGAAATGAATGAATTCACTGTTACTAAACTAAATGGTTAATTTTGTATCGTTACAGAAGCGATTTCTAACAGTACCTCGCTTTATATCTTACATGTGTTTTTTAAATTTAAAACATGCAGGTTTACAAGTGCTTACATCCGCGGATATAAATTTATTTAATTAATAAGGATGTTACGGTCCACGAGATTCTTTTAATTGGTTTCACAATGTTGTCAGGAATCTCCTTTTCTCTTTGTTAGAATAGCACTTAAATTAGAGATAGAAATTAAGCAATCTTAAGCGTCTTAATTAAAGTACTTGGAATATCAAGAACTAATAGAATCCCTAACTAAATTTTAAAGAGTGGAAATTGCAGCAATCGAGAGAGAATTTCAAGTACCAGCATTACCAAATAAAACAAAAATTAAACGAGAAGATCACCGAATTTTATTGAGTGGAGTGACTGCATTAGCTTTAACCTTATAATTTTTAATAAAGTTAATGACTGTTAACAAAAACAATTAATTAGATTAATTACTTACGTGTAATTAAACAAAATTTTACGGCAGTTAAATTTATATTTATATGAAAATTTTCGGTTGTTGCTCAAAACTACAAGAATAAAAAAACTAAGAAAATTGTAGAAAAATTCTGTATATTTAACTATATAATTAAATAAATTCACTTTTTTTTATCTAACACCTTATTTATTAAAAAAATATTTGCTTATCACATATTCAATTCAATACATTTTGCATGCGCTAATAATCATATTTTTTACGATACTTATAAAACGTATTATCATCATTTTGTTTACTTTTATGGCGGCGTATATTATTATGATAAATATAATCAAGTGTAATAATAAATTTTGCAATTGGAATTGTCCGATTAAAAATAGAAATTAATATTTCCAACACTTAATAATAGGGCAACATATGTATTTAGACTTATTTATGGTCCATTAAGTATTAGCAATCTACCGGCACGAATTTAGTAATGTGTATGTGCGTCAAAATTACATCTATATTAAAAGCAGTAAGGGTGTTTAATTAAAACCATTAATGTATAATGTTGTGTGCGCATCGTTTGTTAAGACAGGTGCAAAGGGAACTTTTATGCCCTTCACTATAAAATATACATCATATAACTTTATAAGCTATTTCATCCTTAAATTTGAAACTTTTCCGGATAAGATTTGCCACCTATGTGCATCCCAGTAGAGTTGCAGTGACATTATAGAACCCACAGCAAATACAGTCCTTACGGCTTAATAATAATAATTCGAGGTATTATTTGATCGTATACTATAAATGAACGTTATCCCTAGGGATAATATTAGACCGTCACATCCAAACAAAGCTTACATGTTCATGGGGGTGGTGAGACAGTCTTACCATCCCCTATATGTATGGTATTAACGCTATTAGACATATCTGTTCCAACAGCCATGCCAATTAGTGAAAGCTACAATGGTTTAGGGAATATCCGTTGATATAAAGAGGGAGAATAGTCTGTATATTTCAGAAAATTTATTCGTCCCAAAATATCAGCGTCGGTATCAATTTTGTATAGAAAAAAATAGCTTTGCGATAAGAAAAGTGTTAGCGAAGGGTGATATTAATGACAAATCCAGATGGTGCACCATCATAAATTTCGCATACGGCGCAACCTTTTTTATTGATGTCGTTTACCCTTTAAGGCACAATACATGTCATTCAGCCCTTGTCCATTTATTAACGAACCTTTTGAAACTATGCACGAATGATATTGAGCTCTTTTCATTATTTTATAGGTTAGGTTTTATTAGAAAGAAAAGGGACCGCGTACAAACATAGTCACGTATAATTAATTAGTAACAAACCAAATGTGCTTTCATTTCACATTTACAAAAGAAAATTTAATTTATATATTGCTGCAAAACTTTGTAAACATTTTGCAAAAACATCCAGCAACTTCTACATTAATCATTAATTACATACGACTGAATTCGTCGCTGTAAAAGCATTTGAATAAATGAATTGTTAGTCATCTACTATACGGATCAACACTTTTCTTTGTTTAACTCTTGTTTAATTCTACTTTCCAACTTTACACAAAGTATTAATATTTTGTGATGGGTTTTTAGTCTTTCATTTGACTTTATTCTACATTGGCGTGTTTGCTTTTATTGTTTTATTTTGAATTTTATTTGTTGCAAGAAGAATGTAAATTAAAATTTTGATTAATGTTGAAATGGATTTTGTTATCTTTATAACGCAAAACATCAAAGCATTATTTCAAGAATTTTAAATTATATTCTGAAAAAAATGTGCAGCGTTAAAAAAAATATTAAAACAAAGAAAAACCAAGCTTATACCATAAACAATCAATAAAGTGCAAAATATTACTTTTGCAGAGAAAGAGCTTAGCATTAAAGAACGAACTTTAGATGTTCATCAACAACCTCCTTAAGAAAATAGTTTTGTTTTAAAATTAGGTTTTGAAATTTCAAAATAAAAATTCAACTAAAGTAACGATTAATAATATAGAATTAATGCACACTTTATATACTTAAAAAAACGATAGTTTAATACTTGGTTAATTAACTTGAAAAAAAAATCGATCGATTAGTGTGTATTATTTTTGTTCACGCAAAACTAATAAAACAAAGTATTTAATGCATAACTTATAAAGAATTTTAATGTAAGAAAAAACTAATATTGGACACAACCAAATCAAAATAAATTAAACATTTGATTAATTAAGGAAAAAAACAATTTTATTAAACAAATGTTTTAAGCAATTTGACAGAATATTCAAGATCACATCAAAAATTAATGTTTTTTTTTAATTTGAATTAATATAAATAATGACACAATTAACTATAGATAGAAAGATAAAGAACCGAATACATAAAGATTACGAATTCAGAAATTGATATAAACTTGAGTAACAACTATTATTAACAAATGTTAATTTTTAGCTTAATCCATAATGTAAAAACTTACAAATTGCAAAAAATCCAAATATTCTAGGCAATTACAGAATTGCTATTAGAAAATAAATCAATATCTTCACTTCTGTACTTGTTTTCTTTATATTGTATCAAATTATCATGCTTTAATTTTGTTTTTTATTTTTGTAATATTACTAGAATCATCGGAACTAAGCTTTTTGTATTAATATTCTTTGGCGTTATATATTGAGGATTCTGTAATCTGGCGTCTGAAGAATGTGTTTTCTATATTTTTACAACGTAAAAACATCATTAGAATAGCAACAAATTTAAAACCGAACTTCAATTTTACGGGCTGTTCAACAAAATCGATGTCCCCTGAGATCAGCTGCATCGAATATTTGTTAAAACGCATGTGAAGATGCTCCGAATCGCAAGCTAAAACATTAAAATTTTTTGATTATAATAATATTTTTATTACATGATTTTTTATAATTTTTAAATTCAAATTTATTATGTTATTTTAATTATTTATTTTATTTAGTGATGATTTCGTTAGGATTTTGAAAAAAAACACCTCTAAAGTGTTATGTTAGAACCGCCGTGGTGCAGTGGGTTGAGCGCTTTTGCTACGCTGACAAAACCAGCGTTCAAATCCCAGTAACGTCTAAATTTATAAAATTTTGGTAAACTCTGCCTTTGTAGATCTGGCAAACTTGCAGGTTTACTTATGCTAAAACATCTCCATCACATCTCGCCGTTTGGATTCGACATTAAACTGTCGTTCCCATGCATTTGTAGACCGCATTATATAAACTGAAATATACATACCTAAAGTATTATGTTCAAATTTTATATTAGTAAAGTCGCTTATTGTGGCTTAGGTTCTTAATGTGGAATATGCGATTATACGCCGAACGATATGTGCCATGTAATTACTAATCAGCGCATCAAACGCCCCTTTTAAATCGTTTTCGTACGTCGGCCACTGCTACACGACTAGCTTCAGTTGTTTAGTGATATCGAAGTAAACCTCATTTCAGTTAGAACCGACTTTGTCAGACGTGGTAACAAAAAATACTGTGTTTTTGTTGTTTTTTAGTATTGAAGGTAAGTTATTTTGTAGCGTTAGAGTAGACAGTAGGGAGGTTTAATATGGTGAATGTTTAAAACCAGTAACCATTTTAGTTTCCAGTATGTTGATCTGAAAAAAAAATTAAAATTCTCTTATTGTGGAATAGCCAAGGAGACCCAAATGTGAAATATTCCACATAACAAAACTATTTTAAAAATTCATTGTTTCAGAAAAATGTCGTTGAAAAGGGTTGAGGAACAAAAGTGGGGAAAAGAGGATATGAAAAATGCCGTAACAGCAGTACGAACTCGCGCAATAGGCCATTCAAAAGCTGCCATATATTATAATGTACCGCGTTCCACATTATTTAGGTACTGCAAAGGTGACAATGATGTCAACGACGTTAAGAAGAAAACATTAGGAAGAAAGCCTATTAAAGCAAAAGAATTAGAAGCTAAACTCGTTGACTACATCCTTAAGATGGAAAAACAATTTTTTGGATTGACCAGGAGAGATGTCCGTTCTCTTGCATTTCAGCTGCCCAGACGTAATAATGTTCTAAATCAGTTTTCACTATTGCAGGAATCTGCAGGTAAAAAATGGCTAAAGGCATTTCTTAAAAGACATAGCGATAAAATTAGCATAAGAAGACCCACGGGAACATCAGTTGTTAGAGCCGCAGGATTTAACAAAGAAAGTGTAAATAAGTTCTTTGACATACTGGAGTAAGTTATGGAAGAAAAGAAATTTTCTGCTAAGCAAATTTTCAACGTGGATGAATGTGGCATTTGTAACATCCAATCTAAATGTCCCTAAATTTTAGCAATGAAAGGCAAACGACAAATTGGAGCTCTGACTTCTACAGAACGGGAATATCTAATAATTGTTACGATGTGTATGAGCGCAGATGGGATATTTGTACCACCGATGATAATATTTCCTCGAAAGAATTGCAACCAACAACTAAACAAGGGTGCTCTACCTAGATGTTTATTTAAATTTTATCCATCAGGGTGGATTCAAATGGATCTATTTACTGCTTGGTTTGAGCACTTTATCGAATATGTTCATTCGTCTGAAACCAACCCCGTCCTTTTAGTGTTAGACGGACATAACACACACACACAAGGAATCTTGAAGTGATAAGAAATCGAAAGAAAATTTTGTCACAATTATTTCCTTGCCGCCACACACTTCGCATAAAATACAACCACTCGACAAAACAGTCATGGGAGAAGAAATAAAGATATTTTTACGAAATAATCAACGGTCTGTTTCTCATTTTGATGTGTGCGAACTTTTTGGTAGAGCATATTTGAAGACTCAATCGGCAGAACGAGCAGTCAAAGGATTCTAAACGACAGGAATTTATCCTGCAAGAAGAAACATCTTCAACGACGAAGATTTTCTAGTCGTTAAACACCAAGATGTTGAAGATTCTCCAACAGCCCGTAATACAACCACAGAGCCACTCCTCAGCAACGCAGAAGAAGAAAAGGAAATCCGAAATGAAAATGTGTCATTAGTCATTAATCCTGAGGATCTTGCACCAATACCCAACGTAAAAAGAAAAGTAGGTACCCGAGGAAGAAAAGCAGGCACAGCTAAAATAATAACTTCAACACCAAATAAGGACGAACTGGAACAGTTTCTACGGGTGAAAAATGAAAAATCCGCAACTAAAAATAAGGACACATTTAAAAGAAAAGTGTTTTGCGAAAATCCAGGTTGTAGTTCAGTCCATAAACGTAGTTCTGATAAGAAGAAAAGAGCAACTAAAAGTCAAATGAAAGATGTGTCATTAGGTGTCTCTATCGAGCATGTCTGTGCACGACTCTTCAGAAGACGAATTGTTTCCTAAGCAAGGATCCAATCCCAAGAAAGACGCTTATGGCCTTTTTTGTGAAGCTAACTTCTCAGATGACAATCAAGGAGAAATTTGGATTATGTGCTTAATGTGCTCCTGTTGGGCACATGAAGAGTGTGCCGGACTTGAAAAGGAACCATACGTTTGTGATTTTTGCCGTTAGTTTTTTTGTATCTATCTTTGTGTGGATTTGTGTTTTTTTGTATCTTTAATATATAGTTGCTTTCCTGATTTACTGTTTTCTTTGAAAGGCTGAAAAATAACGATATGTAACTGTAGGTGCGTAGGTATTCCACATTAGGAATCAATTTTTAAAACTATACTAAATTCTCTTTTTTGCATTTTAAATTTTTTTCGTCGTTTGTACTGGATTATAATATATTTTTGTGATATTATCTACATAGCTTAGATACTTGGATATACATGTACAAAAAAGGTTAAGAAATAATTTTGATTTTTTAATTTTTTCTAATTAAAACAAAATGGTATTCCACATTCGGCGACTTTACTCTTATACGTATTTCTAACATAACTTGACCCAACTTGCCTGTCTTTATTTTTACCATTATGACTTCTTATTTTCACAGTATTTGCAGACTTTTAATAATGCTACCAAAAATTTCTTCCATTTATGTAATTGCATAAATTGTTAAACGGATTTCTAAACGCATTCTAATGTACATTTTTGGAAGATAGACAAAATAAAGTTAAACAGATAGGCGTTGTTCTAAAATTTAAAATTGCTGCCAATAATGTATGGATTATTGTAAAATACTGTAAAAAAGTGCTAAACCAAGGCCATAAAATTGATTCGGGAAGAAAAAGAATAAACTGTAGATAGTTATAAAAGCGGAGAACTTTGTAAAGTTGATTCAAAATAGTTTTGAATAAAACTGCGGGATAAAACGTAAGATTTGTCGATGTAATTGTGGAAATACATGAGAGTGTATCTCCCACTACTAATGAGCTTGAAAAGGACAAAACGGTCATCTAGTGGTTCACTCTGGAAGTATTTGCTCACTTGTATTGACATTGTTTTACTTCCAATGCCTTTACGTTTGGTTAAAATCAACGTTATTCGCCGTTATAAGCTATTGATGTTAATGTTATCTTTATTACGTAGTATTACAAGAGGACGTGCCATCGCTATGATATTTTGTTTATCAAAACAATTAAGTTGTATACAAGGTCTACTATGGTACCGGTGCCTTAAAGATATTGGCGATGATAAAATATATAAAGTTTTGAAATTTTAGAGGATAAAATACCTTGTAGATCCCGATAGAAGCAAAATATTTCGCGGTAGTTATTAACTTTATTATTTTAAATTGAAAACCCTGTATAGTATTGCATTTTGGATTTCTCAAGCAATTCGGTGGTGACGCTATTTCTATACCTATCCGTAGAAATTGGCGAGTTATTAATTTTATTTTGAAAAATTGCTATTTATGCGCTCACATTAAATTTCACAGATCTCGCAAAACAGTAATTTTTAAAACTATTGTACCTTATACAGGGTGATAACAATTGCATTCTAAAGTTTAACGACTTCAAAGCTACATAACACATTTTTTTTTAAATAAACACCACCACAAATATTCACATTACGCGATTCGAATGTTAATTCTGCACGAATTTGCTATAGCATTTCCTATACCTATCTTAAATGGTTTTCTTGTTATTAGAAGATTTTCTCAGAGCGCGCTCAGGAAATATCAAGTAAGCGCAAATTGTGGTAAAAACAAAAGTACATATTCTTTACACAGTTTTGCAATGATATTGTAAAAGATAAACGATAATTTTGTAAATTTAGTCTAATTGTTATGAAATGGATGAGAAATCTAGATTACTCAAATGCTGACATTCTAAATATGTTCTTTATTCAGAGTGAATGTAAAAAAATATTGGATAAAACATTTAATGCAATATAAAACAAACTTTAAAGATTTGAAACGCGTTTTGCGTAAACAGGAAGTATAAGAGCCTCTAAAAATTCTTCAAAACCATTTACTGATAACGAAGATACCCAAATAAACACCTGAGTTTATTTTCAGGCTTCATTGGTGTTCAATAGCAGCAGTTGCTACAGATTTAGTCATATTGGTGATGTCAATCCAAAAGATTTTGAAATTACATAAATTTCATCCATACTCAGAACGTACAGTTCAAGTTTTGAATATTGAAGACGATCTCTGATAAACTGAATACTGCGAGCATATGTTTCAAAAAATACAAGAGAATGAGAACTAATGATTAACTAAGATGGCGCAGCCGCCCATTCTACTAGAGAAGTGTATTTCCAGCTGTCGTATATGTTTGAGAATTAATGGATTGTTCCTAAGGGCCTATGAAAGTAGCTTCCTAAATCCCCAAATCGTGTACATCACAACAGTTGTAACCAGAGAAGACCTTTTAGCTCGTGTACAAACGGCTTTTGTAAAACTAGATCCAGATACTGTTTTTTGCGCAATCTACTGGAGAATGTACGAAAAGAATTTAAAGTGTCTCCAGCGGAATGGAGACCATGTTGAACATTTATAATTTTTAGTTTTGTTTTCATTTGTATTTTCTGTCATTAATAGTTTGTAAGTTTATCTTTGATTGTAAATAATACGTACTTTTGTTTTTACAACCATTTGCGTCTACTTGATATTTCCTGAACGCACTATGAGCGCACGCTGAGGAAATCTTCTAAACCATTTAAGATGTGTTCATTTAAAAAAAGTGTGTTATGTAGCTTTAAAGTTCTTAAGCGTTATGATGCAATTGTCATCACCCTGTATAAAATAGTATAGTTTTAAAATTTGCTGTTGAAAGATAGATATATGAATTAAAATCACCCTTAGTATTATCTTCCCATTTTTAAAAATAAACGAGAGCTATGAAATTTAATGTAAAGACCTGATATAAGTCACCAAAGTTGATGGTTGAACTGGCCAGCGTTGCATGAGTGTGAGTCTTGATATGAAACTTTCGACGAGAGTAACGTACATCATTTTTTGTGTTGCTTTTTGTAAAATTACATTCTTTAACAAAAAGTTTTTAAAAGTCACCAGAAATATAATGTTGATATTACATTTATTACTAAATCAGTCAAATTTGATATTAACTTTAACATTGTTTTTTTCTCACTTTTAACTGAATTTCCAGATTTTTTAAATGACTTTTCCACTAGTCGCAGTCTTGTTTTAAAATAATAATTGACTTAAAAAACTTAGTTTAATGTGAAATTGTAATTTTTATTTTGCCACGCTAGAGTCTTTTTTCGACCATTACACTAACAAACAAATAATAACGTTTGCAATGTGGTAGCACAAAAAAACTTTTTTTAAAGTAAAAACCTTTTTAACCTGATATCAAAAAATCCGCCTGCGACACCTGAGGAGTGGATTGAGTAACTCTTCAGTGCCGTAGCCTGTGCCAAGCTTAAAGAGGGGTTGCAGGAACGGGTTAGCAGTCTACCTTCGGAAAAAATAATTATCGCCTTGAAATCACCGAATTGGTCTAAATTTGACAACCCCGCGAGAAAAAGGTCAATGAGATGCAAAAAGAATAAACTCAGAATTGAAAATTGGAATGTCACGTCCTAGACAACAAAGGGTCAAGAAATACTCAATAAACTAAAAAACAATAAAATTGAAATATGCTTTGTCACCGGAACGGAAAAGAAAAAAAAAGGTAGACAGAAATTGACAAATACAAATTTATGTATAACGTAGCTACACGAGAAAAAAGAAGACATTCAGGAGTAGAATTACTCATAGATAAAAACACAAACATTATATAAAACACTAGCGGACCCGACAGACGTTGTCCTGCATGATATACCAAGCGATTAGGATATTAACAAAGTAAGAAATAAAAGACAAATAATATGATAATTTTGTTATTCTTTATTTCGAAATAACATTAATTTTTCTAAAAAGAATTCGTTATAATCAATAATGTTTGTTTAATTTTATCTTAATGGGAGTTGATGAACAATATTTTTAGTCAATTCGTGAGGAGTATAAATGAATAAACTTGACGGTTTTCCAACGCGAGAACACGCCACATATAATTGGCCATGTGAAAAGACCTGATTTTCTAGATCTATCCCACAAATCGACATTGTTTGACCTTGTGACTTATTAATAATGCCAAGCGAATTGGAAATTGCAGACGTCTGAATGGAATGGGTGAGTGTGAAGGGATCATTGGGATTCGTGGCAAGAGAACAACTTCACCTTCAAATTTGCCATTCAAAATTATAGCTTCAAGAACATTGCCCATAATTTTTGTATGACTAATCTCGTACCGTTGCATAGCTTAGGTGCATTTAAATTCCGAAGCATAATAATAGGTGAGCCTGATTCCTGGTAAATCCAGCGAATTCAAAAATTCAACAGGATAGTTGACTGCTTCGTCAGGATCGGTAACAGTGTCGATCGATTTGAACAATATCTCATTGCCGGGTAATGACTGTTGTATTTTGAAGTTAATAGCGTCAACATCGATATTTTTTGCGGCTAAAATAGCTCGTTCACGAAGCCACGCATGATTAATATAATTAGCTTGTAAATCTGGAAATATGCTTTCAATCAAAGCATCTTTCGTATTTACCATGTTGCAGAAATTGTCTGGCAGTTTGATGCATTGTGTGTCTCCATGCAATGGTATAGTTCCATTTCCAATGTCGAGCAATTGCTCGGAGAATGATAGTGCTAATGGATCGTTTTGCAGTTGAACACGTATACTTGCAGTATAGAAAATAACCTAGATAACGACTGCAGCGCCATTTCCCGGGTTTATTTGTAAATCTAAACAATTCTCGAATCCACTTGAACACACACAAAAAAATTCATTCAAATGGGCTCAGCCGTTTAGAAGGAGTTCACTGTCAACACACGTACAGAAAAATTATATATAAAGATAAACAATATATTAACGACAGAATAATGCAAGTCACAATAAAAACTAACAACAAAAGTATTCACTCTATAATTGTCTATGAACCAAATATAAGCAAAGAACAAAAAGCTAGAGAAAACTTCTATGAAGAATTACAAACAGTAGTCGATAAAATCAAAACTTGTGATAAAGGAAGACGTAACTCAAATATTTGATGAAAATAGGAAACTCCTAAAACTGTTCTACGCAGCAAACAAACTCAGAATTAATAACACATTTTTTGGGCACGATTTGGCCTATAAATACACATAACAAAACACAAGAGGACATCAGTCGGCAATAAATTATATGATCACTAATAGAACGGTTACTGCACAGATGATATTGGATGTAAAAACACTTAACGCAGCTAATGTGGAAAGTGACCACATGAAATAAACGTCTTCATTACACCAAAACCTAAAGCCCAATATATACAAAAACCCAATTTTGAATTATTGGAAGATGACAGTGTAAAACAATAAAAATAGATCAACAGAGAAAATACAACAGAAACCAACCAATCGAAAAGACAATACAGATGAACAATGAAGAACTCTCAAAAATATTATTCACTTAGCTAACAAAGCCTTAGAAAAAAGACAAGTAAATATTAACAAAACAAATAAAACTCCATGGCTTACTTCAGAAATAAAGGAATTATGTGAACAAAAGAAAAAAACATTAAGTTTATACAAAATAAAAACCAAGAAAACTAGACACTATAAAATAAAACGAAACAGAGTATGTGCAAGAATAAAAACGATAAAAAAAGATACTTGGAAAAATTCACAAAAGATATGGAGAGAGACATGTATAGAAGCCAAAAACAACAAGAAGTTAAGGATACTACACAGACCAACGAAATTAATGCAGAAGAATAGAAAACATATTTCAAAGACCTATATAAAGAAAACGAGGAAAACGAGCTGCTGACTGAGGAAGATAAAAAAGAAGACAACCATGTAGAAATTACAGAGGAGAATATAGAAAAGATACTTTAAAACATCTAATAAATAGAAAAATCTCTGGACCTGACAAAATAACAAATAAAATGTTGAAATACGGAAAAAGAGCTTACAAAAAGAGACACTAATTTTATTCAAAAACATGACAAAGCAAAAAATACCAATTAAAAGGAAAAGCAGTATAACCATCCCAATATTTCATAAGGAGTCAAAAAACAATACCAAATATATTACTATAGTGGAATGACACTCCTTAATAGCATGCTCAAAGCATTCATCAAAATAATTCTATAAGAACTATGTAAAATCAACTATCGACGCAATATACGTATGTAATCAAACAAATACCAGAAAAATCTATGGAATTAAGAAGCCTTTATTTATGTGTTTTGTCGACATGACTAAGGCCTTCGACCAAGTCCTATTAACAAATATCATCAAAATAATGCAAGAAAAATAAGTAAACCACAAAAATTAATAAAACTAACATACGAGATCAATAACCATTGTAAGACGAGCACAAAAGTAACACAAAAACTAACTGAAAAAATTCAAGTACTCACAAGCATAAGACAAAGCGATTCACATCCCGTTTATATTCAATATAGTTATGGACAAAATTTACTCAAAAGAACGGACACAAAAAGGGAAATATCTGCTTTAATGTTTTTTGCAACGCTGACGATGCGGTACTTATCACTGATTCAAAAGACAACTTACGTAGGTTACTTCACTCCTTCAACCAAACAGCAAAAAAATTAAATATAGTCTTTAATACAGACCAAATCAAATGTCTAGAAACATCAAAGGAACCAACAAAATGCAAATTAGATATTAACCAGAAGATGGCAGAATAAGTAAACCATTTTAAGTACGAATTCTGGAAATCTAAATAATGAAGTCAGAGATATGGTTGCTTAAGAGATATTGTGTGGAGAAACAAACACTTTAACAGACATAGACAGTATAAACATATAAGGCTACGATGCAGCCCAAACAAGGGCAGACACTTCCAAGACGCAACAACTGATCAGAACGGTTGAAACGAAAATAATTTGAAGCATCGACGGGAAAACATTGCACAACAGAATAAAAAGAGGACATTAGAGAACAGAGTGGGATCGAAGATATCGCGACATAGACGGGACAACGAAAGAAGTACTGGAATAAACATACAAGTAGAATGGGTGGCAACAGACTTGTAAAGAATGCAAGGGTAAACCACCCAGTCGGAAAAAAATTTCAGGACAGACCACCGAAGCGCTGGGAACAACGTGGGCGAAGAGGAATAAGAAGGTATAAAACAGGCAGCAGCGTACCTAAAGATGGTTATCCATATTAGAAAGAAATAAGAAGAATCAAAAAAACAATTACACTGCTAACCAAAGAGAAAAAAATTAGTAACAACATTTGAAAATTTAATGGATATAAAAAACTACAAATACAAAAACAGCTAAAAAAAACTCAAGCTTTTAAAAAAGTTTAAACGTTAATTACGTTCTGTTCACACGACCAGTGGCAGATTTAAGCTAATTGAGGCACTTACCAGCAACAAAAAAACGAACTCCATTACCAACAAGAGACAAAATTTCAAGGTTTCAAAAAAATTCATATTATTTAATACATTGAGTTCTATTTAAACAACAATGCCACACTATATTTAAACGTTCCTATTTCCAACAACGGCTCCAAGTTTTCTTAAATGAGTGGGCACAATTGGTCACAATATTTTTACAGTAGGCAATCATTTCCGTAAAAATTATTTTTTTTTTTTAATTTTTAAACAATCTTTTGATTCATATATCTTTTTAGCGGATTTTTGAAAAACTTTTTTTATTAATTTCTTTAAATATTCTAAAAATATTAAAAAGTTTTTTTGTAGTATTTTTAAAGTCATGCTCTCAAAAATTTCATCCCATTTTTGCAACTAATGTAATATGTAACTAATTTTTTTAACTTTTTTTACGTATTAGTTACATTATTTGTTTCAATCAACTTGTATCAGTGTTTTGACAGTCGGCGAATGTCGATGTAAAGCACACATAGATGGCACGTGCTCTTTTGGTATCTTATGTTTTTTTTAAATACTTACAATTGTTTTCCATTTTTAAAATCTAAATTACTATAAATTTGTTTTTGAAAATAATTTACATGCTTAACAATAAACAGCTTTGTTGGATTCTACAAACCAAACCAAGTTTTCTAAAATAAGTTTTGCTTCTATCATTATAAATGATTTAATAGTTTTCATTTGCATACAGTTTTTGAACTAATTCATTAATCGAATAAGCATATCTTTTTTGAAATATTTGACCAAAAAGCAATATTTTCAATATAGTATTTACAATTATTATTTTCTAAATCAAAAGTCTCTCCAGTATTATTAGTGATAAAACATTAAAGGGGCACCAAGAAATGTTTTGAGTTTTTGGTCTACAAAAAATGTATCATCTATTTTTCAAATGTAACAAGAGCTTTACAGATACTTTTAACGTTGCCAATTAACGTAATGACAGAAAAACAGTGTACTCCAAACTAAATTTATTAAAACTTTTCTGCAATCGCATCTAGCTCAGAAGGGATTGCATAGACTACACCTTTTGGCAATAAAAAAATATATTTGCAATAACATTGACGAATTAACTTTTTTAGAATTAAGTTTTTACAATAACAATTATCAGTAATTACCAGTATTAATATTAATACTGTTAGTATGTTATCTTTCCTTTATTTAAAATCATTTATTCTTTTTTAAAAACTTACAGATAATTTTGAATTTTGCTATAACAGTAGTCATTTTTTTATTATCTTAATTCAGCGCATTATTATTTTTTTTTAAATATACCTGAGTACCAAGTTAAAACTTATATTCGCCTGAGGTTGACTGAAATCATATTAAAAATTATACTTAAAAAGCTATACCCAAACTTTAAATTTGTTAGTTATTTACAAAAGTTAGAAAATTGTATGCTTTTTTAAAGTATTGTTCAACTCGCATCTTTTATTTTAAAATAAGCACAAGTTCAAATATTTCTATTGAAAACCGGAGGGAGGTCAACCGTGATTACAATAAATGTTAACAATTAAACTACTTAATCGGCTACGAAATGTCAATTGACATTCCATATCCTGCAATTAGTTTGGTACAGTTAATTAAAAAAAATAACTTAACGTAATTCGCACATTCAATTACTTCGTTTTATAGAAACAGAACGTAATTAATTAATAGTTCTATAACTCGTCACCATAGATTTCACTCGACCCAATCGCATTTACAAAAGATATATATAATCTTGTCTTAACCTCTCCTTTGTCAAATGTCACTTTAAGGCAATTAACACACAAATGCTATCAGCGTATCTGGTCCTTTAGTGCCCTTCGCCATAAACCTTTGAAACGTTCTCACGTGAATTTAGTTTAGCATATTTCTATGCTTTGTTAAAAACTTACAAAGCTTAAAAACGCCAATTATACAAGAGATTTACTAAAACGGTTAGTATTTGAAGTTATATAGTGTGCAAGTTGAAAAAAAGTCACACATAAGGCATATGCTATTTTTGGTATGTGCATATTCTACATGTAAGCTATTTCACTACACAAACAGATTTTGTTATATAAATAAATGGTCGTTTAGATTTAAAAATTTGTATGTATAAGCACGTTTGACCGTAATAATAAATTCGGCAAACAAATCAAAAAGCGGTCGAAAACTATTTTAAAAAATCCCTTATAATCTTAGGCCGCGATGAGTACAAATTCGAATTTGAGTCACGAGAAGCAAAATTAAATAAAAGCTAAATATCTCAATATTAGTAATGGCATAATATATTATACCATAAACCTTTCATAAATTTCCAATAATTCATAAACCATTTAACAATTTTCCCATTGTCGTTATGACGTACACAATTGAATTTGCAGCTTCTAGCGACGTTTTAATTTAATAACTTAGGAATGGGGTTCAAATGTCAGAAAGTATTGGTCAAATTATCAAGACAATAATTGGACATATACAGTGTTTAGGGGAAAAATGTGTTTGTATGAATATCCACCCCCATTAAAATTAACTAAATGAAATTACTACCCCTATCGTATCGACTTTAGTTGTTATAGTTACAAATTAAGTTGAGGGCAATGTATTCAAAACACTTGCTTTAAATGCTTTGTATTAAGTACTGAATCGTTAATATTTTATTGAATCTAATCAATACAAAATAAAATACTGTTGTAATAAAATATTTTTATTATTCTTAATGTTATTTCAAGAATTTATTGGTTTATACCGTTGAGGAATTTTAAATACAAGTTATTTTAATAGAAACGTAACTAAATTTTATTGAGTAACTTTTAATTTTAGTAATGACCAGAATAGAACATTCTTTATAATTTTTTTTTGAATTGATAGTTATTAAGTATTTATTATATTGTATAAAAGCATAACGTATTGGACAATCTTTTGTTACGTGGTGATAACTAAAAGAAACTATAAAATGTAAAAACATTTTTAAATTATACTATCAATTTATAACTTTTCAATAATCCTTTCATATTTTAGTATAGAACCCTGTTTTACGTAGTTGTTAAAATAAACAGCAAGAATATTTTTGCCGATTACATTCATTGTCTAATCATACTTTTGCATCAGGCTACAACCGTTTGAATTCTTCAGTTATGCGGAACAAGGCGTTAGAAAAACGATTGTCTATAAACAAATAAAACCTTTTAAGCAAAGTCGATTACCATTTAAAGTTGATAATTGCTTTAAATTATTATTTTTCAATACGAACTTCAACTATTTAAACACTTATTGTAGAAGATGGACGTATGTCGCTTTTAGTTTAGGCAGCTTTGCATTTTATATAGGTTAATTCATAGCACACTCATTTGAGACTAAATATTATTTCAGTGTATTAGATAATACTTCCTGTTGGTATATTACTGTAAGGAAAAATATGTAAACTACCAATTATTGGTCAATCAAAACTAGACAAAAATGATATAGAAAAGAATAAACAATAAAATTATTGAAACGCATAGAAGTTTCGAGATCATTTAAGACCATTTCAGGTGATTACCGGAATGTTCTCGAAGCAGATAAATGAAATATAAAAGGTGTCCGAATCCAATCGGAAGTATTCAAATCGAGTCTAGTGAGAAGAAGAATACGGTGTCGGCCTAAATAAATAAAGTGCTTAACACGTGTGCCAAGCATAAATAAACAATTGAAAATAAATATCAGTGTAAGATAGATGAAAAGTACAACTTATCGCGGACACAATATTTGTCTGAAAGTACGTTTTAAAAATCTATAGAAAGATGCTTTCCGTAAGACAAACTATAAACAAGTCAAACTTAAAGCAAATAAAAATGATTGGCACTTTGTAGTAAAGTATGAGTTAAAAGCTAAAAATTACCAATTTATAAAGTTGACGTTGCGGTTGGTCTAGTAAAGAAAAAAAAATGACTAAAGGTATTAACCCTACTTTTAGGCATTTTTCCTTTTTACTTTCCTATAAGAAAAGTATAGCGATAGCAATTTTATTTCAAAAAATTTTTTTTTGCATAATTTTACGTTTCAAGGTCTCCTGAATCAGAAAAAAGTATTTTTGACAAAAAAATTTTGGGTTTCTGTGTGTGTGCCTGTGTGTAAAGATGTACCCACGATAACTCTTGAACCAAAAGTCCTAGTAACTTGAAATTTGGTATGGAGTTGGCTTTTCATATTCTCTCGGTTCTATCAAAATATGGGTCTGATAGAGAAACCGGAAGTAGGTGTATCCGCCATTTTTAACAGTTTTTCTTAGATAATTTTGTACGTATGTAAATTATTCGAATTATTTTTACAGTTTCTTATAGAGATAATTCTTTCTAACAATTTATTCAAATAAAAAAAATTTCTAACATTAACAGTTTATCAGATATTTAGTTTGTAACTTAAAATAAATTTACAAATATAATATAGTTTCGAAACCTGCCTGCGACGATTTTTTTTTTACTGATTTACTAAAAAAGTAAGTAATATCGAGGCGTACAAATATGCTAGAAAATCAATACAAACGTGTACATATCACTTCAAAATGGTTTTATGACAGCATAACCTTAAAAAATATGTAAATATTCCTTCATCATTCCTTATAGGAAAGTCGTGTGGTGACCACACCAGTTTTTTTTCTTTACTAGACGCGCAACGTCAACTTTATAAATTGGCAATTTTTAACTTTCAATTCATTTACAGCTTACTGCGTACTGCCAACAGTCAATTATAATCACATGAGTAGTTTAAACATTTTCATTGGTTGAGCCATAAATGTTTCCAGCGTTAAACGGCTAAACTTATATCTTCGTTATCTCTGAACGAGATCAAATTGCACACAAACGGCAACAGCGGTAACTGTCAATATAAATGTGTTTAGAGCCAACCTTATATTTTAAGAGTGAGTTTTAACTGTAACTACCAACGGCAACTTCAACCTCAAGTTTATTAATCGACCTTAAAGCAAATGCTTGTTTAGTCATGAAACCGCTGCAAATATGTACGTTGCGCCAAGTTTTTTTAAAGACGTCAATTCTGACATTTGCACGTTGCCTCGCATACCACAAACAACACAAACTTGCTACTTACCGAAAAAATATCTTCTGTATATGATATTATAGTAGTTATCTCTCCACATCATCTACCTAACATTCTGGGGCACAGAAGAGTGACATATTCATTTTATATCTGATATACTTATTAATGTTATTATGCTACTTCCGACAGAGGCTAGTGCAATTCAGCCACCGGAAATTCAATAAGTTTGATCAGTGTTATACTTAAATAATTTAATTTTCTTTTAAACATAAAAAATTTAACTTTGACCATCTTCTTCTTAACCCCTGCTTCCTTTCTCTTTTTCCATTTCTCTCTATTTTGAACTGTTGATATCAATGTTAACCATTTAACAATACCATTTACTATTTTTAATTTATTAATTCTATTTATACATTACTGACGAAAACTCTATTTGTTTATTTTATTACAATATGTACATACTTTCATCGCAATAGAATGTTCGTTACAAATATGCTTTCTACATTTAGTATAAGTTTGCTATCCATTTTTAAGAGACACATGTAGCACATCTTCTTTTTATTATGTTTGTAACTTGATTATGCCTCCTTGATGATTGTTCATTTAATGGAAACTTCTTCACGCTATTTTGTAGACTCTCGGGTAATCCTTTTGGAGATCTTCTTTCATTATGTGGTAAAATTAAACTTTCTGAAACAGAAACAAGAAAAAGCTTTCTTTTATAAGGTTTTGCGTTGTTTCATTCTGGATGTAGATTTGTCCATAAAACGTAAGCAGCGATACCACTAACATCAAGAATATTCATAAAAAAATCTAATGCAGTGCATCGACGCAGCTTCCGGGTTCCTATTGACATCATTATTGCAATCCGTTGTAATATGCATTGTTGATAATATTATTACAGCTTTGTTACGGTTTAGTACATACGATAGTAGTGATGCTTTTGAAGTAAATCCAAATAGAGATGTCTTTTTTTCTAGATTTTTCTTGGAGAAGAACTCGTTCGGAACTAATCTTTTGTTTTTTTAGTCCATTTTTCAAAAAAATACTGTGTCAAAAGCAAATCTGTGAAATAGTTGTCCAATGTTATGTTTTAGTTTGTTCTACAAGTTGATGTACAACGTTGTTTGCTAGTCATTTACAAATAGTGGTCTCTTTTTTTCCGGTATAAGGAATTTCATGAAATGGATAATAAAAAAAACTTACAATTCTGTACAATCACATGGTTCGCCAGGTTCCTACAGTTCTTGTAGCTTCTACAATTTTTTTAAAATACTATTCCATTACAGAGAAATTAATCAATAAATAAAAGCAATCTACTGGATTATTTATAACCTTACTTGGTGACAAAACAACTTTGTGTGACTTTGTCTTGATAATGCAATGCAACAGTATTCTACCTCTGTAAAGATTTTAATTCCGTTCCATCACTTGCAACATATTTTACATTGTTACTTTTAATAACAGTTATGGACTTTTTCTTGTTTTCTTCGTCATCACTTCCTTCTTGTACATCACTGGTTTCACTTGCAGATGAAATTTGATCTGTTTCTTTGGGATCGAAATCACTACAGAAATCAAAGTCAACATATTTATCACTGTCCGAATCATGTAAATGTTCTATTATTTCCCCTAACTCCGGATCGGATAATTCTTTTTTCAACAATGGACAAAAAAAGCAAAAAAAAATGCACATACTTATATATCTACTAAATCTAATAAACCCAGATATAGTAGTTTGATAAGTACATAGAAGTAATTAGTCATGTAATTTTCATATTATGAAAACATATATATGTCTTCAAATTAAAAGGTCCTTATGTCTGGCGGACCCGCCTGCCTGTAATGATACAATTATCATTAGCTCATATTATCTACAAATAAAAAAATGCTATTTGGATTTTAGCATGACGTGTCATTAGTATTTAAGCTTATTTTGAATAATTAAAAAAAATTAAGCATCTTCAAAAGGTACAAGAAGCTTATAATGTTTTTTATGGTGCGTCAGGTCCGTCAGAACCGTCCTGCCCGGATAAGGGTTGATCCAGCCACTCTTTTTAAGTTTAGTTTAAGTTAGTAACAATATGAACACCATAAAACAGCTCCAATATCTGGGTCATGTAATAAGAAGTTTCAAATACACCCTTTTATAATCATTGATATTACAAAGGAAGATTAGTAGAAAGAGAAATATTGGAAAAAGACGTGTGTCCTAGCTCTAAAACCTCAGAACTCGTTTGGTTGCAACAATTGTTTAGAGCTGTCGTTAATAAAGTTCGGCTAGCTGTGATGACAGCAAACCTCCGTTACTTAAATAGTAAGGCCATCTTGTGATCGGTTTTTTCTTTTTCTCTTTCCATCACAAAACCCTGCATGATTTTTACGTTCTGACTGTCCTCTTTTAGTCTTACCACAAGTCCTCCAAAGACCCATTTTATTTGAGTGATTCTTTAAGATATATCTGTTATTTGTACTTTAACTGATCCACTCGTTCTCTTTTTTTTTGTTTTATTGCAATACCTAATATTATTCATTCCCTTTTTTTCTGTTTTCTTGGTTATTGTTGCCGTTAGTTGGTTTATTTTATTTGGAGTGTGTTCGATCTGATTTAGAGAATTACTAACATTTTTTTTTAAAGTTTCACACTTTCGCTTGAGTAGTTCTGTATTAAATGTATTTAATATTGTTGAGTCTTGGATTAGAATTTTAACGGATGTCATTATAAACTCGATTTAGTTTGTTGTTTGACCGTTGAGGCTAATCTATGTCTACATACTTTGCAGCTTTTTGTCAAAGAAGGAGTTTTGCAAAAAGTTCTGGTCTTTCATAAAGTGTGATAGCATGTATCTCTTGCCATTTTTTTCATCCAATCCATATTTTCATATATATATCATCTAATTTTCGCTTAAAATGTCATTAAAATTAATATTCCCGGCAAGATTTAAAAAAAATTTGATAAAACTCTATATATTGGTATTCATATGAAATTATGTCCCATCCGCTGTACGTAATACGTTTCCGTGCCAAATCTATGTTTGCATAGTCTGTTAACAACTTGTCAACATACTCCCGTTAGTTTTTAAGTTTAAGAATGACCCTTCTTGCTGGACCAGTCGAGTCACAACTACAATAGCATTAAGTACTGCACAGATGTAACATTATTAAAGTTTTGAAATAGTAATGCAATACCTGTAATATCATAGGGTACATAATTATGTAAAATAAAGTAGTTAAATGTTACGAGTGACTTAGTTAATTAATGTGAACTATTCGATTAATTAATAAGGAAATAGTTTACTACTTCTTTAATGTGCGATCAATCAGTACTGCACATAGTCAACATCTTTACATAAATTTATAGAAAGTACACTGGCGTTGAAAGTGTGCTGGGACATACATGTTTTATTGTTTTTCTCTTGGTTTATCACAATTCACGTGAAAGCCAATACTATCATACTCACTGCAGTTCATGTGGGAGAGTAAAATATTTGTTATTATACTCTGTTGCGTTGTTTTTCTCGTAACTTAAACAAACTCAGTTGTTAGATTATAAAATAAATTCAAAAAGGCGCCAAAACGATGAAAGACTAGGGTGGGAATCAAAGACAACAGTTCACGTAGAAGAAGGTACATAAATATATTTATATAAATTTTATCAAACGCTAACGATATCACAGACAAAATATAAACTACGCCTTTGAGCGAGCAAAACGTCATACAATCAAGGGACCTAGTCGGCCTAACTTTGATGTTCAAAAACGAAATGAATTTATATTTGTAAATTAAAATACAAAAATACGAAACTCAAACATTTAGAGAATCAAACACCGTAAAATAATAAGTGACACACAACACGATTTTATAATTAATTGTGTAAACAACCTGTTATGTAGGTTCAGTCGCTCGTACAATCAAACTAAGAATTAAAATAAAAAATGCAACACTTCCAATGAGTTTTCCCCAAAGCCGACAACTAGCTAGTGGCTTTTTTGCAGCATTCCCTAAAACTTAATCAAAATTTCACAAAGACGTACATACGGCGTTATCATAAGCAAACTCCTTTTAATCACACGATCACAAACAGCAAACCAATGCGCAGCGTTTCCCTCAAATAAATTTCATAAGTTCGGTAATTGCTTCCTCCAATGCGATAACAAAGGTAGTGCAGTGACAGTGACAGTGACATAATGACGTCATGGAAATTTTCCCAAATACAAGATCTGCTGATATCTTCACAGACAAAAAAACGTATGGGAGTATGGAAACCCGCTACAGACAATTACGGAATAATTAAATTATACAACAAACAGAACAGATGCTTATCGCAAATAAGGAATTTCACTCAGATCACAACAATATTCTAATTCATAGATGTGCGTGAAACACTTAACAATGATAGCCTTACTGGGCGTACACAACGCTAGATGATGTCTTCGTTCTTCAAACTTTACCAGAAGAATTAAAATCCTGTTTTTAAAATCTAACATTGTATCCCTACTCAACAACGAAAACTGGGCGTATCAAAAATAAATTTTGTACAGGAGACAAACATGACGCTAAAGTATTTTTAAAATAACAAAAATATATACGTAATTAGAGTTTAAGATTAAAATTACCTTAATTATTAACACACATAAACAAATTCGGAATGAACACTTTGAAGAAGAAATATGACAATTAAAGACGTTACATGACGTCGGCGTCGTTGTCATATTTCCTCTTCAAGGTGTTAATTTTAAATTTGCTTATGTGTGTTAATAATTAAGGTAATTTTTATAGTATAACTTTAATTACGTATATATTTAATTGAGTATAATAACAAACGGTGTTGTAGTTGATATTTGTTAGTACAAGTACAAAACGACTGTTGTCAATTGAATCACTTATTTTAGAAACCTTACATATGCATAAATCAGACATTTGGATTTTTTTAAATTAATATGTTTATTAAAGATAGACATGACAGCATGTTTTAAAAAAATACCACATATGTCCAACGCGTACTACACTTTTAGTGTTAAAGCAAAGTATGCATTTGTTTGAGAAACCTCACATGTCCCGGATGACGTGACTATCCATACCTAAGCGAAAAATTAGACAAAAAATGCACGAATTTGTTCTTATAAAAAACCCTGATTTTTCCATAAAGTTAGACAAGTAGATACTTCTAGGTGTGAGAAACTTTCTAACAAAATTAAGTCCAAGACATTAAATGACGTTGTTAAATGTATAGGTGACCGAGAAAATTGTCCACCAAAGAAGAGCTAAAAAATTCTATAGTAAGATGAAAGCTATTCAAATATTATGTCAAACAGATGCAATGATTGACGCGATTTGCGTTGACTACATGTGAAATATTGTCTTTTTTAATATCCCCGACTTAAAAACTGGAAAAACTGTTTTTTATATCTACCATAAAGGTGTGGGCAGAAAAGAACCCAACGAAGTTTGCTCTTTTATTATGGATTTTATACACAGAAAAATCTCGCCAGACATTGAACATTCACATATATTTTCCGGCGGTTGCGGTGGTCAGGATAAGAAACATTCGGTTGTTTAAGTCTCGCAGATCTCGGCAGTTTTAAAAGTATTAACTAGTAGTTTTCTATAAGAGAGAATTTCTGCATACCTTGTGACAGAGATTTTGCATTGGTAAAAAAAATAAACAAAGTGACAGGGTTTTAAAAAAACGTTTTCAGTGTACCTGCTGGATGTCTACTACTAAAATTATTTGTCAACGGCGTCCTATGGAAGGGCAAGAAAAATAAAATTTTAGTGTGGTGGTTACCCATCAATTTATTGAAGGCCTGATAGAGCACGAATTTACATAGGTTGAAAACAATTATAACTAGCGCCAAAAAGTTGATAAGTATTAAAACGTTTGAAAGGCTTATCATAAATCAAGATAAAGAAATTAAAAATTTTTATCGGCAAATATTTCAATGGTAAACTGTAGGTGTCGAAGATGAAGAAGTTCATGAATAGTGACCTGATTTATCATTATTTTGTGTTGTATTTCTGATTATCTTCACGTAGTATAACAGTTTTTAAGTAAAACCTTTGTATTTATTTTTAAGACCCCACATGTCCATCACCATTTTAGATTTTTTTATACATCAACATAGGAGTTTTTTTTCCATTTTGTAAAGAACATATATTAATAATGTGCGATATGCTGATAAATAATTTCAAACAATTACAATACCAATTGAGGTAATTACGGTACCAGTCAACATAAAAATAAGAAAACGAAATATAAAATTAGTTACAAAAAAAAAGGAGCAAAGGAAAACTATTTTTGACAAGCTTTGAGCATCTTTACACAATATTTACTGAAAGTGTTGAAACTGAAATTTAGAAATTTAGTAAAGTATAAAGACTACAGAGACAATCAAGTTCGACAAAAACTAATGATGCGAAAATAACGTGGAGTAAGAAAATAATAAGATCGAAAAAACACGTAAGGTGGAAAACATATTGTCTAAAACGATATATTTATAATTACTCGTTAAATACATATTAGAATTGTTTGTTTAAAAATTATTCAATAAACATTCTTTTTAGAATTATACAAACAAAAACGTTTTTATCAAAACGTCAAAAAAATTGCGCGATACAGAAGGAATAATATAATTAGAAATATTCTTAGGATACTACGTAAAGAAATATTACTTCAGCTGTCAAGCAATAAACCCAAGAAAAATATGTTCGTAAATCGTAATTTCTAAAGTGTGAAAATTTAATGAACTTCTACGTAAAGAAATATTACTTCAGCTGTCAAGCAATAAACCCAAGAAAAATATGTTCGTAAATCGTAATTTCTAAAGTGTGAAAATTTAATGAACTTCTGGTCTACATTCAAACAGATACAGTACGAAAATAAATTTAAGTCTTGCAGTCTTAAAAGGCAAATTGTGCTTAAAGCAAAATTTCTACAGAAAGCAATTTAAAATGTTATTAATTGACCGACTTTTTATTTAATGAACTGTTATACTATTATTATTCTTATTATTCCTATTACTGTTTAGTTACTTAATTAATCAATACCGTCTGAAATGTAATATCATAATTTAAAGTCCAAAACTAATTTTATTATTATATTAAGCTTTTTTTATGTATAGCCTTAGGAAAAATCAGTTATAGTTGTTTTCTTATTGAGTAACTATTAAGTTAGTTAATGTAAATAAAACTGGGTGGTCTTTAGATGAACAAATAGGAAAATCCTTTTTTGTGGCCTACAAGCAAATTTGATTGATTTCTCTTGTTCATCGCGTTTGTTTGACTGCTTTGTTAGTATATAATAAGTGTTTAAACAAACTCCTTTTTTCAAGCAGTTATTAAATGGATATGTCAACTATAAGACCGTTTTGAATACTTGTAACGCGATATTTTAATGGAACTATCGTCTCTTGGATGCTAAAGGTATATGTACCAAGTAGTCGTCAGTCAACTTTAGTAATGGAATCATTAGCATAATCGTAAACGTATTACATTCACAAAGTGTCAATATTTGTGCATTCTCAGTAATGCTTGCCCCAAGTGCAATACAAAAGATTCTTTTACCTGCAACTTGTAGTGTAGCATTTCGGCTAACAGCAAAACCAGCTATATTCCTGGCAACGCACCAATAAACACCTCCATCCTGTTCCTTTTTACTGCTAATAGTTCGAAGAAAAAATAAAGATCCCGACGGCAACAATACCCGATGGGATTTATTATCAACAGGTGATGTTCTTACGGGCTCACCATCTTTAAACCATTCAACGGACGGTTCGGGTCGACCTTCGGCTTTGCAGTTTAACGTAACTGGTTCATTTTTGGCAACTATGATGTCTGACGGATGTTCTGTTATGCGGGGCGAACGATATTGAGCTGAAAACAAAATTCCAACTGTAATTATAACAGCCAATAAAACAATAACGGGCAGCAACAACAAAATCTAATGAAGATATCTAGTAAAGTTACAAGCAATTATAATCATTCCATTCACTTCTTATAATTACCTTATAACAATAAAACTTCCAAGTACAGAGTAGTATTAAATATTTTTATAGCCGGTTATATTAGACCATAAAAAAGTTTCCAGCGTTTATGTCGACTTAAAGTTTTCCCCTTGTTTAAAAGTATAAAATTTTATTTTGTTCAAATACTTTGTGATTTACTTAAACACTGATATTATTTTCTATTTAACGTCAAGTTGTAATTAAGTTTCTAGTTTTACGATTTTAAAGGTTAACGTTTAATAGAGAATTTCCAACGGGTGAAGCGACAGTTACTTTTAATTTTTTTATTACAGGAATTTATTATCACTTTTATGTTTCTTCGTAATTTAAAAATGGCTAATACTGGTTTACATTATTATTATATTAAGGAAGTCGTTGCACTTCTAAGTTATGAATCCTGTGTAATGAAATAAAATTTATTATACACGTCACGTAAGTCTAAAAATATCGCGAACAAAGTATTACACACAAGTGACCATAAAAAATTAGACTAAAAACATAATTACTTTAAAAAAATATAATTTCTAATTATGTTTCTGATAGTTACTGTTTGTATAAGTAGGATTATATTTTCTTTTGTACTTGAAAATGATTTTCTTTTAAATGTGAAGGATGCAGAGGTAAGGTGATAGACACAAAATATATTTAAAACCAGTCACTAAATGCAATTCTAATCGTTTAAGTTTTTATTTAGGTAACTGCCTAATAATCGCTAATAATAAAAAATGTACTCTGCTTATAAAAAAAACTTTGTAAAGTAAGAGACAAAATAAAGAATCCGCACCATATATTTGTTGTGTTTTTTGTGCAAATCGCTTACGACGGTAGACAAAAGCTTCTCGTTTATGTATACCTATAATATCAAAGAAACAGAAAAGCTTCGAATTGACTGTTACTTCTGAATAACAAAAATAGCAAGCTTTTCTGCAAAAATTTTTTTTGTGCATCCTAATTTAACACCGGTGATAAGACTAGTAAAACCATTATAATAATTTTCCCGTTCCTATGCCACCAGAAACCTTTGAAGCCTTAGACAAAGAAAATTATGACATTTCCTTTTGCATTGATCGGGAATTTATTCTTCAAGATCCCACTGAGTCACATTGAATACACAAGCAGAAATAAAGCAAAGCCTAGTTACTAAACTCTATATTGCAAAATTAAAATTTATTAACGCTTTACTAAATTTGTCATTTCCGTGACCGCAAGAAGAAGTTTTTCCTTAGTTTTATTTTATAAACTTACCTTCTGCAATGATGTTGATAGTTTGATGGAAGAATTCATTGATGCAGTTTGAAAACAGGTCTATTCCATAATGCTAATGCATTGCCTTTGGTTCTGCTGACAATTTCAGTTTACCCTTCTTTAACAAACATAGACCATAAAAAATATGTTTCATAAAAATCTTGTGATAGAAATAATATCTATTTGCCTCCGGTGCAAACTAAGACAGATAAAAAAAAATGTAAAAGGTATAGACCAAAGCAGAAGAGCTTTTAAGTACATAAAAAACAGATTTCCAAAAATCAGCAAAATCAGCCAAAATAAAGGAAACCGTTTTTGTGAGTTCTCAAATTCGACAACCAATGGAATTGTTTTAAATCCGTTCAACGACAAAGCGAAAAACTTTAAAAAACGGTAATGAATTGACAGTTTATCATAAAATGAGCTGTGACATGTTGCAAAAAATGCATTATTTGCACATATTTATGATTGTTTCCAAGCAATATGAGAGCTGACAATTATGTTGAGCGTTTCCATAAAAAACCTTTCAAAAAGAAAAACAATACTAAAGAAGTTGGGATGCAAATATTTTAAGTGGTTACTAACAGTGACCTAATCCTAATAAATCATTACACAAACGAAAAATATATAATAGAACATTTTAATAGGTTTCATGTACATTTTATAACACTAAATACTATTAGTTTAGCATTTTATTTAGGAACAAAACAATGTTTTTCTCTAAAACTATGCGTGTTAAGAAAAAATCAATAACAAAGGTGAGTTCAACATAAAAAAATTAATTAAGAAGCAGGAACCAGTAAAAATCGTTGAGTTTATCTGAGCAAGAGTTAATTTTTTGACTTACTTTCTGTTAGTCCTATTAAAACTTCTTTTTCTTTGCATAGCTGTTTTTTAGTCTATGAGTATAAGCCTCTCCAACACTTTTCCAATTTTCTCTAATCCGTGAAATGTTGTACCAATTAAATCCCGCGGTTGTGTTTATGTCTTCGCTTAACCTCATTTGGGAACCTATAGCTTTTCTATAAATCCATGGTTTCTATCTGGATATTTTCCACTCGATTTATTATGGTCTCTTGCAACGTGTTCGGTCTAGAAACATTTCAGCGTTGTCGCTAGTACTGCTACAACAGTTATCTTAGTTTCTATGAGTAATCCATTTGTTTGTTTTGCAATGTTTCAATGTAATTCCCAATATTTTTTCTATAGTTTTTTGGGTTACTCTTAACTTTTTTATTATTGCTTTCTTGAGAACCCACGCTTCCGCTCCATATGTTGTTATTAGTAGCACGCATTGGTTATATAGTTCGTTTTAATCTTGTGAAGATATCTTTTAATTCACTGTATGCTGCCAATGTCAATTTAATTAGGTGTTCAATTTCCCTATCTTGTTTGTTTTCCTGCAGTTATCATCTGTTCAACATATTTATATTCCTCAACTTTTTGTATGTGTTTCATAAAGTTTCAGTTCAGGTCCTATTCTACTCGATACTCTTTGTACATCTAAGATCGTGCCTGTTAGACGTTCTTTTGAATTGCCGAATATTACTACAGTATCTGCAAATTTTAAATAGTTTAGTTGCTATCAGTTTATGTTAATATCCGTATTACTACAATTTAAGTGTTTAAATGTGTCTTCCGTTACCAGTGTAAATAATTTTGGGAACATTGCGTCTCCTTGTCTTACTCCTCTGTTTATTTGTATTTTATTAGTGTTATTGTGTAATCTAACTTATATTGTAGCATTTAAGTATAGATTTGATTAATAATGTTTGCATAACGATGGTATGTGCTTGCAACTTTCTGAATGACCTAGAGCTCTACAGTGCCGAAAGAAAAATATAGAAAAACAATCCAGAAGGAGAAATCCGTTTCCTGTAAGAATTTTTAGCGTATTCCATTGTACTGAAGCTCTTCCGGAATCCGGCTTGTTTTTTTGTTTCGTAAAGTTCTAGCTGTGCTTCTAGTCTAGTAATCAACTTAAACTTAAAAAGAAGTGATCTTCGTATTTATAGAAGAAGTATCGTGCCAGTGAAAGAAGCTCAACTCTGATTAGGTTATTTTTAAAAAAGGGCTTGTCTTCAATAAATCAATAACAACTGGGATCCAAAAAAGAGATAGTTTAAAACCGTTCTCACAATTGAAGTTATTAAGGTGATGATTTTTATGCTTTCTCGGACTTTCCCATTGAAGAGTAATGGATATTTAGAAATAACCAAGACGTTATAAAAATCTATATTGAGGCCTGTGGTAAAATAATGTTCACCAACGCCAAATTTAAAAGTATTTCATTTTTTTATTCAAAGATTATGTTCTAAAATACGTGTGATAACGGAACGTCTAGTTTCATCGATATAGACCAAACCACACGAACAAGGAATTTAGTATACTCCTTGAGATAAAAGTGTAGGAAATTTGTCTTTGGGAGAAGGAAAAATTTAAGAGATTGTACCTGTCAAGTCAAATATGGGTTTCTTCTTCTTCTTCTTCTTCTTACAAAAAAGTTTCCTTATTTGATCTATGACATAAATGTAAGGTAAAAATCCCAATTTTGAATTGGAGTTGGAAGAAATATCTTTAGGTACTTGAGTACGCGGATGTAGACGACGATTTATAACTGCCTGAATATCTCGCTTCATATAACCATTGTTTACTGAAATTGTAGTAAAATGACAGAATTCTGAATCTATGCTCTCCGATTAGCAAATAGAAAAAGCGCGATGAACCAAAGATTCAATAACAGAACGTTTTTGTATGAGATGATGATGAAACAAAACATGGAGATCTGTTTCTATGTGTGTGTTTGCGATAAACACAATGGCCTAAAAGTTTGTTGGGTACACCTGTCACAAGAACGCCGAGAAACGGAAAAACCCCATTCTTTTTTATTTCCATTGTGAATTTGATATCAGGGTGTTGGTTGTTTAGAAGATCAAGAAACCTAGACAATTCAAGAAGACCATGAAACAAAACAATAAAAGTGTTAGGTTTTAATATCGATAATTCTAAAGCAATCGTTTCAAAGGATTCCATAAAAATGTTAGCTGCAGTAGGAAATAACGGAGAACCCAAGCGGCGCCTAAAATTTGTTTGTAAAACTTGTTAGTAAATTAAAAGTAAGTGGATGATAATCACTTATCAATAAGAAAAATCAAACTCAAATGTTTGTCACGATGAGACAGAATTTGCGTGATGATAATAAGCGAGTCTTTAATAAGAACTTTTGTAAAAAGTGAAATTACATTAAAACTCACAAATTTCAAGTTTTGTAGATTTTAAAGGTTGAATAAAATGATGAGTTGAAAATTTGAGAAGAAGTTTTACATGTAAATTCGGAAAGAATGTTGGACAAAAACTTGGCTAGTTTGTAAGTAAGAGATTGAATAGTACTGACGATAAGTTCAAAAGGTATAGCTTGTTTGTCAACTTTAGGAAATCCGTGTAGACGTTTGGTTTTTGGAAGTAGATTAGAGGATCTGATGATTTTGCTGACCTCGCTTTCAATCTTCAAATTGAGATTATGAGTTAAAGAAACGTACAAATCCTCTGAAAAAATAGAATGTGTTATTTTAACGTAATCTGTGTGCTTCAAAATAACAGCAACGTTACCTTTGTCGGCTGGAAGAACGAAATCGCGGTTCCTACCAAGACTTTTCAAAGCTAACTCTTTCGACTTAAAATGTTGGATTTAGAAACTTTAGATCATTAAAAAAAATTTTGAAGTATGAATAGGAATGGGATCTGAGTTGTGATGGGGAAGATGTTTTATAAAAAACTCATAAAACGTCTTTTTTAGGAATGCGTTTGGGGGCAGCAGCAAAATTCAAACCTTTCAATAGCACTGATTCCTGTTCTGAAGTAAGAGTCAAACTAGATGGGTTGACTACTGTTTTAATGGAGCTAGTAGTTGAAAAAATGTTTTGATTTTTTTATTCCAACAATTGAAACTTTTCAAGATGAACTTCCGTGGTTAACCAGAGAGCGGTATTAGACTGCTAGTAAGTAATGTTGTCAAAAAAATTCAATCATCCGGAGATACAGTGTTAACCAACTCAAGATGCAAATAGAAACTAAATTTCACATTCAGACACGTTCTTTTAAAAACATTCCTCATCGTGCTAATGTAATGTTGATACGCGAACGAATTTAGCAAACCAGGCGCAATTTATAAACAACTCTTTTGTCTTTATTTTTAGTTTGCCAATACTCTAGCTCCAGATGATTAAAATTTCTTTGATAACATTAAACAGTGGTTAATCGAAGACACGCTCCTTTTCGAACATAACCCAATCAGAGTCGAGCTTCTCCCACCGAGACGATACTTTTTCTATAAATACGGAAACAACTTCTTGGAGTTTAGAATCTGGCTTGGTTAACAAGACGATTACCTAACTCTGTAGTGATTCTTTGTTAGATTATCATTTACTTCTTACAGTTTTCGATTTTTTTCACTCTCTAATGAAACCACTTACGAAAGTAGGCAAAACGTTGGCAACTTTGGTTACAACATCAACATGATCCCAAACCGAAAGACGTTCTAATCTTAGCGTTACTAGTCTTGTTTGTTCTATTTGGTTCACATCTGATTGTGCATGTGTTCTCTGTAGAACTCTTCGGCTGCTCTTAAAAGTTCCTCCCTGTATGTTATCTGTACATATAAGCGTTTCTTAACATTATTAGTTTATGTTATACTAATATGTATCTTCTGAAGGTTTTGACTCATTTGTTTTCATTTAGTTAATGTTGTTTTGTAGTATTTAACCTATTTTTTTGCATTTTTTCTAACCTCCTTGTTTATTTTCAAATTGTTTTCCTTTACTATCTTCTTCTCTTCAACTTTTTTGTTGTTTCGTCATCTAGCTGGTTTGTTTTTGGTGGTTTTACTTGTGCGTACTTTTCTGCTCTTATCTTTAGAGCCTTTACTGTTACTTTATTTACGATGTTTAAACCATTTTCTTCTTGAAGTAAGATTAATTTTTCTTTAAACATTGGAAATTTACGGCATTTTCTGTTACCATTGTAGCATCTATTCTTGTCTGCTTAGAAGTTTTTGTACGATTTCGGTTTGGTTTTGAGTTTTATGAATAATCAGTTCCAACACTGATACGCAATCTTTATTACGCAAACAAAATAATCAGTGCTAGACCTTGACGACATTAGCAAAATAGTTAGTTCATCATAGGATTTTGTTTATAAATGTTTACAGATGACAGTATAGGAAGCTTTCGGAAACCACCTTAATTTGCCTACCATAAACAGATGCCTGCTAGCTTTATACACAAGTTTGCACTGAAATAGTCAATCGAGTACTATCGGAAAAAGAAAAAAAATTTGTTTGATGATTGACATAAGAACAAGCAGCTGTGAAAAACATAATTCCCATCAGAAAACAAAGAAACTTTGCTGGTGTCTTGTTGTCTTGTGCATCATAAAAAATTATATTTAACCCTTAAATACCAAGCGGAGTACCTCGGGGACCCCAGTGATGCATTTCTTTTAATTTCATTTTAAATTGTAAGAGTTGGCAACAACGCTTCCAGGTATGTGACGACAAGGCGCTTCTGCAAATACCGTTAGTTCGAGTTGAGACTTGTCAGTGATCAGTTCGTTTCTATAGTGGAATAAAGAAGGTAGGGTCTCGTCGGTACCCCTCTCCAACATCTATATTGCAGTAAAATTAAACTTTTTTTTTGGGTTTTTTGCTCGTCTTCTGTTAAAATCATGATTAATTTTAATAAAAATAAATCGTTAACGCAAAAAAATTGCAGAAAATAAGAATTTCGATGCTAGTGATGATGTTTTAGAAAACAAAAAATGTTTGTGATCTTGCAGAAACAATTTCAGAAACGGAACACCATTTAGAAATACAAACTCAAGATGATTCAGACCAGGAACTTGACGTAATTCAGGAAAATGACACAAAACCTACAGTTCTTAAATTGACTTATAAATCTGTTATGGAGTAGTTTTGTCAACCATTTCCTACAACTAGAAGATTACAGAGCAATATAATACATATACGTCCCGGCCTCATGCAGTATAGTGTTGGCGCCAATACGTTTGTAGACATCTTTAATTTATTTATAACAACAGGAAGCGACTAAATATTTCGACAACTAGAATTTAAAAAATCCTGTCAAAAAAATTGACTCAGCTAGAAAGAGAAGAATTGAACTGCTTCTTTGGCGTTCTTATAAAAGCAAGCGCACTCAGATAAAAAAAGGAATCTGCAAAGAGACGTGGACTACCAGTTTATGCATACGCCGTTTATTTTTAACTATGGCTCTTTCAGAAATAGATTTGAAGGAATTTCAACATTCTTCAGATTTGATGACAAATCTATTAAACCAAAGAAAATAACTTAATAAGTTAGCTTGCTGATAAACACATCAGAATTGACAAACAGCTAGTATCCTTTAGAGGAAAATGCCCGTTCAGACAATACATCGAATCAAAGCCTGGGTAATATGGCATAAAAATTTGGGCTGCTGCTGGAGATCGAGAGGAGAAAAACCAAGGCATTCGTGTATTATGTGATTTAGCAAAACCGTACTAGAATAGAAGACTGATACTGATAATTTTTTACCAGTGTCCTACTTGCTAATTGCCTCTTGATAAAAAAGCTCATTACTTATATATTACATATTTTGAAAAAATTAAGTGAACACGCCAATTTTTGCATTTACAAAAAATTTCTCGATGGTATACTACAATCCAAAAAAAGGTAAAATGATTAACTAACGTTTTATCAAGTCAACACAATGAAGATAGTGTGAAACAAAGTGAAAAAAAAACAAGCCGCAAATGGTTTTAGTAGAAAAACGGCTCGTTGGCCCTACAGACAGACTTTTCTTGAATATGGTAGCTATCTGTACTCTGAATATATGGTCTGAGAAAAATTTTGACTGGAAACATCGTTTTCGTCGACGTATGTTTTTATTACAACTCTGAGACGAACTTGCTAATCATACGTGGTTGTAGAATACTTGTGAATGTACCTGAAGAACAATTAAACAAATCAGTCAACTCTACTAGGAACCGTCAAGATGTTACCGGTGGCCGAGAAACTATTATAAAAAAGTGAAAACAACTTGTGATCAATGTAAAAAGTTCGTGTGTAATGAGCACCGAAAGAAACATCAATCTTCTGTATGTACAAACTGTCCAACTACCCTATAAAGCAAATACATATGTGATATAACTTTTTATTAATTAGATGCAAAATACATTTATATTTTGTTAGAAGTTTGCTATATATATATTAATGACAAAGTTTTTATTTATTATTTTTAGTTAGTTTTAGTAGATTTTGCATTAAAAATAAAAATATAGTTGTCTGATATAAAATAATTTAGTTTTATTTGCAAATATGCAAGAATGTTTTCATCTAACCCCAAAAATTGACTGTGGTTCCTAAGGGTTAAATAAATTAATTGTAATAAAAAAAATGATTCATTGTATTCCTTGATTAATTTTTTAAATGTCGATTTTCAACAATTAGTTATATGCTTTCGTGGCGGAAGCATAGTAGAGTGTTTTCCCACTACTGAAGAGTTCCAAAAAGGCGAGCGACCGTCCAATGGTTCACTCTGGTGGTATTTTTACGTTTGCATTGACATTGATACTTCACAATCTAATTATTTGTAGTTTCAGCCCGCAGTTTCTTCAAAACTGATTTGAATTACGTGTGTATAAAATCAGCTTTCAACGTTTCCATCTCTATAGCCATTTGTATACCTACTAATATTCATGCACAGTAAATTTATATTACTATGAGACGGCTTTGTCATGGTATCTCACTCATTTTTCTTATTCTAACTAATAAATTTCTGTTTTATATAAATTTTAATATTTAAAATTTTGTGAAAAACTTTATGTACCTAAAAATAAATCAAAATGTATGATTACTCGTTTCTAAAGAGCAGTAAAACTTATGTGTGTATAAGTTTACAATTTTTACATATAATTACACTGTTATTGCAGTCAAGTCTTATTGTACTTGTTAAAAAATGTTATAGTTCTTAGATGCATTTAAAGAAATTTTATTTACGATTAGTCACGGGCTTGTAAATACTTATGGATTGTGTCGTACATAAAACGTAATGACATAAAAACACAGTAAACGTGAAAATAAAATTGACGTTATAAAACTTGGTTCTTTGTGTGCGGTAAGTGCAAGACACTATTAAATAAACAAAAGACATTAATGTTAATAAAATTAGCAAAGCCATAAACGATAAAGAAATCTAAAGTTAAATATTTTATCTGCTCATGTACTAAGTCACTCTCTTAGAAGGTTATTAATCTATCAAAATTATGTCTTATAAAAGATAAGAAAAGAGTTAGAACTTTTTTTAACTAAGGAATATAGAAATATCACGTCACAGAATATAGGTAGGTAATAAACTGGAGACAATCTCAAAATATCTACCTAACGATAAATAAATATTTATTGGTTGCAGTTGACGTTTTCTAACCCATTAATGAAGACTACAAGTTACTTTAGGCATCAACATCAGTTAGATATAATCTGGTAATTTATAGTTAGGCCAATTATATTTTCACTTATCTCAAATTGGATCTTGAAGCATCTAACGCCTGAGCATTCAATTTCAAACCAAAAACAATCAATAACGTCTTCTTATTTTGGTCTTGATTTATTTTTGATTTTTTATATACAGTAATTTGTTTATTTCTAATTTTATAACATTATCACGCAGTAAATTATATTGCCTTGTAAAAATTATAAATGGAGTCAAAGGTGGTAAAACACATAAATTAAATTTATTTAAATTAGTTTAAATGGGTAACAATACATTCAGAGTAGTAAACTCAAAGTTTAACAGGAAAAGTTCTAAAACGGATACGCAAAGAAATAATGAATCTAAATTAGGCTTTTGTTCGAAGCTTGATTAAAGAGTCGTAATAAAAACAAGAGGATCGAAGGTAATTTGCCGCTTAATCCTAAAATAATAGGAATTTAATGGCGCTCATGGGACTTCAGTAATCTTTGGTAAGATAACGAACCAAAAACTAATGCGCTCCACTACGAGAAACGACTGGTAGTTTCCAAAACATTACCTTTATTTCAAGTTTTATTATCGATGTGTGCAATTTACTTCGAATTACGCCTTTGACACGTGTTGATACCCACTAAACTATTCAGATCGCGAATACGTCTTGAAAAAGTGACGAAGTTTGGACTAAGCAATAAATGTCTTAGCTTTAATAGCCTATTTCCTGAAGAAATTTAACTGTTTAATAGGATATAATGAGAACATATGGTTTTATGTTTGGGTTTAGCTTTGATGAAGCCTGCCTATCATAAAGTGCATTTTATTAGTCACTTTAACGTTGCTCTTGCTGCGGTGACAGAATTATAGTCGGTTCTTTTTATAACACCACATGTAAGTACTAACACAATAAAATATCTAACTGTACATTCGCTGGAATCGTTTTGAGAGAAATGCATTCAATTTAAGCTTTACTATAAGTATATTTTATACGGTAAACGAGAAACGGCATTAATTTTCTTATTACCGTGAAAACGACGTCCTTGGTTGTTTTTATACCTTTAAATTTATTGACGATTTGATTTAGCTTTACGTTTCATAATTAATTTATTGGTGTGGGTTAAATGTTAAATTTCAGGCTTTAGTTATAATGATTTTATAGGTGCCTGTCGTCTTTGTTAACATCTCAATTATGTGAGAATTTTTTATTTAAAACCCAGTTAGTTAAACATTTATAAAGTTTATATTTTTGATGTATTATAATAATTCAAAACAATTAAAAGTAAATTAAAGGATTAAACTGTAAGCCGATGTATCTGAAACGTTGCCGTTGTTTTTCAATATAAAGTTACTATTTACTCATTTGAAGAATCGTTACTTTTGCCTCACTGACATAAAAAGCATCAGACCGAAGTCCAACCATTACTGCGCAGTAGTCCAATTTACGGCCTATTGAACATAGTGAAGAAATTTCTATCCGAAAACCACCAGAATCGTAGAGTTTAGACGAAAAACTTGAATCAACTAAACATACGCAATTTGCACAGAAAATCAACTATTCATTACGATTATTTTTACACCTTGAGAACCAAAACAAGAAGTAGAAATTGGCATTTGCCGTATTGTCGTTCCTGTATCCATACAAACTGACGTTTCGCAAGAGATTGCAGCTTTGGAGTGATAAATGTCAATGAAGGAAAAAGTGTAAGTGATGGTACTTATATCATTAACGATCAGGTAATTCACGGACTTTTACTTTTCGTACCGCTTGACTGACTTTGTTTGTGCTCTTTTCAAGAAGTTGATCTTTGTCTTAGAGGGTTGTAATACTCGTAGCTAAGATTTGCTGAGTTTTAAAGTCTTTCCGATTCATATTTTATTGATGTTTTTTGTTTGGTCAAAGTTTAGCGTGTGTCTTTGGTTACACACGTATTTTGCCACTGCTGATTTATTAACTCTGCGGTGTTTGAAGTCAGCCATATATTCTTTTACTCTAATATTCGATGTTCCTGCGAACTTCTCCGCTGAGTGACGTACACGCGCTACGTGTCCTAGAATGCGTCAATAACTGTTTTCATGTTACGCGTTGTTTCTACTGTCAAAAGTTTGGCCACCACTCCACAGACTGTAATAGTGACATACAGTGCGGCTATTGTGCTAAAAAGCACGAGACTAAGACATGTCCTAACACGGAGCAAGACTCTTCATGCGTAAACTGCGTTTGTTATGGCCATAAAGGTGAAAGTATTAAACATAAAGTCTCATCCCATACCTACCAATTATAGAAAATAAGGACACTCAGTTAACTTTGAGGTTTGCGCAAGTAAATCTTCGCAATTCACAAGTTGCAACTTTTGAAGCTTTGAGTTTCTCTTTCGATGACATTCATATCTCACTGACGTGTTTAGTTCTGGTTCAGGATACAAGCTCGCGAGCAAAGTCTTCAACATGATTTCCGCATCTTCTTCTATGCGGTACTAGTCGGCTATTGTTTTCAATAGTTCGAAGCCTGTCGGAGTGGTTACATTCAGTCATTTATCAAATAACTGCACTGTAGTATCTATGATTACGATTAGAAAAACTTCCTTGGCAATCGTCGGCGTTTATGGGTCGCCGAGTGAGGATTTGCGCATTCATCTCCAACACTATGATAAAATTCTTGATGAACTAATAGACGTTCCTATCATAATAGCAAGTGACTTCAATTCATAATTGCCGCTTTGACACTTCCCGGTGACCGACAAACAAGGACGATGTGTGCAGAACATTGTGGGTGAGCGTGACCTTTGTGTTGTCAACGAACCACACCAATTTTTCACCTTTTTTAGTTACTTAGACTCGACGAATATTGACGTTGTAAAACTGGCGTGTTGTCTCAATTGTTATTAAAAGAGACCACCGACTGATACGGTTTGATTTCACTGTTGCAGCGCTTCTCCTAGAACCGATCTCTAAAAGAATTATGGATTTCAAACACCTAGATTACATACCTTTTACGTGGTGCTTTGTGTCACGATCCTGGATCTTTAGACGCCCTCATTGGTAAGTTGACCGAGTTGACCCTCGATTCTTGCCAACGTAGCTTAAACCGCAAACGCATACGCTCTAGAGCCGGTTTGCCGTAGTGGAGTCCTAAGTTAGATAAGTTAAAGCGAGCGGTGCGTTGTTTACGAAAACACCACCAAAAAACCCAACCAGACTTAAAACCTCATTGGCCTCTTACAAGGCCGCGTTTCACCGCTACAAACTGATTGAAGATATTAAACACACACTAATTTGCAAATAAGATCCTAACAGAACTGGGTAGTCATTAGCGACGACTTAACCGCGGTGCCTAGTGAAATTCTTAAAAACAAGTCTCTCGGACTAGACGGAATACATTGTAATGTCCTACGTCTAATTGTATAAGATTCCCTCTCTTCTACAATCGTTAGTTTGTTCAATTCATGGATTAAATTTTGTTATTTGCCTATTAGCTAGAAAATTGGTACACTGATCACCATTGTCAAACTTGAAAAGAAGGATCTTGTAAATCCCAATTCGTACCGTTCCATAACTCTGTTATCAGAACTTGTCAAATCGAACGCTTTAAGTACAGAGTTGGTATTTTGATTAACATATCTGGAGCGTTCAACAACGTACGGTGGTCCTCAATAATAGAAACTCTTGTCGTTAAAAGAGTACCTGTTGGCGGCACGCGTTTCTTTTGTAGTTATTTATCAAACAGATCGATAACTTATTCCTCTAACGTATCCCGTTCTGTTTACGACTGACGATGGAGTGTCCACAAGGCTCGGTTTTTGTGCCGATCTTGTGGAATCTGATTGTAAGCTGCTTGCTTAGCACAAAACTACCAGCAGACAGCGACATTTTGACATACGCGAGCGACATCACTGTCTCTGTTCGCAATTACTAGACGAGACTTAGAAGCAAAATCCAACACATGCTTAAACATAGTGACAAGCTGGGCTGGCAGCAACAAATTGATTGCTTCAGCGGACAAGACTAAGTACATGGTTTTTGGCTTCACATTAACACAAGATCTTTTACTGCGTCTCAACAACATTCCCGTCCGTAGGGTTTTCGAATTCAAGTACCTCAGACTTTTGCTTGGCGACTTATTGAGTTTTGTAAAACATTGCGCGTTCGTGGTTGACAAGTGTAAGAGCGTCTTGCACTTGGTCTACAAATACTCACGCTTGAACCTACACAAAAAATCTATCGCGAATATCTTTAACAGTGCAGTTATACTCATGCTCACCTATGACCGAAACATTTGGTACCACAGACATTCCTACGTGGTCAGGAAATTGGCTTTGCTCCAATACCTATTCCTTATCATTACCCTCGGGGTTTATCGCATCGTTCTCGTAGATACCGTCTGTGTCATATCCAAGCATTCTCCCCTACATCTCCTTTTGCAGAAAATTTACTGCACTAAAGTTCTTGGCAAAGCTGGCACGTGCAATTTTCTTGACCAGCACGTTTCGCTCTAGGACTTTCCGTCATTTTTAGTGACCGAGTGTCACATAAAGGTTATGACCTGTCAGCCACGATCAACTCCTATCTCAAATCCTCTCAGGCCATCTTCAGATTAGTGCCTGATATAAATGTATATAGACTTTTTGCAAAAAGAGACCAGATCCTTAACTAGAAATAGTTTCTTTAGTTTTTCTATCTTATGCATGGTAATTAAGTTTTATTATTTTGTAAGCAGCGATGGCAAAGTAAGAGTTTTGTTACATAACGTTGCATGTTTATTTAGATACACTTTAGTTTACTACATATTTAGTTACATAACACGTTTGATTTTTGTTTTAGCTGTCGCTGTTTGATTAATACTCTGCCTTTCTTTATTTTTCCTCATGTATATGCAGATCTTTTTCCTTACCGACTTGGTATTAATTTAAAAGCGAGAATAAACCGTAAGGCGGGCGCTTTGCAAAATCACGTGATCTAATAGCACGCACAAATACTTAGGGCATCTTACTGGTCTTGTAAGACCATCCTATATACTGGCAACATTTTTTTACTGAGCCTGTCGTTTTTGTGGCAAACTTGTACCAATCAAGCTCGAGTGGTATGGCGGGTTTACATCCTCCTCCTCCTTAGTAATTCTTTCATTGAACAAAAACAACAATTTGTTTACTGGGGCTTTAGTAACGTTAGATACCACGTCAAAACTGACTAGGATATCTTCTTCTGTTATACGCAAGTTCTGAATTTTCTCTACAAATTCTGTACAATTTTTAATGTGAGTTTCTGCATTTTCTGTCAACGGCAAAAGTTTTGAAGCGAGATAATTTTCTAAGATTAGGTTGGTAAATTGATGGTGCCTATTATCGGTCATTCCTTCATTGTGTATCTTGGGAAGACTGGATTTTTAACAATAAATGTTTGTATCTTGTTAATATTTATGGTAGTAAAGTTTTTCATGCCGGAGTTTACAAAATTCTTTGTTCCTGTGGATCAAGTTATATAGGACAGACGGGACGCTGTATTGAAGTTAGAATCAAAAACATAAGGCTGACACCAAACACCGCAGAGTTACAAAATCAGCAGTGGCAGACCACTTGTGGAACTAAGGACACACACTAAACTTTGACCAAAATAAAGTGTTGGCTAGAACTCCTTTCTACATTCCCAGACTAATTCGCAAAGCTGTGAAATAGAAAAACATCCATATAATATAATATAGGAAGACGGTTTAAAACTGAGTAAATTTTGGCTAGCAAGTGTTGAACCCTCTAAGACAAAGATCAACCTTCTTGAAAAAGACACAAATTATTACTCCGAGTAATAACGAAGTCTCTCACGCGGTATTGGAAAGTAAAAATCCGTTAATTACATAAACGCTAATAATCTAAATACCGTCACTTACACTTTTTCCTTCATTAACATTTACCACTCCAAAAATGCAAGCTGCAATGTCTTGTAAAACGTCAGTTTGTTTGGGTTTACAAAGGACAATACGACAAAAACCAAGTTCTACTTCTTGTTTTGAGTATCAAGGAGAGACTAAGACAAAGCCTAAAAAGGCTGGGTGTTCAACTTCAACGTGGTCTAAGCCGAAAGTCGCTTATAATCGTAACCAAAATAAGCGCGAAAGCTTCAGATTCTATATCGTTCAGTCATGTTCAATAGAACCACATTAGATTTCACAGGTTGAACTAAAGGATGGAATCTTTTCGAAGGTGACGTACAGATAAATGACTTCTGAAAGCGGCAATAGGGACTTACACATTGTTGCGTTCAAAAAAGAACTTTGGTATACTGCGCGAATGTTGAGAACTTATTTAATATATTGCGACAAAAACGAAAAACTTACAAGAAAAGGTTTTTGAGTGGAGACAATCCACTGGTGCAACAACACACGGCAACTATTAGTATTTTTGCACCAGTGGACTGTCTTCACTCAAAAACCTCTTCTTGCATGTTTTCGTTATAAGTGTCTATAATAAATTTAGTTTTCCTGTATAAAGGCGAATCACTTATTTACTTTACCATTAAAGTGAAATAGATTGAGATACTCGCTAGAAAATGAATGAAACAGGAATTACAAAATTGTAAGAGTTGACCTTTAAGTTAAATGCAGTGTCCCCGGTAATTGTGTAAAATTGTAAACATCAACGAAAAAATGTTATTTAATGATATAGGATTATGAATGTACCAATAAAAAATAAATTAACCTTATGTGTAGAGTTTATCAATAAATTAAATGCCGATTGAAAAACACAACAAAAACAATTGTTAAAAATCCGAGCTAAAAAAAAATGGATAGACGCAATAAATAGGCACGAAATGGCAGATGAAGATTAAATAGGTAAATATGTGTTTATGAAATACACGAATTCAAGAAGCGACTAAAGCTATAAAATACTTATTTTTTTAACACATCTTTTTTTTATTACTAGATAGTTAAATACACACTTCAAAATAATGGCAATATTTTTTATTATTCTTAGAAGACACTAAAATTGAGTAGCAATTTGGTGAGAAATATTTTCTGAGAATATTAACTCGATTTTATTCTTGTATTGCGTTAAACAAACGGTTTTTATTGTTTAATAATACAACACGAATTAACTTTGTGTAAAGTTTACTAATTGAGTAAAACCAGTGCCTGCGCAAACATAACGAAGAAGTGTGAAACTTGTAAAATGTATGTTACATTGAACTTTAATTTAAAATTAACGAATAAAGTTTTGGTGTAACTTTTTGAAATGAAAAATATATTTAAATTATAATCTGTTGCACTTCTTTTTGGCTGAATTAAATCGTTTTTTCTAGATTTAATTAGAATTATTTTACGCTCTGTTTTCTTCTTTAGTAAAAAATCTATACAAACACAATTTACAAATAATTTTAAGAAAGTAGTCTTGAATTTACGAAAACTTGGTAGATGATTTTAGTTTTTGGTTAGCATTTTACTAACTTTAGTTTATGACCAATCTGACTCTAACACTAGAAATCTGTAATCTTGGAATCACAAGCTCATAAGAAAGTATGTAGTATCACCATTCCACCATATGCAGAAAACGACATTTAAGTAAAATTTTTCTTGTCGCATACATTGTTCCAACAATGAATACTAATCGAATAATCCAATTATTTTCAACACTACATTTGAATACTTTGAATGTCTAAGCAATGACGACAGTTTGTAATAAAACTATCGTCGGAAACTTCAGAATGCTTTGATTCATTACGTTGTTTACTACACCATCACATGACACATACGTAATCTTTCTTATCGCCAGTACACTATCTTCTTCTTCGTAAAAATAGAAAAGATTAATTACCAAAAATTCCATCTAATCTTCATTCGTTTAACTAAACATAATAATAACTTTACTATGCGTTGAAGTTACAAATGTTAAAATACTCAAATACTAAGTAAGTGTTTTATGATTGTCTTAATTTTATGTAGTGATTACAATTCAGTTGGCATGTGATAATGTAATTAACGCTGCAGTTTCCGGAGTAAACTGTATGATGGGCACGAGTATCATTTGATTATGAGAAATAAGCAACAAAAATATTAATTTTAAAATTGAATTTGAATGTGTCCAAAAAATAAACTCAAAACGACGTTTTGCGCTTAAAATATTTTGTCAAAGAATAATTTCTAAAATATTGTTAATATGTTAAAAAAAATATTTTAATCTGCAGCTATTTTATAATTTTTAATTTTGTCATTAGCGTTTCTTCATTTTAAGTTTGGTTTTTCAAATTCAAAATATTCAAATTTTAAACTTATTCTAAACAATTTTACGAAAATACCATATAAATCTGAACCATATTTTTATTACTTGTAGGAATTGAATTTGTATTATTATTATATCTTTATCTAAAGAGTAACGCATTTTTCTTCTTTTTTATCTGATCTGACAACCGTATGATTTCTCATTTTCTTTGTTGTAGTATGTAATCATTGAAGAACAGACTTAAACCAGGGGCCAAGAGCCAAAAAGCGAAATGTTCAGCAAAGTCAAAAAACTGATTTATTTAACCATTTATCAATATCAACTTTATAGTACAATAATGTTTATTTACTAAACTTAAAAGCATACATAGTAAAAAAACATATAAATCAAAAACGTGTTTAAAGTAAACAAAAGAAAATGGTACCACTACCTGCACTGTTGGAGATTCTAGAAACCTAAGTAGCTTGGCTTGTGCTTGAAAGTCAAGTTTATTAAAAATAAAAGCTAGATTTGGCTTAATGTTTGTGGATACGGGTTTGGCTTGGTTTTTAAGCTTCCAAGCTTTTTCAAACTTTCTCTTGCTCCTTTTGCAAAAGCAGTTTATGGCCTTGGAACACGTACCGAATCAGATTTGATCCAGGCATGAGGGTGTAATCAAAAATTTGTAAACAAACCCAAATTTATAGTTATATTTACTTAATTGTCTAATTTTTAATTTGATAATGAAAAATAGACAATAAAACATTTTATGTTTATAGCAATACAAGATTTATTTACGTGTAGTAGTTAGTAGTACCCTATGCACAAAATACTGCCCTTACAGAGTATTCACGATGCGAGGTTTAAGTGTGAATACTTGATGACGCGTTCACGCTTGACTTCTAATTGATCCTGAGTTGTGAGATAATTTAGTATACAACATGGTTCTGAGAAACGACTACAAACTTAAGGAAAACTCTTCTTTTGTGCGTTAAATAAAGGCTTTTCGTAATTTATATTCTTTTTATTTATCTGTCATCAACAAAATAAATTGTTATTAAAATAATTACAGCAAATACTAATCGTTATTTCTTCATATTTAGACTGACCGAACTTAACAAAATTCACTTTGTGTACTTGATTATGCTTATCTGCGGTTGTTACCAAAACAAGAGTTCAGCTAAATAAACAGAAAACGTTGCAATGTAAGAAGTATAAATTATAAATTGAGCTTTCTTAGAACTCAGTTATAAAACTTGCTTAATTTTTGTTTTGATTTCTTCAGCTGACGCTGTTTACTAAAGTGATTTGTGTAAATTGTCTTCGATAAACTTTAGTTTGGGGTATAAATTTTACATAAAGATAATATTATTTTCAAAAGATTGAAAATTTGTTAAAAGCTTAAAAGCTTTATCAGTAAAAGCTTGGCTTGGTTAATACTGAATTTGGCTTTATTATTCCAAAGCTTGACTTGATTTCAAGCTAAGTTTTTGAAAACCAAGCTAAGCCTGTAAATCCCTAATGATATGCTAGCTAGTACAAGTCAACATTAAACTATTAAGGCTAGCAAACAAAGAAATAATAAAATTTACGAACTTTTTAAACCCAAGCTTTTCAAACCCAAACCCAGCCTGTAAATTCCTATGTATTGTGGTAAGTATGTGCCGCTAACTATTCTATAATTTTTTTGTAAAAGTCTTAGGGTGTTGGTAACTTCAAATAGAGAATCGTTGCATTCAAATTTTGCTGATTTGTTGCATTTAGTCGTGGTTTAGATTTCTGTAAAATAATCTGGGCGTATTTTATTTAGTTTTGGATATATATTTTTTTACATAACATTAAGCTTTTCCAAAGATTCAAATTCCGAATGCATTTTTTTAATAAATACGCATACCGGATTATTCTTTGTAATTTGTATCTGTGACAGTTTTGATATATAGAATTATTAGTATATATTAGAAGATTCGCAACTTATTACAGATCAAAAAATTTGCAAGATTTCATTTTTACAACTTTGTAATTGCGATTTCAATGTGTTGTTTGTGAGATATTTGCTAGGGTAAGAATGCATTCAAGTTTACGACGCGATTTAATTTCTCTTTTATTATAATAGCAAATTTGGTCACCCGCACGTGTTTATACAGCTTCAATGACTGAAAACACACGGAAAACAATTACTAAACCGTATTAATTAGATGTCAATGAAATCACCAGTTTTTATTACTTATATTTCGTCAAACATCTTATTTGTGATAGCATGTGTATCTGCTAAACTAGCAAGAATTTTAAAAGAATGTTTTGGATATGCCATTAACTAATCGCATATTAGAAACGGTGAGTAAGTACCTTGTTTCTTATACTAAATTATTTGTTTTTGGGTAGGTCGTAGGCACGAATGACTTGACATATACGCTTGTTATCACGATTAACGTACGCAATCTTTTGTATTTATGTAAAAAGTTTCAAGCGGTGCGCTTTGTTTCGTTATTCTGTAATCACTATAATTTCGTGAAGATTTACGTTTTTTTGTATTCACCAACTTTAATTTACTAAATGCAACGTTAAGCTATTTACTACTTATGTGTGCGAGGTGTTGCTTAATTTAGGAGTACGTTAATACTAGTTTCACTGTGATATTATTTGCATACCACTAGTTGTTATACTCTTAATACTAGACTGACTTTTAATGCTGATGTAAAAAAAGTCACAACTAAGGCACGAGTGGTCGGGCACACATAAGGATTGAAACCCAAAATGAGTAAATTGTTATATATTGTAGTGACAAATTCCATCATCACATGCGGTGAGCTTATATGGGGCGAGAGAACCTACCAGAAAAGCATATCTTCCAAGCTAGGCAAACTACAGAGAATGGCATGTCTGCTGATAACAGAAGCGATGAGAACCACGCCCACAACAGTCATTACAGCACTAGTGTCACATTCATCATTACACCTTGTTGTAATAATAAAAGTAGGACAAGCAGCTTACAGGCTGCACATAAATGAACACACGTCAATTACCCGGAAAAACAAACCGGACATATACAACGCGTTGTGTGAAGAAACAATCATAACTATGAGATCCGACTTCACAAAAGATTATCACATCTTAAAGATATTTAAAGTAGTAATACTGTCACGAGGCGAGTGAAAAAAAAAACATTTACACGGGCGCGGTTAAAGGAGCTATTTGGCACAAAGATGGGGTCACAAATCGCAGCGGTACCGATGCAGGAATGTATGGAGGCAAGCACCATGAGAAGCAATTTTTCCTGACCTTGGGTAAATATGCGTCCGCTTTTCAAGCTGAAGTTGCTGCTATTGACTGGTGTGTCAGGAACATTATTGACTCAAAATCATACGCTAATGGACCGATATCGATCATTGTTTGACAGTCACTAAGATCGCCAGTAGAGGCAGGCCCGGATCCAATAAGTGTAGGGCCCGATTAGAATTTTTTGCGGGGCCTTCTATATATGAAATATTTAAATAAAATGCGCATTTATGCAATGTAACCATGGCAACCGCCTTATAAAGCCTCACGCTCAAAAACAGACGCAGTTTTCTTTATGTTTGAGATAATAAAATGCTGTTTAAGAAAAGAAAATATAACAAAATTCTTAGAACAAGTACCGATTTTTATTGTTAAATGCCCATGCGGTGCGTATTCGTTAAATTGTTAATTTAGTATAAATCTAGAAGTTGTGTCTATAGCCGCACAAAGTTGTTACATCAGCCGTGGAACACGAAACTGTAGTTAGTTATGATAAATGTTATTATTTTGTTTAATCCTTATATTTTATTCTAAAATTGTCGACAATTAATTTTATTTGATATTTAAAAAAATGATTTGAATATAATTGAATTAAATAAAATTTTTAATTAAAACATGGATAATTAGTTTTTTTTTTAATAGAAGGGGCTTCGTATCTGATTTTGTCCCATCTCATGCATTAATGTGAACTTAAAATAAATATATTTTTAATTATTTGAATAATTGATAATTTATCCGTTATTGTCAAAAGCAATTTGCTTTAAAAATCGAAAAATAACGTTTTGTTAATTTTAGTCGTGATACGGGGCCCCTTCAAATTGCGGGCCCCGATTGGATCCAATCATCTTAAATCCGGGCCTGAATAGAGGCATTTTATTATGTTGTAAACTGTGACCTTGAGTTCAAAATTAGAATTAATAAATTAAAAACTGAAAATTTGACAAGTTTAAGTGAATCTCAAAAACGTTAGTCTATTTAAACGACAAACACGTCAACAAAAATTTTTAGTAATTTAAAAATAACCAGATATTTATATATTAAATACAAATCTTGCTCCTTGCTAATAATAAATACAACGACAAAAACAACGATAGGTTAAAAAAAATGTGCCGCTGAATATTTGTAAGACGAATAATAGCAACGTTTTGACACAAACTGATTATAGGGACACAGTTCACGAGATCGTGAAAAATTTCTAATAATATCGAAACTGATTAGGGCATTGAAATGGAAATATTGGCAACTCACCAACAAATGCTGCTTATCTGGATACTAAAAGTCCAGAGTGTTAAGGGAAACCTAATGGCGGGCGCGCTAGCTAAAAAGAGCACAACAGAGACATACATCGGACTTGAACCCGTTTTTGGAATCGTCTACGGAACCGGAAAAGAAATATTTCGCAGCAAACTAACAACGGAACATACAAAACTATGGAAAAGTTTTTCAGGGATGAGGCACACAAAACTCTTCCTTACAGAGTCACAATCAAACACTCACAATGCACTATCAAGCATGAGTCGATATAAATTAAGGAAACTCACAAGACTGTTAACAGGGCACTGTAGCCTTAACAAACACATGCTTAAAATGAAACTGCAAAGTAGCTATTTATACCTCAGATGCTTGGAGGACGACGAAACTTCCAACATCTGCTGTGTAAATGCGAAGCCTATCAAACGCAACGTCCAACGATTCTCAGCAAACCAAAGCTAACCGATAAGTTGAAAAAAACCCCTTGGAATAAGCTTCTAGACTTCATTGACAAAACAGAACTGCTGAGAGAGTAATAAATTGAAAGTGCGCAAAACGACCAAGAAGACCGCAGTGCAAGGGCGCTAGACAAACAAACTATTCAATAAAATAAATAAATTAGTTGTTATTTTTTTTATTCTACTTGTTATTTTATTCTTTTTATGTTGTCGTTGAAATAAATATAATTGTTCTAAGACTTGTGTTAGTCAATTTATCTACCTTAAACGTTTTCAGGTGAAAGCGGGCATCTGTAGTTTATATTTTTTCTCGTGTTGACGTCCTTTTAGTTAAGTTATAATCGAAACATCAAAGATTAGGCTGAATCCTATTAATTATGCACTGACTTTCCACTCTTCAAAATTCTAAGTTGTCACTACGTTTTTAGACCGGTGTGAAGTTAGCCACGGATGTAGCCATAGAAATTCGTTTAGAAGTTAATGCCGATATAAAGCTTTTAAACATTTTCAAATTAAAGTTACTTTATAAATATACGCCATAAACATGATTTATTATAATTTTATATAATTTTTATTAAAAATAATATAAATCATTTCAATAAACATGTATTTAAATATGTAATTGTAATAGTGCGATTTTTATAAAGATAGTCATTTTTGATTTTTTTGCAAATTATTTACTATTTTCACAAAGATAGTAATTTTCGATTTTTCTGCAAATTTGTTTATAACTAGATAAAATTATTAATTGTTTAATATAGTTATAAACAAATTTGCAGAAAAATCAAAAATGACTATTTTTGTGAAAATTGCATTTGTTTATGCGGGAATGTACGCTGACCGTTGCTGTGAATTCGACGTAAAATAACTTTTTTTTTAAGAAATAGCCTCAACGTAATTTTTTAATATGTTGTTATTAATAGTTTAATCTAGCTTTAAACAAATTTGCAGACAAATCAAAAAAGACTATCTGTAAAAATCGGACTATTACAATTACATGTTTAAATAGATGTTTATTAAAATTATTTATATTATTTTTAATAAACATTATATAAAATTATAATAAATCATGTTTATGGCGTATATTTATGTAGTAACTTTAATTTGGAAATGTTTAAAAGGTTTATATTGGCATTAACTTCAGAACAAATTCCTATGGCTAGATCCGTGGCTAACTTCACACCAGTCTTTTTTCGAGGTGAATTTCTACGGTAACATCTTATTTTAGCCGATATAGTCATCATATTGTCAATTTTGTCTCGGTAACGCCGATATTTAAAAATTTAGGTAAACAAGACATCATCGTGTTATAACCCTTAAAGGCTTCTGTTTTATTTCAAATAAACATGTAGGTTTTATTCGTATTAGCGATGTCCACAATAATGTTGTAGAAATAAACAGCAGCAAATAAACCTTTTCTAGTATATTGTTAATGTACAAGTCTTATTTTCCGGTTGTTGCAATGAAACCGCATTCTTCTTCTTTAAGGGTGGTTTGAGTCATTCCTTACAAAAGGTAATACAAGTTTGTCAAAACAACAGCTTTGAGTTGAATGACGCACGAAAGCAAACAATGACACTTGTCCCTTTCTTTAGGACAAGACGCTTGTCACTTACACAAGTACGCCATCTGTAGAGCAAATATAGGACCAAAATATTTGTTTGAAACTTAGCCGCTTTTAAGGAACATAAAGCATGGTATTTAGCATCTTAAAAAAACACTTGGTACTTTTTACCTTTATTCATTTCTACTCTGTAATTATATCTATAGTTTTAAGTGAAACTGTTACGTGTTCTAAATTTAAATTGCGCTACTCTGTATATTTTTGGTTGACTTGAAGTTAGTCTTTTACTTCTCAACGTCATCTAACGAGTATCGCGTTCGTCACTTTCGTTTCAAGTCGTCATTTTACTTCCACTTTGTCGTACACTTAATATGCTTGCTTGAATTTAAAGAATTATTTCTTAAAATATCCACGCGTTGTGGCGCAATGTATTTTGAAAACAGCCTTAATAAGTTAATTTATTCAACGCAGGGTAAGCCTTTTTTATTATTTTTAGAATTAGTTTTATTTCTTAGCACCACGTGTTACCTCCAAACGTAAGTCACAATCATCTATATATAAGTTAAGTAACCTTTTGGAAGGGGCAAAAACATTCGGACCGGTTGTGGAAAATTTCTAAAGCAAAGCATCGAACCTATAATTTACTGCTATACGATGTGCAGATACGATTGATACCTCTAAGAAAGTACACATGTACCAGCATACGATAAACTTCTTTTTACTTGTCATATATATTATTTTTTACATGTAGGAGATGGCGTTTAGCCTCAGATTTATTATTATAATGTTTTACTCTTTTGTAGATTTAGTGAGTCACTGGTTTGACACGATTCTTTTAAGTTAGCTTAATTACCGGTAAACCACGAAGAAAACGTTTTCTGAAGGTTAACACCGTATTTGGGTAAGAATCTTGTTTGCTAATAACTTTGATAACTTGCTCAAGAATTTGTTCACTATTACTAGCAGTCTAGCTTAAATTGTTATCGCATACTGATATGGAAACTGTTAATTATCATTGATACTTTAATGATTCTACAAAGAATTTATATGCCATTGCTAATCAAATTTACTATATAGATGTATTGTGAGTTGTTGATGCTTACGGCGTTCTTATAACCAACGTTGTACCTCTAATCAAATTAAATTACTTCTTGTGTTGTTACCAAATTTGAGAGTTATTTGTTATAGATTCTAATTTTATTAATACGTTATGATTGTAAGACAATTAAATCGAGTTTGATGTTAACGATTTGGTTTATTTTTCCGTTCCTCCAACTTGACGGCTTAAAATTTTAATGCAACCTTCAAGACTTCTGTACTGATCTAACAGGAGCTGTACGAGATCTGGCGCCAATAAAAAAAAATCTTATTACTTAGACCTCCCCTTTGCTTCAAATCTATTGCGAACTGGCCTTGCAAAGTTTGTAAACTTCGAAAAGCTTGTAGCAAATTGTTTAGAAACTGTAGAAGCTATGCTAAACTTTTTCTGACTTTAAATACCGCCTTTGACTATTTCCAAACGTTTTAGGCTTTCTTGGTTTTTATTGAGCGTTTGCTTCTACGCCAAAATTATAGCATGATAACATTAAAATCAATTTCACGCCTGAGTTATGAGCTGAGCATCAATGTCGTTTTAGGTTGGTACAGTGTTATCGTTTAGTAGCATTCTGGTTTTGTTTACATCGAGTATAAATTATATGTACATACATCTTTATAATTTATATCTTTCGTCGTTTTCCTTGTTCTCTAATTTCTTATTTGAAAACAGTTATTATTATAACTATTCCGCACTATTAATGTTTTCTGAAGGTAAGTAACCGCTGTAATTTCAAGATTATGGAACTTTAGTAATTTTATATTAACAGCATTTCACAATATTTTCTTCTGAAGAAGACACCGTTATTGTTATAGCGCATTTTTAAAGTGGTACCAGCAGATCCTATGGAATTTGGTCATATTCTTTTTCAAGTTGAATTGATTATTTTATCAAACATTTCCCAAAAGCATACTTTAATTACTATACTTTTCGATCACATCACACAGTTTTAATTAACCGTTTTTAAAATAAAAATTACATTTGTAACAAAAAATCCACAGAAAAACCTACCGTACTCGCTGCACTTGTTGTCAAAAACATTTGCAATCACATGGAACAAAATCTTAAGAGACGGTGACAAAATTATTTGCGGCAACACGTAGTCGTTTTAAGTTTAATTTTTATTTGATAAGCATTTAATTTTTAGAATTCCTTGTAAAGACGTGCCACAAAACATTAAAAAATTCCGTACAGAGTTACGGTTTATCAAGAAATAAGTGCATGCTTTGAAAGTTGATGTATGGACTGTAAGGATAATTGATTCAATATTATATTACAATATTGTAAACGCAGAACGTTATTGCAATGTTTTGAGCGTGATGACAGCAAGTTTCAATTTGGTTACAACAAGACAATGCAACGGGTCAAGTTACAATTGAACTTATTCAACAACTCTACAATAACATAGTGATAATCGATGGGTTATATCTTCTACGATCTCCAGATCTTACACCACTAGTATCTTTACTTTTTCGGGTATTCAAAAAACACAGTATATGAGAATAAACTGTGCAATATTGACTTGGATCAAATTTAATATCGTATCTTTTCCGGTTACAAAAAATGCACTACATCAAAAGCGGACCTCACCACGAGACTACTACTGATTATTGTTGTTAATTTGTTACTGTTTTTAATTAATTATTTAAAATTAATTTAGATGTTACAAATCAAATTTTTCATTTAAGAATTTTTGTTTTACTTCATACCAATCTACGCAATGTTAGCTGCCTAACATATGTGTCACGTGAGAAACGATCAATTTTAAAGACCCCGTACTTTTATGATGATGCCTTTATAAGCGCATCAGCCGAGTACTGAAGTTACCTCAAACATTGGCAATTCTTTTTCATTCGCAAGCCAAATATTCTCAAACTACCGTTTCTTCTGTTCATATTATTTTTGGTAACTGATTTTTGAGTAAATTTTATATAGAGAGTTGCCGTGACAGACACAAAAAAAAACAATTTCCACTACTTGTATAGGCTTTCATTATTACGTATAATAGTAGGTTGTGAAGTTGCTTTTTTTTAAACACAGGTAAATAATATTTCATTATTAACACTGGTTAATAATGAACATAATTACATTTTCTGATAATTCTATGACAGTTTTAAAGAAAAAAAATTTACAAAACTTAGGTTATCCATTTATTTTTGTGTTATTTATCACAATTACGGATAATTCTATTAAACTAATGACAACTGTCACAATCACTTGATTTTTAATTTAAAATCATCTTAAATTCTAAATTTGATTTAGTAACAGGTAAAAAGGTTTTAATAATTCTAGTAGTGGAAAAAATTGTATATAGACCACAATAGAGAAGATGATTATACAACTTTGGTATATAATATACTATTATCGTACATTACATGCATGCCCAAACTTAATAATACTATGTAATGGTTATATGTTTTCAAAATTTATAACTAACAACAATTCTGTTTTTATTTGTTTACACAACACAAGTTGCAAAGTAACAAAAAATCTATAATTCGATATTCCAAAAATCAAAAATCACTTTTAGACATTTTCAGTTTTGCAAGACAAATGTATAAATAAAAATAACTAAAAGAAATAAATATGAAATCCACATAAAAATTTTGTGTTGCTTTAGAAATGTGAGAACATGCAGATACGCTTGCCTCATTTGACGCTCTTTATTATTTGAGTTTGACGAAACACCAATCCTTTATTTTCAATAACCTAAAATTTACAACACAATTAACGTATAAACTCGATAGTTTAAAATATGCGTAGGTATATATATGTATAACATAATTATCCTTTCAAGAAATACTAACAGAACAAAGTATGTTCTTAAAATAATAAAAACATTTGCATACGTTACGGTTATTGTTATTATAGTGAATATTATGACAAGTTGAAATGAAACCATTAGGGTGTAAAAAATATTTCTGTGTATATTCACTGCCACTTCATCCATATTTGGTCTACGTAAATCTAAGGTGTGACGTTTGATTCTGAACTTTTGTTTACTCCAATTAACACAGTTACATTTCATTATTTTGTTGGCACAAGAAAATTAAAAAATACAGACAGAAAGTTGGATAAATTACGGATTTCATGTAGTCTTTATGTCATTGGCAAAACAAACTAATTTAAACTTACATGGCGTTTATTCAATAAAATATAAAGAAAAATGTCAATTTTGTACAGATTTAACTTTTTTTATTGGCAGATTTGTCAGAAAGTTTACGTTAGTTTACGTGCTTGAAATGGTGAAGCGTTACTATTTAAGTTTTTCTGCTACAAAAAATTATTGTAAATTTGAAAGAAGAATTCCTTTATTTAATACTTATTACGTAATTCTGAAATTAAGTCGTCAGGTGTTACTTTTCTATTTGAGTAGGTAAAAGACTTTTTGATAAATACGACGCTCAATTATTTTGAATCGACTTCTTAAAAATGACATAACAAAGAAGAACTGGAAAAAATAGGTAATAGAACATAATTCCATTATGATTGGTGTTTATCGGTCGTAAAAAATGAACAGAAATAGTAACTATAAACTAACGTATAAGAGCGTTTTAATAAAATCAACGAAGGAAAAGGATAAACAAAATCGTAAAATCTCCAGAAAAAGCTCAAGTTAATAAAACGCTGATGTAGACATTAAGAAGAAATCGTTTAATTAAAATAAAAATTAGAAAAAGGTGTTTTTACATAATTAAAAGACACATGTTCGACTTTGAATTTAATTTTTAGCCGCCGCCGGTCCGTGTCATAAACGTTCTAAAAATGTCAGTCATGTGTTTTATCAGCAATAAGTAAAACTGCTTGTGCTTATAGTCAACACGTGGACCCGTTTTTATTGACTTTTCGAAAATTAGACATTCCATTCCGTTCGTTTCAGTTGTGTTTAATCCTAGTATTTCGACCTAAACAAACATAGTCACGCTTAAAAGCTTATTATATGCATCTGTGTGTATATGTTGGGACTTTCAGCTGCTCCTATGTTAGCTCTTTCTCAATACACTTTCTGTTTTACAGTTTCTTTAAATAATATTTTTAAAGGACCACACGCGTGAGGTAATTTTAGTTTTCATTTTAAAAGCTCGCGGTTACTAAAATTTAAATAATCTTTTTTTTTTCATAACAAATGTTGAATAGATTTTTGTAGTTACGAGAATTGGCTCGGTAATCTTCCAATATACAAAAGAAACGTAGAGGGTGAACCGACATAATCAACGTCTATTGTTAACAAATAATAATCTACTTTAGTTATGAAAATAACAATTGAGGGATATTAGAGAGCGATTATTCTTTTGTTAAGATGAACACTCCATCGAGGCGTAGATTACAACTAAAATGCGTTATATCCAATGATTCGATGATTTTGGTGACTTTTCAATATTCGTTAAATTGCGAGTAATTTTTCTTTCATTTGTCTAAAAATAACCCTCGTTGAAAAGACAAGTCGATAAAGAGCGAAATTGGAGTAACCATGTTAGTTAGTTAGGGAAGATTGTGGGGTAAAGATTGACACAGCAAATGGCGAAAGATAAAAAAGAAGAGGGGCGATGTAGTGCTTTTGGCGTATATCTAACTGCAGTTGCAGCACCAAGTAGTGATAACAAACAGGAAATGAACGGCATTAAACTAAGATCTCTCGAATGTGTTCACGCCGCATCGTTCGAACCATTTTGTTATATAAATTACGTGTTTTCACATTCGATAACAAGAAAAATTGCTTAGTGGATTTTGACAGAAGTTTTTGTTAATTAAGGAAACCGGTAATAAGCGCCGCCACGAAACTCATGAATAAATAATTAAACAATATTTCGTTTATTTATTTTGAAGCTGTCAATTAAGATAAAGCAATATCTTCTTTACAATGAGCATATTTGAAGAAATCAGTTGTTGAATACTTTCAATAAGATTAAAAAAAAAATTAATTCAATAATATTAAGATAAATTGTAGTTGTTGTGTCAATATGTCAAAATTGTTTAATCTTCTTTTGTTAACTGGATTTAACTCTTTACATTTATACAAGTTGATATTTAAATGTCAATATGTATTGCATGCGGTTCTTATATATTAACTGTCAATCTACATAATCGAGCTTGACATGTAATACAAAAAAAGCAATTAATAATAAAGCAGGTGGTTTAATGGGATTTTCTGCTTGATATTGTATAAACAGAACGTTAATAACCAATTACATATTGTGCCAAATAAAACAAGTAAAGAAGCAAAATTAAGTGAACGTCATAGCACTTCTATTTTATTTTGATGCCCTGCACGCACAAACAGCTTTTCGGGTGTTTGTACTAAAACCATATTAAAATTAAAAAAAAAAAATTTTAAATATTTTTATCTAAATTTAATAACTAATGTTTAACAAATATTTAAAGTTATATTAAGAGACGTAGAAATATTGTTTTGTAGTTTTCTCTGTAACGTTCCCCGTAACTTCAACAGTTACGACAAAATTTACTTAACATAAAACAAACGCATAACAAATAAATGAATTAATGCACCAGCCAGCTCACAAAAATATTTATTCAAAACACACATTAAAAACAAACTAAATAAGAGCAATGAGAAATTTTCATGTTTATTAAATTAGAGTCGTGGGAATTCTAACGTTTCTTAAGATTAAAATTTTAACTTGATAATCACAAAAGTTTTATAAATTGGACGCCACAATATTTTTTATCTATGAAGTTTCCGTATTTATCCTGATTGATCTAATATTCGTACAGATCCATTAACCAAAACATCGTAAAAAAACGTAACGTATGATAATCTTCATTCGCAACATCCAACTCAAATTTCATCAGACGTAACACATGAATAATTATCGATTTTCACTCATAAAAATCATAATTCGTAGCGGAAATTCTTCGTAAAAGCGACGTTGTGACTAACATCAAACGTGCAGCGTAAACCATATCTCAATATCGCATTTCAAACATCAAAATCGTAAAAAGGCATACGTATCCAAACCAAATTTTCGTAACCATAAACGAATTCACACGTACACAAATCAAAAAGCATCGAATAAATCAGAGAGCGTAGTCGTATATCAAAAACAAAAACTTCCAGTTCAGAGGTACCAAAAAATTGCGCAGCTTTCTATTTGGGTGTGGTCATCATGTGACTCATTGGAATGACGTAATATGATGCAATTCCCGTAAATTGTATACTTAATTCTTTTTCGAAGATTTGAAACCAAGAATCATAAATTAAAAAAACTAAAACGTAAATTGCGATGAATTACACAATGCGGATAAAAAAAAAATAATTTTCACCATTAAGGCAAAAAAATCACAAACACAAATTCAACAAGTGGTCATTCCACTTTTTTAGCACACAAAAAAATGTCCGCTTCGCCTCATTGCGAAACGTAAGATGCCGAAGGATGACTTAGTACTTAAGAAGAAGGCTCATAACGCATGTGCACTGCGTCAAATGCATTGCACAAAAGAATTTACATAAACAGCGAACACAAAAATGTTAAATCAAAATTAAACGTATTCAATCGTAAAAAATGTTACATCTCTTAAAACTTGTTTCGTACTTTGTTTAGTATTATTATTTTGCTGTTTAGTTGCCTCATTTTTTACGTTATCTACAATTTTTAAAAAAAGTTGTGTAACTTGCATATAAAAAACTTTTGTTCGTAGTAGTTAGTTAGAGTCTGATCGCTATGTTATGCATATGCTGTTATAATTCGGATAATTTGTTGACCACGTTTTTATACTGAGGACCAAGTTAAATTTTTTTTCTCAAAGTGGGTGGGATTGAAACCCATGATCCTTGATTGCAAAAGTCGTCAATTCTAGGCCCTTACTCATTCGGCAACATTCCCCTCAAAATTTTCTTTCATGGTTTTAGTTAACGAGGTCAGAGCACCTGTCAGAAGTATATCTTAGGAAATTTTTTTTACTAGGTTTTAAGTTCCTAGGCATACTGTACGTCAATATTAGGTTTAAGGCTTGTCCGCAAAGAAATTGTGGTCCAAGTATATTAAATTATAAGCAGGAAAGATACTTTGTGTAGCGGATTAATCGATTCTGCCGATAGGACTGCTGCTTACTCCAAAACTTGTTCGACATCAAATGTTTTAATATTCTGATATAAACGACATTCCCATTGATTTTAACGCCAAAACACAGCTTGCTGGAAAAGGACTGGCTGTCATTGTTTCTGAAAAAACTTAACGATTTATCTCTATCTGATTATTTCACAAAAATTTCTAAAATTATGGCAAGATTGGATATTACAGATAAATCTCAAAATATTTTTAATATGGACGAGAATCTAGAGCCAGAATTTTGCAATAATTTACCACATGGATTCATTGTAAAAATGGCTCCGTAAGGGTCTATACTACACTTCTTGTGTTTGATAGAGCTTCTAACTCTTGATAAAGCTGTATTTCGCACATTGGGACTAGGAGCGTTTACGATATTGGGATACTTACCCTTAACAAAACCTAAATAAGGCCATATTTGATATAATTCTATCCTGTGTTTGGCCCAAGCACATGATGCTAGAAAATATTATCAGATGATTTAGAAGTACATGATTGTTCCCTCTAAATCTTTATGCAATACTCGATGCAGCTTTTGCACCTTCTTTACGCGAGCCATGTTTGATGCAATCATCGGAGAGCGTAATGGGCACACCGAAAGGATAAACGAAAGCCTTCTATCAGCAAAAAGTGATATTTGTAGGCAGCTAGAAAAATCAATCCAGTTTGTCAACAATCTTCTCCAGTTACTTCAACGTCAGATGAGGAGATTTCTTCAGTCGATGATGTTCTATTGGCAGCTAAAGCAATCAATGCAGTGTCTTATCAATGTCCTCCAGTTACAATAAATAAGTATTTTTAAGAACTACATTCGACTCCCACTGATGGAAAAGATAAAGCAGTGGAAAGCAATAGGCGTAAAGCTTTATTATGTTAAAAATTAGTAGTTCAATTCGCGAGTATAAAAATTTCTCTTCAAGTATAAAATTTGTCCTTAGAATTCCCTACTCTTTCGTCAAAATTGTCAAATTTTAGACAGCTCTTTTAACTTCACTTCCTGTAAGATCATCGACGAGCTCTGTACTTTTACGCCCGGTGCAACCTTCACCTTTAGATCGTTTCACGCGAATATGCAATTACATTTGTAAGGCTGAATCGAGATAAGTGGTGTAAATTTTTGTTTATTGGGGGTTTAATCTGATTCTGTGCTAATTGTCTGTAGCGGATTTTGGTACCCACCACATGTTTACCGTTATCGCTGAAGATAACTAGCAGGTGGCCTAGTTGGAAAACTTCCGTGACGTCACGTTATTGATAACGTTATTTCTTATACACCGTCAAAGGTTGGAAACCTTCAGGATTATCCCTCTGTTGGAGATGAACTACGACAAAAACTGAGAAAACTTATGCTGTTAAGTCGAAGGAAAACGCTGCGCATTTGCGTTCGTAAATGATTGGATGCTAAAAGGGACCTTTTGCTTGTGTTAACATTATATGCTCGTTTATACTGGGCTTAATATTACTTTTTAGGTAACTCAAGTACGGAATTAGCTAATCCCCCTACTAGATAAAACCTAATTGTAAGGATTACTATTTAAATTTTTTTTGATGCGTGCTTCGGTGGTCATGTCGTTTATAACCGTACGTGCATGCTAGGTTAACACAATTAATAATATTTTTGTGTTTCCCAAACTCATATGCAGTGCGCGTTGAGTCTCGAAGGCTTTGTTTGTCTACGATTTTAAAATTTGCGAATATAAAGTCAGACGTTATGTTTATGTAAAAGTTTAGACCGACAGGGTTAGCTTGTTGTACAGTGTGTTGCTCACTATTATAATCAATTCAACCCACGTATCTATATTTGCAAAAACTTATATTGATGTACCTTCTTCACCGTCTGTGATAAAATAAATATATATTCTGTGTTATTACTTTGGTGGTGTTATTTATTCTTTTCCAGCTACGGGTAGAGTTAGACGGTATCTTCCTAATTTAACCTTTAATCGTCTTGGCGCCTTTTTTAAATTTACTTTATAATTTCGCATCACAAAACCTGCGATCCCTCTCCGAAAAAACTGTGCTAACCGTTGCTTTATTTTGTTACAAAAAGACCAGCGTAACAATTTATTATTGGCTGCCCAACTCGAAAAACCTGATTTTTTGAATTACAAAGCTCAGCAAATAAGAAAAAACCTTTTCTCTGAGAAACCTGGTCAATCACCCAAGGGATCTTCAACTCCAATAACTTGCAGTTCCATCAACCTCCAAACAGCAAAGTGTTGTCCCTCGGTCTATTAAACAAACCACGCAGAACTCACGGTTATGTGAAGCTTGTGTAACAGAGGACCAACTTGACATGCAAATAACCGTAAAATGTTTAACTTGGTTCCATGAGGCATGCGTTCGCCTCGAGCCTGATGATGATAAAGATTTTGAGTGTTGACTTCTTTTTGCATTTATGTATTTTTTCATTTTTGTCTCGTGAAATAAATTAAACCACAACTGTGGGTCATATAATTCGACCATATTGGTAATATAGCCCTAGTGTAGTGTCAAGAATGTTTACATATAAATCTATTACGAATTATTTCTGACCAAGCTACATTACATAGGAATGTCAGCCACATTATGATTTAAAAAAAGTGCCTTAAAACATTCAAGCTTAATTAAAAACAAAATTAAGGTGGGCTATATTTGCTTCCACTACCTTATAACAAATTATAAATTCATTTAATTTTATTTATCATTACAATTTCATCCAATAAATAAAATAAAATCTATTAAAGCAATAAATTTGTTAACTAAACCTGATTTTAAGATAAATTATAAGCGATTACATTCATTTTTTTAAGCTTAATCCTAATTTTTTCTTGTGAGTCAAAACGCGAAGTTAAACTCAGTTTTTGTCGTTTTTTCGTTTGTGAACACAAAGAAATTGACGTTTTAAAAGACATTGCAGCTTGCATATTTAGAACCCTAATTGCCAGTTGTAACAAATCGGCAAAGACTAAGTTTATTTTGTTTTGGCTCACAAAGACAAACTATGACTACGCCTAATAACGCTGGGTGTTTTATTACGACGCGGACTAAACCACAATTTGTATATCAAATCGTTTGTAAATGATAAAAAGGATTCTTTTCACCGCCAAAAGTCTGTGTTTATTAACACATTTAATCTCGCATCCTTTCCGCTCACAAAAAAAGTGGCAAGTACATTTTTTTAAAGTTTTTTGTTTAGTGCATTTGAGGTTCAGTCATTCAGGTCGATTTTATTGTCGTGTGTTTTGAGTGCACTATATAATTTATTACTTCCGACTTTTATATTACGCTCGTTTGCTTTAGTCATTTCAGTTTTGTTATCATTTGATAATTTTTACGTTTCTTGTGAGAACAATTTTTCTTGGTTATTCATGTTTAATTACGTTTTACGTGTGTACCTTTTGCATCTCTGTTTGTTGCATTTTTGATCATATGTTATTTTCTTTTGAGAGTTCTGTAAGCAGAACGTGTAGAAGATAACGCGGGTGTTAATAAGGCAATGATAATGTAATAATTCCGGAACGAATATTATTGAGAACTATGAGCTGACGCGTAACGCGACGGGTGTTTGAACCCCTAAAGATCGTTAAGCTGAGTTCAAAAATTTTCGGATATGCCAAGTAGTTCTTCAGGTAATATGGGTTTTCGCTAAGTTTATGTTTGGGTGATGTAGAAACATACTCTAAATTTGCGGCTAAATAAATATAATATCCATTCAAACAGTCATCGCCTCCTTGAATAATTTTTACTCACCGTTCGAGACTGAACTTACAGTCTAGCTTTTGGGTCCAGTCACCCGCAGCATTCATCAGGAAACAAAATTATCTCAGGTATTTACGAATTACGTTTATTGCAAAAGATTTCATTGTATTTAAATTTGTGTTCAGTGTAACTTGAGAATTTTAAACTTATCAAAGTGAATTTTATTCCTAATTTTGACTTATGTAAATTCGTCAATTACATAAAACATTAATGTAATGATTGATTTGCCGTCGGTGAATAAATAAGATTTGCGTCATTTTTTACTGCGCTTTTAATATCTTAGTAAGTACGTTTTGAATAGCATTGTTTTAAATTACATACGTCGCAATTTTACGTTTAGTGTTTCTTTGTTTAATTTTTTACGTTTGTTTGCTCACCTTATTAATAGGTAACCATGCAGTTTTATTCATTTTTTTTTAAATTAAATTTCAACGCTTGTATTTTGCAGTTTTATCTTACGTTCATGTAAATTTTATTTAAATGAAATTTATTTTGCTTGTTTCTTAAGTTTAATTAACTGTTTTCTTAAGTTGCTTATTTTAATTTGTCTTATAAATTTGTAAATTTTAAATGTACCAAAGCCTTTTAATCACACCGCGTGCGCGTTGATGTGTTATAATTTTAGATTTATGACGTTACAACCCTAAATGTAGGTTCATTAAGAGTTACAACCTTATGGGCTTCTAGGTGATCAAGGATCTAGAAGCTAATTTCATCGTGTTCTTGATTAGCGTCCAAACCGATTTTGAGTATCTAACGAAATAGTTACAAATTTCTATTCTGAGCTTACCACCGCTGAGCACCTAGTAAAAACCTCGTGTTGACAATCAAAAAATTTTAATTAATAAAAAATTCATTACTATATGCTGTTTACTTTATTCTACGCACTCTGTTAAATTTAATATTGTCCATAACTACTTAACTATTGAGTTTGAAGCCAAAGTTTATGCGGCAGTTTCGCCTTGTTCAAGAAATATGATCTTAAGCTATGGCCATCGAGTCACGGGTTACCTTGTATATTACAACATTTTAAACTTATTCATATTTTTTGCAAAGCCAAACGTTTAAACTTCAGAATTGCAGTATTATGTAATTCTATACTTATGACAATTCGTTATGTTGTTTTTATATTTATACGTAATTAATAAACGTTTTATATAAACACAGTTGAAACGTTTTTAATTAAATTGGCTATATCAAAGTTTCTCGTTAGGAAGGGCAAATAAACCACTCAAGATTTTTTTATGGCGACGTTTCGTGTAACGATGTGTGCACTTCTTTAGGCCAACGATACGTCGTTGCACAAAATGTTGCCATAAAAAAATCTTGAGTAGTTTATTTATTGCTCCTAACGAAAAACTTTGATATAGTGTTAAAAACCTCAGCTACATCAATGATGCACGGAAGCTCCAAAAAAATGTGTGGCGCATATTTCAACTAACGTTTTGAAATTACTTATACAGATGACAACAACTGTTACATATTAACCAATTAAAAATAAATGTTTTTTGTTCAAATAACCGCTTCAAATACTTGCAATGTTGTCGCTAGTACTCGGCTAGTACCATGATTTTTCTATCCTTCATCGACTTTCTTTGTTTATGCAGATCTTAGCTCACCTGCATTCAACAAACAAAAAGAGCTTATTGTAGATAATATTTATCTATAATACTGATATTATTTTAAAAGTTTGTACAAAAAACATTTAGTATGTATCTAGTGGTAACACGATATTTCTATTATAATTTTTTTTTATATAAACATATCAGTTATACAAATTGTAACCAATTTTTGACCAAATTTGACAAAATAATGTACAATTTGAACTTTTTTTCTTTGTATTTCTATCCAAAAACTACAACAATATAATAAAAGTAATAAAGTGTACAAAAATCTCTTACTCTTCCATATTATGGGTTGTTGTCAAAGTCTCCAGAATGTAACAGAATGTTTTAGTCACATTAAACGAATTTAATAACTATGTGGTTTTGAACAAATCATAAACGCAAAAGTAACTGTATCTTTAGATTAATATTAAATGAAGAAGAGAAGAAGAAAATGCAGAATATACAAAAGAGTAAACTAGCGGCTACTTACTTTACTTCTAGGGTTGAACAAACGCAGGCTAAGGAAAAGACTGAGACTTATGTTTCAATAACCTTAGAACGATTATTTAAACGAGTTTTTCAAAAAAATCGGATAGAGAAATAACGGGTCGTATCAAAGAAGGCATTGCTGCCTACTTATTTCTATTAATTAGAGATACTTTGTCAATTTTCATTCATAACGTTCCGTTTACTAATAAAAGTTAAAAAACAAAAACGTAAATTTTTGTAATCTACGAACTCTTGCTACAATTGTTTTTGATAGTAAAATACATTAAAATCAATCTACAGTATTGAAAACCTTATCCGTCAAAGAAACAAAAAAAAAGTAAGAAAACTAGCAAGATATGAAATGAATACCAACTTGTTCCTGAAATAAAAGCAAAGACATTTGGCAACCACGCATCTAAACAGCCGAACCGAAATGTAACTAACAATTCAGCAACTTAATCGATGTACAGCGAAATGTTCCTAAATGAATTAAAATGTTACTAAATGACATTTAAGCACAGTTAATTTAAAATTCGCAAAAATGGAACAGTAAAATTTGTAATCATATTACGCAGCAGTCTAATATTTACTTAAAGCAAAGTCACCTACAGGTTGTTTACAAATTACGCAAACTCTACATAACAAAACAGGATGTTATCAGAATTATTACATTAGACATGCCAATGCAAGAAAACACGCCGAAGGTAAAATGTTTTATCGACAGTACCAAATCGACATTCTGGAAAAAATTGTCCCAAAATGATGGAATGGTTTCTGTTTAAAATTATTATTGATAAACATTAATTAAACGTTAAATAGACATGAGATAGAAGTTAAGTATTTTTTAGTAAGATTTACCAATTTTTATACAATGCTGCTTAATTAATTAACAAAAATTACGACCTTATTTTGATAAAATGATAATAGTTTAGCTTCACCACTATTCAAATTTCTCTCTTATTTTATTTTCTAAACAGCCTAATACATTAATTAAATCAAAGAGATGTTGTGATAAAATTTTCGTATCAGTATGTAATCAACGTTAATGCAAAAGTAGCGCAACTTCATGAAAACATTTCTAACTTTAAACAGAAAGTTTCTAACGTATGAACCCTTTTGAAAAGAAGTTGAAACTTAAAAAATTAAATTTTAAATGAATTTATTGAATTAAAGCTTAAACCTTATTTTAGAAACGTTCAAATATTTGTAAAAAAAATAGAAAAGATATTTAATTTCAAATTTTGAAAATATTTTTTTTACATTTATTATTACCTAATTAATTTTATATGATATAAGTATGCAATTTTAATTTCTAAAATAAGACAGGTTCTGAAAACGGTTCATCGTGTATCCAAAACGTACCAGTTTCTTAAATTTCGTTTCAATCTTTGTATTTCAGTAAAAAAAATGTTTAAACAAAATATGTAACACGATTGCGGTGAAAAATTTTACGCAACAAAATGTATGTAACAAAGTTTTCTTTAAGATTTTTATATCAGTACATAATTCTAAGTAATTTAATTTTTTACTTTTGTCAAAAATAAGTTTACATTTGGCACCTATCCAGTCAAAAATGTTTCTAACATTAAAAAAAAATTTTTTACTTTATAGATTTTGTGTTTTTAGTTAGTTTTGCAGAGTTTTACATTATTTTTATGTATAAATCGTTGAATAATTTAGTTTGTTTAAAACTTAAACGCTGATGTGAACAATATACGATAATAAGTATTGATTTCCAACCTAGCAATATTCTAAATTGAAAACCGCCATGTTTTCTAAATCAGGATAATTGACGCAGTCAAAAGCTTAATTAAACTCAATAAATAAATTCCAACAATTGGTATACTACCACAACCAACATTTTTTAATAAAACTACATGAAACTTAAAACATCGAATTATCAATGGAAAACCCATTATTCTTGAATGTTTGATATTTATACTTCCAGACATTTAAAACCCTTGGTAGTAACACAACAACAATATTCTATTCTAGGAGAATCAATCATAATTTTTAGATTAAAAAAATGTATTCATGGAAATTCCTATTATTGTAATGGCGAGTTTATTTGTATTACGATCCTTCTAACTATAAAATTGACAAACATTTCATTAGGACTAGAATTAAATTACTATTTCTTAAATGGCATTCATCGATGGCTCTTAATTATTTTAATGCAAACAAACGTTAATAATAGTACTTCTGCTATTTATAATCAAGTGTTGATTTAACCGAAGAGATAACCCTTTGGAAAGGTTTACTGACGCACCTGAGTTTATTGATTACTTCATTGCGTGAATAAAATTTATATGCAAATATTATTTATACTCGTATTTATAAGTGAGGCTTGTACAAATAAACTTAGTAAAAACGCATAAAAATAAATAATTTTATTTGAAATATCTCATACCACCCACATTTGGTAGATGGAACAATATTCTTTGTATCGGTTATGCTACCGGTTTATAAAGCAATGATAAAGTGGAAATAGGTAATACATTGCGCCGGTATCTCTAATCTTGACATTTTGTTTTACATGCAGCTTACCAGCATACAGATGCTAGATTATGGCAAAAACTCGACTTTCTGTGCGGTTTACATTAAATTCTACTGTCAGGATTTTTTTACCAACATCAATTAAACTTACCATTTGCGTATGCAATTATTGCGACCATATACATAATCAAGTAATACGAATCCATCATGAACACTTCGTAACATTTTATATCAAACAAAAAATTATCTCTATTACCAACATTTTTTTAAAATTTTAATCGCGTTGAATTTTTTTAGTTAAAAATACGAAATATTAGAATGTCTCCGGCACGAAACTCACTTCCTAAAAGCTTGCGCATGACTAACCCGGAATCCGGAGTCCGGACTTGCTTCAATTCGTTTCAGTTTTCGGTTGCAGCTTTCGGTGCAACTTCTGTTTGTACCAGCGCACTACGACTTTTCACACAAAACAAAATTCGACCCCTATTGCTATTTATCCAAACGGACTTCTACATAATTAACACAGATAGAACTTTTTTACAGTACGAAATCAAATTTTAAGTTGTTGTTTAAAGACGCCATCATTCAAAATGTATGCATAAAAAAACCACAAATACATTTCAGATTGTTTCGGAATACATTTATTATTTACTTTATTCTGAAAGTTTATTTCAGTTGGGGAATTCTCTCGTGTACGTCTTACACGGTGTAGTTGGCATTTAAAATATTTATTTTGACGCCTTTCCTTCAAAACTGAAAGCTTCTATTTTAAATTGCAAGAAACACAATATTTCTTTGAAAATTTATTGAAATAGTTTGCGTAAGTGCAAAACGTAGTAAATGTAGACATTTAATTACACCCTAAGAGATTGTTACTCAATATTAACAATTTTTTTAAATTTCAAACTAAATCAGTTATTTCAGGTAACAAGAGAAGATTATACATAACTTACAACATATAAAAAAATTAGCTAACGTTATTAAAAAATTAAATAATTGTTGTCTTAACATGTTTCTGGAGAATGCTTGTATAAAATATAAAAATTAATTCTAATGATAAGGAAATAGTTACTATAGTAAAATCGTAACTAAAATTAAGTGAGACACCATAGATAAAGTCACTGAACCCTATTTGTTGTAATCTGGTCAAGCACTGAATTTAAACGTCAGACAGTACTTTAAATTTTTGTTAAATCGTAAATTGCTCTGCGTGTTAAGACAGAAAATATTTGAAGCTGCTGTTAAATTCGCGAAAGAGAGAGAATTTACCAAATACAGTGCTAGTCGTTTAATAGAATTGGAACTCTGGTGATAACAATAACCAATTTTAAACAAAATCTGATATTCAAAAAAAAATACTAGTATTAGGTATTAAATTATAGCATCAATACAAGCAAAAAACGTCCAAATAGAACTTCTAAGAACTACATATTTTCTCTCAGTATGCTGACATTAAAAATAAAAATAAATACAAAATAATGTTATTGTTTTACAATTGAATTAAAAGCAAACTTTTGTTTACCATTATTACGTTTTAGTTATTTGAAAGAAAAATGATTTACTAGCACATTCAGCTTATCAAAACCTTATTCATACAAATAGATAGTTAAATAGATTTTTTTGACCTTCTCAAAAATTGTGATAAATAAAAAAAATGTTTTAGATGCAAACAGCTGCTACAAACATCTAGCTAGTGTAAACGCTACCTGTGCTAGCTCACTTTGATAACACCCGATACAAACGAGTCGTATTCAAACCGTAATCAAGTAACAATAAATAAGGGTACTTACAATCAGTTCACGCCCCACTAGATCTAGAATGGCTCGTAAAACACATCCATAAAAGTTGAAACAAAATTTAATCGGACAGGTATCACAAAGACAAACGTGTTCTTATCAGGTAAATTAATGCGTCAAACTTTGCATTACTCTGTAGAGGTCAAAATAATTGCTGTGGTATTCACCAGTTATTTAACAAATCACACAGCGATTCTAATTAATAATATCTTATACGACTTTCCAAGTATGTAGTAGATATCGAAAATCAACACTAATTAGTCAAGAAATTTTGCCATGGGTAAGTCAACCCCACACGAACGTAATAGATAAAAATTAGAAATAAACTCCACATGGAACTAGTAAGGGTGGCTGTACACGCTCAAGCATACTTTAACGTTTGTAGTATAGTTTTGAACAAGCATTATTATTGAACAAGCGGATTGAGAGTTGATTAAAATTTCATAATGCATGGTTGTACAAGTAATAGATTGAACGTGTGTACCAAGGTAATGCAAAGTTGTGCCAATTTGTCAGTCTAGAGTTGAGTTCTTAATGTTATATACAGTTTTTGAATCTGATCATATTTCATTCTTATCATCACCATTGAAGAAAAGAAAGTTAGTAGTGAAGCGAAAAGTTTATTGGAAGACTTTATTTGTGTATACAAAAATAATCCATGTCTACAATGTGTAAAATCAAAAAATTATCACAATAAGGCCAAAGAGATGCTGCGTACGATATGTTGCTACAGCAATATAGACATAGATCTAAATGCTAACAAAAATGCAGTAGTAAAACAGATCAACGTTTTAAAAACCAATTACAGAAGAGTAAAGAAGAAATTTGACTACTTTTGACACACTGGTATAGACAAAGTATAAGTACGTTCACTTTAATACTACCACTTGTTTGCCTTTTTGGATGCTCAGGAAACTTCAAAAAGCTCTTCATCAAACTTAGAAATTTAATAAGTAGGTATTTAATATTTAATTTAATTTTTTTTATATGCACATAAAAATTACACATACGCTTCTCAAAAGACATACAACAAAACATTGATAAGTTTACATATCTTTATTTTAAATTAAAATTTAGTTTAGTTTCCAAAGGTTTTGTCCATTAACCGAAAAGTTGTTACGTGCGAAATTTTCACAACGGAGTACCCTGTGTATCGACTTAAAAATTAGTTTCTGGTTTTGACGCCCTCTGCCGACCTTGTTGGTTACTGCGAGGCCATTTTGAAGCTGTCAACTACGTGAGCCGGTCGGTGTCGAGAATCTTGAACTGATTCCTAAATTTTTAAGGGCATTCGTTGTGATGAATACGAATTTATAAGGCAATTACGAATTTATTACAATTCGTTCGGCACAGGGTAAGATATTTTGTCTCCAGTTTATTAAGATTCCTTCGTAATTTCTGTATTAATGTAATAGCCGGTTCCACCACGTTTCAATCACCTGTTCGCTTCCATAAGGAATAATGATGCAGAAGTACGATTGATAAATACCGCTACCGAACTTATAAGCTTTTGGGAGGGCATACTACTTAAACGAAAACGAGGTCTCGACGAGTAATGCGTCGGAGATGCTAATTTGTGGACAATAATCGATTGTGTTATCAACCACCTGTTCGTAATTACAACCTACAGCATTCGATACAACGGGTTCTTATATCGCATTTAATGAATTATTATTACTGATTTTGTAGTTTTCTTTTTCGTAAGTTATGGTGTGACACTAATTGCTTTTCAATAATTATTCTAGGCTGCCGGTGGGAAAACGTTTTCTTTACGCAAGCAAGCACTGGATGGGGTAAGCCAATTTGATTATATTTTTTTTGCTGTTATAAAAGTCACTCACGAAACTTTGATTACTGTCGGTGTCTGTAATTACGTTTATTGTTTACATACCAATAAGGTAGTTTCAAATATCATTTAGGGTGTATCGCATGCTGAGAGTAGAAAATAGTTATTACGAAATTTACTTTGCTATCTCGATGTAATTTAACTATATGCTTTGTGTGCTGCCGATATGTCTGGCATTTATGAATCGAGAAATTAGACAATACTCCGGTTAACCTTTTATGTTGTTACTGTAATATTTATATTTATATTGTATAGTTATAGGTTAAGCATTAATAGATCACGTTAATTTGTTAATTGTCTTTATTATATTAATTATGTGTAACTCACTTATAACCTGTGTGTGGTCAGCTTGGTGGCTATGAGGTCGATGGGATGTGTCTCCACTTACGACATCTCCCTTCCTTTTTTTTTTTTTAAATTTATATTTCTATTCCGTAACAATATAGAAATTAAACATATTACATTATGTAATCTTTATATATTACCGGTGGCTTCACCTTTCTGCCACTTTTCGTCCTTATTACTTTATTATTGTTTAAATTATTGTCATTACTAATAATAGGGTTAGTCACATCTGCATTATTACAATTAGCGTCATTTCTAATGCTAGAGTTAGTCATATTTGAATTAACACTTGCTTCAGTTATTGTCTCATCCAAATCCTTGCACATTTTATACTCGTTACTTGTATGTTTCAAATGTATTGAATTTCTTCGTAAGATGTTTCCTCTCTGATCTTGTATTATATATGATCTTGGGGTTTCATTTTCTTCTATTATTTTGGCAGGTTCCCATATCTTTTCCCTTTGTACCAATGCATTTTCTCCTGGCTTAAAACTATTTCGGAGACGAGATGTTTTATCATAATTGGCTTTATAACGTTGTTGATTTTTCATTATACCTTGATGAGCATCTGTAATTACTGCAGGTTTTAATAGTGCACTGTGAATTGGTAGTTTTGTTCGAGTTCTGCGGCTGAATAATATTTGAGTGGGTGTAATATTTAATCCTGTAATAGGAGAATTTCTGAATTCTAATAATGCAATTTCCAGATCTTGTCCTGTGTATTGACACTTCTTTAACATTTTCTTAGCCGTTTGCACAGCCCGTTCACTTTGTCCATTACTTCTTGGATATCTTGGCGAACTTGTGATTATTCTAAAATTCCAGTCACTTGCAAATTTCTTGTATTTCCACGAATTAAAAGGCATATTATCACTTACAATTGTATGTGGTATTCCATGTGTTGCAAAAATTTTCTTCAATTGTTTAATGACCTCTTCAATTGTCTTGTTTTCAACTTCCAATATTTCCAACCACTTGGAGAAATAATCTTGAATTACTAAATATTGCTTTCCTCCAAAGTCCATGAAATTACATCCAATCTTGTTGAACGGAAGATTTGGAATATCGTGTAATATTAATGGTTCTTTTACATTTGTTTGTGAATATCTTTCGCACACACTACATTTGGCAATAATATTTTCTATGTCCTTCATAATACCCGGCCAGTACACAATTTGTCTAGCTCGTTCTTTTGTCTTGCTTATTCCAAAATGAGATTCATGTAGCATTTTTAATATATAATTTCTCAGTTCCAGTGGTACAATTAATCTACGGTTCAAAAACAGTAATTTTTCTTCAAGTGTTATTTCATTTTGTAATTTAAAATAAAATTTTACATTATCTTCAACTTGATTGACACACTTTGGCCAACAATTAATATAATACTGTTTCAATTTAGACAAAACTACATCATTTTCAGTTGCTGTTTCGAATTGTTTCCTTTTTTCGTCTGTAATATTTAAACCACTGCTTAATGAATGAACCACTTCACTTATCCATTCATCCTCACATTCAGTTACATTTCCTAAATTTGATCTCGACAACAAATCTGCAATATACATATACTTTCCAGGTACGTATTTAATATTTATATCATATTTTAAAAGCCTAGTTATCATTCTTTGTAACCTGGACGAATTTATGTCACACACATTTTTATTTATTATGCTAACAAGAGGTTTATGGTCAGTATTTACAGTTATTTTCTTACCATAAATGTAGTTGTGGAACTTTTTCGTTGCAAACACAATTGCCAATAATTCCTTGTCTACCTGCGCATAATTTTGTTCTGTTGGTGACAATGATCTAGACGCATATGAGACTGGTTTTCCTTCCTGTAATAAACAACATCCCAATCCATTACGTGATGCATCAGTCTGTATTGTCGTTTCTTTTTTAAAATTAAAATTGGTAAGTACCGGAGCTTTTGTGATTTTTTCTTTTAGCATCTTAACTGTTTCAACATGTACAGGTAACCATAGAAAGTCTGCTTTACTTTTTAGTAGTTCTCTCAATGGAGATGAAATTTCAGAAAACTCAGGTATAAATTGCCTAAGAAAATTAATCATTCCTAAAAAAGACTGTACCTCTTTTTTGTTTTTTAGATCCTGCAACTCCATTATAGCTTGTACTCGATCTGGATCAATACTTAATCCTGTACTTGAAAATACATGACCTAGATATTTAAAAGATTTAACCTTGAACTGTATCTTCTGTTTATTGAATTTGATGCCACATTTCTTTGCTCTTTCGATAACTTTTAATAAAATTCTATCGTGTTCTTCTTCATTTTCCGCTGCAATTAGTAGATCATCGAAGTATACTTGTACGCCTGGTATATCTTCAAAATTTTTCACATTTATATACTGGAAATATTCAGAAGCTATACTTAGTCCAAACGGTAGTTTTAGAAATTTGTAACATCCAAACGGAGTAGAAAATGTGCAAAGATCAGATGAGGGGGAATCTAGCTCAACATGCCAGAACCCTTCTTTGAAATCTAAAACAGTAAACACACTTTTGTTACATAACTTATTAGCGATTTCATCTATCGTCGGTATTAGCACATTCTTTGGTCGTTTGATTACAGAGTTTAAATTTTTTGGATCTAAACACAACCTGAGGCTCTTATCTTTCTTTTCAATAATTACAAGATTGCTAACCCAGCCAGAAGGATTTTCTACCTTAGCTATTATACCTCTTTCTTCTAAATTGATTAAGGTTGATTTTAATTTATCTTTAATAGTTAAAGGCACCCTTCTAGGAGGATTTGCTACAGGTTTACAGCCCTCTAAAATTTCAATGGCACATTTCTCTTTAAACTTCCCTCTTCCCTCAAATATTTCTAAATTTTGTTCAATTAACATTTCCTTTGTGAATATATTTTTTATATCCGTAACTCTCTTTAACAAATTTAATTTAATGCATGATTCAATCCCTAATAATGGTACACTTACATTATCAACAATTAAAAAAATTTCTACAGATTTTATATCTTTTACAGTACAATTTAAATTTATTGCACCTAACGGCTTTATAATACTACCACCAAATGCTTCTAATTTCACATTTGTGGGTCTCAATCTATAAACAGTATTAATTTTGTTAAATAATTTCTGTGGCATTATATTAACGTCAGACCCAGTGTCCAACTTAAAATTTACAATACTATTTTCAATTAAAACTTTTTCATACCAACTACTACTGTTTATCGATTTGACATTACTAACATTTAACATATTTATAAATAATGAATTATTCTCATTACCTCTGCTTAGCATTTCAAGATAAGTTTTTTTTCTCATTTTTAGATAAGTATGCCAGTTACGAAGGTATTTATTCAACTCGCCCAATAAATATGAGAAAAGGTTTTTCTTTTCATTAATCTAACATTTGCTCCACACGGTACGTTTTTTCATTTCAGTTTTTTCTTTTGCATAGAAGAAAAAAGCAGCCAAAGCAAGTACATTTTCGTCGTCTGTACTCGATATTTTGTAAACACAAACTGATGCTTGTGAAAGCATGCTTGTACCTTGTGGAAGCGATGTAAATTTGTGTACGCTTGCACAATTACGATTGTGCAAGCATGCTTGACAAGTCTGTTTGAGCATGTGCAGCCATCTTTACGTGTTTAATGCACGAGGTAGAATAAGCGTTACCTATCAATGCTACAAAAAGAAAACAAAAATCAAAGTTAACCGCAAAACGTATAGGTCAGCAACCTCAGCGACTCTTTCCACAAGCATCGGTTAATTTTACATTCGAATTTAACTATAATTAGAGTTAATGGCCATTGATACAAAAAGCATCGCTGAGCATTCAATTACATGCTTTTACTTTGCAGTTTGCGTGTAAAATGTCAAGAACCTAAATCCGGACGAAAAAGAACGTTGCTAGGTCACTCTAACGCTGTCAACTGAATTTAAGAAAAGATTTTATAACGTAACACAGCTATAAAAAATTATTTACAATATACATTTTTCAAAATTTACGTCTTGAAAATGAAGAGCAATATCGGAATTTATATTTCAACTGTAGTCAATAGTTCTACCTTCTACCCTATGTTAAAAACACTACAAATCGTGTAAGAAATATATTGCTAAAGGACAACTCGGTTTTCTACTCTTCTTAAATATTGCTAACTCTAAAATCCTTTTCAGTCTGAACGTATTTGTACTATTGATTGTTTATTACAGCAACTGGTAATAATGTAAAATATTTTATAAGCAAATACCAAAACGATAGTGGTTTTAACGATTTAAGTTCACAGTGGCAAAACACATTCTAAAAACAAAAATGCTTAAATTTCACCACAAAACCTCGGATAGATTTATTACTATTTTAACAATTTTTAAATAAACACAAAAAAGTGTTCGTTGTTTAATCTGGTATCGCCGTAGTAGATAGATACATACAAGTGCACGAATGTTAATTTTAACTTGGTTAATTGTTATTTTTAACATTTAAAAACAGTTTGAAATTAAATTAATTGTTTTTGAAGATTTTGGGATTGACTTCAAGAAACCGCTGTGTGCACTAAAGAATTCGCAACTAATAATTTCTGAGAAAAGTGATTCTGAGAAAATCCATTTAAATATCTATCTATATACGTAAACTTTTGATAAACTGAATGTGCTAATGAACCATTTTTATTTTGAGTAACTAAAACGTTCAAAAACGACAAACTAGAGTCCTTTTCTAATTCCATAGTTATACAAATATTTTGATGAATAAAGTTTAACTAATATAGAAAATCGTTAAACCGGCCGTCCATGTAAAGCTTTAACTGTCAGTTTTAACTGTGAACTGAGATGTAGACATACGTACAGTTCTATAATTCAGTGTTTTTCGTGGATTTGAACGAGCGCGATGATTTTTCCGCTATCGGTTTGCTTTTTGTAATTTTACAAAAAAGGAAAAACGTAAACAGTAGTGCAAGAAATGATTACAAAAACGAAAATTATCCTCCGACATCACTTTATTAAAAGGATTAAGTGAAAAACTATTAGATTTCCTCAATTATTTGCGCATGACTCAAACAGTGTACCAAAAACTTCTTTTGTTGGTGTAAGATTCTAAAGATAGATACAGCCATGCAAACAGCAATATCTCCACACAAAAGATAAACTGTTACCTTGAGATTTCTAGCAACAAGACCATAGTATGAGTGTCTCAAAATTTCTGTAAGAATATTTCCTCAAGTACAGGAAAAATTATCCCAGAAGAAAGTAGAACTTTGTACTTTTGAGTCATACTTTTTAATACATTTTCGAATTCGACATTTTAGTTGTTTTACATTTTTAGCTTTCCCTCTATTTTTGTTTCAGTTCACCGAAAAAATTCTCAATTGGACGGCACTGTGGCAAGTTAGTGAGATTGCGCTCTTTCAGTACATATGGAATATTTTTACTATCCAAGAACTCCATCGCCATTTTTGCTTGGTGTAAGGAAGTTTTGTTTGACCAAAGTACATAATTGTTATCTGAAAAGTATTTTTAAATACATATGCGCAAATTTTTCTTGGCTTGACTTGAACTACGTTTCAGAAACGCCTCTATAAGAGACAGCAATGTAAAGCAGAATTTTCAATTCAAAATCATTCTTATATTTAAATTTTACATTAGGAGAGTCTGTAAATATGTCATTTTTGTAAAACAAATAATCCAGAATGAACGATTTTTCTTTGTAATTCTTGCACGTCCACCGGTACTGAGATTTGACGAATCAAATTTGCTTGTTCGAGTACTCAGGAGAGCGCTGCTTCCTTTTGGCTTTAATTTTGAGTTTAAAAAATGTGTGGCCGTGAGCATTTAAATTTCCGAGCGACTTGCCTCTGACTTATGCCTTATTTGTTGTTAAAAATAGTTTTTAGCTCTTTTAGATTTTTTCAAGTCATAATTGCTGCTTTTTTAACGGAACTGGGTTGTTTTTATATTCTTAATGTACTGAGAATAGAATATATAGTTCTCTATGGTACGCCCTCAGCCATAAAATGAGTACGTGTAAACTTTTTGTTTTTGTCAATATTCTGCCCATAAAAGCGTACAATACGCTCACGGAGTTGTTCTTACTTTGACGTTAAGTTATTTAATTGCATAATACAAACTTCATTAGTCGAGGCATATTAAAACTGTGAGTCAATAAAGTTTGTGCAGATTTTTAGTTATCACCCATTATGCATTATTGAATTGAGAAAAATAAGAGGATGCTGTGTTATCCTGAGAATATAAGGAGTGTCCAGTTGTGACGTTATAAATTTCCCTCAATGAACTCTATTGACGGTGTCGGTGTGGTACTTGCGGTAATATTATTAGGACTCTGACTTGCTGATAAAGTATAATGATACATTGGCGCTGTGATTTATTTTTGACCGCGATAACCTCTTAATTTTACAGAACGGTTTTTCCTATCGGATCATAACTATCAGATTGATCGCTAAAAGCGGGTTGCACAAAGCAAATACAAAATGTAACAATTGATTATTTCTCAAAACAATTTCCACTAGCCAATGAAACCAAGTTTATTAGTGATGTTACAATCGATTTCAGAATTAATCACTTGCTACATTTTTGATTTGTTTTGTGCAACCGGCCATAAGTGTTTTGAAGTGGTTGCGCACTGTAATCAGACAGTTCATCATTTATCTTTCTTTTTATATTAGAAGCAGGCCTTGATATTAGTGTGTTTTATTGTTTTACTGGAGCATTCTCAATTGTTGATGTAAAGCCTTCAACATCATCATTCACATCTTTTTTAACTGAAAGTGGATTGTCAGCCAATTCCTTAAAAAATAAAAATATATTGTTAAAATATTACAAAATAATAAAAAATTAAAAAAAAATAATTTTAATATTTTTCGTTCCGTGCTTGCGTCAGTTTTCTAATTTAGAAAAAAAGCGGAAAGAGATTGCAACTTTGTTTGATAAAATATGGCATTTACCACAATGCATCGGTGCCAAAGATGGCAAACACATTGATATACTTCACTCTGACAACTCGAGATCTTATTATTACAATTACAAATCTAGCAATAGTTGATGATGTTACTGACAATTTTAAAAATGTTTCGTGTGCATTCGTTGCGAACAATGCGTTTCCTCTCAGAACGGATTTTTTAAAGCCGTTTAGACAAGGATTATTAAATTCAGCCAAAAAAGAAGTTTTTAACTATCGATTATTTCGAGCAAGGCACATTGTCAAAAACGTTTTCGGGACACTTGCCTTACGGTTTCGTATCTTTCTGCTCCCAATTAATTTAAAACCATGACTACTTGTGTTTTGCATATATTTTTGATTGAACATCAATCTAGTACATATGCCTCTGCAAACTGTATGTATCAAGAAAATAGTCATGACAGGTCTATTATTTCTATTAGTTCCGATAGTTATTAATCAGACATTGTTCTACCTCCTCGTCATCAATGAAATATTTGTAATGCAAAAAAATCAAAATTCATTTCATGAACTACTTCATAAATGATGGAAAAGTTCCATGATGGCAAAGTAATTACGTTTAAAAAAAACCAAATAAATACATGCTATGTATAGCATAATTATATCGTGTTCTTCTTACTTCTTCAGTTTTACTGTCCAGAATTGAACTTGACGCTCTCGGGGTGTTTTAATCATGCAAGAAATCAAACAGATCGTAGTACCAAAGTACTGGCTTGTAAATGCTGTCTTTAATGCCTTAACTTTTTTGTTTTTTGCGAAAATCAGATTTTAAGTTGTTTATTTTTGTCAAAACAGATTTCTTTGCCACATCAAGTTCTAGTTCTTGTAACTTCGTTGCTAACTTGATGTAGCATATTTTTTGGCACGATTCTAACCAAGGTTTAGTTCTATATATTGCAATGAATTCTATCACTATCAGTTGGTTCTGTTTAAGCGATATGATACGCACTCTCGCTCGACCTAATTTCTACTTAGAAATACAGTTGAAGTCCAACACACACTCAGTTCAGTTAATTCTTGCGGTTTAAAATATTGAAATTTTATTTGTCTTAGTTAAACTGTACAGTTAAGTTAAACTAAGACTGAAATGGCTACACACGTACCGTTTTAACGGTCAGTATTAACTGTATTAGGTGGTCACATAAAAATGTGTTGTGTACTAGAAACTATTCGTCGTAGAGACTTGCGATAAAAAATTATATGACTTAAGTGGTCAAAAGAAGATCTTAGACATTACTTTCAGGTTTCTAAGATGACTGCCAAGGCGCATAACCGTTATCTAAAATTTCTAAAGTAAATTTTTACTAAAATACATCTACTACATATACCAAAAAAATTTGTTTTTTAAAGCTAAGCATTTTTTTAGTAATTTTTGTTTAACACTTTTCATATATGTGTTAAATTGAAGTAGTGAGGGGTAATTCAATGTTTTTTTGTAAATAAAAGTTGTAACTCCTAAACAACTGAACGGGTTTAAACAAACTTGATCTCGTTGGAAAAAGCATTTATTGTTCCATCAAATCCATTTGAGCTGTCATATGTCTCATTTTTAGTGATGCCGCTAGAGTGCGTTTTTTGATATATTAACAGCAAATTGCATAATTTTTTGAAAATTAAATGCAATAATAAATAACTTTTTTACAATAAACATGTAGTGAAATGATACCTTTTTCCTACTTAAAATAACGAAAAAAAAAGTTATCAACAAGTTTTAAAAAGACGCAATTACATTGGTAATTATTCGTATTTATTTGTCTTTTTTCAAGAATCAATGATGAAATTACATAGTTTTATAACTATATAACAGTATATTTCTTAGTTTAAAAAAAACGTTTAATGGCATAATAACCAATGCATGTAATATGGAAGTGCAAAGTAGGCAGAATATGAAGAGTAGGCTACGGAGGAAAAACAAATGCCTCAAATCAACTTGTCAACAAATATTAAAATTATACTTATAGAGGCAGCGTAATTAGTGTTTGTACACACAAGTAAACCCTTAAAATTAAAATGTTTTTTACAAATGATGTTGATATAATTGCGGTATATTTTGAATGTCTTTAACATGCGGCATTGGTTCAAAGAGAACTGATAAAGTAAACAGGTTAAGTTTGCAAACATTTTGCTAATAAAACGTTAAAAACCAAACACTGTGGTTTTATTCCCAATGAGAATGAGAACTAATACTATACTTGTATCACAATGTGTTTTTGACTGTATCTATATCAGATGGTTTTACATCAAGGTTTAAATGACGAAGACTTCAACGAACGGATAGATTATTGTCATTGAACGTTGAGCATAATTAAGTAAAATACAGAATTTGTATCCAAAATTGTTTGGACGGAACAGGCCATTTTTAGTAGTGATGGAAATGCTAATTTTAATAATATGCATTACTGGTCTGACAACAATCCTCACTGATTGCTCGAAGTCCAACATCAAGGTCATTGTAGTCCTCATTTCTTTGATCAACCACTAATAGAAACCGTGTTTTTGATTTTTTGGTAAACCAATTGTCTATTTTATAAAATTTGCTGTTGCAATTACGGCAAAATTTCAAAATTTGTTTTTGTAACTAGACGGTTACCCAGCACATTTTTCCATAAATGTGCAAGAAAATTTAGATCTAATATATCAGCAGAGGTGGGTAGGACGAAGAAGTCTATTTCCTTGGCTATCCCGATTCACAGACTTAACTGTTGAAATGGGGTCAGTTAAAAGATATTGTTTATCAAATTTCAGCAACAACGGACGACGACATAAAAATACGAATACAAGATGCCATTCGTACCCTGTTAAGAGCAAAAATTTAAACTGCTGTAATTTCCACACATGACCAGCTCGAACAATGCGAGCATTTAAGGTTATTATGCCCTTACAGATTTTTTAAAAGTTTTTTGAACTATTTAAAAATTATAAAATTATGAAATTTTATCATAGATTCTTAAAAAAAAGAAACACCGTTTTCACAAACTTATGAAGCTATCATTTTACTACATTTTTATGGAAAAAAAGTCATATTGCGTTTAATTTTTTACAGAATTTTGTAGTTTTCTGTTATTATATTAAAAAATTACATATTTCAAAGTCTGAATTTTTTGCATTACAGTCGCTTAAGTCATTCTTAAAGCTGTTAAAGAAAACGCCAGTGTTATGAATCGACTATATTATAAGATAACAAAATCTACAATCTTCTCTTAGAAATTTTAAACCGTTATTATGAAATAATTTCAAAAGATCTTTTTTCTATTAAATCTAATATTCTTCTTCAATCAATTATTAGCGCAATAAATTCACATTCTTATAAAATCTCTAAGTAACTTGCAAGTTTATTAAAACCTTTAGCGAGGAAGATACTCAATTCTTGCGATTTCGTCAAAATCAAAATTTGACTTACCGAGATCCAGGTTTATTTTCAGAAAACGTTTTCCTACTGGCTTCTTGTAATTTGCTTTATTTTCTTTTGCATGCTACTGACATTCTGATTAGTTTTGATGTCGTCAAATTAAATTTACATTTACCTGATATCACATATTACATTGTTTACTTCTGCGACGTGCGACAAAAACCCAGCTTTTGAAAAATCAACCACACGAGAATTATACAAATGGAAAATTATCATACAAAAAATTAAGTAGTTTTTCTTTATATAATAGAAAGTTTTGCAACATAATCGACTACTCTTTAATTTCATATATTCACATAAAGTTAATGTATTTCTATAAAGACATTCGTTCAAACACAATACAGTTACTTGGAAAATATAAAAAAATAAGAAAACTTAAATTTGAAAAGCTGTCGACAAGGTTAGCGTTATGGAAAATTTGATGTCGAACTATTGAGAATAAATGGTTATCAACAGGATACTGTAGGTTTAGAATTTTGTATTCATATAATATAATAAATACAAAATCATTTTTATACTATGTAAATATAATAATTTAAAAATTTAATGTTATAATAATGTTATGTTTACTAATAGCCTGATGTAAACGAACCAGGCCAACTTAAAAATATGTTAAAACAAGTGGATTGTTTGAAAAATTGAAACAGCTGTGCTGGTTAACAACCTACGTAAGAAGAGCAAACGGTGCAATTATTGAGATGCGAAGATTTGTCAAGCTGTTACTTTAAATATACACACCGAGTGGGTTTTAATATGTACACATTAGACTTTAGAGCTTTTATAAAACACCAGTTTTGAAAAATGATCTTACTTTGTTAGGTCTTTACTCTTACAGAATTTAAAGATACGTTCTGTTATAGTGTGAATATTTCTTATTGTTAATATTTGCAAACTAAAATCACTTATAACAGGTTTCTCAAGTTTTGATTATAAAATAATTGTAAGAAACTATTACCGTGTTACAGGTAGTTGCAGTAAAAAAAGAACGTGTTCTAAGTTTAATTGATACGTGAATTGTGATATTACTTGTAAACGCGTACCTACACACGGAGAGAAATATTATACTGAATTTAATCATTACGATTTCATATTTAAAGCATTTGCTTTTTTTCTAAAATTGATCCACGTTCAAATAACATTCAACGTAAATGTACTAAAATTTAAACTAAATCTCTTATTGCAATGCAATTACAGCGACAATCTAATAAAATAGAAGTTTAATTCAAGCGTACATCGGCTTGACTCAAAACCAACAGCATTTTGCATGATACATATCAATTCCGCATAACCTTTTTTTCCGTGCACAGATAATAAAGTTAGCGTACTTTTCTTTTCAATTTTATACTATGTCAAAAAGTTAATTAAACCAGTAAGTCTAATTTATTATAACTTAATATTGCTTATTAGTAACACAAAATAGAATACGACGCCATTCACATAACTGTGATAGTTTTTAAGACACTTACTTTCTAACAAACTAATTAATTTATTTACTACATAATGACTTCATTTTTGTCAGGATGCGTGTAAAACAATTAACAGAAAACTTGTATTAATTAGTACTAGTAAAAATGTACAGAATGTTTCTGTTTTACTCAGCAAGAAGTTATGATAATCGCGTGTAGCATTATAAACTGTCGCTATTTTTATTTTTATTGGTTCCCAATACCGGTTACTAAATTATTTTAATGCTAAATTAATTAATCCTAAACGCTTTTAGAGTAGGTGTATTCCAGGTAAATTTTTTAATACGTTTCAACGTATGTGGTCCTAAAAGGTGTAATCTTATAAAAGTAAAATTATACTGGAAGGGTGTTATTATAATAAACGATCTTTAACACGTGGTCTTTTTATATGATAATTAGAAGCACAATTTCGTTCGTACATGGAAATAATAACACTTTGTCTTACAAAGAACAACTTAAGGCGAGACGCAAACCTTTTGTGATTTAACTCTTTTCCTAAATATTATTTAAAAATGACATTAACAAAAAAATAAAAGTTTGTTCCAGACTAATTCACCCACGGAAATTGAATGTAATTAAAAACACCTGGTCCCGAGAAGAAAACACAGAACGCCTTTTTTTAATTGGTGGCATAATTAACTCGTGCACTTTTATCTTGGCGTGTGTGTATTAACTGACACTTTAAATATGTAGATGTATAATCTTGATATCGGTTAATTATTAGTTAAAACTGAGAATTTGGCACTGAATATATTTTAAAATCAGACTGTAAACATTGATTCAATCCTGCTATTAAATAAACATTTGATCTTGTCTTGCTGAAATTATTTATGAGGTAGTACGAAAAGGTAGTTATAATGCATTAATAATTTAATGATTAAGAATTTTTTTTTAAATTCAATTTCGCCTTATGGCGTTTGATCTGTTGTTCAAAGAACGATAAAATCAAAACAAAAGTCATAACTTTCTAAGAAATTGTTTAGAATAATTTCCCAAGCAGAAACAAAACAAAGCAAAGATGTTCTAACTACATTGAATAGCATCACTGCCGTTCATCTATTAACAGATCAAAATACATTACGTAAGAGTAGCACATTCAATTTAAAGCAAATAAACAATTGGAAATGCTAATCTAAAAATATTCTAATAGGAAATAAACTTAATTACCAATACAATCTTCAAACCTTTAAAAGCATTACCAAGATCTAATGACAATTTACATAAACGTTGCAAACAATATTACATGAGTTAATATCACAGGCCAAATATAAGTTACGTTCTTTGTCGGGACAACACGTCGCACATCTACGTGCCCTAAACAATTTTACTTTTAAATTTAACCGAGGAATGACTTTACTTTGTTAAGTTAAATTTCAAGATACGAAAATCAAAGTGTCGAGAATCAAAGCGCACCCGATAAGTATGTGACACACAAAAACAGAGTTTAATATTAATTGTGATTACAATCTAGTATGTACATGTGGCCATTCTAATAATCGACATGACATAGTAAAATAGAAAATGCAATACTTACAGTTGTGTATTATCAAGAAGGGGATTAGCTAATTACGTACCAGTCTGACTTAAAACGTAATATAAAATTTGATACAAATGTGCATACTGTGTGAGCACAAGTAATTTGATTTAATGCATATAATAGTTGACGTAAAAGAATGCGCCGAGCTTCCCTCTAATTAACTTCGCAGTTTATAAGTGTTTCTTCCCATCCAGTGGTGTACAACCCATTAACCTTTAGCGACCTGACGTCATGGATACTATTCGACAAACGGGTGTTCTAGGTGATACAAACGTCAATGATAAGGTTACAGGTGGAGGGATCGGACCCGCTAAAGAATTAATTTAAGCCCTCAATACAAAAAAAAACTATAAAATTACATACCCCAAAATAAGCTTTCACTCAACACTACTTAAAATACGCCCACATATTCACGTGGTTCACAAGATTGATCGCGCAAATTCACTGCAAAGCAAAATAGAAAAATGGATAAAACAAACGGCTTAAATGATCGATTGGGACACTAACAGGTTAAAAATTACCAACTATTCAAATCGTTCTTCCGCTGTAGCACAACTACTTAAAACTAGAGTAAAAGAGCAGCAGTTGTTAAAAAAACAAGACACTCATCTAGAAGTTACATCAAACGCTATCTAAAACTAGCCGAAGAGCATCACGCAATCGTAATCAGTAAATTAAAAATTTAATAATTTTGTAGTCTTCAAATCAAGAGTATTATAATCAACAATAATTGCATTGTTAATTACAACACTTGCGCGTTTATTGTAACCGTGCAATTTTTCTATAAGAACTCGTCTCACGTAAATTTGGGAACGTCAATCATTTTTCACTTACCTAATGTAGTACCAACATTTTTGTTAGCGATAGAACATACTTCTCAAAATAAGATGTATTGAAAACCACACTTTTGATAATCATACTAAACCGCATTGTAAAAGGTGTGTTAAATGATATGAAACTAATATTGTTTTGGTTAACTTTTATCAGCAAGGGAGAATACTTATGAATAGGTTGCAAAACATTTAAAAATCAAATAGATAAATATAAACAATAAGTTTTTTAGTAACATAAACATGTTGTTTGTCGAAACAAATATAATCCGTGTGCTTATCTTATCATCTAAATATGGTAAAAATATAGTTTGAGCAAATCTGTTTACGAATTATCTAAGAATGTATTTTCACCGCAAATCTATTATTTCTCAAAAGTACTTACTAATTTTTTTAACTAAACAACCTCACATTAAAAAGGTAGCGTTAAGAAACTGAAATGCATGATCGTACGCTACTGTAGTATAATCGGGATTTAAGAAGCAATATTTTACATAATAATAATTTTTGCGTTGATTTTTTTTTCGTTCGTTATAATTATAGTATAATAATCATGAACCACGCTTTTGATAATATTCTTCGTTACATTAAAAAAGATCCATATTTATGTATAAAACAACTTTTATTGTAATCGCAAAAGCTTTCATGCCCAAAGTCTATAATAAGATTAAAACGCCTTCCGGGTTTGGACTGTGTTGATCTAGTAACCGAAGTTGCCAACGTTTCGTCCACTTTGGCAAAGGGTTTCTAAAGAGTATAGAATCTGGCTTGGTTCACAAGTTGATTACCAAACCCTGTAGTAATTCTTTGATAGATTATTATCGGACTAAACCCAGAGTACGTTCTAATCTTAGTAAAAAATTTTATGTCTAATATATTTTAGTAGAATGACTCTGAAGGATAATCAAAACCCACTAAAAAATATTCAGATACTGAGCTAGTACAGAGAGTACGTTTATAAAACAAACCATTAGTAAATCGTTACCTACGATATAACCTAAAAATCAAAACATTTTTTTGCAACTAGAAGTTATCAGGTATGTTAAGAAATTTAGAAAATGCTGTTATATGTTTTAATTATTTTAAAGGATTTGTGGTGATCTTGTATCTGTAAGTCATCAGCTTGTCAAATACAATTCTCAAAACAATATCGAGACATCTAGGTGTACATAAAATTTCCAAGTATTATAATTTGAAAGCAATGTTTTTTGTAATTGCGGAATTTTCTGAGATCATTGGTTGTTTAGACGAAACACTTATTAAATATCTCTGACTCTTCGCTCTTTATCTTAACAACTGCATCCATATTCTTGTATATGTTTATATGACTTAGTTATTAGTTTCTCTGGTACTTGCAGTTGTTCAAAGCTTTTTCAAATTTTTTTTTTAAGTATTGAGTCAAAGTCAGCTCGCAGATCTATGAATGTGATAAAAAATTCTTCTCCTTTTTTTTCTCATTTCGATTATGTTTTTAGCATATGATATTATTTTGCGTTTGGCGACTTGAAGGCTGCTTGTTTGTCTTCTGATTCATTTTCAATCGATGTTCTTAATCTTCTATCTATTACTCTCGTAGATAGTTTATAATTAGTGAATGCCAAGCAAATGACACTGTAGTTATCATAGTATGCGGATTTTAGTTCTTTATGTATTGGTATTATAATGTTTTCATTCTATTATTCTGAGATTTTGTCTTCCAGATTTTTTTCTTATTTATTTGATACGTCTGTTGAATTTCTTTACCAATACAGTTTCAAGATTTTTTTATTTTTTGTTTTGTTATATTTCTTTTAGTTATGTAGTTTTCATGTCTGTCTGTATCTTTTCCATGCCAACTTTTTATTTTTGACTGGTTTTCATAACTTTTGTCTCTACTAGGGTGTTTTCTTTCTTACAGTTATCTTAGTTACAGTTATTGTTGCCAAAACCTATTTCCATTCTTAAGTTGTTTAATTGATAGAATTCTATCCGATTTTAACGGTTATAGTGTAATAGCAATCTAATAACAATAATGTTATAGGAACGTAACGGTTATAGTGTAACGGCAACAGTGATAATGTAACGGCAATGTCACGGTTGTAATGTAACGGCTATAAAACGGTTGTAATGTAGAGCCAAGGGAACGGTTGTAATGTAACAGCAATGTAACGGTTGTAATGTAACGGCAATGTAACGGCAAAGTAACGGTTGTATTGATAACTTAAAAACAACAAAATAAAAACAGTAAAAATCTATTTTAAGTTTTGTTTACAATTAGTTATATAAATATATGTATATTAACGTAATTACAAAAAAAATCCACATTAATTATTAATGCATAATATGACTGATTACTTTGAATAAATTATCAGTGAACAAATTTTTTCAAATAAAAAAATATTTTAATACTTTATTTTACGTTTTTTTAAAGGATATTCACTTTTAATAAATTAATTATTATAAAAAGTATTAAAAACTGAATCATACGAATATGAACAATTTCATTTAGTAATGTTAATTAGTCCACTAGTCAAACATAATTTTAATAACGGTTACCTAGAATGTCATTCTGATAAACAGTTTAGTGACCACACTTCTTGCAAACAGACTAATTAGATTTCTTAATTGCTAAGTCGCATTTGCTTTTAAATTCAAACAGCTAACTATCGCGAGTGTATAGTTAGTAAAAGTATAGTAGCAAAAGAAACGCAAAGTATTAAGGACCATCAGATTAAGAAACAGAGCTTACCCAAAAAAAGATCTACTCAACTTGAAACAAATACCAATGCAGCTCTTGCGCAGCAAGAAATCAGATTAAAGAGCAAAACCTACAGTTAAGCAGTGGCCGGCAAAACAAGCCTGAAAAGGAAACAAACCAAACGAATTCATCGATTAAAGAAGACGTTTCAATAAATACTCGAGAAGTTAAATAAAATAGATGAAGGTATTTCCAAATTATCACATCGCACACAAGGAGTAAATCCTACAACTAAACATGGCTAATCAGTTAAGAACATTAGAATGAAATTCCAATGGGCTGGTACAACATCAACAAGAGTTGCAAATAGTCCTAGACATAGAAAAACCACACGATTTTCCTATAAGGAATGATAAAGAAATATCTACATATTTTTTTAAGGTTATGTTGTCATTAAACCATTTTGAAGTAATATGTACACGATAGAAGAAACTGTAAAAACAATTCAAATAATTTACATACGTACAAAGTCATAAAAGAAAAACTGTTAAAAATGGCGGATACACCCACTTCCGGTTTCTTTATCAAACCCATCTTTTGACAAAGAGAATATAAAAAGCCAGCTCTACACCAAATTTCAAGTTACTAGGACTTTTAGTTCGAGAGTTATCGTGGTTAGATCCAAAGATAATTTAAATAAGATGCAACACTCCGTATATAAAAAAGTCAAATATCTAATAAACCTTTAATGTTAAAATTTTTTTTTATTCAAATAAATTATTAGGAAGAAATAACTCTATAAGAAACTGTAAAAATAATTCAAATAATTTACATACGTACAAAATTATATAAGAAAAACTGTTAATAATGGAGGATACACCCACTTCCGGTTTCTTTATCAAACCCATCTTTTGATAGAGCCGAGAGAATATGAAAAGCCAGCTTTATACCAAACTTCAAGTAATTAGGTCTCTTGGTTCGAGAGTTATTGTGGGTACATCCAAAGATAATTTAAATAAGATGCAGCACTCCGCATATAAACAAGTCAAAAGAATTTAGAAAAAAATTGTTATTTTTTAACGCTTACCTTTCAAGATATGGAATTTTTTTCTAAAAAAAAATCGTCGTAGGCAGGATTGAAACTTAGGATCATATATGGAATTGACTTTCAATTATAAATCAATTATCTAATAAACTGTTAATGTTAGAAAAAAAAATTATTTGAATAAATTGTTAAGAAAAATTAATTCTATAAGTACGTAAGAAATTATATAAGAGAAACTTTTAAAAATGGCGGATACGCCCACTTCCGGTTTCTTTATCAGACCCATCTTTTAATAAAACCAAGAAAAAATGAAAAGCCAGCTCCATACCCCCTCGTGGGTACATCGTTACACACAGACACCCATTTTTTTGTCAAAAATACCTTTTTCTGATTTAGAAGACCTTGAAACGTAAAATTATGCAATAAAAATGTTTGGAAAAAAAATTGCGATCGCTATACTTTCATTATAGAAAAATAAAAATAATATATGTCTCATATCATATCATGAGAGTCATACTTGAAATTTAATGGAAATAAAGCCTATCACACAAACCACCAGGACAATAGGGGGAAATGCAATTGTCATCAAAGAGTCCATCTCATATCATCATGTATATGATGGGTTACCAAGCAGTAGAAATACAGGCCTCATCAACATTAAAACAAGAACATGTAAATTAACAATTACGGCAAAATACTGCACGCTAAGATATGCCATAAAGAAATAACAATATGTAGACTTTCTCAATAGCCATAGATTCATCATCGGAGGTAACACAAAGCACACACACTGGAGATCTAGACTAATTACAAATAAAAGTAAGGAACTTTTAACAGCATTTAATCAGCTTAAATGCAAATTTTTATCAACTAGGAACCAACGTATTAGCTTACTGACCTTCACAAAATTCCTGATGTTCTAGGCTTTTTTGTAATCAGGAAGATCTCATCAAACTATGTCCAAACTGGAGAAGCGTGGTATATGGACACAAATTATTCTCCAATACTTTTTACATTAATCGATGGTGTAATTCAAAAAGAACCCACCAAACCTTAACTAATCAACGAACAGATTAAGAAAGCTAAATAATCCAACTAGAGAGACAAATCAACATTTTCGTTCTACACAAAATAGCAGATAGATGACGAAGTCAACCTATTTGTTAAAGACATACAACAAACTGTTTGGGATAAGCACACATTTTTTGAACAAAAGGAAATAATTACTCAAAAAAAATTAGAAACCTTATTACAGGAAAAAAGATCCTCAGGCCGAAATGGCAACAGACTAGAACGCTAACTGATAAAAATATTAACCCGAAAAGTTATAGTAAAACTTACCAAGATATCGTTAAATTTGCCAGTAACCACGAGCAAAGACTACTTAAGCATCCCAGCAAACACAAGGTAGCTTAATTTAGTAATTTATTGGGTATTGAAAAGTCATTTAAGAGAAATTTAATTTTTTTCGTAATTTAAGAGTAGTCTAAGGTGACGTTTAGCAGTAATTTAAATTGTTACTAGTTTAAAAGTAGTATACGAAGTAGTTTAAGGGTATTTCAATATTGTGGTAGCATAAAAGTAATTTAATTAGTAACTTAATAGTAATTAAAAAATTAAACGTTGTAGTTTAATGGTAATTGAGTCACCATTATACTACCCGGTAATTAGAAAGTAATTAAGGAGTAATGTATTGGTGCGTAGCTTAAGAATAGTTTAACCAGTAACTTAAGAGTAATTAAAAAAATTGAATGTTGTAGTTTAATGGTAATTGAGTCACCGTTATACCACACAGTAATTAGAAAGTAATTAAGGAGTAATGTAATGGTGGGTAGCTTAAAAATAGTTTAACCAGTAACTTAAGAGTAATTAAAAAATTGAACGTTGTAGTTTACCGGTAATTGAGTTACCATTATATTACCCAGCAATTCAAAAGTAATTTAGGAGTAATGTAATGATTGGTAGCTTGAATAGTTTACTCAGTAACTTAGTAGTAATTCCAGAATTAGGTTGGGGAGTTTAATGGTAATTGAATGTTTCTTAAAATACAAGGTAAATTAATAGTCAGTAGTAATAGAGTTGCTATATAAATGTTAAGCTAAATTATTTTAAAAATAGCGGTTATATTTGCCAAACAGTTAGGTCTGCTATCAAACAATTGCTTAGAAATGTATAGAAAGAATTGCGTACAGTTTACGAAAAGAAAGTCAAATAGCATTGGTCAATCTGCGGGATCCAGTAACGCAATATAAATATAAAACAAAAGTAAATATTATAACTTATGATACAAGAATATCAATATTGCATGAAGTTATGTACCTGCCGTATCCAAAAATATTTGGATTTTATAAACCACTTCAAGCAACTAAGACATGAATTATCCTGATTACAGAATAACAAAAACAGCAAGAGTATATAAATACGTACCGATGCAAATGTACATATACGACTAATTCATCATCAGTCTAATTGTCATGTGAAATATTTAATGGTTCAAGTTGAAAGTATTAAATTACGAATAAGTTACTAGATTTTGTATTCAACGTATATAACGTGTAGTTAGCATTTATAGTATTAGGTCAGGTAGAGTAGTAGTTAACACGTTTAGGTTGCAAGGGATTTTCATGATGTTTGTGGGATCAAACCCCAGGTAACTACTTAAATTAGATTTTCTAATTTAAAAAAAAATCCCACAATTTATCAATCATGTGCGTCAAATTCTGTAAACGAAATAAATAAAATATTACAAAAACAAATAATTAACTAAAAAAACTATTTTTTTAAATGTGTTAGTGGTTTTAATAATAATTTAATAATTTTGCTAGTAGTTCAAAACAGTAGTTTAACAGTAATTCAATGGTAATATAACAACAGTATTTTAATGGTAGCTTATTAGTAATTTAGAAAGCAATGAATTTTTGGTAGTTTAAGTGGTTGCTTAATGGCGCCCTTTTTACTGTTTAAATTACTACTTAAATTACCGTAAATTAATGGCAATTCAACAGTAATTTAAGTCCATCTGTGTTTGCTGGAATTTGAATGTCAAGACCATTCAGCTCCTATATAACACAAACTTAGTAAGAATACTTAAGAGAATTAAAAACATAAGAATAACAAACCAGATAAAATGTTAATGAACGGTATTGTTGAAATATGTAATTCTCTTTGTGCTTTTTCTATTGTTCTAGTGAGAAAACCGGTCAAAGTTTGTGTAGATTTTCGAAAAGTTAATGCCGTTACCGAAGGCGATGCGTATCTTTTACCGTTGGTGTCCGACATTTTAGATAAAACTTAAAATGCTCGATTCAGTTAATTTTTAGATATTAAACATACTTATTGGTAAATTTCGATGGAGAAGGATTCGAAGAAATATACTGCATTTATTGTTCCTATAAGAAATTTATATCATTTTAATAGATTACAATTTGGATTACATAATGGTCCTGCTACTTGGCAGCGTTTTATCGATCAGATTCTAGGTCCTGAACTTTATCCGTATATACCGGGTGTCCCATTTGAAGTAAAACGGGCAAATATCTCAAAAACGAGAAACAAAAAAAAATCTGAAAATTTTTTTCTGTTTCCCGTTTTCGAGATATTTGCCCGTTTTACTTCAAATGGGACACGCAGTATACTTTTGTGAAACATATTGAAATTATGAAAGTAGTTTTCAATAAGTTGCAGAATTTTGAGCTAATGACATAGTGATAGTGCAAAGTAAAGCATTGTACGGTATTTGAGCTATATGTTATGTTTAGTGCAGAAAAGTTATTGGAACACAAGGCAAACTAGTAAGTAAGACCTTAGTTTAAAGAATCATCAAACGTAACAATTTAAGTTAGAATAAAGTTGCTCATTGATCTACTTAAAAGATCAGATTGTAATAACTTTAAAAGATCTTGTAATAAGTATCGGCATTCAAAAAAAGCAGTTCGTTTTAATTTAGGAACAAACCGTAAGCCGTTTGATCTACCGTAATAAAACTGAGAAATTGGCTATCATCACGTGCTACAACACCGGTTCAAGATAATACCATCGTGGAGCTTGTTGATTATAAACGTTTTGTATCAAAGTAGTTGTATAGCGTGTAGTAGAAGAACGATAATGTACCTACAAAAAATAGTGTTTTTTTTTTATTTCTCTAAAATAATTTTTCTATCACAAATATTAGTAAAACTTTGTGACATTGTTATGAATTGATTTTTGACATCTAAAATATCAAGTCTTCTTTGCATGATAATTTTTTACTGTATCAATTAGCCAATAATTTTTTTTACTTTATTGCATTTTTTAAAATTCAACCAATCATCAAGGGATTACAGCGATAACACCACGGGTGTGGTATTATCGGCCAAAGCAAAACTTTGTTGATAATGGAAACAACAAAATTAACAAAATACTTTCAGAAAATACACCAAAAAACACAATTAATTAATTGATTGATTATAAAGCAGTAAAAAATCATCTTACTCAAAATTTTGTCCTAAAGAATGTTTTAAGCGTGTTTTTTATAACATACAATTTGTATAATGTAATAAATTTATTGGTTTGATTTAATTTATTTATTTTCTCGTTTTTAGGGCATTCAAAAAAAAGTTTGTTTTTAAAAATGTCATGTTTATTTCATTATTTAAAATGCGTACAAAATTTTGTGTTTGTGATGTTGACCGTTAAAACGTTTCTTTATCTGGAGCTAATCCTGAATGTCGATTCAGATCATGCTTATAAAAATGCATTGTTATCAGAACTGTACTAACATGTAAAAATTTAACTCCGTAGCATAAAAGGAAGTGATTTTATTTAATACAGCTTGCAAAATTTAACCGCAACAAACAAACTTTTCAAATTAAATAAAAACTTTTAAAAAACGTAAGTTAAGATAGATAGATAAGGAAAAGTACTAGATTAAATTTACAAAAAAAATAATCTAAAGACCACATCACCAGAATGTAAAATAACCAACTTCTAAAATAGCATAGAATCAGAAATTAGAAACTTTTATACTTGTTGGAAAGGTACCTACTCAAAAACTGAAAACATAGCTGCATTACAATGTTAAGAAAATTGAAAAACCAAGTCATTAAGCAAGAAAAAACAATGTTTAGTTTTTGCAAAATAAGTTTAAACTTGAGATTATTCTAAAGCAAATGTATGAAACTGGTAATTCTCTCGATTAATTTACCAGAAATATTGTGTTTGGTATGATTAATAAGCTGTAATTTTTCTTTTCGATATAATATATTTGAAAAAAATATTTTGTTTTGTCTATTTATTGACAGTAGATTGTTTTTTAATTTTTTTTTAGTTGTAGTAAGTGTTGTTAGTTAGTACAATTTGATGTCGTAGAGTTCATTCAAAAGTGACTTTCGTTTTAAAATTTATAAGTAAAACTCTATCGTTTATTAATCGAACAAGAAAACTGTTAAGCCAACACATGTTAATGGATATGTCTCTGCTATAAAATTAATTTTGTGTCAAGTTTTTGTTAAAAATTATATGCGTTATTGTGTTTATCACACGAATCGCTATGAGGACATCTGTCTTAATTTCATACATTTTTTTCGCGTCAATGAAAAAAGTAGTACAAATGACAGCTAACAGTATAATTAACGGTTGCACAGTTCAGTTATCTATTATTTCGTACTAAGCAATCTGTTCTGGCTCTTCTGCTATTTGATACTAACATGACTGTTGACTAGTCACAGACACAAACTTACACGGTTAGTATCTAATATCATATGATGTAATAATAAATTAACGGTATCTGTTATTTTTAACTGTAAAATAAACATAACAGCAACGTAATAAATGTACATTTGCATAAAACATCTATCTTTGAATAGATAATAAATATAACAAAGTATAGAATAGAAAACTTTGAACGAATAAGTTTTCCAGTAAATACTACTACTATTAACAATTAAGTGACAAATTTAAGAAAGAAATGCCAAAACGCATTCGAGTGGAAAATTATAACATGATGGACAATGCCGTTCGTTAGAGGTTTGTTTTCACAACATTGAATTTTACGGCAATGAAAACTGCGTTCATTAATTGTAACTTTTAGTTACACCACTTTCCATCAGAGTAAAGTTTGTAAGTCGTAACGCTAATTGGAATTTGAGTTAGAAACCACACGATTTTGCGTATCAGTTAAATTTAACCACTATTTGTTATTGTTCGATAACACAATAACAATTACAATCTTAGTATCAAACAGATTGAACATAAGCCGTAATCGCAAATTGTTAGTTTAACTAAAACTAAATACCCAACTTTGCATCAAAGCAACATTTACATTTACTTAGGTCTAATCAAAGCAAATGTAAAGTAAACCGCGTTTGTTTACCTTCCATCTTTACCGATTACCAAAGTAAGAACTTCTTTCAAGTTGCACATTTCCAATATCGTCGTAGTCGTTATCTGGGAGATTCTAAAATCAATTCCAATTTGCGTATTCACGGTTCGTCAATTGACAATTTAAAATTTCCCGCAAAACATAAAATTTCGATTACTGACACCGTTCCAACGAAGAAGCCTAATAAATTAGCTTAAAATAACAAAAGAATGTTACTAATGGACGCATTTGGGTTAACAACAAAGCGTAGAGTGCAGTTTTCGGTAATTCATGCCCTATTACTTTTTCTAGCCCGCATGGTCGGAAGTTTCGTTTTCCTAAAATAACAGCAAAGGGCACCCTTGTATTTTGGAAGCGCGTGTTTCGTACACGTTTTGCATTTCAATAGCATTTGGGCGCTGCACACCGGCTACCCCAGTTTAGGATCAAAGAACCACAAAAGCCGATAGAAAATAAATTCAATCTAAGTGCATTATTGCGTAAAAGCATAAATTATCGATTATTATACTAGAAGTGAATTATGATTTTACTAACAATACGTTAAGGGTAAAGAATCCTGTCAAATCCTATTTATAAATTGAACGCGTTTACCGAAAAAAAAATTTACCAACGCATTAAGAAAAGAGTTAAAAAGTTTAAGAATCGCTATTAAAAGTTATATTGATCGTTCTTTGCCAATAAACGCAAACTACGGCTAATTTAACGGTAGGATTTGCCGGATCATCACCCATGCCTTTAATGATACCGCAGCAGGAATTGCGGGAGCGTAGCAGGAAGAAGTTCCTGCTGACATTTGCCTTACATATTTAGAACTCATGAACCGTACAACCGGATATTATCCTCGTTGGCATTATTACACATTACAAATCTTCGTCTTGTTTTAGAGATATAATTAAAACAGAAAAGTTTTCTAAGAGAATTTGTCACTGAATTAAGTTATTCTTGGAGATTTATTATGGATTATTTTTACGTACGTTAGACGTTTTTGACGCGACGTGAATGCTGAATTAGACTGATTAGTATTAAGTAGAAAATTAGTTGAAAGTGAAAATTAAATTTAGTTTTATCCGCAAGCGAACTGATTTCCGGGTTAAAAGAGCATTAATAAATTAGAATTTATTGCCTGCGCAAGCAATCTATCTTTGCCATAATTTAAATCTACGTTAACGTTTTAGTACTGTCACAATTTTTAAACACAGTACATCTCTCCTTAGTTTTATTATTACATTACGCTCATTATTCAGTTTTTTTCTTTAATAAATTGAGATTACTACAACTACATTAAACGTAATTGCAAGACTGTCTAGTAATTACTATTGTTGTTACATTAAATACACATTTACAAATTTTATATTTTATCATCCGATATGTATAAGTGCGTAACAAATCGAATTTCTAGTATTAAATTGAGATCTGAATAGGTGAATAGGGATCACTCACCCCATAAGACTAACACACGGTTGCCTAGGTGACCGACTAACCCCACTGTGAAATAGCCCTCAAAATTTATACGTCCTGCGTGAGGGTGCACCTTAGGGGATCTTCGCGTAAGTCACAACGAAGGTGCCATAGCGTTTTCTAAGACCAGAACACATATGCTACATAACTTGATGTCTTAACAACGATTGATTTATTCAAATTTTAGTTGCATACCAAAATTTAACCTTTTTACAGAAAAACGTAAAACCTGCATGTGTTCACAAGTCCTTAGATAAACAGTTCCATATGCTTTTTAAAAAGCCTGTCATCGTCAAGACTGGTGTTACATAATGTTCTAGGGCAGCAACTATCTTGTGAAATTGAGATAACGGTTCTGTTGAAATACTTTTAAAATATTATTATGTGCGTAAGTATGCGTGTGGGAGATTTGAAAGCCGCTTTTTTATTTGTCGGGTTTAAAATAACACAAACATAAAATGCCTTCAGATAAGAGGAGAAAGTGGAAATCAAAGTAATTATAATTGGCAGAAGATTTTATCGGGCAAGTGCACGAAACGACTGAGACTGCAAAGTTCCAAATGTCTTTTATTAAGATAAACGGTCTGATACACCTATCAAAGTTCTGGATGTCTAATTAGTAGTAGGCGTCTATTTCCTGCCTTGTGCTTTACTTCGAGCTAACAGCTTTTGCATTGCTGCTTACGATTTACTTCGTTGTTCCAATGTGTTGGATTTAAGAATTAAAATAGTAGAAATACCTATTTCTGATATTTTTAGAATGAAAAGCGATGTCCTAAGTGTTTGCGTTTAACATACTCATTTTAGTCGCATATTTATAGTTACAGTTAAACGATTATACTTGAAAAGCTACAAAAGCTAAAAAGGAAGACACAATAAGTATTAATTTAATCCTAACAAAAACAAATTGTATACATATACAAAATTGTTGTCTAAAAAGTACTAAATATAGATACTTGATATTAACATATTACTAAAACAAAAAGAAATAATATAATCGTTTCTATTTAAAATGACACTGCACCTTAACTTTGTCTGCGTTTGTTAATATGAAAATATCAAATTATGAATAGTTTTATATAAAAAAGCTTGTTTATAATTACACTGTTTGATCATATTAAAATTAAGAAGCAATATTTTCTAAAGAAGTTGTTAATTTGTAAATAAAAGTGGACTGTATTAAATTGTTTATAATTGTACTTTTTATTTTAATTTTTAATTACAAGTGCTTTGAGTTGCTGTTTACTCGATGAAATTTTCAATGCAACTCCTTAAAGCTACCGCTATGACTAGTAACTAGTAACCTTTCTTTTCTATTTAATTTAAACCTGTCTTTTTACAAATACTTAGCACATCGTTGCCAATAAATAATCGTTTTTGCTCAAACATACCGCCCGCCTTGAAAGGATACTTTTCAAATTGACATATTAATTTGTTGTACATACATAATAATAGATACATAATGTTATCAAAATATACACAAACTACATTATTTTAAACCTTGAATTGCCAAGATGTGGTCACAGGTCTTTGACTTAGTCTATGAGCACAACACATAATTTATTCACTATTAACTACTCTGGTAATGCCATCGTTTCCTGGATGTAGTTCTTCCTAGAGGCCAATTTATGATGTGTGGGGTTTCGTCTTTTATTATTACTAAGGATCCGATGTTTATTAAATTATTTGAATTATGATTCCACTTGTAACGGGTTTGTAATTCCGCTAAGTACTCTTTGTGCCACCTAGTCCACCCAAAAGAACATTTTTACCTGCATATAGTTATCCATATTAACAGCAGAAGATTATATACAATGGTGTTTTGGACGCACTTTTGCAGTTAAATGATCTGCAAAACTACTTCATATAGCCTATATTTCATTGAAAATCTTATATCGCAGGAGATATGCAGGTCTACTACAGATCTGCATTACTTCTGTACACCATCTGCAAATAAGATACATTTACCTGCAATAGAAGAAGTGTACCGACGAATTGCAGGTTAATAAATAAATTATACACAGGTTAAGTGCAAGTCTATCAATTTATGGATATGTAGGTGATATGCAGGACGAAGATTTTTTAATAAAAAAAGGTGTTTTGTAGAACTAATTTATTTCTCACCAACATTTTCAATTAACCACATTTTACTGTATTAATCAGTATGCGTATACTTTAATTAAACCTATTATTTTATTAGTTATAATATTTATCTACAAATTTTAAGGCTCGGCTGGGGTTCGAACCATCTCCAGAATAACGCTTCAGTGCGGGATACCTTTTTACGTACGTCTTTTCCTGAACACAATTATATTAAAGTACGCTTTTTGGTGCTCTGTTCACTTTTTTATACAAAGGCTATAATGTAAAACCTGGCTGATTTATAAAAATATATATTAATTGTATAGTTTTGCACTGGTTTTGTTCCATCTGATTTAAGCTGGCAAACTTGCTTCCCATGAAACGTAACCTAAAAAGTCTTGAGAGCCTTGGTTTATGTATTTTAATTTACCGTATGAAATGCCAACGCTTGCTGAAAAATATTCCATTGTTCAAGAACAAAGTGCACTAAAGAGACTCACGTTAAGTGTTGTACCTACTAAGTGGGTAAAATTAAATCAGTTAGGTGATGGCAGTAACATTTTCTTTACTGGCCTCATAAATCGAATAAACATTTAATAAAACTAATGGAAAAAGACCCAGATATCCCTCCAAATGAAGATGGTTTCATTCAATTGAAGTGCGACTTAAACAGATCTGGTTTCATTACCTTTCAAGAGGTAAGTTTAGTTAATACGTAGTTTAATTTTACACAGATAAAACTGTTTGTTTTATTTAAAAAAAGTTTATTTGATTAAAACACATTTTTTGGTAATATACAGCAGAGGTTTCCAAACTTTTTTGTGTCGTAGACCCCTTGCCATGTTTTTACTACTTGCCTAGTAAAGTTTAGTGTTAAAAACTCAAAGTAAAAACACATGTTCAGTTTTATAAATTTATTAAGTGAGTTTACATTAAAACTACTCAAAATAAAATTTTGCAATAAGTAAATGTTTTTAGTTAGAAGGAACCTGATGCTTTAATAATAAATTATCAACATTTGGCGTCAATTTTGTAAGATTTAATCTTAAATCTTCTTGGCTAATGATGTCCAGTCTGTTTCTTTTTTCGTTAGGGGATTGGTAACAGCGCTGAACCCCCTTTCCACTAGGTATGATGATGAAAAGGAAATAAAAAATTTCCTCGCTATATTCCATAATACGGGATAAGTAAAGGGGATGTTCTTTTGCAACCAGAATTGCTGATATCCGTTTTCAAACTGAACCTTAAGTTCTTCGTTTGTACTTAGTTCAGTCAGTTTCTCTTGTATCATGACATTTCGTTTCGTCACCATATGGGTTAATTATGCAAGGTGGTATTACCATAGTCAAAACATCCTCAAACATAGTTTCAAAATCTGAATAGAGAGCATTTAAATGTTGAACGTAGGTTGAAACGTCGTTTTCCTGGCAGTTTGTGACAAATTGAGGAACTAGGAAAATTCGCCCAGTTCAATATTTGGCTTCATTAGTTTAACTCTGGCAAGAAACGCTGATAAGATGGACTTTGTTTTAATCAAATTTAGACTGTCGCCTTGTAACTGCAAATTAACTATATTAAATTTTGTAAACACATCTCTTAAATAGGCAATGCCTGTTTTCCACTTCATTAAATTTTCTTTTAAAATATTATCTTTGGTATTCAGAAATTCTAAAATAGTCTCAAAAAGTGCAAAAAATCTTGTCAAACATAAGCTTTTTGACAGCCAGCGTACTTCAGTGTGAAGGAGTAACTGATGAAAGTGTTCGTAATTTTCTTCACATCACTGCGCAAATAACCGCGTATTCATCGCGTTGCTTCGGATTCGGTTTACTGCATCAATGACTAATTGAAAAAATTCATGCAATCCAACACTCAAATTTTTACCAACTAAATGTTGTCGATGGATGACGCAATGTATTGCTAACACCCCTGACACATTTTGTTTTAAATACCTTATTGAAACGTTTGAGAAGTTATTTGCAAATGCAAGAGCCTTCTAGAAGCTGTTATCCATCTTCTAGAAGATAGACCGAAAAATAGGGAACACTCGAGAAGGATTTCCTTATGTGTATATACACCGACGAAACAAATCGTAGGTCAGTTACTTCCGTAATGCGAAGCCTGCAGTGTTAAGAAGATTATCAAGTTGAAATAAATAAGTGTGTAACGCGTGTGCGATAAAGATACGGAGTACGTGACTTTGATATAAACAACTTTTGGTGTTTAGATAAATAGAAGATATCTTCGTGTAAGTAATAGTGCGATATAAATTAAAGTGTAAGTGTTTTATTAAATATTATTAGATTTAATTAGTTCGGTTAATTTAAAAGTGTACATATTTCTAGTATAAGTAAACGTATTTTTAGTCGTTTAAATAAATTAGTTTTTAATAAATAAATTCGCAACATTATAAATCCACGATAACGTCCAGCCATAGCAGGCGCTCCATTTGTTGCTACTGATATTATATTTGATAAAGGGATTGCTTTTTCAATGAAGCAATCCTTCAAAATATAAAATATTGATTTACCTTTAGTGTCGGATGTCAAAATTAACTTCTTTCCGATAGTATGCGGTTTTCCGAATTTTGCTATAAGTAGCGAGATATTGTAAGGCGCCCGCAAACCATCATCGTTTCTTTGTGACGTCGAAACAAACATTCTGTCCAGCATTGGTCTCTTCTGAAGTTTATCTTTAAGTGTTTGAAAGTATTTATCTGTTTTATCAGAGTGACATCTTCTTAAATGATCCTGCAGGTTAGATGGTTTCATAGCGTCATTGACCAAAACTTGCATAAAAGGCACATAGAAATTGATTGTCCGACAATGATGGAATGAAGCCAAGTTTCAAATAATCAACAATGTACTGTCTACATTTCTTTTTAGATTCCGACATGGCATCAATCATCCCTGAGCAAAATTAATCTATTTAAATAAGAGCTGTATATTAAAAAATCAAAGTCAAATTTAAATCGTATGGTCTTAGATTTTATGGCAGACATAGGCGTACAGCCATTATAAATAAATGTCAGAAGGGAATGTAATGAATGTTACTTAAAGTTTTTATATGATAGAACTTTAAGGAAATTTGAAAGTAACATGACAAAAAATGTTAAAATAAAATATTATACAACGAATAATAACACATTTTTATGCGATTTATCTCTACGTACATTGGGCTGTTATGTGTAAAAATTCACTGGTTCCATTTTAGCAATAATACAAAATTATAATTTCAATATAGAGAAGTATGTGCATCGCCTTCAATCATAATGACCGCTTAAGATCGAACCTATTCACATTCTAATGGTATGGTGTTTCCTATTAGAAGCTTAAAGCAAATAAACCATTGTAATTTTATTACCTGTATAGTTAAAGAAATAATAGAAATACCAGATTGGCATTTATTATCAGATTTCAAATGTATTTAATATTCTTCTTCCAGATGTTTCCTCTATATTTATAATACCTACTGTAAGTTCAATGATGTCAATGATAATGAAACAAGAGCTAATGAAAGTGAGCTTAGTTTTAATGAAGATGTAAATCACTTGATTTTGCCAACCGATTTAAATACAACAAAATTTGAGACCTTTCAAGAGGTAATAAGTCTAAAAAATGACGAATTGCAACAAAAAATAGAAGTAAAATTGAATGCAATATTTACAGATATTTATACGAAGCTGCACGGTATTCTGGTAAATATTAATGCCAAATTAGATATAATCGGGTCTGGACCACCTCAAAATGCATATCAAGAAGTTCATCTTCCTCGGCGCCTGTTTAATCAAATAGAAACATTTGAGCAGGCTGGAGAGCTCGAGAAAACTTTAAAACTGATGAATTCTGTGACTCTGTTATTACACTTATTAAAACAAAATATGGCACTAACGATTTTATAAATTGCCGAATAGCAGCTTTAAATTTAGTAGATTATTTTTGGAGCAGAAATTTTTTTAACGTCAGCTCTTGGACAGGCAAAGGCAAAAATGAAAACAAAATCAAAGTTCAAAGACCGGAATCAGCGTACGGCAACGTCGCGATCCCACTCCGCCAAACAAAAAAAAAACAGTTAATGCTGAAATTACACCACAAGGAAACGATACTGAATGAGATTTTATTTAGAATGTTATTCAAATTTTTTGGTTTTAAATTGGTTATTTTTCTTTAATTTGTTTAATTATTTAGCACTATTATTAAAGTTTTGGTAGTTTTTTTAAACTTATGCAATAAAACATTATTATCCTCCGATTATATTAAATATTTTTTATTATTTACAAACATTCATTTAATGGAAATGTATGGTGCATTGGTGCAAATACAGTTGTTTCATAGACAACAATTGCTACTAACTTACACAAAACATCTTTAAATACATATTTATTAATATGATAAAACTCGTGATTTTCTGTTTGAAAGATAAGCCAACGATTTGATAGTAAGGGACAATCAAAAAAATCTTTAATATTTTTTAAACGTGATCCAGATATGCCAGATGGATTTGCATATTCCATTGCTATAATTTCTTTGTTCCTATTGAGAATTTGTTTTGAAAATCGTTTTTAAGTAAAAACCTTCTCACAATTCTACATGGATATACTTAGAAGTATCATTTTTTAAAGAATATTTAAATAATGGATAGGCAACATCACTTTTTGTTTGATATTTATTTAATTTGATTAGATGTGATTTCTGCTAACCTATTTGCTATTTGTTAAAGGCAAACATCCGCTTCTTAACATTTGTTTGATTTTAAAAAGGTGATTTTTAAACGGATATGAAGATAAATTTAATAAATCACCATGACGTTCCATTTCATTCACGACATGTGTATTTTCGTAATCATACTAAATATTATATAATGAGTTTTGATGAATGTGTCAAACATTTGTTGAGCAATTTTTAAAAATCGACGGTAATAATCTGTTGAACAAAATGTTACACCACAAACCAAATGTAGAAAATGTTTATAATGTACTTTTGACAAAAAAGGTTTTAACACTACAAGACCAATATAATAAGAAACACGCTGCATTCTGATGCTTTCCAATGTGTTAAATAATTGATTCCCCGAACAGACCTATGAAATTCTGCAGGAAGTTTAATTCTGGTCAAAATTCTAGATATTTCATCTATGGTAACACCTGACCATTTCGACATAATCATTCCTGATTTTCCATTTATGTAGGCAGTAAGTAATCGTTTTGTGACACTTAAATGAAACAAGTGCAAAGATTCAGCAATAATTATGTCGGCTATCATATTAATTAGTAATTTAAGTAAAGGCGTTACAATAACATCATCATTTTCATTACAGAGCTGGTAATAACCTTTGTATTCTTAGGAATAAAAACATGCATCTGTTCGTTTAATACAATTTAAACGAGAAAAAAATGTTACAACCTGTGGTTGAAGAATAAATAAATGCTTAACGTGCAGCATTTCAAACAACCGTGTTGATTATTAAAAGTGCGGTAACATTCAACGTAGAAGGTCGTATTTACATTTACAAACGTAAACAAGAAATACAAGCGTAGAAGTTGGAGAAGATAGTGAGTGAAGGTACTGGTGTTAGTAGTGTTAGTAGTGTTAGTAAGAGGGAAGCAGGAGAGAAAAAGGGTGGGTAAAGGGGGAAGAGTGTAAAATAATAAATAATTTAAGTGAAGAATAGAAACTGTGGTGGAAAATTATAAAACTGACGAACAAGTGAGATTAAGGTGAATAAGCAGAATAATCGAAAAGGTCAGCGACAAAAGATAACCTCCTACATTCATAGAAATTATTACATTTAAACCAAAATTAAAACGAAATAGCTACAAGGGTGTCGTTTTAAAGCACGAAAAATAAGAAAAGAAGGTAAGGAGGAATTAAGAAAAAAAAAATATAAATAAAAAAATTTAAAAAAAACTAATAAAAAAAAATTAAATAAATAAGTAAAGAAAAAAATAAATAAATAAGAAATAAAAAAAGGAGGAAAGGGAGGAATAAAAGAGAGAGAGACGGACAGGAAAAAGAAAGGCAACAAATAGTTGAAAGACGAAAGAAAACAATAAGATCACCAGACATTAAAAAGATATCGGAGGAAAGCGAAGGAAAAACCTCAATAACAGAAGGAGGAAGGAAAGAAATGGAGGAGTTAAAAGAATTAATGAGAGAAATGATGAAACAGACGGAAGAAAATATGCAAAGAATAAGACAAGAAGTCAAAGAAAAGAAAAAATGGGAGAAAGAGAAAAGAAGTGAGAGAAAGAAAAAGAGAAACTGGTGGAGAGAATAGAAAAACTGGAGAAAAAAGCGGAAGATGAGGAAAGATGGAAAAGAAAGAATAATATTGTGATAAAGGGGTGGAGAAGTGAAGAACCACAGAAAGATTTAGTAGTGATGCTGGAAGAAAAATTAAATGTAAAAGTAGAAGTGACAATAATAAACAAAGAGAAGAAAAATGAGATGGTGGTGGCGGAAATCGAAGGATGGGAGGAAAAACAGAAGGTAATGGCGGAGAAGAAGAAATTAAAGAATACAAGAAAATATATATATAAATCACGATTTGACATGGAAGGAAAGAAGAGTGCAAAGAGAAATAATATACATAGTGGTGGAAAAAAGAGCGGAAGGAAAAAGAGTATGGGTAGGATACAGAAAAATGGAGATAGACGGAAACAGATACATATGGAACAACAAGGATAGGGGACTGAGCAGAAAAAGGGGAGAGAAATTGGGGAACCAAAAGGCAAAAAACTAAAGGGCAAAGGGGGAGCGATAAAGGAGAGAAAGTTGACAAAATGGCAAAGAAAAGGAATAATGAGAGATGGAAATGGAAAAGAAAAAGGAGGAAAAAAAGAAAGCAAGGAAGAAGCACAGGGGGAGGTGAATGAGCTGAGAGTATTGTTTTGGAACGTAGCGGGAATAAAAAACAAGGAACAGGATTTCTAGAAGTACATCAAGGAACAGGATGTAGTGGGATTACAGGAGACATGGATGGAAGAAAAAGAATGGGAGTGGTGGGAAAAAGTGTTGCCGGAGGAATTTGAGTGGAGAGCAAAGGGGGGTATAATAACGGGAATAAGAAGAAAATGGTTGATCCAGGAAAAGAAAGAGAAAGTGCAACAGAGAAGAAGAGTTGTAGAAAGGAACATACAGTGGGAAAAAACAAAAATAAAAGTAGTGACGGTTTAAAGCAGTAGAATGAAAGAGACAAGAAAAACATAGAAAAGATGATAGAAGAGAGGGAAGAGGGATTGATAATAGTAGAAGGGGAAGAAAGGGTAATACAAGAAAGAAAAGGGACGGGAAAGAGACAAACAAAGGACAAGGTGATAAATAAAGAGGGAGAAGAACTTCTGGAATTGTGCAACGAAAAAGGGTGGGAACTAATGAACTGGAACAGAGAAGAAGATGGAAAGGGGAAATTTACGTACATAGGAGGAAGGGGAAAATCAATAATAAATTTTGTAATGACAAATGAAGAGGCTGCAGAAAAGGTAAAGACATTTAAAGTGGGAGAAAGGGTAGAGTCAGACCATCAACCACTGGAATATTCAATGGAAGGAAGAGAAAGAGAAGAGAGAGAGGAAGATGAGAAGTACATAACTAAAAAAAGTGGACAGAAGAGGGTATAAAAAGATATAAAGAGAGAATAGGGAAAACGGTATGGATAGGGAAGGAATTACAAGAAAGTGAAGAGGAAATGAGAGAGATGATGGAGAAAGCAACAGAGAGAGTCAGATTTAGAAAGTGGAAGGGGAGAAAACAGGATAGAAAAAATGGTGGGATAGGGAATGCAAGGAAGCAAAGAAAAATGCAAAAAGAGCATTAAGACAGTGGAAAAAAGGGAGGAAAGAAAAAAAGAAGAATACAAAGAAGCAGTAAAAATGTACAAAAAATTGCGACAGAAAGAAGGAAGAAAACAAAAAGAAACAAGGGGAGCAGATCAAAGGAATAAAAACGGAAGAAGATGTATGTAAGTACCTAAAGAAAGAGAGGAAAAAAAACATGACGACAAAAGGAATACAAATTAAAGAATGGGAGATATATTTTCGGAACTTGCTGGGAGGGGAAGAACAAAAGCAGAGAAAAGAGAAAACAAAAGACGCGGTAATAAGACAGGAAGAAGGAGATAGGGATAGAATAAACGAAGAAGAAGTAATAGAGGCGATAAAGAAGATAAAAAAAGAAAAGGCGACAGGAGAAGATGGGATACAACGAGAAGAGTGGATATACGGGGGAGAAAGTGTAGCAAAAAGGATGACGGAAATACTAAACAAAATATAGAAAAGGGAAGGATTTCCGGAGAGATGGAGAGAGGGAATAATATGCCCAATCCATAAAAAAGGCGAAAAAAATAAAGTCAAGAATTATAGAGGGGTAACATTATTGAGCACGGCATACAAATTATATAAACGGAACAGGAGATTTAACAGGTAAGTTTCTAAACAGTTTCGTCGAATTATTCAAACGTTGACCTCAGGTGCTTTTTAAATGCAATTTAAATACTACCTGTACGTAAGAAAACACGGTTTCTGGACTTTACAGGTTGATGCGGCGGATTATTATGAATCAAATTTAATTAAATTGTGGTTTAAATAACTGAATGAAATTGACTAAAATACACTTTAATATGTATTTATGAGGTATGTAACACGAAGCGGTAACAAAACGGATTTTTGGTGTATTTGTTTATGTCACAGGTACGGAGTTACATAAAGTTGTTGTACTGCTCGAGAGCTAAATAAAACCGCCTCAAACATTTACGGCGAGCACTATGGTACTTTACGAACAAATGTTTAAGGGTTACTCATCCGGGTCTACCAAGGTGCAGTATGTAACAATCTAGTGACGGTGAATAACCCTTTGGTCATCTACGGCGAGCACTAAGATACTCTACAATCAGACATCTTCAGGTGTTTGACAATTACTAACAAAGATAACCAAATACAACACTCCGAAACACAACAATTACCGAATATACGGACGGATTAATGAAAATACGTAAAAATGATTTGCTGTTTGTTGCGACCGTGAAGCGCAGGTTCCGATTGTTTCAGTGGCCGCTCAGGCATTAATCAGGCCGGCCAAATGCTTCAGGCACAGGCGGTGATGGTTGGTTAACTTATGGTAAGTTTTCAAGTTTGGCAAGCGGTTTTCGGGATGTCCAAGGTGTCCTCAGAGATGCTGTTCGGACGACGACAAAACAAGATCTCATCCTAGACGCTTTTATATCCATTTTTCTTCTGTCGGTACCGGTTTTAGAGCGGGAATTGTCTTGGCGCTGTTGGGATATACGAGGATAAGAATAAAGTCCATGCACCATTTTAAAATTCGTTTTCAATTTATTTAAAATGGTTTATGTTCGTTTCGTTACAAACTGTAGACGCCAGTTTATCTTCAAAATACGTTAGAGTGCGGCTTAGTGTTTTTTAAGAAAATAATTAAGTAAACCGAAATAACATTTTAAAGCCATTTCTTAATCAGTTGATAAAAGACAAGCTGCAAAATTAACAATTATTTAATGAGTTATAGACACAGCTACACATAACGTATATATCAATATTAGTTATATCAGGCAGTATAAATTAAATTGACAATTATAAAACTAAGGTAACTGTCGATACTTAAAACCGTTTTTAAGTATAATAAAATGCATATTATAAATACACACTTTTTTCAAAAGAGTGGCAATGGCAATGGCAACCTTAGGATACATATTACAATACTTTAAAAATGTTTTTAAATTACCATCAATCTTTGTCAATGCTAATTGCTCACGTTTATATTTCTATAAATTCGTATTACTAATCTTTTAAACTTTCTACTTAACTAACCTTGAAAAACTATTTTCAATATGCTAAATATAAATAACACAAATAGTTCAATACACTACAACACTAAAACACTTAAACATTAATGGGTAGTAAAGCTAAATTTTGCATAGCAATTTTAAATGTCCCTCATAATGTGTGAACTGAAACTACCTTGGCTACGCTGTCGTTTCCATGGTGAAGCGTTGCGATTCTTCCTAGTCTCCAGTTAAGCAAAAGAAGGTTGTCATCTTTAATGATTACCATAGCTCCTATTGTAATGTTGGTTAGATCTTGACACGCCGTTGAAGTCCTTAGACCAACGATTCCAGAATGCTTAAAACATATATTGGACTTGTTTTCAAAGTGATAATTGATTTGCATTTACTACGGTAATGTTTGGTTCCGTAAGAGCTTGTAGTGAATCAATTAAGAAGTGAGCGGGCGTTAGAGCAATATAGTCACTTAGATCATTGCAGATTAGAGTTAAAAGACAGGAGTACAAACTTACCTCTATTTGTGTGATTAACCTTAACTTTGTAAGTAAGCACATTATTTTCGACTACTCGTTTAAAAAGATGTTTTGTTGTTTTAACAGCTGCCTCCTAAAGTCCTCGAAAATGTGGCGATTGAGTGGTATGAAGTGTCATTTTGTTAACAGTCGTTAAATTTTTTCTTTATAATCGGGCGATTTTAATTGAATTGTAATCTTTTCCTATTGATTTTGCTTTGCGCCAGCAAAGTTAGTACCATTATTCGAGCATTTCTACATTTCTCCGCCTAGATATAAACCGTTTGTAGGCATTCAAAAAACTTTTAGTACTTAAATCTAATATTAATTTTAAATGACTTGTTTTTGTCGTAAAACACACGAACACTGCAACGTATCCTTTTTTGTGTACATTATCATCGATGAAAAGATTTAATGAAAGTAATTTACTTTTTTTAACGATTTAATTTCCTTTAGATAATGAATTCAATTCTTGCTTAAATTCATCTTGTTGGCATAATTTTAAGATTTTGTTTTTGTGTATTAAAACATTATGATGTAATTTTAAATCACTTAATAAATGTAATTGATTATAATATTCTATCCAAGCTGAAAATATGTTTATTGGCACTGATTTCTTACACAATTTCTTGCACAATTAATTTGCACAATTTCTTGAAAAATTTTTTTCTATAAGTTTTGTAAGCCATGTAACTTTTACAGTATTGCTGTTAGTTATACTTGTTTCTTTTCTAACATTGTTTTTAAGTATTATAGATTTACAGCGCAAATTTAAATTCAGTTCAAAACTATTTATATATTCAAAACTATATTATTTATTTGGTCAGTATTGTTCGATTTCTTTATCTATGCTACTACTGTACTACTGCAAATCGTATTGATTCATTTGTATATATTTTAATTCTATATAGTGCACATTAAATAATAATGAAATTTAAACATTTAATATTTCAGAATACTATAAATACTTATTAAAATAGATTCTTATAATGTTAAAAGTATTTAAAACATATATATATGCGTTGCCATTACATGAATTAAACCTAATTAATGCAAATTGATATCTAAATACAACACGTTAAGTTAAAACCTTATCATTTCTTAATAAAACTCAGTAAAACGTCTTAGCTCTTAAATTTTAGCGTTAATAAGTACCAACTAAATATACTACAATTTAATTTACATGTAAATTTCTTTAGAATTATCTATATATGTATTTTTATTGTCGCGTTATAAGCCGTAACAGTTCTATTGAATCCGTTGCGTGATCGTTAAGAATTTCTTATATGGAAATTCTTACACCATCTGGCAAACACTTCGTTCTCTACTACATACAACTTAATCGGTGTGTAATATGTTTTATTTTTAAACCATTTTGTAAATTGTTTTTAAAGTCGTTATTAAAACGTATGGTAAACTGTTGATTATAACGCTGTTTCTTTGTACACAGATTCTACTTAAGTTATTAACATTTTATAGAAAATGTAGAATGTGTATTATTTCTTGCCGGTTGGTAGTTTTTGTATCGTAAAGAAATGAGTTAGTTATTAAATTATTTTCTGATTATAAAATTGTTTATTTTATTGCGAGTTTTTGCAAATAAAGCAATTACTTATAACTACGTGCAACTTTTATAGGTTTTTAGTTGGATGTAGGTGTATTTTATCATTAAACTTTACGATTGTCTATACGTGTGTCTGTCTTTTTTCGTTTTATAAAGATGACAAACTAATTGTTAGTGTTTAATTATACCAATTAAATTTAGTTTAAATATATAGTTTGGTGAGCACGCAGAAACATTAATAGCACAAAAACACCACCAGTTTTCTTTTTGGATAAGTTTCGTGTATAAAATTGCTTATAAGCCAAACTTTTGTAGTGGAAATCTTCTGAGATCAAAATAAATTGGAACCACAAACAAAAAATCAGTTCTTACAAAAAAGTTAAATCGAATGGTAAAAGTTAGACAAAGTGTTAAATATACTGTCTAGAAACCTTCTGCCATTTCAGAATATAATGCAGCAAGTTCCTCAATCAATGTGTCAAACTTAAAAAATATTGTAGAGACAAAAGCTCCGTTCAATATGATAATTAATTATGATTACTGCCAGACGGTTATCATTACATGTTTTTTTTTAAGTTTACGTTGTACGCAAATATCGATGCCAATTGTTTTAAACGGTTTCAATCAGATGTTCTACAATAGCTTGTCACAATTTACGTATTTTCTATCTCATTCTACTTGATAATAAATTTCAAACAGTCGAGTATTTAGTTGAAAAGTAAACTAATTTAACTTACTTTGCACGTTCTAAAACGTTCGTGTCTGCTTTAAACAGATACATAAGTATTAACAATATTAATAATGTTATAAAAGTGGCATAAGAGCATACAAAAAGAAATACGGGACATATTAATATTGACTGAATTTACTTACAGTCCAAGTGCTATTCTGCCTCTCTGAACATCTACGTACCAATACATTTTTATTTTATCGATAAAAGCATTTGAATACGGAAACAAAGATAAATCTTAAAACAAAAGTAATCGGGGAATTCCAGAAGTAGCTGTGTTTGTGATTACAGCTTATGCAACCAAATTATTATTTATCTATTGAATAAATTTGCTAGTGCAATCCGCAATCTTTTTTATAGTGATTACGACATTTTTTATGATGATTTTGCATTTTAACATTAACGTTGGAAATTAACCTTTTACTAGATGGCGCTGTTATTAATAAGATTATAGCAGTTTTTAAAAGTACGGCTTTTTAAACTTTTGCATAGAAACGTGTATGGTTTTAGTAGGCATTAAAACCATTCAGTACTTGTTAATTAAAATAAACTACACTGCACGCTGTTATTTTTTTAAAATTTAACACCTATACAAATAATCGTCAATAAAAAGCGTCATTTGTGTCTGTTTTAGTATATAAAACAGTTTGTAAGTAATTGAATAAAGCTTTATTAATAAATAGAAATTAAATCAATACATTTGAAACTATTTGGCAAACATCAATTTAAGATTGATAACTAAAACTGTAGACGCATTGCATATAAGTGTTTTGAATTTATTTCATAAAAATTTGCATTTCAAAAAGCTTTTAACAAGATTGGTAATGTTTTTATATGACAATCGATAACAACCGTAATCGTAGGAGTGTTTCTGCCCATCGTTTTGGCAAATAATCAAAAAAAAATGTGTTGACGTATAGTTATAATGCGGTGTAGATAAAAGTTAAATAAGACCAAGTAGTAAATATCATTTAGTCATGTACGTTATAAAAACAAACAAATTAACATTAAAATAGAAGTTAAAATATAGATAACTTATTTAAATTGCAAAGGTGTAAAAAAAGTAGTTGACTCACTCTTGTGTTATTTTTCTTTGCGAGTAGAGGAACAACGAAAGAAAGCCTGGCCTGAAGAAAGAATACTCAGACTCGCAACACAACTTTGCGTTGAGAATAAAAGAACAGAACGTTATAATAAAATTATCACAATAATTTATTCAAGACTAGCACTGCATCACAGCAAGACATCGAAAAAGCAAATAAGAAAAAAAAGTATCACGGCGAAATTTAAAACTAAAGCCTGGTCGTCGTCGGTACACATCCAATTATAAGCAATCTTTCCTATATAGCAGCTACGCAGTTGACAACGACAGTACATAAGTTGAATTAAAATTACAGTTAACTTTAAGTAATAATTAGTTAATGTTTATTGTAGAAATGCAAAATTCTCACCGGCACGAGTGACGTTAGCCGTGCAAGCGAAATGAAATTTGGTTCAATTAACCACACTATTAATGTAACTTAAACAACGTACTTTTGAATCTTTTTACAGAAAAATAGCAATTGTAATTAAATAACATAAAAAATGGAATATTTTCCAAAACCACGTTATGATGCGTTTGCTGGCCTCTTAGCAAACGGTTATTATTTAAATTGTTCATGTACCGAGTAATCCGGAAATGCAAAACCCCGAAAATCTAATGGATTACGTCTCCGGTCTAACGACCTTATTCTATTGCTTGACTTCGCATGGATCTACTTTTAAGAGTTAAAACATAAACACCTTGAGATGCAGGTGTAATATAAAAGGGATAGTATACTCAAGATAGAATGTGCAGCCCCTCACGATCAATATGTCCAAAACGTTAGCATCTGTAGACCAGTGGGTAACCCATTTTTTCAAACTTCAGTAATAATCAAGCATGAGGGTAACCAATAAGGAGCTGAAAAGGCAAACATTGGTAACTCGCAACCACGTGTGGATAAAATTTATAACCAACTTTAAGTAGATCTTCGTTTTAAATCGCAGCCCAAAAATGAACATCAAACAGGCTTTGCAGAAATTTTCTTTAAAAAGATTGACATAAAGCGAATGTTGATGAAAGAAAATTCTACTCTTATTGAGTGTCGCTCTGAAACCTCCAACAAGCAGAAGAAACAACGTAAGCATGGCGTTCACCTTCGGATCTTTAACCAATGCCGCCACCCTTACGGTAGAGAAATTTATTAGCAATTCAAATTTCTAGCCCACGCGCGACTGTGAGTGAAAAGTTGCCTATCCGTCAGTCAAAAATGTACTAAGATGTTTTTTTGGTCCTTACAAAATGTACAATAATTAACAAAACTTAGATTCAGAAAAGTTTAAGATAAAATACCAATTCTCATTCGCAATAAAATTAGTTATGTAGTACATACTGCAAAGATCGATTTTTAATTCTATCATAAATATGAAGTAAAATCAAATTAAAGAACAATACAAAAAAACCGTATTGCATATGCAAACAAAAGAAAATCTTGCGATAGACAGAATCAAAAAAGTCATTAAAAAATACACTACAAGAGTTACACTGTAGTACAAGTTTTTTATTTATATCGGATTATTCGTCCACCAAAAAACTGTTGATAATATTGAAACATGAGCGGTTTCACTTGAATATTGCAGGAAAAGTTGTGCATACAACGCTTTTCCAAAAAAATAGTTATTTTAGGAGCATTTAGATATAGTATGATAAATTTTGTTCCGGACTGTCACTTTTACATATGGAAACATATTAACCTTTATTTTTGTTTTGTTGTGAAGAGACACAGAACGTGCGACAATTAACATTGCGCCTAGTAAGATTTTCATTTTTAAATATAGAATACTATTTTCGTTACAAATGGGTAAATTAACTATGTGTTTATACTAACATTAGAATGTCTTCCGGGTTTGGACCGTGTCATAGTTGCAACCGAAGCTGCCAACGTTTCGCCCACTTTCGTAAGGGGCTTCATCAGGGCGTGAGATAAATCGCAAAACTCAAACAAGCAATCGAAATCTATTTAAGAACTTCTCAAAAGTTAGGTTATCCACTTGTAAAACAAGCCATAACCTAAACTATGAAAAGGTAAGAAAGAAAACGATAACCTGAAAAAGCAAACGAAAATCTAACAAAGAACCACTACCGAGTTAGGTAATCAACTTGTGAACCAAGTCAGATTCTAAACTCCGTAGAAGTGACTTAAGAAGAAATAGTCTCCGTATTTAAAGGAAAAGGATCGTTAAGCTCGGCCCTGATTGGGTTACGGTTGCTAAGGGGCGTGTTTTTGATAATTGACTAATAACCGGGAACCAAAGAGGGGATAGTTCGAAACCATGATCGCGATTGAAGTTATTGGGGTGTTTGATGATTTCTATGCTTTCTCGGAATTTCCTGTTGAAAAAGAATGTAGATTTGGCAATCAACGAAACATTATCAAAATCTATCTTGTGACCTGTAGTAAAATGATGTTCAGCGACCGCAGACTTGGAAGTATACCTTTTCCTTATACAACGATCATGTTCTGAAATGCGAGTAATGACGGAACGACCGGTTTCACCAATGTAGACTAAACCACAAGAACAGGGAATTTGGTATACACCTTGAGAAGAAAGTGTAGGAAATTTGTCTTTGGGAGAAGGAAGAATCTGAGAGATTTTGCCTGTCGAGTTGAATATGGGTTTAATACCATTCTTACGAAGGAGTTTCCCTATTTGATCTGTAACCTTGTGAATGTAGGGTAAAAAGGCTAATTTTGGGTTGGATTCGGGATTAGAAATGTTCTTAGGTAATCGAGTACGTGGATGTAAACGACGATTAATAACTCTATGAATATCTCGCTTTACATAACTATTATTCACTAAGGTTCTAGTAAGATGACGGAGTTCTGAGTCTAGATTCTCAGGTTGACAAATAGAAAAGGCACGATGGACCAAAGATTCAATAACAGAACGTTTCTGTGCAGGATGATGATGAGACGAAGCATGAAGGTATCTGTCCGTATGGGTGGGTTTGCGATAAACAGAATGGCCCAGAAGTCCGTCGGGCTTACGAGTCACAAGAATGTCAAGAAATGGAAGAGAACCATTACTTTCGATTTCCATAGTAAATTTGATATCTAAGTGTTGATTGTTAAGAAGATCAAGAAATTTAAACAATTCAAGATGACCATGAGACTAAACAATAAACGTGTCGTCAACATATCTAAACCACACCTTAGGTTTTAATATTGATGATTCCAAAGCAATCGTTTTAAATGATTCTATAAAAATGTTAGCGACAACAGGCCATAGAGGAGAACCCATAGCAGCACCAGAAACTTGTTCGTAAAACTTGTTATCAAATTGGAAGTAAGTAGAAGATAGACACTTTTCAATAAGAGGAACCAAACTCAAGTCCTTGCCATGTTGAGACAGAATCTGTTTGATGATAATAAGCGAATCCTTAATAGGAATTTTAGTAAAAGGTGAAGTAACATCAAAGCTCACGAGAAGATCTTGGGGTTCAAGTTTTATAGTTTCTAGACGTTGAATAAAATGCTGGGAGTTGAGGATGTGAGAAGAGGTTTTACCTGTAAACTCGGAAAGAATGTTGTAGGTAGGAGATTGGATAGTACTAACGATAGGTCGAAAAGGAATACATTGTTTGTGAATTTTGGGAAGTCCGTATAGAAGAGGTGGTTTAGAATCTGATGGGGTAAGTCGACGTTTAGTTTCAGGAGGTAGATTGGAAGATTTGATGATTTGGCTAACCTCGCGTTCAATCCTCAAAGTGGGGTTATGGGTTAGAAGAGCGTAAGTTTCCTCAGACAAAATAGAATTGATTTTTGTAACATAATCCATTTGGTTCAAAACTACAGTGGCGTTGCCTTTGTCGGCTGGAAGAACAATAATATCAGGGTTCTTACGAAGACTTTTTAGAGCTGACTCTTCCGACTTAGAAATGTTGGATTTAGGAATTTTAGATGATTCCAGGATTTTGCCAGTGTCAATACGAATCGGATCTGAGATGTGGCGAGGAAGATGTCTTATAGAAGCCTCAACAGCACATAGAATATCTTCTTTAGGAATACGTTTGGGAACAACCACAAAATTCAAACCCTTAGAGAGCACCGATTCCTGTTCTGAAGTGAGAACCAAACTAGATAAATTGACAACCGTCTTTACTGAGTTAGTAGTAGATGAAACTTTACGATTCTTGGATTCCAATAATTGAAACTTTTTGAGATAACCTTCAGTAGTTAGTCGTAGAGTGGTATCAGACTGCTGGTAAGGTCATCTTAAAAAGTTTCAATTATTGTAATTCAAGAATCGTAAAGTTTCATCTACTACTAACTCAGTAAAGACGGTTGTCAATTTATCTAGTTTGGTTCTCATTTCAGAACAGGAATCGGTGCTCTCTAAGGGTTTGAATTTTGCGGTTGTTCCCAAACGTATTCCTAAAGAAGATATTCTATGTGCTGTTGAGTCTTCTATAAGACATCTTCCTCGCTACATCTCAGATCCGATTCGTATTAACACTGGCAAAATCCTTGAATCATCTAAAATTCCTAAATCCAACATTTTTAAGTCGGAAGAGTCAGCTCTAAAAAGTCTTCGTAAGAACCCTGATATTATTGTTATTCCAGCCGACAAAAGCAACGCCACTGTAGTTTTGAACCAAATGGATTATGTTACGAAAATCAATTCTATTTTGTCTGAGGAAACTTACGCTCTTCTAACCCATAACCCCACTTTGAAGATTGAACGCGAGGTTAGCCAAATCATCAAATCTTCCAATCTACCTCCTGAAACTAAACGTCGACTTACCCCATCAGATTCTAAATCAACTCGTCTATACGGACTTCTTAAAATTCACACACAAGGTATTCCTTTTCGACCTATCGTTAGTACTATCCAATCTCCTACCTACAAGCTAGCCAAGTTCTTGTCCAACATTCTTTCCGAGTTTACAGGTAAAACCTCTTCTCACATCCTCAACTCCCAGCATTTTATTCAACGTCTAGAAACTATAAAACTTGAACCCCAAGATCTTCTCGTGAGCTTTGATGTTACTTCACGTTTTACTAAAGTTCCTATTAAGGATTTGCTTATTATCATTAAACAGATTCTGTCTCAACATGGCAAGGACTTGAGTTTGGTTCCTCTTATTGAAAAGTGTCTATCCTCTACTTGCTTCCAATTTGATAACAAGTTTTACGAACAAGTTTTTGGTGCTGCTATGGGTTCTCCTCTATCACCTATTGTAGCTAACATTTTTATGGAATCCTTTGAAACGGTTGCTTTGGAATCATCAATATTAAAACCTAAGGTGTCGTTTAGATATGTTGACGACACGTTTATTGTTTGGTCTCATGGTCATCTTGAATTGTCTAAGTTTCTTGATCATCTTAACAATCAACACTTAGATATCAAATTTACTATGGAAATCAAAAGTAATGGTTCTCTTCCATTTCTTGACGTTCTTGTGACTCGTAAGCCCGACGGACTTCTGGGCCATTCTGTTTATCGCAAACCCACCCATACGGACAGATACCTTCATGCTTCGTCTCATCATCATCCTGCACAGAAACGTTCTGTTATTGAATCTTTGGTCCATCGTGCCTTTTCTATTTGTCAACCTGAGAATCTAGACTCAGAACTCCGTCATCTTACTAGAACCTTAGTGAATAATGGTTTTGTAAAGCGAGATATTCATAGAGTTATTAATCGTCATTTACATCCACGCACTCGATTACCTAAGGACATTTCTACTCCCGCAACCAACCCGAAATTGGCCTTTTTACCCTTCATTCACAAGGTTACATATCAAATAGGGAAACTCCTTCGTAAGAATGGTATTAAAGCCATATTCAACTCGACAGGCAAAATCTCTCAGATTCTTCCTTCTCCCAAAGACAAATTTCCTACACTTTCTTCTCAAGGTGTATACCAAATTCCCTGTTCTTGTGGTTTAGCCTACATTAGTGAAACCGGTTGTTCCGTCATTACTCGCATATCAGAACATGATCGTTGTATAAGGAAAAGGTATACTTCCAAGTCTGCGGTCACTGAACATCATTTTACTACAGGTCACAAGATAGATTTTGATAATGTTACGTTGATTGCCAAATCTCCATTCTTTTTCAACAGGAAATTCCGAGAAAGCATAGAAATCATCAAACACCCCAATAACTTCAATCGCGATCATGGTTTCGAACTATCCCCTCTTTGGTTCCCGGTTATTAGTCATTTATCAAAAACACGCCCCCTAGCAACCGTAACCCAATCAGGGTCGAGCTCAACCATCCGTGGCGATCCTTTTCCTTTAAATACGGAGACTATTTCTCCTTAAGTCACTTCTACGGAGTTTAGAATTTGGCTTGGTTCACAAGTTGATTACCTAACTCGGTAGTGGTTTGTTAGATTTTCGTTTGCTTTTTCAGGTTATCGTTTTCTTTCTTACCTTTTCAGAGTTTAGGTTATGGCTTGTTTCACAAGTGGATAACCTAACTTTTTGAGAAGTTCTTAGTTAGATATCGATTGCTTGTTTGAGTTTTGCGATTTATCTCACGCCCTGATGAAGCCCCTTACGAAAGTGGGCGAAACGTTGGCAGCTTCGGTTGCAACTATGACACGGTCCAAACCCGGAAGACATTCTAATGTTAGTACAAAAGAACAAAAGCTTAAAAAGTTTTTTCAATAATGAGTTGCTCCGCCACGATTTGTAACTCATTTAGACGTCTTGGCATGTTATCAATCAAGTGATTTATAGCTGCTTGTCCAGATCCACAGCGACGATGTTGAAGCCTTTCCTTATGCCATTTAGACCAACATCTCAATACTGATGAAACATTTCGGTTTACATGACGAGCAATTTCTCTTAGCAAAAGTCCGCCCTCTCTCATACCAATAATAAGGCCACGTTCAAAATCACTTAATTGGACAAAATGTTGATGTTGACGTACTCTAGGCATTGTTATCAAGTTCAGAATGAAATTGTGAACAAACATCAACAATTTGCAAACTTGAGAATTACTAAATGGTCTACTACTCCAAATTTATTGTTACTATGTTACTATGGAAACAACAGGAAAAAAACAAAAAACTACTACCTAGATTTTATTCAAATTTCAATCATCAATTGTTTCATGAAAATAGAGTTTTCCTAAATTGTTCAATAAAATCGTTCAAGTTCTAGGTGTTGCAATTTTTCTAGAAGTCAGTATATTTTAGAGGAGGGATCTACTAGTCTAATAAAAATCAATTTTAATTTTAATTAGGTAAGTAGGTAATATTATGGCTTTAATTATATTTCTGCCAACTCACTTATAGCCATGCCCTGGCCGTAACTAGAGAAAAAACAAATATATTTTCCTGTTAATGGTTATCTAGATTATAACATTTTGAAGTTGATACTATTAGATTTAGTAAACATTAAAAATATGACAAAGACTCTTATGTCTTGCCTACGTATTGACTTAAAATAATCCAGGGTGTATGTAATAAAAACATATTTAAAAAATTGTTTGGTTACCAACTGTTTTAAGAAATCAACAGTAATGAAGTTTCACAACACATTGTAACACTTGAAAAGATTTGCTAATACCTAAGAGAAGTTCAATAATTAAAATAAATGTTTGAGATGGCCATAAATGGTGTAGAGGCTATAACCGGAACCTCTACCCTATGTAAAAACTAAAGGTAAACTGTCAAGAGTAATTAATCCATTAAAGAGGCTTAGACAAGAATGTAGTTTGTTCTCACTATTATTTAACCTATATCTGGAAGCTGTGTTATCGTATTGGAAAAGAAGATTGAGAGGAATACGTATAAATATAGGAAAAGACTGTTTGATTAATTTTGCGGATGACAAAGTAATTATGGCTCAAAGCTCATATGACCTAGAATTTATGCTACGACGACTAAATCAAAGTTACAAAAAATGGGTAATGTCTATCAATTTTGACAAAACCAAATATTTAGTAATTAATTCAGATGGTAGATACCAAATTCTTATTGACGACAACCATACTATTCAACAGGTTGGTAAATTCAAATATTTAGATGCAAGAATAATTGAATATGGTTAGACCATATATAACATTAGACAAATAATTAAGAAAAGTAAGAAAATGCTAAGAGCCTTAAATATGATATGATGGGACAAACACATTTCTAAAAATACTAAAAAACAAATTGGTGAGGTCTTTGTTGAATCCGTTCTAACACATGGTTGTAAAGAGTGGACGTTAAATGCTAAAACTAAAAGAAAAATTAATTCTATAGGAATGAACTATTTAAGACGTAGTGTTCGGGTATCGAGATTGGAAATAACAACAAATAAGGAAGTTAGAAGACGAATGCAGACAACAGAGCATGATATAATTACAGGAAATTGAAACCAGAAGTCGAAAATGTTTCGGTCATATACTACGTATAGATGACAAAAAGTTGTCTAAGAAACTATATCAGTGGACATCTCCTGGTAGAAGAAAAAAAAGTCGTCCAAGAAGATCATAGAATGAAAACATGAGAAATAATATGAAAAATCGTCATTTGGAGGAAATAGAAACAAATGGCGGTTAGGTGTAGGAACGCATCTTTGAGCTGTAAAATATATATTTTCTATATTGTTATAAACAAATAGCAGTTTTTAAAGCCTCTTCTGTTCTAGGTATTAATTCTTCCTCGACTAACTTTTTCTCATAACTTTTGTGTTGCTCATTGAGAAGGGCGCTGTCAACATTAACATAATTGTGTCACATTTGGAGTCTGAATTTAAATTTTGCACTTACAAAAATAAAGCAGCTTTATCTTTATCTTCAAATTCAGCGGTAGATTCATTTTCTGCGTTTTTTGAGAAGATAAAGCGTCATGGTTTTCAACAAATCCTGCGGGTTTTAAACATTTGGGAATGGTACTTTGTGGCATTTTATTTCAAGCATCATAAACCATAAAGTAAAACTTACTTTTGCAGAATAACTGCACAAAATTCTTTTTGAAAATGTTCTTGAGTGGCCGTATTATTTCTTGATATATTAATCGTAAGACTGATACTGTATTTGGTTAAAAAAAAGAATGACTTTAAATTAATAATTTTAAATGCGCTGGGCAGTAATCAACCATCAATAAAGTCTTCTTTTTCTACTTCTTCACCAAATGGCGATTTCAATCTCGAAAAACTCTGACATCATATAAGCTTTACGATTGCTTGCATAATTGTCTGGCAACGATTTAACACTACGCAAAAGATTGAGTTTTGAGATTTTTGAAAAAGTAATTTCTTTTTTTGCTGCTCAGATTTGCTGCTACTATTACGATTATTCTATCTATGGGATAATTATTCTAGTTGTACAAATACAAAGATTTTATAAAAGTTTAAGAATATGTACAAACAAACACCAATAGACCAATAGATACAAATTTACCATAAATAACATTTGCCCATAAAAATTTGAAATTAATTTATTGTAGATATTGGTGGCATTGTTAAAATTAAAGTTATGTACGGTGTTTATGTGATGGGCTGCTTTTTCTTTGTATTGCCGTCGTATTTATAGCTGTTAATCCATTTTTTTAATTTTTGTTTTATTTGACCAATATAACATACATTGTACTTAGTGCAGTGTATTTTGCATACTACATCGTGTTTTTCTATTATGTCGGTTTCATCTTAGTTTTACTATACAACATGTTAATAATAGTGTTCTTGTTGTATATTGGTATTTTAATGTTGCTTTTTTTAAATTTAAATTATCATAGATGAGAGGATAAGATACTTTACGATAAAATTGTTTTGATTTAACTTTTTTTAAATAGTTGGTTATATATTGTATTGTAACTAGACGCTGCTTCATCTTTAATTAAAGAATTATTATTTGGTAAAGGTTCTTTCTCCTCCTCTGTATATGTACTAATTAATTTGGAATTCTTGGTTTAGGAGGGGCATGTAAAACCACTTTAATTTATTTCTGTGGCAACGTTTCGTGCAAAAAGCGAGCACTTCATCAGGCCAAAGAATAAAATTGAATAATTGCCAATTGTTTGTTGACCGTGTATGTTCTGCGTTATTTAAAAAAAACTATTATTGACAATTTAATGTTTAATGTTTTATTTATTATTTAGTAAACGCAATCTCGTAAAGTTGCCTATGTCCTTGATCAGTGGATTGATCCACTTGATTTTATTCTTTGGTCTGATAAAGGGCTCGCAAAAACAAACAACAAAAATAAATTAAAGTGGTTTTACATGCCCCTCCTAAACGAAGAATTCCAAAGAATTATTTAGATAACGTTCTTACTTCAACGGAACGTTTTAATGAATTAATAGACTACATTGCAAAAGTACAATTTAGTTTTATTTATTAAGCTATTGTTAGTTTAAACATAATCAAAAGTTTGAGCTGTTTTTAGTTACGTGTGAGTAAAAAAAATCCTATTTTTTTATATTTAAAGTATAAAATAGAAGTAGATTTTAACGCCATCTAAAATTTGTCAGCAAACTAATTTCTCTACAATGTTATTATTTAATTTATAGTCGTTAAACGGTTACGTCGTATTACTTTTATTTCGTTGGTTTTGTCTACATTCATAAAAACCTAAAAAATAACAAATATTTTTATAGCACAATTTTTTACGGTATATTTAAAAGTTAATGCAAATTTGTGAATTTACATGTATTAAAAAATCATTCTCTTTTTGTCAGCATTTTATATACATGAAAGTATTATTGACATTACCAGTAAAAACCGCAGCTTGTAATAAAATTAAAAACATATACCAATATGTAGTTTTTTAAATTGAAGCTGCATTTTCATTACTTAAATGGTATGAATGTCCATTAGCAAATGGCATGCGGCAAACTTTAGATATTTATTCTTTTTTAAACTAAAAACGTTGCAAAGTGTATTGAAATTTTATCTCAAATTAAGCTAAAGCTCGTTGTAGCAATGGATCCATCAACGTCTGCAAGAGGATGTCCGGTAACGCCTAGTAATAGTAAAATTGAGAATAATTAATTGAAGCTATCGAATTACTACAGAAACAGATAAGAATTTTTCTTTCAAAAACTAATACAATACAAATTGAATGGGAAATACAAACGCCAGGTGGTTTCAATACATATTGAATTCAACATGAACACAATTCGAAATGTTTTCGGTTGAATTAACACAATGAGGTGCTGACAATACACAGCAAGCATAATAGATGTTAACTAATAAATTTTCTATTATGCACCTGCTTAATTTTTATTTTTTTTATATCCATCCAAATCCAAAAATTTCAATACACATATTACTATATTGTAATCTTTTAAAAACATGGCATTGTGGAATTTAAACACGGGACCAAATTCATACGAATCTTGTTGTGTCAGTCATGTTTAAATTGGATTTTACTGTATCTGGTTTTCATTAGGAGGATTCACGTTTTATAAATAGGAAGTCCTAATATATCTGCATTTATTTTATGAACCGACCCGTATTTCCGTGTTGAAATATTCAAGATAGCGAACAATCACACTCGCTCACGTTTTCAGTTGAATTCAATTTATATGGAAATTGCAACTGTAATTCACTTTAGATTCCATCAAAACCAATTACGATTGATAACGGATATTATTGCAACTTTGAATTAACCTTTCAACTACTTCTGTGCAAAGAACCTGGTAGAATTTAACGACTCGGCAATAAAATGTTTATTAGTCTTTTTATCTACAAATAAATACAATTCAAAGAACAAATTAAATTGATTTGTTACCAAAAGTAATAGTGCAAAATTCACAGTATTTTTTTGCATTTATTAAGTTTGTATAGTATAACAAATTAATTTATAAAGTAAAGTACTAGTTTAAGAAACTTTTGTTAGATAAGTTGGTAAACCGTTACACTCAATAGTTTACAACAAAAGATTTTAATGCTGGATTAGGACACAAACTGTTCCTAAAATACGATTTTTACAATGTTGAACGGTTTAGTTCAATTTCGCAGTCTATTCTTTTTGTAATAGGGTTGAAGTTCATCTGTGCCGATTAAAGAGTGTATTATATAATATTATATTACACAAAAGAGTATTCTACTCAACTTTTAAAATATTATTTCGCATAACAATTGAAGTTAACAAGTTCTAAATACAATGGTTAATGACCGCAAAAAACATTACCTTATACATAATAAGTTTTGTATAAAGTAAAAAGAGTTATTCATTCTGCATAAATAAAAGAAATATAAAAATTATAAGATATTTTTTTTTAACAATTACAACATATAAGATATTATGCATTGCATAAATTATAACTGTCAGAAAACTTTAATGTTTTAATGTAAAATTGTAATTAAAGTTTCCAAATAAATACAAAAATACTAACAATAAATTAAAACCAAATATAAAGTTAACAATCATAAAAACAAAATATTTGATGTTAAACCAACTAGTATAATAAAAAATTGAAATTGACATTCAGGAACAGAAAAACTACAGTTGAAAATTAATTACATTTAACGCTATGTAATGCCTGTAAATATTTTGTATAGTATACAATGTATACTATCATATATATGTATGCAGTATAAAAAATTTAAGAGAAACTGTTTTAGTGATTTTTTATTAAACAATTTGACATCTGACTAAAAAAACTACTTACACTTACTGGTTTTCTTTTAGATCATAAAATAGTATAATAGACACTACGTTCAGTTGTGATGCGAATGTTTCCTTACGTCATCTAAACCATGTTAGCTTTTGTTTATTAAAATATACGTGGTCTTTAGTTAAATATTTTTTTATAGAAAACAGTTCACAGACAAAAAATCAAATAAATAACCATTTGAGGTGGTAAATTCAAAAGTTAACTTCTAGCGGTTTTATTAATGATATTTGTGTAAACGTTTTCTTTGTGGTTACTTTTATTAAAATTAATTTGACATATTGTTGTAAATTAATCAAAGTAAAATTTATAACATGTATACAAAATCATAATAATTATTAAATGTTGTATTATTCATTTCCTTTTTTGTTGATTCACAGTTTTATTTCGTGTGATCTTCATTTTTCGAGATATAACACAATAATCATAATTTTGTATTGCTTTATAGACTGTTATGGTAAGAACCTAAGCTTGCAGCAGTCTGTGATTAGTTACCAGTAATTTAATTATCACAAAAAAAACAACGACAGCTCAGAACTTTGGAGAGCAGGTCGCACATGTGTAACTAATAGAATTCAACCTGATTTTTGATGTGTTAATTATAATATAATTAAAAGATTGCCAAAATCGAAGAAATATGCACTACAGATATTAGTTTGCATCTGACAACGCTTAAGGTAGAGAAAGACATGTCTAACAACGAGTATATCTATTTCAACGATAGCACAAGAAAATAAAAATGAATAGAATAAGAAACATACTATATAACAATTAAGAGTTTGCCAACAAATAAAAACTAATTATACACAACTCTTAAATTAAGCAACACTTCGTACACAGAAGTAACAAACGGTTTAAAGCCACCTACAATAAATTAACGTTGGTGAATTCAGAAAAAAAATGTGAATTGTCATAATCTTATGGTGATTGCACAATATTGAAAGAAAGCACACAGTTCAAATTTGTTACATAAAAACAACCGACCTTAAAGCAAATAATTAAATATAACTAATATGCGATTAGTTAAAGGCGTGTTCAACACAATATTTCTAAAATTTCTGAAAGGTAAACAGATACATATACACACAAGTTACCACAAATAAGATGCTAAAAGTGTCATAAGATGATTAAAATCAAAGTGCGTTAAAGTTCCTAAAGTCATTTAAGGTATTTCAACAAGTGTGCTCTTAATTTGTCGAAATTCTTAGCACAGTCGCGGAAATCTAAACGATGACCTTAATTTTCCATCTAACGTAGATCAACAAAATACGCATCCGGTGTGTTCAGTGTATGCCTTGTTAGTTCGTCTAAGAAATTTATAAGATAATCAACACATGCGGGTGACCAAATTTTGCTCAGCAAATTTTTCATCACGAACACATCCAATTCATTTAACCACTACCAGCGTGGATGATGTAAGATACATAAAATGTAGAACTTCCTGAGCATGGCGTTAACACACGTGTTGTTTGCTTAACGTTGGAAACGGAAGTATCATAATCAGTAACCTTCAGAGCATAAATAACATTTATTCCTAGGTAAAATTCATTCAGCACAAAAACTACAAGAAGATGTTTTTAACATAACAATATCTTAGGTATTTTTGTTTAAATAAGCAGTTTGAACACTGTTTTTACTGTTTTTTTAAATTATTTGGAGAATTACAGGTCAATCACTACAATGCGGAGAACTTGCAACAGTTTATAGAGCTTTATATTTTTTATTTTTTACTTTATAATTTACTCATAAAACCTAGAATGCAACGTAGGTCAACATATACATAGCAACCGGAGCTTTAGAAGAAGACGTTATGAATTCACGCCTTCTTATTACGTACTTAAAAAAGTTTTTTTTTAACATTTTTGTTTTCTTTTTTTTTGTACTTTTTGCCCAACCAGCTCGCACAATAATAGTTAAGAAAGCGCCTTGAAGAAAGTCAATCGCTTCAATTTTGAGGTCGATTCTAACAAAGTGCTTTCTTTAGCTAATGATCAGTTTAAAATAAATTTTTGTTTTAATCGTAGAAACAATGCCATTAGATTCTTGAGGTACCTTCAGAAATTTAATAAAACTTTTTGGCATCACGTAATTTTATGATGCCTACTACGCGCAAAACGTCAATCACCACATTCGCATAACTTGTTGCTACAATTTTCAAAAATTTGGTCGTTCTTTTACCGGCTGTAAAAGCGACCTACAGTGCGACCACTGTGCTGGAAAACAGGAAACATAAACATACCCTACTTTAAGCAAAATTCTAAGAGTTAACTGGGTTCTCTTAGACCATAAACGCACAAGACGTTTCCTAACACTTGGCTAACGTACCTGTAAAAGCTCGACGCCAAAATAACAAATACCAATTATGCACTGTGAGGACACTTTATTTACTTTGAGGTTTGCACAAGTGAATCTTTACAATCTACGTGTTGCAACTTTCAAAGCCATGAGTTTTTTTTCCGACAATAAGAGTCATGATTATCAGGATTGGCGTTTTCCTTCTATGCGGTACTACTCGGATATTGTTTTCAATAGTTTAAAACATGTCGGAGTAGTTACACTCAGTCATTTAACAAATCGGTTGGAAACACCTCTTTGGCAATATTTAGCGTTTCTTGACTGTCTAATGATAATGTTCAAATTAATCTCTAACACTTAAACAAAGTTCTTGACAAACTAAAAAACGCTTCTATTATTATAGCAGGCAATTTTAATACAAAATCGCTGCTTTGGCACTCCTCGATGATTGACGAAAGGTAACGAAGATTGGAGAACCTCGTGAGTAAAAGTGACCTCTGCGTTGTCAACAACCCTTACTAACTCTTCACTTTTACTAGCTATTTATACCCAATCAACATTGACATTACTTTAGAATCTCTTTGCGTAAGCAGAAAAATAAACTAGCAAGTCATCTATGAAGTGATAGAAACTTACCACTGATGCGATTCAAATTAACCGCCGATGTCTCTAACTCTGCACAGAACCTCTAAAAAAAGCCTCGACTTAAAACACATAGAACCCGCTTGCATAAATATTGCAAGTTTAACTTCTAGTTATGTTCTACGTGGTGTTTTGTGTCACAATCTCAGATCTGTAAACACTGTTCTTTGCACACCTTGAACTACTAAAATAAAAAGTTCAATTGGAAAATACTTACAAACATTTTATAGATTGGTGTTTGCAACAAGCGTGAATAAAAACGTTCTACTTCAGATGAATCTAAAATAATTAAATGTTGTACATTATAAGCAGTGTATTCAATGTTGAACTAACATTAAAGAAACTATTAATACAAAAAATTCACGAAATTAGTACTTTATTTTAAAAAAATATCAAATATTTTACTAGCACAACTAATAAACCAATTTTTAAAAAAGACGACAATGAGCATTACTGAATGACAATAGTTTATACTTTTGTGATTTTTTAACATTTAATACAGTCCTTATTTTTTAGAATGTTCTGCTTTTAGATGAACTTTAAAAATGACAGCTAGTTAATGACGTAGAGATAGTAAGAGTGTTAATAAAAATACCTAATACTAAAATTAATGTTTCACAAACGTTTACTTTGGTAGACACTAATCACGTTCAACTCTAGAGACAGTTTGTGGCTTTATGTCTTACTGGAGATTTGAGTAAACGTTTATTTCTTAAATATAAAAAAAAACGTATCAACTAAGTGCTTGAAATTAACAACATTGATTTGGTTTCTTCTAATATTGCTAAATAGAAGTCTTTCAGGATTTTGTAAACTGTGGCGCTGTAATCGGTTTATGTCAAAATGTTGCTACCATTCGTCTCAGAAACATTCGGCGGTACGTTTTTTCTAACTTATCATTACTTTTGTCGTTGTATTTGTAATTTACAAGTCTTTATTACTATTTATTTTTATTTTATATATAAATATCTAATTATTTTTAAATTGTAAAATTTTTTTGTTGACGTGTTTGACTTTTAAATAGACTAATGTTTTTGAAATTCACTTATACTTGTTAAATTTTCAATTTTTAGTTTATTAGTACCGTTTTTCACTCAAGGTCACAATTCACGACATAATGAAACGCCTCTACCTTCACTTACTAAAAGCCATAGCGTATACTAGTCCCTGTTTTAAAAGAACTTCAGCAACACTCCTCACAGATGCAAGAGCACATATGAATTGCGTTAAACGTCATAGAGGATGAAATCCTCCGTTGTTGCTAAGCGTTATATTGATGAATCAATTAAGCATGAAATATTAAAAAAATGGGTTGTGTAGCCATCTACTTCTATTAGTAATTGCGCTTCAATACTCCAACCGAGAATATTTATAGTTTATCTGAAAATTATATTAAAAATACCTCTGAATGACTCTGGGAGTGGAATAAATATATAAAAATGTATATACTATACTAATAAATTAACAATTTTGTTTAAAAGAAGCGTTGTTTCCTCAAATTTCGCTTTTTTAAAAGGCGTGCACAAAATATTTCGCGTTGTAGTGCACGAAATATTGTGGTTGTGGTTTTTGCAAAGAAACTGCATTAAACTTGGTCTTACAAAACAGAATAGCAAATTCAATGTAATTAAAGTGTGATTTCAGTGTTTTTAGAACAATAAGGTTTTCAATACCATTAACTAAAAAAAGCTTTTTCTTGTTCTTCGTACGTTAGGTGTCTTAACTTGTGCTTTACTGGATTCAGTTTTCTTAGAATACTGATGACTATTCGTCTGGTTATCTTTTTGGGTTTTTTTCTGGTAGTCTGGTTTTTTCCGGTTTTTTATAACGCACTTCTTTTACCATTTTTATGTTCTAAAGAAGTAGGTTCAATTTTCTTTTACTTTCTCGTCTCCATGTTACGACATTCTGAATGTTGCATTGTTCTATAATAATGTGTCGATTCCTGATGCGATCTCATCTTGTTTTTCCTATTATAGATCTCAATACTTTCATTTCAGATGTTCTTATTACTTGTTTTGTCTTATTGGTGTCAGTTCTGGTTTCAATAGCGTAAGTCAGTATATGGAGTACGCAAGTCTTATATATTCTTGTTTTGCAGTTTATTCTTACACATTGTGGTACTTTCATTTCTTTATTAGTCGTTTTCCGACAAAGTTGCGGTCGCTTCTAATGTCTGGTTCTAGATAGTTAAATGTCAGTGCCTGTTCTATAATTTAACTGTTTATAGCATGCTATATTAAAATTACAATTGCATTGCGTAGTCTTATTTTATCAATCGTTTTTGTTAGATGCACAAACATAAGAAAGTTGGGTTATTACATTAGATGATTGTTTGGTATTCTGATGTATAGTATATACAGCGCCTGTAATAGATCGCTTCTTTCTGGTTCTTTGTTGTTGTTTCGTAATCGGTTATAGATCTCGTAGAATATCGGCATTTATATCGGTAAACAGTCTGTTACGTGCAAAAGTTGAAACAATGACACTTCCCTAAACTCAGGTATGCCGGTGCTCCGTAAAGAGGGGGTGTGTTGAACTTGAACAAAAACAAAATTAAAAAAAAGGTCAAATCAAAGGGCGCCAGGAAGGAGTAAAGCTCAATAGACTTCTGGCCCATGCCCACCACGAGTCCGCTTCAAATGGATACACTCAAATGGGACTTACCTTAAGAATATATAGCACATTAAAAATCTGTAATGATCAAAAATTTACATACACGAAGGCCGATTGAATAAAAGCTTTGTTACATTTAACAATTTAACATTTATTACATAATTGAAATGAAATTAGACATCAACAAAAGAGGAAATTACATTAAAACTTTAAATCAATTTGATGCAAACAAAATCTTAAATTAAAACAAAACTGAATAAGATTAATATAAAATAAAATAAAATAAAAACAATAATAAATATAAATAAATAACCTAAATTACCTTCATAAATGTAAAAAAAATTAATAATGCACGACCGTGTGTGCATAATAAAAAAATAAAATACTTATTAAAATCAAATGAATTCCGTAATTGTACAAAACAAACTTGACAATCTTAAATTATGGTACGCAAAATAAAAATATCTTTCTTTCTTGCTTTTACTTTATATGTCGATATAACACTTTAGACGTTGGTTACATTACGTCTTTTATCATCGAAATATTCAGTATCTATCAATAAATTCTCATAATTAATTTCAAAGTTTTTCAATCACTAAACTCGCAAATAAATAATTTAATCGGTAATCACTAAATACCTTGATTGTTTGTTCGTAGAGAGCTCCTGGTTAGCTTAGGCCAGTTGACGTCGTCCGGAACCTCGATAGGAGACCACAACCGTATGAACAATTTACCGTCGGAAGATTTCTCAATGATCCGCCATCAAAGCGAAAAAAAATTGGATTGCGAAACACAAAGTTACGCACAAATCCACGATACGTTAATACAAAATCAAACCAGTAACCAGTGAATTCAATAAACCGTAATTATTTTACGAAATAGGAAACTTTTTTCCACTTAAACGATTCACTGTACCAATTGTTAAAAACTTCCGCGGTACTTTATTTAAAGGGGGCGACTTTAACTCCTGACAACTACATCCCGATACTTAAGTCATTTCGTACTATTGTAAGTCAAGTAACTTCTTTTTATCACCAAAATCACTTATATATATATAAACGTATTCGACTACCATTTCTGCAATGGTTGTGTTCAAAACTTCATAAAAAAAACCATACCAACAAGAAGTGCAAAGAGAACGCAAACAGATTAAATAACGTCACAAACGTAGTGTTGGACCAGTGTTTGTTTCTGGGTAAAAATGTCAAATTGACAAAATATTAAATTACATTACTGTCATAAAGATTAAACTGTCTGATAAATTATAAAAATGACTTCATTCCCACGTTATTTGATTGCACTCACACAAAGAAAACAAGTACGACTGCACCAAGAATGCACTTAAAACAAAGCACTTTATCCACAACTTTGAATTATAACATTAAATTTAAAAACGTAAAATAACTTCTTAAAATCAATCTAAAATCTATAAAACAAATCCAAAATACATGAAATGAACAACGTCAATTCAAATACCGGGTCTTTCACAAAAATAATCAAACCACTCTAAACGACGGTTACAAGTTATGCTATTTCCTCTAATAGAGTTACTCTGTTGTAGTTTGCTAGGTCTCCTTTTTTAGATATCAGTACCGTAATAGTATTCTTCTGGGACATTTTTTTCTACAATTATTTTATTAAGTAATATTATTTCTTTTGCTGGAGTCTATCTACCATACTTTATTTCCTCGTTCGTAATTGTATCCGATCCAGATACTTTCCTATTTTTTTAGTTTTTTTACCGCTTATGTTACTTCGTCTTCTGTGATTGTTCTGCCTGTTGTGTTTCTGTTTTGAATGGTATTTTTTTCTCGTTGACGCTAGACAGTTTTTTGAAATAGTCTATATCCTTCTTTAACGGATTTATTTTTCTGTATTTATTGATCAATCAATTTGTGTGGATTTTAATAACTTTTAGAAACTCTTTTGACTGCCATAAAAATCATGATTGATGTCTTTCGTAAATCTTGCTCAAATCTCTTTTTTATGTTTTGTATTCTTAAGTTAATTCTATTCCTTACTGTTATGCATTTCTTAGGTTCTACTGCTGTTTTTTACTTCTATAACACGAGTATGCATCTTTTTTCTTTTTACTCAGTATCTACTGCTTTGGTCAACCAAGGTTTTTTGTTTTGTTTGTTGTGTATGTACTTTTTGTGATCTTTCAGCTTTCCTTGATGCGGGGTTAACGTTTGTGGTTAATTTTTCCAGCTCTGTTTTACGTCATCGTTGTTATACTGTTTTCTTTCATTATTTTTTCTAGGAGTCTACTATTATGTTGTTTCATTTTTTCATTTTCTAGCACTTTTATGTCATTTTTTGTACATATTTAGGTAGAGCTTTTATAAAAGGTGGTTTGCGTAATATTAACCCATGATTTGAAAAAAGCTGTTGAGGAAATTAAAAAAAATAAGAAATTTGTATTAATTAATATAAATGATTTTAAAGTTATCTGGTGTCCTTTTATAGAGAACTTTTTAAATACTCAAAGATATTGTAATATTAATCCATTTGCCGATGACGCGTTAGTTGAGATTTCTGATGAAAATGTTGATTTAGCAGATGATAAATTCAACTTTGACTTAGGAGTAATTACATTCTATCGTTTTATCAAATCAAAATAGTAGAAATCAAAATTAATAAATGTGTCAAAGTCAAAGCAAATTTTTTTACAAAAAATAGTGTTTTACGCATAGTTTTTTAACTAAACCAAAAAATTTTTTCCAATGCAATTACTATTTAATTTGTAATATACGTATTAAATGCATTAGTTACATTTATATATATAATATAACATTCTAATAAAAACAAATATAATTATTGACCATATTCCTGAATATTTTTTAACTTTTGTTGTATTAGCATTGAGTATATTATTCTATTTTTTGTAAATTTTCCTGACAAATTTTTTCATCTAATTGGCGCTTAAAATATTAGATTTTACTTTTAAAAGCATAACCTGTATGTTTATACCTTCGAATTGCTTCGAACAAACATATAAGTTAGGGTTTTAAAAACCAAATCTGATATTTTAAGAGCCAATTAGATGAATGATTTTATGGCAAATATTTCCAAAAAAAAAACAAATTGTTCACAAATACCGTAAATTGCTGGTTTGTTTTATTTTAATATATTTTGTGGAAATACGCATGTTATGCTTCAAAGATAACTTATTTCAATTATCTATAAATGTCTTTTGGTGTAATTAAAATATCATAAACCTAAAAATTAAAATTAATATTTTATAAGTACATTAAACTGTGTTAATAAAACAAAGCAGGAGTATAATAGCGTAACGCCCTCTAAACTTGCTTAATCAATATAATGTGCAACATAAAAGCTCGGTATTAAACATCTATTAATGCAAGAAGAATAATTAATCATAATTTTCTTCACCCCTTATATACGAACTGTTGTTATAATATTATTAAAACATAAAGTAGTGAGCTTAAGTGATCCCTTTATATTAAATAAAAATACCCATTAAGCACTACGACGGTAATCGCTCTGTAGGTTTAGTTAATTATGTTTTAAACTGCGTAAGTGTATTATAAAAACTAAATTAATTTTTAATATGTAAAAATATAAAAGTTTCTGAGACTTGGAACACTTGCGTTCATATAGCGTGCTTTTAACTTTTAACTAGATTATAAACACTGAAGTTTACGTCTTCTAATTAGTGTTATACATTTACATCACTTTACGCAGGTTTTTAAGCAATAATTCGAAATTTTATATTAACTAATATAATTATAAAACCGGTTTTATGTTATTTAAGTTTGTGTTTATAATTTGTTAGATTAAGGTTAAATTTTTTCATTAATTTCTATTTGGTCGTTTTTATATATTTTTGGAGTAATTTAGGCTTTGAAGTTTAATCGTTCATCGCATTCAAATTTGACAGCTCTTAAAATTATTGTCAAACGAATTTTCAAGGTGGAATTTTGAATTATACGTTGAGTACTAGTAACAGTGGACGATTTTCCGCCAATGTTTGGGCTTGAATACGCGTTAAGATTGTGTTGGAAAATTGATGGGCGATTAACAACATCTTAGACAATGTGGTTTTACCATCAGTAAGAGTAGTTTTCCCTAGCAATTTTACCTTTCAACATGAAAGAAATGAGTTTGGTGTGGTCGTAAATGTTTATAATAATTTTAGACATAATATAATAATTGATTTTTATTACAGAATACTAAATTCTCCATTTCATACAGCTTAAATAGTAAGAGACTGGATTAACGACAACAACATAAATGTTTTGTTTTGACTAACAGAAAGTCCTAATTTGAACCCCATTCAATAAAGAAAGAAAGTTGGAATATGTTGTGGCAGCTAATGGCTCGCCAGTAAAATATTAATAACAGTACTATTTTCATAGCTGTTAAATTTTTGTTAGAGCCTTTTCTTACACCTTGTTTGAAAGGTGTTTGCAATCTGTATTGTTTTTGCCAGCGTTTTTAATGTAAAATATGCAAGTTTTACTGACTTTAATTCAGCATCTACTTTACTTAAGGAGTTCAATTTTGCTATAGTCTTTGATTTTTTCTTGTAATAAATAGGTTTTGTTATTTTATATGTTCAAATCTTAAAACGCTTTTTATAGTTTACGTGCCTATACGTTAATTTCATTTTGTAATAAATAAACAATCTGTTTTTTTTATTTTACATTTTTTTTCAATTTTTTTATTGTACAATTTTGATTTGATAAGATCGATTCGACAAAACGCACTAATAAAAGTAATATATTTCATTACCAGTTTGTTCCTTAAAATGTAATGTTCCTCTTTAACGCTTTAATTTGAATTTGTTTGTTGTGTTAATTAATTTCAGTCTGATGATGGCCTAATTAATATTACAAGGTCGAAACATGTCACACATTTGAGAAATATAATATTTTTGGCTGATTGACGATGTTTTTTTCAATAATTTAATTTAATATATTTTTGTTCATTAACAGTTCAGTAATATATTTGAAAGAAAATTATTTCTAAAAAACAAAAGAAAATATAAGGTACACTGGGGTAAATCGAACCGCAAAACTTAAAACTTCAACTTTAGATCAAGACTATGACCATCATAAATCTTTAGAGAAATACTATAGAAACAGCAAAAACCACAATATTATATTTAATTCCAACGAGATAGACACTCCCAGTAAACACGAATTGAAACTGTTACAGTCATAACATTAAAACAATTGTTTAATTACGTTGTTTTGCATTAGTTTCATTTTTATTTCATTTACATGTAACTGACAGTTACAATTGAAAGAGTTCCACTTTTTTGCAATTATTTTTAATTCGTTTCAGTACTTGCAATTTCTTTTCAATAATCAGCAACCCAGCAGTAACTGATGCAGTTTTTGAGGCTTCCCTAAAAAGAACACATCAAAGAAAGTTCCGATATTTAAAAAATAATTGATAAATAATCTAGTTATTTGCAAAACTTAAACCTACTAAAACTCAATGTGATATTATATTTAAAAATATTTATTGTACAATAAAATTTGAAACGTGCATTTGAAATATCGATTCAATTGTTTCCTTTTAAAAACAAAACTAAATGTATGATTATGTTATTAAAAGAATATTGTTTCTGTTCATTATTGAAACAAGAAAATTATATATTTATTGATTATTTCGTATCAATTCAAGAACGACGCTTTTAAAACGCAAACCGAATGTAACATTTATTTTGCAACAGATTTAAATTTAAAATACCGAAACTATACTGATTCAAATAAGAGAAACAGCGATGGATTTATAGCTATTTTACAGCACTTAGGTTCCTTTTATGTTTGAAACAAGAGTGAAACATAATTTTTTGTTTTGAAACTGTTACTAAAGATTATCAATTTTGTGTTAGCTGGGCTTGTACAAACATTAATAATAATTGTTAGAATACGTATAAAAAAGCATAAATATTGAAACGTTCAAGAAATTTCAAGAGCGATCACAAAGTTTTTATCCATTTCTAGAACGTTCACCAAAAGATATAGAAAAGTATAAGAGGTTATTTGAAGTAACAAGCGTTAAGAAGATTATGAAGTTTAAATAAATAACTGATTAACGCGTGTTCGAGATAAATACGACAAAATAGAAACGTACGTGACTTTAATGTAAACGAGTGTTAAACAGAAGTTATCCGCAGACATAACCTTTCAAGTAATTGTAAATATCGTTAGATTTAATTAGTTCGTGTAGTTATAAACGTGTAAATATTTTGTGTATAAATAAATTAGTTTTAAAATTCATTACAATATGTATAAAAATGTCAAGAAATAATATAATTGTAAATAACAAAATTACAGCTGTATAAGATAAACATTTGACATGACATATATAATCAAAAATTTATTTTCAATGTCAAGGTAATCACTAAAAAAATTAATCCAAAGATACCGCAAATTTAATAAACCTATCTAATTTGCAATTTTAAAAATTAAATTGTTCTATACATTTTTTGTATTATTAGTGTCGTTATTAAAATTGATATTGTTTTTGTATACTTAAATGAATATCATTTCTGATACTAAAGAGTTTGGAATTGTTAAAGTCAAAGTTATGTCCCGTATAAATATGACGTAACGCAGTTTCACCTTTTTTCTGTTACAATGATGAGGTAGTTATTGATCCGATTTTTAATTTTTTGTTTATTTTGCCCTATATAACACACTTGGCATCCCATACAGTCTAGCTTGTACACTACATCATGCTTTTTAGTCATTAGTTTTATATTTAGTTCTACTGTACAGCATGTTATAAATCGTATTTGTGTTATAAGTTGTTATTTTTGTGTGATTGGTTTTATAATCCGTATGATTACACAAAAATAATAAATCTTCCAAATTTAAACAAAGTCTGATTATAAAAACCAATCACACAAAAATAACAACAAATTGGTGCTATATATAATATAAAAAATTATATAAAATTCGAAAAATGTATCAAATAATACACGCCGTTTCTCGTCGAGATAGACTTGACCATAACACTTTTATATGTAACTACATCGAAACATGCATATAAGCTATAGAAATATGTGTAATGTGTAATTGTGGAAATACATCAGAAATTACCAGTGCTGATGATATCCAAAAGAGCGAAATAACTGTACACTGGTTCTCTCTGATGATAATTTTTGCAATTGCACTAATATAGTTACTTTTTACTATATTTGTTGCTATATGACAATCGTGTATTATTTGATACATTTTTCGTTTTTTCTCGGTTAGTAAATCCAACTACCAACATATTACGATCACTATAGCAACAATTTTGGTTAAATTTTATACGTGGGCTCATTAACCACGAGATGCGTCGACCACAACACTTTTATATGTAAAAATAACAATTTATAAAAAAAATTTAGAATTTGTTCTAAAGTGGTAGTGTTTTTCAGGTGTAATTTGTGTTTCTGTTTTTGAATAATGTTTGACACAACTTCCTCCGAAAATCTATTGTATGCAGAAATGGAAAATTTAGTAGTTTTTTCGGCTAGAAAATTAAAGTTTACAAGTTTATGCTTTATACAGTAGTTGGAGTCATAAACCTACTCGTGTTTATCGTTTTTTAGTATATGTCAAACTTGATATTATCGTTCTTCCTTGAAACAAGAATATCAAGAAACGGTAATTTTCTAGAGTAAAAAAAATTTTAAGAAAGAACTTTATACAATAAAAGAAATTGCAGCATTATGTAATGGATTTTCGAGGGAAGTTGTGTCAAACATTATTTAAAAACAAAAACACATATGCCACGTGAAAAACAGTACCACTTTTTTATACTGCTTATACAAATGATCTATCTAAGATATTAAAAAAAAATGATTTGCAAAGGATTGTCGGTTCCGAAAATTGCTTTCTAAGCTATTTAGAAAAACCGAAAAATCCAGTATACTCAGTAAGAATAAATGCGGAATATATAAAATAAAATGTCAAAACTGCGAACAAGTATATGTAGGTAAAAGACCAATAAAATTAGGTGTAAAATGCATTTGACTCACGTCGTTGCCAAGTATATGCTCAAAAAAAAGTAAACGATATATGTTTAATCAAACAAGTTAAAAATAGAAACAAACTTGATGCATATGAAAGTCTAAAAATTGTAAATCATAAAAATGTTTACAACATTAAACAATGACAATCAAAGTTTTTCTGAATTTTTAAACCTATGTGACCGACCATGCGCATCTAAGCGCACAAAGTTTAATTAATGTACCGCTGATGATGATAACGTAGCTATCGAAACGCGTACAGTGGTTTTTAAATATAATATTGTAGATTTGTGTGTTTTAATACTATTTGAGTAATAGTGTCACAAAATTTTTTTCGCCACTTAAGTAGTTATCTAATGTACATAAGATTCAAAAACTAAAATTTCAAAATTATTTTTTTAACAAGTAAAACAATAAAAATAGTACATCAGGTTTCACTTTCTCGACATGTAAGAGTAAGCAAAAACCATGCTCTGTGTTACTCTCCGATAACGTTAATTTGTTGAGGACGAAGTGGGAAAAAAATGAAAAATTGTATTAGACACTTTTTTATTTTATAAGCTTTTTTAAAATTGGATGAAAAACATGCATTAAGATGTAATTTTATAATAGTCAAAGAACACTTTTTTTCTATGTCAAGAGAATGGAATTTCGATGTTGTGCTAATTCATCTAGTAAATTTAACTTGTAGACAAGGCTATACCATTTGCGCAACATACATTTGAGCTTTCTTTTTGTGATACAGCTTAACGATGGTCTAATGTATTCAAAACTTCCATAAAGTCAACATCTTCTCTATTATTTTCTATTTCTTCTTTCATGTCATAATCATCAGAGTCATTAAATTTGGTAAAACGAAGTAATGACTTCTGCTTATCTAAATTTTCGTTTTTTTTCTTTTAAACCTTGGAAGATTGTTTTAGTTGTTGTAGTAGCAAGTTTGCAAACAACACTCACAGAGGAAATTGAAGACAAAGATAGTAGATTACGTGATGTAGAAAGTTCTTCATTTGCAAGTTCATTGTAACAAGTTCTAAAACGCTTTTAGTTTTCATGTTCATTACACGTTTGCGTATTTGAAATTGACGCACGATTAAATTCATCTTGGGCACACCATTCTTTGCAATCCTTTGAATTATAAATTTCTGACGGAACAACATTCTTTATGAATGGAAAAATGCCTGCTTTTGTAACGCAACATAATTTAGTTGGTTTTATGTTACATGTTATCCAAAGACTTGTTTCAAATTGCTGTTTATTTCTTATAATTATTATTACATTAACTAACAACTATCTATTAAAACTATCTATTTAAACTGTAACTTAAAAACTGTCTCTAAACTACTATATCCTAACTGTTCAACTTATTTTATTTATAGGTAATGAAATTGCCAACGTTGCTACTCAATACTATTTCTCAAAACTGTTCGTTTAGCGGGCATTGCAATTATGCTTAATTATTGTAACCCGTCTTTGACGTTACGAGGTGTTTACGTCAACGACACCCTAAGCAACTAAGTGGAGAAATGAGTAATCAAAACACAATTAAAGTTTAAAATAATTAAATGTATTTACACTGTTAATTAATTTGGTATACAATAAGAAAATAAATCAAATATAATAACAGAAATTTAAATTAATAACATCAAACAATTCTGGTAAAACAAATCGCATTTATTCCTTGCGGCCCTGTATATCGACTTCATCAAAACCGACGGTTCCTCTCTCTATCGGTTTGTGCACGACCTAAACGTGCGTCTACTTTGTTGAATTTAAAACAGAAATTAGTAATATGGCGTTTTTTTATACCAGTGTTTTCAGTTAAAAATATGCCAATCCCGTATCAGTGGTGCTTTTTCGTGTAAAAATCCAAATAATTGGGACAGATAGTGACTATAAGAATTGACAGGTAAGTGTGAACAATCCCATCAAATTGTAGGACGTTGACCTCACATGCTTGTTAACCGGAATGTAGTTGCTATGGTATCAATGCAAAAATGCTATTTACAGACTTGACAGGTCGATGCGGCCAATTACTAAGAATCAAATTTAAGTAAATCCACGTCGATGGACAACAAATAAAATTAGAGCGACGCAAATGGGTCTCGAACTTTCGGCGTAAATGAATGAATAGAATGGAATTAAATTAATTTTAATAAATAATTATGAGCTATGTAACACGACGCGGAAACAAAACGGATTCCTGGGGTATTTGTTTATGTCACAGGTACGGTGGTTATATACCGTTGTTGTCGAACAACTTGAGAAACATCAAACATTCACGTAGAGCACCAGAGTTTTATACGTATCAATATCGAAGCGCTACTTCTCCGGGTCGACCAAGATGCGATATGTAACAATCTAGTAATCGTAAATAACTCCTTTGGTATCTACGGAGAACGCGAGCGCACTCTAAGTACCGATAACCTTAGATGTTAAATAATTACTAACAAGGATAACTAAATACATCACTTCATGAAACAACACTTATACGGACGGATTGATGAAAGTGAGTGAGATGACTCGATGTTTGTTGCGCCAGGTCAAACTCAGATCCAGACCGTTGCAATGGTCAGTAATAGTTTAATCAACAACAATCAAATTGTTTTTAAATTTATTTAAATTTGCAACATGGGATTTCGTCTTGTTACATATTATTCCTCTTTGGGAGAGCACAGGTACAACGCTGCTGAGAATCTTCAGCGACAAGTTTCTGTACCATCGGGCTAATGTAGCTCATGACGGCGCCAGTGTCTAGAAGAGCATAAGACTCTTGTTTCTTGATCGTGACAACTACAAATAAACGTTTATCGACGACGACGAGAACGACTGATTTTTTGTAATAAAAATTATTTACTCTATTTAACTAGGCGGACCAGTTTGGGTTACTTCTCAGGCTTTGAACGGCTACTAGTATTGGTGAAGACTTTTATAGTGCAAGTTCTTGTCGGGGACGGTTAGTCGGTAACGAACTTTGTATTGCAACGACAAACGACAGGTGCGACTTCTACGAGTACTACGGCTGTTACGTCGTAACTCGAGGCCGGATATCTAGTTTTTGTGCAGGTATTGCCTGGAAATTAAAAATGAACTCCTCCAACTCTTCTAGATTTGAAAAATTCCTACGTTTATATACATTTTGTATACACTCTGTAAATTCTCATAAATTATTATTTAACGGATATGGACCGTTTTCATCGCTGGTTGTTTTGGTTTCCTTTTGGAATTGTCCCGTAGCGCGTTTTCCAGTTGCTGTCGGTATTGTGGGTATACAAAATTTAATACAAAATGGGTTACAAATTCTTCCCAATTTATCCAAGTGTTTTTGTTGTTGCGATACTACAAAAATACGTTGTCTTTTAATTCAATTGGGACAGTTTTCAGCATTTTTGAATTCTAAACATCATACGCCGCTGCAGTTCTTTGGGGCGTTCAAAAAATGACACAGGTTTGCTATGGTCGTTAAACTGAATTTCCCATTTGCATCTAATCTGGAGATGAAGGCTTATTGAATAAACGTTCTTTGGTTTGTAGAAAATGTATCAAGTTATATCACAGGTACGGAGTTACATAACGTTGTTGTCAAACAACTCGAGTAATGATTGAAATTGTTTAACATTTACGTGGAGCAATAAAGTCTTCTATGTATCAATGTCTAAACGCTACTCATCCGGGTTGACCAAGACTCTATATGTAACGATCCAGTAATCGTAAATAACTCTTTCGGTATCCACGGCGAGCGCGAGGGCACTCTACCTACCAATAACTTTAGGGGTTAAACAATTACTAACAAGGATAACCAAATACAACACTCCACAAAACAACACTTGTTGCAACAAGTACAAGTAGCGGTAATACATAGCCGGCAGTAGTTTCAAAATGACAACATTCTCTTGTGTGACTCTTGTAATCAATTTCACGTAACCCAGGAATCGCACATATGCTTTTTCTTGGACACCAAGAAAGGCGGAAGTTTTGCTCGACAACTTTAATCTTAGTTAGATCCAAATATAAATTTTTTTGGATAGATCGATGTACTGTTTTTTTCTGCTTCCACACATTGTGGCTTTTTTGGCTCAAATTATAAAAAAATGTCTCTTAGAATGTTATCTCTAAAAAATGTCTTACTTTTATTTTGTTTGCCATATTTTCCAACAAAAAGTGAAAATTCTTTTTTTTTTTGTTGAGAGACCAATCATTTTTCTATTGTTTTAATGCATTCTGCAATTTTCATTTTATTTTCCAAATGTTGCGCAGTTGGTCTACTGTAAGTGTGACTTTTAACGTTTCTTAATACTTTTACTCTTATACACAGTGTCGCTTTTGAAATATTAAATACTTTTGATGCAGTTTTACTTCTTGCATCCTTTTCCACATCCTCGTTGGCATATGATGGCGAATCTTTCTGCTTTTTATAATTAAGTTCCATAACTTTAAGAATAACAATTAATTAATTCAGATAAAAATGTAAATAAGCATTTAATTAAAATAAGCAATTAACGTTACTATAAAGAATGAATATAATTAGAAATAATATTCAATTTACTACTACTTTAGTTATTTAACTTATTCTTTATCATTATTTTATGATTAAAAATTAATGTTTGAGTATGTACTTAATGACTTATTATAAATGATAAAACAACAAATGGGGCAAGTAGAATCTATCAATAAAGCGGTAAAATCCACTATCCCAAATGCAAAAATTATGAGACAAGAGAAGCACACAACTTTTAACGAATACTATTAAAAATCTAGGTGAGGTGATTGCAGAAATCATAAAAAGCAATATTGCATTTACTTACTGGCTATGACAGCGGGCCTTCGCTTCCAAAACTGTTAATTTTATAACAATTTGCACCACGTATGGCAAATCATAAATGGACATAAAAATGCACATCTGCACGTGAAGACGCATAGAACCTAGTAAGCAAGTAAGTTCATAGTAGCGTGTTGTATGATTGGCTGCATATATGGTTGACTGAAAACAACTTATACACAATTTTTTTACTTGTATTTTTCAAAATAAAAGTCACATGTTTCACTTACGCTGCATTTTCACTTACCTTCATTTTCACTTACCCCGATGTACCTTAATACAGTTTTTATTTTCTGCAGCGAGTAGCTACGAAATCTTAAAACAAAAAAAAATACAAAAATAGTTCAAGTAGCACGATAGGTAATTGATAAAAGCTATATTTTCTTTTAAAACGAGCTTAAATTTTTGTAAATAAATTTACCAGTTGTGTACGTTTCCAAGCTTCGCGACGGTATTATCCTTTTAAAGTAACTTGTCTGCTTGTGATTACGCAAACATAAGCCCAAAAATAAAAAGCATTGTAGCAAAGTAAAAACAGTATTTTGAGTGATTGACGTAAGCTCTGCGTCAATTATAATTAAGCTTATCTCAAAACATAGAATTCTCTTAGCATCCCTTTAATCCTTAATATTTTAGTGGCAAGTTTAAGCTCAGTTTCTCGATGGGGATTTTGGAATTTAAAGCATGTTAGGCATCAACGCAACTGTAACAGATTTACAGGTGATTCGTAAGACCACGTGATTTATTCTAAATAATAATATTTTGTTACGTAATCGTAATTGTACAAAACGTGACCAAAAAATGTTGGCGCCGTTCCAATTTCCATTTTAACCTACAGCTATTAAATCTTACTCTAGTGATTGTTGAGTAATACAACAAAAAAATCTTTTTTAATAAAGTTGTACAACCTTAGGGCTTCTGTGAACGATAATTAGATGTTTAATGGTGGAACAAACGTTTTAATGACTAGTTTATACTTTACGTAAAAGTAACCGTATGGAATTAGTTCAGAGTTTACCAGTAATGAATATGTATGCAATAAAATTAACATTATTCAGTAAACGATACCAACGAGTTAATTAAGAAATTTTAATTATCGCCTTCATTTAAATATACCTACTGCAAATATTCCAAGAGCGTAAAATCTGTCAGCGCTTTCTTTTAACTAATAAAAGTGTGTAGATTTGCAAGATTTGTGAAGTAATCGTTCAAACTATCATGTCGTTGTAGTTGTATTGACTATGATTCATTATTAATTGTATTTTTGTTCCTTTAAGCAAAAATATTTACATATTAAAAATTATTGTTATGAAACTAAACAGTTTTTATAAATGTTAATTTCTGTGATTAATGTACTGCAAACACTAAGACAAAAATAATTACTTTTTAAGTTTAAGAGTTGATTATAACAAATTTGTTTTTTAATATAATAAATGATCGCAATATTCAAAGTTCAGTGGTCTTATACTTGAGTTAAGCAATGTATTGAAAAAAGTAGTAGGCAAAGTTAGTTGAAAAATTATTATTAAAAAAAATCCTTCGAGCAGGATACAACAAAAACTTTAGAAGACTGAGTCTATACTAAGAAATTAATGTAATAATAAAAGTATTGTTTAAAAGTAAAATGATTAAAGAACAACGAAATTGAATAGATCACCAAAAGAAGTCAATAAAATTGATTGAAGAATATATTTTAGAATTTTTTGGTGATACAATACCAGATGAGTTAATTCAACAATTTACAATTAGAAAAACCCGTTTAAAAGAATATTTAAAAAAATTTCAATGTCGATTTTATTTTGTGTTTGAAACAAGATGATACGGAAATTTGTGAAATATTTAAGAACTAGTAGTATAATATTGTTACTACAATAAATAGAATTATTAAATAACTAACAACTAAGGTGCAATCTCAAAATGTTTCGCCCACAATCTTATGATGCAAAGTATTTAAGCGACTTTAAATAATTTCATGATATGTGTTTAACTGTTATTCTTAACAATAGTAGTTTGAAAGACGTTGAAAAATTATTCTACTAAAGAAGCTGCTTAAAAAGGAAAACCTTAACTTTGGTGAGAACATTACCATTAATTAATGAATCATAACGTGATTCTCTGGATATTTTAAAAAAGTAAATTGATAATAAAATGATATTAATATTAATAATATTTATAAAAATTTGTTAGTCAAAAAAACAACACAGTGTTGCTTTAAAAAATTTAAATCATTCAATTGAAAGCTGGAACATAATATTGTTACGAATTTTAAAACTAAATTTATTTCTACGTATTTATTATACGATTTAATTTAGCTATTATAAATATAACTACTTTTAACTAACACTAATAAAATACAACTTACAAGTAATTTATATATCACGATAATCGGTACTTACTGTTCGCAATTTTTGTTTATCTACACTGGTATTTGGTTTCACTTGATGCACTTTTATTTATATTAACACACACGTTAAACACTTTATTTATTTAAACCGACAGTCTTCTTAACACTTCTTTCAAGTCGATTTAAAAACTCACTCCAACTTCTTTTAAATACTTTTTATATTCTTCTGTTATCGGAATCCAGAATATTCTACTTTTTTCGATAAGCGTTTTGAAATTTCCAAATATTTCAGAAACGCTTTAATATTAATATCGCAGTAGTCGTAAGTATCGCGATAATACCATCGCAATACGATTATGTACTTACTAAGTACGTTTACTTTTATGGCAAAAAACAAATTAATTGAAAATGTATCAAACATGGTACTGTTTTTAATTATTTTATAACAAACTATTATTGTTTAAAAAACATTAACAATTAAGATAAAAAAAAGCTGTAATAAAACGGCCTAAAACCCAATTTAAATAATGTTTTTTTATGGGTTACTAAGATCGCCCAAAAACCTTTTGTATCATGTAATTCCCTACCTATCAGAGCATGATGATAGGCAACATTTCTGGCGTGATTACGATTTTCACTTACAAAATTATAACAGGAGACACTTCAACCGTACAACGCTGCACGTTTTGTGTAACTTTTGTGCGTGTGATAAATTTTGAGAAATATGGTCTTATTATCCAAACGAGTACGTTTCGACTATGCTGATTTTGAAGCAACTCTTCTAAATGGTACCAAGAGGCATACTTTTATTGTATATTAAAAGACAGAAATGAATGTACTAGTACTTTTCTGTTCCTGCGCGACAACATGTGACTCAAACTGAACCAAAAATCGTAGTAATAGTAACGCAGCGGTTATTAGCAAAGCAAGTACAGACATCGTGGCGTCGACAAGTACCGCGAATTCTATAACTCCGGAGCACGTCGCTGTAAGTAAAAAAAAATATTTTTATTATAACGATCCTGATTTTTAATAATATTAATTATAACTTAAGAAATGTTAAGGATTTACATACTTTAATTAGTTTCTAAAAATTTACTCTAAGTTAATAAAAAATAATGTTTGATTTTCCTTATTTGTGTACCTCGGTCTGAATACTATAACGCTATTTTTTGTTTGTTTATGAATGTGGACATTGGGTCTGTAAGTACACAGGGTAAAACTTTTAATATTAGTGATTTCCACGCTACCGATGATAAAGAAGATTACCTTCTAGGGATTACTCTTCAAAAGATAGTGATTCTTTGAATTTAGATCCAGTTTCTTTTAGTGTCAACGAATCTTACACGAAACGTAAATCAGCACTAAAGACCATAATAAACCTAAAAAAGAAAGCATCGACAGCGGATACTGTACAGAATAGGACTCAACAAAATAAGATAAAAAAAAGAGAAAAGATCTTGAAACAACATGAACCTACCAACAAAAGATGATGAGATATATATAAAAATTTTGAAATTGAAGTCAGTTTTTTTCAGTTCTCTATTCAACTAAAAAATAAAAAAGAACATAAAAACTTTAACCCCATGGATTACTTTAGCCAATATTATAATAATAATTTCCTCAAAAAAATTGCTGAGAACACAAATATCCATTTTCAACAAACGTTAATAAGTTGTTAGAGACAACAGAAAGAAAAAATAAGGTTTTCGTTGGTTTGACACTTTTAATGAGCAAACTTGGTTTTCCTAGAAATAGAATGTATTGGTCATCATCCTTTAAAATTCTAGTTATTTGCAATATTCTAAGTAGAAATAAAACTTGATTTAAACTTGATTTACGTCGTCAATAATTTAGCTTTAACTGAAGAAGAAAAAAATCAGAATACGCTTTGGAAAGTACAACCAATTATCGACGCATTCCATAAAGCTGTATTGCTGTTTCTCTGAAAACCGAATGAAAGCATATATGAGCAAATGATTCCATTTTTGGACATGTCGGCATTAGACAATACGTGTCCAGAAAGCCAAATCGTATGATTTCGAGTCGATAATGCTCCTGACACACCAGTCAATAGCAGCAACTTTAGCTCGAAAAACGGACGCATATTTACCCAAAGTTATCGAAAATTGCTTCCCATGGTGCCTGCCTCTATATACTTCTGCTTCTGTACCATTGCGATTTTTGGCCTTATCTGTGTACCACATAGTTTTTTTGACCGCTCGCGGGCAAATGTTTTTTGTCCACTCGTCTCGTGACCGTATTATCACTTTAAAGTTCTTTAGGATGTGATAATTTTTTGTTGGATCTCATAGTTAAGATTGTTTTTTCACGCAGCACGTTGTATATACCCGGTTAACGTGTGCTCATTAATCTGCAGCCTGTATGCTGCTTGTCTTGCTTTCATCATTACAATGAGGTATAATGGTGGAAGTGAAAGTAGTGCTTTCACGGCTGTGAGCGTAGTTCTCATCGCTCCTGTTATCAGCAGACATGCCATTCTCTGTACTTTGCTTAGCTTTGCAGCCATGCTTTTCAGGTTGGTTCTCTCATCCCATACAAGCACGCCGTAGGTGACGATGAGTCTTGTTACCACAGTATATAACCATTTGGTTATTGTGGGTTTAAATCCCCTTGTGTGCCCGGCTATTCTTTTGGTTGTATTAAAAACCCTAATGGCTTTCGTTGTGACTTTTTCTAGATGAGCATTGAAAGTCAGTCTAGTATCAATAGTGAGTCCTTTTGTCATGGAGAGCGTGACTCCGTACATCGTAGGTAGTTTTATGTCACTCGTCGTTTGGTAAACGGAACGATTGCCGTCTTACTTGGGTTCTCTCATTTTTGCACCATTATTGGACGGTGTTTAGTGCATTTTGCATTATGTTCTTTAAAGTTGCCCCATTTGTAATAATGGTGAGATCTTTGGCGTATCCTAAAACAAATAATCCGCCGTCTTCTAGTTCATGACGAGGCACCACAGTAGGGATGACTGTCCAATTCTTAAGCATTAAGTTGACCCAGTTTCGAACTAGAAGTGTTTCCTTTTTCTCTATTGCCCTTGCAATTGAAGCGAATGTAGTATTGCCAAATGCTTCTTTAATATCTAGAAAAGCACCCAATGCAGTATCATTGTATTAGATTGAATTTTTGCATCTGCTTAATAGTTGGTGAATTGCTAGCTCGCAAGATTTTTCAGCATTCCCGCATAGATAAAGATTACATTGACATTACTCAACCTTCGGTAATAAATTACAATGTGAATAGGAGTAGATTTGGCAAATAGAATAGTTGTAACCTACCGGAGTTATGATAAAACAAGAAAATAACCTGTAAATGTTTTTGATCATTTCATGAAAACGTGCTTCAGTAAAGAAAAAATATAATTTAAATTTAGTTGAATTCAAAACTCAAATTATTGAATACCATATAACGTGTGTTACAAGTTAATAAATCTTTGAGGAAAAATAAAGCGATTGTAAACTGCCAAAGACCGTTGGAAGATCTGAAATTGTACCTTTGCCGTCTTCAGATGTCGCCAAATCAAACGCGATACCTTTATTAAAACCATGCATCTTAAAGAAGCTCAGAGGTGCAGAAACCCAGGTTGTAACAAACGTACCCGTATAAAGTGCATTTCATGTAATATTTTTTATGCGTATTTAAGGAACGAGACTGCTTTATTGATTTTTATTTCTATTTTTTTTTATTTAAAATAAATAATATTTTTCCTAAACTTTTGTTTCGTATCTATTTGTACACAAATTTGTAACTTAAAACTACAAATCTGCAATATAACCATATTTTTAGATTAGATCGAATATCCACACATGCGTACAAATTTTATCAAGGTTATCTTAGTCTTATTTAAATTATTGCGAATAATATATTGCTTAAAGGGACCCAATAGATATCGCCATAAGTTACGTTTTGGAATTAAGCTTACTTATGCGCTAGGGGTCTGACGAGGGTATAGACGAAATGCCGAAAGACTACATAACTGAGTCAGAACACAATACCGATTAAGAGTTTTTTGCTTGTGAGAACTCTGAAGATCGTGATATAAACGAGGTAACTAACACTGAAATTCTATATATAGCAAAAATTGGTATAGATGGTGTAGTCCAAAGCTTGCCTTTCATCTAGAACCCGGAAGCACAATATCGTAATAAATTTTCCACTCCGAAATCAAAAACGTGTGACTTTGGCAAAGCTGCATTACCAATTTAAAACTTGTTTTTCCATAATAACGTGCTACAACATATTATGAAGTACACCAACAGTAAGCTAAATGCAATTAGTGTGATTTATTGTGCTGAACTCAAACATCATATAAGAGATTCATATCATTAAGCTAAAATAATTTTTGGATCATTTAAGATATACAGCAATATTCCAAATTGGAAGGAAAATATTTAAAAGAGTTATGAACAAGAAGAAATTTGCTGTTCTTTTGGCCGCCATACGATTTGACAATCTTGACGATAAAAAAAAGGAAGATCCAACTGCAAAAGTTTTCTTTATATTCAACACTTTTATCAAAAACTTTTAATGCAATTATGAACGTGGTCAATTTGTTATGGTAGATGAAATGTTTGTGATTTTTCAAAGTAGGTGCCTTTTCAAAATGTACATGTAATCAGCAAAATACGACCTTAGAAAACAATGTCTTGCGGATGCACGAAATAGTTATTTATATAACCCATACATCTACAACGGAAAAGACTGATAGTTTTAGTCTCATTGATAAATATAAACAATTTCTAAAGCCTATTCAAGATGTATAATGCCTAGTTAAACTACTTTTTAAAAGCAATCGCAACATTACAGCTAACAATTGCTATTTTTAATGTCGTGCATGTATGTTTAATGTCTTGCAAAAAAATACTTTGACGTATGTAGAAAAATGAAACAAAAATAAAACCAAAATACTACCATTTTTTCAACTTAATTAGAGAAGAGCTGAAGAATCAACACTTTGTAGATTTAGGAAAGAATGAACTCTAACTTCTTACGTTGGGAAAGTTAGAAAAGCAACGGTACTATTACCGTCTATGCATGAAAAACGTTTCAATGATCCTGATACAGACAAACCAGAAATAATTTCTTACTACAATAAACATAAAGGCGGAGTAGATTCTTTCGACTTTTTTTTGCCTACTAGACATTTCCGTGATACATTTATATATCTTAAACCAGTGTTATAAAAACAACCCTATCATAAAAGAGGAAAATTGAAATAAAATGTTACTTAATATCTTCGACAGTTTGTAAGTGTTCTAATACAAGACACGATGGGTCTTAACGTATGATCGTTTATATCTAACATATTAGGTAACATTAAGTTTTTATTTCAACACAACATCAAAAATTCATATGAATTAATAGATAATATAAAAATAGATTTTAATGCTACCTGACTACAAGATATTCTCGTTTGATGTTTTGTTTCTTTTTATTAATATTACCAGAGTTCTGTTACAAACTTCTAGTAATTTACGAACCCTGCACGGCCAACTCGCTGTTGGATTGAGACAATACCTATCGGATAGAGGAGATGTTCAAGCCATAAGTTTATTTTAATGGCCGCCAGATCTCTTTTTACAGATATATAGCTCCTGTTAGATCAGCACAGGAAACCCAAAACTTGTATCAAATTTTGAAAATCCGTAAAGCTAGAGGAATTGAAGAAAGAAACCAAATCGTTAACATCAGTTGTACTTTAATTAATGTTAGAAAGATAACTTAGATTAAAATTTGAATCAATAACAATAAGAGATAATTTGATAATTTGATCCAATCATAAGTGTAACAGCTAGGACATACAAAAATGTTTGTAAGTAATTTAAATTAACAATATCATTAACAGTTGACGTAATGAGCATGCGATAGCAATTTAACTTAAACTGATTGACTAATAGTAATAAGAAGCAAATCATTTTAAACATTTCGACCCGATTAGTAAATATGATTCATGAGCAGCACCGTAGCGACAGCGATACCGAGATTCAAGTGTACTTTCAGAAAACGTTTTCCTACTGGCTTTCTGTAATCAAACTACCTGAAAATAATCGTGTCTACCTGTCGGCTCACAAACTCTACAACAGGTAAAAAGTAACATTTATAAAAGGTAAGAGACTTTTGTCCAATGTGGTATTAGTTAAACGTGAATTGTCTCCGAATAGAAATATCAATCGCACCTACCCTTGTATCGCACTGTTCGTACGTCCAATGCTTCTTTTTAGAACATTTCTATCGTAGTTGTTCTCATTATACATCGTCTTACAGCACCTGTATGTTTAAAAAAATCAACTTTAATTTACGCAGGCATAGTATTATGTAGCAAACGACGTGAAAGTAAAATGAAGACTTTTTGTTTACTCGGCTGGAAGGGATGCTCGATAGATGGCGTCGAAAAATGGAAGAGTAACTTTAATTCAAACAATATATAAAGTAGTGCATTTTGAAATTTATGCACGTAACAGAATCTCCCCCAGCCAGATAAAAACGTGCAGCGTGAATAACAAAACAAAAGCTAAAATGAAGACAGAAATTTAGGCATACGCCAAGGATAGAACTCTAAAATCTAAAACGAACCCAATTCTAAGAAGCCCAACCCCGTGTAATCTCAGCAGATTACCACAAATACAGAAGAGATAGAGGTTTTACAGAACCTCAAAAATACCGACAACCAAAACTGTAACAGAAACGCGCAAATGAAATCAAGAGTAATTTGCCCCAAAAGCAAAGAAGAATACTAACACGGCTTACTAATTTCCGAAGCTTATAAAGCGATACCAAAAAGTAAGGTACAAAACAATCAGTAATCCATGTAACACGTGGATGTTTTAAGAAATCAATTTAAATTTACGCAGGCATAGTGTTATGTAGCAAACGACGTAAAAATAAAATGATAATTTTTTGTTAACTCGATCGGAAGGGGCCAATAGATGGCATCGAAAAATGAAAGAGTAACTTTAATATACAGGGTAGTGCATTTTGAAATTTATGCACGTAACAGATCTCACTATCAAACTAATAACTTCATATTGGAATGATATAAAGTATTATACCATTAAAGATCTTACAACTGTTAACAATATAGTTAAGTTCAATACTAGCTACTTTACGTATAACAATAAGATCTATAATAACAAATTTGGCTTCTATTAATTACTTATCGAAAAACTCTCACCACTAGAGGATTGATATTGATAAATCAATGAAAAAGATAGTAATTAATCTTAGTAGTCCACAATTCCAGAAAAAACCTTAACATTCTAAAAAAGATACTCCACAAAAACTATCCTACTAACATAATTAACCTAATACTATTTAACGATAACGTAAGTAACACTATTCCATCACCACCAAACACCTATAATTCAAACTTAACTTACGCTTCTATCATCAACGTACCAGAACTAACTAATAAAATCATTCCAATATTAAAAACACCTAACATGCGATTATCTACATACAACAGAAATAACATCTACAACATGATGTACACAAAAATCAAAAATAAAACTAACATGCTTGACCGAAATAGTGTTGTCTATAAGATCGGCTGTTTAAACTGCAGTAAATGTTATGTAGGACAAACAAAACAAAAAACAGTTAACCGGTTAAGCGGTTAAAAAACCAAAATACGATTGAGAAAAGAAAAGAACTGACTCAACGTTAGCGCTAGTCCATGTTGAAACAGAGCACAATTTTAATTTTAATGACCCTTTCATTTTAGATGTAAAATTAAATTAAAAAAAAAGATTAATATGGGAAATGATTTGCATAACTAAGCATAGTTATAATGTTAATTTTAACAATGATATTCACAATTTAAGTGCTATTTATAAGAATCTTATCGCCAAGATAAGGTAATGTAAGGTTTCCCCAGCTATGTCTGTAATATTTGATCATATTATAAATAATATAATTCACGCATTTCCCATATACATCTTTCATTTATTAATTATTTTTCGCTACATGTTTCGACCATTATAGTCATCGTTAAGTCTATTAAATAAATTAATCACTCGTGAGCCATTTCAAAAAGTGAGACAAAAAATTGAATTTCGACTACTTTATCACGTTTTCCTTAGATTGCTTTCTTGTTTGTTTTTTTGATTTTTTAAAATGAATTATCATAAAACTAAAAAGTAGAAAATAATTTTTCTATCCACGGGCAAAACGTGGTTTTTTATAAAACTTTTTTTATAAAGTATTTATTGGTGAGTGCTTTAAGCATGCTATTGAGAATTGTGATTCCACAATAGTCGGGTATTGTTTTTAACCTTTTTTAAATATTGGAATAGTTTTACTACTTTTTTATTTTCTGTTTTGTTTAAAAAACCACATTTTCCTATGGACCACGTTTTTCCCGTGGACTAAAACGTAGAAAATAACTTTTCTTTAACTTAAAACGTGGGCGCATTTAAATGTATTTTCTTAAATTATGTAAGTTCTTATAAATGCGAACACGTTTTAAGTTGAAGAAAAGTTATTTTCTACGTTTTAGTCCACGGGAAAAACGTGGTTTTTAAAAAAAACTATTTTTATAAATTATTTATTTCTGTTAAAAAAAAAGTGAACATTTTGAGTTGAGTTCTTGTAATTACTTTTCCAAATAAGATTTCCCTTTTAAAACCAAATTATAAACTAAAACCGAGATAATATTTTTTCATTCAGAACAGAATAGCACATTCTTTTAGGACCATAAAGTAGTGCAATTTGTATAGATTTATTTTAACTTTTTAGTAAATTTGTTTTAATCCCAATAGGAAGTCATCTTTGTAGACAATAAATTATTTGCTTCGGGTTTTATTTGACATGGCGACGTTTCGCACACGAAACGTGTCCGTTTCCTCGGGCTTCAATTATCTTAAACAGCACAACAGTTGGGTTAATTTAGTCAAATTTGAAAGTCGTAGTTTTAAGTTAATGTAATTATTGATTTGATTTTGCACTTAACCATGTTTTACGCAACTGATTCTAACTGCTTCATTTTTAAAAGAGGCAAACCAACAATAAATTAATATGTATTTACAGTATGACTAATTATGTTGATTATTTTTTAATCTCATATTAAGCGATTCTCCAGTTTTTGGTGGGCTTTGGACGACTGGTGACAAAAGCGTTAAATATCATCTAATAAGAGTAATGGGTTCTAGTTTTTTAGCATATTAACTGTTAAATTGGTAATTAAAACTAAAGAATTTTGCACTCTAGACCAATACTCAATTTTTTAAATGACTTAGTTTTTTTTTAAGACGCCAGCATGATGAAAATATATATTTAACCACAAAAGTAAGTTTATATTTCTATACAATAATTTTAAATTAATTACTGTAGGCCATATTAGTTATGAGTGTAATGGTTGCATGTAGTGTTAATGGATAACATGATTCAATTGTTTTAGGGACAATACGAGAGACTACAACCAAGCGTGTACTATAAGCAGTCATTACTATGCAGTTTTTGTTCTCTAAATGATAATGGTCTCCAGAAAAAGAATGTCTTCCAAAAAGTCTATATACGATTGCATTAAATAATTATTTGCTTTTATATATTGCAATCAATAACGTGTGTTAATAAATTATTATAAAAACGTAAAAAAAATCTATGTAAGTTACTTATTACAGCTGAATTTTATTAAATTTATCAAAGTTATGTATACATCTAAAAATAAACTTCACGAGTACTCAGTTTGAATATCCCCTGTACATGATAAATTGTTGATTTCCACAGCTCGAGTCGCGTACAGTCGTACTCTTGCGACATTTATCAAAAATTTTATATGCACACACTACTATACAAAAATTGCATTTTAGTCTGCTTTATGTTATCGCCAGTCGCGTGGTATTTTCTGATATCGGTTAATAAGTAACGTTAAGCATTATCGAATTTTTTATATGCTTACATAAGCCGCTTAATTTTCTAAGATTGTTATTTATAGTGAATTTTCAAAAACTCTTAGTGGTATACTTATATTTTAGTAATAATCAATAGAAACGTAAATTGTAATCACGCGATATGATAAATTTGGAAACTAATGCAACATAAACATTTATTGGAATGTAATCACATATGTTATTTCCGATCATTAAAAATGCTTTATTGATATGTTTATTAACAATGTCGTTACCAATACGGTAATATGTAATAAACTAATTTGATAGTATAATTTAATTAATTCTTTCATGGTAATAAAAACGATGTATTTTTTAAATAAATGTTTAGAAATTGAAATTAATTTAACAGATTAATTTAAATTAATCCAGATTTTACTGTTCTTTCCTTAATAAACTGTGACATTTTAATAAACAGAAAACAAACTGCATTGTTTAGTTTTAAAATATTTTATTAATTGTTAAATTTACAAATATTTATATTAACGGTTGTGCAAATAATATTATTAAATCAAATTTGATATCTATCATTTATACGCGCAGTCTAATTTTGTAAGTCTTCAAAACCAATTGACTTGTTTTAGAAACAATTAAGCATTTTACAATAAAATTTATAATTTTTTGTTGTAATTATATTATGTTTCTATTATTAACTTATGTGTGTGCTGCTAAAGTAATATAAAAAAATGTTTTTCTATTTCGGTTTTAAAATTACTTTTTCACGCACGCATTTTAGTGTTAGAATGAAGTCTATTCTTTAACGATTTTTGGTAACTTTTATTTTCTAAGTTTTACATCCTGATTTGCCACCCAATGACAGCAGAAAACTAGGTAAATGTGTCAAATATGTGTCAAATATATGTCAAATATGTGTCAAATATGTCTAGTCAAACATGTGTATCACCGTTGCCAATAGAAAAATTCTAATAAAAATTTCCCTGCTGGAAAATATTGGACATTTTAAATTTAATAAATAATGTAAATATCGACCGAAATAGAGAAAATAGTATAAAACATTCGTTGCAGAAGGCTATTCAAACACTTATCCATTCTGCAATTCGCTGCTTCGCAGCTCATTGCAGAAACCTAGATGCGTGTTTGAATATTTTGCCTTCTGCAACTTATACTTTAATATACTATTCTGCATTGGCTATGAGAATGCCTAAAATAATAAAATTTTAATTTTAATTGCATTTAAAGTGCCAAATACTTTTAAAAGTTACAAATAGTTAGTTAAATCATTAATATTAATAAAATATAATTTATCACTCAACTACTACATCAGCTTCCAAATTAAATGCAGTTCCCGTCGTTTATATAAAAGTTATTTTAATTAACTAATTAAAATTTTATACAAATCTTTTAACTTAAATTAAATATAAATTGTTATTCTATACAAAATGTACAATAGTCATCAATATGTGTATATCATACGCTGCGTAATTTACATACTTAATGTGATTTGACTAAAAGAGACATAAAAATAAAACTTCTTTAATAGACTTCATGCTGATGACTTCCACAAAAACATTTTTTTAAGAAAAATTGATAATACTTTCGAGAATAATAAAATTCTGACTATTAAAAACGTAATAAAAAATGTCGTTTTTATGACACAAAACTTCATTGAATTACTGAACTCATAACTGGTATCAAACTGCCATATTGAATAAATGATATACGCCGATTTCCGAACGATTTGATACAAGACAATTTTTTTATTGACAACAGTCGTAAAAATAAAAATTATGTTAAAAACTCCTATTTACTTAAGGAAGTCTATAAAAAATCGGTATAAAATGTGTAGTAAATGTTGTTACTTTTATAGACTTTAGAAATGCAAATGCTATTGTCCCAACATGGGGTCGTTTATATATGTACCCAACCACCCTTCGGAAGTAGTAACCAGTAGACTGCCAAGTTCCGCTGCAATTCTTGAATTGTCAACAACAGGCGGTCGTACGCGTGGCTATTTACAATTTACACCAGCACGTGCAGTTAATGGTACAGAACGGGCTTCTAAGATTTCACCATAATAAATTGCACGTGAAATATCTCCGACGAAAGTTATATATACGCGTACTTACAAGTATTTAATATTTCTTTGTTACTAATATAATATGTAAATTTAATTTTTTTTTATGATACACAATACTTTTTCTCACACCGTAAGATACCATGTAGTGAACTATCAGAATACACACAAATCACCTCAACAATGAGTTATAAGACCCCTAATGTTAAGCATATAATACTTAAAAAATGTATTTGATTAAAGTATTTAAAATAAAACGTTCATGAATTATTCAAAATGAGTTCTAAATCTAAATATTAAACGATTTTAAGATTTATACAATTTTTGTGATTGATTAGGTTTTAATTTATTTAACTTTATATAAAAAAACTTTTTTTTAATTAAATAACAGAAAAACCAGTTAAGCTGCAAACCAAAAAACTCAAATAGTTAGATTCCTCTTTTTAACATACATCAGAAATTGCACTAGGTATATACCAAGACTATTTTATTATAAATTGCTTTGTTAACAATTTAATTATTTCAAATTAATTTTAGGATTTGTTCTTTTTTTAATTTTTTAACTTTTTAGTGGTTAAAAGTTAGTTTGCTCTACAAGTCGAATATATTATATACGTATATTACTTTTTGAAGATTTTTGGTTAGATTCGGTTTAAATAACAGAACAAGAATTCTAACTAAATATATATTTAAAAATACAGTTTTATTCAATTACCTTGTAATTATGAGATAAACCTTGCAAATATTCTATAACGTTGCGATTGTTGTAGTCTGCAACAATTCTTTAAATGCGATTATCTCTTTGAATATACATATTTTTTTGGCGGTTCAAGAGCAGCAACTAATTGTTCCATATACAAATCTCGTCTACACTGCTTTTTAGGATGTCAATGAAATGCCACAGAACGGGATTGTTCAAACATAATTCTACCTATAACCGTCTATTTACAGGGAGAGGAAAAGGAAAATATTATTAAGGGGGATGATTTTAACGCGAGAATAGGGGAAAAAGGAGGAGTGATTATAGGAGGGGAAGTAAGGAGAAGAGTTAGCATGTAATAGCGAAGGCTTCCACGGCCGGAATCTATACTAACATTAGAATGTCTTATGGGTTTGGACCGTGTCATAGTTGCAACCGAAGCAGCTTCGGTTGCAACTATGACACGGTCCAAACCCGGAAGACATTCTAATGTTAGAGTTAGCATGGATAAGACAGTTAATAGGAATGGGAAAATGTTAGTGGAGATATGTGAGGAAAAAGGGTGGTCAATTCTTAATGGAAATATAGAGGAGGGGGACAGAGGTGACTACATTTCTATGGGAGGGAGGGGGGAATCGGTGATCGATTACGTGATAGTGAGTGGGGAGATGTGCGAGGGCATAGAAAGGTTTAAAGTGGGGGATGAAAAGGAATCGGATCATCAGCCACTGAAAGTGATTTTAAAAGGAAAAGAGCAAGGAAATTAGGAGAAACAGAAGGGATGGGGAGTGAAAAAGGTGTGGACTGAGGAAATCATAGAAAGATATAAGATGAAGTTGGAACAAGTGATTTGGGGAGATGTAGAGGGGGAAGAAGAATTAAAGGAATTGACTGCAAAAATGGAGAAGGCAGTAGAAAAGGTAAGGTTTGAGAAAAGACAAGGAAAAAAGAGAAACGAAAATAGGTGGTGGAAAATAGAATGTAGAGAGGCAAAAACAAAGATGAGAAATGCTAGAAGAAGATGGAAGAAAAGTATAATAGATGTACAGGAGTATAAGGGGAAGAAAGTGAATTTTAAAAATGTATGTTTTGAGAGAAAGGTGTCTTATTAAGAAGAAATGGAGAAACAAGTAAAGGAAATAAAGAAAGAACGAGAAGTGTGGAAATTTCTAAACAAGGAGAGAAGAAGAGGTAAGAGGAGATGAGGTTTAATGGATTTAAAGGTGTGCTTGGGTTATTGTATAGAGCGTTTAGAGGGAACAATAGAAGGGCCAGGGCAGGTGATATTGCAAGGGGTAAATACATTACAGGAGGAGTGGGAGATAACGAAAGAGGAAATGGAGGAAACAATAAATAAACTAAAATTAAGAAAGACGGCAGGAACGGACGGTACGCAAGGAGAGCAATGAAAATATGTAGGAGAGAGAGTGACAGGAAATATAAGAAATTTTTTTAATATAATATGGAAAGGGGAGGAATTGCCAGGGAGTTGGAAAGAAAGTTTAATTCTTCCGGTTTGTAAGAGAGGGGATAGGAAGGAGGTAAAGAATTATAGAGGGAATAGTGTCACTAATGTAAGTTATAAATTGTATGCCATGATTATACAAAGAAGGTTGGAAAAGGAATTGGAAGAAAAAAGTCTATTACCAGATTGGCAGATGGGATTTAGAGTGGGAAGAAGGGCAATAGACAATGTTTATATAATGAAACAGTTGGTGAATGGAGAGCTAGATAAGAAAAGGGGAAGGTATACGCGTTCTTTATGGACATAGAAGCTGCGTTTGATAATGTGAATAGGGAAAAGCTATGGAGGGTGTTAAGGATAAAAGGGAATAGAAGAACAACTAGTGAGGAAACTAGAAGGGATATAAAAAGAGACTAAGAATAGGGTAAAAATAGGGGATAGTGTTAGTGAAGTGTTTTGGACGAGGAAAGGGTTAAGGCGGGGGTGTCCTCTTAGCCCTATTTTATTTGCACTGTATATAGGGGACATAGAGGAAGTGTTGAAGAGAGGACAGTGTGATGGGGTGGTCATGGAAGGAGGGGTTAAAGTGTGGGTGTTGGCATATGCAGACGATATGGTCATGGTGGCAAAAATGAGTTGGAGATGAAAGGTATGATAAATACGATAAAGATGTACCTGGAAAGGAAAGATTTGGGTTTAAATGTGAGAAAGTCTAAGATGGTAGTTTTTCAAAAAGAGAGAGGAGGGAAGAAAAAGGAGGAGTTAAGTTGGAGAAAACAGAAGATAGAGACAGTGAATAAAGTGACATATTTGGGATATAGGCTAAGGTATGATAATAAAGATGATGCGCATATAAGGGAGTTAGCAAAGAAGGGTACATGGTATTAGGGCAGGTATGGAGTTTAGGGGAAAGAGTGTTTGGGAAGGAGATCGAGAAGAGAAGATGGCTGTTCGAAAAATTGTTTAAAAGTGTGATGATGTACGGGGTGGAGATATGAGGTTGGAAAGAGTGGAACTTATTGGAAAGGGTGCAAATAAAATATTGGAAATGGATACTAGGTTTAGACAGGGAGACGCCGGGATACATAATAAAGGAGGAGGGGAAGTTAGAGAAAATTAGAATAGAAACACGGAAAAGAGCGATGGGTTATGAAGAGACAATGAAAGGTAGGAGAGAATGTAAAATTTTGCAATGTTGCTGGAGGACGGTAAAAGATAGCAAAAATATATATGGGCAGGAAGAAAGGAAACTGTACTACCAACGAAGAGGTTTCGCGAGAGAAAAGGTGGAAAGAAGGAGAGAGGAAGGGAGGTTAAATACGGAGAAGATAGTAAGAAGAGATAAAGACTCGCAAGTGCAAGAGAGGGAAGGAAAGATAAAGGAAGGAAAATATAACGTAAGGTATGGGAATATAGTGTCCAGAGGGGTTCCTAAGTATCTGATGGGGAGGAGAAGCTTAGGAGAGAAACGGCTTATAGCCAGGTTTAGATGTGGAAATGAGGAGAATTTAAATAAGTATTGGAAGGAGGATGTAATGAGGAGGTGTAGATTATGTAAGGAGGGATGGGAGAACATAGAGCACTTGAGTGAGGAGTGTGACCAGCTAAGGGAAGAAATGAGGGGGAGGAAGGCTTTGCTTGAGGAGAAGGGGGAGGGATTAGATTGGATGAAAGCAGTAAAGGAAAGAATGATAAGAGGGGAGGGTTAGGTCTAACGAAATAGAATAGTAAGATGGTGATTGGAATAATTTATTGGAGAAAGTTATTTTAGTTTTATAAATTTTTGTATGTGTTATATTATTATGTAAAGGGAAAAGGTGTAAGGGTAACGTAATCCATTGTAAGGCCAAATGGCTCAACAATTATCAATAAATAATAATAATAATAATAATATAACCGTCTATTTTCAGATTCCGCATAATTGACGTGTTTTGTCAGTGTTGCTTCTCACCCTCTCATATACCGTTCTGAAAGAAAAATTGTCTGTTTTCTTCTTTGCTTTCTACAGTTAGGTCTTTCTACGTAATTATCTTCGAATCACTGCAGAAGAAGTTCAAGTTTTAACTAACTCTTATTTGAGGGAGTCAAGTAATACGTTTAGGTCAATTGCTAGAACAAAAACCAACGAAGAAATCATTTTTGCTTGTAAAGCAAAATCTGAATCGTTATTGTAACGGCCTGTAAATGAACTTTTCTTAAACGTTTGTTTTAGATTTTTTGTTAAATGAAAGAAACACTGTAATATCTACGCATTTGGAAATGCTGAACGTAATGCTGTGATCGCAGCTAACTCAGAATCTGTATCATGCCGTTTATTTGTTAAAGGAACGTAAATAAGTAGGTAAACGCCATTAAATGTTGACCCTAAAATTACATAGACCTGGTAAAACACATGCGGTGCAACGCAAAAAGTTTCATCAGCAAACAAATTTTCAGACTTTCTTAAAACCTCAAAAAAATATTTAAGGAAATAACTTAATAATTATATAACTGTTATTATTAAATTATCAATGTTCTAAAAAATCTAAAGTTAGAAATGACTTAATAGAATATATGACAAATGGCATGTAAAGCTTGAAGAAAGCGAACATTTTCTTTAGCGATCTCGATTCTGGCGACGAACATTAGCAGCTTCCGAAATTACATTTATGCAGGCATTAATTATTTGAGATAGCTGTTCCATTGTTTTTCTTCATCATAATCTTTATCAACTTCGATCCGATCTTTGCAGCATTGCTTTTGTGCGAATGATGATGTAATTGTTTGATAATTGTGGTATTTTTGTTGCACTCGCACCTTGCATTCAAACTATTTTTGATCGCACATATATAAAAGTACCCTTCTTTACTTGTTTCTCCCTTTGACTAATTCGATCGAATGGTTTGCCTCCTGGTAATAGATACTAGTTAGTCAAAAAGACTCAGTGAAGCGGCCTGATGAAGTGCTAATTATAAGCACAAAACCTTGCAGATTAACTGAACTCCTTTTTCTTTGTTTCCTCCTATACAAAGGAATAATTAATTTGATTGGTAACTCAAGTTTTTATTATAAACTTTTAGAGAATAAATTTTGGATGCCCTAGGATGAGTTGAAAACGTCATGGCTGTTGGTGGGGATTAAAAAAAAATAAAATTTGCAGAATTTCACTGTACATAGACGTTTTTACAGAAATACAACAAATAGTAGATAAATAAGCATGTTAATTTTTTTTTTAAAAAATAGAAACTCTTTACTTCTTACAAAGCACAATTCAACTTAAAACCATGATAACAAAAAATAAAGAATACAATATGTTTCAAAGAATACAAAATAATGACGTTAACCCCCAATCTTGACATTAATGTTGAAAATCCTTAATTCAATTAATAATATAATAGAATAAGATATTTAAGTAATCTCCCCATATTCTTAAATATCGAGTACTTCGATAATCTGGACTAATTAGAACCGATGTGATCCGGATTATTGAAGCGCAACAATTTTTTTATTGAAAAGAGAAACATTTAATACAGAACAACTAAAAAATAATACATTAACATAAGTTATTTAAAACAGAAGGATACTTATTAAACTTTATATTATTTTGTGAAGTAATTTGTAATCTTTGTTTGCTTGATACTTTTTTGGTTTATTTTATTATAAAAGTCGTTTCTTTTAATCTTTAAAGTACAAAAACATTATGCAGTGAGATATTATTATCTGTGCATGTCTTCAAGTAGTAACCAATCGTCATCATTTTTAAGTCAATTATGTATTTCCACGATTATGAGATTTTGCTCAGTTAATACATTAAGCAAGGAAAAATTGTGATAACAAATGTACATATATTTTTTACATCCACGAAGAGCAGGTTGAGCCGCAATTGACTCAGAGAAATTAGATCTACAGCATTATAGTAATCAGTAAGATGTAGGTCGTAGTTTGTCATAATTTTGTGCCAGCACTTTTCCAAGACTTTGGGGGTGATTTTTTCCCCAGCATTGCTTTGTACTCATAAAGCGTCCTTCAAGTTAATAGTTTTTAATAACTTAAGAACGTTGTTTTCTTATTAGATAAAATATAAGCTAAACAACTTTTCCGATAAAATACTTCTGTTAATCTGATGGCATTTTGATCCATAGGTTGCAAACGTGCTGTACGCAGTTTGGTAAACAAAATAATGTTGTAAACTGTCCATCTTTACTAGTCGAGCTCGAAGCGTTATCGACGATTAACAGGTTTCGCTCAAGTAAATTAAAGCTTCTTAAATTTCTTCCAACTTGACGAATAAATTAGTGATGAAACCAGTCTAAAAGTGCTGAGTCATCCATGAATTGACAGATGATATGTATTCAACAAGTTTGTTCATTTTTTGAAATGTCCTTGGTTTTTTCTCTCTTTATCATTTTTTTTTATAAATCATCAGCATTGCAACCTGATAGAAATATAATGCGTTTTTGCTTATTTTGCAACCTAGTACGTTCGTCTCCTGAAAAGGAACCAGCGTTTTTTCAAGCAACATTTTGCAGTACAAGTCAGATGATCTGAATTGTATATGTATATTTGAGTAGCTGCAAGATTTAATCGTGTTATCTTCTCTGCAAATATAGTAAGAAAAGGCTCGACGGCACTTTGATTATTGGAGAGTTTTTTGCCGCACACGTTTTTCTGATGTTAGAAATCCAGCTCCTGTTAGCTCTAAAATTGTTATTTCTATAGGTTTTGGGATAAAATCAGTTTGTTTTGGTAGTTAAAATTTTATAGGAAATTTAAACGTGCCATGATCATTGTATGGCGCCAATACCGGATTCACATTTCTCAATAAATTTAAAAGAAGTGACACATGCACAGTAACAGGTCAAAATGGTACAGTTAATTATACCTTTTGATTTTGTGTTTATTTTTTTTATGTTTTTACCCCGTATTCAGATATCAACACTTTGCCGCTTGCACCACGCGCTAACCTATATCAAATTTTAGTTTTATTGACAACGTAGTATGTTTTTTTAGAAGCCATTTTAATGCATATGTATGTATGTATGTATGTTGTCGCCTGAATGCAGAAGTATTCTATGTCGCAAAATGCATTTTTTCAGGAGAGCTTTTTTAAATATTATTATGTACAGTAAACATTTTCTTAATTATTTTTAAATGTATTTTAAACATAAAATATGATATTTAATTAATGCTAATGCAGCAATGCCCCAGCTTTAAGTTTTTGAGAAAACATGGACATACAATACTAGCGGAGTTCAAAATAATTATATGTCCACGGCAATAAACTTAGGATAGTGATCAAATGTGACTTTTAAGTCATAAACGTCTTTCTGTGGTAACTCGTAGACAGTATAATATGGTTTCTTTCTTTTTGCTGTTCTCACTACTGAATACCATTGCTGCGGTGTATATACGGAAATATGCCTTGAGGCTTTTTCAATCACACTGTGGACACAAGCTCCCTCAGTTTGTGTATGTCCGGGTTCCAGGAATGTATGCCGGATTTTAACTGAATGCTTTTGGGATAAGTAGCTGTATAAAATTGCTTGATGCCTTTGTTTACGTGACTATCGATAAAGTGAAGAAGACAACTTCCTATTTCTGAGGAACCTCTTTTAGCGATGCATTCGTACCACATATAGCACTGGCAATCTTTTGTTGCCAAGTTAAAGATCGTAAAATTATATGTCGATAGTTTAAGCTTATAATATGCCAAACCAACATTTGATTTAGGAACTGGTAGCACTTGTTGTAAATCGAAAACAGCTGTGCATAATGTAGAACTTTGGCATGCTAATTCTTTGTCATTATTTTTTAATTGTCGAGATAAATCTCTATTTTTTAAATGCAGCGCATACTCTTCTTCCATTTCGTTTTTTTTTCTACTGGCAGATTATGATATTTGTGACAGATATCACATAAATCCTTTTTCGGTTGGAAGAATGAAATATTAAATTCTGTATTAAAAATTTGGCGATAAATACGTACTTTCTGTTGCTATTTTTGGTATTTTATTATCTTGACAATATTCCTGGTAGAGTAAAAACATTTTTGAAATATTTAATGTAGGTGGCAAATACTTCCGCTCGGTGGTCTTTCTACAATAATGACTTTCAATAGTCTCAAAAGAATTAATGTGATTTCTAACAGCGTCTTTTATTCAGTCGTCTAATTTTGAGTTCTTGCAAGCTTTGCCTCTTCTGTCTTCCATTACCACACCCGAGATTCCAATTTTTGCAAACACTGTTTGTATCATTTGTCCACTTATACTTAAAGTGTTAAGAAAAAATGTTTTGCAAACGGTTATCATCCTTTTTCCTTCGCATGATAGAGAGTACTTATAAGTTGTCTTCCTCCTGCTAGCTACTGCCTCACTTTGTTCTGGCTCTCCTTTTCCTGTCTTGTCTTCTTCTACCTCTCCTTCATTTTCAATTGTTGGACATTGTTTTGGTTGTTTTTTTTCAGCTGCCTCGCCGTTTCTTACCTGACCTTCTCCTGCCTCACTTATATCCTTAATTCTTGGACGCTTGCGACATCGTTGTTTTTCTTCAGCTGTGACAAATTTGGAAAGAAAATCTCGTTGCCGGTTTATATCAGCTAACGACCAGAAATTTGTAAATATAGATTTGCGTTCATCTTCCGTAAATTTTTCACTGCATTTATTTCTACAGTTCTGACATGGGGGTTTAAGTTTTCTTTCGGACTGTACGTTTCCTTTCCAATTTACATATTCAGCACCACTATTTCTTGAACTTCTTATAACGTTTCTTCTCCAACTCTCGGTATGCCTCGTTTTCTTCCTGCACTTCTTTTTTACATTTCCGCGTTCTATATCTACGTGTTGCTGTTCTCCTCTGCTCTTATGGTCTGTGTCAGAGGGAACAAAATCAGGGTCGTCGCTGTCGTGGTCTGTTGCAAATGGGTCAGGTTCAGAGGAAGAGAGGCTTGGGTCATCGTTTTGATTATCCTGTGATGTTTTACTTAAATATAATTGGTTCTCATTACTAAATGAGTCGATTACTCTATTTCGTAAAACGTCACTATATGAGAGAAAATATGTGCTACCACTAAAAGTAGAAGTTTCAAATGGTAGTAATGTCGAAAGTGGCTGTAAATTGCTCGACAGTCCTATAAGCTGCTGACAACTTGTTATACGACGTACTACAGTGTGTGTATCGCATTCGAATGGATTTTCCATTTCGTTCATCTGAATCATGTCACCTAGAAATAATAATATTTAAAGTAATTATAGTTATTATTGACGCATACATACCGTCTACCTCTCTCGTTGGATTCTCAAAAAACTTTATGATTCTTTTGACTCTGCTGCTTGCCATATTGTTTTATGAGTAATTTTTAACGTCAAACAGAAATAGTGTATGTCCACTATTAAACTTGTAAAGTTAATTATGAACTATTCTATGTCCGCTGCTTTTAGGTCAGAACAATGCTATGTCCACTAAATTCACTAACATACACTATTAACATCACTTAACTTAGTTCTGCACTCAACTGAAGTGCACCGAGCTAATACTCGAGTATAACTGTACGTCAAGTGGCGGGGGTAACTTACCGTTGGGACTTACAATACTTCTGCACGCAATATAGTGGACTATTAGCTATGCATTGCCGTAAAAATCGGAATTTTCAAAAATATGGACATAGATTAGTTCTGCATCCAGGCGACGATGTGTACGTTTAAAAATTTTTTTTAATGTAACAACCAACAGTTAAGCAACTATTAATCCTCAAACGTAATACGTAACAGTCAAAACAAAGTCACACACTAACTGCCACTGCTTACATAAACTTCCGGATATAACCGGTCGAATCTAGAATGTTCTAAATCTCTCACGATAGATTTTAATTTTCCCATATAGGTTGAATGAAGTAGACGTCTAAAAACGCAAGTCCAGATTACCGAGTCAAATCAAATCTGGATTATAAGGTACACAATGCAATTGAAATGCTTGTCTGGATTATTTAAGAATCCGGTAGAATAAAGGTCCGGATTATCTAGGTCTCACTGTATATTTGAAATTATGCTTAATAAATAACAGTCAAAACATGGTGTTACAAAATTTGTATACCAATTGCATATTTGGTGTCCTCAAAATAATAAGCGGCTCTCAATTGACATTCATCCAACTGATTCCGCGGTCAATTTATTTTGCATCAAAATTACTCCGCAGCAAAATTTTTAGTTCCAAGATCAGAGATACCTTAAACGCTAATTACAATGCACTATTTTTTATGTTTTAATTATATCTTTTTGAACTGTGGCGGGCAAAGTCTTGTAATTGTTTTGTATGTACATGTTGAATGCTACAACAATAATCGGAGACGGATTTAAAATTTTTACCGCTTTAGACTACTAAAACCGTATATCAATCGTATAGTTAATTATAGGTTTGATGATTCACTTTAGTAATTTTCTACAGTTGATCCGAATGTTTTTGATCCACCAAAGAAGTACTTAACTTATAGGTAGACTATCGTGGCCCACATTTAGAAGTAACACGTAGTAATAACAAATCGAAATGGTTTACCTTGCGTTAAATAAATAAACTACTGAAAGCTGTTTTCAAGATACATAACACCACAACAAGTGGGTGTGTTAAAAAGTATTCTTTAAACTCAAGCAGGCATAGTGTAGAACAACGTGGAAAAAAAATGACGACTTCAACGAAAGTGGCAAACACGATACGCAACCAAAAATATACGGGGTAGAGTTATTTAAATTTAAAGCACGCAACAGTTTTCTCATGATCCAGAATCAGGTTTTAGCAAAATTCTTTTAGAAAAAATGTCTAAATCATTAGAATAATTTTTTTTAAGGAAACAGGGTTTTTCGTAAATATTAATGATGACAGTTCATTAATACTGGTCAGAAATGACATCTTTTTATTGAACTTGTGATAAGTCATTTGCTTTTTTTCTAATTCGGATATGAGTCTATCAATGACGACGAGAAATGTGTTAATCCTAAAAGTATCACTCTAGTCATTCTCATTTCTTTATTGAGTTTTTTTGTTTTTCTGTTTTTTATGTCCTTTGTGTACCGTTTTGACACGCTTAATTTTATCGCTTTTTCTTCAAAATACTTGAAATTTTCTCGTTGATCTACGATAAACTTGCAAACAGATTCATAAAAATCGGCTACAGCAATTAAATCTACGATAAAAGTCTGAATTTAAATATTCACTTTTAACGCCGCGCTTTTGTTTTGTAAATTTTGGTTCACATTAACTTAGTGCACGCAAGTTAGAGTCTGTCAAGTCATGACTCAATATTTTTTGTAAGCATAAAACTTGTTGTTTTGCTTAGATAAAAACAAAAAAGAGAAGATGCGGTGTCAGGCTTCATTACATACACAAAACTACGCCAGATTTGTTCATAAAATAATTTTAAATTAAACGATACCTAAAAAAAATTTAACCAAACTTTTCATCGACTGCAATCACTAGTCGTGAGATGCGGAGAACTATAGTACTAGAAGTGAATTGTCAAAGTTTTCCCAAAAGGAAATAATACACTTTAATTTTTAGGGTAAATTTATATTTATTTGATTCTTTACAAATTTGGACACTAGACTGAATACCTAGTATTCAAATTTGCTGCCCCTAAAATCTGCCATGCTAGGATCAAGCCTACTCAGCTTGCTGGTAAACCCGTTACTGACAATAATAACACATTATTTAGATAACTTTTAATGTGCCTATACGTTTTGATTTAATCACCTACAAGAACTTACTTATAATTGCAAAAACGTAAAAATATTACCTGTTGACCATTACTTTGTAATGTTATTTTAAAACATTGGTAATTTGTTCTATTTATTCCAAAGAAGAAGATTATTACATCAATAAAACGGTATCTTTCTAAAAATTATTTAAAAAATTCTACAAACTTTACAGCTGCAACGTCTACAGTTTGTGTTATGACTTGACCCTCGTAAAACTTCTTCACATAAATCACTTTAAAAACAAAGAGTTATTTCGAAATTATTCATAGGTATATTTGCATGTGTGCATTTTAAAGCTAAAAGATAAACCCTCATTTTTTATTGAAATTGAAAATTTTGAACGTACTGCAACCGCAAGTATATGAGAAAAATCGATTTTGGATTTATCCGATGCGCTTTTAGTAGGGGATTAATCTTGCAGGCGTAGAATATAAAGCTTATGCATAGATGCATGTTGAATATATTTATGCACTCTACTACCTGAAATTCAATTTACGATCTTGATGGTAAATGTATATGTGAGGAAAACTTCCTGAAATAGGAGAACTTTGTCAAACTACATGAAAGCTCTTATTATAATTTTAAAATTAGATTTTTTCTAAATGTTATGCATATGCTTTAAAATGCTAAAATATTACGCTCGAAACTAAATTAATTTCACCGATAAATGTTAGTAAACGACCAAAGCTGCATTAAAAGCTTGAACGTACTCTCTCAAAGTTAAACTTTTCCAATATCCTGTTAAATTTAATATTGTCGTTTAGAATATACACAATCATAGATTAAAGTTAGATTTGCTTACACGGCTTTCAACTTATTAAAACTTTTAAATTAATTATTTTTCGCTTAACAACTAAATATTACCGCACAAAAAAATATGACAAAGAAAATAACGTTAAAATTTTTAAACAAAAACTGGCGTTAGAAATTTAAAATTTCATTAGATATAATAAAATTAAATTAAATCTTATACTTTTTTAAACTTCTTTCAACTTTTTAAGAGTAATCTTTATGGAAACTTTTTAATCAAAATTAATTTAGTTAAGACTAATTCTTGATTTTAAGTTTTTAACAAGTTGAAACGTTATATTACGTGAATTACATTTTTTATGTTAAATGTAATGAGATTTTGTGCAAGTTTAGTGCGTTATAAAACTAAAGACATTAAAACGTTTAATATTATGTAAATTTAGCTTATGTATACATTTTGATATCTTATATTAAACAAATTAATGTTTTAGTCATTTTGTAACCTACATGATAAACTTAAAAAAATAAGTTTGGCAAGCAATACTTTTTAATTATGAATAATTTTATAAACACCAACTGTTTTGTTTCAAAATCATTTATGTTGGTATTTATATATACTTAAAAACTAGTAAGAACTGTTTCCGCATAATCAGGTTTAATTTTTTTTTAAATATATATTTATGGTAGATACATGATGAAAAATAAGAATAAAACCTAAATTTTTTAAATTTACAATTTATTTTAATAAAATTTTTTTAAAATTGTTTGTTGACAGTTTTTATAACAATAACGCAGAATTATTCGTGTACGCAAAATCAAATTTTAAAGAATCGTGTTTTTACAATGAATTATTAAATCGGACGTTTTTATTACCACTGTAGAACCCGTTTATTTTAGTCCAACACCGAACAAGTTGCAAAACCCAAGTATAACAACGAAAATATTTATTTCCACAAAGAGTAAGATGTTAGAAACGATGGTAAAGATTCTTCATGCTCCTCTGTGTATTACAATCTTTGCTTATTAAGAGCCTGCATCGAGATTTTTTTTGACCAAATCGACGGCGTATTCGTTCGGCAAGGACTTCTAAATACGATAAACTTCTCGTGTTAATTGCTTTAAAATGAACACTTATCTTACATAAATCGTGTGTTTAATATATGTCCCTACATTCCTAATTGCATTTGCATTAAGCGACTGTGACGGCAAAGTGTAACAATGTCAGACTGCTCATTCTATGCAATGCAAAGCTTGTTGTGATGGTTGGGATCGTTATGTTCTTGTAGTTTTTCTTTCTTTGGATGAATCAACGTTTGACAGCCGGTAACAAAGATTTCTAATATTTTTTTAAGCATTTTCAGAGCGTTTAAGTTGTTGGTAAACAGATAGAAAGACCCAAAACCCAGAACTAAAAAGCAGCTTTAAAAAAGTTTACGGTGTGTTTAACAATCCGCTGTACCAACCTATTTATAGAGGTTGACTAAACTTGTGAAACGATAACATATCCCCAAACAGAAGCTTTGTCCGTAAAAAATGACATTCATGAAGGATATTGTCTTTTGCTGTTGCTGAAACACGTCGTTTTCACACGTGTTTTTCACTTAACAAACGTTTCTTTACTGAACTGATGTATCTACGCTTTTCTGTTTTAGGTTTGGTATTTCTTATCACAGTCTGTTTTTTGACTAGGAATCACTTTTCTTATCAAGCCACATTCCGGCAAGTCATCGACCATTTTAATCTCCGTATATCGCTGCACCCACTTACTAACAAATGACTTTATGTATATACTTAGCAGCCGCTGTGTAAAACATTTTTAAATCTTTTGGGTGGATGCAGAGGACCACAGCTTCTTAACGCAACGCGTACGCAGTACTCATAGGGTTTCACGTGTTTCTTTTAAAAATTAAATGCTAACTGAATCTTTCGTGACCAAGCATCAATGGCAGAAGTTCCTTCTATTGATTTACAAAACAATTGGGGCGATACTTTTTACTAATTGTTAATTATGTCGTATACGCTCTTACTTAACTTTTTTTGTATTACCAATCCGATTTTTAATCTTTTGTTTGGTTTGACCAAGATAACATACATTGCATCCATTTTAGTTTTAATGAAAAAATGCACTCAAAAATTTGCTACTACTATTGGAAATCCGGCGTTACCTATATTAGCAAATTTTACAATTCATGATTCACTCAAATATGTTAAAAACAAACTGACTTATGCGACGCTTATACATAATTTTTATTTTCAACAACAAACAACCTACCGCTTATTCCGACTAAGCCCAGTGAAGACGGTCTGGGTTAAATTTAACAAGAAATAACCAATAAAGCGCCACCTGTTTTCAATTAAAAACTCTAACCACCACACCAAGGGTGTGTTATAAAAAACAGGAAAATCGTTGGTAAGAAGAATAAAGAAAAAAAGACACTTGAAGTTTAAATATGTATATATATATCAGTATACCCAGTAGATAAATAACAAAAAAACTCAGTCCAACAACTATTAAAAAAAATAGAGTATTGTGCTTAAAATCAATAAAGAATTCAACAAAACTTGAGGCAAGCATAAATAACGAAAATTGTAATAACCAAACTATAACGCTTAAATAAAAATTCGTAGTTATAACAAAAAAATAGATTTCAAATCAAATCCAGGCAGCCAAATATATCGCTCTAATAATTACAACTCGCAAAATCTCGAGTTCAGAAAAAATATACAATAAAACGCGGTTAAATCTATAGGGTACGACGAGTTATATAAGCTTATATTACCCCGAATATACCTGCAAAAGAATCACTTAACTAAATGCTACAACAAGATAAACGTTTTATCATAAAAATAATTCGCAAACAAAAATTACTCAATCAAGCTGCAAAAATTTGATCTAATTGAGATCGCAAAGTATTAAATCGATTACTTATAATTACACGTAAATTTAATCTTATTCAAATTTAACTTTCGACGTTAAAAAAAAAAGGTTATAGTTTGTTTAAATTCAATAATTGTGATATTTAAAACAATATAATTAATTAAAAAAAAAAGGAATTGATTCAAATTGTTGGTCAGATTGCTTATGCAATAATATGTAACAAATAATGACATCAAAGAAAAATTTAAGCTTAGCTTTTTAATCGCCGTAGATATCCACGAAGTGCCGGGAAAACCAATCGCATTAAGATGGCGTCTGCATCCGGTGTCGGAATTTTCCGTAAATTTTTCTTTAGTAGCAGGACTACTAGAACCACATACCACGACACGAGGACGTACAAACGATTTCCAGCAAAGAAACTTCTGTATTAATAACGTTACGACGAAGCAAACAGTCTAAAAAAAGTGACAAACTTAGCACCAGGTGAACGCAACGTTCCGATAAAACAGCAGATTAATAAGAAACATACCTTTAGATCTTGGGCGACTGTAATTTGCGAATTTAAATCTTTAGAAGACGTCGGAGTTCACAAATCTGTCTCAACGACGTGTGCGTCAAACAAACAAAAAATTCCACCAAATGTCTTTTCGAATATAGCAAATTTTTCAAAAGACGCGCAGTGTTAATAGGGAATAAATCCATTTACATGTAGAGCCAAAGTTTACTAAAATAAATTTGGACTCGAGATTTCCACTATAACACAATGAAACAACCGAATTCTTCAAAGAAAGTAATGATCAGCAAGCTTATTGATATCTGACCGTTCTAAAACGGAAAACACACATATACGCATCGCGAGATAAGAAACCTCCTATCCTTGAAGTTGAAATTTTCGAAAACAGGTAATTGATTGAATTGTAGTTCCGCCAAATAAAACAGCGTTGTAAAATTTCTATTCTTAAACTAATAATTTGCAAATCAACAAAATGAACAAGTCTTAATTGAAAGAAAAAATCTAATGACTTCTAAAATCGCTATACAAAGACTGATAAGTACAAACTAAAGAATTTTTAATAAAGAATTTTAACTAAAATAAAAACGTTACACTTACACTGCGGCATTTTTATTTTATCATGTTGATGATATTGCTACATGTATTCCAAAAACAAAAACTAATAATATCTCAAACGTTTTTAACAGTTACAATCCACATCTAAAATTTACTTTTGAAATAGAAAAACAAAGATCTTTACAATTTTTAAATGTTAGATTTATCAGAGATGTTAGTACTAGTACGATAGTTGCAGAATGGTATACTAATCCTATAATCTCAAATAGAATGATTAATTACCATTAAAAATCATTATAATTAAAGCTATAAAAATAAGATTATAGCTTTGAGCAGTCATCAATTCCATGAAAAAAAGCTTCAAAATTCTAAAGAAAATACTGAGAAATAAGAACTATCCTAATAATATAATAAATAAAATACTAGTACACACTAACACAACAATTGCTATCCCACCACCAGTTAACATATCTATTATTAACTTTAACAATACCGTTAACGTTAACCTTAATATTAACATCATTTACACCAAAATCATAAACGTCCCAAATCTAACCCAAGAATCATTCTGATACATCAAAACAACCATGTATAATACTAACGCTGTACAGTAATACTAAAGATAGAGCTAACACTATAAAAACACGACATAGTGTATAAGCTAGACTGTACTGGATGCAATGTATGTTATATTGGTCAAACCAAACAGACGGTTAAAAATCGCATTCATAACCATAAATACGACTGCAACACAAAAAATGGCGATAAAGCTTTAGCAGTTCATCGTATAGACCGCTTGTCTATATCATGAACTGTCCCGCACACAATTTTGATTTTAACAACTTCGATTTTAGATGCGGAAAATAATTTGAAAAAACCTTTGGTTTCAGAAATAATATAGAAATATAAAAATAATATTAATTCTAACACTGCTACCAAAAACTTAAGTAGTGTTTATAATAACTTAATATCAAAAACTGTTAGATAACTATATAGGTTTGAATATATCGTTGTTCAATTTTCTGTTTTATCTTACAATTCTTATCCTTAAAGTGGTTTTGCATGCTCTTCTTAAGCAAAAAAGTCAAAATTAATTGTTGTTAAAAACGACGTATAACTGTGGCAGATAAAAAGCATTAAGGGTTTGTCAACAAATATCACAGCTAATAATAATGATGCAGACTCCTTAGATTAGGTAACCCTTGGTACATATAAACTAATCTATTGGTTTAATATTGCATTTAAAATAAATTCATGGTAAAAAAAACACAATTGTCAAATATCACGAGCTTCAGCAAAACGTAGTGTACCGTTCAATTTATCTAATTAAAAGTTTTATATTTAGTTGTGACAACAAACGTAATATGTACGTGCATTCATACGACCGACAAAAAAAAATAAATAAGAAACAAAGTACTTACAATTTTGCGTTCCAGAATATGGAATTAGCTAATGGCAGATTCAACACAAATTTCCTAAAATTGCTGAAAGGTTAACTGTTACTATAAGTAAATGATACAATTTCATACGATATGTTAAAAAACTCATGTTTCAATGTCCCCATGTAATATAGATTCGCAAAACACGCATCCATAAAATTCTCAATAATCCATGCGTGCCTTATTAATTGTTCATAGCAATTTTCGAAGATGAAGGAATATGTGCAAGTAACCAAAATTAAGAGAACAGGTGCAGATAATTCAAGTTAAAAAAACGTGCAGATATCCAAAGTTGCTAATGATAAAATAGGAAAATCAAATTGCTCTGTAAATTAAAAATGCATCCATACCCCAACAAATTTCTCACAACGACCACATCCTAAATTGCAATTTATTGTTCAAAATCAGCGTGAGCGATTTACGATACTTAAAAATGTAGAAACTCACACGTGCTTGACACTAACATATAAGTGTAACTTTTTTAACGTGTAAAATGGGGACAAAATTCCTACTGTACGAAAACCACACCAATACATTTTAACATAACAAAATATGTTGGTGGAAGTGCTTCTTGTGGTCATCACAATTGGCGTACATATGTTCTGGACAAAAGCAAAAATAAAAAAAGTGCAATTTCTGTTTGTCATTTAAATAGATTCATATTGTGCAATTAGTATTAAAACTAAGTAATTAAATGTGGTTTATAAGATGGAATAATATCAGGGTTGATTGGCGCTTTTTTCTTTCTAATCCATACATCTCACTTGCTTTTCTTTAATGCAGTGAAACAGTCTTTAATTTTTAGTGATGGTTTATTTAAAATGTAGTCATTATTTGAAAACAGTAAGTAGACATGCTTATTTTTTATATATCGTTTCAAAATAAATAAAGAATTATCAACTCTAAATAAATCAGAACAATATATTAAATAGAAACATTAAATACTACGCAGTTCTGTCAATTTGCAACGTCACGTCGAGTCAGTTCAGTTTGTACTAATCAACAAATGACTGCTAAAGCAATTCACGTATCTGTCCTGAGCCGAATCTCAAAGCCAATCGTACAATTCAACTAGGCGGCCGCGGTTTGCCAGGAGCAATAGTTATTCTACTCAATTTGGGAAGTCGGTGTTTAACAGAAACTGAAGGGACAGCTGGGCCATTATCGTCTGATTGGTTTCCATTCCGATAAATCCGAACTTAGTCTCAATGCTGAAGCTCGGTTTAAACTCTAGGTAGAAACTCGAGGCACGGCCTAGACCCAAAGGATTTACCAGTGACAGTAAACAAGGACCTAGTTATGGAGAGAGAGAAAACGCCGTGTCCTATTGCAAAGAAACGCCGTAGAGGCGCAAGCGTCTTGTGATGGCCGTACGTAGTCTAATACGCCTGGGTTAGACTTATAAAACGAACAGAAATCTACCTGATTTAAGTACTGCCAGTGTACTGATGCATTTATGTAAAAAGGCTAGGGCTGTACAAACAATGCAAGGTAGCATAAGAATCAATTTTGAAAAATGGAGGAGGCTGCGTCGTCAAACGTGGCTCGGCGGCAATTTTAGTATCTGAGAAAGATACAAAGCTCTACTTAGAACTTCCGCTAGCTTGGAAACTAGCTTAGGCATAGGTTAAACGTCGACTTTTGCTTGCCATTAAACATTGTCATTTATTTTGATTGCTGTGCACGTACTGCAGTGTGCTGCGGTAGTTGCTGCTCTACTCTGTTTTTAATTCGCAATATTTAATTTATTACAAAGGGGACGAGGAAGACGGCGCGGGTGTACAAAGCTCAGAACGTCTGGGTGTGAGCCAGATAAACAATATCTGTGTATATAAAGTCATCTAACGGTAGTATAACGTTTCGTTTCTGTTCTGTTTTATTAAAACGTTGTAGCCAATGACGGATTTAGCACGAGGCAAAGTTGGCACGTGCCTATGGCGACAATAGAAGGCGGTGGCATTATTCAAATGCTATTTATTATGTAAAAATTGTCGCTGAACACTAAACATTTGATGACAAAGTAACAACATCTGTTAATAATTATTCTACGATTAGCAATGTAAAATAAACAAATCTAAACTTTGTACTTTACGAGCTTCTATCTGCACACATTTCTTGTCGGTCTACGTCGACATTGTAGACTATTTTTGACTATAAAATTTAGGCATTCCAACGCCTTCAACATCTGCGTTTGGAATGCAGCAAGTTCATGCTCAAAAAGCATTTCGTTTTCTTTTTTGAGCAAAAGCACGAGTGTTGCATATGTGTTTATACATTTTTATAAAAGAAATTCTAAAAACTGAGAATAAAAACTTTTGTTTTTTTTACTGATTCAACACATCAGTGTTTTTCTTTCTGATTTTTTCTTCTGTGTAATACAACTTTGTTTTTACTTTTTAACTGTTGTAAAACATATTCAAAAACTATTTTTTTGCAAGTTCTTAATTTTTAAGTTGTAACTTTTAATTTTTTTTGTTTATGATGAACGTAATTTTCTTTAATTAAAATAAATATCTAGATATAAATCTGTGTTTTTTTGTGATGAAAGAACAGAAATTTTAAGTTTCGCCACTCTAAAATGTCTTGAAAAAGAAAGAAATTTAGTAAAGCAGAATATCGAAAATTTGCAAAAAGATATTTGCATAGATACCACACAAAAGTTGGACTTGTTTTTGCTTTTGCATGAGCATCAGCCAGCACATGACAGCACTTTAACAACTTTTTCTCTTGATTTTCCGGTTGGCTTTTCTTATTCTTTAGAAGTTGCGCTTATTGATATGGATAAAACAACTAAGCTGTCTAAGTTGGCTAAGGTATTAGTCCAGAAATGATCTTGGCGCTACAAACCCATGTTGCGTTTGAAATCCTAAGCAAAATAATGACGTTTCTACTTTAAACTCCGCGGGTTAAAACATAAACATCCAAATTATTGATTTTATAGCAATGAATATTTTTTAACACAGTTTAAATATAAACATTTCTGCTAGTAAACGAACTTTTCACGAAATAGTTAGATATTTCAATAATTTTCTCTTCTATTGCAGTTTACTTGTTTGCTCATCAAAAACTGGAAGAGTATTTTGTGGTTCTTCTTTTCAACAATGCGTCGTCTCGATTAGGAATCCAAGAAAATTTTTTTGAATTGAAAGAATGCATCAGCGCAAATAATAATTCATAAAAATTCTACTAGTCACAAGTCATCTCCTTGTGACAGTTAAAAAAAAGAAGTGACATCTTTAATCAAATAGATCAAAAAATTTTACACCAGACATTTCGCATATCAATTAATTAACGTTAGTTGTTCGATATGTAGAAGATGACACACTTGTGGAACGATTTGAGCAATATATTTTAAACATAAGACACACAGGAGATGATATCCCAGTAAACAAAATGCCACTTTATTGTGGAACTTTAGGTTACTCAATGGCTCTTAGGAAGTCATATTGGCTTAATTAACCAATTACCTATTTCATGAACTTGTTTAGAGCTTAAGTACCAATATAAAATTGCTCAGTTACTTAAGTACCACGTATAAAGTGTTTAACACCATTAATCAGCTGTTTATTGACAGCTCCTTAAGAGCTTTCAAGAATGCATCTTTATTATTATCATTGATTTTTTAAGCCAATTTTGTTACTCTAAAGATTGTTGATTTTTTTGTTATTCATTAATTGTCATATGTATTTATAACATATACAGTTTACAGAAATTTAAAAAAAATAGAATGTATTAAAAGAATGAAATAAAAAATTTTAAAAATGAATCATTTATTTGAAAATAAATCACAAAATACAACAAGTTTTATTGTTGTTTATTATTTCCGATTAGATTAACTTACTATAAATTCTATATTTTCGATTAGCGGAACTTGATGATTATTATGACAATCAACATGTGTAGAAAGCACCATCAACCAAGCACACAACACTGTACTGTTATACTGTTACAAAATGTACTGGTTTGAACACAAGCAACCAGATTTCAAATAAAAAATCTGAAATGTCCATTCGTTAAATAAAATCAAAGATTATTAAAATATTAAGCAGTCCGTGAACGTATCATGTATGTTGTAGGAGAGCTCAGTTGTAATATCAAATGATGACAAATTCATGAGGTAGGAGATCGATAAGGTTCAAACCTGAGACGGAGAAAGTTTAAGCAAGATAGATATGTTATAATAAGAGTATGCGCTCTAGAACATATAAAAAGCTGTGAACATGTAGGGAAACGAAAAAGTAAAATAGTTACACGAAATATTTAATTTATTTCTTAAATTTTTTTAACTACTTAAAGGTGGTAAAAATGAAGCTACTTAAACGGCACAGTTGTTTCTAAAAAGTAGTTTACAGTTTCTTTAAAGCTTTGCTACTAACACAAAAAACTACATAAGCCTAATTTTAATGCATTAAAAATGCTGGCTAACAGCTACATAACTGCTGAATTTTTTAGTTACTTAAACGCTTAGTGGATGGTTCAGTTTTTCCACAAGCCACATAAAAGTGTGCTAAACAGTAATTTAAAAACTTGAAATTTTTATAAAAAAAAGCCGTTTTTAGCTACAATTTGCTCAAAGGGATGTTTACAGTTATAGAGGCTACACTTAAAAGTCATAACATTGACGTTTTAGATTGTCGAGGTCAATCGCCGACAATGCCTTAAATAAAGAAGTTTTGCACCGTTCAAAATATATCTCGTGTTCTACCCATTCTCTAAGTTTAGATAAAAAATCTGCGGTAGAAGGCTGCATAGAGACATGCTGGTTTTCTGAATTCCTATAAAATCTTTCGCATTTTTTAAAAGATGGAAGTTTCTGCAGGATAAAATTCAAGTTACGCGATCTTTTAAAAACCAATCAGATGGTTTAAATATCTTAAAGAATCTATTGCAAACTCAATAGTCAAGACGTGTCAAAGCTTGCTAAAGTTCAACTCAGTAGTAGCATGAATTTTTTTCTGTATTAATTTCTATTGGAAATGATGAAACTCAAAAATTGACGAAATGCAATGCCAAACGTATTAGATTAAAATTGGAGCAGCTCGAAACTGCATTTATGTCAACATTTTTAACACGTTCGCGGCGACGTGTACCAACGATGGACGTTTGAATTTTTATAACCACTGGTACGTTACACCAAAACTGCCAAAATCTGTTACAGCTGAGATGAAAGATCTATAAAAACGTCTACGGCGCGAACGTAGTAAGTTTTGCTAGTCATAGTTTAAGTGCAAGCAATTCATTTTGAAACTGAAGCTAAAAAGTCCAAGATTACAAAGTATAAAAAAAGAAAAGAAAATAAAAAAAACTTTCATTAGATGAATCAAGTTTACCTGAAAAAGTTTAATTTTTTAAATATTTTGGAAAATCATAATTAATTTTTTTATTTGTTTATTAATATTATGTGATATTATATAGTTTCTGAGGCGTTAAATTTGCCTAGGGCAACACAAAAACCAAGTTTGTGTTTGGTTATAGAGCAACGGATAGTAATTAAAAAAATGACGAAAACTATTCAGATCAGTCGCCGAATAATTAGTTGAATGTTAGAAACTTTCTTATACTGTTTTTTTTATTTACGAAGAGCTAAGGTAATTATCTTGTTTTTACTATACAGAAAATATTACATTCATTTAAGCGGTAGATTCAAAAACCATTACAAATTGGAACTACTAAAACTACGTTTTGAATTCACATTTAGAAACTATACGACAGGTTTAGTTTCTAAAAGAACTAATTTTTAACTAAACTTGGCTTGTCAATATGTTTGTATTTTTATGTGCGAAATTTAACTTCGTAAAACGCAGAATTTAACGTTTTAATTTAAAAAGTGTTGAAAGTGTTTATATAGAAAAAATGATGCATGCTTCTTATATTAACAAAAAAAAATTAAATTAGTATTGTCTAGTAATTTGTTTTTGTTATAAAATAAATTGTTATCAGATAAAACGTATTTTAAAGATTTTTATACCAAATATGATTTCAAACAATTTTAAAAAACATAACGTTCGCAGTCTACAAAATTACTTGTACAACCAATATAAACACAAGTCAGGTTTCCCCAGAGTTCGATTATCAAGTCGACTGTAAAAATACGATTCCGTCTAGCGAGTTGTCTGAAAATTGAGTTTTCAGATAAAACTGCAATAAATAGCAATATCTTACAGTACAGAAAAAAATATTGCGTGGTTTTTAGACTTTGTTGTTTTCCATTACAGAAAAAAAATTTCTAATTTACATATTTCAGCTGAAGCAAAACGATTTTGTTATTCGTATTGTTAGAAATTTATCCCCTTGGCAAGGAACGTTTCATCCCAGAGTAATATTAAAAACAAGTCATTAAAGCCCGGATTTTAGTGAGCTACGCCTTGAATAAGACTCCTGGTTGAATATAAAGACTACAAGATATTTTTGTGCAGAGGGATAAAAGTTCGTTGTAAACATTGTTTTCTACGCTTTTCATTACTTTCTTCAGTGGTTTATTATAGCAGGTAACTTTACAACATACGACGTTTGATGATTTGAGTAATTTTTCTAAGTTTGTCTAAATCGATAGTAAATGTTTCAAGTAAACTTCAGTATAAAGCTACGGCAACCCTAGTATAAGAACGTCTTTAGAGCTCATCAAAGTAATGGAAATTATATTATCTAGGGAGGACAAAATGCAATTTTCTTAGGAAGTTGCGATTTCGTGTAGGCGCGGATTTGAGTTCCTGCCGTGGTAAACGAATTAAAGAAGTTCGATTCGCTAAACAAATTCCTAATATATAATCAATCAAAATCATTTCAAAATTTTATTCGATAATACCTCGTGATGTATTACTGAAATTTTGTTTAGTAATTTAATTTGTGGAAAACGAGAGATTGCATCACATCTGGGAATAATCAGACAAGTCGACTTTTCGGTTGATTGAGCGATGGGCTACCCCGAGCTTTGCAAATTCGCGTTACATAAGACAGTATCACGCACCATAGACTATACACTAAAATAGTTTCTTATCGTATACTAACAGATATTTTATAATAGAGTAAAATGCACCCGTGATTAAACCAGAAAAACAAATTGAAATAAGATTTATAATATATTTACATTGCATGCGACTGAAAACTACAATTGTGGTATCGATTACAGTTTTGAGAAATTAATTACTTTCATTTACACAATAACTAGTAGTAAATTTCTTATCCATAATATTAAGAGCCTTTAATACAAAGCTTAAACGAGTACGCAACTCTCAAGAGATGTATACTTCACACTATTGTCCTGACGCAGCTGCTTTGTAATTAAAACATGGCTGAAGGGCTTAAACAGTGCATAATGAGGAAAACTCGACGGATATTACCCTGTAAAGCTGAAATAATAGTACTTTACTATGCTTTATTGTTGTGTGCCATTAAATATATTTATAATGACGTTAAGTCATATTTAGTTCACTGCTCTGACATCATATTTCATCTTTCAAATGCATACTCAACGAATTTTGTGCGCAAACAAGTGGCTGTTATAGATTGTTTCATGAGCTATAAAACCGAACACTCAAATTGGTTGCTTACTACACTGCGTTTATCTACTCCATCAATGTTTTTAACGACTGTCTGTTTTTCTATTCTCTTTGCGAGATTATCTTTTGGATATCTCAAATAGTTAATACGTTAACAATGTAACAATTTTCGTTGTCGCGTTTTATATCGCAGTTTTTACCCTTAAGATAAATATTTAATTAACTTGTAGAAATAACGTTATCTAATTATTCATGCTTTTGCACATCTCAAGTTTAATTTATTCAATTTTGTTACCTAATTTCTATTGCCCTTAAAGTTTATAGCAGTTATTAAAAAAGTAAGTGTATATATGCATGCCTGTAATTTTGTGTGACAATTCACTGTACTTTTATGTGCTAATAAAAATTCACGATCTTTAAAAAAATAAACGAAAAATTTTATACAGAGTGAGCTATAACTCAAAACTGACAGAGTTTTATGTACAAAATCAAAAAGTTATCATTTTGTAAAAAAATTTTAACAAATGTCATAAAATTATATTAAAATCAGTTTTATATTTAATCTTGTCTGTCTGTTACAATGTTACAAAATATAGAACCAGGAGCATTGTGAACTATCACCAATCTTGTATAATTAAAATCACTGCAGTATATGATGTGTACTCTGAAGTTCTCTAACCAAATTTTATTTTTGCAATGCCATTATTTTAATTAATAAAATATATTTATTATAAACTAAAGTGCTTTTACGGTTTTGAAAAAAAATTTTTTATATCAAATAAAACGATTGTTACTACTGTTCAAATCAGTACAATATATTTTATTACATAAATATAGTAAATATATAATTATGTTTTATTATTTAGCTTTTTTTGTATTATTTAAAAATAAATAATAGTAAAACTAATTAACGCGCGCAACGTCCAGAAGTTAAACTTATTATTACACAAAAAACCCACATTTCTACCCTCTAAGTAATTAGCAAATAAGCTCTATACTACGCGAATACAACCCAAGAGTTAGTGTTCAACCAACCTCTTTCACTTACATTTGTAATTACCAGCCTTGCGTTTCTAGTATGTATTAAAAAAACAATTTTTAAGCTTAGTGCTCTAAACAAAAAGAATGTTAAAATTATAAGACGTAAGAAATTTTACGCGACGTAATAATTTTAAGTAAGTTTTGTTCAATTTAATTTTCCAATAGTAATTCAACTTGACGGTTCTTCGTTTAAGTAATTGTACTGAAACGACGAATGTTCTACGTTTTTCGTAAAAAAAAAACTTTAGTTGAAAACTTAAAGACATGTAAGTGCAAAAGTTTCTTATACGCAAACTTGTCTTAACACTTCGAAATTTACAACCATGTAATATTTCATCTTTTAAATTAAATAACTTTGAACATAAATATAAAAAGTGGCTGGAAAAGCTTCGTAAAAAGTAAATGTTGATATGTTCTGATGAAAATATGAACGAAAAGTAACAAATTAAATATTAAACCGTTGAGTCTGAAACATTATTTACTTTCTGTTTTGTTTACATTTCGTTTTTAATTTTTTTGTATAAATCCCATATAAAATTTATTACATTCGAACAGAATAAAATTCGACCTTTTCTCTAAATAAAAAAAATTATTGTGATGTATAAATCCTTTTGTAATGGTTTCCTTTCGGGAACTTTAAAAAATACGAATCAAATCATTGATAATAAATGTTAATCTTTGTAGGAAATAACACCTCCTATTTTATTTGGAGAAAAAGGGGTATAAAAGTCTGAAATGTGTGTTATATGTCAGATATAAACTTTTATTGAAGTTGAACGACTGTTGACCTCAACGAACTACGAATGGCTGACCACGAAATGCTCTTAGATCCATTAGTTTAGTTTTTCTTAGACTTCTTTTAAACTGTTACAGTTCGCATAAATAATAAAAAAACATAAAGTTACAATTACACGATAATTAAATTAAAAAATGAGATTTATCAATCAAGATTAAAACGTTACAATTAAAAACATATATATCAGGTTTACTGCAGAGGTTAAAAGACCGATTCCATTACGATATTGAACTGAGAAGAAGGATCAAAGTTTTAAATTTAAGTTGAAATAATACACTTTACTTGTTTAAAACTTTTATTTTATTTTGATTTTATATAAGGTACAATACTTTCAGAACTACTTCTTTATCTAACGACGATTGTTTTATAAGATAACAGTTGTTAGAACAAGAATTTATTTTAAACTTTTGTAACAGCACCAATTCGGATATACTCTAAGTTTTTTTTATTGTTTTATTTTGATTTAAAATAATAAAAAGCATTTTACCTAACCACTAGCAAAGCTTTTAACTAAGTACAATTTAAGATTTTTGAGAGATAAAATAAACAAACGTGATCAAAATAAGTAATTAACAAAAATATATGACCTACAATGTTGATGAATTGAGTAACTAGCCTATATACGTCTATAATTGCTTTTTTATCATGTTATAAAGTTTCTATTTGTTAGTTGTTGTTAATATATTTGCTTATATAATAATTTTCTTTTTTTTTATATCTTATTAAAGTTAATTTGTTCTATATAACTAAGTTTGTTCTAGATCTCGATCATCTCTGTATTGTGTGTTTCTGTATTTATTTCCTAAACCGTCATCTATACAATTAGCTTGTTTGTCTTTATACAAACGCATATAACTGTAAATAAGATCAAATTTTTTGGTTTGTTTAGTATAATTGCTTACATAAGCTTGTTTTGTTCAACATTTATACACTTAAGAAACAATCATTTATTACAAAAAAATAACAAAATGCAATGTATTTCAGGTAAATCAAAAATAGTTTACTACAATAGCAGTAATAGTAACCTATTACGTCAAATTTATTTTTTTTGTCAAAATTCAAAAATTTTTACAGAGATTGCTCGTATGACTTTTTAGTTGACATATATGTCGTTTGTTTTTTCTTTAAGTTCTTAATTTTGATTTTAAGAGCCGTTCTCAAACAAGGACGCTGGGCGTTAAACTTTTAGAATTTGGTAAAAAACCGAAGTAGGTTAATTCAAAGCAATGTTTACCTCAAACGTATTTTATTAAGCAAATTTTATAATATAACTTTAAAAATAATAAAAATAATACAATCATATGTAAATGAAAATGATAAAATAAAGTTTATGTGGCATAAAAAGATTAGTCATGGTATTTAGGGAAACAAGAAAGACAGTGTTGAATTGCATTTTTTACAGAAAGTACGCGGTTTTCCTTTACATAGAACAAACTGAGATTGGCATTGATTATCCCTTTTTTCCAAATTATGATTTTTTCCGGTTAACGTCAAACATAAGTTTTTAACACAGAAAAACTTTGTCACATAGTTTTAATAAATACGGACAATTATCGTTTACTAATTACATTATCGATAAAATCGTTAATTAACGGTAGAAAATAAATACCTTAAATTGTCGTCGTCGTAAATTTAAAAAAAAATTGTGGTTGATCTTAGGTTGCCAGATGTAAACGGGAAGAAATGTTGAAGGCTTCCCCAAAGGACTATGTACCGTCGGAAGGTTCTCAATAACCGCCACCGAGGCGAAGATATAACCGAGTCGTACCACTCGACAAACACGGGTCTACATTAAGTAAAATGAAACTGAAAGCACGTGACGTTCTCTTAAAAACCGTAGATTTCAAGAACTACGAGAAATAAAACTCCACTATGGTTGTGTTCGAAAACTCCACTAAAGAAAACCATACCACCAAGAAGTGCAAAGAGGCTGTAAACAGATTAAATAACGTCACAAAAGTAGTGTTGGGCAACGGTTTTTGCTTCTGTGTGAACTGTCAAATTGACAAAATATTGTATTTTATTACGGTCATAAAGATTAGTTGAAGCGACCTGAATCATAACTGTTTAATAAATTAAAAGAATGACTTCATTCCCACGTAATTTAATTAAACAAACGCAAAAAAAATAAGTACAACTGTACTGAGAACGTATTTCAAACAAAAAACTTTTAAACAAACTTAAAAGAAACAAACTGCTAAAATATATTCAATTACTATTATATCTCAGAAGGGAAACATAAATTACAACTATAATTTTAACAAAAAGAAAATGCCACATCAACACAAACGCCGAATACAGATGATTCAACAGCGTAATAATTTTGAAATAAATGAATACAAAATTTTATCCACAACTTTGAATTATAAAGTTAAATTTAAAAACGTAAAATAATTTCTTAAAATCAATCTAAAATTAATAAAACAATTCCAAAATACACTAAATGAATAAAGTCAATTCAAATACCGGGGGTTTCAGGGCAGTAGTCGAACAACCTCAGACGACGGTTACACAGTTCCTTCTGATTTGAGATTGATGGCTCTTGTCTGGCGAATACCCATAAAAGAACATCATGATAGTAATCGTCATCGGAAGACAAGTTTATTTCGTTTCGTTTGTAAAAATAGTATAAGTATTCACCTACCTAAAGTACAGCACTAGATATGGTATAAAACACCATTGGCTGACAGAGCGATACAGAATCAAAAATTTTCAAAAAATAATACGATTGACTTGTATAAATCTTACAACAAAACTAAACGGTTTTAGGCGAAGTTACACGTGCACTTAGGTTAAAAATATATTTGCATGGATTGTTTTTTATGGCTCCAACAATGTTCATTCTAGATGTTCTCAGACAAAAACGCTGCACGCTAATAATTTAATTTTAAAATAAATTTCGAGTTAATTCAGAGAACAAATAAATACAAGCACTTAAAAACTCATTTAAACATTCGATTCTATTATTTCAAAGATAATATAAACTCTAACGTAGAAAACTATGTAAGAAATAAGTAATCAAAAGAATTTAACAAACGAACCAAGTAAAACATATAAGGCTTTATTTAAAATCTTTAAATACTTAAAACAAATAGTAATCTTAAGAGCAAATTATAAGAAACTAATTTGCATGTAACTCACCGACACACTTAAGGCGGATATAATATAATTTGTTGCATATAAGAAGCAAACCTATCTAGCATTCATTAAAACAGAAAAGTTTAAAAACCTAATTTAATATCAGAGATAAGAAATCTAAATTTGACATGGATTTCTTTTTAATTGAATATTTTTGCGACTATTTGCAGTGGGGTGACAGGTAGCGGATAGTAAACGGCCTTTAGAGGTTAATGGCAAAATAAGTAAATATTTGACAAATCAGCAGTCTTGGACCAAGTAGACCGAATAACCGGTGGTATAAGCAATTCCTGTGAATAGAACCAACAGTCTCTTTAGGATGGATGAGCTTTAGCAACACAAGGTACTCTTTTGTCCTGAATGTAAAGAACGGCTTGGTACTTGAGTATTTCTTGGTGACCAGATAAAAAGCGTAACGTCTGTCACCACGTAGTCTTAAAACCTTTACGACCGCCGGTTGCTGTCTTCGTAGTTCATCTAACTGCCCAAACTTGTTTTTAAATACGACTGCAACCTCTCTGGCTAGACGTGGGTGGTTTTCGGATGCGATATATGACGTCATTAATACGCTGCACGACTTCATAGGGACCTTCCATTGCCTTTGCAGCTTCGGCGACATAATCACGTCTTTTTTGGGGATTATACAACCACACTATGTCGTCAGGTTGAAACCCACCATTTTGTGCATTGACGTCATATCTAGTCATCATCCTGTCGCTGGCAATTTGTGTTTTTCACTCGTACTAAAGTTTTGCCAACGAGTAGTCTCTTTTCAATTAAGTCGCCCTCTATTGATTCAATCGATCGTATGTAGCCTTTCCGAACATTTCTATCCACGCGTGCCATCACCACACTTTCAGTCTTTGCAGGCAGAGTCACGTCTTCACTCAATAAGACTCGCACGGCTGCCTTCTTTGACGAATGAAAGGAAATTTCTTCATTGTCGATCCTGAGGACATCGTTCTTCATATCCAAATGGAACCCATACTTCTTGATAACGTCCATTCCTAGGATAACTTCTTTCGTGATGTCGGCTACGAGTACTTGATGGTCGAGTACTCCATTACTTAAACCAATGGTTGCTTTGACTTGTCCGTGAGTAGGTATTTCTCCGCCTGTCGCCGTTCGAAGTCGTACTGTTACTGGTGATGTCTTCTCGTTTTCATATAACATGTCAGGACGAATGATAGTCTTCGTCGCTTTTGTGTCAACCAGTAACTGAACACTTCTTCCATTGATTTTACCATTAAGATAAATACTATGCAATTGCTCCATCGGCGATGCCATTTGAATTATCTCCTCGATGCTTTCCAATGTCTGCGCGAATACTTTTGCAGCACAGCAGAGTCTATGACCGTCTCGTTGCGATGCTTGTGTTGATTGTTTGACATCTCTTTTTTGTATTGAATCAGCCGGGTTTTGATTAATGTTGCTTTCTGTAAGATGACTACATTTAAAGTTTCTTAGAATTTTTACCAGTCACTTACTTTGTGTTAGAGAAAATCTCAATAACAAAATGCACAATGGCTACGGTGCTAAATGTTTATATTAATACCAAGTCAACGCTAACTTTTTATGCATGTATTTAAAAAAAGATCCAAGTAAACAACGTAAAAAATAGGCACTGTAACTAGTATAGTCCGTCTCCTGTAAAAACACGATCGTATTTGATGTAACTCCGCCCATTTACATAGTGGAATACCGTTTATACTTGTATGTAGACATGAAAACAAATTTAAGATATATAAATGTAGGTACTATATTGGCATTTTAATTAATTATTTTTTCATATTTTTTTTTATTCCACGCGAATAATAATGAAACGTTCTCAAATTCAAGAGCCTTCTCGAAGTTGTTATCTATGTTTCAGAACGTATACCGAAAGATATGGAACATTCTAGAAGGATTTCCAAAATGTGTATAAATGCGGTTCAAACAAATCGGAAGTTAGTTATTTCCCGTAATTCAAAGACGGCAGTGTTAAGAAAATTATTCATGTCTAAATAAATAAGTATTTAACGCGTGTGAGATAAATAACCTGGTACGTGACTTTAACGTAAACAATAAGTGTTAAACAAGTGTGTGACTTTATCTTATCTTCGTGTCACGCTATATATATAAGTTAGTGTAGGTGTTTTTATTAAATATTAATAGATTTAATTAGTTCGGTTAGTTTAAACGTGTACATATATTTTTAGTAAAAATAAATTAGTAGTAATAATAAACGTAACAATAAGAACAGAAATCTTTAGGACAACCCCTAGAAGTAACTGTTACCATTATTAAGACGTCCTTTGCGGCACTTTCTACTATTTATTTCTGTTCGTTACGTTAAAAGTCCACAGAACGTAAAATCTGCTTTTATATATGTATGTTAAATGCAACCATTATGATTAGCAGTTATGTTTTTATGTGACACGTACTCTAGCAAATATTCAGTATAATTTTGATGTTATTAGTTTGAAATGTATTACAATTGGTTAATAGGGTGGTTTAAAAAAGAATTAAAATTAATAAGCAGTTAAATAACCAATACAAGCAAATTTACTGAGACGTAAATCATTGATACAATTTTTTTTGATACTATTACTTTGGTTTAGACATCTTCTTTAACGGCCAAACATAAAACCCGACAGACTTGTATATGGTGCATTACTATAATTGTTATGTGTAAACAAATTGCTAGAAAATGAGTTTTTGCTTTAAAATACATAAATCCTGTAAACTGTAACTGTTCTCTGTAGCAAAAAAAATAGGAATAGATTTAATTACGAACTAAAACACGTCAGTAATAAAATAATTACAAGTCTTGTGAAACAATATTTTGTACTTAGCTCACAAAGTAATAATAATAATTGCATTTCTTCACTGTTTTGTTTAGATTCAAGTGTTATGGTTATTGTTAGTAATAAAACTTTTAATTAATTTTTTTACAAAATTTAATGAAATGTTTACTTGTGAAAAAATATCTCAGACATTTATTCAGCACATTATTTACGAAGTGAAACAAAATGAATAAAAAAAACTATACAAAGTGCTAAATAGGGCAAAGTATACGGTTATTGAGATTCTTACAGATTTTATTGACTGCCGTATATTTTTAATACTCTCTGTTTGCAAGACAAATATAAAGTATAGCAATCGCAATTTTTTTTCAAAAAATGTTTATTGCATAATTTTACCTTTCAAGGTCTTCTGAATCAGAAAAATGTAGTTTTGACAAAATTTTATGTGTCTGTATGTCTGTGTGTAACGATGTAGCAAAATACGTCTTTGGATGTACCCACAATAACTCTCGAACTAAAAGTCATAGTAACTTGAAATTGGGGATGGAGCTGGTTATTTATATTCTCTCTGCTTTGTCAAAAGATGGGTTTGCTACAGTAACCGGAAGTGGGTGTATCTGCTATTTTTAACGGATTCTCTTATATAATTTTGTACGTATGTAAATTATTCGAATTATTTTTACAGTTTCTTATACAGATAATTCTTCCTAAGAAATTTATTCAAATAAAAAACATTAACAGTTTATCAGATATTTAATTTGTAATTTAAAATGAATTCACAAATATAATATAGTTGCGAATCCTGCCTGCGACGATTTTTTTTACTGATTGACTAAAGGGGTAAGTAATATCGAGACGCCCACATGTAAGGGTTAGTCGATATGATCTTAATGAAATCGAAGAAAAGAATTTCAAAACAATTATAGCATGCTAAGAAATCAATACAAACGTGTACATATTACTACAAAATCACATCCGTTTTTTATTATAGGCAACGTTAGTCACATCAGAAAAATTTTTTTAGTAGTTCTACATCGTTCGTTATTTGTTTTTAACCCCATAGCAACAAATTGGCAAACTTATAAAATAAGCGATTTTTTTTAAATTTTAGAATAAATGATATAGGCATTCACAAAAATCTTATCAGTTTGGCCTCAAAACAAACGGTATCGCCATGTTTTGCATCGTCAATCTGTCGGTGTAGTTTACTTCTCTTATGTATTTATTATAATCTTTCACAACCATCGGCGCATCTTTTTGTATGCGTTGAACGTTAAACATTTCTTTTACTGCCATGGAAGTGACCAGCCAAATAAACTGTTTTATCGCCCTGCCGTTTCCAAACTCCTACATCTATAAACGAAAAACAATAGTTATAATCTATACGTCTCAGAACTTTACTATCGATCATGTTTTTAGGTAGTCCTGTCTTATCAGATCTGATGGTTTCACATGCTAGTGTCTATTCAATTTTTAATTTTACTAGTAGAGGTAGCGACGTATTGTAATTATCAAAATACAACATTCTGTTTTTTTTCCATTCAGGTTCACCCAAACTTAAACTACGCTTTTATCAAGCACGAAAGTTGAATATTTGTCTTGGACTATTTTATTTTTCCTTTAGAAATTTGAAACTTCTTTATGTAACCTTTTTTAACAGATAATCACTAAATTTTATAAACACATTTTATTAGTTTTATACTGTTTTATTAAACTATCTCCATTAAAAATTAACATAGACTCATCAATATTTAGCATTCTTCTACCATTGTTTGTAATTCGGCATTTGTGTTATCATTACATTATCATTCAAATGAAGGTTACTTAGAATCACGTCAAATCTGTCGCTAGACATAGTAGAATATACTAGAAGTACACCTAAATCTGTAGATGTGAACCAGTAATGCCTTCAAATAAGAAGTTCATGATAACCCATTGTCATATTCAAACCTATAAAGACCAATAATTCAGATGTATTAGTATTTAGAATTTTGTGTTTTTGTACGGCATATAGATTTGACTGCTCAACTATATTTGTCAAAATTGGGTTTATAACAGTTTCATAACCCACAAAAGTACCTTCTATGCAACTTATTACTGATAACTTTTCTGCCATTTTCTGTCTATAGAGACCCTTTTGGATTTTGACTTATATTTACCGAGACTCTTTCGTTTCTTTGCTTTAGCTTGCAATTGATTTACTTTCTTAAAATTCTTGTTCCCAACTTCCGTCTGAAGAATTTTCTTAAAGGCCATCAACTTTTTCTTCAGCAACTGGGTCATCAACTTCCTCTTCAACAGCTGCATAGGCTTAAATACGCCTAATATTTTGCTAAAATCATTTTCTTGTAATCTGTCATAAACAGTTTTATCTTAGTCTTCACTATCTTTTTTGTATGTGTTGATTTGTGAATCGTATGGAATATCTTTAAATCAAAAATTTTCTATAATTTTTTTAATTTCTGAAATTGGACTGAACGTAAAGAAGACGAAATGGACGGTAATCAGCAAAGACAACAAATCCAATCATTAGTATGGTATAATAAACATAGGTAACGACATAATTAAAAAAGTATCAACATAAAAATACTCTGGTTGTTGCTTAAATGAAAATTGGGACAATAGCCAAAAAATAATATTCAGAACTGTAGCAGATATAATTAAAATCATGCACATAGGCACTAACGTTCTCGGAGTACATGGTACATAAAGAAGAAGTACTGGAATATAGAATTACAATCTCAATCTTTAAAACAAAATACTAATAAGTGGCGCATCTAATAAATTATAAAATGTACTCAAAACGTATTACAATAAACTATACCTAAATAACTCAATTGCACAATAAGATGTTTAAGGTTTGGCAGATTTTTTTGACTAGTTTATTGCAGTAATTAATTGTATATTTTTCTTTTTGAGCTTGTTTCTCTAATGCTTGAAATTTATTGTTTTTTTGTGTTTCCATATTTTTTTACTCATTTAAACTTTTTTTGTATATTTTTTTTAAAAAACTGCTTGAAAATGTTTTGAAGAATAGTGAAATTGTTCTTGGTGTGATCATTATTGCTATCTTCCAGTTGTTTAAATTTGTCATTTTTAATCAGCTGTATAAAAATATAATACTTAACAATGTTTTCTTTGTGTATCGTAGGCCGAAGTCTACTAAGATAGAAAAATTTTTACGGGTTTGGCTCGTGTCACTTTTGTAAACGAAAACGCTTGCGTTTTGCCCATTTTTATAAGCGGCTTTATCTAGGCGGGAAAAAAAGAGAAGAAATTGAAGAATTGGGTCACAATCGAAAAGGAACGTGTTTTCGATAAACGAGTAACAACCAGGAAATAAACAGAGAATAGTTTAAAACCGTTGCCACGATTGAAGTTATTGGAGTGTTTGATGATTTTTATGCTCCCTCGGATTTTCCTATTCAAGAAGAATGAAGATCTTAGAATCACAACTGCGTTATCAAAATCTACGTTAAATGATGTTCAGCAGACTTAAAAATATGTTTTCTTTTAATACAACGACCATGCTTTGAAATTCGTGTGATGACTAAACGACTAGCTTTACCAATCTAGACTAAAGCCGAATTTACACGTGTACAGTAGCTTAAGCAAGTTTCTAAAATAAGTAACTAAATTTAGTTACTTGAATGGTGTAGACTACAATTTTAATGCTAAAGCAAGTAAACAAATTAGCAAATATTTTAGTTAAGTGAATAGAACAACCGTCTATTTACTCGCGCAAGTAGCTACTCCCACCACTGAATTATTCAGTTGGCAACGGTACTTGACTGGTGTAGACAACGATTTTAGCACGTATTTAGGAAAGCTTTTAGTGAGTTGAACAGCTGATTTAATAAGTTTTAAAAAAATTAACATTCTTTTGTTAGCTGTTATATTACAAAATGACTTCTCGTTGGAACGAAGAAACTACTATACAATTTATTGAAGAATACAGATATAGAGAATTTTAAAATTCGATCAAATTAATGATCTCTTCTTATAGGAGGTTGGATGAAAGCAACTACTTCAGTAATTTGCGACGTTTCGTGCTCTGGATGAACACTTCATCAGGCTCGCTCACTTTATTGTAAGAAACAAACAAACTCATGCTATTTCTGTATTCTTCTCCATCTTCAATGGCGAGTTCTCTTAATATCATCGATGACGTTAATTCGTTGCATAGATATAAAGTTGTTTTTTTTAGCAGAAAACGAATTATTTCACAACGACGCGACAATTTAATTTATGTACTAAAGAAAGTTGCTAACAAATCTACTAAATGTGTGTAGACAAGCACTTTTCACTTATTTTGCTACTTGCTTTAGTAGCTTGCTTAAGCTACTGTACACGTGTAAATTCGGCATAAATCACATAAACAAGGAATTTGGTATATACCTTGAGAGATTAATTTGGTTCACTTTAAAGATTCTTATTAATGTTTTTTATGTATTTGGTAAAATTACCGTTATTCTAAAGATAAAGTTTATAGGCCTGAACCTGTTTATTATTATTTATCCTTTTAAACCATTTACATCGATTACAGTATTGGAGCAAATTTTTCTTTACTAAAGAAATCATTAAGTCTATTTTTAGACTGTTTTTTTTCACACAATCTTTAACAGTTTAAAAATACACCTAGTACTTGCAAAATACTTTCAATTCTAAACAAAGTTGATTCAACTTGTACATTAGATAAATACTGTAGCCATACATAAAGAATATTATTAGAAATACAATTTTATGTTTACTTAAATATAACTCAGTTTTTCTTTATTTTTAACATTCAATATGACACCACATTACAACTATTCTCTAATGTCAATTAGACAAATTAGAATACTTGGAAAGCTACACTTAACGGCCAGAGAATCCCAACAATATCAAAAAATGTAAAAGTTAAAATTCTTCTTGGCTTTTAGTTTCTCAATGAATTTATGAGAAGAAAAAAACGCTGCTAAAAAACTACAATAAGAAATCTCCCAAACGTTGATGGTTATCTACCTAAGAAAAACAAATTTATTTTAGTGGTCTATAAGGCTAAATATTGATCAAGACATAGAAAACCATAAAGCGCATATTCCATGGAAAAATGTGGAAAACTGCAAAAATGGTCAGAAAAAGAAGACTGCAAATTTTATCTTAAAAACAAAATAAAGTTTGGTATAAAAAAACCTAAACAAATTTTGGCAAAGCGACAACTTTTCTTGTTCCTCAACTTAAAGTTATAACTAGACTTCCAAAAAAATTATCATCATTGAGCCGTGCAATTCTTTTAAACCATTTGTTGAAGTAAATCAATCCTCTGGTTCTAGACATCTTTCACAGTTTGTTGTTGGTTTTGGCATTCTTTTCTATTCCTGCATTTTGACCTCCAATCTTCTATTTCCAATGTTTTTTTTCTTCCTTATTTTGTGAGTTCAATGTGTGTGTGCAATCTTCTTTATCATTTTGTTAGGTTTTCTTCTCCATATATGTCCGGTCTATCTTAGTCGTTGTGTTTTTATATATTTGACGATATTTTCTCCTCTAAGTTCCGCTTCTATTTTTTTGTTCTTTTTCAATCTGATTTCTGTATCTTTTGTTATGTTTGGTCTTAATATTGTTTTCATAATTTTCCGTTCTATGCTTTTTAGGTCTTTTTGTTCTTTTTTGTTTATTGCTATTGTTTGTGGGTTTACTTAACGTTTTGCTTTATATGTATAGTTTTATTTCTGCCGAACACTTGATTTCCTTTCAGCAATTACTCTTTTACTTTACGTTTTTCCCGGTTTGTTTCATCATGATTTCCAGATAATTAAAGAAGTTGACTGACTCAAAAATGTGTTCTTGTGTTTTTAAGTAATTTTGTGCGTGTTCGTTTATTTTCAATTGACTTTCGTATTTATATTTATTAGAGTCATTTCTAACAGTGCTAATAGTTTTTCACGTATTTCTAAGTGCTCTAGTTCTTTTATTTGTTCTTTCCTGTTCACAGAATCAAAGACGATTTTGAAATCAATAACTATAACATGTGTTTTTTTTGTTGTATTTCACTGTTCTTGAATTATTCTTTCTAGGGTTTGTATACAATTTATGGTCGATCGACTTGGTGTGAAATCATTCTGATAGTCCCCAAGTATATTTCTAGCGGTGTTCCAGTTTTTTAAAATCTTGCTTTATCTCTATATTTGTTTAATTAAGTAACTTATCTGTGCTTGCAATTTTGCCTCGATCTCGTCTTTCCCTGGTGCTTTCCCATTTTTTAATTTTTTTATTTCTTTCTGTATTTCTTCATCTTTAGGTCAGTTCCTTTCTTCTTTTGCATTTCTCCTACTTTTGCATATAACATTTCTGGTTATTGTTGTTTCCATATGTCGCTCATCTTTTGTAGTCATTCTCTATTTTTCTCTTTATTTTTTATTCCTGGTTTTAGTTGTTTTACTGTAGTGCTAGAGTCTAATTTTTTTGTAAAATTATTTTAAGTTGAAGTTTCTGCCTTCTTGACAATCTCTTCTAATTTTTTGTGTATTTAATCATTTTTTTTCTTCTTGTAAAAGTTCATTTGCTGGGTTTCTTTTTATATTATATTCAGTTCTGCTTTGTGCATTCTTTCTTTCAATTGATCTAATTTTGACTAAAATTTTTGTTTTCTGGTTTGTTCACATGTCTTGGTCAAACCATTTCATATTTGGTCAGAAAGTTGCAGGTATTTTCAATATATGTTTTGTGATATTTTCGTTATGTTATCTTTCATTTGTTTCTATATTTCCTTTACATTTATTGTGTCTTTTTTGTACATTTTTTTGTGTTAAATTCTTTTAGCTTTTGTGACTTCTTCTTGTTGTTGGTGTTCTATGTCTCAATTTTTGAGGTTTTTATTGGTGTTGTACTTTTTGTGTAAATCTATGTTTATAATTTTTGCTAGTACTAGATACTAGTCTGTTTTGATTGGTGCTCCTCAGTATCATCCTGTACCTATTATCTATACAAATAATGTACTTAATATACTTAATAACGTTTTTGTTTTGTTTTTTAAGTTACCCAGCAATATTGAAGAATTGCCGATATATCAATTGTCAGAGACTTGAGTACTTTATATCCACACTGTATATTCCCAGTCACTTAATTGCTTAAGTGCGTTGTAAATTAGTCTTTCAATTATTGATTTTTTATCTTTCAGAAAATGTGTTGTTGACACTACCTAATTAATTTATATTAGAAATGAACAAATATGTAGAAAGAAAATTTTAAAACCTTTTTTTGTACATGTGATACATACTAAAATCCTTATTTAAAAAGTTCTAAACTTTTTTTACTAAATTGTAGCTAAATACATAGTATAAAATGCCAAAGAATTTGTAAATGACCATTTTTCAACCGTTTATACTGAATTTCATCAATTTTAAAAAATAATATAAGTAGTGACAAGTTCTAACAAGAATTATTTGTAATAATGAAAAATAGAAATTAGAAGGATAATAAATTAAATAAAACGGTAGCATAATAACTGGACTAAATTGACAAAATCACAGTTAAGAAAGACTCGCACAATTACAAATATTTTTTTTATAGTACCACTAACTATCTGCATATATCTTCTATATTAACAACCAATCAATAATTAACAAGTAGTATTTTTTTTAAATTGTTTTTGGTTATGTATACATTTGTGATACAAAAGTATGTATTACATCAAGAAGAATACGTAAGCCGATACCGTCTACATATCAGAGGTATCGGGTATCAATGCTTGTATTGGCTACCGATATCGTTATTTAAAACCCGATATTTTTTCAGCTTTAGTAAACACGAATTAGGCTTAGGTGTTGAATGCTCAAATTGACATTTAAACAAATTGTTGAATATTATAAAACAGAATAAGCAAATATTTTTAAATGTAAGACCCAAGAACTATTAATATATTTAGAGGAGGATTCTAATTTTGCATAAATATTAAAAAAAGTTTTAAAATATTGTTAAAAATAAAATAATCTTATCATTAGGTTTAATTTTGTTATATATTTTAGTAGTGGCACAAATACTTTTCCATATTCATTACAAAAAAATTAATTCTATTGTCTGATTTATACAGAAACTCTCGTAAGCAGGCGGAGTTTTAATATTCTGGAGTTATACAAAAAAGGAGAAATAAAAACAAAAATTTAGGAACAAAATTTGTATGTAAAAGTATTACGGACTTTAATTTTTCAAAAGACAAATGAGACAATTACTACGAAACAGAGTAGGCAATAATTTTAAGCTTGATAAAAAAAAGTTAAAAAATATTTGTCGCATATAAAAAAATTAAAATTTCGTTTTAACAACCTACAAAAACGAATTTATATTAAAACGCGACACAAATATTCACATTTTAATGACGCACAAGTGCACAACATTAATCATCTTACGTTTTAATATTTAAATTAAACTCTAGATGTCATTTAGTGCTTAAAGGAAATTACGTATATTATAAATTATGAATGAACGGCGTTTTCTAATTTTAAATAAAAATTACCTATGCAAAAATATACTACTTATAAATAGATATTGAAAATTCAGTTGCTTGTCAGAAAGAACTGACCAGATTTACAATATCCATGATTAGTTTTACTAAGTACACACGCAAACACTTTGATTGATTATATGAACGACAACTTTTATCGGTTTTATCAATCATTTAAATTTTTCCGTTTTGAAAAATTCTTCGTTGAACAATAATAGTAATAATAATGTTGTTAGCTAGTTGACAGTGATAAATTGACAAAGTCTAATGATCGTTATGCTTTAGTTACTATTTCGGTGGGCACAGTTAACGCTTTCAACAAATTCAAATTTGTTATTTTATTTTTCCAATTAGTCAAAGCTAATATTAGATAAAATATTTCAAAAATTTTTGAAATTACAATTTTCGTGGAAGTGCCTGTTTATAAATAATATGTGACGTTGATGTATTACTATTCGTGTGAACATCTACCATTGTTGGTTGTTTGCTCATCAAATTTTCTAACTAAAAAATATCACTTTAATCTACTTTTTGTAACCGTTTAATGACTCCAAACAATAATGCTTGAAAAAATTAATATTACGTTTTTTTGGACACTTGATAAATTATTGTTACTTCATGTAGCGCAAATACGAAATACAATTTACGAGTTAACGTAAGAATAAACACAACAGAAAATCTACCAAATGCGGTCGTTTGTTTAATTTTTAATTTTTCTAGAACGCGTTATGAGATCAATAATAAATTAGAACTCATAAAACTCTGTACGTGCGTGATGCGCGTCTTAAACATAATTTATGTAGCTTATTTGAGTAATATCTTAAATGAAAACATAAAATTTTGTTGTCATTCTACATAAAGAAATAATTAAGGAAATCAATATTCTACCAGTAACATCGTAATGTATTCATTTTACAAAAAAGGTTATGTATATTTCCTGGCAAGCTAAACGTTTCTTGGCAATGTAATACATTGCAGTACTCTTTTTTTTATTCGAACTATTCTGGTTGATAACAACTATTCTTGAAACACAAACTGTCACTACGACTTAAAACTTGGTTAATTATTTTTGTAAGTTTGTTATAATATTGTATTGTACTATTACTGTAAACACTGTTTTAATTATAATTTATCAAAATATATAATGTTTAAGCGTTTTCTAAGTTAATGCTGCATTAAACATTTTTAAACAACCACGCATTTAATTTAAATAATTTATAACATTGATTGTTTCTTTACAATAAAAATATCATAACAAGATGTTTATTTTTTAATCTAAATTATTTTTTTTTGTTTTTATATTGTTTAATAGGTTTCATTAGAAACTAGCACTTACATATATGAAGATGTGACACTGCATACTCAACAGTTATTTTTTTTGTAACTTTTTTTTCTCTTATTAATAATTGTAAAGTAGTTGTATCACAGCAGGTAGGAAAAGCAAAAAAGTCACACTTGGTAGATTTTTACAGGCGACGTTTCGTGGCGCTATTGTGCGAACTTTATCATGGCCACTATTTATTGAAGAACCAAAAGAAACACATACCAGATTATAGGTACATGTTAACATATATTTTAACGTCCAACTATAATTAACTTATTAGGTGTACACTTACATTAAAAAAATGGGCCCAAGTTAAGCTGTCCGATGTACAAACAAAAAACAGCTACACAGAAAAACATTATGTAACTAAGCTTATCAAGAAAAACGTTTCCTCTTATCACAGTTGTTACGTGGAAAAAATTTCATAGCGTAATACCCTGTATATTAATTGAATTAAAATTAGATTTCGGTTTTGACGCCCTCTGCCGAGTTTTATTTTTACTGTCATTTCCTGTCAAAACGTTACACCGACAACTACGTAAAATGGTCGGTGGTGCGGAATAATTTAAGTAAGGCTTGTTTCTAAGGACATCCACGTTAATGAAAATGAAATTATGATTTAATTACGCTTTTAAAGTAATTTATCCATTGTCGGGTAAGCTATTTACATCTGCTTTGTTAAGATTCTTTGGTAATTTCTTTCTTAATTTTATAGCCGTTCCGCCACGCTTTGGCTACATGTTTCGATACAGTATCGAACAATGAGGGATTAATATCAATAAATACCTCCACTAAACGATTAGTATTCTGGAAGGCCTATTATCCACACCGAAACCTAAGTCTCGACACGAAATTTGCCTCCGAAATGTTACTTCTTATACGTCAGTCGATTGCGATACCCACCTTTTAATAATTGCAAAGAACAGCATTCGATACATCGGGTTCTTGTATCTAATTTCTTGTAGTATTAACAATTTTGTAGATTTCTACTTTCGTGAGTCATTGGGTTGACACGATTTGCTATTCATAATTATTTTAGGCCTACTCAACAATGAAAACGTTTTCTTCTTGCAAGTACTGGATTTTAAGTAAGTTTTATTTAATTACTATGTCGCTGTCAAAAAAGGTCACTCACGAAATTTAACTTACGCAATTTTAATAGTAGTTTTAACACCAGCTAGGTACTGTCAGTAATTATTTCTGTGATATCGCATGCTGTGAACTTTAGTTATTTAACGTATAATCTTCTTCGCTATCGACATCGCGTAAATTTATGTATTGTGTGTTGCCAATACTTCCGGCATTTATTGATTGATTGAGAATTTCTAAGACTCGTTGTCAATAACCTACGTTATTAAAATAAAGTTGTATTTTATCTTTCCTTTATGGTAACATACCTCTCTCTTTTATTGTGATTACACGAACATCAGGGTAACAAGGATTACGAACCTAAAGTTCGTTACAAGCTTAGACCGTCTGTCTTGATCAAGACAGAAGTTTTACTTAGAAAAGATCTGGCGCTCTTTAAATATTATTTAATTGAACCTCCCTTACCTCCGACTTGTGAGTTGGCCGTGCAAGGTTTGTAAGATCTATAAGCTTGAAACACAGTTATCAATTATGCATTTGTGTAATCTAGTGAATCTCGATCACGTATTTTTTTTCTAACCTTGATTTTATTAATACTTGCGTTAGAACATTATGTTATTTCTTTTTGTGTACCAATTTGATGCAAATTCTTACATACTCTAACAGCACAAATGTATCTTAAAAACATCTCAGACACAGTCAAGATGTTTAAGACGTCTTTATAAATTTTATTACGTCTTTAGGTATCTTACAGACATTTTAAAGATACCTAGTTTAAGTAAACTGTACATTTGTGAGACGCTAAACAATTAATGCCAACTGTCAGCGAATTACCATAAATTACAAGTGAAAGCTTTTACTATTTTTACTAGTTATTATTTATAATGTAGATACAGTGCACGCCGCTTAAAAAAATCACATTAAAATTTAGTTTTTAATAACAGTAACCGAATGATAACAAAATCCAATATTCAAAAAAATACAAATAATTGTTTAGCGGTTTGACAACAATAAACACATACAGCGTGTATCTGATTAACAGGTTGTTTGAAATTGAAATTATAGCATCAATACAAGCAAAAAATGTCAAAATGAAAGTCATAATAATAGAATTAAAAAAAAAAAAAATTTTGAGTCCAATAAATCAAAAATCTTGATGCATTAAATAGTTTGTAGGCTCCATTGATAAAAAAAAATTAAAAATAATGTTATGTTGTTTTAAGTCACTGTTCTAAGAACTACACATTTCTTCTCAGTAAATTGCCGATACTAAAAATAAAAATAAATACAAAATAATGTTATTACGTAAGACCTAATTAAAGTAAATTATTCTAAGAGTTCCACATTTCTTAACGTATTTACAAATGTTTCAATGAGGTAATGTTACGTAGGCTAATCAAAGAACTTAAATAAATAAATAACACTGCAAAAATAAAAGTAAATACTCAAAACAAGTATTTTTAGGGTACAATAATTAAATTTTTCATTATAAACAAGCATATTGTTAAAATTCAGCTAAAAAATGCATTCAAAATAAGTTGTTGTTCATGTATAGAAACAAACCTGAAAAAAAATTGATAACATAAATCAAAATTGTTTTTTCTTTGTAGCTGCATACGTTCGCTCTGTTTTTAATAAAGTGATAACTAAAGAGCGGACAGTCAAGCAAATGCCTGGAGCCTGCCTATTTTGCCTTTTTGTGTAACTTTTTGTCTTTTTTGCTTTTTTAAAGAGTATTATTTTATATTGCCTTTTTACATATAAATTTTGAAAAGTTTGTGTAAACAGTGTTTTAATATAGGTAGATGACAATAAGGCATCAGAATTTTACTTAGATTACGTACAATAATATAATTAACATTTTTTGCTCAAAGGTCTTATACTAGGATTATGTACAATGATAGGCTCAACAGAACACTATTTACAAAACCGAAAGGATTTAGGAATGAATCATATTTTATAGGTCTATTCAGTACCTACGTAAAGCAAACAAATATAGATAATTTGTGGGATTCCTTTAATGACTGAAACACATGACAAAATTATTGTTTATAATACCTGTGATATTGTCACACTGTGATAGTCTATTGCTCTGAGTAAGTTTTAAAAAATGTCACCTAATAAACAACCAAATTTTTAAAATTATTACAAGTGGAGTAAATTAGACAATAATTTAACAACCGACTGTGAAAACCTTTTTTGTCAAGTTTGTTCAAAATCAGTAAGTTTGTATTATCTTAATTTAAATGCTTTTAATTACTAGTATATGTATTATTTGAGATCGGTGCTACTAAAAAGTACCATGTAAGCAACACTTAGGTAGTGGTTTACATTTTAAAAATATTAAAAAAAGCTATGCAACAATCATTTTTAAAAAACGTTATAGAAGATCAACATGATAAACCTGACCCATCAAAAACAACTTTTGCTCTAGATTTGTGCGAAGCATTGGCGTCGGCTCAAATTCCTCTTAAAAAACTTGATAATATCAATTTTCGCAATTTCTTCGAAAAATACACCGAACAAGTTGTTCCAGATGAATCAACAAATTATTTAGACTATGTTACTAATCGGTAAGCAGTTTAATTAAAGTATTAATAGTTTTTAAAATGCTGCTTTACTTTTCATAGAAAATACAGACCATAAGAAATGACATTATATTTAGACTTCGGTTGATGAAACAACTGATTGCAAATTTTGTAGTTGGTAAATTGTCTGAACTAGAACCAGGAAAAGCTCATTTGCTAGCATCCAAAGAAATTCCACGGACCAATCACAAAATTTTTTCGATGTTTATTTACGTAAGTTTTTTTTAATGATTGATTAATATAATACAATCTATTAATTACAATTATATAATTTTATGTTTGTAGGACTTCTGTATCCCAATGGCGTAAAAAAAGAAAAGTTTCTCTTATTCGTAACCGATGCAGCACCTTATACGATCAAATCCGCTCAGGCATTAGAAATATTTTATCTAAATTTAAAACATGTAACTTGTCTAGCACATGGAATACATAGGATGTGTGAATTCATTAGAGACGAGTTTGCAATAGTAAACAAGTTAATTTTTGCCACCAAAAAAGTAAAAACCACTAACATATTGGAGTCTCTTTTTGATTATTGGATCTTGCTTCGGTTTTTGTGAAAGCACCATTACGGGTAAGGGCTTATAAAGAAAAATTTCCAGATGTTAAACTTCCACCGGAACCTATCATTACAAGATGGGGAACTTGGTTATCTGCTTGCATTTTTTATGCCACACATTTTGAAAAAAAAAAGAGGTACAGTTGATACTATAATCTGACATTGTCTTATACATTAAGGGGGTACTAAACGTAGCCACTTTCCATGCAAATTTACAGTTACTTATTTATCGGCACAATGTTCTTCAGCATTTAGAAAAAATGTCTTTTATAAAATTGACATAAAACTTCAAGAAAGTATTTTAGACCAGGCGCAGTGTGAATGTGCTGCAGGAATAGGACCCAAAGCAAAATGTAAACACATTTTTGTTGTGACTAAAGCCTTAGTAGATTTCACCGATAGATTAGACATTGTCAGACAAATAAGTTGCACTGAGAAGTTGCAGTGTTTCCACAGACCACAAAGATATATGGGTTCACCAAAGACAGCTCACAATGTAAAATTGAAAAGAGTTTCAAAAGACATAAGTGATTTTGATTCTCGACCCTTACATCCACGACAAAAGAAAAATTATTCCAACAATTTTAAAAACGCTTGCATCAATTATGCTGCTAACCATCCCAGTATGAGACAAATGTCAGTGTTGCAAACAATACCACCATCACATATACCAAGAATTCTTATCGAACATGACTATGTTTCATAAGAAACAGATAACTTACTTGTATTTTCGCCTGCTCAGATAAGAGACTTAGATATTAAAACAAGGAGCCAAAGTAGTAACAAATTATGGGCAACAGAGATGTGTAATCGTCTCCGAAATTCAAACTTTGTAAAAATTTGCAAAGCAACTTTTTGCTGTGACAAACGAAAAATGTGTGACAGCTTCTTATCGCCACCAGTTTTAGATGTAGTGGAGGCAGTGCAACATGGACTAACATATAAAGATGAAGCAATTCAACATTTTTGTTAACAAACAGGTTTGCAAGTGAAGAAGTGTGTACTGTTTGTGAGCAGTGAAAAACATTTTTTAGGCAGCTCGCCCGATGGCCTAATTGGAGAAGATGCTGTGTTGGAAATAAAATGTCCTCTCTCCGCAAAGAATAAATATATTTCCAGTGAAACTGTGCCATATTTATATTTTTGCAACAAAACAGGTGCATTTAAATTACATCGAACACATAAGTATTATTATCAGATTAAGGGGGACATGTACTGTTGCAACAGAAAACAGTGTTATTTTGTAATCTACACCCTAACCGATATTTTTGTGGAATTAGTAGCAAGAGATGACGCTTTTATAAACTCAATGGTAATAAAATCAGAAAAGTTTTATTACGATTATTTTTGTGAAGCAAGAAGGAGACAATTTTATCCAAAAATTATAATCGTTTTTTTTTTAAATAAATGTCGAAAAAAGGTTCTCGTGGCAATACCATTTATTTATATCACAAGAATTCACCTTAATTAACAATATTGTTTCTAAAATTACAACATGCAACATACAAAAAATATGTCTTCGGATAAAACCGTTTCAGACGCATTTAAGGGAGTCCTTAGGATTTTGAAGGTTTTAATGGGGCAGCAATATCTTGCACATTGAACTCTTTATCAACCATCAAGAAATCACCACGATCACATTTGGTGAAAACATTGGTTCGTTCAATAATTTGGCGGTCACTTGTAGATCCTTCATATGTTGGAGATACAAAGGTAATCAGTCCTCCCGGTGTTATCCCAACTACCGCTTTTACAGTGTTTCTATTCTTATAGGTGGAAAACGTGGCTTGCTGGGCAGTAGGCAAACATGCTTTCATGATTGGACATTCGATGGCATCCAGAATAGCCCTGGTGGTTAAATATTTACTTTGAAAATCAATAGGGGCGTAAAATTGTACATGCGATTTTGGCGTCTATAGATCAATTTCTCTTCATTGAAGGGACATGAACTTTATCCAAGTGATAAATATGTTATACACATCTTTAGTAGCGATATTAAATAATCTCGACAATTCAAAATATGTTTTCCTCTCTTTTAATATAATTAAAGTTAAACAAAAATTATTTATGATATCTACATGAGCTGGAGGATTGGAATAGTAATAGCAGAGACACGAAGCTGCCTCACCTAATGTTTGATAAACAAATGTTAATTTTTCATATGTTTCCAGCCCGCTGTAGAAGTGAATGCCCTGTGAATCACCCAAAAATGAATGAACATTCAACATTGATGTCTTCATTGTTTGACAATGAACTGTTCGGCTTGTATGAGGAACTGTTGCGTCAATAGCCATACCGCCAGTAATAGTATCTGCTTCATTTTGTACTGCAATTTCAGTTACTTGTTGTTCAAGCAAATCTTCAAACAGTAAACGTTTTTTCACCCGATTTGAGTAGCACACTTGGGTTGGGGTTTTCTGAATGCCAGTTTCATTATGAGTTTCCTCCTCATGTGGAAACAAAGATGGTACCACATTCTCTTTCAGTCTTTTTTGCAGTAGTTTTGAACCTCTTGAAAGTTTCTTTCTATTAATAAAATTAATACACTTTGCGGTGTTGTATATTCACCTTTGACCGTTTGTTGAATATAATCATGTTTAATTAAAATGTAGTCTACATAGAACTGATGAGTTAGATGGCATCCAATTTTTTTTCTTAACTGCATCAATCCATTTTTTTCTGCTGCGTTTATTTATGGGATACTTGTGTTGAAAAACTCTAATTAAAAAAAATTGTGTGGTTCATATCGTCGTGATAATCTCCGGATTTACTTTTTGATTTAAATATCAGACCATTATTGACAAATCCATATAAACCACCTTTCATGCACTATAATACGCCGCGCCGTGAACCTGCCCTGTCAGTTCGGTAAACTCCTGATTCCTCTTCAGATTGCCAACAACTGCCGACTCCATATGAGGGATGAATTTAAGTTTCATCCAAGTAAGTTACTGTTTTCTTGTTAGCACCCAAGTCATTGTTTTGTCGTAATTTGCGTAAATAACGAGAACGCCATGCAACAATGTCACTTTTTTCCATTAATAACTTTCTGTTATTGTGACACTTTTTTAATTTAAAACCAATTTGGTGTAGATGATGTCGTTGTGTTTCTCGACTCCCAGAATAACCAGTTTTTTCCTGCATCTTGTTAACCAAGATTTTCAACGTAGGAACTTTGTTATCTAGCGTGTAAATTTCATGAACAGTTCGTTTTAATATGCCAGAATCCATAATGTCAAAAGATATTTTTATAGAACCACTACTTCTCTTTTTTTTCGAGGGAGATTTTAAAACGCCACTTTCAGATGTTGTCGTTTCCACCCTAATAATAACAATGATTATTTACAAATTATGTTTATACATTTAAAATACCTAATTTTTTTAATGAAAGAAACCAAGTTTCCTGTCGCAGCAGCAGCTAACTCGGTTGCTTTCTCTAATGGAAATGACCATACACCATCTGCCTTCTGTCTATCAAAGAACTCAACAACGTTCTTAATAATGTTCCGGGCTTCAGAATGAACTGTCTTCTATGATTTATCAACCATAATACAACTAAAAGCAAACGTAAATAATTAAATCTACAGCAAAATAGCTATACTGTCTTTATATAATTATTAATTAATGCAATTGCAATAAATGACTAAAAGCCATAACTAATTTTAAGGTTGTATGCACTATTGTGCACATGTTGATTAAAAAATATGTTTATTATTTTGTAATACGTACTAATTCCACAAATAAGATAAACACAGTCTTGAAAAAAACTGTTTTAAAGTACTAAAGGAAATAATCAAAAATAACAGCGATTTGCAAAATCACAATTGACAAGTTGATACAAACTTATGTCAAGGATTGTATCAGCTTAAATTTCTTAATTGTGATTGGTCGGATTTTTTACCGGTTCAAAACTTGGATTTTAATTCACATATTTTCCGGGATTTTTGTTTACTTTGTCGCACTGTATTTTTAGTATAAATAAATTAGTTTAGTATTAATAACGACAGAATTATTCGTGTACGCAAAAACAAACAATTTTATGTAAACGTTCTTTTTATGATTATTTAGGGATTAAATTTAAGTTTATAATAGTACATGTCGCATATTTTTTTTCTTACAAACTAACAACTACAATAGTATATTTGTAAAATTCTGGTAAATGCGATATGTGATTTGTAACGTTCCGTTCCAACAGGTTTATATTTATGATATTCTGTAGTTTGGGGTCGGCATCGGCAAGTTTCATTGTACTCTCATAAGAATATAATTTGTTTTTTACAATGTTTTATAATGATATTAAAACTTGTCTATGATTATTTGATCGGAATCCAACATCTGTCTATGAAGAAGCGTTCAACAAAATCAATGACAACGGTACATCAATTAGGCCTGCGGCATTCATCAGTATATAAACTTCATTACGTGTCATTAGCAAATTTATGAAGAAGAAAACACAAGCAATTGAACAAGAATCTACAGTGCCTGTGACTATAGGTTATCATTGTAAAAGATGAGTATTTAGCACGTTCCCGGTAAAAATGAATATACAATAAAAACGTCGCAGATATTTTACGGAATGCCACCCAAAGAAATACAAAAATTAGTTTTCTAATTGGCTTTGGCTGAACATACTGAAATCCTGGAGCGAAAACGGTATGGCTGAAGATGATTGGTAATCGGCATTTATGAGGCAAAACCAGAAATGGTTGGTTTGTAGTGCACATGCGACGGGCCTATTTAGAGCGACGAGGTTTAATGTTACTAATGTAACTCTTTTTTTTGACAACCTTGCAAAAATACTAGATAAATAGAAATTAGAAGCAAAATAATATAAATAAAACTGCATAAAAAAACATGCCAATGCTTCAGTAGAAAACAAAGTCTTTTTATTGCTAGACAACCACCAATCGCATATAAGTATTAGTTGCTTAAGTTTTTGCAAAGATAATGACATTGTGGTTTTATCGTTTACTTCTTGTTGCTTCCAAAGGCTACAACCGTTAGATAGGTCTGTACACGGGCGGTTAAAAAAACTGTAAATGCAAGTTCTGTTGCTTAGATGAGAAACAATACTGCCAAAACTATGACAATTTATAATATTCCTAACATAGTCAAACAATTACCACCATTAGCTCTTAAAGACTCAAATATTACAGCAGGATTTGCTTGCACCGGAGTCTTTTTAATATAAAGATTTTTACATATCTGCTACTATATGTAACGGATAAGCCAGTTACAGGCATGCAATTCAAACACATTTAACATTGTATTTTTTCCAAAAGTAGTATGACTTATTTTAAAAGCACTTCCTAGAAAAAAAGTATTAGATACACGCGAATAAAAATTACAAGCTTTTTAGTTTTACGAACCTTGCACGGCCAACTCACAATAGTCGGAGGTAGGGGAGGTTCACAGGAAATATGCTTAAGGGCGCCAGAGCTGATCCAAAGTAACACTTCTGTCTCGCTCACGACAGACGGTCCAAACTTGTAACCCAATTGAAGGTACGTAATCCTTATACTCGGCTGTTCGAGTAGCCCAAATTAGTTAGTAGATAACAATAATCACAGGAGAGAGAAAATTAACAAGAGAGCTTAACGATTTTAATCACTTTAAGATATGAATGGCAAACAGTAACAAGAATATATGAACTTTCTACATTCATCCGTACTTGGAAGATTTTTAAATATAATTAAGAAATATCACAGCTTTAACTTAGTAGAGTAGCAGATTAACCGCTATACATTGAATTCTCAAATCATAAATACTAGAACTAACAATAAGCATTAACAAGTGTAGCAAACTTTGATTTCGAAACACATAAGGTTTACAGGATCCTATCGAAGATTTATTGCATTAATGTCCGCAGTAGCGGCAACCCACAATACACATTCACAGTAAGTCGAAGTAAATATTCTTCACCCACACACAGTATGCGATACAGTAAAGTGAATGATTACAGTTACCTTATTGGTAGATAAGCAATACATATATTTATTCACACTCAGTTAGTAACGTACAGTTTCCCGAACCTCTTAAAGATTGGTAAGTGAGCGGTTTTCATGGTTAAAAAAAAACGAGTATGTAATGAAACCTCGCGGTTAGTAATGTACACTTTACGAACCTGTAATTCGTGCGTGTTATGTTTTAACTAATTTGATAAAATGACAATCATAAATTAAATACGTATATGTCAATTGTGAAGTGTGCCTACTACGTTTTAATTTTTTACCGAAATAAACGATAATATTTTGGAAGTAGGTTTTCATTCATTTTTTATTAGTTTTATGTTATTTATTTTATTTAATGGCTGATTGTGAATAAAATTGTGTACAAACCTTGGCAAAAGTGTTCCATTTGTCTCGAGAACTAGTTCACCTCGAGGCTATGCCTCTCGGTAAACTATAGTTCTCTCGACAGAAATTGAATATTTTCCGCCTCGGTGTGTAATCTACTATTACGATCGTTAATATGGATCAAAATTCTGTGAGTAATTTTCGTGACAACGATATACAAAAAAAATCAATTAAATCAACTCACCCGAAGTCTAATTTCCACTATCGTGAAGAAAACGTTTTCCCCCTCCAGTGACTTGTAATAATTATTTAAACGCAAATCGTGTCACACACCAACTCACAAAGAATAGTAAGCTAAAAAATTAGTATTAATAATTCATTAAGTATTGTATAAAAACCCGGTGTATCGAATACTACAAGTAGCAATTCAGAACAGGTGGCTGATAACACAATAGACTTCTTCATTAAGCATTATATAGAACCCCAGTGTATCGAATAATGTAAGTAGTAATTTAGAACAGGTGGCTGATAACATAATCGACTTCTATTCCCAAATCAGCATCCACGACGCAACGTTCGACGAGACCTCGAGGTTACTTAAATAGCAGGCCTTCACAACAGCTTATATGCTCGGTAGTATTATTCATTAATAGTACTTATGCATCCTAATTGCTGCTTGAAATCTACAATGGCGGACAACGTGGTAGGAACCGGCTGTCACATGTATATAGATATTACGAAGGACCCTTATTAGATTTAAGACAAAAATATCTTACCCCGTGCCGAAAGAATCGTAATAAATTCGCACTCGCTTTATAAAGTTATGTTCATTACACGTGATGTTCTTAAAAATTTAAGAATCAATTCGAAAACCTCGGCACCGGCCCGTTACTGTAGTTGACAGCTTCACGATTATTTCGTCAAATGACACTCACGAGAAAAGATCGGTAGAGGGCGTCAAAACAGGAATCTAATTTTAATTCATCTACAGGGTGTTCCATAATGAAAATTTCGTACGTAACAAATGTTATTCAGCAGAAATATAACTTCAAAAAAACAGTAAAACGAAAGAAAACCGAAAATAATAAACCTGGATCAGATCGAAGTTGAAAATTTACAGCAAAATCCAAACAACTCCGTAAACAACGACAAAACAATCAGAGTGAAGGCAACATTAACGAAAATAATTGCTACTGTCTAGTTTGTCTAGAATAGTACACAGACAATCGTTCTGTGGTAAAATAGGTGCAGTGCATTGATTGCAAGAATTGGTCGCACGAAGAATACACTTGATAAGAAGACCTTTACGTCTGTCATAACTGTTTGTCAGAGTTTGAAGTCTTATTTTACGATGTGTAAGATACTTAATAAAAATTACTTGATTTATATTAATGTGAACTTTTTGTATTAAAAAAATTATAAATAAAATGCTGCTTTAATTGTCCCAAAGATGTGTTTCAATTGTTTCAGCAACGTGCACTTAGATTCATCTTTTGAATTTGCGTTAGTTAATAAATTCAAAATAGAGAATCTAAGACGTCATACTTTATATATACGCGAGTACACACTCAAAGAAGAAAAATCAAGAAAAAATAAGGTTTCAATTGTCTCCGGTCTCTCTAATGACGCATTTTTCGTGGTACAATCTAAATGTGATTTAATCGTATTTTCTTTAAAATCGCGTCGATCAATTTCTCAAAAGCAAAGTTTAATTACGAAACTTCTCGACAAAATAATAAGAATTGCGTTTTCAAGGCAAAATACACAAGAAACTTTCCATGTTTGATTCATCTGTTGTCAAAGACATTTGCAATTTGATTAGAACAAAGTCGCAATAGATCGGTAACAAACTTACTTGCAGCAACAGGTATAAACTCATTCTAAATTTTATTTTTAATTTATAAGCATTCAATTTTTAGGGCTGTCTGTAAAAAATGGTCACAAAGCAATAAAAAAAGAACAAAGTTACGGTTTATTAAGAACTACGTGTTTAGAAATACTTGCAGAGTTTACAATTTTATGAATAGTATAATTAACATTTGAATAAGGATAACCCGTTTAAATGGTTTCATTTTAGTGGATATTTAAAAAGTCAAAATCATTGTACTTGAGCAACCAAAATCTACATGCTTTTGTAAAAGCTACGATTAGAATCTTTGAAAGTTGGTATTGTAAGATTTTATATTGAAATTTCAAATAAACCGCGCTAAATGTTGACGAACATGTCCAGCCTATGACGCTTTGCACCTCCCTACCATTATCCGTTCTGAGTAGTCGTTAAGTTAGCGCTCGACGCGACAGGTGTGTACGCCGATCGAAGTTAAGTAAGTGCTGTTGCGTTTAAAGTTCTTTTTTTTTGCTGTGCCATGAGTGTACCAAAAGCCAATGGACAGGTAGAGCGAGTAAATTGAGTTGTGGTGCCTATGTTGGCAAAAATTTCGCCTGGTCTAAAGAAATGAGATTCTGTTTTAGCCGAAGTAGAATATCACCTACCACAATCTACTGGTCACACGCCTAGTATTTTATTGTACGGAATAAATCAAAACGGTAAAGGTAATGAGAACCTAAAAATTATTTTAGATTCTGAAGTAGGTAATAATGATAGACAAGATTTGTTAATAGTTAGGAGTAGTGCTGAAGCAAACATACGAAAAAGTCAAGACTATAACAAAAGTTATTATGATAAAACTCATAAAAGTTTATAACAAAGGTGATTTGGTGATAATAACTAATAATGACGTTACACCGGGAGTGAACAAAAAACTGATTCCAAAGTTCAAAGGACCTTATGTTGTAGAAGTGTTAGGAAATGGCCGATATGTTATTAAAGTTTTAAACGACTTTCAGGTTACACAAATACCGTTTGATTCTGTGTTGGATTCGGCGAACATGAGGCGATGGCCTGACTAATATAAACGTTTATTGTATAAACTTTATTATTGATAGTTTGTAGTTTAGCATCTAAGATAAAAGTAGTTGTAATGATCGAGGGCGATCACGAGTCAGGAAAGCCGAGTTGTCAGATTTTATATTGAAATTTCAAATACACCGCGCTAAATGTTGACGAGCATGTCCGGCCTGTGACGCGTTGCATCTCTCTACCATCATCCTTTTGGAGTAGTCGTTAAGTTAACGCTCGACGCGGCAGGTGTGTATGCCGATCGAGGTTAAGTAAGTGCTGTTGCGTTTAAAGTTCTTTTTTTGTTGTTAGATTAAATAAATGTATGATTATTGTTATTATTTAAACTGACTCTTTTTATTATTACCCGCCACAGTATAAAGATTGCAACGTTAAGGTAAAGAATAATCGGTTAAATGTTTTCTTACAACACTATAAACGCAGACCGTTATCTTCATATTTTAAGTGAATTTTTAAACTAGCTAGATGACAAGGAATTTCAATTTGTATACTTTCAGCAAGAAAATGCAAGCGCTCACATCACTGTAGATACAATTAAATTTATTTAACAATTCTGCAATAAAAATGTGTGATAACTGATAACTCAAGGGTTATGTACTCCACGACCTTCAGATTTTAAGCCATTAGATTTTAATTTTTATGGACGTTACTGATGTTATTTGAAAGTTGAAAATTGAAGTTAATGAGCTTCATAATGTTTTCTAAAGTTTAAGGAGAAGAGTTAAAACATTAAAGTTGACAAGATAACATATTGAACATCGTTTATTAATTTAACTGTAAAGAGCTATAAAGTTTTTGCTGATACTTAGTACCTTATACTATGAGATGGCCTTGCCATCAATTTTTTGTTAACCGTTTATAAATTTTAAAATTGTTATTGCCTATTTTATTTATCCTAAATAAACAAGCATTGTTTTTAATGTGTTACCGTTTTTAATTAATTAAGGTTAACTTACAGGTTACAAATCCAATTTTGCATATAGTAATTTTTGTTTTACTTTATACCAATCCAAGCAATGTTAGTTGCCTAACATATGCTACGTGAGAAGCAAGTTTTTATGAAGTCCCTACAGCAAATCAAAACAGGTTTTTCTTATACAACGATTAGTTGTTACTATATAAAATATAACACAAAAACCAATAATTTTGTTTTTAGAGTAAAGACTTTACGAGATGTGTGCACTCTTACGAAAAAATAATAAAATTGACACAATTAAATCATTTAATGCAAATTGCAACCTTTTAACTGCTTGTGTTTTTGTATTTGCGTGAAATTAAAAATTAATAAAAACCGACTTAAGGTACTTATTATAATACGCAAAACACTTACATCAAAGGCTTAATGAAAAGGGTTTGATGTCGGTGTTCCTGAATGGCACCCTACTGACAGAAACCCTTTTCAGTAGATACAGCGACCTTTGTTAATGTGTGATTGGAGTTTCAAAACACGCATTGTGGCTTAACGGGTAAATGGATTCTATAATAATAATAATACTGAACGAAAGATCAGTCATCAACAAGTAAAACATCTGGAATTATTCATAATGAAAACGATACTATTTGCCAAACTCATTAATTAACTTTTTTTCACTTTCAAAACAGATTTTAATAACCACCGACTAAGAAAGATGACAAATGCGTTTCTAAATTTAAATTAAGTCGGCACTACTCGTTTGAACTTAAACAAATCGAATTAAAAGTAGGCAAATATAACAGTGCTTGTGATGTTGTTGAACTTCTGGTTAAATTTTCTGGTATTTTGTTATGAGCAGAAATATGTAGTCCGTATGTAAACTGTGATTGTAATTTCCGGTCGTAAAATAATTTTATTTGTACAATTTATTAAGTTTTTATGGTTTTAATTTAACGACCTGATGACAATGTGTGATTTTACTTTCGATACGGTTGTTACCAACATCAAATGATGCAAAAAAAACGAAAACGAAAAAAGAGTAAATACTGTGTTTTATAAAAACATTTATAAATCATATAAACGAGCGTTGCAAAATATTTCAAAGAAACATTAATCATCAAGGTATTAAAAAGTGCACATTATTTTTAATACTATTTGTTTTGTTGTTTTTAACTCATCGTTTGTATTTATCTTCCAAACAACACGTGATGATTGCTCCTAGTTCCACTGAATTTATTAAAGTTTTTTTATTAGACATTCTTCTTGTTGACAACATCAATATTAATGATAAATTTAAATATCGGTTTCTTCAAAGCGCAATCAGCTACAATTAATATTAAGGAATGTCTGGCAAAGGTACTGACGTTTTCTTAAATCAAGATCAATGAGTTTAATTTATACAAGTAACACGTTTTATGTTACAATTAAATAAACACATTGGAAACGTTTTGTTTTTAACTTCCACTGCTGATTTACACCCAAACGCTCATTACAAATTGAATATACCTATATATTCAGCTATTCTAACTAATCTTTTATTTTTATATAAAAATATTATCTAAAATTATATTTATAAATATTAATTACTATCAGTGAAGTCCAAACAATTCTTTGAGTCGTAAAAAAATATTTTTTTTTAATTGTTAGACCAATTTTTTTAAAATCAAAAATTAAGTGTTAGTAATGAAACATTCTTAAACCCAGAGGATATTAGTGAAGGTTTAAGAAAAAATCAGAATATTCTGGACAAAGATGAAGCAAAAATATAAAAGGCATAGAAGAGCTCAGTTTTTTATTAGCAAAATAAATAGTTTTTCTAACGTTTCTGTATAAAATTTCATAAAAAATAGCGTTAACAACTATTTAAAAAAGTAAATTTAATTCGATTTCTTCGAAGAAATATTTTAGAAAAAATCTCAAATAACAAACTAAATATGACAACTGGAAGGGTGCAGTTTGTTTTATTAGCAACATAGTTTTTCTAAGGTTCATGTAAAAAAAATTCTAAAAAGTAGTATTAAAAACTATACAAAAATAAGTTTTAATTATATTTTCTGAAAAAATCTTTTCTAAGAATTCGTCAAATGTTTAAGTGACAATTGCAAGCTAACAATGACAACTAGCCGTCTTCGAGTTCGATTGTAAAAACTACAAAATTTAGTGAATTGTTTTTATTAAATAAAATATTAACGAGTGAGCGTCGCCCACATACAGTCATGGAAGAAATGAAACTTCTTTGGTAATAAATTTCTTTTATTTTTATTTATTGATGAAAAGGTAAAATGTTTTTTGAACTCTACCATTTTAAATAAACTAAACAGTGTTTTACTTTTTATTATTGATGTTTTATAATGTATATAAAAATCGTTTATAGAACTCTGATTTGTTTTAAATTTTCACTCACTAATTAAAGTAATTAAAAATTTGAAAAAAACTTAAAGCAACGGTTGATAAACACTTGGACAATCACAACAAATATAAACGTCAGAAATACGTTTCTACTTTCTTTGTTAGAGTGCTACTGTGCTGTTCCGTTTTTTGTTACGTCGCAATTTCCAAAAATTTTAAATTTAATTTTGTTAAAGAAGTTATAAGAAAATAATAATATACTACTCACGACGACAAAATGACCGGACTTGAAAAGGACGGTAAAAGTTTATTAAAAGAGAGATCCATAAAACACAGGAATGTTCTTCGAAACAAGATCCAAGGCATCACACAACTGGCAATCAGATGTTTGGTGCAAAGAAACGGCGCTAAACAATTTTACAAGCAAGTTTGCGGGGTGTTGACGGTGTTTTTTTTAGAACGTAATCCACGACGCAGTTACTTACACCAAACACGCCAAGTTTAAGATTGTCGTTTACGCTTAAAACGTCAAAGTCATAATTTTTACAGTTTCGGTAGTTAAAATGGAAAAAAAATGAAAAAAAGGGTCGACAAACGCCAACACCAACTTCCGAGGAAAAGGAATAACACAACAAAAAAGCAAAGAGGAAAGAGCACGCTATCCATTTTTTTAAGAAGAACTCGCCAGTGTTAAATAATTAAACCCAAAATCAATGTCACGCGTGTGTCGTAGAGATAAATGAAGGTTAGTAATTATTATTTCCGCAAAGGGTCTACAGTGTTGTATAAAAGTTGAATAAGTTACATTTATAATAATCGTGTAAATAGTAATTAATCTTTAAAGTCCTTACAATTGGCGTCAGGTGCGGGAGAATATTTTAATGTAATATAGACAGTAATATAATATTATTAATACATGCTTTGCGTGTGTTTGTTTATAAACTGTGTATTGATAACAATTAGTGTTCTCCAGTTTATTAAATTTAACTATTTTTGCATATACATATGTAAATTAAAAAATTGAACGTGTGAGCCTCACCCACATAAACTCACAGAAGAAATGAAAATTTTTTGTTAATTTCTTTTAATTATTGATGAAAAAGTATAATGTTTCTGTTCAAAATGGTGCAACTGTGCTGCCACCTTTTTTGTTACGGTGCAATTGTGATGCCCCTTTTTTCGTTACGGTGCAGCTTACAAAAATTTAGAGCCGCCAAAAAATTTAATTTTAAAAATTAATAATAGTACGTTTGTGATTACAGCTTGTGTTTATAAATCTAGCCGCTAACTCGTTTGCAAACAATAAACATGAACGCAAAACTGTTTAAAATTATTCAAATCAATGAATAAAAATTCTCAGAAAATAGAAAAAAAATTGTTCTAAAATTCTAAAATTATACAATACATATTATTTTAAAATCTACAAAAAGCAGACAAAAATTCTAGCAAAAATGATAGACAAAATATACAAAAAGAAGAAATACGAACGAACATAGTAAATCAAATAAAAATTATTGAAGCATTGAAATTCAGATTAAAACGGTTTAAGAACAAATAAAATCAAAGTAAGATGGAATGCAAACAGGTAGGTATTTTTAATTTGAAGAGAAGTAGAAGTCAAAATAAAAGAAAACACAGGAACAAAAGATTGGAAACAAACTAGAACAAAAATTAGGAGAAAGAGTGCTTAAAATACAATTAATGGTCATTGCGAAAAAAGTGTCAAGAGTGAAGAGTTACTAATATACCAACTGGGAAGAAAATATTCAAAAGTTTAAGGTTCTACTGCCAAATTTTAATGGAAAAGTTTTATGGTCAACCTACACAAACAGGTGTCATTACGTAGAAAAGTTTTTAAATTTTTAGAATTTTGCACTGTTGGTGGCAAGCTTACAAACTGTTAATTTTACATATGAAAATGAGAAAAAGATGCTCATCGGCAACAGGTTTTCCAGCTTAGATAAAAAATTACTTTTAGAAACATACAGAGGGTTTTTAAGAATTTGAGGTTGACAATAGCAAACTAGCACCAGATAGCTTTTTGGAGCAATTGGTTATTTAAACTTTTGTAGATGGACTCCAAACATGCGAAACGTAGCAGACTCTACTGTTAGCCCGATCTAAGACGTTTGAAGCTATGCTTTTTGAAACAGTAAAACAAACGTTGCACCGAGGTAACCAAAAACTCCGCTGTTGTAACCTCACCGTAACGTCAACAGTTACGACGAATATTTAACTTAACATATAACAAACGCATAACAAATAAATGAATTAATGCACCAGCTAGCTCCTAAAAATATTTATTTAAAACACACATTAAAGACACAAACAAATAAGAGCAATGAGAAATTTTCATATTTATTAAATTAGAGTCGTGGGAATTCTAACGTTTCTTAAGATTAACATTTTTAACTTGATAATCACAAAAGTTTTATAAATTGGACGCCACAATATTTTTTATCTACGAAGTGTTAAATATTGAAACCAAAAACAAAACTTAACTTAAAACTAATATTTACAGGTTATTTACATACGTGTCATCAACGGTATTTTATCACTTACGAATTGCGCAGCTTCCTATTTGGGTGTGGTCATCTTGCAACTCATTGAAATGACGTAATATGATGCAATTTCCGTAAATCGTATACTTAATTATTTTACGAAGATTTGATTGATACATTGCCTTTAAATCGATAAAATTGATAACCGTAGATCGCAGTTTCCATACAAATCGAAATCGTACTTATAAGACTTTCATACTTAAAAACATCGTTTAAGAACGAAACCAAGAATCAAGAAAAAAAACTAAAACGTAAATTGCGATGAATTACACAATGCGGATCAAAACAAAAATGACTTACCCCTTCGAATATTCAGGTTATATCTTTCCAAATTTTGCAAATTCAACAAACGCAGGTTGAAAATCAACAAACGCAGGTGCTACAACGAACTGCAGGCGATACAACGAACCCCGGCTTAAATAATTTTCACCATTAAGGCAAAAATTCACAAACACAAACTCAACAAGTGGTCATTTCACTTTTTGTAGCACGCAAAAAAATGTCCGCTTCGACTCATTGCGAAACTTAAAATGCAGGAGGATGACTTAGTACTTATGCCCACTCGTCAGAATCATGCGCGTACACAATGAATCAAAAATGTTAACTGAAAACAGAGGTTTTCAATAATGCAAAAATGTGCACGTTGCACTGTACTGTAGAAAAACCCGTGCAGACACAGAATATTGAGTGCAACGAATGTTTCATGAAAGAGGAGTGACATCTTCAAACTGCGGTGAAGTAAATCACCATGCTAACCCTAATAAAGAAAACAAGAAGAGTGTTTAGAAATCTGGAACGAATTAATCAGAAGAGACAAAAGTTACTCTCATCTAGTCAAACACCGAAAATAACTATTTGCTTTGCAACGCCAATGGAACACTTGCACAGCATTTATCTGGATGGGAAAGTCAATCAAAATGTTAATCTAAATGTATTTTGACCTATCTCTAGTAGTTGATTAAGGTAACGCTTCTACACACGTCGGTCAACTAAACGTACAATATAGGTCCAAAGTTCCGTTCTGTTTTCTACTTTACCAAAAGACCATTTGTCATTTCAATTATAATTTTGTGCAGCGACTTGTGCTTAATATTATTTTTTTTACTTTTTGCGTTGGCAGCAAATAATTATTTTTATTATACTTGATTACGTTTAGTCTAGACCTGATTTCTTAACCAAACATAAGAAAAGACGAAGACTTTAGCGTAGTATGTAAGACATTTTCCTGTATTGTAGAAGTATTTTGGCTAATTCATAATCGCGGTTGTTATTTTCGTAATTCATTGGCCTCAAGGATTGTTTTAAAGTTTGAAAAAAACGATTACCTTGACTATGGTTGTGGGGTGAAAGGTAGCAGTTCCCGTTTGTGTAATAGCCTTACGTAATAAAAAACATAAAGTTTGTTACGGGGGTTTTCACGTAACTTAATTGCTGGCGACTAACTCAATTGAATCGGAAAGCGGATCGCAGCTCTTAATGTGCAAATTATAACCTAAGATTAAAAAGGTGCCAAAGCTAAAATTGTAGTCACGGTTTAAATCTATCGAAGGCTGTCAGAGAACAAATGACAGCACAGAAGTTGTAACCCAAATATATTTTTATTTGATCACAGAAAGTTAGAAAAGCGAAGCAAAATAAGTTTACATAATGCGGTTATTTGCTAGTATGTAGGTATAGTACACAGACAATAATTGTTGGTACAAGCCCTCATCGATTGAGCAACACGTCGTACATTAAATTTGTCGGCTTAACTTAAACATCACAAACGAACAGATTTACATTGGTATAATACAAATATGCAATATATCGATAATTAAGAGAACTCGAGCGCACCCTTTAATATTATGTCACACAAAAAAAAAGTGTTATAACTAATTGTGACAACCCGATATGTACGTACAGTAACACGTGCAAACGACTGATAACGTAAATAAAAGAAAATTAGAATAGGAAATACAATACTTATAATTTTTTTTCCCTTTGAAGTGTGCGGCTAGCTAGTGGCGCCTTCCCCAAAATTTCCTACAATTCGGTAAAATAAACAATGACATATGTACATATGGCGTCATCGCAAATAAGTTTTTTTTGGTTCATACGATCTATGTGAAAAAAACCAGATGCGCTAAATTTCCTTCAGATTAAATTGGATATTTTAGTAAGTAGGTTTTGCAATACGGTTACAAATGTAGTGTTTATTGGGTAAAAATCGATATTCTTAATCAACGTATCACCTTTTTCATTATATTATTATTATATATAGAAATTTTCCCAACATGAATTAACAGGTGTTAATATCTCCGAATTAAAGAAATACGTGTATGTATCCAAAACTTGCTAATGACAATTATGACAAAATCAAATTAAATAACAAAAATAGATTCAATTCTTACTCCAGAAAGGTTTTCCCATAATCAGCAAAAGTATTACACCCATTTATAACTTGAATGCGTGTGAATGTTTAGAGATGAAAGCCTCACCGAGCGTGTATGTTAGATTAACGTACCATAGATACGGAAAAATAATTTTACCTCAGTTGACCGCCACCACTTTCGTTGTAGCGAAAAGTAGGTGTTCCGGAACAAAACTTATACGGTGAAAAAATCACATCAAATACTTTTAACATAACAAGTTCTTTAGAAGTAAACTGAGTGCCATTGTCTGTAACTACAGTAATCGAAATACCAAATTCAGCAAATATTTTCCGTAAAATTTCAATCTTACTGAGCGCAGTGATGTTTTTTTATAAAATTTTCGACCATTTTGAATGTAAATCAGTTACAATTAAATACTACATGCCATTAAAAGGACCTGCAAAATTAACGTGAATACGTTCAAATGAATGTTTGGGTGTTTCCTTAAAATGAACTGGTATTATTATCGCTATTTTTGCGATTTTATTGCATGCAAAACAATTTCTAACTAAATTCTCAATGACGTGATCGATGTTTTTTATCAGCAGTAGCTTCAAGCTAACCCTTCCATTTTTACCACTTTAAAATGCGCACGATGCAATTTGGTCAAAATTTTTTGTTGTAGCATAGGTGGTATAAAAACTCGTATGCTACGTTGCAACCTCAATTTACTTTGATTTAAACCAAATCTAAAATGAGGTTGTACGACATGACAGTCACGTAAAACATCCCGTAATTTAACTAAGGATTTGTCTTTTTGTGTTTCTTTTGCAATGTCTATTGCCGTAACAGGCAATGATTCAATTTGTTGCAATTCAAAAATATTGCAAGCTTTGAACTTAAACGCGTCTTTAAATTTTTAGGGTAGTCGTGATATAGCGTCCGCGTTTCCGTGAGTTTAAGTATTTTTATAGTTTATGTCATAAGTAAAAGTTTGTAAAAATAAAGCGTAATGCTACATTCTAGATGCACTTAGTATAAGACCAGCTAACCAAAGAAAAAAAAGATATTGTGATTAAACTTTTAAACATTCCATAGGCGTCCCTAGTAGTAATGGTAAAGAAGAAGTACGGATCCACAAAGTTTTGCATAGGCTACAGATAACTTAACAAGTACTAAAAAAAACGGTTACTCTTTACCAAGAATTGACGGCACTCTAGATCCTCTGTCAGGATTCCAATGGTTTTTAACGTTGGATTTGAAGAGTGGTCATTTGGTAAGTAGAATTAAAACCCGAGCACTGTAAAAAGGTAGCAGATTACTGTTATACTCTTCAGTCTGTGTAATGTTTCTGCGACTTTCGAGCGTTGGATGGATATCATCTTGTCAAAACTTTCTCGGAAGGCGTGTTTTACCTGGACTCTCAATATGCACAAAAAATTGGACTAAGCTTATAAAAGCTAGATGCTTTACCACGACGTAGTGTAAACTAAAAATCACTTATAGCTTAAACAAAGAAAATTGCGGTAACAGATCTTATAAAAACTACTACATTACTAGTGTAGAATTCTACTATAATAATCCTTTATGGAGAAAAAAGAAATTGAAAGAGTTTTCAACCCTTCGTATTAATCTAGTAAGATTGCTGTGTAGTTAAACGTTTTTTAAGCTTTGTCGTGATAATCGCGTTGTTCCTAAGTGTTTAAAACTAAGCCGTCGTATAAAAATCGAATCTGATTCAAAAATAATTTGAACAGGTTTTTTGTGAACGTATTCATTCGATTAGAAGAAACATTAATATTGTTAACAATTTGTTACAAGCTTTAGGTTTTACGAACCTTGCACGGCCAACTCATATAGTCGGAAGTAGGGGAGGTTCATAGGAAGTATGCTTAAGGGCGCCAGAGCTGATCTAAGATAACACTTCTGCCTTGCTTACGACAGACGGTCCAAACTTGTAACACAATTGGAGGTTCGTAATCTTTTTACTCTGATGGTCGAGTAGCCAAAGTTTGTTATTAGATAACGACGATCAAAAGAGAAAGGTATGTTGTCATAAAAGAAAGAGTAACCAAGATAACAACTTTAATTTAGAATCGTTGATGATTATCACAGGTATATCGAATTCTCAGTACAGGAATGTCAGTAGTATCGGCAACACACAATACATAAGTGAGTTACGTTGAAATGAACAGCGAAGAATAGTTAGTAGTAAATATTGTTTATACACAGTATGCGAAACACATAAAATAATTAATAACTAATGATACGACCTTACTGATAATAAAACAGTGATAATAATTACTGAATTAATCCTAAACTTTTGTAATAATTATTGGTTGTACACAGCATGCGAAAAATACAAAATAACTAATGATACTCCTTAATGGTAATAAAACAATGTTAGCAATTACGGAATTAACATTAGCTACAGTTTCGTGAGCGACCTTACTGACAGCGAACAAATAAATAAATCAACTTACCCACAATACAGTAACTCCTACTTGGTCGAAGAAAGCGCTTTCCCCGGCAAGTAAACCTGAAATCAATTTGAGTCGCAAATCGTGTCAAACCAATGCCTCACGAAATCAAGATCTACAAAAATGGTTACTTATTGTTAAAGAAAGTACATATAATATAACCCGGTTGTCGAATGCTGTTGTACACCTTCGATGACAGTTGGTTTTGCAGGTGTTTGCCGCATGAGTAAAATCTCGCAGAAATGTGATTGTCTTCGGTTTATTTAGTTTTAACCGTAAGCTTTATAGATTGTTATAATCGTCCCATGAAAGTATTTGTCGATGTTAATCCCTCATAATTCGGTATCGAATAGAAACATGTGCCAGATCGTGGTGGAACGGCCGGTGACGACTCGAATACTTTACGATCGTAATGAAATTATAATTTTCCCTTGTAGATTTTAAATTACGACAAGAATACCCATATTTAGGAGGTAGCACATGGCGCTAACGAAAAGACATAAAAATTACCTTTAGTCAAAGAAAGAACAAAAGCCACTTACCCTGCGTGGATTAAATTAGTTAATTAAGAAGACTTCTATTACCCATCGTGTCCCAACACGTGGATGTTTTGAGAAAACGATTTTTAATTCACGCAGACATAGGTTATAACATGAACGATGTTAAAGTCAAAATGCCCGTATCTCACCGGATATCGTCTACTCAATACGAAGAGACCAACGAACCCGATAGATGGCGCCGAGAAATAGAAAAGTAATTTTTAATTAAACCAATATACAGGGTAGTGCATTATTTAAATTTATGCACGTAACAAAATCTTTATTTGATTTTCAGCTAGAGCTCGCTAGGATCCTTTTGCCTTCTGATTGGAGTCTCATTGATCGAATTTCTTTTGAACAAGCCCAAAAAGTCAAAGAAATAGTTACAAGTAATCATTTTAAGAAATTAAATAAATTAGTGCTTCTAAAATGTGGCGTCGAGCAATTCCCAAAACTGTGATTAATTTATCCTCACGCTCATTGTCCTCTACATAGATAGTTGTTTTGTCAAAAGATTATCACTTTGTATTTGCTCTAAAATAACTACCTATTGAAAAAACTGTATCAGCCGTAGAAGCTTCTATCTAAGCAGTTCCCCATCTTCTTGCAGAAGAAATCCGCTTTCAAACTACAAAAATTCTTTGTAAGAATTCCCAAAAGTAAGATTCCGAAACCGAAATTTTTTGTATTCAAATCTTTTAAATAAAGTAAATCTATAATCATTCTTAAAGGTGACAAAGGTAATGCTACTGTTGTTGAGCACTTTCTACACTTACATAAGTCATCAATGAATGAAACCGATAAAAATGTTTAATACGAAAAGATTTTAAAACTCTTCAATTTTACGGATTACCTAAAATTCATAAGTCTGATATTCTTCTTCGACCTATTGTCAGCGCTATAAATTCACCTACTACTAAAATCTCTAAGTATTTTGCAAGCTTGTTAATTTTTTTAGCGGGGAAGACTGAGTCATTTATACTCAATTCCAAAAATTTTGTTCAGAAGTTGCATAATTTTCGTTTGCAACCGATTGACATTCTGGTTAATTCTGATGTCGAGTCTATGTCTAACGTGCTGGTACCTGATTCAATTAACATTATCAGATCTTTATTCAGCAAAAACCATATTTCAAACGACACATTATCGAAAAATACTTGACGTGTACATATTTGATTTTTCGAGAAAGTTTCATTCACATACAACAGGAATCACCATGGGTGTTTTCCGTTTTCACCGGTTTTTGCTAATATATTTATAAAAAATTTTGAAAAAAAAGTTTTATCCACATTTTTTTTAAAACCCAAGTGCTGGTACAGATACATTGATGGCATCTATATTATTTGGCAACATTGTTGTTTTACGTTCAACGAATTTCTATGTCATTTAAACTCAATTCATTTTACTATGAAATTAGAAAGGAACTTCTCTTTACCATTTGGATGTTTTAGTTATTCAAAATGAAGATAGTTCATTATCACATTCAGTTTATTAAAGTCTACTCATGCAGATAGATACTTAAACTGATTGTTTCACTATCACCTTTTTCAAAAATTATTAGTAGTGAATTCTTGAGTGTACGGATCTATTTCCTTAAGTCAACTCCAAAATCTTCAAAAAGATGTTAGTTACATACAATTACAATAGAAAAAGTATTAAACAATCTATTACAAAGTTTACGTCTGCAAAACCAAGAGGAACAGTAGAATCTAGCTTTCAACTGGTTTCTGTCGGTTATCTACTTTATGTTAAAGGTACCACGGACTGTATACGAAAAGTGTTGTCTTAACACAATATTATTACTCGGTTTTCTACTCTTTCTAAATTAGTCAACGTTAAACTTCCGGAGAAGTGAAGTACGTTATTCCTTTTTATTCTTACGGCGTTTATAGCATTCCTTGCTTTTGTGATCGTGCATGCATAGGAGAAACAGGTAGAAACGTGAGATTTCGTATTATGGAGCATCATAGATGTAGTCTTCTTAAACAATCTTTTAATTTAGTGGTGGCTGAACACGTGCTAGAAACGGGACATCAAATTTTGTTTTAAAAAAATACTAAAATTTTGGCAAATCTTTCTAATTACTATCAGCAAAAAATTAAGGAATCCATTAAAATAATAAAAAAATTTTTAATATTAACTGAGATTCTAGTTTTTGTTTACCGGAGATTTAAAAACCAGTAATATCATGTTACAAGAAAATTAGATTTCTCGAGCTGGACAGCCAAGAATAAATTGTTACGCGAAATTATAACGTAAATCTGAAAAAAGGCGCTAAGACGATGAAAGATTAAGTTAGGGAGATAAGAGAAAAGAATAAATAAAACCACAAAAGTAATAACGCAGAATATATATATTTATTTATCACAGAAGATGAAGAATGTACATAAATGTAAGTTTTCGTAAGTATTTATACGTGGTTCGAATGAATTATAAGTTGCGTCGACTAGTGAGCAACACACCGTACAACAAGCTGATCCTGTCGGTCTAAATTTTTACATAAACATGACGTCTGAATTTATATTCGCAAATTTAAAAACTGTAGACAAACAAAACAATTTAAGCCCTCGAGGCTCAATGCGCACTGCTTATGAGTTTGTGAACCAAAAAAATATTATTAATTGTGTTAACCTAACATGCACGTACGGTCATAAACGACATGACCACCGAAGTACAAATTTAAAAAAACTGAAATAGTAATACTCGCAGTTAGGTTTTATCGAGTAGGGGATTAGCTAATTCCGTACTTGAGTTACCTAAAAATGTAATATTAAACCCAATATAAACAAACATTCAATTTTAGTACAAGTAACAGGTCCCCTTTACCATTCAATCATTTAAGAACGCAAACGCAACTCCCCTTTGACTTAGCGGAATAACTTTTCCCGTTTCTCAAAAGAGGGATAATCCTGCAGGTTTCCAACCATTGACGGTGCATAAGCAGTAACGTTAACACTAACATGACGTCATGAGGAATTTTTCGCCCATCAGGTGTTAGGAAGGTCACCGATAAAATTACAGGTGGAGGGATCGGAACCGCTAAAGAATTAAATTAAGCCCTCAATACGAAAAAACGTTATAAAATTATATACCCCAAAATAAGCTTTTACTCAATACTATTTAAAAATTTGCATTTGAGTATCGTGAATCAACTTAGTAATGAAAGCTTTTTGTTGGGCCAAATTGGGCGTAATTTAGCAACGTTAGCAGGAAAAATGAATTCGTTTTGGCAGTCGACTACGAAGAAAAGGATCGCGCATGACGCGGGACAAATTTCATACTTGAAGAGAAATTTTCATACTCGCGAATTGAACTACTAATTTTTAACATAACATTCAATAGGAAACCGGTCTATAAAAGCGAAACTTTACAGCGCAATCAGTTTATTCCAGATTCTGAAGATGTCTACTGCGACGTGTGACCAAAGCTTAGCTTGTGTGATAAACACAACACGGAAATTATGCAGAATCAAAAATTTTAATACTAATAATGTGTGTTTAGAAGCGACATTTTGTGAACCAGTGCACTTCTTTAGGTCAAAAAAAGTAAAAGTAACCATGGATTGCCAACACGTTTAAATAACGAAACATTTAAGAAATAAAACTCAAAACAAACAATAGTTAAAACGAGCTCACAAACATCACGTATAAACGAAAACTAAGTTGAGTTGGTTATTTTGGTTTTTTTATGGTGTTTTTGAGTTTGTTTTAACTATTGTTTGTTTCGAGATTTATACCATAAATGTTTTTTGTCATTTGTTAACGTTTTAATTAATGTTTGTGTTGACGAACCATCGCTACTTTTAGGTTTTTTGGCCTGAAGAAAACGTTGCTTCTAACAACACACCAGTAGTGTTTTTTAACGTCATTTCATACGAGATTTACTACCTCTCTTGAATTATATATTAATTAGGAAATAAACTTTTTTGTATTTCTCAATTAATTTTAAGCACGATTTTTAATTACCACAAATACTTTTAAAAATATTTACTGTTAGGATTTTTTTAAAAGATGTAATTTACTTAAATTATTTAATTTCTATTGATATAGCGAGAAATATTCTCTTTATATACTGTTAATCACAACAAACGTTTACTTAGATTATTGATTGAATTACCTTTGTTGATTGCTGATAACGTCATAGTTGATAATATTCTTAGATCCTTAATGTATATAGACATTACTTTCCGTTTATTCATCAGAAATCATCACCCCTGATTTTATGCTGTTTTCTTAAGATCAACTTTAATTAGAACGGGGAGAAAAGTCGTTGAATTTGAGGCTCTTCTTGAACAAGACTTATATTTTACAAAAACAAAAAAAGTTAAGAAAAATAAGTAAAATTGTATAAAACAATGTTGTTATTTTAGGTCTTAGTATTGCTAAAAGCCCTATTTAGTTTAGTAGATATAGTACATTGTATACTTAAAGATTTATTCTCTGAAGCGCAAAATGGGTGTTCACGCTTGAAAAGGCGCATCCGGAAAATTTGCGAACCTAGTAATTGGTCTTTGGCGAAAAGAAGTTTAAAATTTTTATGAATTTGTTATTTTATGAGATACTCAAAATTTTACTTGTGACAAAAATCGAATTTAATTATTTCATTTAAAAAATGTCTGCTACTTTTCATAGCTTCTGCATTATGTACAATAATGACTCAATTTTCGCTGTAGCTAATTTTAGTTTTATGGAATGTTCGTTTTCGTATTAGTATTATTCTAATAAATAACCCAATTAAGCATTTAAACTGTTTTATTAACTAAATACTAAACAGTATTTGATTAGCGTTTATTACGTTTTTGAAGCATTTTGATGACCATCGTTAATTTGTGTTGGTTTCCATAGTTATCACTTCCTTTTTGACAACTTTAAATAACTAAATTATGTTTGATGACTTTGTATAACGCTTTGATTACAAACTAAATATGCATTAGTTTGTTTATTTATCTTTATGAACCACATCGGTATGCTAATTAATGGAATGTACCTTTATGTACACTAACTTTTAATCTCAGCGTTTAGTAGCTGAACTAAAATAGACATATTGATTTGTAGACGAAAGTTTCCCCGAACTCGTTATTATAATTACAATTAAATAAACGAAACCAGAACTTTTAAATAAAGCGGTCTCGTTTGTTGATTCTTAGAAGTTTTAAAGTTGTCGTTTACGGTTTAATAAATTATCGATTGCAAACAAAAACCTTTTATTTTTCATCTTTATTATATAATCGTTTGTTTTTATAAAATAAACAAGCAAATAGAAATTTTCAATTTGGCTAAGTAAAGCATTTCAAGATGGATTGAGGAGCTTCAATCGAAAATAAGCTTCTTGAAACCGTCGAGGTTTTTTGTATAGGTTGTCGACAGCATACGGCGAAACGATTTATTTAAAATCCACGTGATGGTTTAAGCCAAAGATATTCATTGAATTTTTGGTGAACCGTCAAGTTGAATTATTTTATTTAGAAAGTGTCTTAATGCGAATTTTACGTCGTGAATTTATTTTTGAAAGATTGGGAGAAAGTGTGAAATGGATTGTTACATAATTAATGATTCATTTGCGTGTAAAAACATATTCTTTTCTAATAAAGCATTATTTGCAATAAGCTAAATTATACAAATTTTAAAAGTAAAAACATTTTATTAAAAAAAAAATAAATTGCGTTGGTATCGAATGCAAATTAATACAATTGATCTTAAATCTTTTAAAAGCGAACACGTTACTACATCTTTAGGATATTACAACGACGCTATTTTTCTAGCTAAAAGAAATTCAAATTTTGAATTGATATAATCGATAATATAAAAAATGTATAATCTATTATTATTATGAGTTGCCAATAAACTCTGAGATATTTTAGCGTTTATAAGCACACCTAATATAAACTATCAAATTATTAAATTTGAAACCCCTAATTTAAACATTTAAACAAAGCTATTGCACATACATAGATTTCATAAATCTTATTAAACAAATTTTAATAGGGTAAAGCGTAAAATTAACTCAGAGATCAATACACGGGTATTGTGTGTGTTTAAAATTTTTTTTGGGAACATTCGGAGCATGGAATGGGGGCTCTGAAGATGTCCACTACAACGTGTAACGAAAGCTCAGCTTGTGTGATAACGACAGCACAGGAATTATCAAGAATGAGAAATTGTAATACGAAAATAAATAAATATTTTACTATACAACGTGTCCAAGATAAGAACGCACAGCATTGGGATCTTGTAAACGAGGAAAGATGCAGACGGGCTTATATTAGAAAAAAATTGCATTAGTTAAAGTACATATGTCTACATAATGCTGGGTCAAAGTTCATTATTGTTTATCATTTTCAAAATTATCTAAAAAATTTAAATTTTTGAATTTTGGACTTTTCTAATTTTTGTATTTGTTTTAATAGATAAAAATCACAGCTATTTGTCGTTGCCACTTTTTAAGCTCTACAAAATCGCGATTTAAAATTTTTTATTCGACGTTTCATCTCTGAGAAACTATCATCAATTTAATTTTTTTATATGGCTACAAAAAACAAATAACATGTATTTGGTAGAACTTTTTAATAAAAATTTAACGATGTATCACACCTCGTTCTAAAGCCAAAAATAGGGAAAAAATAATTTAATATTTTCTTATTTTTTAATCTCGTAGGTGATGAAACAAAACATCAAACAATTATTACTATCGATTAAATAGGTTGCTATTATTTTGTAGACACAAGTCTACTCTATTTACAGTAGAATATAAAACAAAATCCAACATTTATGATTGAGATTGCTTTAACTATTGCTATAACCGACACCAAAAACTTTACTTCATTTAGGGTTTCATATAAGGGTTTTTTATATAACCCCAGAAAAAAGATTAACGGATTCAAATTTGGTGATCGGGCTGACCAAGCTACTTTACTCTGAGTTTTAATATATTTTTCTGGAAATCTTGGCGAGACGTACTTTCGTACATTTTTGAATTATGGGGTAATTAATTCAAAGCATCGTTTAAATCGGTTTGCAGCAGGTCCAGATACGAAATTTAAATTATTAACAATTCAATCATTTAAAAATGACAATGTTGGTTATAATGCTTTCATCAAACTAAATAACTTTTAAAAAAAATTATGATTTTCTCTCGTCACTAAGTCTAAGACCCTGACAAAGTCTAAATTTATAAAGATACAATTTATTATTTTGTAAAATAAACCAGGCTGTAGATATAACTACCCCAGTTTGACGTTTAATTAGTCTTGTTAATATTACGGAATTTTTAAAAACGGATAGTAGGGTAAAATACCCAGTCATTGGCATCTTAAGCAGCTTGTCTGAATATTTTGCATTTTTATGCAATAAAAAATAAAGTAATTTTGAAATGGCTTCTGTTGCAAGATCTCGAAAGGTTCTTTTGCCAAAAAAATGAGAAAAAGTAAATATAAATATTAGTTATATAGTCAAAAAATGATGTTTTCTCGTTAGAATGCCATTTTCCAGTTATTGGCAGTAATCTCTAGTCATTGGCATCACAAATTACCTAATTATTGGCATCAAGTCCCAGAGATTGGCAGTAAGATAAACCTAGTTATTAGCATCCCATACTAGTGATTGGCATGCTATCTGGACTAATCATTGGCTGTAAAGGTCTAAACTGTAAAATCTTAAAAATATAAGTAAAAACTCAATTTGTAGGTAATAAATCATACTAACTTTGCAAAAATAAATACAAAAGTAATCTTTTATTCAACTGGGGAAAATATGAATACAGAAAATAATATTGAATTGTTTATAACTTTATATTTATGCATACATTGCATTTATAAAATTCTGTATACGTACCATGACTTTCCAGGCATTTGAAATGATATGCCCTGGAACATGTTTGGCATTGTATACCATAGTTCAATAAAGAAAAATTATATGTGCAAATAAAACAAAGTCCTTTGTTGCATATAATATTGTTAACGGGAAGAGCAGATGTGCTACTACTACTACTATTTGTTGAGCTGCTGTTATTATTGTCTATAGACCGGAGAACTTTCCCAAAACTTGAGCTTTTTACTCTGTTGGCATTCTTCTCCATATCCTCATTCTCAATAAGGTTTCTTACATGCTTTTCCTTTTTTTCTGTTTGGCAATTTTTAGTAATATTCTCGTTTTTAGTGTTTGGGTCTTTTACTTGCTGTGCCTTTTTGTTCACATTATTTTTTCCTGTAATATTTTTAATAGAACTTTCCACATGCTTTATGGCAATTGTTTTTTCTTTTTGGATGCCTTTGGAGTTTTTCACTTGCTTTGGCTTTTGATTAGCAGTCTTTTTTTCTTCTCTTTTGCGTTCTTTTTCCTGTTTCTCTTTTTCTTTTCCTTCTTTTTCCTTCAGTTTGTCTTCATAAATTTTTTTCCAACCACTAGACGATATAACAAAAGGTAGCCTTTCCATCTGCCTTTTATTTTTTCGTTCAGGTGTTTTGGGCCACATTAGGCAATCATTTAGTTCCGAAGATGTTGAAGAAAGAGGCTCATTATTATTGCCCTTATTGGATTGATCCAATAAGTTTGCCGGTGCTTTATTTACATTAGGAATAGATGACTCAACCTCAATAACTTTTGAAATTTCGATGATGTTTTCTACCTCAGAGTTGGGAATGAATGGCTCACTCACGCCTGACTCAGAACTTTCTTGAATGTATTCTATTTCAATATTTTCATTGTTGCAAGCGTTGATTACTATAGGCATATCATTGAAGTCCTGTTCTGAAAATTCGCTTAAATCATTAGATGTACATTCTACTTGAATGACGGATGGTCTGATGTTTTAAACTTTTTATAGATTTTAAAAAGTATTTGAAAGTTGTCATCAGAATTATTTTCATCGAACGACTGTAAATCCTGAAGTTTGGTCGGTCCGACGATATTGCAAAAATCTTCGTATTTTAAGCAAAAATTGTTGTTAATCGAGTTATCTGGATTATGTTGGTCTTCGACTTTTTTTTCTTTCCCCAAACACTTACTGAAGTCAATGGTACTAGGATCCCACGGAAACAAACCACAAGCCCTAAAGCCACTTTTGATAGTCGACTCTTTCAAACTCTTAATAGCTTCTGCTAATACAGGTGCAAAATGCTGTTTACTCAACTGAACCAGTGGATTATTTCTTCTCCACTCTAATACTGCCTTCTTCCAGCGCGTTTTCAGGGGTTTAAAGCAAGCGACATCTGCAGGTTGCAGAATTCTTGTGGCGTTTGGATATAGGGCAATAAGAATTATTTCCAATTTAGTGCATAAAGTACTTATCTCATATGTTAAATGAGTCTTGTGACCATCAACATATAGGATTACAGGTCTTTTAATATTATTTTCATTGAGGTATTTATGAAATATATTTGAAATGTATTCATAAAACACCTCTGATTTCATCCATCCATTATCACTCGTTCCAATACCCCAGTGATCTGGAACACTGGCAGCAATATTAGCTGGCAAGCGTTTATAAGGGTATATTATCATAGGTGGTGTCATTGAGCCTGAAGCCGAGAAGGTAAACATCACTGTAAGATTAGATTTTGCAACTCCATGGTCCACCTTATATGCATTTGTTGTTCCCTTTGGGGCCAACACTTTGTCTTCTTTGGGGCACAACAGAAAACAGGTTTCATCTCCATTAAAAATTCTTGATGAATCTTGAAGGATATCAGTAAAGTTTTTCTCTTGAAGGTAAGTTTCTATTTTCTTAAACCAACCCATTATATCCTTCTTGGATACGTTGGCACTTGATGGGGTAACTCCTTCAGGAATCCTATGAACCAGCAAGGGATGTCTTTTTAGAAATGCATCGTACCAGTGTTTGCCTGGGGTATTATTTGTAAATGGGTTTGGTCTAGGATTTTTGTCTAGAAAGGATTTTACCGCCAACTGAAGATCATCGCGCCTTCGTAGAAATCCTTTCCTGTGGCTTTCTAATATCCACTGCTCCAATAAACTTTCTTCATTAACAGTCAAAATCGGGAGAGGCCCATGATGAGGTTTCTTAAATTTTTCCCCCAGGCGATACTGAATGGTCTGCCGTGGTATGTTATATCTTTCCGCAGCTTTGGCTTTAGGCAGTCCATTTTTTACTGCTTCAATAGCTTTTTGAAGCGCCTCTTCGCTGTATGATTTACAGTACTTCGAATCTTTTTTGACTTTAGGCATTTCAAATTATTTTATTCTGCAATAAAATTTAAAAATTACTCGAACTCGAACGCAAAACATGCATGCGTATATTAGGTACATATGAATTAAGAAATGAAATTTCAATTGCAAGAAAAAGTCAAAATTCAAAGCTGCCAATAACTGCTATGCGTAAAATGTGAATTAATCCCAGTGATTGGCGAACTGCCAATAACTACTCATCCGAATTATTTTATACCCAATAGTCGGCACCCGCGAAATTAACCTAAAATGATGTAGATTTTGCTAAATATTGATGAAAAATAGTTTAAGTAAACTATAGTGACTTATTCTAAACCAATCAACAAACAATACAGTAACTGGAGACTATCTTCATACCTTTAAAAATATCACGATCCTAATGAAAACACTAAATTTAACACTTGCAAAAGCACAACGTTCATTTATGTCAAATGTATAAAACCCAGGCGCTTATATGTCAAGAAATTTGCATCGCCCACTTAGTAGACAGTGCCATCTTAACAAGATTGTTTGCACTTGAAGTCTACACTATAATGAAATCTTATAAATAGTAAAAATTATTGGAAGTGCCAATTACCGGGTCGCTGCCAACTACTGGGTCTCTTACCCTAGAACAGTATTCACTTTTTTTGTTAGACTAAATAAAATTTATTTTTTATAAAATTTTGAAAACGACAAAAAATAATACATTTTTGTAACCGGTATGTAGACATAGAGGAATTCGGGGCAAAGTAAACCACCTAAGGTTTGTGATAAAATAGCTCCTAAACAAAAAGATATTTTAGAATATATTTTGCATCACGGGATTGCAGGGCCATTTAATTTTATATATTAATAACATAAAACCTATAATTAATTTCATGTAATATCATATAAACAGATTATAAAATATCTGGAAAATGTTCTCTTTGCTTCACATGTGTGGCAAAATAAACCAAAACAAAATTAATACGTCATTTATTCATTTCAATACAAAAAATATTTTGAAAACGTGAAATTATTTATTAATTGCTTATAAAAACTAAATTTATCCATATCTTAACTGGTGCGAGCGTAACGAAACATCACTGACATCTGGAAATACAAATATGTGCTAGTTTTCTCAATACTGCCTCATAAATTTTACTTCATAACTATTTTTTAAAACCTCTTTGCGGAAAAAAATATTTTTTGTGTTTATTATTGGTTACCTTAACTAGAACATAATCCTCTACACTGAGATTTTTAGTTGATTCGGCAGTTTTTTAATTTTCTCAATTTTTACGTCTTCGTCATCAGAAAATATTTCAGTGTCAGTAGGATGGTCGTACAACCGAGTTTTCTTATTATTATGTTCTTCGGAATCTAAAGAATTCTCAACTACAATTTTTCTATTTATAGTTGCTTCTTTTTCTTTTTTTCAATTTTTTACCGTTCTTTCATTATTTTTCTAATTTGAGCCCAGAAAAAATGGAGAAGATGTTATCACAACTGTAAATCCTTTTTTTTTAAGATTTAATACTTATTTTTGGAATGAGCATGATATCCCTAGGAGAAAAAGCATTTTGGATTTTATCAACAATTAAGACATTCTGTTGATTTATTGACCTGGGACCTGCTACAAAGATAGAAATTATCTATCTTTTGATGGGCTTTGAAAAACGTTGAACTTTATTTGCATCAAAAAGATTTTGTTTTTTGCATGAATTACATCCATAAAATTTTTTTGTTGATATTACATTTTCTGTTTTTTGTATTTTTACAGATTTCTACAACGAAATCATTCTTACCTTGTTGTGAATCAAAGCCGTCGCGTCGCTAGCTGAAGTTTCAGGAATATTTTTTACAACTAGATTTGCATTAATTTGCTTTAAAATAGAACGGTTAGTAACATCTGCAGTCGCAAACACCATAACTGGAAAAATATGGTTATCATAGGAAAAAAATTCCCGTTTTTTTAAAGTCACATAGTGCAGTTTTAATTGTTGCAGCTTTCATGTATGCCGAACCAAATATTTCGCTAACTTCTTGTATTATTACTTTTCTAGGATTATTCCTTAATCAATTGTGAACACCTTGGCTATAATAAAAACTTAAAGGAAACATAAATGCAACATCAAGAGGTTGCAAACGATGCAAAGTATGCCAGAGAGTTATTAAAATGTGAACATTACTATCTCTTTCTATCAAAATTAAATCTTAAATTTTTACATGGCTTGAATGGCCGTTGCAAATTAACAAAACTGAGTCATCTTCTGTTGATTTAGCATGTTTTGTAAAATGTCAAAAACATGTTGGTGCAAAGACTTTACCTTACGGATGAGGAACCACTATACTTTCAAGTATAAACTTTTTGAGAATTTGTTTTACGCACGGAAAAATAAGAAGAGGTGGTATGTATTGTCCTGTGACACTAAAACAAATCTCAGCAGTTACAAGAGGACCGCGTTCTGCAAATGATAAGTTATCGGCTAGTTCAGGGGCAAAGTTAACCGCCTCATACCAAATAGTTCACTTTACTCCAATTCATGATATTTTTGATTAGTGAGGTTAACGTAAAATTATAGTGACATTTTAATTTTTCAGAAAAAGAACTTTATATTCGTTGCAAAACAACATTAACAATTAACTTACCTATACATTACTCTACTTACTTGTTAGAAACATTTAATTTGCGTTTTTCTTTATCCATAATAATAATTTCTAAATACAAACCATCTGTTTCTTCTCTATTTATAAGATACCAGTAAACAGGCGCTTTATAAGTTTAGCACATAAGCGTTTTGTTTCAATCTATTTTATCTTATTAGTTTTATTAAGTCTTAAAAAATCAAATTATGAAACAGATGACCATACCATATGGTACCTAACTTTTTTGGGGACGGTAGAATTAATCTTACAGTATGCCGCTCTTACAATTTTAGTAATGCCAACATGCAGGATTTGTAGAAACATTTTAAGGAATTATTGTGGGTGCTAGAAACCCACAAAAAATTATTGTATGTAGCTCGAACCCAAGATCTCGGCACTTATCCGGACGTTGAATTGAGCAAATACCAAATCTGAGTCACAATTAAATTGTTTTAGTTTTGGGCTGATTTTCAAATGTGTGCCTAAGAAGTAGTGCTTTCTAAAGCGGCACAAAAAATAGGTTCTCGTTTAATTGAATTGCATACAAACTTACATGCATATATTAAAAAATAATAAACCGTATTGTTATTTTATGTCTTACAGAATAGCTACAAAACACATATTTAATAAACATGCATCAATTGTAGCAAAACAACAGAGGTGGTCGTAAATGTGTAAAACTGAGTATGAATTTTCGTCGATTATGCACAAACTTTCGGATGCGGGTCACTTTTGCCGCTTCAAAACATACGATTCTCCCCTGTCTAACAAACGTTTTAGCAAAAAGAAAAAAGATATAAAAGAAGCTGTACGAACCGAGAAATATTTTCTCTTCTACGACTTGTTTCTGGTAGAATCTTTCCATAATAGCTGTTACCTGTACTTATCAACATTCTGTGACCTACCAATCTGTACCTTTCTAACTATTTCTGTAACCGATTTTATATTCAAACCGAACGACCGCTACTAAACTCTGATATTTCTTGTGAAATTTTAATAACGACTACCTACTGTGTACCGGCTATTCTCTCATATCGTAATTCAATCTGTCGTGTAAAAATTGTTTTATTTTCAAAAACTTTCCCATTGTGTTGACCACCAGTTTTGGAATCATTTAAGGCGGGTTGCACAAAGCAAATCAAAAATGTAGCAAGTGATTATTTCTGAAAGCAATTGTTACATCACGAATAAACGTGGTTTCATTGGCTATGTAGCAATTGTTTTGAGAAATAATCAGTTGTTACATTTTTGATTTGCTTTGTGCAACCCGCCTTTAGTGCAGTCAATTAATTAATTAATAAACTGCTCAAACCGGAATGACTTAGGATTTGTTAAAACGTAGACCCACCCATTGGTTTCTAAATCTTATTTTGAACCCCAAACGTAATTGAATTGATTTTTGTCATTAGAACTAGTTGCAACATCCCATATATTGCCACCACCGTAATTAAATTTTAGCGTAAATTTTTTGTTAACAGTATTATTATACACCAGTGGTCAAACATGTCGTAGATTTTTAATTGTAAATTAAATTAAACTAAACCGATAACAGCACACGTGTACTGATCTGTGAACTTTAATTATTTGTAAAGAAGTTATCGATCATTGTAATCACAATTAAACTTACCTGAGTGATTTGAATCCTAGGGCCAGATTAATAGTGGGCACTTGAGAGTAAGTTCTCTCTTAATTTTTACTCAAAAACATATTTGGTATTATTAAACCACACTTAAGATTTTCTTGACATATTCTTAAGAAAAACTTAAGTATTGTGACGTCACTAATTTTTAGTATTAATAAACCATACTTGCTTGTAAGTGAGCTTGACGGTTACATTTATTTGACGTTTGTAAATATAGAATTCAAGTAATTTGCAGACCTACTTTAACGCGCACTTGAAAATAGAAAATTTTTTGAATTGTGAATTTTTAAATATTTGTGTTTGATAAAGTGTTATTATTGTTAATGGTTAATTGTTTTTAACAAAAAAAAATATTTTTTTAAAATAAATTTACAGTATGTAAATAAAAAGTATTACTTAGTAACGGATCTGATATTGGAAAGAGATTTTGATGAATTTATAAATTACATTGAAGATAATCTATACCCTATTGTTCCTAGAGTGATATTGCAAGATCAGCAAAATCCTTTAGAAGTCTTAAGTGCCAATGAGTTTTTGAAAAAGTATCACATTAAGAAGGAAACCGTGGGTAATATAATTATGCCAATCATTTTAAGTGACAGTGAAATACAATCTAATCAAGGCCAACCTCTTCCACCTTTTTTAACATTTTCAATTGTTTTAAGATACTATGTAATGGATAGTTTTCAGGTAAGCAATGTGTATGTATAGTAAAATATAAGCATCTTAATTTTAATAGGTTGTGTGCTCTGATTTCTACAACATAAATTAAGCCATTGTATCGCTGTTTGCTAAAGATATTTCGACGGCGTTTAAAAAATTGGGTGTATTTTCCGACAAATGTACAATTATTATAAATAGTGCAACAGCAATTTTTTGAAATATCAGGATTTCCTTGAGTTAGTGGTGTTATTGACAGAACTCATATTCCCATTAAAAGTTCTTGTGGTCAAAATGCCGAAATTTATCACAACAGAAAATCTTGGTTTTCTTTAAACGTTCAGGTTGTAGCAGGTCCAAATTTAGAAATTTTTGATATTGTTTATAGATGGCCTAGGTTGATTTACGTTTCAAGAATGTTTGACAATAGTGTTGTTAAGATAAGGTTTCAGAATGTATTCCGTTACCGGCGTTCTCTTGGAGATTCTGGTTACCCTTAACGTTGGTATATTTATACACCAATTGTTCAACCGATTACACCTACGAAAAACCGATATAATAAAGCACACATTACTACAAGAAACGTTGTTGAAAGAGCTCTTGGTGTGTGGAAACGAAAATTTCCATGTATAACTAGAAAAATAGCAACTAAGTTATCTACTACTTAAAAAATCATTGTAGCAATTGCAATATTACACAATATAACAAGAAATGAAAATTTTGTTGAACAAAATCTTGAAATTTTGCCACCAAAAGTTCCTCATCAATTGATATATGTACGTGAAAGAGGAAATTTAATACGAAACGCATTTATTCAAAAACATTTTCAATGAAATAAATTAACAGTTTAATAATAAAGATAATAACAAAATAAAGTATATTTTAAGTTACTGGTGTTTGTTTATTAAGGTCCAGTTGCGCTTTTTCTATTTTGGCTTTTGCTTTTTCAGCAAGATATTCTAACTGTTTAATACGAACTATGAAGTTTTTCTTCGTGCTCCATTCGACGTAGGTGTGTTTGATGGTCTAGTCTTATTCGAGATGCGTGCACAAGTTTTTGCAAAGAGAGTTTTTCGTCAGGTGTAAATACTTTTGTTTTTTTAAAATCTTAAGCTTTCGCGGTTATTTTGTTTATGATTATAAACGACTTTTGGTTTAGACCGTGTCGTAGTTAAACACCCAGAATTTTTAGGCTTGATCATAGTCTCTCCTTATGAGCAAAAAGGAGAAGGCTAAGTTCTACTTCTTGTTTTGGCTCTCAAGAAAAGACTAAGACCAAACCTAAAAAGTTTGGGTGTTTAACTACGACGCGGTCTAAGCCGAAAGTCGCTTATAATCATAAATAAAAGAAAGATAGTTAACTACTGTGGCTGTCTTCAATACTATTTTGTTCGGTTGATGAGTGTGTTTACTATAAAAAAACAATTTTTTTTCTGTTTTATACAAGTCATGACGTTTTCACAGTTCTTTAGCTTTAATGATTAATGTGTTAGCAATAATTATTTCAATCAAGTTAATTTTTATTAATTTAATCAGATTTCACTCACATTAGTACGATGGAAATCGCAGTACAGTATGACTACATTTTTTAGTAGTTTATCAACGACATAAGTTATTGTAATGTTCAATTTTGCCACAAAACAGAATTTTAGCTTTTTTATGTCGTTAGTAATTGAATTGAGAAAGAGATACTTGCAAAAGATTTTTGGTTCTTCTTCCTCTTTCTTTCTAATATGGGTAACGATATTTAAGTAAGCTGCTGCCTGTTTTATATCTTTTTACGCATCTTTAGATGTAGACACACAAAATACATACATCAACTGAAATTATAAAGAAACTAGAAATTCTGTTTAGTACTCTAAAATTTCCATAGACAATAAGATATAACAATTCTTTCTAAAGTGAAAAATTAAAAAAAATATCAAATTTGTTGTATTTTAAAATTAACATATTAAGCCCAAAATATTCTTAAAACAATGGGTTATCAAAAAATGAGTGACACGAATTAATTAAAATTTATAATTTCCAAATTGTTGTCCCAAATAAGCTGAGAAAACATTATGATAATAAACATTTAGGAACAAATAAAACTTTATCAAGAATTTAAAAAAAAAAAATTTCTGGCCCAAGATGTCTATAAAAGTTGCAGACTTTGTTAGGTCATGTTACAAACGTTCAGATTGTTTACATGAAGTATCGAACAACCCCACTTAATATTTTATATCCTTGTCCTGACAAACTCGTTTTAAGTTGGAATTGGGCTTATTTTGCTATCCGGGACGCATTAGTATTTTTTGATAACAAGAACAAATACTTTACTGCATTATGACATCAATTGAGTAAGTTTAAATAGTAACGAACCAAATTATTATAAATGGCAAAATAAAAAACATAAATTGTTTAACGTTTTAAATTTACAATTTTATTGCAAATTTTTCCAAGACTATTTGGCATTTATACAAAAAATGTCGTGTTTTATCGTAACTGATTTAACTTTTTCGTTTAGGAGAAGCATGCAAAACTACTTCAGTCAATTTTGGTGGCAACGTTTCGTGCTACCAGCGAGCACTTCATTAAGTCAAGAATAGTTTAAAGTTAAACAATCTAACGACTAAGGACATGGATAACTTTACGATTTAAGTTATTTAATAAATTATAAAACATTAATACATAAAAAGTCAATAATTAAAATTTTTCTTCTTCTTGTTATCTCCTTATGCCCCTTCACAGCGTCGGAGGTGGTATTCCTTAAACTTTATTTATTTATTTCTTCCACTTTTTTCGGTCTGCGGCCATCTTCTTCAGTGTCTTACTTCTCTCTCCCTATCTCTTCTATCTGTTCCATCCTTTCTTTCTTTTGTTTTTCCTTCCTTCTTTTTCCATGTCTTTTCGCCTCCATGACTCTTCTTACTAGTCTGGTTTGCTTCATTCTAATTATGTGTATATACCAATTTAGTTTTCTCTTTTTTATTTTTATTTCTATCATCGGTTCCTGCTTTAATTCTTTTTTTCGGCTGCATTTATAATACTTTTATTCACTACCGTATAGTAACGTTGGTATGATGATAGAGTTGTATACTTGAAACTTTATCTTTTGTTCTATTTTTCTCTTGTCGAATATTGTGTTGTTTAGGCTGTAGTATATTTTTATCGCCTTTCTTGCTCTGTTTGTTATTTCGCGGTCTATTTTTCTATCGATTGTAAACAGTACTACTAGATACTGGCATGTTGAGAACATGCTTATTGTTTAGTAGTAGTAGTAATTCATTTATGTTTATTTTATTTGTCTGGATATTATTGTCCTCAATTTCATATTGCCTGCCCATTGCTCGTTAGAGGCATTTCTTAAGTCTTTTATTTTGCCCCAGAATATTCTATTATATACTTTGTAACTTTGCTTCTTTTATCTTTCCAGCTCTTCTCTTTTCCTTTCTTTATCATTTATTTCATCTTCTTTCTATATCTATATGGTACTCTATTTTGCCTTGTTCCAACTTTGTGTTCCATGCTTTTTTTTTCTTGAATCTTTTCTTGTATTTTTGCATTTCACCAACCAGTGCTTTTGCTATGTTTGTTGACTTTTGATCTTTCGCATATGTCTCCTGTTAATTACTTGTAGTATTATAACTTTACAATTACTGCATCGGTCTTTTAGATTGCTTCTACATTTCTATTTCTCTATACTTTCAAATTTACTATCTGTTTCTTTTTGGTACCTTTTATTAAGATTTTAGTCTTTTTATTGCTATTTTAGTTGTGAGAAAGATTTTTCTATTATTAAATCGTTTATTTGGCAGAATTTGATTATCCTTTCTTCATTTCTATTCTTTGTTTTTTTTCAATATCCCCATGCACCCCATTCCTATGTTTTCGTCATTTCCTATCCTCGCATTTTAGTCACCCATCGGTATGACCTTCTCGCTTCTTTCCTTAGTTTCATCTAGTGTGCTTTGCAATTCTATATAGACATCTTTCATTTTCTTTTTCTTTGTTCCTTCTACTGGCGCGTACAGTTGTATAATGTACCAAGTTTTTCCATTTCTAGCTTTATGTACATTATTCTTGACGATATCGGCTTAAATTCAGTTATTCTTTGCTCCACCCCTTGTGTTACCATTATTCCTACTCCTCTTTTTGCTTTTTGTCCCATCTCTACTCCAGAGTAAAATATACCGTATTTTCCTATTTTAAGTTGTACATTTTCTTCTTTCTTTGTCTCACTTATTCCTATAAGCACTATTGTTCTCATTTGTTTTTTTATTTTCTTGTCTTCTTCATCTTTTTTGAGAAATGTTTTACTAGTCGTTTTTGTTTTCAGATTTTTATCCCCATCTTTATTTTTTTTTCATTCTTGCTTTTCTCTTCTATCAGTCCCTTTTCAATTTATTTTTTCTACTGATTCAATCTTCTCTAATTGCTCCAGTGTGTAAATTTCGTAAACTTATAAATTGTTATAATGTATTTTTACTTATATCCTATGCTTTTTTTTCATATGTTTTATTATTCATTTACTTTCTTTTTGTATTTGTTTTGGGTAGTCTTAATTTATTCAATTTTTTTTTCCTTTTAGGTTTTTGCGGATTTTATTATTTCTTGCTTTTGGTTTCATGTTAACAGTTTTATCATTATTGGTTTGTTTCTCATCTTGCTTCCTTTCTAATTTTATAATTTCTTGTATTTTTTTGCATATAATTTATAATACAACATATCTTTCATGTAAACAAAATAAAAACTTAAAAAGAGTACATAAACCTCGTATTAGTACCATATTCTGTTTACATGAACGGTAGTGATTGTAATATAATGCATATTTATTTATCCACAAAAAAAAATAATTTCTGACCATAAACAATAAATGTTACGCTAAAAGTTTTGAATGGGCACACTACTTAAATTATAACAATTTGGTTATTATATTTAACTCAACAGGGTTGTATACATTTCTATATTGGATTTAATATTTTTTTAATATCTAAAGCACCATTTTAAATTTTCTTACATTACTGCTAATTTATATTCTAATTTTATTAATATGTTTTAATTACTAGTTTATTAGCTTAAAGGTCTTTAAAATCTATAGCTACTCACTTTATGTAAATGTTACTTATTAATTTAAAATTTAGAACAATAGTAATAAAATCCCGCAAAATTAAATAAAACAAATTTTGTAATGATAAAAAAACTCGTAAATTTAGTTTATTTCTATTTAACAACCGAAATTTAAATTAAACCTTAAATACTTCAAAGGCGACACTAAAAAACTTCGATAAATTACGGCAAACCTTTACAATGTTCACAATGTAATTGTTTTTACAACACTTTTTAGTGCAAATAATCTCAGGAAAATTCAAAGAAAATTAAGGAATATTTTTCCTTTCGAACATAAATCAACTAGAAGGCACGAAAAACCCATTTGAACTGTTGCTTGAAGGCATTAGCAAAAAATATAACAGCACTACTAATCTTGCTTGTACGTGTCGGGGTGTAAAACAACTTTTGTTTAAAAAAATAAATACAAATAAAAAATGGGTATATATTTTATCCATGAGATTAAACCCTTGTATGTGTAATATATTTGTTGCAACTCGGTTTTAGATTGAATATTTTCTGTTACAATAAACTATAATTTTTCATAATTCATGAACTTGGTTTAATAAATTGTTTTTTATTATTTAAGCACTAATTTATACTTGATAAACGCGTTTTTTTTTAAATTATTACTTTTGTGAAACATTATTTTATAAAAATAATAAATAAACTTGAATTAATTACTATAATAACGTTTAAATTGTTGCATTTAGAAACGAAGACAATACAAGCTGCAACTAGTCAAAAACTACTATACACTTTTGCCAAAATTTTTTTTCCAATAATAAAGCTTTTAAATAAATTTTCTTATTTTTTTATGTTGTTGTAGATAGCAAAATAATAAATAAAATTCGGATTTAAAAAAAATATTTTAAAGTAGGATTGTTGTTTAACAATCTACCTCTAAGTGTATTTCATATATTTACGGCAAGAAAATATAAATTATATTTTACGATTTAATAGTGAATTCTTCTATTGAGCAATGTGTAAAATTGTAAAACGTAATAAAAAAATCAAGTTTTATCTTGAAAAATATTTTGTTTAAATAATTAGAAATTATTAGTTCATATAACATTTTTGTAAAAAAATTCAAATATAGAAACTTTGCAATTTTACACACACAAAGTATTAAAGTATTTTTAACATTTTTTTATACAATTTTTTAATCGCTGTAAATATTTTTTGTTTAAAAACTGACGGGAAGTTAACCACAAAATGTAAAAAGTTTAATTAAAACAAAAATGAAAAATTAATTATAAAATTGAAATTTTAGTAATATATACTGTTTAAACAACAGGCAAAATTGAGTTTTAAGTTTTATAGGATGTTTTAATTTATGCAAATCTAAACATTAAATTATGTAATTTTTATGTTACCTTGTTGTAATAAACATTATGATACTCTAGCTTAAATTACAGGTAAATTAAATACTACAATTAATATTTGGGAAAAATTAATTATATAATTATTAATTTTCTTCTTAAAAATTTAATTTAAAAAACCTAACCAAGAAGGTACAATACGCAGCATAGATTGAATAATAGCGTTATAATAATTAAATTGTTTTTTTTAAAATTCTATATTTGGCGATTTGATAAGCTTATTAATTTTGATCAAATTGAGTTACATAATTTAGTATGGTTTCAACGTTCTTGCGTCTGTATGAAACTGAAATTGCCAGCTTACATAGGTTAGTAATATAGATTTCGATAATTTATATAATAAGACGTATAAAGATAAAAAAATAACAAAAAAAACAAACAATTAATTTGGTTAAGTAAAGTATTTATTTTAATATGTAAAAATTTTGAAATTATATCAAAATCCACGAGCTTTAACAAGTTTGATGGTAAGGTGAGCGTAGACTTTAATAAAACGTGGTATTAGTAGTTGACATAAAAATAAAAAGAACTTAAATTCTTTAGGGTGTTGTTATTAGAAGATTTTTTTTGTTTACAACAATAAATATAAAAATTATATCGCCGTAAAAACTAAAATTTTAACGTATTCTCAAATTTCGACATCACATAATGTCCAGATTGCTAACGTCTTAAGTTTGTTTTACATAGTCATTGCTAACAATTTGATTTAAATGTAACATAAAATAAAAATTAACTTATCAATGCAATTTTTAACCCAAAATCACTGAGCCTAACATGATTTACTGTTAATACTCAAATAAATTTGATTAAATATATAAATTGTGTTTATATTAGTGCCAAAAGCTGTTTTTAGGAAGTTATGGTAGCCAGTGTTCGTCTCTACGATAGACTTTGAGAGTTGAATATAACACATCAAATTGATCAAAACCAGTACGTCAAAAACTAAATCACTAAGCAATTCATTTTTACAAGCATTTGCGCTACTAAAAAAATGCATTAACACTTCTTCCAACTAGTACAGTTGCTGGCTTATGTATCATTAATTCTATGGTCAATCTTTTTGTTGTTTGGAAACTGTTTTGAAAAATATTTTTTTTAGGTTTTTTTTAAAATTTTTATTTGTAATAGTGGGTGAAAGTCCTTTATCAATTAAAAATTATAAAATTGAATTAGATATTATTTTTTATTTAACTTATACTAATAATTAGAGACCGGATAAATAAGCACAATTTTAATTTAAAAAAGTGCTTAAAAAGCACAATATTTATCTAAAATAAAAAAGCAATAGATAAGCAATAAATTAAACAAAAAAGCAGAAAAAAGCAGGTATAAACTATAAACTTTACATGAATTAATCAGGCAATTTACATTGTACGTCTTTACTAATAAAAAATACAACTCAAAATAAACATATAAAAATAAAATTTGTATGCATTAATAAAAATACAAAACAAAATAAACATTTAAAAACACAATTGCCATGCAAAACCTAACTAAAACGAACTTTCAAAATCCATATTGAGAAAGAACGTAAAAAACACTATTCATGTTTAAAAGTGTTGATGACTAAATATTGTTCCAGATGTTCCATTGTTAAATAATGTCTTTTGTCGTTGAGAATATTTTTATATTGCGAAAAGCTCCTTTCTATGTCAACACTTGTAATGGGTGCATATTTGAATACAGCTATAATAGCGGGACCAATGTTAAAATCAGAAACATTGTTACCAGTACGACTCAAAATAGAAGAAAGTTTTTCTAGTATTTGATATCCCGTATTCTTTGAAAAAATTTGTACTAGTTTTATTTTAACTATCTCGCCAGTGGGCCCTGGAACAGCATATTAATGCCATTTTTAAAACCGTCAATTAGTTTAGTTGATTCAACCAAAGAAACTTGCTGATTTTGTAGAGATTTTCTTGTTTCACTCACAAAACTAAAATTACTTCTGATAAAAGTCAAATTATTCATAAGTTCATGTCGTTAAAGAACATTTTGGTAGTCTTGTATAGATTTGCTTGTTGAGTCTGGAAATTCGATAATCGATTGTTTAAAATTCTCAAAATCATTGACATAGCAGATAGCAGCATCCAATCAAGTTTCCCATATAGTGAGAATTGGCTCTGGGGGTAGTGGAACATTAGGCAGCCTCTCTTTAAACATCTGCACCCTTAAAGGCGCTTTGACAAATATTTTTTTGTTATTACTTTGTGACGGTAATTTTCATTAAGTACGCCTTTGTTGTTACGGTTGAAATCTTCGTTAGGTACGCCTATGGATTTGCGACGTGAAATTAGATTCGAGTTTTGACAACCGCTAACTATCTTTTACGCGTGACTGTCATTTACGACGTGCTCTTCAACTTGGAAACTACTTGAAATGGCCGGTGGATTTGACAAGTAAACCTCTTCTACAATTATACACCACCATGGTGATCAATCAATAAGTGAAATACATTTAAAATTTGTTTGCGTCGACACCGGGTAAGATTGTAACTTTTCATTTATTAAAACTTCGTTGTAATTTCTTGTATTTTGACAGCCATTCCGCCACGTGCGCATAATTAGTTCTAATTATTACTTATTAATGAGGAGTCCGTTTCGTATTACTATTTCTTCAAACAAATATTCGAAGGCCGTAAATTAACCTTGGTGACGATCACCTTATTTGGGAGATTCTAATTATCGAATACGAGGGAATTTGAGTCGAAGGCCGTAACTTAACACCGATGACTATTACCTTATCCGGAAGATCCTAATTATTGGATTTGATGGAATTCTATTCGGAGGAAATTGTTTAATACCATCCTATTCGTACCGTAATGTAACAGCATACGATAAGTGTCGGTTCGTTTACTGTCCTTTAAATGTGTCTTTATTTGTAGTTTGTGAGTCGCCAGGTAGACACGTCTATATTTTTCAGGAAGTTTAATTGTAGGAGGCCGTAGGAAAAACGTTTTTCTGACAGCACTCTGGAACTTGGTAAGTCAATTTTTTTTCTTATTTATACGTGATCGCTACGGTAACTCACGACTTATTATATTTGCTAATTGTACGTGCTAATTGATTTGTTACTTGTGTTTGTTACTAAATTAAGTTAGATAAATTACTTATCGCTTGCTGCCTATATCTACAATCAATCATCATTGTTAATGTTACTTGTTGATAAAATTATATACATGTTATAGTCCTTACACGCTTGTTTGACGTGTAGTGTAAGTTGCCGATCCTGCTGCTATCCTCTGTTCTATATTCTCTGCAGCACGGACTTATATTGAACTACTTAATTGTTACTACATTTATTTTTATAGAGGAATTAAAGTACCATTGTTGTTAATGATCGAGTTTCTTTTCCATTTTCGTCGTTTCTTTCAGCAGTTACGAACTTAACATCATAGTTACAAGTTTATTACCATTTCTGCTGTGAGCAGGCAGAAACTTACTTTGGACAGGCTCTGGCGCCCTTAATTATCTTATATATATATTTCTAGAAGACCTACCCCCTCTCCGACTGTTGAGAGTTGGCCGTGCAGGTTCGTAACCAGCTAAAACTTGTAACAAATTGGCAGCCCAACTGACTGGGGCTTCGATTATCTCATATCGAATTTCTCATTCTCTATATTTCTTTTAACAATTTGCTTTAATTGTGATTAGCGTAGGATTAACTTATACTGTTGAATTTCTCTCGACTTAGGGTGTAGCAAATTGGCTACCTGACTTTTCGATTCTTTTTCTTTTGAATTTCTCATTCGATATAATTCTTTCTGCTGTTTAGATTTTTTTTTTTTCTCTAATTAGTGTAGGATCACTAGCAGGAATAGGTAGTTTATATTATTGACTTACTATCGATTTAGTGTGTGCGATCATAAGTTCTTCTAGCTTTATTGATTTCTTTTATCTTTTCTGAGTCTTACGTGGGTTCGATTTTACTTTGCTTTCTTTACTTAGTTATTGCTACTAGACTGGACGTCTGAGTTACGTCATTAACTTTTACTTTTTCTGTATTTTTCTTTAGTGCTGCAGTTTGATTGTAGATTAGCACTTTGCTTACGTTTCTTTTAATCGGACCTTCACTTTGATTTTTTGGATTGACTCGACTACGTCGATTAATTTGTTTTCTTATTGGATTACTTACTGGATAGTAATACGGCTGGTACTTACTGTTATTTTGAATTTTGTCAGGCACATGGTGACGGATTTCCGTCGTAGATAACTGCTTTGGTTAATTTCTTGTTTACTTGTTATTGTTGTAGCTATGTATTCTTCAGATAAAGAACCACCACTTCTTACTTCGTCAGACTCTGATTCGGAAATGGACTTGGCTAATTGGAATATTACTTTCTCTGGTGAAGATCCGTTTGTACTAATGGAGTTTCTTATTCGTATTGATGAGTTGTGTTTGTCTCGTGAAGTTTCTCAGCACCAACTTTTTCTTTCAGCTTCTGATGTGTTATCGGGTAAAGCTCTTCTTGTGTTTAGAAGTAGACGACATACTTTACGTTCTTGGAAAGAGGTTACTGCGATGCTGAAAGCTGAATTTCTGCCCGTGGATTATGATGAAAGGTTAATGGATACTATTCGTAATCGAGTGATGGAACCTAAGGAACCTATTGTGATGTACGTTGCTACTATGCAATATCTTTTTATGCAATTGTTAGAACCAGTCTCGGAGAAGACGCAGTTAAAAATCGTACGCCGCAACTTGGCTCCTTTGTATCAATCTCATTTTGCACTGGTGGATATTACATCCTTTTCTCAATTGATTTCTTTAGGCAAACGTTTGGAGTTGAACTTTAACCGTAGCAATTCTCGTAGTCTTATAACATCCGAAAGGAATGACTTACTTCTAGAATCATCTGTGATTAATACTGCTACTACCGCAGTTTCTGTTAATACGGTTGCTGATTCTCTTACTACTCCTCCCCTTCCTTCTTCTATAACTACTGAGTCTAATACGTGTATACACTGTCGTTCTAAAACTGAGAAACTTGTACGTCCTGTTCGTTCTTTAGCTTCTCTTCCTCCAAATTTTTCTTCAGTTTCTAGGATTATTAGGCCTACTAACGATCCTTGGTATTTAGGTTTGGTTTCTAGAGTTTCTGCTTGTCCTCGTCGTTTCTCTCGTTGGTGTCTTGTGAAAGGTCTTCTATGTAAACGTGTACGCATATCTTCATCTGACTCTTGCGTGTGGAAATTAGTTGTTCCTTCGGAACAACGCAAACAATTAATCCACGATCACCATCTTCCATCTGAGCGTGAACACCGCAGTGTTAGGAGTACGTTGGAAGCTCTTCGCTATCACTTCTACTGGCCTCATATGAGACCCAAGGTTGCTGAGTTCATACGTCATTGTTCTTGTTCGAACGCACAGCGTAGCAATCCTTTTAGGTCACGTCACACTTTGACAAGTAGAACGAAGCTTTCCAACACTAGTGTTGCTACAAGATCTACGCGTCTACATAAGGATCGTGCTATTTCGCCGGATGTAAAAGCCGCTGCTATTGCTTTTGCATCTCCTTCTTCAGTCGTTTCTAATTATTCTTTGTTGTCTCCCTCTGCTAATCGTTCTCTTCGCTTTCATCGGCGTCGCAAGCGTCGTAAGTGCTAGTTCACTTTGTGGGCTTTCGACTTTCGACCTTTGCTATTCTTTTGTTCTGTTCTTTCGGTTTTGGTGGTTCGAGTCTTTGGATACGTCGTCGGTATCTTGTTGGTTGTAGCTTGGATGCTACCCAATTGTTCTTCTCATATTGCTGTCACCGATTCTCTTTTCTTTGCTTAAGTTTCTAGTACTTTTGTTTTGGTTTCTTTCTTCTCCATCTTACTTCAGGACAGACTACCTTTCCGTCTGTATATATTTATATCCGCTTAGTCGGCCTTTTTGGATCGGTACGTCATATATAGAATTCTCTTTTCTGCTTTTGGATTTGGTTTTTCTTTTCTTGAGTTTTCTATTCCGCTCGTCGGCATTAAAGTCTTGAGGTATACTTTCCAATTTGGGACAGCAATTGGTACGCATTCGTTCTATAACTAATATTGATACATTTTCTCATACCTTGTTTTTTTCTATTCTTAGGGCGGTTGGTTGGGCACCGTAGGGTGGTCTCTCTTTTCATTCTTTTACGGGGTGAAGAATGAATCAGGCAGTTACATCAAGCCTTATCTTTCTCCGTCTTTCTATATCTCTTATCTTTTCTACTTTTCATTTTTTTTTCTTCTTAGGCCTATCTATCTTTTCTTTGTGCCAACCATTATTCTTTGTTTTGATCCTTTTTATGGTTCGCCTTATGGGCGGTTGGTTGGGCATTGAAGGGCTGGTCACTCCCTTTCGTTTCTTCTACGGAGAGAAGAACGAATCAGACATTTACACCTTGTCTTATCTTTCTCCGTCTGTCTCTTTTTATCCTTTCTTGTCTTTCTTACTTTTGATTTTTCTTTTGCTTTTGGGATTTGTCTTAGGGCAATTATCTCTTTTGCTTTTTTCTTTTATCTGGATTTGTTGCTTGAATACTTTCTTGGTATTTTCTTTTAGTAACTTCTTTCTTTAGTATTCACGCAACTATGGTTCTTTTCTTTTGCTTTTCCTTCTCGGTTACTTCTCTCGCTTTATTGGGGTTAGGGGGTTTTGTTTTGTTGGTTTTGGGTTGAAACTTGGAATAGGCTGCAACGTCGCTTCTTGTACTTTGTACTTCCGCTTAGTCGGCATTTTCTGATGTTGTCAGTCACCGTTAGGATATTTCTCTTCTTTGGGTTTCTTTTGGCTCTGGGAATATTCTAATCCGTTCTTCGGCATTTAGGTTCCGTGTGACATCCCAACGCAACGAGCACTAACTCACGATGCTTAATTGGCAAGTGAAGTTTTCAGTTCTTTATTGACTCATACTTTTTCTTTTTTCTTCTGGTTTCGTTTGAGGTTGCTTTGAAAGTTTTTCTCTCTGCTAAAGCTTAGTCTATCTTTATTTTCTTGGAGCCTCTGCAACCATATTCTTTTCTCTTTATTTGTTTTTTTGCTAATTCTTTCTTTTGCTACATTGGGCTTAGTAAATTATTCGTTTTCCTGTGTAAGTCTGAAACTTGAAACAGACTACAACTCCGTTTTCTGTACTTTATGTACTTCCGCTTGCTCGGCTTTTCTGGATGTTGTTAGTCATTCTTGGGATATCTCTTTTGCTACTTTTCTCTTTGCTTTTTCCTTGGGATATTCTATTCCGTTTATCGGCTTGTAAGTTTCATTGTTACAGTTCAACACAGTGACCGATAATTGACAAGTGCTCGCTTAGCAACTGATAGTTCTTACGTTCTCTTCTTTTCCTCTTCTTTCTTTTCTTCGAGTTCTAGTTCTGGGGATTATTAGTACTTGGGATTTTGGGTTACTTATTTTGATTTTGTACTTAAGGGTTGGGGCTTAAGGGGATTTTAGGGCTACTTAGTCCTGGACGCTTGTCTAAACTTCTACCTTTCCTATATTCTTTTCTTTTCTCTGGAATTCTTTCGATACTTACATCCTTACTGTATTGGATTACTGATTGTTTGTACCTTACTTTTTGGTATCGCTTTATGCGCTTCGGAAATTAGTAAACCATGTTGGTATTCTTCTTTGCTTTTAGATCCAATTACTCTTGGTTTCTTGGAGATACCTTTCGCTTCGTGCGCTTCTGTTACAGTTTTGGTTGTCGGCATTCTTAAGATTCTGGAAAAGCTCTGTCTCTTCTGTATTTGTGGTAATCTGATGAGATTACACGGGGTTGGGTTTCTTGGAATTGGGTTGGTTTTGGATTTTAGGGTTCTGTCCTTGGCGTATGCCTAAATTTCTGTCTTCATTTTAGCTTTGTTTTCGTTATTCTCGCTCCACGCTTTTATCTTGCTGGGGGGGAATCTGTGACGGTAATTTTCATTAAGTACGCCTTTGTTGTTACGGTTGAAATCTTCGTTAGGTACGCCTATGGATTTGCGACGTGAAATTAGATTCGAGTTTTGACAACCGCTAACTATCTTTTACGCGTGACTGTCATTTACGACGTGCTCTTCAACTTGGAAACTACTTGAAATGGCCGGTGGATTTGACAAGTAAACCTCTTCTACAATTATACACCACCATGGTGATCAATCAATAAGTGAAATACATTTAAAATTTGTTTGCGTCGACACCGGGTAAGATTGTAACTTTTCATTTATTAAAACTTCGTTGTAATTTCTTGTATTTTGACAGCCATTCCGCCACGTGCGCATAATTAGTTCTAATTATTACTTATTAATGAGGAGTCCGTTTCGTATTACTATTTCTTCAAACAAATATTCGAAGGCCGTAAATTAACCTTGGTGACGATCACCTTATTTGGGAGATTCTAATTATCGAATACGAGGGAATTTGAGTCGAAGGCCGTAACTTAACACCGATGACTATTACCTTATCCGGAAGATCCTAATTATTGGATTTGATGGAATTCTATTCGGAGGAAATTGTTTAATACCATCCTATTCGTACCGTAATGTAACAGCATACGATAAGTGTCGGTTCGTTTACTGTCCTTTAAATGTGTCTTTATTTGTAGTTTGTGAGTCGCCAGGTAGACACGTCTATATTTTTCAGGAAGTTTAATTGTAGGAGGCCGGAGGAAAAACGTATTTCTGACAGCACTCTGGAACTTGGTAACTCAATTCTTTTGTTATTTATACGTGATCGCTACGGTAACTCACGACTTATTATATTTGCTAATTGTACGTGCTAATTGATTTGTTACTTGTGTTTGTTACTAAATTAAGTTAGATAAATTACTTATCGCTTGCTGCCTATATCTACAATCAATCATCATTGTTAATGTTACTTGTTGATAAAATTATATACATGTTATAGTCCTTACACGCTTGTTTGACGTGTAGTGTAAGTTGCCGATCCTGCTGCTATCCTCTGTTCTATATTCTCTGCAGCACGGACTTATATTGAACTACTTAATTGTTACTACATTTATTTTTATAGAGGAATTAAAGTACCATTGTTGTTAATGATCGAGTTTCTTTTCCATTTTCGTCGTTTCTTTCAGCAGTTACGAACTTAACATCATAGTTACAAGTTTATTACCATTTCTGCTGTGAGCAGGCAGAAACTTACTTTGGACAGGCTCTGGCGCCCTTAATTATCTTATATATATATTTCTAGAAGACCTACCCCCTCTCCGACTGTTGAGAGTTGGCCGTGCAGGTTCGTAACCAGCTAAAACTTGTAACAACTTATTAAATTATTGACTAAAGGAAATTGGGTTCTTAGGGTCTTAGCAATACGATTAAGTCTTTGAGCTAAGCAAGTACAATGTATTAAGTTTTCATTAAAAAAATTTAAATTTGGTGCAACTTTTGCCATGTATGCCGCTGTGTCTGAAAGCATGAGCAATACTTTTTCATGTGGCACAACTTCAGGCAAAAAAAGTTTGCTGGTCCTTCATTAACAAACTTTGATATTGTATTGCTGTTAGTTTTGCTTAATTGTTTTGAGCTAATTAAAAATTGTTGTGTAGGAATTTGGGTTCACGAACGACAATACGGCAAAGGCCAAGTTCTACTTTTTGTATTGGCTCTCAAGGAGAGACTAGGACTAAGTCTAAGTCTGGGTGTTTAACTACGACGCGGTCTAAGCCGAAAGTCGCTTATAATCATAAACTTAACAACCGCAAAAGTTTAAGATTTTATAAGTCTCTAAATTATTATATAATGGTTTAACAGCAATACTTTTTTAGCACAATTGTCCATTAATTTACTTTTGGGTTAGAAATAAAGTGATTACTACTAAGCGGTAAATTTTTTACGCTGTCGAATTTTAGTCAGCGACTGAAAGCGCTTACCTTGCAGCGTAACTCAACTTGTGTTGTTGTGATCGATAAACGCGCATAACGGCATGCTCTCGCAAATTTCAAGGTTATGCAACTGCAGTCCCATTTATTTAGATAACTGATCAAATGACAAGAAATAGCACGGATAAGCGCTAAAATAAAAAATAAGCATAAAAATGACAAATAAGCAAAAAAAACATAGACAAATATGTGTCAAACTATTAATTTTTATGTAATTCGTGCAAATTTCGATATAATTTGTTGCTGCTTTTAAAATTGAACGTAAGCAAACAAGCTTAAAATCCGGTCACTACTAATAATTTTCCTTTAGATATTATTTATAATGTTTATCACAAACACTTATATAAACATTGTATTAAATCTTACACTAAATTAATACCAATTTCAACAAATTCTACTAACAAATTTTTTTCGGTTCCTTTTATACCAGATTTTCTTAATTTTTTTTTAAAAAATTAAGTAAAGGTAACGATTTCAAAATTTCTTTTTCTAATGAAATACATATCTCTTCGCACTCTTTTTTCTTGTAATTTTCTAAATAATAATAATAATTTAACTAAAAGTGGAGTTTACAAATTAATTTGTTCTTGTCAAAATTTTTATATTGTTATGACACAAAGATCTTTTCAAACTCGACTTAATGAACATCTTAGATATTTAAAAAAACACTTCAAAATATATTAATAATCCAAATTCAATAAAATTTACATTTGCTACATCTACATAAATAACAAACAAATTCTTGAATTGCTAGAGTTCATTTATATTAAAATATCAAATAAAAATTTTTTGTTGAACGATCAAACCAATTGCAATTGTTATTTTAAACTTAATTTTTCTTATATTTGTTTCTAAATTGCACCATCTTCTTTTTATTTACATTTAACATTTTGTAAAACTTACATTTTTTAATTTTTTAAATATCTAGTAACAATTTCTCTTATTTGACATTTTTCAAAAAATGTAAGTTTTTAAAAATTTTTGTAATTTAACTTTTTATGAGTTGTTAATAATATTTTTTGTAGTTTTCTGAAGATGAGCTTTATAATTGCAAGCTCGAAACATATGTTAAATACATTTTGAAAGATTGAATTTTTTATTATTGGTGGATTGATAATTTAAATAATATTAATAATAACCAATAACAATTTATCCCCTTAATAATTTATTATTCCTTTGTTTGTCAAAGCATGTTTGAGCCTTTATTCTCATCAAACTTAATGTGTCATTGAATTTCCACGTTAAGTTTTTTTTGACTACGGAAAGCATCATCACTTTTAATTTAATGTTAAACAAAAAACTTGTATTTTCTTTGTTACCCATATCATGCTTTACTATAATACGATAAATAATCGTTTTTATTGCATTTTTTAGAAATGTGAATTAAGAACAATGAAGTGTTTTACTTTTACATTTATTTAATATTTTTAGTTTTTAAGTTGTTATTATAATCTCAAAATAATATCTCTTAATATACTATCAAATTAGTAAGTTTCTCTAGAAAGCTATTTGTTGTTGACAATGCCTGCACATACGAGTCTTGATTTGATCGTATGTTTAATTTTAATGTCAATTTAGATGGTAACGCTAAGGAATATTTTCTTAAACCTACTTTAAAATTTGAATTAAGAATTGAAACTTATTTAAGAATAGCTTTTTTTATGTAGTTACAAGACTTTTTGTTTATTTTTTTTTAAATAAATAATCTATATTTTATTAATACGATAAACTACGAAGGACTGAGTATAGAGTACAATAAAAAGACATTTAAATTACATTATTTCTTTCACTGCGTATACCTGTTGTCAATTTTTTTATAGTATAACAGCAACTTAAAAACTATGAATTAGAAATATAAAGGTAAAATACATTGTTCTTAATTGACATTCCTGAAAAATACAATAAAAACAATTGTTTATCGTATTATAGTAAAACAGAATACGCGTATATCTCCTATACGAATTTTTTTTTATCATATTAGTTATGGTGCCTACATCTTTTCTAAAGAAACGTAACGTTTGGAAATTCAATGAAACATTATGTTTTGTTTGTTAGCACTTAATTTAAATTTCTCGAAGGACCAATTGCTTTATGGCGCAATAACCAATAATAATAATAATAATAATGAACACTCACTGTATTAAAAAATAATTACTTTATTTAACTTAAAGCATGTTGATGGCAGAACGACCGTTACAAGAATACTCTCCTTAAACAAGGGATGTAAATATACAATTGTCCACCCCCCCCCACTCTTTGAAGAAGATCGAGCGTTTGTTTTTCCAACATCCACCCCGCCTTGAAATATTAATTTCAAAGTCAATTTTATTCTAATTACATAAGGTACACAGAATACAATACTAATACACAATAACAATACAAAACAAATCAAAACAACTTCAGTAGTAAGCTGGAATATCTACAAACTAATAAAAAAACAACATAATAATGACATAAACCAAAAAATAATTTCATGAATTTACGAATTGTTCATAATGCTTACAAGCCTTACACTAACTTATTAACTTAGTTTCCATTAGAGGTTAAATCACTTTCTTTTTCACTTATAGGTAGCACTCTTAATTTCACTATTGCTCGTCGCACTAAACCCTTTGCCGTTTTTATTGTCGCAATTCGCACAACACCGTCACTACCTGGATGCAATTCCACAATTCTGCCTAAAGGCCACAACATGGGAGGCGTAAACTCGTCCTTTAGGAGCACCAAATCGCCCATCTTGATTTGGTTACTGACGTTAGATGTTCTCCATTTTCCACGTTCTTGCAGCGTATTTATGTACTCTTTTTTCCAACGATGCCAAAAGTGTTGGTACATTTGAGTAATAAGTTTGAAATGATTTAGCGAATTTGTCGGCATACTGGTTTCGTCGCGTTGAGGTAATTGAGTCATTGGTTGACCAATTAAAAAATGTCCAGGAGTCAATGCGATTAAATCATGAGGATCGTTTGATAAAGGATATAATGGTCTGGAGTTTAGTACGGCTTCGACTTGGGCAAATATTGTTATTAACTGCTCGAAGGTTAATGCTTGATTAGAGATAATTTTTTTCATGATTGATTTAGCACATTTGATTGCGGCTTCATATAATCCTCCGAAATGTGGAGATCTCGCGGGAATAAACTTCCATTCTATTACGTTCGTTTCGAAAAAATGGTCGAATTTTTTGTCTACCAACACGTTAATTACATTTTTTAACTCTCTATTGGCACCTACAAAATTTGTGCCATTGTCGGAATAAATTGTTGTACAAATTCCCCTTCTAGCAATAAATCTTTTGAATGCGTTTAAAAATGCGTTTGTGGACAAGTCACCAGCCAGCTCCAAATGCACCGCCTTAGTTGCAAAACAAACAAAAATACATAAATATGCTTTAATGATTTTTCGGTTACGCAGCTTTCCATCTTTAATTAAAAATGGACCTGCGTAATCAACTCCTGTATGTGTGAATGGACGGGCTGGCTGGATTCTTTCAATAGGTAAATCTCCCATTATTGGCGCAACCTTCCTTTGACTAAATCTCGCGCAAGTGATGCATTTATGAATAATACGTTTTACCGTACTACGGCCATGAAGTGGCCAATATTTTAGTCGCACACTGGCTAACGTACCTTGAACCCCGATGTGTAAATTCCGTCTATGCTCTTCAACTACAATTAATTCTGTTAAAACACTCCTTGAAGGTAATATGATAGGATTTTTATAATCGACATTACTTAATAACATTTTATTTAATCTCCCCCCTACTCTTAATACTCCATTTTTATCAATAAACGGATTCAAGGACAAAAGGCAACTGTTTTTGGGTAGATCGCGGGAATTTCGTACCGCTACAATTTCATTTCCAAAATATTGTTTTTGCGTTATTATAATGAGATTGTGCAAAGAGTTTCTCAACTCGAGTAAAGTTAAATCGTTAGTCATTGTTTCTTTATTTTTACAAATTTTTTGTATAAAGCGTAGCACGTACGCTAGTACTCTTTGTAATTTATTAATGTTAGAATATTTAGTTAACAATGACCATTCCTTAACATCATTATGTGCCGTAAATAAACAATTGCGGCGTATTTCTGGTAAATTTGATAATTTTTCTAAGGTTGAAATTGAATAACTTTTCTCCGTATTTAGCCAATCAGGACCATGCCACCATTTCCCGTTATTTAATAGCCCTTCCGGCCCTATACCTCTCGAAATCAAGTCAGCTGGGTTATCTTGAGTTTTTACATGGTGCCAGTGATCGGCGCTACAAATTTTTTGTATTTCGCTAATTCTGTTTCCTACAAATATTTGAAACGTGCTAGGATCGCTATTTAACCACGATAACACGATTGTAGAATCGGACCAATACCTAATACTAGAAAATTTTGTATCAAATGATTTAATTACCTTTTGCATTAATTTTGCTAATAAGACTGCTCCGCAGAGCTCCAATCTGGGAACAGTCAATGGTTTTATTGGGGCAATTTTAGATTTAGAGCATAATAAATTACATTGCACCTTACCCTCGGCATTTTTACTACGGATATAGATGCAGCAACCGTACGCAGTTAATGACGCGTCGCAAAACCCGTGTAGTTCTAAATCTACGTAATTTTTAATAGTTACTTGCCTAGGGTATTTTATACCTTTTATATAATTTAACTTAGTTTTAATATTTAACCATTCTGTATGTATATTCATCGGCACCGACTCATCCCAATTTAATTTTTCTTTCCACAATTTTTGCATGATTAATTTTACAGATGTTATGACTGGCCCGATTAAACCTAGCGGATCGAAAATTTTAGCGCTTATTGATAAAATAGATCTTTTTGTAATTTTTCTATTCACATTTTCTATATTTAAACCATAACTAAAATAATCTGTATTTATATTCCAAAGTAATCCTAGCGTTGAGTTGGTTTCTGTATTAATTACATAATGCTCCTCTAAATCGTGTTTATTGTCAACCCCTTCTTTAATAATATTTGAACTATTTGATGCCCACTGTCTTAAATTCATACCCGCGTTTTTTAATATTGTACTTAATTGAACCTTTAATTCGATAGCGTCCTTTTCCGTGAATGCTCCCGTTAATAGATCGTCCATATAAAAATCGTTTACTATAACCTTACTGGCTAAGGGAAAATTTGCTGCATTATCTAAGCCTATTTGGCGTAAGCACCTAGTTGCTAAAAATGATGCTGGCCCTGTACCATAAGTTAAAGTATTTAATTGATAATGTTGCAGTTCTTCGGACGGATGTTTCCGCCAAATGATCCGCTGCAAATTACGTTGATCTTCCGAAACGTTAATCTGGCGATACATTTTTTCTATATCTCCCTTAATTACAAAATTATGTTTACGAAACCTAATTAGAATTGAAAAAACATCATCCTGTATACAAGGTCCTACCACTAATTTATCGTTTAGCGAATAACCTAAATTTGTCTTGGCCGACGCGTCAAATACAACTCTTAATTTTGTCGTACAGCTGGATTGCTTTAACACGCCATGGTGGGGTAAATAATACAAGTTTTCATCTTTTTCTTTAGGATTAATCGTGGACATGTGCCCAAGAGCTTCATATTCCTTCATAAATTCTAAATACAATTCTTTAAATTCTAAGTCCCTAACTAATCTCCTCTCTAATTGGTTAAATCTCTTTACCGCGATATCTAAATTACTTTCAAATCTAATACGTTTGTCCCGCATAGGTAATTTTACTGTACATCTACCGGAATTATCGTACCTAAAATGTTTTATAAAATGCTCTTCGCAATAAAGTTCATTTTCACTAAAATTTTTTCTTTCTTCGTTCTCTTCAATAACCCAAAATTTTTCTAATTGAGTTTCTAGTTTTTGATTAGACACATATAATGCCACATTAGTATTTTCTAATTCGCTTAATGATCCCCCAACTAACCAACCTAATTTACTTTTTTGCAAAGTCACATTATCATTAGTTTGTATTTGTCCTACCGACAGTAATTTCCAAAACAATTCTGCTCCTAACAAAATATCAATATCTTTTGATAAATGAAAGTTCGGATCTGCTAAATGTATATTATCAGGAATGTTAAATATACCTACATCTATGTCACAATCCGGAATCTTACCCGTAATGTCTTTGATTACTAATAATGATAAAGCGCAATGAAAATGGTTGTAGTGAGATTTAATAACCGTTTTAGTTTGATATTTCAAATGTGTAAGAGATTGACTAATTCCTGAAATTGAACTATTAACTTTAATATAATCTAATTTTAATTTTTTAAATAAGTTTTCTGTAATAAAATTCGATTGCGACCCCGAGTCCAATAAAGCTCGGCAACGTACGTAATCACCACCCTTGTCTTGAATACTAATTGATGCAGTTGATAATAAAACAAATGGATTTTTTTGAACGCAGGTGTTTGCAAATGTTAAATTGTTTCTAGAACTTGGACCTTCGCCGCTTTCTAAATTTGCATTGTCTTGGATATTATTGTTTCCTTTTAGACTTAAAACATTTCTACCTGTCTGGTTGTTATGTTCATGCATTAGTGTATTGTGTGGTAAGTTACAATATTTACAATTTAAAGCTTTGCATTGAAGATTAAAATGGTTTGGTTTAAAACATTTTAAACAGAGTTTTAATCTTTTAATGGTGTCCCATCTGTTTTGAATGGTAAGTTTTAAGAAATGTTTACATTGGAATAGTAAATGACCGTCCTTCTTACATAAAATACAAAGAACTTCCTTTGAAACAAAATGATTCATCGTGTATTGCTTTGGTGACTGTTTGTTAAATGAATTATTGGAAGTACCTTCTAATACTTGGGACCTATTGTTAACAAAATTTATAAATTCTTTAATAGTTGGCAAATTTCTATTTTTAATTGATTGTTCTTCCCATAATTGTTTGGTTCTATAATCTAATTTATTTGATACGATGTAAATTAAAAGTATATCCCAACTATCCGTGGGTAACCCTAAATTAGTGAGCGCTCTCAAATGTTTATTGACATTATCAATTAAAGTTCTTAATGCTGAATGCGATTCCCTTACTACTTGCGAAAGATTAAATATTTCTTTAATGTGGGTGTTAATAATTAATTTTTTGTTTTCGTAACGGTCTTTTAATAACTGCCATGCTACCGAATAATTTGAATCAGAAACTTCTAGCGAATTCAATAAATCTGCCGCTTCTCCTTTAAGCGACGACTTTAAATAATAAAATCGTTGTACGTTACTCAATGTTTCATTAGAATTAATAATAGAATTAAAAGTATCGTAAAAATTCATCCATGCATCATATTTGCCGCTGAATTCTGGCAAATTCATTGTCGGTAATTTAATAATTTGGTTTGGCTCCGTAAATGTATGTACCGTATTGCTATGAGACCTATTGCTAGATTGAGACTCATACTTAATAATTAATTCATTAGCCTTACTAGTATTTTCAAAATATTTATTTTCAAATTCTTCCCTAACATCTAAACTATCATTTATTTCTAAACACTCAATTTGACTTTGAATTGAATCAAATTCGGACCACAATGGTTCTGCTTTACTTAATCTATTTTTCAAATCGATTATATTTGGTTTTTCATCAAATGTGCTAATATAGGTCTGAAATCTAGTTAACTGAGCTTTAATTTGTTTTCGTTTATTTAATAATAATTTTGAATCAACAGAATCGCTTGAATCAGTCATTTTAATACAATTAATAACAATACTCGCAAAATCGCAATAAATAATAATAATAATCGGAAATCGGAATAAAAGGACTGGACTTACTTGTTTAATTGGATTAATAATTTTAGCTGCCTCGATGTCCACTACACCACCTCAGAATAGCTTCTTGATAATCTTCAATTTATCTTCAATAACTAATTTTCCTTCTTTATCACTAATTAATCCGGCTCTTAGGACCAAAATGTTTTGTTTGTTAGCACTTAATTTAAATTTCTCGAAGGACCAATTGCTTTATGGCGCAATAACCAATAATAATAATAATAATAATGAACACTCACTGTATTAAAAAATAATTACTTTATTTAACTTAAAGCATGTTGATGGCAGAACGACCGTTACAAGAATACTCTCCTTAAACAAGGGATGTAAATATACAATTGTCCACCCCCCCCCACTCTTTGAAGAAGATCGAGCGTTTGTTTTTCCAACACATTAAATTTAATTTATTTATGTATTTTGTATAAAAATGAAATGCAGCAAATATCTTTTTTGAGATAAAGTAATTCCACTGTTGATAGGTTTTTATAAATGTGTTAGCAATTATTTAAAACATTTACTTATTATAATTGTTTTTTTTTGACATTTCGACCAAAAGGAGATATTAAAAAAACAATTACTTAAAAAATGTCATTGCAGTGTAAGAGTAATAGTCTTATATACATAATGTTATTAATTTACATGGGTGTAATATAAATTGTATTCAAAAGATAACCGTAATAAACTTTATAATGCACTGTTTTAATGTAGCAGTTTTATTTACACCCGGAAATAGAATTGTCAATGTTTGTTATTTGAATTTTTTGAATAACATCGCGAACGGCCACAAATGATTGCCGATCGCATTTGCTAACAAGCCTAGTTTACACCGTTAAATATTTCAATCAAACTAATCAAGGTGTCCCGTTTTTACTTTCCTATGAAGAATGTATAACGATCGCAATTTTTTTCAAACAATTTTTTTTGCATAATTTTACGTTTTAAGGTCTCCTAAATCAGAAAAATATTTTTGACAAAAAAATTTTGGGTGTCTGTGTGTAACGATGTGCCCACGATAACTCTCGAACCGAAAGTCCTAATAACTTGAAATTTGGTATGAAGCTGGTTTTTCATATTTTCTCGGTTTTATCAAAAGATGGGCCTGATAAAGAAACCAGAAGTGGGTGTATCCGTCATTTTAACAGTTTTTCTTATATAACTTTGTACGTATGTAGATTATTTGAATTATTTTTACAATTTCTTATAGAGATAATTTTTCATAACAATTTATTGAAATAAAAAATTTTTCTAACATTAACAGTTTATTAGATATTTCATTTATAATTTAAAGTAAATTGTATATGTTAAAGACATTCTGCGCATTTGATTTAGTAAGGGAACAAGTCGTTTTTCAATTTTAAGTTAGTTTAAGTAAGAACAAGTTTAAGTTTGTTACGATACACATATGTTATACGCAATTGTAAACAATTTAAACAATTTTAATTAAAATTACAGTCCACTAACAATTTTTATTATTTACAGTTTGTCCGCACCATGCTGGTTCTATGGATACCGGATTTTAAACGGCAGTTAAATTAAAATGATTAAATAATCAATTAAAGTTTAAAAGTATTGTATAAATACTAAACAACGTCGTGCTAGCAAATTAAAGAAGATAAAACAAATCTGGAAAATTTTGAAAGCAGTGGAAGTAATTGCCCTATCGTCGTTATCACATATCGTCATTTGAGGTCGCATACATCGAAGTTGTTGAAACGCTTGCATCGATGATAATTGAAGAAAACCAGATCAAAGTTGTATTTTCTAATTATTTTAAATAAGTGTATTTATTAATTTTTTAATTTTTGTAAATTACAATGGCGCCAAAAAGAACTATTCAAAGTGAAGTGATTGAATTAAAAACAAATATTCTAAAATGTATCAATCAAATTAAAACAATTAAAAGATTAGTAAACGAGCATAAGTTAGATGCCCCGTCAACTGAATTAAGAGATAAATTACTTATTAGAAAATTGAGTCTTAGTGAATATTCTGAGCAAATTAATAAATTAGATACCAAAATTATTGGTTTAGATGCAAACCAATCATTAACTGATGATGAAAATGACGATATTTCAAATATTTACTATGACGTCGGTGCGTTTATTAATAATTTTATTTAAAAATGTGACTAGAAAACAATTTTAATAACACGTGAACAAGGTGATAACGTAAATGAAACGTCAAAAGACATCGATATTTTACTTGGTGCAGATATATTTTTTTTAATTATTACAACTGGTACCTTTAAAATTCCAAGTTCCAGTGTTGTTCTTCAAAATACATTATTTGGTTACGTTCTAAGTGGAACTTTTACTTTATTAAAAAGAATTTCATTTTGTCATTTGGCATTTTGAAATGTTGTTTATTTTTTGAACTTTTGAATACACATAAAGCAAATGTAACAGGATGATCTGGATTGATCCTAAGCACCTAACCTTGCAAAATATTTTATGGAGATCAAGTTTAGATGAACCCGTACAATGTTTACAATTACAGACGGTAACATATGGTTTAAAAAGTAGTTCATTTTTTGCTACCAGATGTCTTCATGAACTTGCAATTAATAATCAAAATAGTTTTCCACTTGTTTCTAATGCTCTGCTTTAAAATACTTATGTTGATGACATTTTGTCAGAAGGTAACACAATTGAGGAAACCGTTGAATTGCAAAATCAACTAATTAATTTACTTAAAACCGGTAGTTTTGAATTACATAAGTGGAATGCTAATGATCCTCTAATTCTAAAAGACATTCCTTGTGAAAATCAAACGTTAGATAATTTTAATATTGACAAACATGATTTCGCAGTTAAAACTTTAGGAATTTATTTTAATACAAGTAATGATTGTTTTGAGATTTCTGCTTAATATGTCAAAATTAAGTATACCCAGACAATTGTATGTTTACAAGGCAATAAGTTAAGATATTGTGATGCTTCGTCTTTGGCTTATCAAGGATAAAGTCCATGTTTTACTTTTGTGCTCTAAATCTAAAATTGCTCCTAACAATAAAGATATGCCTAGACTCGAATTAAATGCTGTATTACTACTTTGGCTTTTGATAAACAAAGTATTTAATTTATCGAACCTAAAAGTATTTTTTTACTTCAATTCTGCAGTAGTTCTTTCTTGGATTAAAAAAGATCCTTACAAACTAAATCCATACGTTGCTAATCGTATTTTAAAAATTTGAGATATTAGTTTTGACTTAAATTGGCTTTATGTTGAGTCAAAGAAAAATCCCTCTGATTATATTTGAAGAGGCTTACAACCAAAGAAAATTAATAACACTCCTCTTTGGTTTTTGACCTAAATAAGCTTTCCAATATTAACTTTTGTCATAGTATAGAAACTGATATAACTAATTGCAATTTTTTACCTAAATTTAAAGAAGTTTGTCTTCAAGGAATATCAAAAAATTCGTATTTTGAAAATTATTCTGATTTAAATGGACTTCAACGAGTAGTTTTATATATGTTTAGATTTTATAGTAATATCACATCTAAAAATAAAAGTATTAGAAATTTGACTGTTTTTGAATTATAATTTGCTTTAAAACGCATTATTGTAAGCAAGAACAACAAACATGTTTTCTTGAAGAAATTCGAGTTTAAAACGTAACAATAAAATTAAAAGAAATTTAAGTGGTTTATCTAAATTTCTTGATAAAGAGGAAATTTTACGCATCGGTGGTCGGCTTCAAAATGCTAACATTCCGTATGACCAAAAGTATTATTGCACGCTGGGCAAACACAAATTCAAAGTAGTCTTAATTTGAAAGTTTAGATTACAAATAGCAGTAGAGAAATTAAGAAAAACATTTACAAATGTGTCACTTGTTTTAAGCATAAGGCTAACTGTTCTAAACAATTGATGGGTTCTCTTCTTGAAGAAAGAGTAAATGCGTTACGTCTATTTGGATTTAAGTAAACCAGATTTAAAAAAGTTACTTCCACTAAATCCTATATTTTACTTTTTGTGTGCTTTTCAGCAAAGGCAATTCATATGGAATTTTTCTCAGACATGACTACCGAAAACTTTTGGAATGCTTTTTTGCGACAATGGTTTAGCTTTTAAAGGTGCGTTAAATCTTATTCTCCTGTTTTTGGAGGATTGTGGGAAGCTGGTGTTAAAACTGCGACATATCACATTAAACAAGTAGTAGGCAATAACCAACTCACCTACGAAGAATTTAATACGTTAATTGTTCGAATTAAAAGGATTTTAAATTCAAGACTCTTAACTCCAGATTTACTGATTTAATTTATCTGACTCGCAACCACTTTTTAATAGGTGCTCCTATAACAGCCTTTCCTGAACCTGATCTTACTCTTATTGCAGAAAATAAATTAAAGCTTTGGAAAAGGTGTATCCAAATGCAACAACATTTTTGGGCTAAATGGCACTTAGATTATTTAAACTTATTTCAAATTGAACCTAAATGAAAACATTCGCTTCCTAACGTCAAAGAAGGTATGCTTGTGCTTCTAAAAGATGATAATTTGTTTTTCTTAATATGGCGTATGGCTTGAATAGAAAAAGTAATACCTGGCAAAGATAGAAAAGTAAGAGTAGTCAAAATAAATCAATAAGATTGCAATTTTGCTTATTGATTAAAACGTTTTATGTCGTTTTTTCTCTACATTTACTTATTAAAAATACAAATTTTGTTTATTTTATATTTTAAGTATACAGTTTATGTTTATTAAGCAATTTTGTTAAAAGCACAGTTTACGTTGGTTTATAAAAACGCATGTATATCTAAAGTTGTATATTATTTTAATTTGCAAATAACAATAATGCATGTTTTTTCCGAATTAATTTTTATTATTTACGGTTTGTCCGCAACACTATATATAATCTAGGTTTGAATCTTGCCTAAGACAATTTTTTTTTAGAAAAAATAAATAGCTGGTTGCAGAAAAGTCTGGTTAATTGGCAATTTACTACTACAATTTAATCTATGATTAACGGTCCATTAGTTAATCGACCATTAACTGTTAGTCAACTTGACAACCGCGCGTTTAAATGTCAGTTTATGAATCAAAAATTTAAATTTAAAAATCAAAACCTGCGGCAACTCCTCCCGAGTTATTTAAAAGAAAAATTTCAAAAGCAAAAAATTATAAACTGTCAATTACTGAAAAAAGTAATATTATTTAATCAAGTTTAAAAAAATATAAAGCACAGTATTAGTTTTATAAATAAAAAATTACAATAAATTGTGTTGTTTTTATACCTTTGCATATTAAAAACTGTTGCAATTAGTGTTGTGCTAATTTTGAGTAGGCAACTATATTGCAAGCAAAATCCTCTCGGCAAAACTCCAAAAAACCTTTTTATGGTATCATTGTCATAATATGAACTCTTCTTTATGCTACTTTGCTAGCATTTGGTGGATGTAAGCATATGAGATTTATTGATAACAATACTGTCGTGTATTGATCCTGGACAATAAACAATAGAATGAACAAATTTTAAGTTGGCATCGCAAATTGTTTGAAGATTAATGTTAAAATATTCTTTTCTGTTGTAATACGATTCAGCATTTAGACCATTGAGTGATTGCATTGGAAAACCAGAAAAGCAAAAAAAACATTGTATTGTTTCCATTAATTGTTCGGTAGATCTAGGCATCTTTATATATTGATGAGAGAGCCCGGCAATTTCATTTGTGACACGCTGGATAAAGCAATTATTATTTGTACTCTTGTATCAAAGAATTTGTTTTGATAGCTTGTTGATTTGATTCTATCTCTAAACAAAACCTTATCTTGAAATCAATGTCATTTAATTATTCAAAATGATTTTCTTTATCTCGTATAAACCTTATGCTGCGAAGCTGTCTTCAAAGCTACTCGAGAAAGATGATGACTAGTTGAACAACATAATTATTTTTATTTAATAATTTTTTTTATCTTATAGAACCAAATTATAGAAAACTTGTAAAGTTAAAAACCTATGTAAGACATTGCAATACTTCCGCACATAGTTATGATTGCTTAAGCACTGAAAAAACAATTAACAGTATAATAATTAAAGAGGATACGTTTTACTTATACATTTGATATTTTTTAAGAATTTAGTTTGAAGACATTCTAATAAGTAATTGTATTAGAAGTCAATACAAACGTGACTTTAATTTATCATGTTATTTAAGTTTTTTTAATTTTTTTTTTAATTTTAATTTCCGTTTCGTATTTCTTCATTTAAACTTTTAGAGTATTTATTTGTACATTTTTTTCTATTGAGCGGCATAGCTACCATAGAGCAATTGGAGCAAACTGCTTCGAGCATATGAATTTTGAGGGCGCACGAATTAGGGAAACGCAAATTTAAAAAAAGGTTATTATAATGTGTCTAAACAGTTTAACAGTTTCATTAAATGATAAAAGATGTTTAATCAATACACGTGCATACAATTTGACAATACTTAATGAACAAATACGTCTTTCGGTTTATTCTTCAGATACTTTCTAGTTTTATAATACAACTGAAAATAGATTTCCATTTTCAGTTAAAACAAATTACTTCTATACGCGAAGTTGATAAACTTGTTACGTGTAAGATTTTCTTAACGTAATACTCTGTATATTGAATTAAAATTAGATTCCGGTTTTGACGCTCTCTGCCGTTACTGGTTGTGGTTACTGACATGTTGCGGTCAAGTCATTTTAAGCTGTCAACTACCTAAAATGGCCTGTGTCGTCTGAATCTAAAGATTTAATAGAACGTCAACTGTGATGGAAATAAAATTATAAATTCATTACATATTTAAAGTAATTTACAGAGTAAGTTATTTACATCCGTTTTGTTAGAATTCTTTTGTAATTTTTTTCTGAATTTTTAGCCGTTCCGCTACGCTTTGGCCACATGTTTCGACTTAATTAATTAAGAACAAGAAAGAATGAATATCGATAAAAAATTGAAGGCCTATTATCCACACCGAAAACGAATGTTACTTCAATGCGTTGACACGATTTATATTCATACTATTTCAGGCTACTCAACGAGGAAAACGTTTTCTTCGGGGAAGTGCTGGATTGGGGGTAAGTTCTCTTTTTAATTATTATGTCGCTGTCAAAGAAGGTCACTCACAAAATTTAATTTGTTTAACATACGCAATTGCAATAGTTTTAATACCATTTAGGTATTGTCAATATCTAATTATGTGATATTGCATGCTGTAAACCTTCGTTATTTAATGGGAAATTTTCTTCACTTATCGACACCCGAGGTGTACTTCATTTATGTATTTAGAATGTATCACAAAAATTTCTGAATTATCATTACTAATCCTCGACGTTACTGAATTATACTTGTTAATACTCTACATTGTTAAATGATATTTATTAATATTCTACGTTACCGAATTATACTTGTTAATACTCTACATTGTTGAATTATCCCTATTAATATTCTACGTTACTGAATTATAGTTGTGAATACTCCACACCATTAAATTAAAGTTATTATACCTGTTTTATCTTTTCTTTATGGTAATCCATCTTTCTTTGTGGTTAGTTACACGAACACCAGTGCAACAAGAATTACGAACCTAGAATTCGTTACAGGCTTGAACCTTCTGTCCTGATCGAGTTAGAAGCTTTACTTATAAATCTGGCGCTCTTTAACTCTTATTTAGTTGAACCTCCCCTATCTCCGACTGTGTGAGATGGCTATGCAAGGTTCGCAAGACCTATAAGCTTGTAACAAACTATTCTTAATTTACACCTCAGTCTCAAGTAGTTTGTTACGGTAATTTTCATTACGTACGCCTTTGTTGTTACGGTTGAAATCTTCGTTAGGTGCGCCTATGGATTTTCGACGTGAAATTAGATTCGAGTTTTGACACGCGCTAACTATGCTTTGCGCATTAGATGTCAATTGATAGAAAGTCGTGACATGTGAAATATGTAAATGGCCTGTAACTAGTAAAAAGATTAATATATCCGTTACCATCGGGGAAATAATGGGAAACCATTTATAATTATTTAATTTCCTAGTTTCGTTACGACGTTACGGGGTAAGCTAAAGCCATCTTTTAATATAAACTCGTTTGTAACTCGTTTTCCTTTTGACAGCCATTTTGCGTACCTTCCTGTTCTAAATGTTAGATTCTCGATACATGGATATCGTAACTATTATTAACTAAGGCATCACGTTGCCGGACTCGAGCGCTAGCAGAAGGCAATTTCACGCCTTGCAATTGGGGTCTTCGAAGGCGTTCTGGGCCAACTTATACTACACGTGGATGACACGACGTTAATCATATTAATAATTACCTATTTTCGATTCTCACTACATACAGTAATCGATACACGTTTTATTTACTTTTGAGATATATTTCATGAATTATTTAATATAAAATTGTTTTTAGCTAAACGATCTTTGTGAGTTGGGGAGTGTGACACGATTCGTATTAACCTTTTATTGCAGGCCACTGAAGAAGAAAAACGTTTTTCTTCCGGCAAGTGGGTACTGGAGTTCGGTGAGTGCTTTGAATTTACTTTACATATCGTGGTCACGTGCAATTACTCACGAACTGTGGGATTTCAATTTAACGTTAATAACTAAGTATAACGCGTAGCTACCATTAAGGTATTTAACTTCAATGAAATAAATGTTTCGCATATTGTATGTAGTAGAAAAATATATACCTCGGTTGTTTATAATTATGTGTGGTGGGTTGCCGATGTTGTAGGCATCGAAATCTTACTTTTTCTTGTTGCTAAAATTCTCTAAATTGAATATTCTGAATGCAAACGTTAATACCGTTATAATTATTTAATGTAACTTTTTCTAGTCTTTAATAACTCCAACTGTGGGGTGTAATGACTGTTACTTAATACAAATTCAACTGTGATAACTGTTATTGATAGACTGAGGGCGATTAAAGTTGTTAATTCTTTTTTTTGTGTGCTTATTTTTTTCTCCTACGAACCAGTTAGAGCTACTCGAACAGCTGAGTAGAAGGATTACGAATCTTCGAATTGTTACAAGTTCTACCCCATTCTGTTGTGAGCCGACAGGAGTATGACTATGGGATAGGCTCTGGCGCCCTGAAACATCTTTTATACCTATATATATATTTTTTTGAACCTACCCCCTCTTCGACTATTGAGAGTTTGGCCGTGCAAGGTTCGTAATACCGAAAAACTTGTAACAAATTTGGCGAGCCCAACTGTTTGGGGCCTTGATTATCTCATTTCGAATTTCTCATTTCACTACATTACTTTTAGCTATTTTCTTTAATTGTGATTAGCGTAGGATTAACTTATACTGTGGAATTTCCCTCGACTTAGTGTGTAACAAATTGGCAACCCGACTTTTCGATTCTTTTTTCCGAATTTCCCATTCGTTATAATTCTTTCTGCTGTTTAGATTTTTTTCTCTAATTAGTATAGAATTACTAGCAGGAATAGGTAATTTATATTATTGACTTTCCCCTGATTTAGTGTGTGCGATCACCATTTTTCTAGATTTATTGATTCTTTTATTTTCCCTTAGTCTCCCGTGGGTTCGAGTTACTCTGCTTTGTGCACATAGTTATTGCTGCTAGACTTGACGTCTGAGTTACTTCGCTACCGTGTAATTTTTTTTTTCTTCTCTCTCTTTGGACTGCGGGTTGACTTGATAGTAGTAATTGGCTTAGGTTCTTGTAAGTATACGGGTGTTAGGAAGTCAGGATTTTTTTTTGGATTAACTTGACTACGTCAGTTAATTTTTTCTTATTACTTGTAGTGTTATTAGGGTTTAGTCGTACAGTTTTACGTCACGATTAGGTTAGTTTCTTGGAGTTTTGTCGTAGTTTTGGGAAACGTGATTGGAACTGTACCACTATTTGATTTTTGACTTTTATTTTTTTCTCTGGTTCATTAGGAAAACTCGTCACTAAAATGGCTACTTGGCGATTAGAAGTGAATCGACTTAGGAAGCAGGAGCTTCAATATGAATTAGTTTCTCGTGGGTTTGATCCTACAGTAGTCGTTTCTACATTAAGGGGTGCGGTACGTAGTGCTTTACAGTTGGAAAAAGAAGCATCTTTTCGTATGGATACTGTTACTTCAGTTTTTGAGGATGATAAGTTAGCTGTTGAACAAGCTATTGGGGAATTACAAACGCTACTAAGCGAATTCGATGGGAATTTTTCTTCGACTATTTTCAAACGAGCTAGTACCTTGTGGGTACACATTCATCGTCGTTGTGTAAAGATGTCACCTGATGGAGAAGATGAAGAAAAATTACATCGTCAATTTGGACTTACGCTACAAACCCTTCGTAATGAATTCACGGCTAAAGGGAAAAAGGCTACTAGAACTACATCGGTTTCTTTTGCTAATTTACCTTCGTCTAGTCCTAAACAGGCGGCGGTAGAATCACTACTTTAGGATGAAGAACCACCTCTTCTTACTTCTTCCGATTCCGATGCTGAAATGGATGTATCTGTTCCGACTACTTCTGCTCTTTCAAAGACTACTGTTACTAATGTGTCACTAGCTAAGTGGAACTTAACTTTTTCGGGTGAGGGTTCGTTTTCACTCACCGAATTCTTGATGCGAGTTGATGAGTTGTGTTTGTCGCGTGGTGTCTCACCACAAAATTTGTTTAATTCGGCTGCTGAAATTTTAACTGGGAAGGCTTTGTGTTTGTTTAGAGTAAATCGAGATTCTTTACGTTCTTGGCAAGATGTAGTTACTTTGTTAAAATCAGAATTCTTACCACCTGATTACGACGATCGTTTATGGGATGAGATTCGAAGTCGAACTATGGGACCTCAAGAATCGATCGGCATGTATGTGACGATGATGCGCAGTCTCTTCCAACGTTTATCGTTGCCCGCTTCGGAAGAAACTCAGCTCAAGACGATACGACGCAATTTAACACCATACTACCAATCTGCCTTAGGTTTAGCACAGATTTCTACTTTGACCCAGTTGATCGACTATGGCAAGCGGTTGGAGTTAACAAAAATTTCAGTGGACAACTATAAACCACCTCCTTCGCGGCGTACCACTCGACTTTTGGAACCTGCTTTGGCTTATGTTAGCGACACCTCAGTTTCTTCGATTGCTTCTACTTCTAAGAATCGTTCAGTACGATTCGAAGAAAATAATACTAATTCTAATTCTTCTAGACGTGGTTTTCTTAATTCTTCTCGCGTTACTTGTTGGAATTGTCGTCAGATAGGACATGTCTCTCCGAATTGTGACAAACCTCCTACTCTTCACTGTTATGGATGTGGACAGGCAGGAGTTAGTCGTCGCAACTGCACTAAGTGCAATACTGTTTCGGGAAACTAGGACACGAGTCTACGGACCGAGTCGTAGATTCTACGTTATCTTTAATCTCGGATTCTATCTTCGACTTGCCTGACAAACAACGTATTCTTTTGGACTTTATATTTGCCAGTGTTCGTGATGATGAGCGTCCTTATCTTAAGGTTAATGTATTAGGTCTCTCTTTCTTTGGTCTTTTGGATACCGGTGCTTCTCGAACCATTTTGGGTGGTCCGGGATGGCAACTTCTTCAGTCTTTGAATATTCGTCTTTCCCCTTCTTCTGTGTCTTCATGTAATTTAGCTAATGACGTTAAGTGTACCGTATTGGGATCAGTTCTTCTACCATTTTCTTTAGAGGGTAAAGTAAAAACGCTTAATACCTTGGTTATTCCAGAAGTTTCACAACAATTGATTTTAGGCATTGATTTCTGGAAAGCTATGAATTTTATACCTGATTTTCGGCAGGGACTGTGGAATTTTAATGCTAACCTTCCTTCGATTGATACTGTCTCTTCGGATTCTATTGGGGCTATCTCAGAACTACTTCCATATCAACAACAACTCTTAGACAACGTTGTTGCGGACTCTTTTTCGAAACAATCCTCAGGACTTGGTCACACCTCTCTCGTTCAGCACCAGATACGTACGACTGCTGAACCCATCAAACAGCGTTATTATCCGCTATCACCAGCGTTACAGAAGGTTGCTAATGAGGAGTTGGACTCGATGCTGAGTATGGGTGTGGTGGAGCCATCAAGTAGTCCGTGGTCGAATCCAATTGTCTTAGTGAGGAAGAAGGATAATACTTATCGGTTCTGTGTCGATTTTCGAAAGGTGAATCAGGTAACTCAAAAAGATGCGTACCCATTACCGTATATTACCTCTATTCTAGATCGATTGAGAGATGCTAGATTTTTGTCCAGTTTGGATATTCGGTCTGCTTACTGGCAGATTCCGCTGTCAGAAGACTCCAAAGCTGTGACTGCTTTTACTGTTCCTTCTCGTGGTCTTTTTCAGTTCACGCGCATGCCATTCGGTCTGCATAATGCGCCTGCTACTTTTCAGAGATTGATTGATAGGGTGTTGGGTGTAGATTTGGAACCTTATTGCTTCGCTTACCTTGACGACATTATCATCGCTACTCCAACGTTCGATGAACATATTCGAGTACTAGAAAAGGTGTTAGAACGTTTAATTTCTGCTGGACTTACCTTACGGCGAGACAAATGTAACTTTTGTTTGTCTGAATTGAAGTACCTCGGATACGTAGTCAACAAGAATGGTCTGTTGGTAGACCCGGACAAGGTAACAGCGATACTCAATATTCCTACTCCTTCGAATGTCACTGATATCAGACGATTTATTGGTATGACTAGTTGGTACCGTCGTTTCATTCCTAATTTTTCTTCTCTTACTTCTCCACTGTCGGCTCTTACTCGTAAAAATGTTTCTTTTGTTTGGACAGAGGAATGTCAGGTCGCTTTTGATTCTCTTAAAAACAGCTTGGTTGCTGCTCCTATTTTGTCGTGTCCTGATTTTTCGCTTCCTTTTGTGGTACAGACTGATGCTTCGGACTTTGGTTTAGGTGCTGTGTTGAGTCAAACTACTGCGGATGGTGAAAAGGTTGTTAGTTATCTTAGTAGATCGCTCACGAAGGCGGAGCGACATTATTCGACTACTGAGAAAGAATGTCTGGCTGTGTTATGGGCTATAGAGAAGTTCCGTCCGTATGTGGAAGGATCTCATTTCACAGTAATAACTGATCATCATTCGTTGTTGTGGTTGAACCGTTTACAGAGTCCTTCAGGACGATTGGCTCGGTGGTCTATTAGGCTACAGCAATATGATTTCTCAATAATCCATCGAAAAGGGAAAGATCATGTCGTTCCTGATGCACTGTCTCGCTCAGTTCCTGTATTAGAAACTATCTATCTGTCTGAAATTTCTTCTATTTTGCTTAATTTGCCGACTCTTGATCCTTGGTATAATAATCTTCTTAAACGTGTCTTGGATGCTCCTCATAAGTTTCTGAAATGGTCTGTTAGAGATAACGTTCTTTATCGTCGTGTTGTTACTTCTTTCTCTTCTGATTCTGCGGATGATTGGAAAATAGTGGTTCCTACGGAACAACGTTCGGAAATGATTCGTAACCATCATGATCCTCCGGTTGCTGGACACTGTGGTGTTTCGAAAACTACTGCAAGGATTTTACAACGATATTATTGGCCCTGCTTACGTGCCGATGTTGCTCGTTATATTCGGCGTTGTCGGGTGTGTGCAGCACACAAGGTGGAACAAGTGGCTCCTCCTGGTGTATTCGCTCCTCGCGCTAAGCCAACACATCCTTGGCAAGTTCTTTGTTGTGATATCGTGGGTCCTCTGCCTCGCTCTTCGAAAGGCCATAGTTATGTTTTAGTAATCGCTGACTATTTTACTAAGTTTCCGTTGTTCTTTCCATTACGTTCAGCTCTTGCTTCCTCTATTTGTAAAATCATCGAAGAACATATCTTCCTTCTTTTTGGTGCTCCTCAATACCTTATTACAGACAATGGTGTACAGTTTCGGAGTAAAGAATTTAATAAACTTTGCGCTACTTATGGGACAACGATACTCTTTACAGCTAAATACCATCCTAGAGCTAATCCCGCAGAACGAATAAATCGTGTCTTAAAAACCATGATCTCTTCTTATGTTAAAGAAAACCATAGACATTGGGATGTAAATCTCTCGAAGATTGGTTGCGCCATTCGTACTGCGAAACACGAGGTCATTGACTGTACTCCTTTCTTTGCAATGTTCGGACGTGAACACGTTATCTCTGGAAATTTCTTTGGTCCTTCTTCTTCTTCCGATGTTGTTTTCTCTGAATCCAAGGTTACTCACTCAGTGTCTCATTATGAAGCTATTCGTACGCACATCTTGAAGAAACTTTCTAAAGCGTACACAAAGACACATCATAGATATAATCTTCGCCGTCGACACGTGCGATATAAAATTGGGGATTCGGTATGGCGACGTAACTATACTCTTTCGGACGCCACTAGGCATTTTAATGCCAAGTTAGCTCCTAAGTTCCTGGGACCTTTTATTATTAAAGCGGTCAAATCTCCTTGGACATATGAGTTAGTCACCACTACTGGACAATCGATGGGTGTCTGGCATGTTAAAGATCTTAAACCAGATCAAGGCTCTTCGGATTCCGATTCGAATGAGACTACACCCCAGGTAAATCGTCGATCGGTCAACGTGTCGTTATTGTATCCTCGTCGGCGTAAGCGGCGTAAATTACGTGCTAGAGTATCTATTGCTTCTCTGGATGACTAATCTTGCTTTCGACTTATTACTATTTTCTTCGGTTCTTTTGAATTCTACCATTAGTGTTAGGCAAATGTATTGTTCTCGGTGTTAGTGTCTATTAGGTCTACGTAGATTCATAGTGGAAAACTATGGTTGGGGGTCACTCTAGTCTTTGGCTTGGGGTTTAGTGACTGATCGGACTGCTGGTTCATTTCTTTACTCGGTCAGGGTAATACGACTTAGTCGACTGTAACCAGAGTTCTTTCTGATGATATTCCTTCGTTGGCTTTAGTTTGGTGTTGGGTGGTCTTTGTCAGACCTCTCCAAAATTTTGGTTTATTATTCTTTTTGGGGTTTAGTATTTTGGGGACTTTTTAGTTAGTTCGCCTAAGAAGGGCTACCCGTAGAGGGTTATTATTATTTTGGGTTTCGTTCTATTTTTGGGGAAGGATATCATACCGTCTTTTGACGACTTAACAGCACTATATCTCCATCCAAGTCTAGTGTGAGTGAGTTCGTCACACTATGTCTCGACGTTTTGGATTTCTTGGTCATGTTTACTTGTTTTCTTACTGCGTTTGGGCGGCTGGTTGGGCAGTAGGGTAAGGTCACTCGGGGTCGGCTATCTAGGGAGAGATAGTCGAGCCGTACACTCCATCGTACTCTCTTTTCTCCTTCTGTCTTCCTGTCTTTCTTTCTCTTCTTTCGATCTGTCTCCATGAGTGGGGGGGCGCCTGTTGTGGGAACCTGACGGCTATGCGTCCGGGAAGGTTGGCTGTCTCCGACCCGGTAGCCCCAAGCTCTGGACCAGGCGTTATACCTTTCGGGGGCCGTACGGCGGACTTGGTGGAGCTTGGCGGGGGTGGTCAATTCTTCTTAACCGGCGCATAGGATGTTGCGGTTGTACAGCAGGCACCGCTTCCGGCTACAGTCACGCAATTGCGGGCTGTAGTCCTTTATATTTGGATTTTTGGGCAAAATTATGGGATGCTTCATTTCTTTCTTCCTTTATCTACTTTCAGGGTGGGGGGCTTTCCTGGGTCTTGTTCCCTCTGGTCGCGGATCAGAATCCATCCGGGGTGGGAGGAAGACTATGGTGGGCAAGCGAGTACTGGTTGCGGTGACGCGCGCTTGTGTGGACTAACGTTGGGGGGCCCAACGACGCGCTTTAACATCTGTCGCGAGGGCTTGAGGTGGGATTAAGACTTCGACGCCACACAATCGTCCGGCACTTCAACGAGGAAACCTTAGTCTGCGATAGGATTCCTAGGGTGTCCTAGTCTCGGGATTATGGGTACCGTTCCTTTTCCTTTTTCCTATGATACCTTAGTCCTTTTCCTGAGGGGCTTCCTAGGGGTTTATAGTCAGGGTTGGATTTGTATTCAAGGGTTGGGGTTTCAAGGGATTTTAGGGCGTTGTCCTTGACCGTGGTCTAAACTTCTTTTCTTTCCTATCATTCTTCTTTTTCTCTCGGTTTGTTTGGTGTTGTTGATCAGTAAGGTCTATGGGACTGCGTTGCTTTCTGGCTTTTTAGCGTAACGACTGTTGTCGACTCTCAACGAGTACCTGTGCTGATACTTCTATTCTGTTAGTTGAGTTTCTGGTTCTTTGAAGTATCATTCCGCTTCATGCGACTTTTGGACACATCTGGTTGATGATGCTTAGTACACCGAGAAAATATCTTTCGTCTACGTTTCTTCTGGGGTTGGGCGTTATTGTGTTTCGGGGTTGGTTTTGGATTTTAGGGTTCTGTCCTTGGCGTATGCCTAAATTTCTGTCTTCATTTTAGCTTTGTTTTCGTTATTCTCGCTCCACGCTTTTATCTTGCTGGGGGGGAATCTGTTACGGTAATTTTCATTACGTACGCCTTTGTTGTTACGGTTGAAATCTTCGTTAGGTGCGCCTATGGATTTTCGACGTGAAATTAGATTCGAGTTTTGACACGCGCTAACTATGCTTTGCGCATTAGATGTCAATTGATAGAAAGTCGTGACATGTGAAATATGTAAATGGCCTGTAACTAGTAAAAAGATTAATATATCCGTTACCATCGGGGAAATAATGGGAAACCATTTATAATTATTTAATTTCCTAGTTTCGTTACGACGTTACGGGGTAAGCTAAAGCCATCTTTTAATATAAACTCGTTTGTAACTCGTTTTCCTTTTGACAGCCATTTTGCGTACCTTCCTGTTCTAAATGTTAGATTCTCGATACATGGATATCGTAACTATTATTAACTAAGGCATCACGTTGCCGGACTCGAGCGCTAGCAGAAGGCAATTTCACGCCTTGCAATTGGGGTCTTCGAAGGCGTTCTGGGCCAACTTATACTACACGTGGATGACACGACGTTAATCATATTAATAATTACCTATTTTCGATTCTCACTACATACAGTAATCGATACACGTTTTATTTACTTTTGAGATATATTTCATGAATTATTTAATATAAAATTGTTTTTAGCTAAACGATCTTTGTGAGTTGGGGAGTGTGACACGATTCGTATTAACCTTTTATTGCAGGCCACTGAAGAAGAAAAACGTTTTTCTTCCGGCAAGTGGGTACTGGAGTTCGGTGAGTGCTTTGAATTTACTTTACATATCGTGGTCACGTGCAATTACTCACGAACTGTGGGATTTCAATTTAACGTTAATAACTAAGTATAACGCGTAGCTACCATTAGGGTATTTAACTTCAATGAAATAAATGTTTCGCATATTGTATGTAGTAGAAAAATATATACCTCGGTTGTTTATAATTATGTGTGGTGGGTTGCCGATGTTGTAGGCATCGAAATCTTACTTTTTCTTGTTGCTAAAATTCTCTAAATTGAATATTCTGAATGCAAACGTTAATACCGTTATAATTATTTAATGTAACTTTTTCTAGTCTTTAATAACTCCAACTGTGGGGTGTAATGACTGTTACTTAATACAAATTCAACTGTGATAACTGTTATTGATAGACTGAGGGCGATTAAAGTTGTTAATTCTTTTTGTGTGCTTATTTTTTTCTCCTACGAACCAGTTAGAGCTACTCGAACAGCTGAGTAGAAGGATTACGAATCTTCGAATTGTTACAAGTTCTACCCCATTCTGTTGTGAGCCGACAGGAGTATGACTATGGGATAGGCTCTGGCGCCCTGAAACATCTTTTATACCTATATATATATTTTTTTTGAACCTACCCCCTCTTCGACTATTGAGAGTTTGGCCGTGCAAGGTTCGTAATACCGAAAAACTTGTAACAAGTTTCTCCGATATTATTACAACATGTCTAATTTTTTAACTTTATCGGTTATCAGCAACAGCAAAGCGAAGCCTTTCAAAGCTTAAATTAATCAAAATATATTTGAGAAGCAGCATGTCTCAATACCGTCTTTGCTCTCTGGCCACAATTTCCATTGAAAAAACAATAACTGGTCAACTTGATATGGATAAATTAATTGACCCATTTGCGATAGAAAAATCAAAAAAAAAAATTTTTAGGTGTATAAATTTTTTAATGTAGGTAGTTTATAACATCATTAATTTAATGTTAGGTACTGTTTGAATGTCATATATTAAATGAATTGTCATTAAATAATGTTTAAAATTGAGATAAAAAGGTAAAGATTAGAAAACATAATATTTTGCTGGAAGTCTTGGCCGAAAAAAGGGGCGCACAAATTTTAATTGCACTAGGGCGCTGAATATGTAGCTACGCCACTGTTTTTATTTTGCAAAAATGTTTGTTTATTTTATTAAATCTGTTACTTTTAAAACTTCAAACAATTAATCAATCGCATACTTCCGTTTTGTTTTAAATCTTTGCAAAGTCGTTACTAAAAATAAATATAAATAATAATATTATTTAAATGAATAAAACACAACGTTAAATTAAGATGCAATTAGACTACAAAGACCTTATAAAACTAGTAATAAATGTTAACGTAAAGCAAATTCTCTCTCTTCGAGTTGTATGTATATTTAGGTTTTCTTTCTTTTGCATTAAAGAGAAACAGAAATTAACCATATCATAAAGTTGAATAAATGGCTATGTATTGACTTCTAATATAACTACTTTAATAGTTTGTGGTTGTTAATAGTTATATGAAACTGTCTATAATTCCCTAGTTAAGCTTTGCTATTTATTGATAGCTATTAATGTATGCACATTTAATACGCTCTTTATTTCAAATTCCCTTCTATACTACAATAAATCTGCCTTTGGAAATTACCGTGCAATTTCAATAACAATGTCTACTGTATCGATTACGTCAATTCAATAGTATTGAGCTGCAGGCTGACAGTAAATTAGTAGCACATACGTATTTGTTACATCAAATAGTCAATTTTGGTGCAATATTCGTGTCACAAAAAGAAATATTTTAATGGATGATACCTACATACATTTAAGTCTCGGACAGTATAAATGTCTACAAAATATACTTTAAGATATATTGTGATAGGTGTTGAAAAACACAGGAAGAACTTGTCATCAAAATATTCAAATATATTATACAAGCGAAATAGCGAGTGAAAGGATGGGTGACATTTGAAAATACTATAAATCACGATGATACCAGAATACGAATACGAGAATGGATTACGGTTTTTGAATGCGGTATTGTTATTGTGAATGGATTCCTTGTGCACAAAGTTATATATCAAAATAGACGAGGCGTATCAAAATATTACCTTTAAAATAGACGACAAGAGGTGTTATTATAAATCACAGTCTGCTGCATCATGTTTACATTGTATCATTACTCAACGTTCCTATTACAATCTTGTACGCGGTCGTGCAACGGTCTAAACTTTTACATTCATTTCTTAGGAACAAGTTTTCAATTGTAAGTGTTAATTATTCATTACAACTTTATTGTTGTATAAAGTTATTACCTTTTGTACCTTACGCAACTGACAAAAATTTCTTAATCACATTTTTAATAAATTATAGAATTTTTCGAAACGATTTCAGCTGAAAGGTGTCCTTACCTTAAACAGAAAGTACAATAAAGGAAATATATACATATAGTTTTCATGAGATGTTAAAACAGATATGAATGATTAATAGGTCAAGATTTTGCTTCTACTTTATCTAAAACATATATAAAAACAACACGTTGATAAATTAAAAAAAAAAGAAACTGAAAGCATTGAATACGTTTAATTATTTATTAAGTACTAGTAATTTTCAAAATAATTTGTATATTAACAATGTTATTTAATACAAATTTTTGATAAATAATTTACCGCCTGTTTAAAGTATATTGAAAATACTAAAGTTTGAACGTATTCAGTATAATTTGTAACGGGAATTAAAAATATGTAAAAATCATTTCAAATCTATTTTTAGTTTCAATTTTTTTTAACTTAGTTTTATTAACAAATTTAATTTAAAATGTAGGTAAATATATAAACTAACAATCCTATTATGGTAAACAAATAGTGTACCAATGTGCTTTGATTTTTTTGTAAAACATTAAACTTGTTCGTACTTTTAATATTATTAAACACATTTTCACTTAGATTTGAGAATTCATCCTACCTAGCAATAAATATTAAATTAAAACATACAAAAAAAAATTTTTAACTATTGATCTCTTCTAAAGTCACATGAAAACTACTAGAATTATGCCATCAGTAGCCGGAAGCTCACTAAAAAATCTTTGAAAAAGTTCAACAATTTTTTTAAGCACTTTTCCCGGAACTATGCTTTGATTTAGTATTTTATGATATTTACTGTGACATTTGACTTGCAATTAGTAATTTTATGAAACAACTATAATAAAATTAACTACTTTTGTTTTTAACAAACTTTAAATTTTATAATTTAAACTAGTCTGTTGATTTGAAAGTACGTTTTAAAGATAAATTGAAAACATTTCATTTATAGTTGTGGTTTTGAATTTTTATTTGGTAAACACAATAAAATTCATCAAACGTATTTAAAGGATGCTTGTGTTTCAAAATTAATTAAGTTAAAAAAACTATACCTTATGGAACTATAATTCCAGTTTATTACATTTTTTTAACATAAATTTTAGTTTTCTAATATACGACACTCATCACTCGTTTAGGCATCTTTTCACTAAAATATTTATTTTTTTGTTAATTTAAAATTAAAATCATTTTAATAAGAAAAAATAATTGATCACAGCAAACGGACGAGGCTACCAAATTTTTTTAAATATTTAAGTGGAACGTGTTTTAAGAATAAATAATTATTGAAAATTTGTTTTAATGGTTTTTGCAGCAATTTTTTTTCTTCTTATTTATTTGTTAGTGTTTTTTCAAATGACATTGCTTCAAAATGTAATTAAACTTGCATGAATCGTTTAAAGTATTAAATACATAATTAAAATACTTTAATTAATTAGTACGAATAAACATATTACCACTGACTAATCATATAAGACTTGTAACCGGACTAGTTGGGGTCTAACAGGGATAGATGGCGAGGGGTCAACAAAGTCGCAATGGTACTTACAGTAGCGTACAATATACTAATATACTTGGCACTTCTAATAGCAGCGCATAATTCGAAAATGAATGACATTCGACTTAATATTACGCTCAAGGTCGTCTAGTATTTACGCATACTTTTATATAGGTCAGCGCTTATCACTACCTTTATCCCAGTAATGACAATTAATACGTGCACACTCATAGAGTTTACAGATAAAAATAACTTGAGATTGTAAATGCACGTAATTGTTTAATTAAATTGTGTAACTAATCGATTGAGTTCGGGTTTTGTGTAGTAAATTTCTTATTTAAATACCTACAAAATTGTTTTATTAATTCTTAAAATATTTACTAAAATGAACTCAAAATTAGGATTGGTCGTTTCATTATTCTATAAATCTGGTTGAAAAAAAACAAAGCAAAAAAATTGTTTCAAAGTTTTACGAGTATACCCACATCAGTAACTATGTCGAGAGTAGGTGGTTTGTGCACTGTCGTTTTTTTAAAATATGTAAAAAAGTTTAGAGGGTAGTAAGCAAGAACAGATATTACAGTCTTTGTACTCATATTATTTCTGATTTGCACTACCTGCCTGTTAGTATGTATCGTAATAATTTCGTCAACATACAAAATATATAATTACGAAATTAGGTTTTTTGAAATCGTGTAAAGAAAAAAAAATATCCTAAAACTAATAAACGTTTAATGCAATCTAAAACATTTGGCTTAATATGTTTATTTTAGCTAGGCTGTATCAAAGAGCCTCAGCTCTTGCGGATGTATTCCTTCATATTAAAAATTCCAAAAATCAATAAGCGTTTTAGCACCTAAGTATTTTAACTAATCGCCAAATAGTATCAAGATGTCAAACGATTTAAAAGTAAAGTAAAACTGTTAACGTCCTTAGTTTTTAGTTTACTATTTGATTTTCAGTTTTAGATTAAAAATGTAAGCTTTATGATGTAAATTTGAAATTTAGTACTCACATTGTACATAAAAAGTTTTTTTCATTTTTGATTTATATAGTTAGAAATATATAATTGTTAGTTATTGAAGAACAGCGGAAAGAAAAAGTGTGTTTTGTTTTATGTGCAATGTAATTCGTAAAAGGTTTATGTTTACAAATGATTGTGAGGCAGAACGTGTCTTATCGCTTTGAACAAACGATATGCGCGAACAGCTATTTACAAACACACGTCTACAACAGTATGAAAAAAATCAGTGCTAATTGTCAACGACGTGACGGTTATGATCTAGATAAGCAAAACACGTTAGCTATCTCTTGTGTAAAAACGCAACCAAAGGTTGAATATCTTATATGATTAGTCAATGATATTGCATATCTTAAAGTAGTATTGAATTTATCTATAAATTTTCTGAAAAAGTTTATTATTTGAATTAGTTCTTATAAGGAAACGCATTTCTTGTTGAAGTAAGTTTTACTTACTTTTACTTCCCATAAGTTGAGTTACCTATTCAGCAAGCTTTCAGATGGTCGATAGGAGCCTAGATAAAATCTCATGGGTCGCCGCTTAATCAGCTGTGCCGGAACAACTCTGTTTATTTTGGCAGGTGTTTGCGGTCTAATGTTATACAAACCAGCTCTTCCAACTCAAACTATAGCGTGGGGTTAAGAGCCAACAGTGAAAAAGACGATGCCCGTTGTTGTTCTGCTGACTTTGGTAAACAGACAAGGCAGCTAATCGGGGATTCTGTTTCAGTTCAAACGGCAGAGACGCGTGAGCAAAATTTACCGATAGCATAAGCAAAAAAGCAACGGCAACATCAGACACGTAAATGCACTAACTGCCAAACAAGAGAGTTGCAAAAACGCAAGTTTCACAACAGTAGCCTACAGGTGTCACAAAGACAACCGCCAAAGAAAAGTTGAAGGGCCAAAGAAACCCTAAAAAACGTTCAAAAAAACTTTGTCAACAATTGCTTTTGCAATAATACCAAAAGGGTCCTGAATCAGTTCTAAAAAAACCTAAAGATGGATTGACCAGCTAGAGAAAGCTTTTCCATGTTTTCAGAAATGCACACAGAAAAGGGGGTTCTTGAAAATAACGTACGCATACAAGGCAACCAATGAGTAGCTAGTCAGCATTTCAAACAAAAAGAAACTTCTGAAAAAAGATAGAAAATTTGAGATTATTTATTTTAAGAACCTTCTTGCACCCAAAAAGATTCTCAACAGGGTCTCGAGTAAAATACTAAAACCAGTTATTAGTACCAAGACTTAGTGGCTAGTTAATACTAAGCCTGCTCAAAAAAAAAAACAATACGTTTTGGTTCTCGAATTCTTCGAGCGCTGGTCAATTCATCAAAGAACAGAGAAACCCTATTCACGAAGCAATGATGTGAATCTAAAACCAGAAGGAACGCAGTGACTGTAAATTTAATGCTAACAGTTGTGCAGATAAACATACATACATCACTGCAAGGCAGTCTTAGCGGGCGTTAGTGCTTATTTTGTGACACACAATATTGATATCGTCTTTGTTCAGAAGCCGTGGATTCACAAAAATATAATAAAAGGGCTAAACTGTTTTGATAAATGGCTACTTACAGCCTAATTTTTTTACTAAACTTAATCCCATTTATGTTTTACAGACCTGACAACGTGATCAAAATTGTGGTATGTATTGAATGAACTTTTTTTATCCGATTATTGATAGATTCGATTCAACATTGAATCAGACGACAAACTCGTAATAGAATACAGTAATCAAAGAAAAACCGAGTTTGAGTTATTCAACGAATTACTTGAACTAACGACGAACAGTATTGTTCATTTAATAAAATTTGCGTTTAACGCCGTTTATCCAAAAACAGTCAAACAAACCTCCAACTTGATGGAACAGAAAGTTTGACAATGCAAAGGCACGCACTAGCAAACTATTTAATACAGTCATAAATACCAAAGACTAGAGTGAATACAGAACCAACCTTACGGCATACAACAATCCCATTAAAAAGACAAAGATATATTCTTAAAAACTGCGGACATGGTTGAAGGTACACTGCAGGAATTACTGCAGAAACATCTTTCAGGTTTATCGTTAACTGAAGTTTCTAAGACTTAGTGGTGCCAAATAAACGTGCACCCGAAAGAAACTAGAATTTAGCGAAGTAAATATTGAAGCAAGGGTGGGGAATCAATACATGTAAACCCTTTCAGTTTCCAGAAGCTGGCAGAATTTATTTCATCGTGCTGCAAAAAAAATAGCTTAGCACTTTCGTACATACTTAACAGCTGGTGAATTGTCAAGGTGGTGTTTATATCAAAGCTGGAAAGACCTACTTACGCTCAGAAAAATTCTAAACATTGATAATTATTTATTTAAAATTACTTAAAGAATCTTACAAGCTAGCTGTTTATAAAAAGACTTCACACTCCGACTGCGTATTTTGTACGGTGGTACTGTAGTAGCAAATGTGAATGGCTGGTGTTCACATGCGGAGTGCAGTCGTCCTTGCCTCATCATGGACACCCTACTACAAAAACTAGAAGACGTCGAAAATTTGTGTAAAACAGAAAGACTATTTATGAACTAATTTAGACGACAATCTTACTACTTACAATGTACGGAGCTGCGCTCCCGATGACAAAAGAAGCCAAATATCTGAGATTTACTCTTATTACCAAACTGACTTTCAACGCTCATCTTGAGAACGTCACATCAAAAATCATTAAGGTTCTTAATGCAACCAAAAGAATAATCGGTCACACATGAAGATAAAATGCATAATAACCAAATAGTTACGGACTGTGGTGACAAAACGTTTGGATGGAGTAGGAAAACCAACCTAAAAAACGCCGTTTTCAAGCTGAGCAAAGTACAGAGAAAAGCATGTCTGCTGATAACAGAAGCAATAAAAACTACGCTCACAGAAGCGATGAAAGCACTATATTTACTTCTACCATTACAATTCGTTGTAATAATGGAAGCAAAACAAGCAACATATAAGTTGCAGATAAATGAACATACGCCAATTATCAAAACCTACAAACCGGGTATATACAACGTACTGAGTGAAGCAACAGTCCTAACTTAAGATCCAATTGATTACAACATGCATAAAAAGTCTGGAAAGATTGGTAACTCGCTAACACATGCAGCTAATCTACATACCAAGGTACCAGAGTGTAAATGAAAACTTAATTACCCACGCGCTAGCTAAATAGGATACAACAGAAACTTATATCGGTCTGGAACCCGCCTGTAGAATTTTTACGATACCGAAAAAAAAATAATCCGTAGCAAACTATCAGCAAAACATAGCAAAGTGTGAACACAAAACTCTTCTTTAAAGCGTCAGAATTACATTTAGACTGCAGTATCAAGCTTGAGTCGACGAGGCTTAAGAAATTTTACAGGCCTAATAACAGGGCACTATGGCCTTAACATACATATGCATAAAATAGGACTGCAAAATAGCCCTTTATACCGTGGATGCTTAAAGGACGACAAGAGTTTGCAGCATTTCCTGTGTAAATTCACAGCATATTAATTGCAACGCACAATCCTTGGCAAGCTAACCGATAATGAGTTAAAAAACCTTTGGAATAAACAAGCTTCTGTACTTCATAGAAACAACTGAACGGCTAGAGGATAAATATCAGTGGTGCACAATAAAACCAAGAGGGCTGTAGTGCAGGGACGCCAAACGATGCACTTCTTAGAAGAAAAAAAAGTTTTAATTATTAACTCAATATCTAAAAGAAGATTGCAGCAGTACATTCTACCAGATATAGAAGTTATCATTAAGGCAATTTTAGGAGATGTTGAGGTAGTCGTAGTATTTCACGCAGCAAATTTATGTGTTGAAGGCAAAAACAGTAATAAAATTATATTTGTTGTAGATTTTGCAGTAACTAATCATTATGTACAAAAACGATCGGAATCATGCAATCATAAGAAAATCATGTATCAGTTATACACAATGCAAATCCCAGTAAACACGAATTGAAACTGTTACAGTCACAAGATTAAAACAATTGTTTCATTACGTTGTTTCGTCTTAGTTTCATTTTTATTTCATTTACATGTAACTGACAGTGAATAAATTGAAAGATTTTTTGCAATCATTTTAAATCGTTTAGGTACTTGTAATTTCTTTCTAATAATCAGCAATCGCTTAAAAACTGATTTGATAAAACCGAATATTTTTTGAATAACTAGAATTGTTTGAAGATCGATTAAATAAGATTGAATCATTTTCAAAGCAGTGGAACCGTTTTACTAAATACGAATATTTCGTGATTAGTCAGCATTAGTCGTTGCTATCCTTTTGATTAGTGTCGTCAACGCTTGCGCTACAAATTGATATTTTTTTCACTTGTTCGGTTGTAGTTTGATAAGTGATGCTGTGTGTACAATTACGAAATGGAACAGTGAACGGTAAGTTGAAACACTTTATTCTCATCCATAAATGTACTATCGTAATTTCTGTTTTGTATGTATCATGTTTCAATTTGTATAAAAAAGAATGAAAATTAACACAAATAGCGACGTTAAGCTAGATTATTTGGTAAATCTGATGATACATACTTTCGGATCAATTAAGGTTCCAGTGTCATTAATTACAGTTCAATTCTTTAAGTTTTCTATAGGATTATGTACAGCTAAAAGTATTCACAGTGTTTTTATAAATTTCTTTTGATTACTAAAGTGATATTTATATTAAGTTTGTTTTTTTTGGTTAAAAAATATAATTAATTTTGTGTAACTCCATGATTATATATATATATATATATATATATATATATATATATATATATATATATATATATATAAATGAAATATTTATTTCTATGTTACAGATGCGGTTAAAAGTAGCTACCCAACAGTAAATAATGCAGTTTTTGACGGTTCCGTGAAAAGCCCACATAAAAAAAGTTGCAATATGTAAAAAATAATTTATAAATAATCTGGTTATTTGGAAAACCTAGAATTACTGAAACTCAATGTGATATTGTATTTAAAAATATTTATTATACAATAAAATTTGAAACGTGCATTCGAAATAAGAATTTAATTATTTCATTTTAAAACCAAAACTAATGTATTATTATATTATTGAATGAATTGTTTTAGTTCATTATTGAAACAAGAAAATCATGTATTTATTGATCATTTAGTATCAGTTCTAGAACGAATCTTTTAAAATGTAAACGGAATGCAACAGATTTGAATTTAAAATACCGAAACTATACTGATTCAAACGAGTGAAACAGCAATGGACTAGCTATTTTATTGCAATTAGGTTTCTTTTATGTTTGAAACAAGAGTGAAACATAAATTATTTGTTTTCAAACTTTTACTAAACATTATCAATTTTGTGTTTACTGAGATGTATTGTTACAAATGATAATAAAATTTGGCATCGACACTTTAGTCATAATAAAAGAAAAACGGTTAACAATTTCTCCATAAAATTTTGTACAGCCTACATAAAAAGTGAAACTGCTTACACGCCTTAAATTTATAAATAACGATATGTTGGTCACTACTTCTATTTTGTTATTGTAAAAATTTCTAATTTTATGAGACCAAAAACAGTCTTATAAAAAATGTACAAGAACTTCAGACTTAAAATAAATTAAAGTTTCAAATGTGTTTGCTTGGTGAATGGTAATGAGATTAGTACAAATTGTTTAAAAAATTTTGTGAATATTATTGGTATTAAATAGAATTCCAAGAACTGAAATAATATAATAAACAAGAAGCCGGATTCTGTTGTGTGTGGTAAAAACAATATTGCTAAGCTAAAAGTCTTTGGTTGTTATGTGTAGTGTATTGTTTTGTACTTAATAAACAATATTCATCTAAAAACGAAAAAGATAATTGTGGTAGAATAAGACGGAGGCTAATTACAAGTTGTGACTATCAAATGAAAACAGTAATAAGATCACAAGATGTTCAATGTAATAAGAATGTCATAAAGCATGGTAAAAATTAAGAAGGTACTTTACCTAAGAAGCTTAGGAGAACTCTTATAATAAAGTATGAAATAAGTTAACATTTAGAAAGATAATAATACAGAAGCTAAAACAAACAAACGAGAGCTAAATAACAAAATAGACAATTCAAGAAAAAATATTACACCATATCAAAAAGTTATAAAAATTTTAAGAAACCTAAAAATTTAAATGACTACGAAATCTTTAAAATTTGGTGTTTACGACAAGTAAATCATCAGAATAGATAAAAGTGGTAACAGATGAATTAAACTCTATTTAAAAACGACAGCAGTACAATTACTTGAAGATAATGTAGTAATTGATTGAGCTTGTTCAGTTTCTTGTGGCGAAATTAGTGTCAGGTGAAGCGGCTACTTTAGCTAATAACTTTGCCTTATTTTATGTGTATAAAAAGTACGCTACTGTATTTCTTCGCTATGTGATTTTAAACTGGTTAAGATGATCATAAGTATATTACGATTACGACAGCCTACTTGATTTAATGCGCATATAAATTTTTGGCCACAAGGAACTGAACAAGCTCTACATAAGTTTGTTTTAATTTTTTTATTCTATACGAAACTAACATTTATTGTCAAAAAATTTATTTATTTTTTTTATAGATTTTGGTTTATCGAATGTTATCGATAATTTTTATTGCACTGATACTGTATTTGTTTAAAAAAGATTAATTACGAATACAAAAAATCATGAACACGTTTATTCTTATGTAAAACTTGTTTATTTAAAAATATAAATATTTTTTAGTATTGTACTGTCACTAGAAATATAGGACAAGTAAAAATTATTGCTTAAAAGTAATCTTAAAACTTTTCTAAAATATAGCGTTAGTCGAAGTCAAATATATTTTTGTATTTCGCTTGTATTCTTATAAACTCGGCTCCGGAGAATAAGTAAAATCAAAATGCTTCTTTTATTGTATGCATAAGTAAACATAGAAAATATTTATGTTCATATTAATGCAAAATAAATATGCTCGCGTGTCCTTGTACGAAGTATATTGAATAAACGAAAAAGCGACCCCACTGCATCATCATCTGCATTTACTGCAGCTCTTCATTTTCCTACACAGCTTTGCATTCAAATAAGGCTTATTTCTATGGCTTACAAGATTATTCTTCTCTAAAAGCGCAATGAGGTAACAAATCTAAAATCGATTCGTCTTAAATTACGCTAAAGCACTTTGATATCGTATTATCCTACTAATTCCCTAACTATATCTCAGTAAGTCCTCTTAATTATATCGTTTTACTTTTAACAAAAGAAGGGTATCCATTGTTAAAAGTAAATATATTACCGATTTTACGCATACAATATAGTTGTTTTGTGTAAAATCGACATCGGATTGAATTACATTTTGCTGAATGATCGTAAATTTGCATGCCATGTCCATTTTATTCTTTGTAGTGTCGTAAACGTGACATTCGACTGTGAAGTTGATGCATTATCTCAACTTTGTTTTATTGGATCTCGATTTACTGAATAAGGCTAATATGTAAACATAGATTTGTTGCCTAACGAAACGACACTAAAAAGCTAAAGTTAACAAATTCATTGCGTACTACTTAAATTTAAATTAAAGTTTGGTGTGATCCGTAATTAATCAATGTTTATAAATTACTTTCATTACGTGTAATAGAAATTAACAGAAATTGCTCATATTGATAAAGTAGTTAATTTCAAAAAGTAAAACCGATATTTAAATAATTATTTTATGTTGTTTAAAGTGTAAGTTTTAATTTATTGATACTGCATGTTTCGTTGGTCATAACCAGCTTCATCAGCATAACTGCCTAAAGCACTAACGTTAACAATTGAAATACAAGTAAAGTGTACTAACTAAATTTAAAATTAAAATTAAAAACTGAATAATTTAATACATTTAAACTTTAGAAACAGTCTCCTCATCAAAACTAAATTAAATTTATAAAAATTAAAAATAGAGAAATTCTAATTTTAAAATAAGAAGGAAAAAAAGGATTTAAGTTTTATAAAACTGTTATTAAAATTATCTATGTTCAATTACCTTATAATATATAAAGGTTTACGAAATCTAGTTTAGAATTTCCTGTTTGACCAACATATAAACAATTTCAAAAAATATATGTAATAAAAGTTACACCATAAAACATATTAAAGATTTTTTTTGTAAATGGTGTAGTTATTTAATAGAATTTAAATGCTAGTTTTTTTTTTTTTTTTTTTTTTTTTTTTTTTTTTTTTTCTTCTTCGAACTCGCGCGGAGTGCGGACGTGTTTATGTGTGCTCTGAAAGTAGTGATTAAAATAAGTTGAAAAATTAATTAAAACTGGTAAAGCCCTAAAGGGCATTACTAGAATAAACTATAAAAAATGTCTAAAGCAGCAAGCTGTGCAAAATGTAATGCGGACTTAGTTAAAAGTGACAAAATTGTTTGTTGTGCAGGGGTTTGTGATAGAATGTATCACTACAAATGTGGTAACATTACTACCGACGAATACGGTCTATTGATGGCTAAACGTAATTTTGGTTGGTTTTGTGAACACTGTGTAGATAGAAAAAGTTACATGGCAATTATTTTGGATGGCATGAAAGCATTAAAACAACTGAAGGATGGTGTCCATAAGCAGAATGAAAAGATTGATAATGTTAATCAACAACTCATAGTAAATCAAGATAAAATAAAAAAGGACATAACTGAAATAATTGAAGAACGGTCACAACCAACATATGCCGATAAATTGAAATTAAAGAAACATGAACCAGCTATAATAATAAAACCGAAAAACGTAGAACAGAAAAGTGTGGATACAAAGAATGACATTAAGAAATGTATTGACCCTACGGATATGAATATAACCGGAATACGACCGGTAAGTAATGGTGGTATACTTATTGAATGTAAAAATAAGGATGATGTATGTAAGTTAAAAGAGAAAGCGGAAACTAAGATGGGAGAATCCTACAAAATACAATTGCCAAAGAAAAAGTTGCCAAGAATAAAAATAGTTGGATTGTCTGAAAATTTGCCACCGGAAATAATCGAGGAAAAAATCAAAATGCAGAACAATCATCTAAATTCAGAAAAATTGTCTTTAAAGGTTGTACACACAAGAGAAGGTAGAAGTTGGAAAAGTTACATAGCTTATGGGGAAGTAAATGCATACACGTATCGGGCTATAATAAAAAAAGAAAAGATAAACGGAAGTTGGGATATGCATAGTCTATGATGCTATTGAAATCAGAAGAAGCTATCGATGTGATGGATTTAACCATAAAGCCTCGGAGTGTAAAGCACAAAAAACCTGTCCAAAATGTGTTCGCTCACATGGGTTGCAAGAATGTACTGTTGATGGAGAAGAAAATCACAAATGTTCAAATTGTATTTAAATGGCCGAAAAATTAAAAATGAAATTGGACATTACCCATCCTGTCTGGAGTCAAGAATGTGCTGTATTTAAACGAAAAATAGAAATGGAAAGAAAGAAGACTGATTTTTTAAAATAAGCAAACACGGTGTGAACATATTATATTTTAATGCACAAAGCATGCTAAAACATTTCCAAGAACTAGAAATTTTAATTCAAGATAGGAAACCAAGTTTGTTATTATTAAGTGAAACTCGTGTAACTGAAGACATACAAGACTGTGAAATTAGTTTTTCAGAATATGTATTAATTCGATGTAATTCACAAACGAGAAGAACTGGAGGGGTTGTAATAGTTATAAGCAAAAAAATCCGATATACTGTAATCTCTAATTTTGCATTAGAAAATAACTATTGGTTAATATGTATCAAAATAATAGGAGGATTTCAAACAGGATACTATACAGTGGTGTATCACTCCCCAAGTGCAAGTAATGCTACTTTTATAGAACATTTTGAAAAGTGGTGTGAAGATACAATTCCGGATAACAGTCGACATATAATTATAGGGGATTTTAACATAGATGTATCCAAACAAAGTTTTTATGGGTCGAAATTAATACAAGTTATTAGAAGCTTAGGGATGAAACAAATTGTAGACGAATTTACGCGTACAACAGAAAATAGCCGTACAATAGTTGACCTAGTAATTACAAATGTAAATGAATTAAGATCTGTTGTATTAAATGAACCAAAAATAACTGACCATGATATAATAGAAATAAATTTAGGTACATTGCATAATAAGATGGATTACAAAATAAAAACAATAAATTGCTATAAAAAATATTCAAAACAAAACCTACTTAATGTACTGAGCCATCACAATTGGAATATGCAAAATCGACAGATGGATCAAATAGCAAATGACATAGTTCAAACGCTTTGTTATGCAGTAAATGACCTAATTATAAAGAAAACTATAAAAACACGAACAAATAACACTTGGTTTACAATGGACTTACGTAATCTCCGAAACGAAAGGGACAGGCTTTATAAAATTGCTAAATTAACGGGAAATGAAAATGACTGGATGCTTTACAAAAACACAAGAAATAATTTTAGTAACAAAATTAAGATAAGCAAAAATAAATATTACGTAAATAAAATACAACTAATAGCGGACAACCTCAAAATATGTGGAGAATTATCAAACATTTAATCAATGGAAAAGAAAATGAACCAAAAATATAATATTTGACGAAGTAGAAATTGGTAACTTAGAAGAAATATCAAATAAATTTAACGAATATTTTGTAAGCAGCATTATGCAAATAAATAATAGTATAATCCAGCCCCCAGCAAACTTCAAAGAGGCCCCAATATTAAAACCAATCATTAATTTCAAATTTAAGCAAGTTAATTTATCGGATCTGAAGAAAATCATAAGTAATATTAAGAGAAAAGGAGGAACGGATCACATTACAAAACAAGTTATTACAGATGCATTGCCAGAAATTGGTAATGCAATGGTAGACCTAATAAACAAATCTTTAATAAGTGGAAAATTTCCTAATTGTTGGAAGCAATCCAAAGTCATACCAACGCCTAAAATTAAAAATACAAAAGATGCGAAGAATTTCGACCTATCAATATTTTACCAGTGTACGAACAAATACTAGAATCAGTTGTTAAGGAACAATTACAGTGCTTTCTAGAACAAAATAATATAATTAGTGAAAATCAATCGGGTTTTCGAAGTAAACACTCGTGTGAAACGGCATTAAATCTCGTGCTGACAAAAAGAAAATCCGAAACCGACGTGGGTAATAGTGTAGTAGCAGTGTATTTAGACTATAAAAGAGCCTTTGAAACTATCGACAGAGAAAGACTTATAAATAAACTTTACCAACATAGAATAAGAAGCACCGAACTTCAATGGTTCCAAACTTACTTGGAATCTTGTACCCAGACCTCTACGCACCAAAATTACGAATCTATTCAAATTCAGAATAATTTAGGTGTACCTCAAGGATTAGTCTTAGGGCCATTGCTTTCCTTAATTTATGTTAATAATTTAGAACTTAACCTTAAGTGCTGTAATATTAATTTGTTACGATACCCTTGTATTAATTACTGATAAAAATGTACATTCAGCTATTATAAAACTAAACTCAGAATTAGAAATTATTGCAAATTGGTTACAATCAAACAAATTAAAAATAATTGTGCTAAAAAGTAAAACAATGGTAATATCAAATAATAATGTCAAAACAACAAAAATAAAAATTGCAAATATAGAATTAGAACAGGTTGAACAAATTAAATATTTAGGAGTAGTTAAAGATCAGAATCTAAATTTTAGAATTAGAATTAGAATTCACATTATGTAATAAAAAAATGTGACAAATAAGATTAGCTTATTAGGAAGAATATCTAATAAGTTGACGATTAATGCAAGAATTACTGTTTATAAAACAATTATTGCGCCATATTTTGATTTTTGCAGTAGTATATTTTTAATGTGTTACGAAGTCGACTTAAAACGGTTACAGAAACAACAAAATAGAGCTATGCGGATTATATTACATTGTTCAAAATATACCAAAATCACAGTAATGTTAGATTGTTTACAATGGTTAAGTGTGAAACAGCGGATATATTTCAATTCATTAATGTTGGTATACAAAATAATTAATGATTTGCTTCCAAACTACATGTCAAAATTAGTGATACGTAACTATGAAATACATTCATATAACACGAGAAGTCGATGTGATTTCAGATTGCCAAAATTTTCAAAATCAAAGTCACAAAATTCTCTTATGTACAAAGGTCTGAAATTATATAATGACTTACCAGATGAAATTAAGCACGAGCAAAATATTTATAAATTTAAAAAAGGTCTGAGTGATTATGTTAAGAATAAATTTTAAGCAAAAATTAGTATTAATAGAAATATGTTATGATTTATGTTAAATTAGTATATCTTTACTAAATAAACACTTACTTACTACTTACTTACTTACTTTAGCAAAGTTCTTCGTCAGGCAGAATAAATTAAATCAATTTGACAATTGTAAAACTAAAAACAATAACTCCTAAGGAAACTAGATGATTGGCGCAAGTTTATTTAGCTACAGCGTTTGCTCGAAGGTCTAAAGGAAAACCACCATAAAAACTCTAGACGTAGTGGAATTAGTGGACAAATTAAGATTAAGAAATCACAGGTGTCAGATACTTTGTAACTACTGTTTCTATTGAAATTGTTAGGATATTTAATAATTTCAATTGCTTCTTTTTCTTTTTGATTTCCAGTTTTTCTTTTTAGAAATTGTTTTAGTTTATATGATGAAGAGTATTAAGTGCATGTTCGGCAATGGCAGATTAAGTAGCCTGGAGTAAACAAAGATGTTTTCTATGTTCTTTTAATCTCGTATATATAGTTCTAACAGTTTCGCAAATATATAGCTTGCTACAGGTGCATGAGACGTGGTACACTGCACAGGTATTGTAAGGTATTTTGTCTTTTATAGGATTCAACAAATTTTAATTTTGTTGTGTTATAACCTACTTTTATCTTATGTTTACTTATTATTCTTCCAATTTTGTCACTTATGTTGGAAACAAAAGGTAGAATAACCAAGTTTTGGTTAATAGTTGAATCATCTGTAGTAGGTGTTGTCTTTGATCAAAGAAACTTTTTAATCTGTTCTTTATTAAAACCATTTCTTATAAAAACTTTTTTAAGGTGTTCTAATTCTTCTTGTAATTTATCTTTGTGACAAATTATCGTTGCACGATTATATAATGTGCGAATCGTTCCAAGTTTCTGAGCTGAGTGATGGATGGTGAGAGTTTGCGTTTATGTATTGATCTATATTTATTGGTTTTTGATAAACTCAATGTATTAAAGTACTATCTGACTTTGTTTCTATTTTTACATCAAGAAAAAGTAAGGTACCATTAGTTTTTTTTTAATATTAAATTTTATGTTTAGATGTTGTTTTTTAAGGTGTTGATCCAAAATTTGTAGTTCATCTTTACCATGAGACCAAATCGCAAAAATATCATCTACATATCTATCATATCTATAATTTTGGCTTTTTAAGTGCAAATTTTAAGACTACTTTTTTAAAATGTTCCATATAATGATTAGCAATAGATGGAGAAATTAGCGATCCCACTGCTATATCATCTATCTGTTTGTAGTATTCACCATTAAACAAAAAGAATAATATTGTCAAACAATGTTCAAATAATTTAATGGTATTATTATTAAGCTGTCGTTGCAAAAGACGTAAAGTATCAAGTATTGGTACTTTAGTAAACAACGAGGAAACATCAAAACTAACCATGAAATAATTTGTAGATAATTTCTGTTTTCTAATTACTTCAATAAAATGTATTGTGTTTTTTATAAATGAACTACTCAAGCCAATATAAGGTTGCGGTATAGCATCTAAATACTTAGATGGTTCATAAGTTGTCGGTCCAATACAGCTAACAATTCGTCGAAGAGGTGCATTTTGGTTATGTACCTTAGGTAATCCATAGAACTTTGGAATAATAGAATCTTGTAGTGTTAGTTTCTTAATAGTCTCCGTTGATAAATTACTTTCTATTAATAATTTTGTTTTTAATAAGTTAAACTTGTTATTGGAATTTTGAAGAAGTTTTATCTTAGATGTGGGATCATTAAGTAAGCTTTCTTTTGTCGGCTGGTACAATTATAAGATTATTGTTGTTTTTTAAATCCTTTAATGCTTGGCATTCTGAATTAGTAAGATTCTTCTGTGGAAGTTTTGCTCTTCGTAGTATCCTAGTTGTTTCAAATCCAATCTCAGCTGCTTCCCAATCTGGAAGATGACTGATGCTAGCTTCAATGTTAGAAATAATGTCTTCAACAGGAATTCTTGAAGGAGCAACAGCAAAACGTAAACCTTTGGACAAAACAGAACGAGCAGTATCGGATAGTTTATAAGAGCTTAAATTAACAACCAGTTTATCATTTTCATAATCAATGTTTTTATATAAAATTGTAACTTGTTTGTTAAATAAATTATTAAATTTACTTATCTGTTTAGATCTGGTACCATTTTCATGATTTTTTAATTTGCGGTACAAAAGATCTTCAAGAAATTTTCAGTGATCATTGGTAATTGTTTATGATATGATATTTTTAAGTACGTCTATGTACGCGTGCGCAAGCAAATTTGTACTTGTGAAATTTTTAATTTTAATTCATTCGAGCAGTACATGTACACTCTTTATCTTATACAACAATATTATTTTTTCGTTATTATAAAACTTAAAAAATAAATAAATGAAATACATAAGTGTAAATCCGTTCATAAATGTACAATTACAGTCCATTAATATCGAATTATAACAATAATTGTTGACATGAGCGAGTTTTCAAGTCATGAACTTGTTTATCAGTTTCATAAAATCTACTTTTAGTAGTGTAAATCACATTTCGTAGGAGGGTTAAACTTGCTTTTTCACAAATTTTTTTAACTTTAAACCCTAAGTCTGGATGTTTGATTTTTATGAAATTAGGAATTAAACTGATAGATCTACATCGTTTTAAAAAGGTTAGATTACATAATTGATTTACTTTTTTTTCTTTAGTTTTTCAGATAATTTGACGTTTTGTAAAAATGCTTTCCCATGTAAGCGTTTCACTTTAGACATAATGATCTCACATCTTACATAAAACTTCTTCAAAATACCAATAACAAGTTCACATTACTAGCTACAACATTATTAAAAAAAATAATTTATCAAAGAGACCATTAAGAAACTAACACCATAAGATCCTCTTATTCCAAGGTTGTATGGATTACCTAAGATACATAACCCAAATGCACCTCTTTGAGCAATTGTTCACTGTGTTGGAACGACAACTTATGAATTATCTAAGTATTTATATGCTATACTTGAACCTTATATTGGCTTAAGTAGTTCATTTATAAAAAAACACTACACAAACATTTTATTGAAGTAGTTAGTAAACAGAAATTATCTTCAAATGATTTAATAGTTAGTTTTGATATTTTCTCGTTGTTCACTAAAGTACCAATACTTGATACATTACGTCTTTTGCAAAGACACTATGATTATAATATTATTAAGTTATTTGAACATTGTTTGACAACATCATCCTTTTTGTTTAATCGTGAATACTATAAACAGATCGATAGTGTAGCAATGGGATTGCCATTTTCTCCTTCTATTGCCAATTATTATATGGAACATTTTGAGCAAGAAGCCTTAAAATCTGCACCTTAAAAACTAAAATTATGACTTAGATATGAAGTTGATATTTTTGCGATTTGGTCTCATGGTGAAGATGAACTACAGATTTTTTTTCAATTACTTAACCAACATTCAAACATAAAATTTAGTATTGAAAAAGAAATTAATGGTACCTTATATTTTCTTGATGTAAAACTAGAACAAAAGCCAGATTGTACTTTAATACATTCAGTTTATCGAAAAACAACACATACAGATCAATACTTAAAGGCAAATTCTCACCCAGCTCAGAAACTTGGTACGATTGGCACATTATATAATCGTGCAACGATAATTTGTCACAAAAATAGATTACAAAAGGAGTTACAACACCTTAAGAAAGTTTTTATAAGAAATGGTTTTAATAAAGAACAAATTAAAAAGTTTTTTTGATTAAAGACAAGACCTACTTTAACAGATGATTCAACTACGAACCAAAACTTTGTCATACTACGTTTTGATCCCAATATAACTGACAAAATTAGAAAAATACTAACAAAACATAACTTAAAAGTTGCTTATTGAAAGTTAAGTGCCAATACCTCCTATCTATCAATTTTGCAAAAATTCACTTTATGGCGCCATCTAGTTTTAAAGGGAATAATCCACATACTGGCAATATCTAGTATCGGTATTTGTTCGCAAAATATTTTAAATCACGTAGTGGAAATATCTCCTAACGCGTACAACCTGTTTTGTTCTGGAAATACCTTCTAACTGACTTAAAGAAATATCTCTTATCTACTTTCTGTTAGTTTTTTGTTGCGTTTTTACGAGTATCAGCACAGCGTGCTTTCTAAACAGTGTTTTTATCATTATAAGCTTAATATAAATAAACTTTTGGTGATTTTTGTGTTTTATAAAAAGTAAGAATGTTTATAGACAAATTAATGCAGTTAATTTAATATCATTTTATGATTAAATTAATCATAACCTCACAATTTACAAAAATCATTTTGAACTTACCTAAAATTTAAAATATTTCCTCCACAATTTTAAGTATTAGTATAATATTAATTTATTACTTAATTAATAACTAAACATATATGTAATATTTTATTCAATGTTTTATTAAATATTTTATTCACTATTTTATTCAATATTTTATTCAATATTTTAATTTTTTTTCAGATAAAGTATGCATGGAAATGGAGGCAATAACACACGATCTACAAAACTTTTATCATTAGCTTTGCAGTCGAATCAAACTCAAGGTAATAGTACGAGACAAACTTGTAACCGGTCCTGGATTGTAATTTTTATTTACAACACCCTAGATAGCTAAGTGGAGAAATTAATAATAACACAATTAAGATGTATAACAAAATAAATATCTCTTTGCGTTTTATTACATAAAGTAAATAACAAAATTAAATTCAAAATTACAACAAACAAAATATATAACATAAACAACAATGCAACCAAATAATACATGAAAAAGGAAACTGAAACTAATTCGGGAAGGCTCGGTATATCTCATTCATCGACTGCGCCGGCAGCGCCTTCTGTGGGCTCGTACACGACCCTGTCTTAATGTTGACGCTAAAACACAATTAAAAAATGCGGTTTTTGTACCAGCGTTTTACGGTGTTAAATTAACGCAAATCTCCTTGCCAGCGGTGCCTTTTCTGTTTGTTGATCGGGATATATTCAACAGGTAGTGCCGGGGAAATTTGACAGGTTAGTTTGTATACAACTTCGTCGAATTGTTCGTACGTTGACCTCAGGTGCGTTTTAAATACAATGTAATTACTTGCGTAAGAACATAAGATTTCAGGAATTTACAGGTCGATGCGGCGGATTATTAAGGACCAAATTTATTTGATTTCACGTAGATCAAACGACAGTTAATATTATATTGGCGTTTTCTATTATTTTGCCAAGGTCGCAAATGAAATCTGAATGAAAATGGATTGAAATACACTTCAATATGTATTTATGAAGTTTGTAACATGACTCGGTAACAAAACGAGTTTCTATTGTATTTGTTTATGGCACAGGTATGAATTACATAAAGTTAGTGTCGTACAACTCGAGAGATGAATAAAATCAACTTAAACACTTACGGCGAGCACTAAGGTACTCTACGAACAAATGTCTAAGGGCTACTCATCCGGGTCGACCAAGGTGCAGTATGTAACAATCCAGTAATAGTGAATAACCCTTTAGTTATCTACGGCGAGCACTAAGGTACTCTACGAACAGAAAACTTCAGGTGTTCGAGGATTAGCAACAAGAAAAACCCTTTAGTTATCTACGGCGAGCACTAAGGTACTCTACGAACAGACAACTTCAGGCGTTCGACAATTATTAACTAGGATAACCAAATACAACACTCCAAAACACAACAATTTACTAAATATACGTACGGATTAATGGAAAATGATTCGCAGTTTATTGCGACAGGTGAAACGCAGGTTTCGATCGTTTTAATAACCGGACAGGATTTAATCAGGTTGAGCACATGCTCCAGGTACAGGCGGTGATTGTTTACAGGATTACAGGTTAACTTACGGTTAGTTTTTAGGATCGGCAGGCGTTTTTCAGGATGTCCGAGGTGTCTTCAGAGACGCCGCTCGGACGACGACGGAAAGATGCCCTTCTCGACGGTGCAGCCGCTTTTAAATCCTTTTTCCCTTCTTACAGTGCCGGTTTTAGAGCGGGGATCGTTTTGGCGCGGGTGGGATATACGAGGATGGGGGAAAAGTCTATGCACCATTTTAAAATTTGTTTTCAATTTTTCCAAAATGGTGGACTTTATTTTCGTTTCGTTACAAACTGAACTCATATATGCTGCACAATCCACTGCGTTAGTATGTCAGCAAGATCAGATTAACATTTCTTGTACCAGCCCTAGTGAAAAGCTGAGTGAAACAGCATCATCAAGAGTTGTATCATTGAGATTGCAATCATCACAAATTCATTGTTCTAGTACAAATCAAACCCAAATCGTGCATAGTACACAATCAACGGCATTCGTTTGTGAACCTAACATCTCTTATACTCCTATCAGCTCTAGCCATAGTGAAATTCTGAATAAAACACCATTACCTACTCCAAGTATAGAATCAGAAGAACCTTTTCCAGCAAGTTATAGCTCCTATAAACCGACATCAAGTGCAACTAAAATCGAAAGTGAAGCCAGTGGCTTTAAACCGGCTAACAATGCTGAAAAAGAAACGATTCCTTTGGAGATGTCATCAATGAAGGACGAAAAAAAATAAAAGCGGACCAGAAAACTTGGGAAAAACTGCAACAAGCAGTTGAGAATGCTCGGCTAAGATTACTTAGGTTATTCGAAGCCTAGAGATAGAAAAATGATACAAGATACACCTCGACGTGCTCGTCAACTAGGTGAGGCATGTAGATCTCGACAATGCATAAAAAGTAAGAAAAGAAATTGTGAAAAATTAACGCTTTCTTTAAGGCAGGAGCTATTCAATAATTTTTGGCAAAAGTTAAATTGGAAATTAAAAAAAATTATGTAAACGGATTAATTAGTGTTACAAGAACAAGCAGATAAACAGCAGGGTCTTTGTCAAAACGTGCACTATCATTCTCATATTTTTTACCAACAACAGAAGGTACTAATATTTAGGTTTGCAAAAAAACCTTTTTAAATACGCTCTCTCTAGGCCCTTTTACTGTCCATGCTTAGGTGACAAACTCTTATTACAAAATGCTCGCATGTCATGAACTCAGAAGTAAAAATAAAAAGGAAAAAAATAGCCGAATACTAGGAAAGAGACTTCAAACGCTACGCGACATTTTAAATAACCTTGCCAAACTTCCATCACATTACAATAGACAAAACTCAAGAAAAGTATTTATTGAGCCATGTTTTCGGAACAAAGCAGAACTGTATAAAGCGTACAAACGTTGGTGCTCAGATAACGGTGAAGTAAGTGTCAGTAGATACACATTTGATAAAATATTTAAATAGTCAAATCTGTCTATATACACATTAAAAAAAGATATGTGTGATGTTTGCGTGAGTTACAAAGAAAAAAATATAACAGAGACTGAATATAACGCGCACATTAAGCGTAAAGACAGAGCGAGGACTGAAAAACAACACGACAAAGACAAAGGGTAAGCCTGCAAAGTTACACTTCTTACCATGGATCTTGAAACTGTCAAAGTGTGTCTTTATCTGACGGCCAGTGAACTGTACTTCAAAACTAAGTTAAGTTGTCACAACTATACTGTTTACAATTTAGTTACCCACCATGCAACATGTTATTGGTTTGATGAATCGGCTAGTAACTTAACCGCCAGTACATTTGTGAACTTTTTGTTAGATTATTTGGTACACCACTGTCTTCCCAGAAAGCTACCCCTAATTATGTTTTCAGATGGCTGCACATACTAAAATAGAAACACTATAATGTCTAATGCTTTGTCAGCATTTTGTGTCCAACACGCAAAAGTTTCTTGAACCGGGTCACACCCAAATGGAGTGTGACTCGGTTCATAGCTGTATAGAAACAAAGCTAAAACATAGAGAGATTTATCTACCAAATGATTATGTATCTGTGAGTAAGGAAGCAAGGGATAAACCCTTTCTCTATGAGGCCAAACAAATCGACTATCAATTTTTTAAGAACTATGCTCATGAAGATGTATTGAGATATAGTTCCAGCAGACCAGGTCGTAAACCAGGAGACCCCGTTGTAACGGATATCCGCGCTCTTCTGTATAATTCTGAAAATTAAACTTATTTGGTAGTATAATTATTGTCTAATTAAGTAGAAATACCTCTTAACTTCCATCAATTAAAAAAAAACTGACAAACAATAGCTGCTATCTAACAAATTGTTTACTTGCAGCTGCTTGTACCGCCATTATACCATAAATGTACTGATGTGTGAAAATCTAAACCCATTTTACTCAAATAGTCAAAGTAAGAAAATATTTTAGCCAATGTATTATAAACAAATTGCTTTTTAGCGTCTACTGTAAAATTTACTTTTTGTTAGATAGAAAATATTGGCACTTATCGGTCGTTATATTTGCTACAACTAAACAACTAAAATCCTATAAAAGACAAAATACCTTACAATAGCTGTGGAGTGTACCAAGTCCCATTCACCTGTGGCAATGAATATATTGGCGAAACTGGTAAAACTATAGATACGAGATTAAAAAAACATAGAAGACATCTTTGTTTACTCCAGCCTACTAAGTCTGCCATTGCCGAACCTGCACTTGACACTTTTTATGATATAAACTTTGAGAAAACTAAAACAATTTCTCTCTGAATAAATATTTTAAACAAACTTTGTAAAAGATATTATAGAAATAAATAAGACAACTATTAAGTAAACCTTTTTGTTTTATAATTTTGTATTTTTTAATAAAACGATTATCTTAAATGAAGCGATACGTGTAAGATTTGCAAAAAATTAGTTTTTTTTTAAACCATACAGCGACAAAACGTTCAAATCCATATCAAAATAAAATTTTATAATTCGGTTGGAAAAATTAATAAAAACTTTGAAATTATTTAATTCCTAATTAGTTGCGTTAAAAAAAGTGATTGAAAAACATTTAATTTTTTATATTAATATATATTTCATCTGCAAAAGGTTTCATATTTGATACTTCATCGCCAAACCAATTTAACGTGTTTCAGCTACGTTAATCCTGGTTATGACTAGCAAAACATGTACTATTAATTAAATAAAACAAAAAATACTATTTTAGACAATACCTTGAGCAATTTGAAATCATTGTTTAGAAATTTAATGTAATAGTTATTTGTAGTATTAGTTTGTTTATTAAGAAAAGTAAGCTAATGCCATAATGTCATAAAAAATGAACTAATTCATATTATGTAAAAGGCTCCCAACTTTAGTGACAACAAAAATTTAAACTATTTTTCTAAAAAAAACGTCATGTTTATGAAATATTTGATAACACTGGTACTTACTTTGCAGTTATGTTTTAATCTACTATAAAAATGATTTTTTTATGTTTAAGGTAATGATAAAGAAATGGGACAAATATTTTATGATATAATCGAGTTACAGTTTCAGTCGACAGAAGGTTTTTTTTTGTACAAGTTATAATAATCTTTTTTTTAAATAAACATTTTATTTCAAAACTTCTGCAACTAATGCATTTAGGCGACTGTAACAGGGCATTTAGATTGAGAATTTGCTTATTCTCAATGATTGCGTTCAGTTAAGAATAGTTTTTTTAGTGGAAAGTGACTTGGGTGTTCTTTTAAAGGGGTTACGTGTCTAAAAATGTATCGACTAATCCAGTTAGAATGCAAGACAGACAAGTTATTTAAATTAGATTCAAAAATAAGAAAAATATTTCTAAGTATAAAGAAGATTACGAAAAAGACGCAAGGAATTTGATTTGATCGAATCCTACAAGAATAAATATCAGCAAAAATGTGAGTCGTATTTCAACACAATGCCACTGGTTAAATACGTTGTAAATGAACCCGTATAAATTGAAGATCTTGGCAGCATTTTCAGCGTCGGGTTTAATAAAAACATTAGACAAAAATTTCGTCTTCTAAAGCTAAAACTTCAAAAATTTGATAGAGACTTTAGAAACTGGATTAGTTTTTAAAAACAGTTTTATAAGATTTCCGATAGAGAAGAAACAGATACGTTCCAGTACGTACTACGAGCAACGGAGCAGGGATTAGCAAGTAAGGAACTTATGTAGAGGATTTTAGCCTCTGGAACTATTCATGTAAAAGTTATTAAACAGATGTAGGAAACTATGAAGTTGTTAGATAGTAAATATTACAGCCGCGAATTTTAAAAAAATGTATTTGAATTATACGCAGCATAATATTTCTGCTGAGGAGTCCAAATAGGACGAAACGGCTGTCTACTGGTCTCTAAGATGGTTTTTGCAATTATATATAAACAAATTTTTGCACTTGCATGGTACAGTTAGAAATATTATGCCGCGTATAATTCAAATACATTTTTTGAAATTCGCGGTTGTAGTATTTACTATCAAACTAATAACTTCATAGTTTCCTACATGTGGATTAACTCCTACGTAGATCCGTTCCTACAAGATGGCGTTTAGCCTCATATTTGTTATTAAACAGATAAAATCCAAGTCTGCTACCGTCAAGTTTCTAATAGAAGTTTACGTTAGGAAGATACTAAATTTAGTACTCAATCAAACCACAAATAAATCAAGTATGGATTTACTTACTTTATTCGACAAATTAGAAACTCAGTTATGCGCTTTGGAATCCTTAAGGTTTAGAAACTGCATGGTAGCAGCCATAAAATAACACTATTGGATCTAAAGAAGAAACAAATTATAACTCATCTAATGATTTACAACTTTTATTAATTTTTTTTAACTGACGTAGAGGGTGAAGAACGGATTACCGAACAGGCTTCTACAAGAAAATGTTCAATGGTTTTTGAGAGAAGTGGCAACATTAAGATAGCTTTTCTAATTAACCAATTCGGTAGTAAAGCTCAACAACGAATTTTGTACCGTAGCTATTTGTAAATAATACTACAACTAAAAGTAAAAAAATGAAGAGTTAACAGGAGAAAAAGTACAAAACGGCGAAAAAGAGAGCTTTGAAGAAAAATTCAAAAATATCAAAAAAATGTAATTCGTAGTTTACACGCATACAGAGATGACAGAGAATCATAACACAATTAGTTTTTAGAGAAAATTCTAATAATTTTAAATATTCTAAATACCCCACTTTGTTGCCACGCAAGCACAAAACAACAACAGCACGTTTTTTTTTAAACATGCAAGAACGCCCGTTTACATACCCAATATAGCTTATTAAAACAGCCCAGACTCAAAATTGCGGCCTTGATGGGAGTGTAATTCCAACGGAACTCCAAACCGGCAGAAAAAATCTATTACTAATACGTCTGCGACTGCAGCTGCTTCTTGATTGGATATGGCGTAAGCCTCCGTCCATTTCCTGAAATAATCCATCGCCACCAGGATGTATTTATTTCCCGAATCGGATTCTGGGAACGGCCCTGCGATCTCAATCACTACTCTTTTTAAAGGGTTTCTTACATTGTATTGCTTCATAGGTGTTTTGCGCTTTCTCGCTGAACCATTTCCTGATACGCAGACCGTGCATTTACGGCACCATTTCATGACGTTCTCTTTGCAGTTCATCCAGTAGAATTGTTCTCGCACTTTACCCAATGTCTTTTTAATGCCAAATTGTCTTCCTGATGTCTCATCATTTCCCCCCTTCAACACTTCCCCCTCTCTTCAACACTTCAGACACCCTGCTCTTCGGCACTACCAACTGTAATCTCTTTCCCGTGCCGTCGACACTTTCTATGTATCGCTTAAGAAGACCGTCTTCTACTATCAAAGTGTCCCACTGCGCCCAGTACGCTTTGATGTTTCTGCCCAAAGCACTCACTTCTTCCGAGATTGCTTCTCGACCGTTTTCTTTCCAGTCCAGGAGTAGTCTTATTTCAGGATCGTTTTCTTGTTCGCGACGTAGCTGTCCAGGTTTCCACATCATCATCTATAGCAGTTCTCTGGAGGCATTCAACTTTTTCTTCCAGTCGCGAACAATGACTGCAGTCCGCCGGACATGGTTTTCTGGACAAAGCATCAGCGTTCCGATTACTGCTTCCGGCACGGTGTTCTGTGTCATAGTCATACTCTTGCAGTATCTCGACCCAGCTTGCCACTTGTCCTTCCGGGTTACGGAAATGCAATAGCCATTTTAAAGCGGCGTGGTCTGTTCTCAGTAAAAATGTTTGTCCATACAAATATTTTTAGAAATGTTCGATGGACTTGACGACTGCTAACAGTTCCCTCCTAGTCACGCATTAATTCTTTTCTGGCCTGAAGAAGACCTTGATAAAATACGCGATAACTTTTTCTTGTCCATCTTGAACCTGCAAAAGGACCGCGCCTATGGATAGATTGCTTGCGTCAATATCCAAAACAAATTTTCCATCAAAAAAGTAACTAGGACCTGTTTTAGTTGATGGAAAGAATTTTCGCAGTCTTTATTCCATCTAAATTCCGCTCTTTCTTCCGTCAATTTCGTCAAAAGTCTGGCAATATTAGCAAATCCGGGTACAAATCGTCTATAATAAGTGCACAACCCAAGGAAACTTCGGACCTGACGTTTGTCGATTGGTCTTGGCCATGCTTGCACTGCTCGGATTTTGTCTAGGTCAGCCTTTACTTCATCTCTAGATACGACGTGGCCACAAACCACTTCCGATCGTAAATGCTGTTTTTTCACGATCCTTGGGTTCTAATTCTACTTGCCAGTAACCACTCTTTAAATCTAACGTAGAAAATTACTAGGATCTTGACAGGGTGTCTAACGTATCGTCAATTCTGGTTAAAGGGTAGCCTTTTCCACTAAGTCGCCTTTCATTGGTTCAATCGCGCGAATGTAGCCTTCCCGGAGATTTTCATCTAGGCGTGCTATCACCACACTTTCAGTCGTTGCAGGCAGAGTCACGTCTTCACTTAATAAGACTCGCACGGCTGCCCTTTCTGACGAATGAAAAGGAATTTGTTCATTGTCGATCTTCATATCCAAATGGAACCCATACTTCTTTATCACGTCCATTCTAAGGATAACTTGTTCCGTAATGTCGGCTACCAGTACTTGATGGTCGAGTACTCTATTTCACAAACCAATGGTTACTTTGACATGTCCGTGAGTAGGTATTTCTTCGCTCGTCGCCGTTCAAAGTCGTACTGTTACTGTTGATGTCTTCTCGTTTTCTAATAAGATGTCAGGACAAATGTTGGTCATTGTCGCTCCTGTATTAACCAGTAACTGGACGCTTCTTCTTTGCCATCTAGATAAATGCTATGCAATTGCTCCCTAGGCGACGTTATTTGAAAGGTAATCTCCGGAGCATGGCTCGTTGAGGTCGACTTTCGCCCTATTCGGTCGACTTGTTCTAGTTTTCCGGACGCTCTTTTGGTCTACCTTTGGGGTTAGTACAACATCGTCGTACGTGGTCCACTTCTCAGCAGTGCCAACACGTCACTTTTCTTCCTCGAACTACTTGTTCCCGAAATACACGTCGCACTATGTCTTTAATGTTTTCTTCTGAGTGCGAGGGTATTTTTGCAGCACAACGGAGTTTATGGCTGCTTCGGTGCGACGCTTGTTTTGCCGCCTTAAACTGCAAAGCATGGGTTAAAGCGTCATCCAACGTCTTCGGGCGAGCTCATCAAAGATTCTGCTGCGCTTCGTTGTCTCGGAGGCCGTCTACAAAGGTTTGATTAGCCAACTGCTTCAAGAAGGTATCTGGCGCTGTAGGATACGCAAGTCGTGTTAGTCTGGTGATGTCAGCCTCAAACTCTTGAAGACTTTCGGCAGCTTTTTGAACCCAACTGTTAATTTGAGCCTAGTACACTTGCTGAAGATGAGCATCTCCATATCTCATTTCTAAACGTGAAATTTAAAATCCGCAGTTTTCTTGTAGGTGGTCAGGAACAGTTTGCAAGATTCCAAGAGCTTCTCCACGTAAGGACACAATTAAAGACGTTGCTTTATGCTTGTTGTTCCAACCATTGGCTATAGCTGTGACTTTCAACTGCTTGTAGTAAGTTGACCATGGAACTGTGCCATCTAAATTTTGAAGGTATAACTTTAAGCTTGTGTGTGGTTTCTTCTCGATGGTCCATTATTAAATCTTTACTCGTGACGCTTCCTTCACCGTGACAATTTATTTGGGTCATTCTTTCTTCAAGCAGTTGTATTCTTTTTCTCAATTTTTTTTTAGCTATTGTTCTAACTTGTCTTCTACTTCTCCTTTTTTGTCATTTACAGATTCGCAAATTTCTTCTTTTAAATTTATCATATCCGCTTGGGTTTCTTCTTGAACAATTTTGATTTGATTTTCTATGCTCGTTTGTATTTCTTCTTTTAAACTTCTAAAATTTTCCAAAACAATTTTTCTTCTATTTTTTAGAATTTTCTTCCATTTTCTGCGAACTTTTGTTAAACTTTTCTTCCATTTTTCTATTCATCAATTCTTGGCCATTTTTTAATGATTCGAAAAATTCAAATAGTTTTGCATCCATTTTAGTTGCTTGCAAATGCGTCACCGGCATAAATTTTATTTAACAGCAAGAAAAAGTTTAAATACACTACTTTTTAAAATGCAGTTTTCGTATAACACAAGATTTGTTAATATTAAACCACTAGTGTACAGGAACGAATAACGGTCACTTTTTAAAAGAAAAAGTTTAATTAACACTATATCGAATTACCAACTGTAATATCGTCCCACGTCTGATAAATATAAAACAATTTTTAAAACGATACGAATTTAACTTACGAGTTACTATTTATTACGGGAGCGGTATTAAATTACTACTATTAATTACACTATAAATCGCGACCGCGCACCGTGACACCAAATGTAACGAATTTTATTATTAAAACTAATTAATTTATTTATACTAAAAATATGTACACGTTTAAACTAACCGAACTAATTAAATCAAACTATCTAAGAATAAAAACTTACGGTAATTTATATAAAACAATAATACGCTATCACTAATAGGTCCACAGTTGTTTACTTTAAAAGTCACGTTCACTTTCACTCGATGTACACTTTTATTTATTTAAAACTTTGCACGTGCTAATCACTTATTTATCTTCACCGTAACAACACTTTAACTTCATTCAGTAACTGCCGATACAGAAAAACTGACATTCCGCATGCTCAACACTTCTTATACATTCATGTTATCTCGGTCTAGCACATTCGCAACCTTTCTGCATTTATCGTTCACTATCTCGAATTTGGCTTTATCGAATCGTAGATTCGACGTTATTCGCGAATGTTCCAATATCATTAAATTAATTATATTAGTCACAATAACATTATAGGTCATTCTCCAATTATACATCTATAAATTTGTTTCAGATAATTGTAAAAATAAATTATCACGTTTGCATTTAATGTTTAAACCAATATCAAATTCTAAATTCCAAGCAAACAATAATTTTTAAGGACGAACAAGTTGTATGAAGCAGATTACTATTGTTACGGTTGTAGTAAAAAGGAAGTGTCCTCAAATAAAATTTTTTTTCTTGAAAACGACAAACTTTACTAGTGCATATGAATTTTTAAAAGAGATTGTTACTTATTCTTAAGCTTTCTATTTAAAATGTCAGTGGCCATATTAATGCACACAACCACAATAAAATACTTTAAAAATAGCTGATTTATAATTTTTACCTATAACACAGCTCAAATTAGATTTAGTTTGTGTGTACATTTAAAAATTCATATCTGGCAAAAATACGTTTTAGAATGATTGCATTTGTTATAAATATATAAATAAATACTAAAAGCTTTTACGTAAAATGCACTTGGGCGGCAATATGACTTTTTTGTTTTTGTTCAGTCACCTTACATTTGTCTCGCTTTACGATACTTTGTTTTGTTTAAAACGAAGTAAAGCAGCAATTATAATTAATATGAAAACACAATATCTTATTAATCAAACTACTTGCTTATATGACCTACAAATTGCATGCAATAATAAAATAAAAACAAAAAATTATCAATCATAATTTTTTACATTATATATTTGGTTAAACTTATAAATGAACTACAATTAAAGCTAGCGTGCTAATCCGACATTTATAATATTCTAAGGTTGAAAACGAATAACATTATATCTGTCTCATAAAACTATAAATGCATACTTTGCTAATGAAGTCTTAAGGTTTGTAGACAACAATAATCAATTTAAATTAAAATAGAAAGTTTTGTAAATAACCTGCAAACGAATAGCTTACATTGCACTTTAGGATAACTATAAGTTCGTTTTAAAGACGTCAAGCTTGAATATTTACAATTAAATTAATAAACTAAATAATACTGTTTCTAATTATCAATAAATGCTTCTACAGAAATACCAATATTGTACACTCGTTCGTAGATTATGCTAAGAATTTACTTTTCCGAACATCAAGTGGTTTGTATAATACAAAAAACGTATGTACATCATTATTGTTCTGTAAAATTAGTTTTAGATAAAACAGTGTTGTTAAAACTGTTTAATATTTTGATTTGCAAGCCGTTTGTTACACCACTATTACCAAATCCTAAAATTCGCTTTGTAATAAATTGTAGTAAAGCTGTGACACTACACAGCTGGTGTCTAACTATTCAACTCTCTACAAAGCATGGTTAACGTGGTCTCGAGGATTTCAGCAGACACCTTCGCAAGACAAACTTTAATAATCCTCCCCTTAAGGTCACATAAGTAATCGCGTTGGAGAAGACGTCGCTTTATTAAACCTACCATGAAATATAAATCGTCGCTTGGCGATCCCTAATATTTCACTTCAACTGCATTTTTCTTGGCATGCGTAGAAAAAATATATATTAAATCTAACGTAGCGAAACTGCACTGCAGTATAGTTTGGTACAGCTTTTTCAGCTTTCGTTTCTTGGCACTTTGAAACGGCCGAACAGGGAAATATCTCATCCTTAGTACACGTAAGGATTGTTAACAGTAGACTACCAATTTCATTTTACCCTCTGGTTCTTAGTTTATTGCAGCTAACCTACGAATTCCCTTTGTTAAGTTTCAGAACACGTACTTAAGTTATGCGTTTACAACCATTTGCTCATAAAATACCGATTGCGCGCAAAAGGTAATTAAGGAAATATGTTTAGTTACCTAAACTTGATAGTGAAAGAAAATGAATACAACTTTATTGCAAGAACAACAAACTTTCGTAAATATGTTAACGCGTGACAAGGGTTAGATAGGGTTAATCTTTTGGTCAAGGTTTCTTATCACATTACTAAGTGCTAAGTTTCAGATTTACAACGTCGTGTTTTCACTTCAATTAAACTCGCTTTACAATGACTTGCATTTCAAAGTGCACTTAACATATGTTTATAAAAAAAATAGAAAATAAAGTTATTGAAAGCATTTTCACAGCGGGAGAAGTGCCCGTAATCATTACTGCAACAACACGAACTGTCAGATAAACTTTAGGAGGTTAGTCGTGAACTCGACAACGCTTGCTGTTTAATGAGGAGAATGAATAAACAAATTCCTCTTTAATCTATTAAATTCAAAAAATTACATTTTACAATGTAATCTACAACAATCTTGCTTTGTTACAAAAAAAACAACAATAAATCACGTCACAGGTGTAAGAAAGTTGTGATTAATTCAAACTCGCTGAAGCTTGCGTTATTATTACTCAATCGAATTTTGAATCTTTGTGCTTCTTTTTAGGAATATTACTTGGTAATGGTTTAATCTATCGCGAAGCAGGTGTTCTATATTAAAGCTAAAAATGTATAACAAACGATTGAAATTTGAATTTCTTAATAGATATTGAAAGTAAAATAGCAGAATACACTGTCACTCTCTGAAAACATTTTTACATGAACTGGTAACAGATGTACAATATGCTATTCATTTCACAGACTCCGATTACATTTTTTCAGAAAAATAATGATTTATTACTTGTCATTAAATTTCATTACTACTGGAAAATTAGAATAAGTAAAGAACGCCGTGTAGCTGGTAGAATATAATGCCAGAAACAAATAAACTGCAAAATTAAAAAAATAATATTTGTAGATAAAAAACTTGCTCTGCATTATTTCAATTTAAAAAAGTGTGAATTACACGTTATTTTTTTTTAATATTTATTTAAATATTTCTTGATGGCTAAATCTTTACAATTTCTGTATCTGGGTGCTCACCTGAAAGCTTGATCTTAGATTGTTCGTGGCTTTGCTAAAATATTTTCTAGTAGTTCCTTGTCGTTTAACCGATTTTTAATTATGTCTTTAATATGTGAATTTATGTTTAAAAAAAAAATTAAATTGCTAAAAACTACTTTAAAGCTGACTATACCTTTCTTCAATAACCAGGACCACATTTAAAAGTTTATATTTAACAGATCAAAACTGCAATAAAAAGCTACATAAGTTTTACAAGAAAATAATTCTTAAAAAATGGCATTCTTAAAGAATTTTATACAATCTGTTGTTGTTTTATCGTATTCATTGATGACGGCTTTGTTGCAGTTTCAACAACATTTTGCAAATGCGTTTCCTTACCTTCAATGCTTTCTAATGTTACTTTTGTAACTAATGTAATCTGATCTAACAACTTTTATTCTTTTTTTGGCAAATCTAGTTCAATTTGTGACGTACTTGCTTGCCAAGTGTATGATACAAGCTAAACTTCTTGTGACCATATTTGCAACGCCAACCTTGATTACAAAATTTCACATTATTTGCGGATTGAAAGATCGATCTGTGATTGCTGAATAAGATAATTCTTCGCTCAAATGCCATTAAAAAAGTGAACGCCTATTTGATTTCTTTTGCAGCGGTTTATTGTTTTACTAATACATAATAAGTACTGATGGCCAAACGTAAGACCAAGACAAGACCACATAGGTCTTGGCCTTGGTCTTGTATTGATATCCTTAATTTCAGTCTCGCTCTTGGTGTTGAATATAGAGTTTTGGCTTTGTTCTTGTTCTTGCACGCAAGACTCTTGCAGTCTTGCATTTTTACACCGTACTATGAATGAAACTTCACAATAAAAGTCAATGTTGTTAAAAAAAATTTTTTAATGGATATTTGATTAATAACGCGTGTGTCCTTGGTTCCACACGTGTTCTGCCACTGCTGATTTAGTAACTCTGCGGTGTTTGCAGTCAGCCATATGTTCTTTTTCTCTAACTTTAATAGAGCGTCCTGTCTGTTCTATATAACTTAATCCACAGTAACAAGGAATTTAGTAAACTCCGGCATGTTTAAGAGCCCCTTGTTTATCTTTAGCAGATGTAAACCAGGTGATCAGGGTATCCTTAGTCGTAAAAACAGTTTTAATATTATGTTTCTTTAGCACCCTGCTTATTTTGTCTGTCGAGCCCATATAGTATGGTAAATAAGCGGTGCTAGTAGAAGATTCTTCTTTGACTTTTGGATTTATTGCTCTTTTCCATGCGTTTTGAATCTTTTTGAACCTGTATCCATTTTGTTGTAGGGACTACAACAATGTTTCCTTTTCCTTTTGTAGATTTTCATTATCTGACACACGTATAGCTCTTTTGGCTAAAGTATGCAAAACAGTATTTTTTTGTACTGGATGATGATGAGATTAGGCGTTTAAGTATCTATTATTGTGCGTTTCATTTCTATAAACGGAATGCCCCAATTTTTCGTTATTTTTCTTTATCACCAGTACATCCAGAAAGGCTAGACTGCAGTAATGTTCTAACTCCATAGTAAATTTAATACGGTTATGTGCAGAGTTTAGATGTTGAAAGAACTGATTTAGTTTATCTTCGTCATGAGGCCATACAACAAACGTATCATCAACATATCGGAACCAAGTTTTTGGTTTTAACTCAACATTTTCATAATTTCAGTTTCAAAAGATTCTATGTAAATATTGGCTATAATTGGAGAGAGCGGTGAACCCATGACCACTCTTTCTACTTGCTTAAACAAGTTGTCGTTGAGCAAAAACAACACTTCGTGGACCGGAATTTTAGTTTAAAGAAATACCACGTCAAAACTGACTAGGATATCTTCTTTTGTTATACGCAAGTTCTTAATTTTCTCTACAAAATCTGTAGAATCTTTAATGTAAGTTTCTGTATTCCCTGTCAACGGCAAGAGTTTTGCTAACGATTGGATTGGTGAATTGATGGTGCTCACTATCGATCGAAGAGGGACTTTATTAATATGGAGTTAGAACATAACAGCAGTCTAGGCTTTCTTGATGTACTGGTGATAAGGAAAAATAACGGAAAATTGGGGCATTCCGTTTATAGAAAGAAAACGCACACTAATAGATACTTAAACGCCAAATCTCACCACCATCCAGTACAGAAGAATTGTATACTTTAGCCAAAAGAGCTATACGTGTGTTAGATAATAAGAATCTACAAAATGAAAAGAAACACTGTTGGAGTCCCTACAACAAAATTGATACGGGTTCAAAAAGATCTAAAACGCATGGAAAAGAGCAATAAATCCAAAAGTCAAAGAAGACTTATCACCTCCTACTAGCACCACTTATTTACCATACTGTATGGGTTCGACAGACAATATAAGCAGGGTGCTCAATAAACATAATATTAAAACTGTCTTTACGACTAAAGATACCCTGAACACCTGGTTTACATCTGCTAAAGACAAACAAGGGGGTCTAAAACATGCTGGAGTTTACAAAATTCCTTGTTCCTGTGGATCAAGTTATATAAGACAGACGAGACGCTCTATTAAAGTTAGAGTAAAAAGACATATGGCTGACTGCAAACACCGCAGAGTCACTAAATCAGCAGTGGCAGAACACGTGTGGAACCAAGAACACACGCTGAACTTTGACCAAACTAAAGTGTTGGCTAGAACTCTTTTCTACGTTTTCAGACTAATCCGCGAAGCTGTGGAGATTGAATAGTAACGCTTTTCTATTTCTCGTATAGCATGACTACTTGTACAATTAATGTTCTGAAAACAGTGTTACAAAGTGCAACGTAGTAATTTTTGTGCGCGTAATATATAAGGCTAGTAGTAAAGTCAGATGAACGTATAGACTTTAGTTAATGGTAAAATCAAGTATGCTTCTCCCTACATTTTTTATAATATACTGAATAACTGACTAATAAATTAAAAGTGAAGCCAAAATCGGCCATTATTAGAGTTGGAAAATTATGTTAAGTAATTGGTTGTCTACATATAGTAATGGTTACCATCTTGTAGGAATTTTATAAACTACTATTAAAGAAAACCAAATATATGAAGCTTATACTTGTTCTTAATACTAGTTATTAAAATGGTAGTGAGTAGGGATCATTATAGCTAACACAATTACATTTAAGTTGACGAAGAAAAACATTTTACCTACTTTACAAATGGTCGTTTTCATATGCAGCTAATATTCGAATTGCCAACTATAATATATCGAAAATTGCTGCCATACATAATATATTACAATTTTTATCAACAAAAATTTAAAACAAAATAAAAAATTGTATAAAGAACGTGTGTTACAATTCCTTTTTCACCGATTGTATAAGTAAACTTACTTGCATTACAATTGAAGTTGTAACACTTGTTTTTTACAATACACTATGATATAGGATGTATCTCATTAACAAATTGTTATTTTAGAAAGTAAAAGCAAATAATATCAAAATAAAAGTTCTATTAAAACATGTAAAAAAAATTTTAGCAAAGTAAATCGTAAATTACGGACCTGTTGCATTAAACAATCTCCTAAGGTTGTTGATAATGTGAATGACAGTAAACTGTTCTAAAAAAAAGGCGTATTTCTTCTCACTAATTTGCTGACACTAAAAATAAAAATTGTAAAAACAAATACAAAATAATGTTATCGAATAAAGCGTAGTTAAATTACTGTGTTTGAACAAATTTGCTATTCTAAGAACTTTACGTTCTGTTTAAGTACACTACATAATACCTAAAAAATAACGTATTTACTGATGTTTAAATGTAAGTAATGTTATGTAGGCCAGTCATCATACTTCAGTAAATAAATAATACTAAATATGCAAAACCAGTATTTCTGTAATTTTCCGTTGCTAACCTCCAGGCGTCGCCAAGAATTGTTCGTTACTAGCTAAATATTGCACATTGTGTCTAATTACATTTAAAAATCAACTAACGAAACGACTTAGATGCGGTGTATCATACTGCAGCATATGTTAAATCTACTGGCTATTTCTCTAGTGCAATTTGCAATACCTGCATATACATAAGAGAAAGCAAATATTACAGTTTCGATTTTATTATAAAAATTATTACTTAACTTGTTGTGCTGCTAGTAATAGGGTGATATTTCTTGCCCACGGCCTTTGTCGGTAGGAAGAACACTTAAGCTTAAGTCTTGTGTTGGTTGCAACCGCAGATAAACGTGAAACACAAAATACATTGTGTTAAGTTATATATGTGTCAACACGACGAAATAAAGGTTGGTCTCTTCTGTAATTATTTTAATAACGTGTTACGAGAATTTTTTTGTAACTTAATTGCTGGCGACTAACTTAGTTAAATCGGCAAGCGGATCGCAGGTCTTGATTAAAAATGCGCCAAAACGGTTAGAAACTAGAATAGAAGACACTGTTTATATCTATCCATGGGTGAAAGAGAGCAAATGACAACACACAAGTTGTAACACAAAGTAGATTTACATAAATTCGTTCAATTGCTAGTATGTAGATATAGATCACAAACAATAATTGTTGACAAATTTGTAAGTCTAACTTTTACATTCCAAACAAGCAAATTTACATTGGTAGATATAATACAAAGATGCAATATCTCGATAATTAATAGAACACGAGGGCACCCTTTAATATTGTATTACACACACCAAAGTTTTATAACTAATTGTGACAACAACTCAATATGTACGTACAGTCATACGTGCTAACGACTTACAACGTAGATAAAAAAAATTAGAATAAAAAAATACAACACTTAAAATTAATTTTTTTCTTTAGAAGTATGCGGCTAGCTAGCGGCACCTTTCTCAGAAATTCCTATAATTTGCTGAAATAAACATAGATATGGCGTTATCACAAATAAGTTTCCTTCGGTTTATACATTCCATAAAAAAATCAGATGCGCCAAGTTTTCTCCAGATTATTACAGATATTTTAGTAAGTCGTCTTTTCAATACGGTTACAATTGTAGTAATTAATCAAAAGATTTAATATCCTTAATCAACGTAAATGTAAGAACTTTTTCACTATATTGAAGGTTGTGACGTCATCATAGGAACTTTCCTAATACAAATTAACAGGTGTTAATATCTCCGCATTAAGGGATTACGTGTGGGCATCCAAAATTGATAATGACAATTACAAAACAATCGAATTAAATCACCAAATTAGAATCAATTCTTACCTAAAAAAATTTTAACATAAGCAGGAAAAGAACTACGCCCATTTATAACGTAGATGCGCGTGAATATTTAGAGACGAAACATGTACGTAAGATGATTACCGTTCCACAGGCACCGGAAAAATGGTTTAACCCCAATCCGGGAAGAAACTTATAGGGTTCAGAAATCATAACATAACAAGAGATTTATGATGGAAAACTAAACAAAACAATTATGAACACAATACATCAAAACGTTTTAAAATACGGATCTCAGCATTTACTGCATATCAACAGTCAATCTACACTTATTTAAATAGTTAGAACCGACCAGAAAACTTTAATTACAAATATCTGAAAAATAAGCCACTTTACACAAAAATTCTTAAAAATAAAATTTTTATTTAACCCCATAAGAAAGCTACTTGAGTTTCTAGTCGTATTGTAGAAACACGCTGTATACTTTTTTAGCGGCTTGAACCCTATTGGGGTTAATTCAGTTGTGTGTATCATCCTTTTATTCAATTATTTTTTAATGTATTTGTGTTTTTTTGTCTACTCTTTCAGTGCAAACTACGTTGTCTGTTGTCGTAGTTTAGACTTACTTCTTTAGAATCTGATTTAGAAATTAATTTTTTTGATTTGAAAGTGGTTTTTAAGTAAAAATCCTCCTGTATTTATAGAATTTTTTTGATTAGTATTGATATTTTGTAATTCTTTTCTTGGTTTTTTAATTTTACAGAAATGCCTTATGGCAACGTGACATTTAGATTTAGAGCAGCAAACAATAATTTGATTTCAGCATCGGAAAGGTTTTTAATTTTTCCTGAAAGTAGCTAAATGAGCGTAGCGAAATTAATAGACTGTGTGCAGCTTTCCTAATCTACACAATAGGCAAAAATCAGTTTTTAAGGACAAGGAAAAATCATTGGAGTTCGGGTACTATATACCAGCATAGTAAATTACAGTTGACGACTATATAATTCGGTGAAAGTATTTACTGGAGAAATGCTTTAGGGTAAAGAAAACTGCTCCAGTGAAAGTGAAACGTCGAGAAAGTGGGAGCTGTTCAAATATTTAATGTTGTCTGAACCATACTTACACAAAAGAAAGTTAAGAAATACACTTTTAAAATACATACTTATTTACATATTTTCAGAACAATGTTGTTACGTGCAAAATTTTTATAACGTAATACCCTGTATATTGAATTAAAATTAGATTCCGGTTTTGACGCCCTCTGCCGATCTTTTCTTGTGACTGTCATTTTTACGACGAAGTCGTTAAGCTGACAACTGCATAAAATGGCCTGTGTCGCTTAAAGGAAATTTTCGAATATCATCCTCTGTAATGGAAATCAAATTAGAACTTCATTACGTTTTTAAAATAATTTATTCGTCACAGGGTAAGATATTTACATCCGTTTTATTAGAATTCTTTTGTAATTTCTTTTTAATTTGATAGTCGTTCTGCCACGTTTTGGCTACATGTTTCTATTCAATAAAGAATAATGAGGGATTAATATCGATAAATACCTTCATGAGACGAGTATAACTCTATAAGGCCTACGTTTAAAACTAAAAAAACCGAAGACAAGAACTTTTCTTCGAGATCCTACTCATGCGGCAAACACCTGCGAAACCAACTTTCATTGAATGTGTACAACAGTATTCGACAATCAGGTTATGTTATGTGTACTTTCTTTTAGCAGTAATTAACAATTTTGTAAATCTTGATTTCGTGAGTCATTGTTTACTGTAAATAGCTATAAACGGTGGTGACACGTTGAAATTAGTTCAACGTGTCACCACCGTTTATAGCTATTTACAGTAAACTTTAGGATCATAGTAAAATCACACTTGTGAGTCATTGTGTTGACACGATTTGCTACTTAAATTTATTCTAGGCTCACTTACTGGGAAAAACGTTTTCATCGACCAAGTAGGTACTGGATTGTGAGTAAGTTTATTTAATTATTTTATCGCTGTCAGAAAAGTCACTTACGGAACTGTGGCTAATGCTAATTTCTGTAATTACGATCATTGTTTTAACACCATTAAGGTAGTTTCATTAATTATTTTGTGTGTATCGCATGCTGTGTACCTATGTATTGTGTGTTGCCGATACTGCCTGCATCTATGCACTGAAAATTAGATATACTCTTGTTAATCATCTACGTTACTAAATTAAAGTTTTTATACCTGTTAATCTTTCTTTTATGGTAACATACCTTTCTCTTTTATTGTGGTTACCCGAACATCAGAGTAATAAGGATTACGAACCTAAAAATTCGTTACATGCTTGAACCGTCTGTCTTGATCGAGGCAGAAGTGTTAATTATAAATGATCGGGCGCCCTTAATTATTATTCTCTTGAACCTCCCCTATCTCCGACTGTGTGAGTTGACCGTGCAAGTTTCGTAAAACCTAAACCTTGTAACAATGTGTAATGTTATAATGATATCGATCCAGTCGGTGCCAAACAAAACAAATACGAGGTAACAAAAGTAGAAAATACAGTGAGAAAGCAAGAAGTTTTTACAACTCCAAACGACGAGGACGACAGCGATTTGACAAAAAAAGTATTCTCATTGCTAAAGAGGTTGAACCAGTAGTTTAATTCATCCTTTTAAGGCAGTAGAATCGTTAGATAAAGACGTGCCGTTTGGCAATTCTGCTGCTGCGTTCTTGAAAAATCTGTCAAATGGGAAAAAGGAAATTATTTCTATATAAAGTCTGTAAATTATGTTAACGATAGAGTATAATAATGATAACTAAAGATTAGATAAATTGCATTTTGCCATTTTTGCTATACATGTAATTTTGCCATTTTTTGGCGTTTTAGAAAAAGTTTAAGAAATTGTTGCATTCTCTGCCAACATTTTAATATTTATCTATGTAAAAAACTTATCGTAAACTAATGGCTAATCTTTGTCCTGAGTTAAAAAGTTTACGATTTTTTTCCTTCAAAAACAAAGAACCAACCTTAGTTAACCAATCATCAAATTGGTAAACATTCTTGTGAAATGATAAAACATTTTCGTGTCTTACACTCTCATTTCCGTTACCAAGGTGTGATAGTCTCCTTGTATTCTTTTTAACTGGTATTTTGATCGAACTCGATACTTTATTTTAACTTTTATGGTTATATTTTATTGGGTTCATATCATATTGAAGCACCTACCTGCTGTTTCATTGGCTTTTTGCAATTGTTTTCGATTTTTTAACGGATGCGCAAGCAAATATGCACTTGAAGCAAAGATTATTTGTTGTGAAACCAAATCCATGGGGCCGCAGTATTTAAACCAAAAAATATTCACCTACCGTAGATTATTTTTTATTAAGACTAACAATAGGTTGAGGTTATGTTTATAAGGTAAGATCGACGTTTCTTACAGACACGCATTTTGCGTTGAACTTGACGTATTAGAAGTTTTCGTCAACTATATTTTTTTTTGTTACGGTACGTGCGTTAAGTGGATGTGAACGAGATTTAATTATTTCGCTAGAAAATAAATACATTTTGTCAAAAGCTGTTCTATTTTTTTTTAAATTTGTCTTAATCCCTCTCGTTTATGTACATTATTTGCATTGTTTGATTTAATTAGTATTTTTATCTATTTCTGTTATCGTCATTGATGTTTATTTAATGTGTTAAAAAATTTAAATTTGTTTTTGTTATTTATCAAAACCTACTCAGTTGTTACATGACATTATTTATGTATTCGCTTAAGTAAATTCAAAGTAAAATTCACACCGTCACTGGTTTCTCTCCGGCACTGTTGCCGATACGTAATTGAAATTGACAGTAATGGGAAAGAAAGCGCCAACGGAAAGAATTTTTACTCGGTGATTTCGTACTTTGCTTTTGCTGCGATCGCTAGATATTATCCAAACGCTTACCGTTAAACCTTAAGTAATTTTCCTATACATTTAAATATCATCGTTGGTTATTCCTTTTAATTTTTAGCAACAATGCTGTATAAAGACCCGGAAATACTCTCACAGAATTAAATGATTTAATAATAATAATTTAACGATTGCAAGTAAAATTTCTTAAGATAATGGCAGCTATATTGCTTCATTACTATAAATTTTTTTTAGCAAATCTGTTAGAGTGTGAGACAACTTTCTCTTTTTATAAGTTTTACACCAAAAGAATTCTGTTTCTTGCGGTCCATGTAGAATAATTCAGTAACCTCCAGAAGCTTGTGTGGATTAATTAATTTGATTTCACCGTTGTAATAATTTTTCTAAGTTCTAACATGACATTTATGTAATTCAGCTGTCGTGTGTACACTGATCTAACATCTGTCAAGTTTTTTTGAATCAATGTGATTGTAATCAAGTCAGATTAAAGCATGTTACTTATCGATACCAAGAAACTTCGGTGGGGTAAGTTTTTGCATATTTTCTTTCTTTAAGAGATGTTAGTAATAACAAATTATCGATTCATAAGGTGTCACGACTGTACGTAAGTTAATTAGCTGATCGATCAAGTTACAAATATGCGATTACTAATCATTCTATCAAAAATCTGTAAACTCTCAGTTCTGCTATTTACCCTAATTCACAAAAGTAACAGTTTGTTAATTATTTTAAGTGCTATTAACCTTTTTAAATTTTTATAATTATTGTTAAAATATATTTCGTAGTTTATAAAAAGTGACAGCTTCTTCATTATCTTGTTTGCTATTAAACTTTTTAGATTTTTATCGTTGCTGTTAAATAGATTAGAAATAGTACATGTTATTGGGGATACACTGTCCCAAAAAAGTAATAGGACACTTTTAAGCGCGACCTGCAAGTAGGCAACTTACGTTATAATAAAACAACTAGTTAAATTTGACAACATTGGGATTGTAGATATTACTTGCAGCGATATTACGAGGTTACTAACCATTTTTTATAAGCACCGCCTCAATCGTTCAAAGAACATGTTTTTTTACTGCAAATATGTATCTAAATTGTACCATAAAGATCTAAATTGTTCATCATGGAATTTTTTATTTATGTATTTATGTTCTCTGCTTAAGTTTTAAATGAATGCTATAGCCCTTAATTAAAAAAGTTAAAAGTAATTTATAATTTGATTGATAATTAAAATAAATTAAAAAAAGTTCCATTGATAGTTTGAATAAATATTAAGTTTTTGTTTTAATTAGCCTAAATTTTTAATACTTCCGGATTAAATTAAAGTCAACATTTCGATTTTTTTTTAAAAGAAGTATTATCATCATTTAAACGTAATTAGTGGTTGAACAATTGTAATCTTAATTCCCATTACAAGTTCTCATTCTCATAACAGTTATTCGTAGTTTGCATTTTTTTCATAGAAAACGGATTTTTATAAATATATATGTAAAATCCGATGTTCAATTGTTTTTTTGGTTACACTGTCGTAATACACGTAAAAAAAGCCTGCTGATTTAACCAAATTTATGGATGATATCGAACCTACTAGTTTAAGTATTAGACAGAAGGTATGCGTAACTCAAATTTACTTATCTGTGCCAGTAGACTTTTATTTTCAGGCGGCTTTCGTATCTCATTTATAATATCAAAAAAAGAACAAGTGCGAGAAAATTAATATTCTTTTAAAAAGATATTATCTTTAGTTAGGTGTAACCGAACTGAAAATCAAAACTAATATAGGTTTCGTTACCTATAAATCAAAACAAAATTCTTGCAGATTTTTGCCAAAAGTAAGTAATGGAAATATATTACCAAACATTAGAAAAATTAGTCTCTTTTTTTGTACAAAATAATCAACAACGTTTATTTCTAAATAAATAATATAAACACTAAGTCTCAACCTTGGTTTAAAGAGAAAATATTTTTTTTAAATACCCAATACTTTGAAAACTTGATAATTATAAGTAACGATTAACCTAAAACATGTCACATCGTGGGATACCCATACATAGGTTGCACTCATGCGAAGCTGGAACAAATGACAAGTATTTAACACGTTTAGTCCCGCGGCTAAATTTTCTTGACAGCTTATAGACCACAAGGCGAAGTTTATTTTAAACCTTCTTCGCAGCTCATGGGACCGTATTCAATTGAGTTTTACAGTTGTATTTGAGCGTCCTGTGTCCTTAAAGCATTGCTTTACGCGAAATACTAGTTTTTCTTATTTTTTCTTTTTCTTCAAGTAATTCAAATTAATTTTAATTAAGTATAATGTTAAATGTGTGTTTTTTTACATTGCTTGTTAGCTTTTTTAATTTGAATATAAGACAATGATAAAATTTAAAAAATGGAAATTTTACTAAATATAATAGGAGTAAGGTTTTACATATTACAAAAAATATTTTCAAACATTGTTATCTGTTTTCTTAAACACTAAACCATTTTATGATTATTTTTTTCTTGAACCGAGAACGGGTTTATGGACGCTACACAAGTAACATGATTTTTTTACATTTTTGGGTTTTGAAAATTTTTTTTATTACACCATGTAAAATACGCAATAGCAAACAAAAATTACTGGGCCAATGAAAAGTATAAAAATTTTTACTCGGGACTAAAAATGTTCAATAAAAATTTGAAAACAAACTAAAAAAATGCCAAAATTTTAAGCGGGGCGAGGCGGTCCCAGGCGCGGGCGGGGCCCCCGCTTTAAAAAATTATTATGTAAAATAAAATAAGAAAATGCAAATTTCATCTTGCTTTAAGTAATAAATAATAATAAAACAAGTACAATAACATCAACAAAATATAATAATAGAAAGAAGTAAAACTTTTTAACGAAATAATTACAAAACATAAATAATTTATAGTTTTTAAACTCTTTTTAAATTTACATCGTTGAACACTTTTTTCCTTTACTTTTACTTATTATTTTGGTTTTTTTTAGGCAATGTTAATAAATCCATATAGGGTGCAAAACATTACATTTGGCAAACGTAATGAATTTTGCAATCATTTGGATTTCGTTCTTTACATCCCAATTATTTTGAAAAACCTAGGATTGTTGATTATAAAACTACTATAATTACCTACTAAACAAAAATTTACAAATATTTTTCTACTTTTATTACTAGTACTTAACGTATTGAAACCAAAATCAAAGATTGAATTAAAGTTTGAGAAGAAAGAATACAGAAATTCTCATCAAAATTACGCTTAAAGCAGTGTTTCCAGAGACTCAAAACCTCGTTTTTCTGGGGGGTTATCCATATCTCCAGTAATGCTCCCTTCTGTCCAAAGCATCGCCATTACTAAGTCGGGTATATAAAGAGGTTACTTAAAAATCGTTTTGTAATGTATAACATTTATAGCCAGTTGCACAAAAGTCTGGTTAATTGGCGATTTACTAATCGTCGATTAAAGATAATGGTTGATTAACATTCGATTGCGTTGCACAAAACAATTTTATCTATGATTAACGGTCCATTAGTTAATCGACGATTAACTGCTAGTCAACTTGACAACCGCGCGTTTTAATGTCAGTTTATGAAACAAAAATGACTACCAAAAAGGAGGTTATTTACAAATATTTACTTAAATCAAGAAAGAAACGTTAGTAAATATTGTAGTAAAGTAAGTATTACTATATTATTCACGTTTTCTTATAAATAGTTAATAGTTATATTATCATTATGGAAAATATTGCTTCTGTATCGATAGCTAAGTTTTATTTTATGTTTACCGATAACAAATTTCTAATTCTATAAAATTTCTTGCTTAATTCCTTTTATCCTTTACTTTAGATAACAATATAAAGGAGTAACTGGCTAAAGGATTTATAGTTGAAAAGAAATGTTCGGTGTCAACAAGCATCACCAACGAATATAATGCATCGACTAAAATAGGCCTCCGAACAGCAAAATACCTGAAACTTTGTTTGTATATATGAAACTGAAGATAAAACAGATCTGTGAAGCAGGACATGTAAGATAGGACTTAAAAGTTGTACTATGTATGATGAAAAAATCTGTTTCTCGTGGAGTTTTCAACCTTTTAATAACTGCCGATCAGGAGGTTTTGTTGGCGCACATTGCATACCAAAGTGAGCCACCTAGAAATTGCTTTGAATTGCTTTACAGCTTACTATTTTGGTAAATTGGGAGATAATTACAATGAAATCTAATATTAATTTGTATCCTTAGTAAAAATGGGCAAATGAGAATCATTATATGTGGCTGAACTTCAACCTGTATTATCTCGTATTCTTGTCTTTCGCACACTCCTATTTACTGCAGAACCTTTGTCAACTCCTCCCGAGTTAATTATAAGAAACATTTCAAAAGCAAAAATTATAAACTGTCAATTACTGAAAGGAGTAATATTATTTAATCAAGTTTAAGAAAATATAAAGCACAGTATTAATTTTATAAATAAAAAATTACAATAAATTATGTTGTTTTTATAAATTTTGCATATGAAGAACTGTTGCAATTAATGTTTTGCTAATTAAGAGTCTGCAACCATATTGCAAGCAAGGAAATCTTCTCTGCAAAAGAAGAACCTTTCTATGGTATTACTTTTCATAATATGTGCTATGATTTATGCTACTTCACTGGCATTTGCTAGATGTAAGCAGATGAGGATTACATGGATTCACTATCACCTAATAGGTAACCGTTGCCATATCTTCCGATGCAAAATTCAACCGGAAGAGGAGATTTATTGAAAATAATACTGTTGTGTACTGATCCTGGCTAATAAACAATAAAACGCATTAATTTTAAGTCAGCATTGCAAATTGCTTGAACATTAATGCTAAAATATCCTTTTCTGTTGTGATACGTTTCAGCATTTAGTCTATCGGGTGATTGTATATGCACGTGTGCAATCAACAGCTCCCACAACACATAAAAAACCAGAAATGCGAAAGAACCATTATTTTATTTCCATCAACTTTTTGGTAGTTCTAGACATCTTTATATATTGATGGGAGAGCCTGACCATTTCATTTATGATATGCTAATATTTGTACTCTTGCATCAAACGATTAGTTTCGATAGCTTGTTGGTTCGATTCTATCTTTAGTTGCATGTACCAAGTTTATTATGGGGGCCTTATTTAATCGAAACCTCTTCTTGAAATCAATCTCGTCTAAAAATTCAAAAGGATTTTCTTTATCTCGTATAAACCTTATGCTGCCAAGCTGTCTTCAAAGCTACTCGAGGAAGAAGACGACAAATGGAACAACATAATTATTTTTGTTTAATAATTATTTTTTTAATAATTTTGTACTAAACGAACTTAGTTTTGACTGTAAATCATGAACTTTTTATTATTGAAAAACTTTAATTGTGGGTTAATCAGCCAAATATCTCCAATTAGATAATCTTTTGTTAACAAGAGTTTATTCGGAGATTAAAGTTTTGTGCAACGCAAAATATAGTTAATTGACCGTTAATCTCTGATTAACGTCGACTTCAATTAAATATTTAATTAACCGTTAATGGCCCGTTAAACTACAATTAAAAGATAATTATACTTTAATCAAAGATTAAACTCCAATTAACGGTCAATTATCTTTTGTGCAACCCGCTATTAGTGTTTTTATGTGTGTCAATTTTGTGCAAAATGCCACGTCTTCTTGGACAAGCAGAGTTATCACTAGAAATTAGAGGGAAGATGAAAAAACCTTCTGCATTTCCCAAGATGGTAAAAAAGTTTTTTGGAGGCAACGTAATTTTAGATATAAATCAACCCAACAAAAAAAGTGGTAGAATTAATGCTTCGTGCTGGGGATGGATGAGTGATGCTGGCCCAGGGGAATTAACACGTGTCGATAGATGTTTAACTGCTCAAACTTTCCTGATGATTTTGGAAGGCGATATGTTGCCCTCCGTACGACCAGTTTATCCAGAAGGACCAATTCGGTTTCTTTAGTACAATTCTCCTATACATATGGCAACGGTAGTTCAAGAATGGTTCTTACAACATCCAGAAGTGGAAAGAATCCGTTGGCCACCTATATCATTGGATTTGAACCCTATAGAGAATTTGTGGGCGGCGGCTGTGCGTGGGTAGAACGACGAACTGAACAGTAGCATAGCAATACAAAATATAAACAACTTGCATCGCCATATAATTACCGTGTGAGAAAGATTTCAAAGAGCTAATGTATGTGCCAATTTAATCAATTCGATGCCAAACCGTCTACGAGAATGTATAACCAATAATGGATATTACACCCATTACTAGCATGCAAAACACAAATATTTAAATAAAATAATAAATACTTTTTTGTATCATGTTTTTTATTAGAATTTTCTGTATCAAGTTTTGTTCTTGTAATATAAATAGTGTATAATTTATAATAAAGTATAATAATTTATAATAAAATCTAAGGTATTAATTCTATTAAAATGTAGTAGGTACTATAATAATCTAAAACATTAAATAATTGAAAAATTTTAGGTTACTAGTATTAAATTTATATTCTCTCGAAATAGTTAATATTTAAATGTTACAAAGTGAAAGCGGAAAAATTTACAGCATAGGTATGTATTTTCAAATTTTATTTGGAATTTTTTAGCGTTCTGTATGAGAAATTAAACTTGATTTTATAAAGAGAGATATGTATCCTTTAATTTTTCATACAAATAATTTAAAAGGAATAATGGGAATTTATACTGCAATTGTTCGACGACTAATTACATCGTAATTGTGATAATACTTCCTTTGCAAAGAAAATCGGAATGTTGACTTTAATTGAATTTAGATATATTAAGGACTTTTAGGCTAATTAGTACAGTAGTTTCATATTTGAGCATACAGTTTATCATTATTCGAGCTGTAGATGGAACTTATTTAATCATAAATAACAATTAAAATTCTTTAAATACTTAAGCAGAGAACGTAAATAAATAGAAAACTCGGCGAAGAAGAATTTAAAACTTTAGGGTACAATTTTGATAAATATTTGCAGGTAAAAAGCATGTTCTTTGAACGCTTGAGGCAGTGCTTATGAAGAATGGTTAGTAACCTGGTAACATTGCTGCTAGTAATGCCAATGTTGTCAAATTTAACTAGGCGTTTTGTTATAACGTAAGTTTGGTTGCCTAACTTGCAGGTCGTGCTTAAAAGTGTCTAATTTCTTTTTTGAGGTAGTGTACCCTTGATCTCTCCAAACCGAGGATCTTTATAAGTGCACGAAGTAGCGCCTTGGTATTTTTCTATCTTTATTGTAGTTTCTCAACCGACATCGTAGTTAGCCGTGGTGACGTGGTTGTTACCAACAGAGCCCACTACAGAAAAAGACTGGTAACACAGTAATATTAAATGTTGTTTTATACATTATTACTATTATTTACAATATTTATTTAAACTAAACTCGTTTTACTTATTACTTTGGAAGTTAATCTGTGTGTTGAATGTAATTCAACTTTATACTTATTAGTAATCAAAAAGAAAATTATGTTAATCAACATGTAAAAAAATCACTAAGAAAATAATATAAAACGCAAATACACAAAAATGATGTTAACTAATTAGAAGTATAAATTTAGTTTTACTTATAGTAAGTTAAACATTAATGCTTTTAAATGGAAAGATCAGGGTGATGGTACATAATTGAGTAACTGCCGGTTAATTAAAAATGTATGTTACCTACTTTAAATGTGAGGCACTAAGAAGCACTTACTACTGAAGTCATTTTTAGTTTAAATTTTTTATTAAAATGTAAAAAATATACAAATTGAAAGATTACATATTTATTTTATGTTTTTATGGTATCTAACTAATATATGCTTTGTTTAAAAAATTTTCTTCATTTTCTAAACGTATAGGTAGGTAAATACAATATGGGTAAATAAACTCAAGAAACATTTTTTGGGATAAGCTAAGCGATGTATATAAATGATCTTAAGATATATTTGAATACGATAAATCATCACATCGATTTATATCCGGTATCCGTAAAAGACGTCTTTTAAATGTTGACGCATGTAAACGATTTCGCAATAAATCAAGCTTAGTGGTGCATCATACGGTATTTACGTCAGTTTTAAAAGAAGAAAAATCTCATATTTCATTTCTTTACACAAAAAAAAAAGAAACGAAGACACAGAAGATTCGCCGTAAAAGTATATCGAACACAAAGGAATTTAATTTGATGCTTTAAAGTTGCATGAAACATTTTTCTGCTAAAAACTCAAAGTAATTCAATTGCCTTTATAAGTTTCCACGAAGTAGAAAACCTTTTATATTTGATTTTGAGTTAGATATAGAAACAACGGAAAATTTCCGTCTGTCTGAAACGTTGTAAATTATACTAGTTAGACCGTGAAAGTGCAAGAAATTATTTTGTCTTAACTTAATGGAATCTTCTTGTTTCGAGTGTTAACTAAACATTTCCAAATCCCATTTGGAATATGATCTAAACTCAGAACTTGTGCTTTCATTCAGTCTTATATTAGTTTAATACTTGCCAGCTGTTGTCGGCGCTTTGACACGCATGTTTGCATATCACCGCTTCAAATACTAGAACCCCTAAAATCAAACAAAACTGTGAAAACGCTTAATTCGTATTCCCGAAAGAAGTTTGTGTATACCTTTCCGTTTATAATAACTAATTCTAACATTTAACGTAGATAAAATCATTGTTGAAATATACTTCCTGTGGCTCTTATCGTATTATAAATTACATAACCGCTTATAACGCCATCCTAAAATGCGCGGAAATAGCCAGAGGCTACCGTAGATTACAGTTTCTCATTTAAATCCGGGAATATTTGTAATTAATCCAATGAAAGCTTTAGTTTATATTACCCGAGGTAGTGTTTTGTTATCAGAGAGGTTTTCTAATTTAAATTAATTCCATTTGCATGTAGAAACTAGAAAAGAAAGCCCAGTGAAAAAAAATCAATTATACCGTTTCTATTCACCACATTACAAAAATAATACTTTATAAACAATTGGATTTTTAGATTATATGGTTATAATCCAGTTTATCAAAACGTTTATGTTTATTGTGAAAGCAATAGTGACTGTGTAGAACAGTTCGGGCGATAAAATTGAAAAGCAGATTTATGGTTACGTTTCGATTGTGTCGTTTTGGATTAATTTATTGGTAGAAGCTTCCGGATTAATTTTAAATCTTGAAACGTAATTTATCAACGTTTCTAAAAGAATAATTTTTGGTTGTATATGAAGGAACGAGGTCTTATATTAGAAATAACCAACTTAGATTAATTACAACTTGCCACCTCTAGAGATTCATAAAAACATTTGGTCTTTCGTACCGGGGAGCAAAAAAATTAATCATCTCTACAATTAATCAAAATATTTCAACAGCTGCCTTAATTCCTAGATTAATATTTCTTGTTTATATAGTACAACTCAAAGTTATTTTTTTTCTGTAAATATAAAACAATTTTCTAAAATGGTATTATTATTTGTAACCTGTAATTTACGTTAAAACGGTAGATTAAACAGTATAATAGTTTATTCTTAACTTACTGCATTATGATTTTGTGTTATGTATTTAAGAAATTTGCAATAATTATTTTGTCTAATTGGTCACTCTCATATATGTTTGTTATTTCAATCGAAAAATGTTATTATCGTAAACTGCGACTTAAACTAGATTAAAAGTGAAAATTTGACAGTGAATTTCAAAAACATTAGTCTATTTCAAAAGTAACACTTCATCAAAAAATTTAAGGTTTAAACTCGATATAAAATAGTAATAATAAAGACTTGTTAATAAAAACAAAGTACATAATTTTTATATTTGTTTTATTTACTTGTTCATTTTAATTTTATCATACGTCTTTTTTTGTGATGCACCAAAAGTAAAACATAAGTTTTGTCACATTTAAGTAGCGAATTTTAAAATTACTAGAATATTAGTGATGGTTAACTGGTACCCTCCTAAGAAAACGTTTTATAGAAAAATTCTGTAACGAAAAATGTCAAACTGGCATCAGTCAACCTTATGTTAGTCGAATTTTAATAATTTCTTGTAATACTGGTTTCCAAAAAAAATTGTTAAAAACAAGGACAATACACAGTAAAAAACAATTTACACCATTCTACACCAAATAACCCCACACCTGTGTCTATATCCATACGTCCGTTTCGGTGTTAACTTCACTCCGCAAAGACGGAGTAAAATTACAACACTTTGGTGGTGTAATATTTTTTCAAAACTATGGTGTAGTTTTAATATCATATATTGTTATTTTCATGAAAATGGTAAAAACTATTTACTCTACCTCGGTGAATAGTTACTAAAGAATGATTAATTTTGATTCCGTGGTCTTGTAATTTTATACCGCCACTGTGTACTGTTCAACATGGAGTGGTGTGATTTTCAACAAAATAGTATACGCCTTCAGTTTGTGTTGGTGATTATTTACTAACGTGTATGTAAAATCTCATCTCATTAGTGTAAATCCTTTATTGCGTATGGAGAAAAAACTTAACTACCCATACAGGAAACCCCAGAGTTAGACAAGTTTGGCGTACCTGTATTGGCCCAGACTTGGCCCAGGACTGGGTAGCTCAGCCTCGGCCAGTCCATGGGGACCCAAGCTTGGGCCTAGACTGGTTGACCTATCCTCCGCCATGCCAATTCTTACCCAAGCTTGGCCCAAACTTGCATAACCCAACCTTGGCTATTCCATGGAAACCCAAGCTTGGGCCAAGACTGGTTGACCCAACTTCGGCCATGCAAATTATTAGCCAAGCTTTGCCCAAGCTTGGATAACCCATCCTTGGCCATTCTATGAGAATCCAAGTTTGGCCCAAGCCTGGATAACCTAGCCTTGGCCATTCCATGGGGACCCAAGTTTGGTCCTACACTGGTTGACCCATTCTCGGCCATGCTAATTCTTACCCAAGGTTGGGCCAAGACTGGTTGACCCAGCTTCGGCCATGCAAATTATTAGCCAAGCCTGGCCCACGCTTGTATAACCTCTCCTTGGCCATTCCATAAGAATCCAAGTTTGGCCCAAGCCTGGATAACCCAGTCTTCCTATTCCATGGGGACCCAAGCTTAGTTCAAGACTGGTTGACCCAGCCTTGGCCAAGGCTGGATTATCCAAGAAAATAACATTAATAATTTTTTTTTCAATGTTAAAAATTTTAAAAAATCGGTCAATAAGTTGAGTTATGATATTATCGAAAATGTAGAATTAAAACTTGAGCCGTTCGGTTACGTATGGCGAGATTCGGGTGTTTTCGTTTAGCGCAGCCGCCATTCTTGTTTACATCATCTGTTAGTTAAATGTAAGATTTTTCTCATTGCTAGAGTAGTAAAGGTGATGAATCAAATCTCCGAGTTTCAGTTATACAGTCAATGTTAGTACTTTTTAACTAGAAGGAAAAACCTTCAAATATAATTTTTTTTGTTTACTCCGCAATTATCACGAGGCGAGGCTACTAAAAGTAATTATGTCTGATTCTTACCTTAGAGTTTAAAGATTTCAAGGTACCATCTTGTAATTAACTTTTTAATAGTTATAAAATTTGGATTTTATTTTTCATAAGTTTTAAACTGTGTGATTTTTCATATTACATTGTCAACTTATTTTTGTTCACAGATGTAGTTGAATTTAGTCTAACAATAGAAGTAATGATGCCTAGTGTTATTGTAATTGTGTAACATAACTTATTGTCATTTCAGAGGATCATGCCCAAGGATTACGTCGCTTAAAAAAATCGTACAAAACAATTGATTTGGAGAGGGGCACTGAGGCTGAGAGTGAATCGCAAGCTTAAAGATAGTGAAATTACCGTATTAAATTTTACGAAAGTCGCTCAACCACGGCCCTTGAAAACGAAAGAAAATCGGCTAAACGACACCGAGTCTGGGTATTATTTCCCTACATCCTGAAACTGAGAATGGCACGGAAACTGCGTTTGATAGTACGACGGAATTTAAAGGTATTTATTATTATTTCATTAATTAGATGTCATTTCAGAGTTGAAATATGATACATCCAACAAACATAGTAGTTTAAGATATCAATACATGCACATATGCTGATAACAAACCGCGGGAACGTGATCCAAAGAAATAAAAAAATACTTCAAATGATAATATGGAAAAATTATCTTGAAATGTTTTATGTCTACACTATTTATTTGTTTGCTGTGATTTATTAAATTACGTGATATTTAATTTTAAAAAATAATAATACCAGGGTTAATTATTGTACAATTTCTAAGATTCAAGAATTACGATAATCTTGCAAAAATTTGCAACGTGTTATTCTATCTAAATTGAAAAGAAGCGTGAATTACCACATAAGATAACAATTTAAGAAGATATTGGAAGTTCTTCAATATTCAGCAGATCCACCGCGTAAACAATAAGCATGGAAAAACATCGGCGAGGATTGGTAGTGTAACAATTGCAGTAAAGTAAGTAGCTATTTATCGGTGGCCAAAGACAGAGGGCGGAAGAGCTCAACTCAACAGAGAGAATGTTGAGATTAAGTATAAAACTGAAATTCACTTTTAACTATTATTTTATTCTTATTGTAATGGTTCATATTAATTAGCATGATATGATAGGACATTATCATTCTATTAAGAATATTGTATTTTTTATTATAAGTCAGAATAAGGTTTAATACTTAAATGTATGTCGACTTTTTTTTAAATAATAATAACTGTACTAGCTAAATGTTAATATCATTTAAGACGAGATCTCAATAGTAATTTAAAAACGTTATATAATTTAAATAGTACATAATACAAGTAATAACAATAAAGTGTAAATACGTTCATACAATTATTTATTCCATTGTTTTATTAATGCTTTCTTAGCATTTAATTTTAGGCTAGTTTTGGCAATTAAGCGTGGCCCAGTACTGGCAACTAAGCATGGCCTAGTTCTGGCAATTAAGCATGTACCAGTCTTGGCAACTAAGCATGGCCCAGTCTTGGCAACCGATCGAGGCACAGTCTTGGCAACTTAACATGGCCCAGAGCTGGCGATCAGGACTGGGCCATGATTATCATTCCAGACCTTTGCCAAGGCTGGGCCAAGCTTGGCTTACAGGCTTGGCCCAGGCTTTTACAAACTTGGGCTCAGCCTGAGCCAAGCTTGAGCCCATGGTACTTTCTTCTATGGGTATCGAGTACTGTCAACGTATTACTTTTACTGCTCTGCATTCAACACTGTAATTTGTTGGCATATTCTTATTTCTTATTGTAAAATTTATTTTAAAGAGTTTTAATAAAAAAAGAAAATAATATTTAAAACTATATTACAAAAAGCAAAACCAAAATAAATAAAGCATTACAGAACAAATGTGTACATACATACATTTGATATAAGATAATTTTACAAAACTAAAAGATGTATATAATTTGTAAAATAGTAAATATTTTTCAAAAGATTCTTTATAAAATGACAGTTTACTTATTTCTGCTAACTTACATTCTGCCTCACAGTGATCAATTACATAAACACATTTTACTGCATCGTACTCGACCGTTTTCCACAACTTTAAGTCTAAATATGGAGTACCGTCTGATAGGACAATGTCAATTATAACTGAAAATTGAGGTACAGCGTTGACTGAAGAAATGTATAAAGACTCGCAACTGCATGTTAAAAATCGTACCGTATTACTATCTCACTTTTGTGGCTCTCTGCACCCCGCTGCCAACAAACTTTACTATTGGATAGTAGCGACGCGGTTGTTTTCAACGCAAACTAAGATAAGACTGGTAAAAGATCACTTAAAAATAATGCTTGGAAAGTAATAAGATAACTCTTCAAAATAATCGTTTGTTATATTTACTAGATACCGTTGACTGATATAAAATGTTTTGAGTAAACGGAATGAATTTTTTTCTTTGTTTGCCAGAGCTTGGTTTTGTATTTTTTCTCTGCTGTTTTAATTTACTTTGCAATCCGCAATTCGTATCGAAATATCGATACGTATCGGAATATCGATACGTATCGGAATATCGATACGTTTCAAAGTATCGCTACGTATCGAAATATCGACATTTCGATACGTATCGATATATCGATTTTCGTACTCTAATAAAGCGATTTTTATAATCAATTTTTTTATCCAATTTTTGTTTATTAATTGATTCAAAAATATAATCGATCGAAAATCGCGAACTACAAAAGGGATTACCCAATCGGTTTTCCGTTTAATTAAACCTTTTTAACTTGATTTGCTAATTAAGATTACAGGAATGTTCAATAAAATTGTGAAGTTGAAACGACGTTTTAGTTTTTTTTTTCTTAGATGCAGCATACCGATACATCGCGAGTTGGTCCCCTAATTCATAAAAAATTAACTAGAATTCCCATTACTAATGGTATCTCTTGGTAGAAAATCGTTTGTTAAATCATCGTCATCTGAACTGCAAAGAGAGCGGTATTACTAAGCGAAGCCACTGCTCGATGCGCGTACGTACGATTTAAACACAACAAGTGCCAGCAATGAACTGAAATCTCGGACCCCAAGTAGACGATGGCGCCCCCTATATCTCGGACCCTGCGGTGACTACGATTTTTAACATGGGCTTTGTTGGGCATAATCGATATATTTCAATAATCGAATTAATCGAAATATCTCGTTTTGCATAATCGAATGATCATTCGTACTTTCGATTATAAATAATGGCGCATGCGCAGTATTATCGATCATATGTTTCGATTTGAATCCGTGGGAAAAACTAATTTGTAGGACTAGCAATTTAAATTTACCGCGCTTAATTGCTGCCATCCTATTAGCCGAATAGTAGTATCCTCTTACAAATCGCGATTCGGTTATTTTTATTTTAAGCCATTTTTAGTTTTTTTTTAAATTTAATTAAAAAAGGTTTTCTGATTACAACACTTTACTACATCTACAATATCTAGATCTTATTATGGATAATAATGAGCTGGAAATTAAATAATAATCAATCTAAAGTTAATGTTCTTTAAATTTAATAAATTTATTTCATTCATCTACTAATTTTTGTAAAGTGGTTAGTTTAACATTTTCACTTTAATTATTAACAATTTCGGTGATAATTAAACGTATGATTAATCAAAAAGTAATTTAAAATCAAAGTTTCCAATATTTTGAATATTGCGCCGCGTGACTAGCTTAATTAGTCGATTACAGACCTTATATCAATCATTCGAATGATTCGAGACATGGTGTCGAGTTCGTGTCGAGTCGTATCGAGTCGTGTCGATTTCGATATATTTCATATTTCGTTTCATTCATTAACAACGCTTCTCGGTTGTTTCAAATGAATGATATTTCGATTATTTCGATTATTTCGAATGATTCGAGACATGGTATCGAGTTCGTTTCGACTCGTATCGAGTCGTGTCGGTTTCGATTATTTCGATATATTTGGTATTTCATATTTCGTTTCATTCATTAGCATCGCTTCTCGGTTGTTGAAATGAATGATATTTCGATTATTTCGAATGATTCGAGACATGGTCTCGAGTTCGTTTCGACTCGTATCGAGTCGTGTCGATTTCTATATATTTGACATTTTATATTTTGTATTATTCGTTGCATTCATTAGTACCGCTTCTCGGTTGTTTCGAATGAATGTTATTTCGATTATTTCGAAAGTATAATCGAATGATCGAATATTTGGCTATAATCGATATATCTCGATTATATCATTCATAATCGCCCGTCTTTATACATTCGTACAGCTTGTTTCATTTTACTACACACGAAATATCCTACTTTATAAATAAAGCCACCATAAGTTAACCATTTTAATTGAAGACGATATTGGACTTCCTGTACATTACAAATGCTCTTTGTACATACAATTTGCAAGCTTCTAATTTTTTAATCAAGAATGGTGTTAAATATCATTCGCGTAGAAATAGCGTTCACCATCGTGAAACAAAAATTTTTGATGCGGTGTAAATTTATCCATTCTTAAAACAAATTCATTACAAATGGTGTTATTTCACACCCAAAATTACTTTTCATTTATACACTGACAACTGGTGTTAAAAATAATACAAAAATTACACCATTTTCGCACCATATCTCGGTGTTCACGGTTACACCGTGATATTTTTTACTTGTAGGTTTCTGAAAAAAACTATTCTTAAAAACCTATACCTTGCATAAAAAGCGAAATTAAAGACAGTACTAAGTCTTCAGTGTTCTACTTAATTAGTAAAATGAAGGTTTCTCCTTACACGCCATTGCTTATCAAAAAAAAAAAAAAGATTAGTGTACAGAGGAAAACATATAAAATAGAGTCTTTAAGATTAATAAGTTTTATTTAATAAAAAACAAAATCTATTTAATTAGATAAAATGGATAGGTAAAGCGGCAGCATTTCGTGTCCGACATTCGCCGAAAACCATTTCACGGTTGACGTTCGCTGTGTATATACAGATTTTAGTAGATACCTTGTTCAACCGTAAGTTAATTTATATTGATTTTATTATTATGTTACACTTGGAGTCGACTTTATAATTTATTACTTCTTATAGACATTTTTAATATTTGATTTCAAAGTTAATCTTAATGATTGTAATTGCGTCTTCTGATTTGGATATTTTTGTTTTGTTAGTGCACTAAGTTTAGAAACATTTGTGATTCTGGTTTTGGTAGGAGGTGGTTTAACATGCTTCAAAAACATCAAAATGTAGTCCGGGTTTTGGAATGAATCAACCTTTAAAAATTTGAAGCTATACGAAATAATAATAATTTGCACAATATTGTGCAAAATTAACCAATGAGAATATGTATCTAGATAATCTAACGCTATTAGACATTTAATATACCATTGGGTAAAAATACTTCAAGCATAGTTTTAAAAAAAGTATGACAACATTGTGCAACACTTTACTATCCGTTTTAGACCATTTTTTAAACAAATTGTGATATAGTGCGATCAATTTGAAATGTAAAAATTGTTTATATGTAATAAAAAAAACTGTACAATTTAATCTACACAAATGAATGCAATAAAACTGCACAAATTGGTCTTGTCACTTTTTCAGGTGCAATTTGTGTAATTTTTATTAACAATTGTAGATAAAATATACAAAGATTTCTCCCTGTGTACTGGCGTTTTTTTGATTACGACTTGTTAGTTTGATTTGACGTTTTAAGTTTGTTCAAAATCATTTATGGATTTCCGGATTTAACTCACGACCCCATCTTCACTGTGCACCGGCAAATGCCACGTTTATGTTACTTTCTTTCAGGCAATATATTTTTACAGCTTTTGCACGTAACACCATTACGCTTTTAGCGATTGGAATGGAATGAAGATTCTTTGCTTGCATTGAAAAAGATCGATTTTTTTTCTACTCAATTACTCCAAAATTGGTCGAGATTTGGAGCCCTTTCTTTAAACCTAATTACTAAAAGTGAAAATATTATTTCTTTCATAATGGTGTTTCCTACCTAGTAGACTGATTCAGCTCGGTATAATTAATGTTGGATTGATGATTTCAGATGTTACACTTACATCGTACTTTAATCAGCTAATCATGTAAAAATTATTATAAATATTTTACTCTCAGTTGAGTCTATAGTTCAACCTTTAGCTTATTTCACAATTGAGTGTTACGTTTACTTATACCGTACAAGTACCTTAGTAATTTGTTAGTATTTAGGGCTGATCGTGTTTAGTTTCCACTCCTCGGAAGTGTCGAAGTTAATATTACTGTAGTAGCAACTATCATCAGCTACTATGATAAGGAACAGGGTGATATCATATTTGCGAGCTGGGCAACTTATTTGCAAGAGTTGTTATACACTGGATACTGGAGAATATATAGATGGAGCATGGAGACTAAAGAAATTATTTATATATAAAAGTTATTGCAAAGTATTCACCCAATAGATAGTAATCACTTCAAGAATGGCCCGCGAGCTAATGTATTGTAAATGAAGGTACAGTCTCGTGGCAGTCTCAAATGATATAATTATTTTAAACCACTAAGTGCAGCTATTGAATTCAAATAAATACAATACTACTGTTGTCTACATATCTCAATAAACAATCTAATGCCTTCTATCATGGTATGTTTGGTACATGCAAAGAATCGATTTCAGTTCCTGAATGTATGGAATTTTGTTTTTTTTTCTTTTTCTGATAATAGGTCAATCAAAGTGTTTTCAATTTATTTTTTGCCTCAGGAACTCAAAAACCAGTAATATGCATTTCTTCAACGAGTTTCTGATATGCTGTTTTTCTCTCGTGTTTATTTTTATGTTTAGACAATTTTTGATTTCATAAACATTCATAGGATTTAAATTCCTGGATGAATTTTATAGTAGTTTATGAATTAAACCTTTCTGCCGCCATAATGACAGAATAAATTCAGTAAATGTCTTATCGTTTCAGTTTGTCACTAAACGCCGTGGGTGTTTACATAATTCGGCAAGCGGCAAGTGCTTAGTTAAATTCAGGTAGCGGTAGCTGCTTGTCGCATAGTAAGTAGAATCGGTTTCTTTTTACTTACATTTGCAGCTTTACTAATACTAAGCACTAAATAATATGTTTACACGCAAGGTATTACTGCTAAGTGACAAGTCTAAGCATTAGTTACTAAGCTCATGTAAATTATTCAGAATCGATGTGCAGACGGTTAACGGCTAACATTTAACATCCTTATTAATAGTTGATCCCCATGCATAATTTCGATCGATCGCTTACATACACTACTTAATAACACTACGTTAGTGTGTGGCCCCTTGATCAACCGTGAGTAGATTTTACACGCTGTCGCTGTTCTTTACTGTTTTGGTAACAATATTTGTTGTAGTTACCAGAAGCTTTCCATTGTGTTTAAGCAAAAATATCTATACTAGGTCGGTCAAAGTAACCTTTGGTGCTGGCAACGGAAGTTCACTTAGGGTTTCGGCGACTGGAATTTGTTTGCCCGGACGGTGAATGATGCGGTACTTATAAGCGCTGCATCGTAATATTTTCGGCATCACGACAACACGAATCAAACAACCCAAAAAGCGGTTTGTGATCGTCACTGTTTTAAAAAAATCCAAAAAGAAACTGATAAGATTTACAAACATCTACGACGATGGCTAATGCTTCTTGATCGATTTGTACATAGTTTCCTTCAGTTAAAAACAATGATCGGCTAAAGTAAGCCATCGGCAACTTACTTCCATTGGTTTACTATGGCACAAAATGGCACCAATTGCGCTTGAAGATGCGTCGCAGATAAGCACAATCGGGACTCTTACATTAAATTATGATAGAACAGAATCTGCCGATAAAAGTTTACATAACGCAAATGCATTTTGATGTTTTGCTGTTCAATTGCATCTATTTTGTTTCTCAAGTAAACGGTGTAACGGTTCGGACACGGTTGCTGTATTCGGCCACGGTTGCTTTGTTGTTGATAGAGCTTTATAGACGCGGTACATAGAGCTGGATCAGATTTAGTACTTTTGGATGAAATAATATAGCCCAAAAACTTGACTTCGTTTGTAAAGAGAACACATTTATACGGTCAAAGACGAATACCTACTGTGCTTAATTGGCTAAATATTTGATCGGGTCTATGCGATAACTGTGCAACCTGGTTACTCAAAAAGCTTCTCGATCCGTAACTGCTGTTGGTGTAAACGATAATTGATAATTAACCTTTAATTGTAGGTAAGCTTGTTCAGCAAATAACTTATTACTGTAAATAATTGTACGTGCGGCCTTAACGTTTTGTTGATGGTCACTTTATAATCGGCGTACTTCATTGCGTATAATTAACTAAAACGTAAACACCATCTTTGATTAGCTTATCGACGTGGTTTGCACAAATTGGTTTATCTCTATATACGCCTAGAGCTGGTTTAAAAACTGGTACGTGTAAAGTACACATAGTTCAAATTTGAGTAGGACAGAGTGAAGTAAATTAATGCCTTCTACAAAGAATTCTAAGTGATTTAACCAATCTCTACTTAGTAGCTTTCGCGATCTGTTGTTGGAAACAATAAGCGGTAACTTGGTATTGATCAATACATACTGTACATTCACGTCAGCACAACCAAGAACAAAATTAATGCGGACGTCGTGTTTACATTGTGTAACGATCGTGATCGACAAACGGTCGATATGTGTCCTGTCTTCTTGCACGTCCAGCATATTGCTTTTAGAAACCGATATTGCCTCCGAAGATGTAAACCCAACATCCGACACAACTTCGGCTTTGATGCGGAGACTGTAACCGCAAACTTGACTAAAAATTTCGGAATTGTCGTCGATTACGAGAATCAGATCGGCGTCGATTTAGCGCTTTCGCAGTATGCTTGATATCGAGTTGCGAAGGCAATTGTGATGCAAACAAGAAATCGATGCAAATATAACACAACTGATTGCTTTGACGCAAAATAATTTGTGAGTGCTTCTCGTAATTGTTTCACCGCTTGTTCGGTGTATCTATACGGTGCGATTTTGGTACATAACAATTTGAATACATCAAAACCGATAACTCTTGATAGCTGCGGTTTGCAAAAAAGAAGCCATCCAAATCATCACAGTAATTGAACCATGTGCCCGGGCTATCAATTTCAAATACAGGTATATATCCAACTGCATTGTCGGATCTCATTCATAACTTAAAATATAATTCATTTAACGGTATCTAACTATAACCACTATTTCAAAAATTAAAGTACCTTTGAATTGTTATATACGCACGTGTTTGATAAAGTAAATAACATAACAACGATTTTTATAGTCTTGTTAAGTATGTGGTGACAGTTATGTCAAGCACATAAAGTGCAAACAATTTTATCAATAACCGTGAAATCTGTAGGCATGGCTCTTTCAAGTATTCTGAAGCGACTCATTAAGGTACCAGAAACGTTCTCGACGATTTTTCCGGCTTTTGATGGTCTGTAATTCAAAATTTTCTGTGAGGATGTAAAAGGACTATGTTTGTAAAATTTCAACAAATATTTTTTCAGTGGGAATACATCATTTCCAACAAAAAAGTCACCGTCTCGCAATATATTATTTTAAAGATTGCGAAAAATCGAGCAGTTCTGAAAAACACCACCATCCAAGCATCGGTCGTTTGCTCCAGTATTGATATATTGAAAGCAGTAATCATCATCAACGACGGCGATTAGGATGATGCTGTTGCTTCTTTTATAATTATAGTAATCACTGCCACAGTTAGATGGTGCTCGAATTAACACGTGTTTGTTATCTATAGCACCATAAACCCCTAAAAAATTTCAAACGTGTGTTAAACTCTATTTTTATTTTTTTTCACTTTTCATGTGAAGCAAGAACCTAAAATAATATTTTTTGTTGTAGGACAACAATTCTAACAAAAGTGAAATACATTATTCCAGTTTCGTGGCTTGTGATACACAAGACCATAAATGAAGAAATCTCACTCATGAAGATATAACTAGTGTTGCAGAACATATTCATACTGAAAGTTTACGCCCTACTTTTGATCAAGAACCACAAGTATTATTCTCCTGAAACGTTAACATCATCTGAAAAATCTACACCAAGTTTAAACGCATTTTATCCTGGAGCAGAAAAAACAGATAATCGATCTACAGCTACTGCGGTTTCTACTGAGACGTTAATGTTAATTGAATATTCAAATGACAATACTCTAGCAACGGTTATCGTTATCTCACACAAAACATGATGGTGCAGTACTTTTAAATGGAAAATAATAATGTAATTTGTACATTATTATTCTCGTATTAGTAGGTACTATTACTAAATAAGTTTATTAAAAATGTAAAATGTGCTTTTATTTACTTTTATATAGTCCAAAAGTTGATCGTAAAATGCATCCAAAACATCAGGGATGAATTTCGATATCGCTGGCTTTGAAACTCATCTGAAGAAATGTAATAAACTGCGGTAGCTGCCGGTGTAACTTTTTGTAACAAACCATTAAATTTCTCGGCTGACATTTGCATAAACATTTTGTATTAATTTTGATCTTCAATTGTTGGCTCTCTTAAAAATTGAGCTGAATTGCCAAACTTATCTGTTCGCAGCAACCACGGTCTTGCCTAAAATCGTTTTGCTTTTCACGCTTTTCTTTCAAATTATTCTATTATTGCTGATAAAATAATGTTTGAATAGTATTTGAACACATTCTTCAAAACCGGGCGGCGGGGGTGGTATCCGAACGGATGTATTGTGACTAATACATTTTTCTTAACGCCAACGTGTAAACAGTTACTTCTCACTTGTCACTAAACAGCTTAGTACTAAACGGTAAGTACTAACGACAAGCACTAAGCTCGTGTAAACTATTCAATATGCCAGTTTCTTCAAAGGTAGCCGTTTCTTTTTAATTGTTGACGAATTGATTAAGTGGTTAGAAGTGCAAAGTTAACACCGTAAATCCAATAGATACTATTATCTGTTTGCGATATATTTTTGTGGGTCACGGAGTACTTGGAATTTTAGTTAGCGATAACGACAAGGCATGTTTTGACACCTCTCAGTTTAAATCGTTTTGTAGATCAAATGAAGTTCGATATGTCCAAACAGCACTCTATAAATTGCAATCTAATGCTCAAGTTGAATGCATGGTTCAGACAACTAAACGATCAAAAAAATAATGACTAGACATTGAATCGAGAAGAACGAGAAGTGGAAAGAAGCAATCGATAGCTTTTTTATATCTTAACACGTGACGCTTTTAACTTAACTACCGACGCGACATAGAACAAAAATGCGTAACAAATATCGTTTTTGAAATTTTATGTAGTCAAAGCATAATTGCCTTTTTGAATAATAGTTTTTGTATTTTGTGGCAAGAAAACATTATATACAAAAATGTTTTACTAGCGTGTGCTGATGCTGCAGCATTTATGTGTAAAAACTGTAAAGCTATACAAAGACTAAAAATGTTGTTTTCAAAAATGATAAAAATTACCCGTTAAGCACATAATTTATAGCAAGTTGCAGTAACAGGTTGGTTTACTTATACTAACGTAAACCGTTTGATATCAAATGATAAAGAATTAATTCTAAAAAGAGAACGTCTCTAACTGTTTAGATAAATTGCTCCGCTCCCGCCTAGAGATGGAGAATTTAGGTAGAAACTGCAAATTATTATACAAAAAGTTTTGGAATTATCAACATGGTTGTTAATAACTTAAACTCCGAATAATTTTTAATAACAAGAGAATTCCAAACGATTTGATCTATATCAAAGCAAATTTGTCATGCCGAGCAATTGCAATAATCAGACTTGAAGAAAAAGAATTGCCTTTAAAACAAAGCATTTTAATACAATAAGAGAAAAAGTATTACTTAGTTTAATTAAACTAATTAAAAATGAATTAATCGATAAATTAAAAAAAGTGTTATTGAAAAGTACGTATTATCAACAGCTGAAAGTGAAGTGTTGCAAAACCAAATCCTGCACGATGCATCAAATAAACATTTTCCACTAACTGATATATTTTAAATTTTTGACTATAGTGTCGTGAGATGTGAAACGAGTCTATTTACAACGAGATAGACAACGAGAAAAGTTTCTGAGGCCACATCCAAAAAAAATACCACGATCGACACCGACAAATGGTAGATAATGGTGAAAAAAGAGAAACGTTTACAAAACGTTATACGAAAAACAAACTAAATTCTTGTCGACCACAGACCTAAATTTACATTTGTGCATTTATGGCAGTTTTTAATTATCAAATGTAACCAAGATATATAATTATTTTTTAGTATTTACTTTTATATTCTTCATTTAGTAATGTGTTATATAAAAAATAAATAAGTAAAATTACATATTTAAATGCATATTTTTAGTGTTTTTTTGTGCATATTTGCTATTTAAAGAGATTTATATTAACTTATTTTTACTAAAATCTTACTTCCAAGTGTACTATTAATTTATTAGAACTTTTTAAGAAAGTGCTATAACAGCAGATAAACAAAGTTTTTTTAGTACTCAATTTTGCTAAAATCTTTACAATAGTGTTTCTCTATTTTGCATATACAATCGCTACTTTGTGCAACTACTTTTTCAAAAAACAGTGTCACAAAGTTCAACTTTGTGCAACCGAAAGTAGTGATTTTTGTGTGTGTAATGTGTAAGGTTGTCAGTAAGTATTGGCTGTCGACCAATCATGTAACGCGGTTCATTAAAGTAGATTTAAAAACGTAAACATTTATTTAATAATTTTATCGAAATTTTGGTTTTTATTTACGTTGTTATTTTAAATTTTCAATTACGTTTTGCTTTTATATTTGAATTTTAGTCTTGTTTGTGGTTTTAGGACAATTTACTTCAATTTACTTGTATAACAATTGGCAAGTATTTTTAGGTTAAAATTATTTCTATTCAATTTACAACACAGAATAAGTTATTTATTGTATGTATAGAACAGAACCAGTTATAATTAAAGTAACTGTTTGTATTCCAGTTTTAATCAATGGATAGCAGAACCTGAAAATTTGTTCGTTTCGGACCACGAAACATTATTTGTAATGTTATTGATTTCTTTAATAAACAAGAAATACCAGGCGGCGGAAGCAGTGGCCAGTATATGTTTCATAATTTGACAATTTTAAGAATTTAGTAATGTTTTTAGGAACCAATTTTATTAATTCCAATTGGAAATACGGTACATCTACCTCTACGATGAGTTAAAAACAATCTATCGTGTGAAGTGTGAGGTGGCAGCACTTCAACGTATTTCTTAATGAGAGCATTCCAAGATACCTTTGTTATGAGGAATACACGAGATATGTTATTTTTGGTTGCGAAAACAGTTACTTCTATTCTAACAGATTTCAACTTAATATTATTTAACTTCATATGAGTCAACTCATCTCGTCTACAGGCTCCACAATACCCTATAATTAATATAACCTGAAATAAACTAATTGAATATAGTGTCTTAAAAGATATTACTTTCATTGCCAAAAAAATGTAATCGTTAGCATCACTAATAAACTTAATGTTGTACTCGGACTGTAAAATACTTGATTTTTTTGGCTGATAATTTTCTGACTGCCTTTTCAAATAGGCGGTTACTTTTAAATACTGCGAAATGTCAATATTTTTTTAAATCGAGAGGCATGTTCGGAGCATGAAATAACTTGATCACATTGTAGATTACTTTTTTGTTCTACTTATTACTTCAAAATAAACTAATACAATGTTTTCAGTCAGATCGTTCACATTATTGTCATCACACCAGGTACAAAACTTTTGATACTCTTTTTCATATTTAGCTTTAGATTTTTGTGGGTAATAATTCCTGAATGGCGTTATTGGCATTTTCACGTAACTCAGAAGGAGTGCAGAAAAGTTCAACAAAATCCTGGACAGAGCACATTCTTGGGAACAAAAGGATAGACAAACTGATAAAATTTAAATATGTAGACTTTTATATTAAAAATAAACAGTTTTTTATATATTTCTAACTATCTAATTAACAATCGCGTTTTCAAATTTGAATTTAGAAAGTAGGCAGAGGCTGACAATTGTGACCAACTAAAATACATCGAAAATTGCTGCTATACATATGTTATAATTTCTATCAGAAATAAATATAAATCAAAGCGAAATAGAGAAAATAGTATGAAAAACTCATGTTACAATTCCTTTTTGTAACGCTCGTGCATTGCTTAACTCGTGTTACAATCATCGTCATTGTAACACTTGTTTTACAATATACTATTCTATTACGCGGTCAATCCTAAAATATTATCAATAAATTTTGTACAATTGAGCTGGTTTATTAATAAATATTGACAAAGTGATAATAATTATATTATATTTTTATTTATAATTAATATAATACAATTACATTATTTATATATATATAACATTTATTAAACTTGTGAAATGAAGTGACTTTAATATTTAACTCTTATGTAACTAAAAGAAAATTTAAGATTGAGATAAATGTGTTGCATAACAAATCCACGAGAGGTTTTTTTTTTATTTAACTGTTCTGGTTATAACACAAAATAGCTACATATCAACTGCTTATTGACAACCACCTGTGACACTTAGAGAGTGGCATGCTAAGCTGCGATTTATTTAGATTTGTAAATTTTTTGTGGATCGAATAACTGACAGCGAATTTGACTGACAAGGTAGCCATATATTTTTTAAACTGCAAACATGTTACAGTAACGTATTTTATTCGTTATAACTAAAAAAATACAAGTAAATGTTTAGTCTCAGTTAATTAAAAAAAGTTAATAGTTTATGTCTCAAAATTTGAAAAAATATATCTGGGAAGTTCGGTTTATAGAATTTTTTTGCTTATTAAAACGATATGAAGTTGTTTGTTGTAAAATATTGAGTGTATTGTATGTATTTTTTTCGTATTATTATACAAATTTTATTAAATATTTCAGATACTTAAAACACGCGAACTATAATAATTTTTTAATTAAAATTAATTTAATTTTGAAGACATTCATTTAAATTTGAAATATTTACAGTAAACTAGCTAAAACCGTTTTTATTGTAATATTATCTAATATGTACAATATAAAACCTCAAATAAAATAAATCAACTACACTCTGTTTATTTCTATATATCCATAGAACCCTTTTTATAGACATTTTGTTAATACGCATAGATGTTTGAATTTATTATAAACTTAAAACAAACGTCTACTGAACGTTAGGCGTTGTGTATAGAAAACGAATTGTAAAACTGCTTAAACTAAGTATTTAGCATGTAAAATAAAAAGTGAAAAGAGGCAACACTATAAGTTTGAGATGTATATAAGTCATAAAAGATAAGATTTAAAACGTTTTAATGTTACACATCTATCACATCATTAAATTGTAAAAAAATAGACACTTTTGTAAATCAAATGCAGCAAAATTAAAATTAGTGCAGTCCGTCAGGATATCGAATTGAACATTCAAAAGTTTTGATTTATACAGAAAGTCATCGTTTTGAATTAGATGTCGCGATCTGAAAACTACCTAAAATATAGAACAATTCTTGTTTAAAAACTTTATTATTGATACTTGCAAAAAAACAACAGACTTAACGTATAACCTATTGATAACTTTATTAGAAACACACCTCGCATCGAAAAAAATTGTTTTGAAACTAAACTATTCTTATTAATATATTAAATAATATCAGATTGCTGAATTTTTTGCTACATTAAAAGGTGACATAAGAGAACCTTATCTCGTAACTTAAACGGCAGCGACTAACTCAATTTTATTCGGTGATTGAGTCGTAAATTTTGAGGCGTTAAAATATAAAGCAAGGTAAAAAGCGCGAAAACGGTAGAAGATCAAGATGGCAGATACCGTTTAAATATATCCAAACAAGTGACAAAAACACAGGTTGTAACAACTAGAATACTTATTTTATCACAGAAAAAAAGATTACAAAATAAAAACGAGGTAACTTTACATCAATGCGATCAAATGCTAGAACGTAGGTCAATATCACAAACAATGATTGTTGAAGCAAGTTTCCTTCGGTTGGGCAACACGTCCTACAAAAAAATTAAACTTGTCGGTCTAACTTTTACATTCCAAAAGCAAATAAATTTACACCTGTAAATTATAACACGAAAATACAAATCTTGCTAATTCAGAGAAACAAAGGGTCTAATAACATATTACACACAACAAAGATTTTATGTTTAATTGTGACAACAATCTTATACGTACGTACAGTCGTGGGTGCAAACGACTGACAACGTCGATGACAAGAATTAAATAAGTAAAATATAATACTTACAGTTCAGTTTTCCTTCGAAGAATTCGATTAGCTAGTGGCACTTTTTAAAAATTCATAAAATTTGCTGATATAAACAAAGCCGTACATACGATGTTATTACAAGTAAATTTCCCTTGGTTCATACAAATAATGAAAAAAATCAAATGCGCCGAGTTTCGCCTAAATTAATTATATTAATTCGTTAAGTGGACCCTACACTACAGTTAGATTTTTATTCAATACTCAGAGGTTTCTGTATCTCAACAAAAGTGACGTGACGTTATCGTGGAAATTTTCCCAATAATAAAACCAATTTTACTATCTCCAAATTGATAGAACACGTCGGACACCAGAAACCGCTAATGACAATTACGGAAGAATTAAATTACATCTCAGAGATATGAAACAACGTTTACCCTAATAAAGACTTTTACGAAAGCAGTATATTACAGCCAACGCTCGCATAGATGCGTGTGAATAATTAGACTCGTTGAGCGTGTTACACTCTAAAACGATGGTTTAGAGAAGGTAACAATGGGATGGTGGTTTGCCAGCTAACTTAGTCGAGAAGGGGCGGGTCGAATTATTTGTCTCTCACTTACCTTTTTGCCGAGTTTACTTAAATCAGGAAGAGTTGTTAAGGGCGCCACCGAATTTTTAGTCACTGTGAAATGTTCGCCAAAACCGGAAATTCGAACACTCCGTAGATGAAAACAGGCGATTCAGAGAAAGTCAAATATGAGATAATAATTCGTATATTAAAATTTAAAGCAAGTAAAATGGTTAATAAAATCATTCAAATTAATCTTAAATTTAAAAGTCGCACAGGGAATCAGCCGCAGAGCGCTTGGTCGTACGTACGACTCGCCGCAAACGATAAATGCCGCTACTCGAGAACTACCTTAACTTAATTCACAACTAAAGCATGCATACAACAAAACATCAAACAAAATAATAAATCAAGACTGCGCACCGAGTCAGAGGGGTCTAAAGTTTGATAATCAAGACATAATTGAATTCTAAGACTCTATTCTGATCGATTCGCCCGTATTGACTTTAACCAACAATTTAAATCAACCAAAAACAAAATCAAATAGAAGTACACGTCGAAAATAACTGGTGTCCGTGATGTTCTTCTAACGATCGAATTGGAGGCGAGTTCTTCAGTTGAAGAGGTGATAAGTTGTTAAAGGTACTTACAGGTATGCCTGCAGTTTGACAGCTACTAATCCTTAGTTTACAACAAAAACTCAACACTTTATTGTCAGAATCGATTCACTTAACTCCGTCAAAGACGTTACACGCGTTCAGCATCGGTAAAACGCGTCGATACAGTACCATTAGCCGGGAAAACTTTATAAAGTCCGCAGTAGCGACTATTTTCTCAAATGGGAGAACAACCGGCAACTTTCCCGGAACTAATTATTACAATCGTCAATTCTTTAGATGTTCCGCCTGTTCGTTCAATTACCCACACTTTAACATTCTTCGTTTACCAAACTTTTCACCTCAAGGTCTTATTCTCGCCTCAATCGTTTGATTTTAACCAATTTTCGTAGTTCACCTTTATTTAATTAAACACACAAGCGCGGTTCTAATTTTCCACTTGAATTAGAATGTTTAAGTAACGTAATGTTCATCACCTGTATTTATAATGCGTCGCCGAAAACTCGGTGTTAATTACCCGCATAAAACACTTGACTTCTTGAACCGAACTTAAATCAACTATTTGTTTTACAAATTTCAATTATACAAAATTTCTGATTGGATTCGAAATTATATTAATTGACGTTTTTTCGAGGGCCAAAAGGAACTTAACTTTCCTCTGGAAAGAATGAAGCTTAAATAGCCCCTTCTCAAAAACAAAATCTCCAATCAAAAACCTTACATTAATTACATCATACTTTAAGACAAAGAACTTAACATAATTTAGGTACGTGACAATTCTTATCCGAATCTTCCCACGCAACAGCTAAATCAGCACTTGCTTCTGATTATGAAATATAACAAGAATGATAGCTCAGCAAGTCCATGGGAACAGAGTAATAAACGCGTTCAGAAACATAAATCTTACTCTAATCTAAACTTAAAATATACAAAGAGACATCTGAACAAAGAATAATTCTAAGTAAAATAATTTTTAACATGAACCAAATCTCAAGTTTCAAAAATTTAATGGGTTTAAGGCACGTACACAGACAACCGTCGCCAAAAGATATTCAATTACCAGATAATAAATAATTTTAAATGAATGTCAATAAATACAATGGAAACTTTTTAAAATGTTACCAAGAAATACGCAATTTGAAAATACAAAGAAGTTTAATGAACAATGGAAATGCTAAACACACCCGTAATTACAACATAATAATAAAAAAAAAATATTTGGATAAAAATTCTCAGCCCCCAAAAACCACCGGGACGGTGACAAGCGTTGATGATATCCGACCTATTTCACCGTCACCAGATAGATGATTTTCCTTCTATCGAACTTTGAAGTCAAGCCTTGACAGCAATCCCTTTCCTCATTGCAATGTAGCGGGAAGTGGGCGTTCCGAAAATAAATTTTATACAATACAAACATCATACCAAAACACTTTTAACATAACAAGATTTTATATCAATTGCTGATATATTTCTTAGAACACAATGTGTTTATGACTTGCGAAATCACAGCATCAGAGATAAACTCTTGCAAACATTGATAAAGTTAAGCAGCGTTGTACTCAACAACATCAATCAAAAAAAGAAACAAATCCAAAGATTGATTATGGTAACTTAGTTTATAAAGTTTATAGAGTAGGTTTGTGTTCGCTGCAGAAAAAACAAACACGCATCAAAAAATTTATTATGGGTTCCTAGTTAGTATGGACCACACTACAGCCAACTCACTGTTTTTGTCTAATACGATATGGGTAGATCTAACAATAAAATTAGTAAAGGCCCTATATCTGTTTAGACGCTAACGAAATAATTTTATCCGGATCCGTGTTATAATCCGCAACTAAAAGATCCATGGAAAGCCACATATAAAGACAAAAAGAAAAAAAAACGATACGCCAGGAAGAAGAGTTTTGCTGACGTCTCGCTTTATTTTTTACTGTATTTATAATAAGGGTATGCTACAACAAAACAGCTTAACAACAAAATTTAACAAATGTATATCACAGTTAAAAAATTGCTTTATTTAATTTTAAAATTAATATCACCAATAATGTTTGGTAGAATTTTACAATACCAAACAATCAATAAATTGTAGAGAAAAACAAAACGATTTTTTAACAGTAACATACATTTGTAAATAAGATAATTTACTTGAGCACACAAAACAAAACAAAACTGATAATCTTATAACAAATCTTATATTTATACAATCATCGCGGATTCGACCTAGAATGATACAAGCAAATTAAACAAACTAGAAATACTTATTACAATGTCCTTGTTGGCTAGATAGTCGATAAAGATTTGGTAATGACGTTAAAATATAATACCAAATAATAAGGTTTGGAGCACAAATACAAGTAAATTTGTTACGAGGATTTTTTCGTAACTTAATTGCTGGCGACTAACTCAGTTGAATAAGCAAGCAGATCGCAGGTCTCAATACGCTAATTATAACGTAAGTTTAAAAAGGCTCCAAAACGGATAGAAACCATAATAGAAGACACCGTGTAAATCTATTCAACGCTGAAATAGAACAAATGACAAAACACTGGTTATAAGGACAAATATGTTTATTTCTAACAAGAGAAAAAGAAGTTAAAAATTTTAAGCAAGAATTACATATATAGTAACAAAGAATTCTTTCATAAATTACAGCGTTGATACAAAACGTGGAGGGTAGGAAACACTCCGCACATACAGTTATCGTAGTACAGTATAACAAAATCAGGTAATATGTGATCTCAGAATTAAACGTCGAATTAATGCAAAACTAATTAATTTGCAACCCAAAGCAAATCGCATTTAGCCTAAATTAAAACTGTACAAACAAAAATTTGCGTGCATTAATTGTGATAATATCTATAGAGTCGCACGTATTTTACGTTCGACAAATACACAAATTAATAATAGCAAGAAAAAAGGAACTCACGAATACCCGAAACATGCAAATAGCTGTCTGCATGCTTTAATCATCCCCTAAAATCGCTAAGAAAAATAAAATAATAATTAGATATAAGATTGTATCACAAATAGTTGCTTGTTTTTACTATTTCTATCGCAGGTGTGCTTTCAAGATTATTAGAAGGTCACATGAAATATAACAAAGGTTAGATAATGTTTCTGAAATGATTTAATTAACCAATAGCCTCTTTTAGTACGTGTTTCGAGTTATAGTTTCCAGCGGAAAGTAACGGATTGCCATGAATCACTCCAAATTGGTTAACACGTGGCGGTATCTTAAGTCACCCAGGAAAGCTTTCATAAAAGCAGCAAAAATATTACACCCATTTATAACACGGATGAATGTAAAAATTTAAAAGTTAAAACATTAATGGGTAGTTACGTTAGAGCATATGCGAAGCGTACCACAACCACCGGAAAAATAGTTTTTTCCTTTAGAAAATTCTAGTTGCCAATAAGCAGCTACTTCACAGCGCATCGCTCTGAATGTAGCGAGAAGTGTGCAAAATTTATACGGTACAAAAATCACAAAATCACACCATGAGACTGAAAATAAGAAATTACAAAAAGAAACGTAACAAAAAAATATAGTTATTACAAATAAAGCACAGCTAGCATAAAATAATTTTTCTATTTGTCGATGATTATTCTTCTATAGAATCTAAGCAATCAAATCAGACAAAATGTACAAGAACAAAAAGTCTTGACCCGTTACTTTAGCTTCTAATATCTCGTCAACTAAGGAGCTAAATTTAAACAAAATTACGGTTTACTAAACAAATTTAGAATAAAATTCAAAAAAAAGTTTAGATTTTTATTAATTCAACACGTTATAATTTCTTTCCTTTCTTTTAAACTTACATACTTTAAACAATTCCCAACGGATTGTTTGCTTTAAATATTTAATCCCAAGCAACATTTTGTAACCGTGGTTACGTTGTAACCAGTTGCAAATTAGTAACATTAGCACCATGGTAAATAAACCGTTGCAGCAACGTAGCAGCAACTTTCGTAATTTACTGAGGTTTCAAATCTATTACAGAAATAACCATTTTACAACTATCGTTATAAGAAAGTTTTTCTTAAACCCTTATGTAACTACAGTGTCAATTTAGTGCCATTAAAACCTTCATTTCGGTTTCGAGTGTAACAGTCTTGAAACTATGGTTATGGTGTGAATTTCTAAAACTACACTACAGTGTTAATCTATGCTTTCAAACAGCAACAGAAGAAGTGCATTTTACGAGATTTTTATAAGACACATAGTCCATTATCATTATCCAATAAACAGTACCGAAAGTGTTTCTAATTCAAAACTACGTAAGTACAATTATTGGTATATTATATTACTATAATTTTAATCGTGCATTTAAACTACTGTTTCTAATTTAATCAACGTTGAAGAATTAGTTGCCAATTATAAGTAAGCGAATTTTAAATTGATTTTATTTTCTTCTAGGATAAAATAAAATTTGATTGCAAGGACGTTACAATATTAGACACAGTGATCAGAACGTGTAAATTAGATCGCCATTGCGAACACCTATAATCTTTAAAAAAGCAGCCGAGATTATGATCATTGAACCGATTATAATTGCACATGTGCATTTGTAGCCTAATACAAATATTTAACTAAGAATTACGTAGACGCATTAAACTATATTAACATGTGAGGAATATCTTAATCCGCCATGGTCTTTTATCACAAAGACATTTTTCTCTTAACAAAATTTATGCATTTACTATTTACAAAATTTATAAATAATAGACATAATCCGCTTTTCTTGAAAATTTGCCGTAAAAACCTGTTTACTGGTACCTACTTTCAACAGATGTAAAAATTCTTTTATTATATCTTTTTTGTTTGAATTTAGTTCTATAAGAAACTATAAAAAATTAAATAATGTACATTTATTATAATTTTTTATATATCTGTATCTTTTTAATAATATATTTTTATCTCTACTTTTGTTTTAATCTTTATGATGCAGTTAGTAACTAAAATCTTGGATAAGTTGCTTAACAAAAGCGGTTATAAAGTAGTATCAAATAATGGTAATAAGCATGTTTTCAAAACAGTTACATTGCAGTTGCTGTAAACGGTAACTACAATGTTACAAATCAATTACAAAACCGTGATGATAAACCATTGCAGAAACGATTCAGAATAGGTAAACATGATTTGTAAAAAACCGTTATAACAACGCTGCAAAACAGTTACAAAGTAGTAATTGCAACGGTTTCAGACACGTTGTAAAATGGTTATAATTTTACTGCAGTTGCCTTGCAACTGACCAAATCCGGTATTGACAACGTATCAGGAAAGACTCAGCAACTATTCTGTAACTAAATACCTTACTGAAACCATAGTTGCAAGAGAGTTTTACAACCGTTTTGTAACTGATTTTTGCTACTTGGGATGCTTTAACCCTTTAACGTTCGGTGGTGTACATTTCTACTACTTGCGATTACGACTCACCTAACCATTAAGGTAGCATTGAATATGGCTCTTACAACAGATATGCATCCTACGGATGCTGCATGGTACATACCTAGACCATATTTTAAATTTGGCGCTATATGTTGGCAATACTTAGAGCGCGCGGTAAAAAGTGGTACATATACGTACCAGATAATATCTTACGAGCTAATACCAAGATTGGGCAAGTATTTTGTAATTTGTGTCTTCTTTTACTGTCTTCTATTGACTAAAAGGTATATAAAATATAGTATTTGGGTTTTTCTTTTACCCTATCACACTATTTTCCTTATAAACGTAACGTTTCTACAAAAAAAAACAAAAATGAAAGTTGACGTTATAATTCATCTAATTTTAGTGTATGCGAAATTTATTTTTTACTTGACTACACTACTAAACTATATCTATACTGTTAACAGATGTTTAATGATTCTATATAGTTTATAATATTATTCCTAAATTTTCGGGCTTAGCTAAGTTTCTATAAAAACAACAGTGGTACATAAAGGAACCACCAATAAGCGTGTACTTCGAACATTCCGTCTTTTTCTGTTTTTGATGGTATCTTTCGTAATACGGCATAATTGTTATTATTGAGTTGTGTTTATGTTGTTTATGTTGTGGATTACTCTATTTTTCAGATGGGCAGCAAAAAATTTTACAATTTAAACGATCCTAAAGATGTTGAGTATTTATTGAGTACAATTACCGATAGCATGGCTGTGAATTCTGATAGTAAAGGAAGCGAATATGCTGATGACAATATTCCTCTATCTAGAATGGCAAGTAGAGGATCTGCTGAAACTTCGATAGACTTCGACGGTCAAGATGACGATATGGATATCTTCAACGCGGCTCCCCTGGTTACCGGTGATGATGCAGTTCATAGTGCCTGAGTTGCTACAATTTGTGGCACTAAAAGCGAGAGTTTAGCAAGTAGTTCTGATGAAGAGGTATATGACTTGAAAAGATCATCAATGTCGCCGCCACAATTTGAAAGCGTTTAATTCGAACAGCTTTGATATTAGCAGCCCACTGAGTATCTTTTTTAATGTTATGACCAATATATTTTTACAATATATAGTAGATCAAAGCAACTTATATGCCTCTCAAAATAATCAGGTACTTGATTTGATTGTAGAGGAGTTGAAAACATACATTGCAATGCTAATAATAATAGGGTTTCATTCATTGTCCAGTATGAGGTTATATTGGAGTAGCAATTACAACTTCAATGTCCCAGGAATTTAAAGCGTTATGCCTTTGAAACGGTTTCTGAGGATCACGCGTCTTCTACATTTAAGCAATAATTCGCTCATGCCGAAGAAAGGAGAAACCGACTATAATGAATTATATATTGATTCTTGCGTTGTAAACAGTTACATTCTCTATAAAACTACACTCCAGCAATCCACGAGAAAAACCAAGCCATTGACGCAACTGAAATTCTGGACCATTTTGGCTTCTGAGCTAATAGGGTCTTACTCAGGCAGAATAAAGATGGGTCCACTGGCTCAATTTGGTCGTGGCAAAAAAAGGAAGAACCCTGAAGGTAGAAGTATCGTTTACAATTCCATTAGATTAAATAATGTTGGTAAACACATTCCTGTCAAAGGAAGTCGAAGACGATGTTGCCACTGCAGCGGCAGGTTAGTTTTTTCATGTTTTTTTGTATTTAAATTTTATTTTTCTGTATTTCATCTTAAAATAAAAAGATATTTAGCAAACATTGTTCATTTTTCTAAAAAGCAAATCTATTTTATTATGTGTTTTACACACCATCTATAGTGCAAAATGGTGTTTCGATAAATAGTGGTGCCAATAGATTACTAAAAAGGGTTAAAACAAATGTGGTACTTATTTGTACACTTAAATGCAATAACGTTTTGTGGTACAAATACGTACCTCCAATTTTAAAAAAATTGTAGTCAAATTCGAAATTTTGAGAATAGTATGTGCGCAACTAGCTTAGGACATATTTAACAAAAAATTATCAAAGGCCTTAAAGTCTTGCCCGTTAAAGAGTTAATAATAATTGCTAATTTAGTGACAAATAAAGAAAAAAAATATTTGTTATGTAAAGCGACCCAGACATGTTACTCATTGCTACAATGATCAGTGTTGTAAATAGATAAAGTTATTTTTTTTCTTTTAAAGATTATCTAGTATTAGATAATAGATAAACTATTCGAACTTTATATAAATAACAGATAATAGATGAAACAATCTAGGTAGTAATAATGATAAATGGAGTTCATTTGAAGAACTACTATGGAATGCGAAAAATTACTGAAGAAAAACATAAATATTGTAACTGAAATTTTATATGTACAGATACATATAAGTTATATAGTTTGGTGTGTTTCTATGCAACCATAGATCTTTTGATGTGGAGGATAGGCACCGCTCAGAAATAAAACTCTGTCGTAATTGTGGCTACGTTTCGTTGGCTATTGTGCCAACTTCATCAGGCCAATCTATATTAATGGTAATTATAATTAATTATGAGTTTTACTCAAACGTAATATTGGTGAACAAATAAGATTTTGATATTTGTTGTTTGTTTTCATTTGTATTGTCAATTTGTAATTTATTATTCTAGTTCGTAAGTTTTTAATTATATTGACAATTGTAATATGTTCGACTCTTATTTTTCAAAATGTTTCAAATTTCGAGAAAATGCAACACTTGCGTATCGTCAAAAACGCGTCTCATAATTATGCTCTCTGAGATCAAACAAAAAAAATTTAATTCATTTAGAGCTGCTAGATTCATTCACAAAACAGAAACTATTAATAATTATTTCTAAAGCTGATAGGGAAATAGGCTGTTGTGTATGTGTAATTCTATAAATTTGAGGTAAACAAACGGGTATTCACATTACCCTATTCAAGGGATTAATGATATCATTTTTAATCTAGACAACTCTCGTTATTTTTGCCGACTGAACCTGTTTAAAACATATCGTAACGACTTTTTAAACTAAATTTATTTAAACGATTTAATTAGATATGATATATATATAACTAATTTTAACTAACAATAATAAAACGTAACTATATTTATAAATACTGTCTGTCGTTTATCTACACTGATATTTATTTTCAATTGATGCGATTTTATTTATTTTAGCACACGCGTTAAACACTTTATTTATTTAATCCGACAAAATAGTTTTCAATTTGATTTGAAAACTGCCACGAGCTTCCTTCGAATACTTTTTATATTCATTCGTTATCGATATCCAAAACATTCTATTCTTTTCGATCAGCGTTCCAAAGTTTCGAAGTACTACTACACATAGAAATTCATAAAAACTTAGCCAAAACGTAAACAATGCCGATTGCCATCAAACTGCTCAATTTTACTTTTATGGCATATTCATAGGGGGAGCGTGTATAAGATTATTATTATTGGAATAATAAAAGAAAAAACAAAACTCAGATTACAAAAAATTATTTTATACATATACAAACTAAAATGCAGATTTTCCAATAAAGAAATTCAACAACTCCTATGTTCATTTATTGCTACTATAATGTGTTGATTTAGAAGAAAATTAATATTCAAGTACTCAGAGCTGGAGAAAGTTACACACAACGTAAAACTGATATGCATTATCTGCTACTAAACATCACAAACTAACACGACACAATATCCAGAAAAGAAAAACAAAGGAAGAGACTGCAGTGTTGTTGAAACCAGCAAGGAGTCGGGCGAAATAAAATTCCAATAGTTTTTCATATTTTCGCAGCTAATATTATTCAATTTTTGATATAAAGAGAAAATAACAATATAATGCGTAGAAGCTGATAACTATGAATCAATAGCTAAAGTGTAAAAGGTAATATTTTTATTTGAAAAAAAATTACGTTTTATCAAAAACTATGTTAAAATATTTTCTCTGACTACATATTTTATCTTCAAAATAAAAATTGTGTTTTTTATGAATAATATTAACTTCAGACTTTATTACACTTTGAATTTCTAAGAATTATTAAAACTCAACTTTACATCACAAAAATTTAATTATTTTTAATTGTTTAATTTTGTTTTCTATTAATTTCCAACAAAAGTATTTAAACGATGTGTTTTAATTAGAGAACGAAATACGTGTATTAACAAAATTAGTTAAATTTAGCGAATCTTATTTTCAAGGATAATAACATTACAACCTACAATAGTATTATTAGGGTCTTGAGCAACATCGGTGAATCTCAAAGTGCCGGGCGGTAATGCTGCTGACGATACCCCATCAAAGTTTAAAGGATAATCTCGAAGGTACAATTTTTGCTAAAATAAAAAATTGCAAAACAAACTTAGCTTAAATGATTTATACTTTTTTAATAGGACAAGCTCCAGGTTCTAGTCCCACATGCTTTTCCAAATCGTTTATAAAACCACCCATATTTTTATGCATGGCCGAACAAGCGAATCTTTCGGTCACGGAAAATAAATACTGATATCCTCTTTTATAAAGAATTTCAATAGAAAAATTGGTCTAAAATATGCATTTTTTATTTTGTTTATATAAAAATTTATCTCACTCGCAGGTTGTTGTCAAACGGAATTTGTAAATTTATGTATCCATTAAAAAATTGTTGTCTACCGATAGTTTTGACAGTTATATTCCAGTTCAAAGGATAAATTATTGTAGGATTACATGGTTCAAATTTTTTTATTAAAAGGTTTATGCGCGCTTGTACCTAATAAAAAATAAAAATTAAATGCATTTTACATTATGAACTTACCATAATATTTGGTACTAATAGCGTCGCAAAGTACAATAATCGATCTATGCGCATTTAGTCTTTAGTTTCAGTCTGCAAATGAATCAATGCAAAAATTTTATTCAAAAGTGCAATATTGAACCTTGAGATTAGTTGTAATTACCTTAATGCATGTGTAACGTAATAATGTATATTTAATATTTTCATAAACATGTTTTTCAAAGCAAAATTTAGAAAATAGCATTTTTTTAATTTTCTTTAAAGTAATTTCTGCTTATTCTTGTTTAAAGTTTATTAACGCTTTAATAATATATTGCCATGTGATACTAAATTGAGATTTAGGCTTAGTTTAATTTGGACTGTTAGATGATGATCCTATAGAACTATTAGAAACGTTTGTAAAGAGAATTTAATTTAGAATAGCCTTTATAGCCTTTATTTGTCGTAAAAAAGAAATTATTTTGACAAAGAATTCGTATTATAAACTAAACACAAAAATCCTACTACATAGCTCAAATAAAAAAACAAAATGAAAGTAAAAAATAAATAAATAATTAAAAAAAAATAATAATAATCCCTCCACCGCTAATCAATTCTCTATATACATTTATTACACTACATGTAGTCTTTTTCTCCTTTTTATAACTTCTTCCATCCATCCGACTCCTTCTCCTCCTTCTCCCAATACCTTCAACCTTCCTCTCTCCTTTTCTCTTAGCTCTATACATTCCTTTTACATGTGCTCTATATTTTCCCACCGCTCCTCACATAGTCTACATCTCCTATCTTTATTTTCCTTCCAGTACTTCCCGCATCTAAACCTTGCTACCATTCTTTTTAATCTCAAGCTTTTTTTGCTTTTTATGCACCTTGAAATATTATCTATTACTGTATTTGTATTTCTTTCATTATATTTCCCCACTCGTATTCTTGCTCTTGTTTCTTGTCTCTGTATATCTTCTATTTTTCTTTCATCTTGTTTTTTAATTTTTCCATTCTTTACCTCTCTCCAGCACATTTGAAGCTGTTTCGACGTTAATTAAACGATTGTTAATTTTGTTTATTACGTTTATTTTGCTACGTACAATTGTCTAGGTTTACGTTTGTAGAACACTTCTACTTGAAGCTTACAGAAAAACTTACCTTTCTGACGGTAAGCCTGAACAGAAGCAATTTACATTCTTCTCTTTCTTTTATTTGTTCTTCGTAACACATTGTTCTCTTTCCCGCCTCTATACTATCTTTTCTAACTTCATTTCCTTCTCTACTATGTACCCTGGCGTTTTCCTTTCTAACCTTAGCGACCATTTCCAGTAGTTTTCTTGTACTTTCTTTAATTCCTCCCATTTCTTCCACCCCCATATTTTCCGTTCATCATCACACTCTTTATTAATTTGTTAAACAACCATCTTCTTGTGTCTATTTGCTTCCCAAATCCTCCCTCTCTTATGTCCCACACCTGATCTACTATTCTATTACATTTCTTTGCCAACCACTTTATATGAGCCTCATCTTTATTGTCGTATCTGATTTGATCACCTAAATACGTCACTCTATTTACCCTTTCTATTACCTCGTCTCTCCACTGCCACTCCACTCCTTTTTTGAAACACTACCATCTTTGTTTTTCCCACATTTACACATAAACACTTTTTTCCAGATATTTTTTTACTGTCTTTATCATCTCCTTCATTTCTTTTTTTTCTTTGCTATAATTACTATGTCATCCGCATACGCCAAAACCCACACTTTTAACCCCCCATTACGATTTCTCTACTTTGTTGCCCCATCAACTGTTTCTCTAAATTCTCTAAATATACATCAAATAAGCTAAGACTAAGCGGGAACCCCTGCCTTAATCCTTTATTTGTCCAAAATGTTTCACTTAACTTTCCATCTATTCTTACTTTGCACTTTGTCGCATTCTATATTTCCTCTATATTCCTTACTAGTTCTTCCTCTATCTGTTTCCTTCTTAATATATTTCATAATTTACACCTATTTACATTATCATACATAACGCTGCTTTTATATCCGAAAATAACGCAAAAACTTTCTCTCTTTTCACTTCTAATTCTTTGTTTACTATCTGTTTTAATATGTATACATTATCTAACGCCCTTCTCCCTCTTCTAAATGCTATCTGCCAGTCTGGTAAGATCTTTTTTCCTCTATTTCTCTTTTGAGTCTTTTTTGCAAAACTGTCATATAAATTTTATGTCCCACATTTGCCTCTCTTCTGTCTTCTCCTTTGTAAACTGGGCATATTATTGCTTCTTTCCAATCATCCGGAAACCCATCACCTGACCATATCTTATTTAAAAATTTCCCTATTTTTTCTTTAGTTCTCTCTCATATACATTTCCATTGTTCTCCTTGCGTCTCATCTGTCCCTTCCGCCTTTCTTTTTTTATATTTCTTATTGCTTCTCTTATTTCTCCTTCTTCTTGTTAACCTTTCTATTTGGAATTCACCCTTTCCTTTCTTCTTCTCCCTCTAAGACCTCTACGCAATGTTCTCTGCATTTTTTATATCAATTTGTATTCCCCCTTTTTTTCCAATTTTTATATGTTATTCCAACTCTTTTTTATATTCCTCTTTTCTCTTACAACACTCTTTTCTATATTGCGACCTTAATCTTTTATATTCCTGAATATAAATTTTTTTCTACTTTCTTTTACCTTTTCTTATCTTCTTCATGGCTTTCCTACATTTCTTATTCCACCACCTCTTTTCTTTATACTCCTTTATATTTTTCTTTCTTCTGCTTTATCCATTTTACTGATTAATTATTTCACTCTTTTCTCTACTCCTTTCTCCACCCATTGTTGTTCTTCTATTTTTTTATTATAAACCGCAATAATTTCATCTGTCCATAAATTTTTCTCCCTCCAAACTGTGCCTGAATTTTTTCTTTTTCTCTTCCAAGCTTTTAGCCTTACTTCTAATGGCTTCCCCTATTTTAAAGCTTTCTATTTCCTCCAAAACCTTTCCACTAACCATTACATAATCTACTATAGATTCTCGCATCTCATTTATATATGTATATTCTTCTCTATCCCCTTCCTCGATATTTCCATTGAGTATAGTCCATTCCTTCCGCTCACATAACTCTAATAACTTTCTACCTTGTTTGTTTAATGTCGTATCTATCGTCATTTTTTTTATTTCCTCCCCATTCACTATCATACCCCCACCTTCACCAATTCTTACGTTAAAATCTCCACCTATCATTATTTTTTCTCTCTCCTCTTTCATCAGCTGTTTCAATTTTCTTATTGTTTGTTTCATTTCTTGCCGTATACTGTTATCACTGTATATCTACCGTCATCTTCCCTTCATATTTGATTTACTACTATTCCTTGCTCATTTTATTTTCGCATTCTTCTACCACCCATTCTTATCTTACTCCCGATATTATAACCCCTTGCGCTCTTTCTTTTTTTCTTTTTTTTGTTGCGAACTGTACTTCCATATATATCCCTCTGGTAAATTTACTTTCCATCTTTCCCAATCTTTTTCCTTCAGCCACGTTTCTACTAAACCCACAATGTCAAACTCTTTTACATACTTCTAAAAATCAGCTCTTTTATTTTTAACCCCTGCAACGTTCCCAAAAACTAAACCTATTTCTTTTGTTTTTTTCTTATCGTTTTCTTTTATCTTTGCCTGGTCGTCCCCTTTTTTTTATCTTTTACCCCCCTTATTTCTAGTTTTTTGGCCTCTTCTTTAATTTATTTTCTTTTACGTTCTATCTCCTCTCCCTCAACCCATGTTCTTTTTCCTTTAATTTAAGATAAATAAACAACGAGATATTCATTGCAGATTCCGTTTATATCTGTCAAACAATAAACGTAAATCAATTTCAAAACACATGATGTAAAATTACACATATATAAGTAATTGAGAGTTCGTTAATAAATATCACATATATGAGAATGATGTTACAAGCCCCTTAGAACGGGCAACACTTTGTACGTATAATTATTGTATTGCAATCTTAAAATATAACTTAATAGCTAAGCGTAGAATAAAACACTGATTTTTGTAATTAGAAGCAGAACGCATTTGTCATACATTTAATCCGTAATGACACAAATAAATCTTCATGCATTAGTCGTGATAACACATTAGAAAAAGTCTGGGAGGAAGGTTACTGCAAAATATAATTAGAGGTTGATGATGTTTCTGATGATTTATACATACTTAGCGTTGGAAAAAAAACTTGTTGAATACGGCGAGACAGTTGCCATTTTCGCATTGTAATGCCAGGTGAACTGGGATTTTTTAAAGTACTGCTAAATATCTTCTAAAAGTATCACATTCATCTCCTTCAGGTGCTTTTGAAACGGTTACGCTCGCTTAGCAAAGTTCCGTAACCGCGCAGACAACTCTTAGAAACGCCTTTTCTTTCTAGACGAGTATGTGCACGAGATAAATTGGTGACATGTGGGTATATGGTTGAAAGAAAGTAATTTGCCTTTGACTTATTAAGTCATCATTTTATGTATCAACGTTTTCATTGTTATGCGGATCACCTTCAAAAGGAGGCTCTCTTGGCAAAGATTATATTTACTCTAAACTAGTTCATAGTGGTAGTGTTTCAAAATTCTAATGCTAGATATATTAACATGACTTTCATAATAAAATTAACTCCGTCAAATTCTAAAACTGAATTTTACATATATCGATGTTGGCTGTAATGGAATCCTATCAGAAGGAGGTGTTTTTTAAGATGTTTTTTATGCACAGCTTTAAAAAATGGTATGCTTCCAGAAAATAATTGTTTTAGCGCTTATGATACATTTTTTCTGATAATTTACTTAATTAAACCATATAATAGCACACTTCTTACAAAAGAAGAATTAATTTTTAACTATAGTCTAAGCAGAATTCTTTGAATTATTGAAAAAACGTTAGAAATTTTGATTAGCAGTTTTAGAATTTTTGAGAAGAAAATAGTTTATCAACTGTCGATCAAATTGTACAAGCTTGTTGTGCTCTTCATAACTGGCTAAGGAAAACTTTTGCGTCTATTTATTTTCTGTCAAGATCCGTTGATGATGAACATATATGTAGGTACAGATGATATCATTCCAGAAAAAAGGATATCTAAGGTGCAAAAAATATGATCAGTTAGAAAACTTGATTCGGGACACAAACTATCTAGTCTCTCTAGAGAATTTAGGGATTATTTGAAAAGGTACTTTAATAACGAAGGTGCAGTACTATGGCAAAAATGCAGAATTTATTAAACATTAATTAAATAAAAATGTCCTTCAGCAGATTTCAAAAATGAATTGTTTTTTAATTTTTAAACAATTAAATAATCGCTTTTAAATAATATCTATATTAATTAGAGTTGCATAATAAAAATTGACGTAGGCGTTGTACAATTTGACGACCGTGTGCAATGGTAAAATGAGTTTTAACATCACTATAGAGCGGCATAATACATGCCATGGTATTAAAAATAATATATTTATATAAAAGAAAATTACACTAAATATTTTTTTCAAATTTTTATAACATTTTTAATTGCTTTTCGAAAGAATAATTTCTTAACGTGTTATAAACATATATCTGATTCATCGTTTTTATCAATTAATTCTTCACTTACATAATTGTCATTGTTATCATAATTGATAAATAAATGCTTTACAAAAATAACTAATAATTTTTTTTCTATTTATTTTTCTTCTGTTTTTTTAGCATGATTTACCCGATTGAGCCAAACGGTTACAAGAATATTTTTTATTATTGGTTTGCAAAGATCTAAAACGTCCTTTTAAAAGTAGAATTTAATTTTGCTACTATACTTTTAACAGAAGTCTATATCAGTTTTATAGAATTAAATTCACAGTGTGCCATCGGAAGCCTTAGAAATTTCACATTATCTCCTCTGAAATTTTTTGCAACAAATATCTTTTTTTCCAAATGATATTGTCGGAATAGCTCTAAAAGTACAAGTTTCGTTAAAGAATTAAATTTGGTAACAATTATTGACTTATAAGGACTAGACCTTAATACAAATCTAATCATTTTTTCATAGTGCTGTTTGTTTATTTTGTCGTGGTGATCAGCAGAGCCTTTTTTACCAATAAAGCATTTCATACACATTTGATTCCATGTCTAAACTCATTAATTTTTTGAATAGTTCCTATACATTCATCAAAAATGGCACAAATTTCTGTAGTAACTGTTTGCACCTAACCTAATTTTCTGGAATGGTTAGCATTACATCATATCCGATCGGTATAAAATACTTTCCAATCCTCTTCTCGATATCTTTTTGCGGAGTACAAATATTGTGATCTTTTGACAGCTATATAATTTTCTTTCATGAGAACAAGTTTATTTTCAATTTTGAAAGGTAAAATTGATTGCTTTTACCCATTGTTTTAAAGTAGAAATACAATCTTGAGAAAATTGAAGAAACTCGTTTTTCAATCTTTAATATTTAATAATTTGAAAAAAAACAAAACGTTATAAAAAAAACTTTTTGTACTCGCCGCCTGGGAAGTGAAGTTTTACATACGTGTGTAGCCAATCAGGAAATTGTTATTCCCGCACGAGTGCGGGAAAAATTACAAAAAACACTGGCATTTACAGACATTTAAACAATAATATTATAATGCAATTATAATTCGTAATTGTTAAAAACAGTTTTCCCAGTGTTTTTTATTAATAAAAACAAGAAGTAAACTTAAAAAAGCAATACAAAGTATACAAAATATGATCAGCACAAACACTTGAGACATAAAATGTGAATTCATAGCACTCTACACTTTTCATTAAGGTGACTATATCAAAATTTGACATTAATATAAAATGATTGCTTCTGCATATCTAAGGAAATATTTGCTCGTTACAAAAAATTATGTACAAACCTCTTGCGGGAAAATCATTCTAGCATTCGCGCTATTAAAGCACTCCCTCACTTCGTTCGCTCGTGCTTTAAATGCGCTCATGTAGGAAAAACTTCTTCCCGAACTTGGTTCGTAAATAACTATTAACGTATTATTATTAAAATTACCAAGCTTAAGTGAAACCGTGTTTCAATAATTAGTCATTTAACTTTTTATTTAATTTAAATTAGTTATTTAGATTCAGGAAAAAAACAATAATTAAAATAAAAACTTGAAAAAAAAGACCATAGACTACATTTTAAAATAATTTCATCAATAATTTCTTATTGAGTAAAATATGAACAGCAAAGCAAGGTAATAACAAAAAATTTTAATGAAAATTTCTTAAATTTTAAGTACATTTTTTAATCAATTGTGTTTGTAATGTAATTTAATTTCCGATAGAAATTGCTTAAATAATGTCTTACACACCCAATTAAACACTGTTACTTTATATCTGTAAGATAAGGTAAAACAACAAAAAGAAGAAAATTATAATTTAAAAAAATACATACTTATATAAAAGACGTTTTAAACTGTATTCCGAAACGCACATTATATAAATTCTTTATTTAAGCACCAATTGAGTGTAAAAATTTTGCTATCTGTTTTATTGTTGAAGTTTCTGCAAAAGACATTTCATTAGCTTTTTGAATATCCTAATCTAAGGCAATTTCTCGTTTGCCGTTTTCAGTATATTTTACAGAAATTCAATTTCGAATTTAAATGTGCAATCAGATTTACGGATGCCATTTACTCGCACACTTGATAGACCGTATTCTTTGGATTAATGGATATTCAATTCGTTCCCAAAATCCTTTTGATTTATTTCAACTACTTTTGAATAAATTACATTAATTTTGCGAGTATTATCAATATAATATTACGTTTTGACATGCACCGAGCAGGGGAAGTTTAAAGTGTTATTAGTTTGAATATTTTTAAAAGTAACAGTGGCAGATTTGATTCGTTGCCAAAGAATTTATGAAGAAATGTAAGCCGCAGAGGGCTGTTAACGAAAGATAGCAAACAAGGCGTTGGGGTTATATAAAATATTGTGTATATATAAACTATTTTGTATACTGCAACCCCACTTTATATCTAAATGGAATACATGTAGTGGTACATAGGGGAGTAAGAAATGTAAACTGTGCTAAGCAAAATATGCAAAGACTTTTGGAAATTACCTTTGATTTAAATATAAAGCATAGTTAATAACTATTATACTCAATTCCCTACGGGGAACAGCACAAAAAATTAATTATAAGCATTGACTTAGTCACGATTATTATTAAAGTAGTTATAACAATATATCAAACGTAATTATCAAAGAAATGTTTACTTAAGCGACAAACTACTAACTAGAAGGTATTATCAATCTTCTTATACGAAAAAACTTAAATTTTAACGAACTTAGCTGGAAGCTTAACGATATTAAAAACCTACGCATGCGAACTAATTCTAATTATTTAACGTGGATTGATTATTACAGATAATTGTTGCTAAAAAAAATGATTACCTGATAAATCAAAAACTTTTTATTTCTGCACGTCTGCTTCTCAATTTTCCTCTTCTTAAATCGATGTCCGGCGTCCTGCCAGCTTTTTACTGACAAACGTTCAGAATTCTGATTGCTTTTCTTACAAAAAATAATTTCCTGCATCGTTTGAGACTCATAAATTTTATAAAAGACCATATATTTTTATAGGAGAAAATTTAGTTTTACAATGTACATGCTTTTCTAAATAAAACACAAAAATAAAAATTGATGCAAGAATACAGACAAAATAATACGTTTAAAGCAATAGTCTTTAACTTTAATTTTTTTTAATCAAATAATTGCTAATCTATTAAACATTGTTGTGATGGATTTTTAATAAACTATGCAAATAAAGAGAGAAATTGTTAGTTTAGTAATTTGTTAAATTTTAGATATTTTTCACTTTCGGTTTTATTAAAAACTTTGATATAATTCCACATCATTTAAATTTGACAGATTAATTAAATTTATTATTATAGAAATCAGCGATTTAATTGTAAAAAAAATTGTTACATAACGCAGCTAGATGTTTAAATAAATATTAGTGAAATTAGAGTACTTTTAAGTTTCTTGTAGTAGAAGTCCTGTATCACAAAGAAATATCTACAAATATGATTAAAATCCTTTAGCAAACAAATCAAAACATGTTAAAACAACTTGCAAAAACTACTATGCACCTTCTTTCAAAATTTCAGTTGACAGTAAACAATAAAACAAGTAATAGCACTTTCAATACTAGAGTGGAAATAGCAGTGAATCAAACTAAGCTAAATAAAACACCGAATACCGCAATAATATTTATTAAACTCAAACTCATCATATTGTTCTAGTTGCTGATGATGATAGCATAGCTATCAAAACGCGTTCGAGTTCAATAAAGCTTCCGTGATACTTGGTGCGTATGAATTAGAAACAGAAGCTAGAAGAAAAGTACTTAGAATGAACAAGTTACAAGATTGCCATTTGACAGGATAGCGAAAATCACAAGAGATGGTAAACTAAGAACCCGAAAACTAGTCGGCAAACCACCGAAACGACAAAGAGATTCTTAAGTTTGTGACAAATTGCACAGAGAAAGAACAAAAAGAAGATCTTTATTAAAATAACGTATTGTAAAAATCTCATAGATGTTAAAACAAAAGTGTCAATGTTTCTAGATTTAAAACAAAACTGTTATTCTGGCATTATGTTGACTAGTATTTTTAACATCATACTATTTAATAACACACAAAAACTCTTTGAAAGACATGTTTATCCTGCAAATTGTTGTTGAAGAAAATTTAAAAAACACACCAAAAGTGGTTATTGGTGTACCAAGAGCAAACAGTGTCAATTTTACTCTTCCCCACGTCTTCATGGATGCTTGAAGTAAAGTAAAATAAGCCGTTTTTCTATTACACGCAAAACATTATTACGGTTTTATTTCAAAAGAAATTACAAACTTTAAGTTAGACATCACACTGTATTAATATTGTAGATTCAGATAAAATAGTAAAAGAGTCTTCAGAACGCTAAGTAATTATCCTATCTGTTTAAGTAGGTCTAATAAGTTTTTATACAAGTTTTTATTCTGGTAATTACCTATGTTGTTAGAAACCAATAGAAAACTATAAATTTTTATAAGTAAGTACGCTTTAATGCAGATGAGCCCATTAAAACCAATAAAAACCCATACTTTTTTAAAGTAATTACCAGATTAAAAAACTCAATACTATATAATATTTTTATGGTGACTTTTAAATTAATACATTTTACTTTATTTTCTATAGAAAATTTATTAATCCAAACAAATAAGTCGTTAATATTCAATTTAAAAAAAAAATTAAGTTAAAAAATATTTACTTACCAGTGGAGGCAGGTAACCGTGAGTAATAAGCTTATAAACCAATTAGTATAAGTTGCAAGCTGTTCGAGTAACTGACTAATTTATGAGCGTATTCTCATTAAACACTGCATATGCAAATTCTGTAATTTTTTGGGTAGCCAAACTTCCTTACTAAGATTTCCATTAATTCGATTTTTCCACGTTGCCAACTTGGCAACTTCAGTTCCAACAATGACACTGTCCAAACCCGGAAAACATTGTTATCTTAGTATAGATTCCGGCCGTGGAAGCCTTCGCTATTACACAGGTTATTGCGGCTTGTGCGAGTGTGCGCGATGGTGCGTAATCATATGCCAGCATTTAATATGTAAGTATATACTTGTATTTTAAACACAATTTTACTATTTTAATGAGTAATTGCTAATTCAAATTTAATATGCAGTTACTTAATAAATATTTTTCTATAATAAACCATTAAAATTTGTTAAAATTTAATGAGTAATTGCCGATTGAATATTTCTTATTAATAAAACACACAAAACCTATAGAATCCAATTAAAGTACCGTTTATTGGGAATTCCGTATTATAACCTATAAATACTACACTACGAAACCCATTGATTCCAGTGTATCCCATTGATTCCCATTGAAACGTATTTTATCTTGTGTTGGTTTCTATTGGTGTTTATATGCCATTTTTAGTAAGGTAATTACAGCTGTTAAATGTTAAAGGAGTGAATGCATTTTTCTTAACAAAAAATCGAAAAGCAAAGATTGTAGAAGATAGGATTACTGATAGAAAAATATTAACAGAATATACACGGATCAGCATATGCTTGTGATGCTGTTGTGCTGAAACGACATTCTTACTTTAAATTTAGTGCTAGTAAAAAGTTAAAAGCAACATTTGGTAAGTAGTAATTTTTTCCATCAACATTTTTCTTATGTCAATCTTTTAACGCATGGTAATTTTTGTGTTGCATTTTCAATGGACATCTAATTAAGCTTGGTTATAAATTTTATCTACTTGTGGTTGCGAGTTACCAATTTTTGTTTTTTTTAGTTCTTTTTTTATTATTTTCATGGTTATTAATTACTAGGATTTTACAAATGTTGTTACTAAAGGATTTTCCGATGTTAACGTTTGACGCATATTGATGATGAGCGAGGTGTAATAATCTATCTCGATGTATACTTCAAAGTTTTTATAATTTAATTTTTAAACGTCGATCCAAGCGGGGTAAACGTTTAAATAAGACCTTTGTTGCAAAGTCATACTCCAGTAGTTTTTGCTTAAACCGCACACATGATAACGTTATTGGGAAATATACCACTTTTCTATGTCATTAAAATTACTATTACGATTCAAAACTTTTTTTTGTAAGGAGATTCGCAAGTAAGTTGAGTACGTTACGGAATTAGAGTAATTATATTTTTATCTTGTTTGCACATCTGTCATACGGTTTAGTAAGATTACAGTAAAGAAAAAATGACTTAAATTAACTATTGAATTCGGTTTAATGATTTTGTTTTTGTGCATATTTTAATCTAAGGAATTGTTTTAATTACACTAAATCTACAATAAATTGTATCCAATTCTAGTTTAAAACTAATTGTAATTTTAATTCAATGTATCACATACTTGATATCAAATTATGGTTTAAAACTGATTATAATTTTAGTTCAATATAGATTATACTGCGTAGCTATTGTATGTAAATAATTTATGTACTTATAATTAGGAGGACTAGATTTTTAGTCCTTATATTCGCTGTGATATTTTGTCTCTTTTTCGTTTCTTCATCTACGGTGATGCAGTACTAGTCTCGAATAAATCGTAATAATCTTATAGCATTCTGTTGTTTTATTTTCAACGCACAATTGGCTTGCGGGTTTGCGCGTCCTTTCCTTGGCTCAAACTTTTTTCTTTTTGTTTTTTTAATTGCAAGCAAAAATGGCGCTTGACGAGGTTGGTTACTAACAAGTCGACCTACGATGATTGTCGACTTAAGTTAGTCAAACAAGTAAGTTGACAAACTACTTTACTGTTTTTTTTACAATTTACAATTTATGCGTTACAAATCAATATTTAAATAAAATTCTTATGATTTACGAAACTAAAAGATGGATCAGTTGCTAAAGTTGTATCCGCTATTTCCGATAGTATTGAGATGTATGGCTTGGAAATTTTAAAATATTACAGGCAAAGATATAATGGAGCAAACATATGATTTAATCTATTCAAAAGTATAAACACATTTTTTATCTATAGCCGCTATCAATCAATTAATACTACATATAGTGCTTATAAGTTTTTATATTAATCAATCAATGGGTTTTGTAGTATAGTGCTTATAAGTTTTTATACAAAATCCCCAATAAGCGGTATTTTAATTGGTTTCTATAGGTTTTGACAAGTTTTACCATTAGGAAATGTAAAATAGGTAAAATTTTTCTAATTACTTATCAAATTTTATTAGTCTTCAATAATTTTTTTATAAGGAAATTGGCAATTACAGATTAAGATAGTAAAATTGTGTTTAAGATACAAAATGATGACAAAACAATGAAAACATGAAAGAAACAGTAGCTAGAAAACGAATAATAACGTTCTTTAAGCGATGAACACAAGCTTATGTAATAGCAAAGGCTTCCACGTCCGGAATCTATAATAACATTAGAATATCTTCATTAGAATCACTTCTACGGAGTTTAGAATCTGGCTTGGTTCACAAGTTGATTACCTAACTCGGTAGTGGTCCTTTGTTAGATTTTCGTTTGCTTTTTCAAGTTATCGTTTTCTTTCTTACCTTTTCAGAGTTTAGGTTATGGCTTGTTTTACCAGTGGATAACCTAACTTTTGAGAAGTTCTTAGTTAGATTTCGATTGCTTGTTTGAGTTTTGCGATTTATCTCACGCCATGATGAAGCCCCTTACGAAAGTGGGTGAAACGTTGGCAGCTTCGGTTGCAACAACAATGACACGGTCCAAACCCGAAAGATATTCTAATGTTATTATAGATTCCGGCCGTGGAAGCCTTCGCTATTACATTAACAATCTCTACGGGGAGAATATTTCTTCTAAAACCTCCGTATTTTCCAAACTTCCCCACAAACTCGTCAAACTTTTGTGCAATTTAACCTTTCTTAATTGCTTTCGTGACCACATCATTCCTGCATTCCTCAGAATCAAGTTCCACATTCAGACACGTTCTTCTAAAAACATCTTACACCGTGCTAGTCTAGCGTTGATACGCGAACGGATTAAGCAAACTAGACGAGAGTTAGACACCATTTCGAAACAACTCTTTTATCTTCATCTTGAGTTGGCCAACACTCTATTTCCGGATGATTGGAAACTCTTCGACAACATTACTTACCAGCAGTCTGATACCACTCTACGACTAACCACTGAAGGTCATCTCAAAAAGATTTAATTATTGGAATCCAAGAATCGTAAAGTTTCATCTACTACTAACTCCGTAAAGACGGTTGTCAATTTATCTACTTTGGTTCTCAATTCAGAACAGAAATCGGCGCTCTCCAAGGGCTTGAATTTTGCAGTTGCTTCCAAACGTATTCCTGAAGAAGATATTTTATGTGCTGTTGAGTCTTCTATAAGACATCTTCTTCGCCACATCTCAGATCCCATTCGTATTAACACTGGCAAAATCCTTGAATCATCTAAAATTCTTAAATCCAACATTTCTAAGTCGGAAGAGTCAGCTCTAAAAAGTCTTCGTAAGTACCCTGATATTATTGTTCTTCCAGCTGACAAAGGCAATGCCACTGTAGTTTTAAACCAAATTGATTATGTTACAAAAATTAATTCTATTTTGTCTGAGAAAACTTACGCTCTTCTAACCCACAACCCCACTTTGAGGATTAAAGGTGAGGTCAGCCAAATCATCAAATCTTCCAATCTACCTCCTGAAACTAAACGTCGACTTACCCTATCAGATTCTAAACCACCTCGTTTATACGGACTTCCCAAAATTTACAAACAAGATATTCCTTTTCGACCTATCGTTAGTACTATCCAATCTCCTACCTAAAAGCTAGCCAAGTTCTTGTCCAACATTCTTTGCGAATTTACAGGTAAAACCTCTTCTCACATCCTTAACTCTCAGCATTTTATTCAACGTCTAGAAATTATAAAACTTGAACCACAAGATCTTCTCGTGAGCTTTGATGTTACTTCACTTTTTACTAAAGTTTCTTTTAAAGATTCGCTTATTATCATCAAACAGATTTTGTCTCAACATGGCAAGGACTTGAGTTTGGTTCCTCTTATTGAAAAATGTCTATCCTCTACTTACTTCCAATTTGATAACAAGTTTTACGAACAAGTTTCTGGTGCTGCTATGGGTTCTCCTCTATCGCCTGTTGTAGCTAACACTTTTATGGAATCCTTTGAAACGGTTGCATTGGAATCATCAATAATAAAACCTAAAGTGTGGTTTAGATATGTTGACGACACGTTTATTGTTTGGTCTCATGGTCATCTTGAATTGTCTAAGTTTCTTGATCATCTTAACAATCAACACTTAGATATCAAATTTACTATGGAAATCAAAAGTAATGGTTCTCTCCCATTTCTTGACGTTCTTGTGACTCGTAAACCCGACGGACTTCTGTTTATCGCAAACCCACCCATACGGACAGATACCTTTATGCTTAGTCTCATCATCATCCTGCACAGAAACGTTCTGTTATTGAATCTTTGGTCCATCGTGCCTTTTCTATTTGACAACCTGAGAATCTAGACTCAGAACTCCGTCATCTTACTAGAACCTTCGTGAACAATGCTTATGTAAAGCGAGATATTCGTAGAGTTATTAATCGTCGTTTAAATCCACGTACTCGGCTACCTAAGGACATTTCTACTCCCGAATCCAACCCAAAATTGGTCATTTTACCCTACATTTACAAGGTTACAGATCAAATAAGGAAGCTCCTTCGTAAGAATGGTATTAAACCCATATCCAACTCGACAGGCAAAATCTCTCAGATTCTTCCTTCTCCCAAAGACAAAAATTTCCTACACTTTCATCTCAAAGCGTATACCAAATTTCTTGTTCTTGTGGTTTAGTCTACATTGGTGAAACCGGTCGTTCCGTCATTACTCGCATTTTAGAACATCATCGTTGTATAAGGAAAAGGTATATTTCCAAGTCTGCGGTTGCTGAACATCATTTTGCTACAGGTCACAAGATAGATTTTGATAATGTTTCGTTGATTGCCAAATCTTCATTCTTTTTCAACAGGAAATTCCGAGAAAGCATAGAAATCATCAAACACTACAATAACTTCAATCGCAATTATGGTTTCGAACTATCCCTTCTTTGGTTCCCGGTTATTAGTCATTTATCGTAGACACGCCCCCTAGCAACCGTAACCCAATCAGGGTCGAGCTTAACCATCCGTGACGATCATTTTCCTTTAAATACGGAGACTATTTCTTCTTAAGTCACTTTTACGGAGTTTAGAATCTGGCTTAGTTCACAAGTTGATTACCTAACTCGGTAGTGGTTCTTTGTTAGATTTTCGTTTTCTTACCTTTTCAGAGTTTAGGTTATGGCTAGTTTAGTGGATAACTTAACTTTTAAGAAGTTCTTAGTTAGATTTCGATTGCTTGTTTGAGTTTTTATTTTTTTATTTATCTCGCGCCCTGATAAAGCCTTTTACGAAAGTGGGCGAAACGTTGGCAGCTTCGGTTCCAACAACGATGACACGGTCCAAACCCGGAAGATATTCTAATGTTATTACAAGCTTATCTAATTATAACAGATGGAAATATGAAAAAAATTGCACCCATTATTATACCAGTAAGTTTTTATTAGAATTTATAAATTTTAATTACTAACAACACTAATATAGAGTTCCGTGAAACAAGTTTTAATTGACTGTTGTGTCAATATGTATGTTGATTTGCCTGTATATTCATTTGTTGTAAGATCTAAATGGTCTCTTATATGAATTTTTGCTTAACCAAAACATTGAAAATGCAAGGTTGTAAGATCAAGTTAATAAAAATGTTAAGTTTTCTAAATATAAATGTAAAATGTTCAGTAATAATAAATTAGTTTCACAAGTGCATCTTAGTAAGAAAATTTGGCTGCTCATTAAAAGTTTTGACAATGTCAGGTTCAAAAAGAAACGCACTATTTTTATAAAAGAATTTGCATTTACTGTTGCAGTTACTGAAACCGCCTACAACTTATTCTAATTGAAAAATTGTCTATTGGACATTTCTTCTATCATTAATTTATGATCTAAGTAAATATTATTTATATTGAGGTTTTTTACTTGAACTTTCTATTTTTCAGCGCAGGTTAGCACAAAGACATTTAAACATTAACAACTTATTTGTTGGGGTTAATACGGAATTCACAATAAAAATATTATTCGATATTGAGTTTTTTAGTTATAATTACTTATTAGAAAAGTATGAGTTTTTATTGGTTTCAATGGGTCTATTTGCAGTAAAGAAGAACTTATTAGATTGAACTAAATACAATTTTATTAGTTTTTACGTCGAATTTTTCATAGGGGTTTAGGAAGCAAGTTTGAAGATTAAAAAAAAGGAAACACTATGTGTACTGGATGGTGGTGAGTACAGAAAAATACTGTTTTGCATACTTTAGCCAAAAGAGCTATACGTGTGTCAGATAATGAAAATGTACAAAAGTAAAAGGAAACACTGTTGGAATCCCTACAACAAAATGGATACGGGTTCAAAGAAATCCAAAACGCAAGGAAAAGAGCAATAAATCCAAAAGTCAAAGAAGATTTATCACCTCCTACTAGCTGTTTGGGTTCGACAGACAAAATAAGCAGGGTGCTAAAGAAACATATTATTAAAACTGTCTTTACGATTAAGGACACCTTGAACACCTGGTTTACGTCTGCTAAAGACAAAAAAGGGGCTCTAAAACATGCCGAAGTTTACAAAATTCCTTGTTCCTGTGGATCAAGTTCTATAGGACAGACGGGACGCTTTATTGAAGTTAGAGTAAAAGAACATATGGCTGACTGCAAACACCGCAGAGTTACTAAATCAGCAGTGGCAGAACACGTGTGGAACCTGTTGTATATAGAGTAGTTAAAATAGAGTTGGCAACAGTGCGTTACCAACAACAGGTAGAATAACCACACACGCATACATTGTAATATTAGCATCATGCAATGTGGTCATGCAATAAGTTTGTAGATGGTTTTGTAGTATGTTAAATAAATTAAATATGGTTACTAAGAATTATGAATTTTAAAAATAACCTGGAAGCATCATAAAACATGGCGCAGTCGTAAACAAAGTGTAAAAATTTTAACTCGATTTGAAGTGATGCTTGAAATAAATTTAAAATAAAAATAAAGTAAGAACTCGTGGTGACCAAAGGTGGTGACGGTCAAAAAATTAAATTTTATAAAAAAAAAAAAAATGGAGATGCGAAGGCCCAAGGAAATGAGTTTCGAAGGAAACGTTCCTGAAAATTTTAGAAAGTTTTTACAAAATTTTGAAATATATTTAGTGGCGACTGAAGCAAATGAGAAATCCGATGAAAAGAAGATTGCTTTGTTTCTTAATTGAATAGGGGAAGAAGGCGTTGAAATTTTTAATACTCTAAAACTATCGGAGAATGATCGTAAAAAATATACAAAAGTCATAGAAGAATTTCAGTCGTACACAAACCCGAAGAAAAATGTCGTGTATGAAAGATTTAAATTTTTTAGTAGAAAGCAGGAGGAAAATGAAAATTTCGATCATTTTCTTACCGAATTAAAAAAGATAGCAGCTACGTGTGAATTCGGAACACAGGAAGATTCTTTAATTAGAGACCGTATTGTGTTAGGAATTTCCGATAAAAGTTTACAAGGAAGATTATTGGGGTGCGACAAACTTGATTTAACAAAAGCAGCAGATGAATGTAGGAATGCAGAAATTACGAAGTCACAAGTACAAAGTGTTCAAGGTCGGGAAGTTTTCAATGTGAAGTACAAAGAGAAGAAAACAATTAGAGATGAGCACAAATCAAGAATTCCAGAGGTGAAGATATTTAAATGTTACAGGTGTCAACAATCACATGGTCCGAGAGAGTGTAAAGCATTTGGTCAAAAATGTCGTAAGTGTGGAATATTAAACCATTTTGCCAAGGCATGCAAAGTTCGTAAAATTCAAAATGTGGAAATGGAACAAGAAGATGATGTCTTAGGTATAAATACTATCAATGTTAGTAATGTGTCACATTTAAATGATAAATGTATGAATGAGTTGAGTGTGTGGAATGAGATTATTAAGTTAGATAATAAAATGATTAAATTTAAGATCGATACAGGGGCAGAAGTGAATGTATTACCTGTTAAAGTAATAAACCAGAATTTTACAAATGTCAAAATTAACAAATGTAATACCAAATTACAAGCTTATGGTGGTTATAGTTTAAAAACTGTCGGAGAAATAAGTTTTAAATGTAGTTATAAGGATGAAAGTCAAATTTTAAAACTTGTTGTAGTAGGGTGTGATTCTGTACCAATTTTAGGGTTAGAATCGTGCATGAAATTAAACACAATAAGTAGAAATGTAAACACTGTGTCGTGTAATGAAAAAAATTGTTTTATATAGCACAAAACAAAGAAATCTCTACAGAAACGGGTAAATTTGTTGAGAAATGCAAAATCATATTAAAAGCTAATTCAATTCCTATAGCAAAGCCTCCTAGAAGGGTTCCAATCAAAATTAAAGTAAAATTAAAACAAATTAGACGAGTTGGAAAAAAAAGGGATTATAAGTAAGGTTAGTAATCCTAATCAATGGGTCAGTAATTTAGTAGTAATAGAGAAAACAAACGGAAATTTAAGACTTTGTATGGATCCGCAAGATTTAAATAGATCGATACAAAGAGATTATTTTTCCATTCCAACCATTGAAGAAATAACTGAAAAATTAACCGGTAAAGCATATTTTACGGTGTTAGATTTAAAGGATGGGTTCTATCAAGTGGAGCTTGATAAAGAATCAAGTAAATTATGCACTTTTAGCACTGTATATGGATGCTATAAGTTTAATCGACTTCCATTTGGGATTTCTAATGCACCAGAATATTTTCAAAAAATAAATGAAAAAAACTTTACCGATATTCCAAATGTTATTGTTTACTTTGATGATGTTTTAATAGCTACAAAAACAGAGAACGAACATGATATAACTCTTAAGTTAGTGGTTGAAAGGGCGAAAAAGTTAGGAATTAAATTTAATAAAGAAAAATTACAATATAGAGTACAGAAGGTTAAATATGTAGGTCATAGTTTTAGCAAACAGGGTATTAGTCCAGATGAAGATAGAGTAAATTCTATTAAAAATTTAGAAATTCCTCAAAATATCAAAGAACTTCAGAGATTTATGGGAATGATCAATTATTTAAGAAGGTTTATTCCAAAATTTGCGGAAATAACAGCTCCAATTAGGGATTTGCTAAAAAAGAATAATAAGTTTGAGTGGTTGCCTGTGCACACTGAAATATTTAATCAAATTAAAACAATTTTATGTTCACATCCTGTTTTAGGAAATTTTGATAGTAATAAGGAAATAGTAATTCAGTGTGACGCATCTAAAGATGGGTTAGGAGCATGTTTACTTCAGTGTGGACAGCCGGTTTATAATGCGTCTAGAAGTTTAACTATTACTGAACAAGCATATTCGCAAATTGAAAAAGAATTGCTTGCAATAGTATTTGCGACACAAAAATTTCACTATTTTGTATACGGACGTGATGTTAGAGTAATTTCAGATCATAAACCTTGTTATCTATAATGAAAAAACGAATTTGTGATATTCCAAGCACAAGACTACAACGAATGCGGATGAAATTATTAAAATATAAATTATTAGTAGAATTTAATCCGGGAAAGTCGATGCACATAGCTGACTTATTAAGTAGGTGTTATTTAAAAGATGAGGTAGTCGACGATGTTGAGTTAACAGAGGTTGTTCATAGTGTCGAAAAATATTTTAATATTAGTCACTCAAAAAGAGAATTATTTGAAAGAGAAGTTGACAAAGACGAAGATTTAAGAAAATTAATAAATTACGTTCAAACAGGGTGGCCATTACAAATTAAAATGGTTCCCAATTCTTTGAAAGTTTATTGGTCATATCAAACAGAAATACAGTTTATTAATAATTTACTATTTTTAAACAATAGATTAATAGTTCCAAAATCCTTAGTACCAGACATGCTTGAGTTAGTACATAAAAGTCATTTTGGTATCAGTAAGACACTTTCATTGGCTAAGTCTAGTCTTTACTGGCCCAATATGAATAAAGACATTGAGTTAATGATAATCAAATGTAAAATTTGTGAGAAATATCGACCAAAAAATTGTAAAGAACCTATGATACCGCATAAAATTCCAGAAAGGCCATTTAAAAAACTTGCGGCTGACTTATTTGATTTTGGTGGCAAAAGTTACTTAGTAGTTATCGATTATTACTCAAAATGGTTAGAAGTAATGAAATTAACTGACAAAACATCTAAAAGTATAAATAATAGTTTTAAATTAATATTTGCAACACATGGGGTGCCAAATGAAATAATTGCTGACAATATGCCGTTTAATTCGTGGGAGTGTAAACAATTTTCAAAAGATTGGAATTTTCAAATTACAACGAGTAGTCCTTATTATCCTAAATCAAACGGTTTAGCAGAGAAAGCAGTGGGAATAGCAAAAAATATGTTACGAAAATGTGAAGATCTTTCTATTGCTTTGTTACATTATAGAAATACACCTATTATTGGTATAGGATTGTCTCCTGCGGCACTACTTTTTAATAGAAATGTAAAAACAAATATACCGACTTCAGAAAATAATTTGTATCACAATGAATACGACCATAAGTTTGTAAAAGATAAAATAGAAGTTAAGCGAATATTAGATAAGGCTTATTATGATAGAAATGCAAATGATTGTAAAGAGTTAAAGGAAGGTGATAATGTAGTTTTAAGAAAAGATAATATTTGGGTGCCCGCGAGAGTAGAACAAAAAATAGCAAATGTACCCAGATCTTATCTTGTTAAAGATGAAGACAACAATCTGTATAGAAGGAATCGTATTCACTTACGAAAATCTTTGAATGTACCTAGTTTTAAGAATTTATTGTGAAAGTGGTAGTAGTGAAAGCATCGAATCAGATGTTAGTGTAACGAATGAGAAAGAAGACCGTAAACGAATTAGGAGAACACCAATAAAATTTAAAGACTATGTATTAACTTAAGGGAAGAGATGTTGTATATAGAGTAGTTAAAATAGAGTTGGCAACAGTGCGTTACCAACAACAGGTAGAATAACCACACACGCATACATTGTAATATTAGCATCATGCAATGTGGTCATGCAATAAGTTTGTAGATGGTTTTGTAGTATGTTAAATAAATTAAATATGGTTACTAAGAATTATGAATTTTAAAAATAACCTGGAAGCATCATAAAACAGAACCAAAGGCACACACTGAACTTTGACCAAACTAAAGTGTTGGCTGGAACTCCTTTCTACTTTCCTAGACTAATCCGCAAAACTGTGGAAATAGAAAAACATCCATGTAATATGAACCGAGAAGACGGTTTAAGACTCAGTAAATCTTGGCTACCAGTATTATATCCTCTAAAACAAAGATCTTATCTTGTCTTTTTATAATTCTATTCTTTTAAAACGTTTATGTTGCAGCAAATGTGATATGGCTTCAATATTTTTTTTTGGATTTTGTATGAGAAAGTAATTATATTTGAGCCATTCTTCTCTTCATCAAAAGCAGTTGTAAATTGATTGACAATTAAGTTGTTGTGGAATAGTTTGCAGATACAACAATACATATTTCCAGAAAAATGCAAATATATTAATCAATCTGTCGGTATAGTTTCTCCATTATTCAACTTTCTGAAATAATAGTCGTGTTTTCTGTATCTCATTTTTTTTAGAAGCCTATCTTTTATCAAAAATTTAACTCAATATTTTGGGAGGGTACTTTTTTGGTGTAACACGTTATTAGATCTGCTGTTACAATCCATTAAGACGGATCATTGCAGTATTTTATAATCCATTTTTTTTCGTACTGGTCGTGGTAGTTTTTTTTTGGTATTAAACCTTAAGGATGTTCTATTACATTTATACCTATTGTAACCGGCGTTGGATTTTTGTCTAGTTTCTCCAGCACTGGCATCTCCTCTGGTTGTTGCGATCTGAGATTATTTTAAAATATAGGTCTCATATTTTTTTACTTGTTTCGGTTTCGTTTACGTGTCTAACTAAAATATAGTCTGAGTTTGAAACAGTTTATTATTTTTTTCCATTAACAATGGACGTTGAAGAACTTTTAGGCTTGTATTTAGAAATAAATTGAACAATTGGTACATAGCTGTAGCAATCTTTTTTGGTGCCCTCGGGCAAGTCACTTTTATGCGCCCCGTTAGCTTTTTTGACTCCCTTGGCAGGGTTGCACTGCTGGGCGCCACCGTGCCTTGCTTTAATAAACGGGCCCGGGACAGCAAATACAAAATATATTAATGTACGGTTTTTAAACTTACTGACATTTTTCATTATATAAAGATTATTTTCTCCAATCTATGATTAAATGCAATTTTTTTACAATCGTTTAAATTGAAATAAAATTATAAATAATACATTAGAAGTTCCAGTTACCCTATAGGATGGCACGTAGATCTGCATTAATCTCTTATTCTTTGAAACTTTTCTTTTTTTTTTACATGCCGTGATTTATGAAAGCGCTTATATTCTTCAGACATTTAAAACTGAAAATTAAAATCGAATTTAGGATTGATTTTAAAATATTTTTAAGCTTGTGCATTTATGACTCCATTTATTAAAATTTGTGAAGCATTCAATGAAACAAAGAAATAATAATTTAAGATTTTAATTTTATTACTGGCTGCTACTGTTATGCTTGTATTTGCACAAGTAGATATGTAATACTTTTTGGTTTTTGGAAATTAAATCCAATTTTGTTTTGCACCATCGGTTAAGTTTGTTGTTTAAAGGTATTAACGCAAAAAATGTAGCTAAGTAATTATAAAATAACCCTAATCAATAATTCAATACATTTGACTTCAGAATCAAAAAAAATAAATAAATAAAACAAAAAAGAATAACAACGTTGGAAGTGTTGGAACGTTGAAAGTTGTTGGAATGGTTCATATTTATTTTTGTTGTGATTTGTCAGTAATCTCATGCTGAGTAACAGAAATTTATTTTACGTGTTTACAAGTACAAAATTTAAGATGACTTCAACTGTTAATTTTAACCTGTTAAAAGTAACTGTTATTTTTAAATAACAGTAACAGTATGTACCTGTTATTGAAAAATAACTGTTTAGAGCATTACTATTATTGATTGTACAGTCTAAAAAAATCAACATTAATTATAGAGAAACACTAGGAGAAACAATAAAAATTAATAGATATAGAAGTTAATTATTTACTTACCTATAATAACATCAAATCCAATAAAAAATGTCATCAAACAAACCAAATCAAATAGAAATTGTTTGAAACATACAATTAATTTTTTCTAGTTACACTACTAATGTTCTTTGATCTGAATAAATGTTACGCTTAATGTAATATAATATGTAATATTATTAAACATAGTTGTTTAAAACATTAGCTAAATTGTACCATACAACAGAAAAATTTTATAGATTTTTATAAAGGTACCAATGCGACAATACACCATAGATTTTGTTAGCAAGTACGAAAATGTAAAGTAAATTACTTTTTATATGGTTTTTTCTAATTTTTCTGGCAGCGTCATTAGTGTTATTAAAATTATAAATAACAGAAATTTTCATTAAAAATTCTCAGATTAAGACAAAGAGGAAAAATATTTATATATAAGTTAAGTTTTTTTTAATGTTATTTACAAAACAGGAACAGTGGTTCTATTTAAAACAAAAAACACATACAAAATAAATAAATAAAAACTTAAATCAATAAAAAAATTTAAAAAAATTACAGTGTACCTCACAGATACAAATGACAATCATTTACTTTTAGCATTAAATAAGTTGATATGCTATAGTACATATTTATATCTATACAGTCGTTTTAATGTTGTTAGTAATCTTAATAAAAATAATAGAAAACCTAGAATAATAGTTAATGTTGTTTCTGTACTCTTAATTAAACATTTAAGTTGTTAAATTAAATCGTCAAATAATAATTTTTGTTCGTTTCAAAACATAATTTCTTATTATAATTTTCAACCAAAATAACGATAATTTATATTTGAAAATGGCTAAGCTTTAGAATTCAGTCCCATTGTAAAATTTTTCCAATATTATAATTTTATTGTAGTATATAAATAGTTAACATTGCCTTTAAAGAGCACAATATCAATTTTATAATAGGACGTAAAAATCGTAACAAAAAAGTATTATTGTCAATGTAGCATTTACTGTAAAATCTCGATTTATCGAAATTACACAAAAGAAAATTATTTTAAAAAAAGAAAGAATTTTTGCAGAAAAGAAAAACTTTCTTCAATAAAAATATCACAATGTCCATTCGATTCTATTGAACTGGAACGTTTCCGTTCATAATCCTGAAAAATTAATTCGTAATCTTTTCACTAAAAAAATTGTAAATTAAAACTTTATTTTAATTAATTCTATTTTAAACGGCGTTGTATGTAAATCGTCAACTTGAAACAATTGCAAAGACTTATCTGAAGTTTTCACCCCCTGCTTTGTATATAAACTTTGTTTTAGTACATGGATTAAATAAACTCAAAGAAGAGATTGCGGTTTAAAGTTTTAAAATAATTTTACATTTAACTTTCAATTTAATTTCTCGATTCAAAATTTTCCTGTTTTGTGCGAAAATAAAACTTGGTTCGTTAAATGCAATTAAAACAAAAATGTTACTTTAGGAATCAGGATAAATCTCTTTAACGATTGGTAAGAAAGAACAGACAGATGTGAAAGTTCGCATGTTCCTAAGACTCAACTAATGAAATCAATAGATTGCTAAAATGTTTCTACCGATATATAGCAACAATAAAATAATCAAAATAAAAATAAAGAAATAGAATTTTTGTTGAAAAGAAAAAAATGTACGCTGTTAAAATGTAAAAGAAATCTCTTTGAAACCAAATATTTAATGTAAATATAAAATGTAGTATAAGAGCGACCTCTATACAAGCGTCACTATACCTTTAAACAAAATGGTAGAAATCGCTAATAAATCTATATCTTTATTTTACATTTATAATCGTTCATCTTTAATAAATAATACACACATATACAAGGAAAATTAATTATTTTTAAAATTTATTATATAATTGTACGGTACGTGTTAATAAATATAGTTTTCTGAGTTATTTTTTAAACATGGCCGATAGGTAGCGCAGCCATTCCAAATTTATCAGTATCCAATGTTCTGTCAAAATGACAACAAAGTTGGTGTTTTTATAATAAGATACTATTAGTGAGGTTAAAACAGCTGCTTATAGTAAATAAACTGTTACATGTTCATTATTTAGCAGCCCGAATATAGTTCATCAATTAGAAAACTCTTTTTACTCACACATGTAAGTGATATTTATATTATTTTTAGCAGTTTCAATGAACACGAGGTTAGGTGGTGTTTTTCCAAAAGTTTATTAAAATATGTTATTGTTAGAGGGTTATTCAACAACTTTAGTTGATATCTTAATAATTACAGGTACATTTGTTTTTTTTTCACGCTCTTCTTTATTTTTGTTTTGTTTTTGAATTTTTTATATTTATTGGTAAAACATTGTGTCATTGCAATTTGTAATTTTTGGCGGTAAATATTTTTTAAAAGTAGCAAAACGACCGTTTCAAAACAAGAAAATTGATAGTATTAAAAGGACGACTATTAAGTAACGTTAATATTAATTCAACTTGTGAGGCTTATATTGTTACAATAATTTACAATTCAATGAGTGATGACTCCGCATGTCTAATGAGACCTACGATGCTTATCGACATTTATAACTACAATACGACGATAACAATCAAAATTCTTCATTGAAATATATTGTTAAAACCAAATATGCATTTGAATAGGGTATTTACGGTTGTTTGTTTCTTATTCTTTTGTGTTTGTGAGTATTTTTTTTATATTTACAGGAAATATGTAATTTCCTTGTCCTTTTAAGATTTATTGGTTTAAATGTTTAATGTTTTTAGTTTGTTTGATTAGCACTTGTAGTCGGTCTTTCTTGTGTACAATAAAAACAAATAAGACAAAGAAGCTAATCAAAATAGTCAAACCTACATGCGGTTCTGTTAATGTTAATGAGAACACAGTATCTAAATACAGCATACATAAAAAGCACGTTAAGCCGAACTGCAATGAAAGTAAGATAATTGTAAGCTGGACATGGCTACAAATGTTGTCAAAAGCACAACTGCGAGCAACTTAATTATATGCTACTTACGTTATTTTATTGTTATGTAATTTTGATTATTATTTCATTCATATTTACTATATATTCTTAGATATAGCCAAGTTTGAACAGTTTATAAGTTTTTGATAAATGAACTACTTATGTTGTTCTGACTAATAGTCTTTATCATTTATGCACAGCGTTTCTGAGTTCTGAGATTCCTTGATATGACTTACAATAATCTTAAATTTACTGATTTTAAAAGATTTGCAATATAAAACTAATATTTTTATGGAACTCAACTTTGGTATTTGAAATAGTACACTCAACTAAACAAAAAACGGAACACCTTGGTTAGTTCGATTGAAATAGTTACCAGTGTAAATTAGGCTTGGCAAATGCAATTATTCGTGGTCGTATTTAGTGTAGTAATAAAGTGGAATACGAGGCCTTAATTGCTAATTACGGGTAGAGTAATAATAAAACGCGTCACTGTCATTACGTACCATCTTTTAATCAGTATCGTTTACTTCTACTTACATAGTTGTCACTACTTGTTAATATGTCATAAACTTATAATATTCATAACAGCCCCACTTATTAGAAATTCATGCCCTAACACACTAAGTATTGTTTAAACCTAAATCTCTAGTAAACTTAGAATTCTTAACATTTCCCAACGACTTAGTCAAGATATCCGCTACCATCTCATTTGTTGGCATATATTTAATGTCAATTTTCTTATATGAGATAGCATCTCTTAAGAAATGGTATCTCATATCTATATGTTTTGATCTTTTATGGAAAACTGGATTATTCGCCAGCTTTTGGGCGCTTTGATTATCATTGTATATTTCAATACTATCCAATTTCCCAGTCAGGTCAAACAAAAGATTTCGCAGGTATATGGCTTCTTTCGTTGCTTCACTAAGGGCCATATACTCTGCTTCAGTTGTTGATAAAGCTACAACTTTTTGTTTGCAGCTCTTCCATGAAACACTACCATCAGAAAACTTAAATACATAACCTGTATAAGATTTTCAACTCCGCTTGTCTGAACCCTAGTCGGAATACACAAACCCGATTAAATTTGAATTATTGTTCTTGGTAAATTTCATGGAAAAAAGCTTTGTCCTCTTGAAATACTTTAATAATTTTTTTGCACATTGCCAGTGCACCTTAGTATAACAATTGTTATACTGACTAAGCAGACTTACAGCGTAAGCAATGTCAGGACGTGTCATAACTGCCAAGTACATGAGACTTCCTATTAATTCTTTATATGGTAAATTCAAGTCACAAGTTTCGTCCTCGACCTTACTTAGACTGATACTACTATCTAAAGGAGTACAAACTCTTTTACAATCTAACATGCCAAAACGTTTCAAAATTTCATTAATATAATCCTCCTGATCAATAGTTATAACATTTTCTTAATAATCTCTAATTATTCTTAATCCTAAACACTGCCTTGCTTTACCAAGATTCTTAATTTTAAACTTTGAGCTTAAATGTGTTTCAAGAAACTTAATCTCTTTCAAATCATTCGAAAATGCAAAGTAATCGTCAACGTACAAAGCAATGACTGTTAATAACCCATTTTCTTTTCTTTTAATATATAGACACGGTACATTTATCTGACCTCTTGTATTTAATATTTAATAGAACTTGATCTACCTTTTCATTCCAAGCTCTGCTGCATTGTTTCAAACCATACACAGCTCTGTTTAACTTAAAAACCTTATTTTCAAAATCTTTCAACACAAAACCTTCAGGTTGCCTCATATACACATTTTTTTTCAATACACCATTTAAAAATGCAGTCTTTACATCTATATGTACAATTTTTGAATCTAACTGCAATGATAATGCTATCAAAACCCTTAAAGTTGAGCGTCTCATTACAGAAGCAAAAGTTTCGTTATAATCATTACCCTCCTTCTGAGTATAACCCTTTGCCACTAATCTAGCTCTATAACTCGTTTTGTTTTCACTATTACCCTTCACTTTAAACACCGATTTACACTCCACTATTGTCCCATTTTTTGAATGATCAACCAGTTGCCACGTGTTGTTTTTTTCAAAAGATTTGATCTCAAGTAACATAGTCTGCTTCCACTTCTGCCCATCTAGTCCTGAAACCGCTTCTGTAACGGTTCTTGGAAGAACATAAATATCTGATGCATCGCTACCATTTTTTACACCAAAATAAGTAACATAATTTTCAAAAGTTTTCTTTTTGATGGACCTATCTGATCTTCTTGGAAGTTCTGTAGCATCTGATTGCACCTCTTCATCAACTGAATTAGGAACATATTCACTGTCATCATTATCGGCACGTTCAATAGTGTCTTCACTCATCGAACAATCCGTCAAGTCATCGATTGAATAATTATGCTCATTTTCTACCCCCACTGAATCTGAAATCTCTACTGTCTCATCCATTGATAGCGTCGTAGTCTCCTTGACGTTTTCCATAACTGTCACTTCTCGACTAGTAGCCACCTTAATTGTAGCTGGGTTGTAGCACCTATAGCCCTTGGTAGTTTTATCATAACCTACAAGCATGTGTTTGGCTGACTTCTGGTCCCACTTATTCTTAGCAACTTTCGAAACATGAACCATGATGACACTGCCATAAACACGTAGATGACCAACATTTGGCTTCTTGCCGGTCCACAGCCCTTAACGATTTACAAATGTTCTCATCAAACATTAAAAATTAATTTTCGATCGGTTAGCCACAACAATGTCAGGAAAAATCAGGACTACGTGCATTTTTCAACCATTCTTTTTTAGCAGTCAAATGAATGCTTGCGCCACTATCAACATACCAGTCTGTGTCACTAAACTGTCCTGTCGAAAAAAAACCGCACTATAAACACCCTCAGGCTTATTATTGGGTCATTCGACTTGTAATGTCCGTTCTTTTTGCATTTGAAACAAACAATATTACTCAAACTTTCTTTTTGTTTACAAAGCCTGAACTACCTGAACCTTGCCCGTCAGCTGATGATTTTGCACGCGAACTTGTACCACTGCCGCCATCTCGCGGAGGCTTTCGATGACTTGGTTTACTGTTCGCTACAAAAGCACCACTTCTGCTGCCATCTCTGCCATCTGTCTGCATGTCCAGCAATTTTGTTTTAATGGAATCTGTAGTAATACTTATTCCTTAATGTTCCACTGCCATTATCAAGGGGTAATATTTTTCCGGAAGTCCCGCCAGTAACAGTGATCCAACCCATTCCTCGTCGATCTTAAATTCTGTTTGGCTTAATTTCTGCGATGTCTCGACAATCTGATTGACGTAAGAATCCATGGAAACATGATTTTCCAATCTCGCGGATATCCAAGTCCGTAAAAGGCCAATTTTTCCTACGAAACCACTGTCGTCGTACAAATTTTTTAAACTTGTCCATATATCTTTCGCTGTTTTTGCGTCCTTCACGTGCGGAAACAAAGAGGGATCGATAGTTAAAACTAATTTGGCCTTGGCTTTTGCTATTAGGGTGGTGTCCTGTTCGCTACCGTCGATGCATTGACTTAAACCTTCAAGCGCTAACACATTCTCGACTGCAAACGACCACTCGTCATAGTTTTTGCGACCAAATAACTTAGGCTCACACATCAAGTAATTGACGGCCAACTTTTTTTTACGTTTTACGATGTAATAACAACTCAACACAACTCGTTCTTCACGAAACCCGAAACGAAACACTTAAAGAAAGCAACTTCAATTTATCCACCTCGTATTTGGACCTGGGCCCATAACATATAGTAATAAAGTGGAATACGAGGCTTTAATTGCTAATTACGGGTAGAGTAATAATAAAACGTGTCACTGTCATTACGTACCATATTTTAATCAGTATCGTTTATTTCTGCTTACATAGATGTCACTACTTGCTAATATGTCATGAATTTATAATATTCATAACATTTAGTTCAAGGTGTTGTACGAAAATCTGGTATATTGGAAGTATTTAGTGATGCAGATTATGCCGAAGATGTAACGAGACGATTACGAACAGGAATCGCTTGCAAATAAAATGGCGGAGATATCACCTGATTAAGTCAAAAGCAAAGACATGTTATTTTGTCTACTTCTAAAGCGGAATATATCACAGCAAGTGAAGCATTAAAAGAAATTATTTGACTTAAGCGCCTGTTGAACGAAGTGACAAAATTAAAAGATATTTTATTTCTTGAGATTTATAATGCAAGTGCGATTAAGCTGGTGAAAAGTTCAGAATTTCATAAGCGTCCCAAGCACATAGAAATAAAGTTCCACCGTTGATTGTACTATTTACTGGAAGATACCCAACTACATGTTAGTAAGTGTGAAACATGACTTTTTTCACCGCGCGCCGCTCTCTATTTCTAATTATCTGCATCGACTAGTGTCGCCATAGACTGGCTTATTTTACAAACGAGGTTGCCATGATATATCGGGTCTAATTTAAATTTATTACAATTTCTTATCTATGACCGTTAGAGATGATATTTATTTCTATCATTATAAACCGAAATAGCTGATGATGAGCTTTGCTATATTATTTCTATACCATCAACGAAATAGCCTTTTTTAATAATTTTTGGAAAAAAATTGGGATTATGATCGAAGTTAAATTTTTAAATTAAGTTTTTAATTTTTATGTTTGATATGCTGACGAAATAAATATGTAAATTGACGATAAATTAATGGTAAGCCTAATTTAATTACAAACCTTGATTACGCAACGAGACCCGCTCTGTCGTTCTTACACAAACTAAGCTTTTATCACACGCCACAGTGCACATCGTCAAAGCTCGATACAAACTGTTTGTCTTTGTCTATAAAAGACGGATTTTTTGCAGAAAGTTCTAGGTCAGAGTTCACATCACTTTCAGCTTCTTGTTATAGCTTAGCATCAAAAAAACCTTGCAAGGGAAATTTGATCGTTAATTGACTCATCGTCGAAGGGTTTTTTAGTTGCTTCAACTTCAGTAAATCATCGAAATAGACGCGCTTCGTCTGACATTTTTTATCTAAACATTTTTTGTTAAGTTTAAATAAAACAAAAACAGGTATAACTGAGCAGCATCGTAAATACTGAAATTGTTTTGTAGTGTAAGATTTATAACTTGATTACACAAATGTGTAATAAGTCTCTGTGAGACTACCTTCAATAGCACAATAAATAACAGAGAACTGTTTTTGACAAATGCTGAATCTAAAAATAAACAGATATCTGAATGATAAACCATTCAACCCTTCTCGTTTTTAGAATACACGAAGGAATGTGGTCTGTGAGACTTGGCGCAACTACTGGATGGTTAATATTTCAACAGAAATGAACATTCAGTGCGCGTTTTTGAACAGGTGTGTTTCAAACAAGACACAACTTCTTCAATGTAATATATTTTGCTGGCTAGTTTATTCGGAATATTGAAGGACAAAATTAGTTAAAATCTGTTTGCTGGTTTTTGGTTGTTTTGTTAAGAGATTAGTATTGAAATTGAGCTAGAACTTTGTTACGTTACTAAAAAGCACTCTATAACAATGATGATTTTGTATGTATCTTTGACGCATGTGGGTTTTTTCTTTTCATTTTCTAAAATTTTTGTTGTCTTAAGCTTTTTTTTTAAATCCAAGCAAAAAGACCGTAAGGAAGTGTTTGAAGAAAACACCAAGATAATTGATCTAAATTTGGTATGTTTCTTTTTTTGCGTTTTTTTGGTTAGTCCATCTATAACATTTGTTTTATTTTTATAAACTACGAGTGCGACAGAATACCGCTTCAAACTGTGTTCTAATGTAAACTTGTCCTTTGGTAGTTTTCAATAGAATGCGATTTGAAAGGATACATTATACATGTTTAATTTGAATGAGTTGAGTTTTTGGTATTCATAATGTAGTACACAATAATACGTTTTGTTATGTAGCGTTTACTCAAAAAACATGGTATTACAACTTGGAATAATGTAAACTTAATAATTATTATAAAAACACTCCTCTTTTTTTTTAAATACTAAGCCATGGTTTCATATTTTCTGGGCTACATATTTGAGAAAAGGGGATTTGGATTATTTGGAAACCTTTGATATCCTCGATTATACATATATCGATCACGATCGAGACATCGTTTCACTTCATAAGGGCCTCTATATCGCGGAATTAATTTTTTATTTATTCCAGGAGTAGCGTCTACATTCCTGATCAGAACGTAGTCACCCACATTGTAAACGTGAGGTGATTTGTGCCTCATATCGTAAGCTCGTTTGTTTGTCTCTTGTGCGTGCAAGTTCGTTGCCTCAGCATTGGTTCTCACAATCTCTAAGTCCCTATTGTAATTGTGCATAGCTTCCAACTCGTTTCTCTATGGATCATAAATTTTTTTTTGATGAACACCGAAAGGTAACATAGCTGGCGAATTGCCGACAGATTTACACCATGAATTATTGACTGCAAATTCTACCTGCCCTAGCACTCTATCCCATTTATTCCTCCAGGTGGAAAATTTTGACAACATGGAAGCTAAATATCGATTAATCCGTTTAATTTGGCCGATGGCCTTGGGAGTGCCAGCAGCAACTTTAATATGAACCACTCCAATCTCAGTCATGAACTTCTCAAACTCTTTCGATGTGAAGGCAGTGCCTCGATCCGAGACAAGCCTCAAAGGGGAACTATAACATTGAAAATAAGGCCGTAGATGACTAATGACCTCCGAAGTTTTTACAGTATTTATAGTTTTGACTGAATAAAGTTTTACGAATTTTGTAAAGGAATCAATTATGTCAAAGATACACTTCTTGCTGGAACTCGACTTCTCGAGAGGACCGTAATGGTCAACGTGAATCATCAAAAATGGCTTATTGCCCTTTGGTATGTTATGTAACACACCTTTCGATTTCCCTAAGTTTTGAGAAAACGTTAAACATTTATTGCAATTGGCAATATAATTTTTTTGTTTCACGTTAGGGAACCAATAAGTACGAGTGAGGTATTCGTAGGTCTTATCAGTGGCGAGGTGACCTAACCGATCATGACATAAATTCAAAACATTATTCCCTATTAACTGCGGGACATAAAACAAAATTCTATTACTATGTTTTCTATACACTAGCCCATTTCAAAGCTCAAAATGGGTACTCTCTGACACCTGTAATTCGTTTTTAATTTTCATAACATACTCGTCTAGACTTTGAGCGATTGAAAGATTCTGCTCGAAGGTGTTTTTTTCTAATATGAGAATATTGTGTTGCCTACTCAAAGCATCAACATGTCTCATTTTATTCTCATCTCTATGAACGACTTTATAATCGTAATTTAAAAGAGTCAAAGACTATCTATTAATTTTTGGGTTAATATCTTTCTTATTTTAATTTTAAATTTTAATTCCTGTAAATATATACGTGACGTAAACTATTGCTAAGAGCTCAAGTTCATAACTATGAAGTTTCGACTCTGACTCTGTAGTCCGTCGACTAAAGTAAAATGTTGGTCTAAAGAAACCATCGACTTGTTTCTGTAACAAAATCGCACCGTATCTTTTGGCACTGGCGTCACAGTGAAGCTCGGTTTCTAAATAGTGAGAATAAATGGCAAAAACAGGGGCAGTCGCCAATTTATTCTTCACAGTTTCAAATGAATCTACCTGTTCCTTACCAAACGAAAAATTCGCGTCTCTTTGAATAACAACATATACCGACTTTGCAAGCAAAGCAAAAGAAGAAATAAATCATATGCGAGGTATATCTTTAGCATTTGTGGGCACGCTATAATTCATGACAGTTTCGACATTTCGTAAGCTAGGACGAATTCCACTTTCATCAATGACATAACCTAAATAAAGTATTTTATTGTTTAAAAACGAGCATTTATCGATAAATTTTAAATTTCACTTAAGAGCATCATCGTAGTGGTAGCGACCAAAATGTCATCCATGTAGATGAGCACCTGACCACTCCAGTTAAGTCAGCAAATAGATGATATATATAACGCTGGAATATTCGGGGTGCATTTGTTAACCCGAAAGGCATACGAAGATATTCGAATTGGCCCATTTGAGTTATGAAAGACGTAAATGGAATAGAATTATCGGCAACTATTATATGATGGAAACCATTCTCCAAGTCTAAAACACTAAACATTTTCTTGTCTCTTAACCTTTCTAAATAATCATCGATCAGAGGGGTTAGAAAGTTGTCCCTAACGGTTTTTTTATTAATCTCTCGATAATCTAGATATCTGATATTTCCATCTTTTTTGTAGACGAAGACTATAGGACTCGAGTATGGAGAATTGCTGGGGCGAATAATGTTATCCCTTAACAAACTATCTAAAATCTCCTGTAACTCTTTTTTTCTCGTTAAAAGACAATCGTCTAGGCTTAAATGATATCGGCTGATCATGCTTTGCAACAATCTTCATCTCATACCCATCATGATGGACAAAACCAACTTTTATATTACTCAAATAATAAGAATAAATGTCTAACAAGGTTGCCTTATCATTTGACTCACTTGAGGGTTAATCTTTGTCATACAAAGGGTCGCAAATATAATTAACGTTTAAAATTTTGTTCAACGCGTGGTTGAATTATCAATAACATGTGTCTCAAGTTCAGTGGACGTACTCTTAATATTTACATAATTAGTACCAAAATCAAATTTTAAGCTGGATAACGAGACAACGTCTTTTCCCAATAAACAATTAAAGGACATAGCCCACTCCGGTACGACATAAAACTTGGTTATGGCATCTACATTATTTAACTTATCAATACTAGTAAAAGTGCCTGTGATATCTAATTTCGTACCACCAATACCACAAAAGGATGCATTTTCTTTGTGTTCCAATGTTTTATGGATGGTAACATAACGATTTTTTATTAGACTGATGGGACTTCCTGTATCAATTAAAGCAGTTAATTGGTATTGGCATACTACTTCTGACTCATCTGTCGTTGAAAAGGATATCTGCACTGTATATGGAATGTCTGTGGATGATTCCATCAGATTAGCAGTATGACGTGATTCTTTTTTCAAGTTTGTTGGACATTTACCTGTATAATGTCTTTATGCACCACACTTAAAACACGATCCACGCTCTTTTTTGGGCTTTGAAGAATTTACTATCAAGTGGCCATTTTGATTACAATTGTTACATCGAAATCCATTTCTATGAGTTACAACAATATTCTTAGATCTATTACTTGACGTTGCATTCGATACAACGGTTTCTTTCTTAATAAAAGGCAAATTAGGTCTAACAAAGGGTCGATCCTCATTAATAACATTCTTCATTATACGTAACGGATCTGACACTGTTCTAGAATCGTTCATCCTTGCCTGTATTTGTAGATTTTTGTCTTCAATCTCATGAATTATATAATGGATCATCTCACTCTCAGGTAAACACATATTGTTTCCTAACACTATTTTATCGCTGAAATAAACTGAAAACTTTTCGTACTTCTTCCATTTTCGCGCTTGTAATTTTTTCATTAGCAGCATCTTGCTACACCTGAACATTGATTGCAGTTTCATTTTCAATGTGCTCCATGGCATAGTGGCGTATTCTGTTTTTGAATAAAACCACGATCTTGCTGAACCATTCAATTTCCCTGCTACGATAAGGCACATAGCAATGTCATTCACATTGTACAAATTCTGTACAGCATCCACTCTCTCTATCCACGCGTCTACATTGTCGTGGTTTTCAGAAAATTCAGATAAAAGCGTTGCAATTTCAAAGTTTTTCGCAAATGAAGGTATTGGTTGTGGCTGTTGATCCCTAACCGGTACGTCACCATCGTCGTTAGAACTACGACTTCCACGTGCCTCGTCGTAGAGTAAAAGGGATATTACCGTCGCTTGTATAATATCTTCGATATATATTGCACCTGGGGTTGGGGTAGGATTACTTAAATTAAAATTACTTATAGACAAGTTCACATGCTTTCTATCGGCTATCTTGTATAACATAAAAGTATGCTGTTTTCCAATTTTCTACATAATCTTAACACTTCCACAGTTAATCCCACTTACAAATTGTTGAACAGTGCATTCTTTCATCTGTCGTCAGTTTAGTTTTTGAAATTTGGTCGATTGGTGCTTGCGAAATAAGATCGGGGATCTCACACCATCATTAGCTGCGGTTTATACGTAGTATAAAGACTTTGAACAAGATTATAAGTTGGTTGTGTACAGAATAGAAGCTGGCTCGTTTTTAACTGCTGTTAAACTTGAAAATAATACTGCAATGAAGAAGATGGTGGAAGAGGGATAAAGTTCGAACTGAAGATTGGATCCTCGCAAGTAAGATCAATATTGCACGAACTTTACATTGTAAAGGTAGTAAGTCGGTTGGTACCCTATCATCTGTCATAGTTACAAAAGGCAGAACGTGTTAGAATTTGCGAACAAACTTTAGATACGTTGAATGCTGGAGGTCATCAAATTACACCACGCAACAATAAATTTGCTATTGGATGATATTAACGCTAGTTTTATGTAATAGAGATAGATAATAATCTTTCAATTAAATAATTCAATTTTTTGAAGACGTAGGGTTTGTCTTCATTCGTAGCGTTTGAAATCAAATGTGTACGAAATCGATTTTTAAAAGTAATTTTGTGTATAATAATAAATATTTTGAGATGTGTTTATTAGTTATATTTATTGTGTATGATGTAAAGTTCAAGTATGTGGTAGACGATTAGTTGATAAAGATGAATGAATAATAAAGGTAATTATTCTCGTATTAAATAAAGATTTCGTTGATTAATTGTACAGGGCTTTTATTAAAACTCATTTCCCACGTGATCTATGAGTTGAGCATCAACATTGTTTTAGGTTGGTAGTGTTACCGCAGGTGTTACCGTTTAGTAACATTTTTTGACATTCTCGTTTGACGTTTTGTTGACATCTAGTATTATTTTTCATCGTTTTCCTTATTCTCTATTTTTTTGTGTTTCTGTTGGTAAGTGCTGAATAACAGCTGTAATTTGGAGGTCTAATTTTTGTAATTTTATATTAGGTAATATTTCACGATGTTTACTATTGAAGAATTCACCATCATTATAATGACGCATTTTCAAACGGAGAAGTGATACTCTCAATCCTGATTAAACTTGGTCGTATTCTCTTCAAAATTGCATGGATAAATTCAACGAATATTTTCCAGAAGGAAACTGTACTTACGATGCTTTCCGACGACGTAAACAAGTTGTATTTAATAGATTTTTACAAGAGAATTGCATTTGCAAAGGAAAACAGGAAGGCCTACTGTACTCATTGCACCTGTTATTAAAAAAAATTCACAATTGCATGAAACAAAGTCCTAATAAAATGGTGGCAAAATTATTTGCGGACAACAGCTATAAAGTCACTTTAATTCAATTTGTAAGTTATAAGTATTCAATTTTTAAGATTATCAGTAGAAATTTGCCACAAAGCACTAAATAAGAAGCTTTCGATGACTCCGTGCAAGATTATGGTTTATCAATGTTTTCTAAAATTTAAAGAGAAAAATTAACACATGTATTGCAGCTAAAGAACAATATATTGAACATCGGTTATAAATTTTAAGTAAAAAAAACCTATTTTTATTTAAAATAAACAGGTATTGTTATTAATGTGTTACCGTTTTTAATTAATTACTTATATACCAATGCAAGCAATGTAGATTGCCTAACATATGTGTCACGTGGGATCCAATCATTTATGAAGGCCCTGTAACTAAATTAAATCATTTTTCTTACTTTTTATTGCGTTTCATTTGGTATTTTAAAACTTGATGCACGTGACAGGAAAAAAATCTAAATAATAATTCAAATTAAAATTCAAACATCATTAAAAAAAACTGGTTTAGAATTTACGCTTAAAGGTAAAATAAAAGTGTTTAAGTATTTACAACAAATTTATTATTACACGTTTTTAAACAATAATATCAGGGTTTTATGTTAATACTCATACAAACTTCCTCAACTAAACACTGTGAATAATCGTAAGCTTTTTCACACGTATCCGATATATCGATGGTGTTGTTGACACATTTTTCAGCAATTTCTGGTGTAATCGCTGCCACTTGACGTACCCAAGCTTCTGGTACAACAGTTCCATCACTTAACATCAATCCCAGTTCAACCTCTATACATTTCGTAAAACATTTTAGACACGGATCGTTTGGATATATTAATTTTCCTAAAATATTTTCTGCTGCGGTGATATCTGCACCGCTTGCACAAATGCATTTGCTGTAGTAAGGCGATGCGACTTGAATCCAATTGTTTTGGATATCTTGAGGTATATTCTATAAGTATGTAATAATAATTCTTAGTTTAGTTTATTTTTTACTTACCCAAGATAACGCCGTTGCAAGTAGAGATAGAACAAAGACCGTGGTTTTCATATTTAGAATCTTTTGAAGTGATACTATTCATGCGTTTCTGAGTATAAATATGATTTTTACAAAAACAAATCATTTAACTGCAATAAGAAAGACACACATCATTAAAGAATTAGCAGATTAAGAAATTAACGGTAAATGTTTTTTAGACAGAAATGATTTATATAAAAATAATATAGCGATGCACAGAAAAAAAGATTCGTAGATACAATTAAACAATAACTTAAAACAATAAACATGGTTATTAAAATTGAGCCGGTAAGATGTTTTATAACTACTTATTAAGACAACTCGGTCTAGTAAATCCGACCAAACGAACGATTTTGAAACTGTTTTCTAACACTACCAGAATATTATCGAAAATTTACTTTGAAAGACCTTTTGTCATTTTTAATGTCGTTTGGGGCTAGCTGCGAAAAAATGCTGTGTGTGCTATAGTAACGATGAGTGCACAAAACAGGAGGAAAAATTTTATTTACAAAATGTCAAATGAAAACATTCATAATAAAAAAAGGCTAGGAACAAATTTATTAACTGCAAAATCAAAACATGTATATATGAGAAGGTGTACGTGGCATTCAAACAATGGAAATTGGGAAAAAGGGTCAATGAAGTGACGAAAGGTGTTATCTTGGCGTATCTCCATGCAAGGGTACCTCCCTTGTAATGTCTCCTCTCTTAAACTAAATTAAATGCACTTTACACTACCAAGTGTGTTAGGTTTCTTTATGGCCAGAGTTGAATACTGTTGAAGGCTACTCTGAAGACCAAGGATAATATTCATATTGAAAATTTGGTTCTGTCTTTTCTTTTCTAAAATAATTTAATGTTTGTTATCGTTTTTAGAAGAAGAAAGTGCACTCTCAGCAAGAAATCCAAACATTTTAATAATTATGAATGTATTTTTTTTTAATAAAATGCCGAGGTGTATTTTAAATAGTTATAAAACTTAAAGTGATAGTTCTAATGGACAATGGTAACAGTATAACATTTTACTGTTAGAAGATTGAATTAATGTACGTTTCTTAATCAGCTAATAAATGAGTTTGTTAAAATAGAGTACATAAAATCAAGAAAATTAAAACAAAAAAACCTCCCAACTTTTAAGAACTATTAGTTATTGGCTTAACGTACTATGTACACATTGTTTCAAAAAACCTCAGTACATAAATATAATAACTCACAGTTATTGAGTCAATAAAACATATTCGTTTAATTAGGGTTTTTAATTATTAATAATATTAACATACATTATTAATTTACTATAAATAGCTATAAACGGCGGTAAGATAGATACATAGTAAAATTATACTATGAGATGGCTCTGCCATTAAACATTTTTGAATTATTAATTTAATAATCTTCGTATTTTGTAATAAGTATTTTGTTAATAAATAAAATCATAATATTGATCATTGATTGGGTTTTACGTATCCGACTGAAGATTTAATCTTCTTTTCTTTAACATGATTATTACTATAAGAATGCAATTAATTTCTTCTCAAATTGGCCTCAGTTAGTTATTTACTTATTTCTACTCATGTTAATCTGTAATAATTAAGAAGTCATTAATGATTAAAAAATTTAATGCAGTAAATTTTAAATACCAATTGAACTCCTAATGAATTTTTATGAAAAAACCATTATCAAAAGTTGTAATTTTTAAATTTTCTTATATCACTAAGTCTTTTGATAGTAAAAATTCATATTAATAAGGGTATTATTCTATTTATTTCATTTATTATAAACTAAAAAAATTAAAATTTTATCTAAATTTTTATGTAATAAAATAATTAAGCAAAACTCAATATTGTCGATTTATTTACGTGCCTTGTTTTTTTCGGTTTTGTAGATTTTCAGATACGGTTTTTTGGTTTAATATCTAAAACATGCTTAAAGACAGTGGAGTTAAATGTTGTTTATAAGTTACAACACTTATTTTATATTTTTATTTCAATGCCCGATCGATAATACACCTAAAATAAAAAAAAAATAAGTATCAAAATTGTAATTTTTACTTTTTACCTGTGTTGAATCACGATGCAACTCGATTTAACCAGACACGAACACTGCTTACTAATCTACATATTGAAATTTGAGATAAAGAAAATAAATATTTTTATGTAAAAAAGCATTTACCATTTATGTCTTAATCTTCTAATGCCTTAATGATGTGTGTCTTTCTTATTGCTATTAAATGATTTGTTTTTGCAAGAAACGTATTTATACCCAGAAATGCACATGAAAAGTATCATTTCAAATTATTCTAAACATGAAAACCACGATCTTTGTACTATCTTTAGTTGCAACGGCGCTATCATGGGTAAGTAAAAAAAAAACTGAGAATTATTATTATTATTTACTTCTAGAATGTGTCTCAACCTATCCGAGACAGGTGGGTTCGAGACGCATCGCCTCACTACAGCAAATGCATTTGTGCAAGTGGTGCAGAAATCACCGCAGCAGAAAATGTTTTGGGAAAATTATTATATCCGAACGATGCGTGCTTAAAATGTTTTATGAAATGTCTAGAGGTTGAAATGGGATTGATGTTAACTGATGGAACTATTATACCAGAAGCTTGGGTACGTGTAGTGGCGGCGGTTACACCACAAATTGCTGAAAAATGTACCAACGACACCATCGATATATTGGATTCGTGTCAAAAAGCTTACGATTGGTCACAGTGTTTAGTTGAAGCAGTTTCTACTGGCTAAACTAAAACTCTCATAGTTCTAATATGATTGCTCTGAAACGTGTAATAATAAAAATTCGTTTTAGAAAATTAATACTATTAAACACTTTTATTATTTTCCTTTTGACATAAATTCTTAATCATTCCTTGCAGTTTAATAACTATATAGGTAGATGGCTTTTGAGAATTGGAGTTTCAAATTTCTAAATCATAATAATGTACTTAGTCACAACCCATAAGCAATGAATATTCACAATCAATAATTGATAATCACTTCAGATAATATCAAAAAGTTTCAAGACAGATAAACGAGTATACTTTGATAAAAAAATGATACAAAATTGCAACTCTACTAAAGAACGCTTCTATTTAAATTTTAATAGTAAAAAAATATAATTAAGCTGGTTCACACTAGTGTCTTTGACATTACCTTTACTCATTACAAAGCCAGTCAAAAATGGAGATGAAAAACTACGTACTAACATATGCTCATTTGCGGAATTTTAATTTGCATAACATCGAATAGAAAAATATTTGGACATTATTAAAATACACAAATCATCGGTCTGCTGCATTTTATTCAGTATTAAGGAGATTCTTTCTATTGTAAAATCAGGCAAAATTATCCCCATTTTTTGATTGTCCTTACAGCAAAACCAAATCACCAAATCTAATGGGAAAAAAACACATGTATGCTAAGTATAACTAAGTATAACTTTAAATATAAAGTAAACTGAAAAATTCACCTGTGCATTTTTATAATTGACAATTGGAAATATACCGTTTACAATAATTGTAAGTAAAGTAGTCCGATTTCTGAGATGAAAACAAAATTAGACCATTTGGAGGCACAAAGTACCTAAACTAAAGTGACAAACAGTACGGTACACCGCACCTAATTCGTTCCGTTAGTCAGGCCCGCTCCTAGCACTTTTGGCGCCCTTGTTCAAATATAAAATAACGCCCCAAATTTGTATTACGTTCATATGTGAGTACAGATACAGGTTAAGTTAGGTATTATTATCCACTATTGAAAAATAATTTTAAAAAGTATTTTCATAAATTTATTTTCATTTTTATATTTTACAAGTACAAGCCATACAAGTATTTTTTCATTGAGGTACATAACATAATTATAAACTTATAGAAAACAGAAATATATTCTAACAGTATTACAACTCAAAATTTTTCTATTTTAGTTTCAAATGTAATATATGATACAAAAGCACAAGAAATAAAAAAAAATATACTGATCGACAAATAATAGCAAAACAATATATTATTTTAATAATGCAACATGTCACCTTTTGAAGGTTAATATCTAGGTATTAGGTATTGTTATTAATATTTTAGCTAAGTGAATTGAGCTTTCCGTGCTTTAATTTTTGCAAATTGTTTAATTAAATCTTCGGTGTCTAATTCTTTTAGCTGTTCCGTTTCTCTTGAAATGATAGCAAGATAAGTCGGTTTTGTCCCATGGTCGATCTTAAATATTTTTTTATTATTTTGAGTTTTGAAAAAGATCGTTCTGCGGTAGCAACAGAAACCGGCATTGTTAATAAAATACGAAGTATTATGCTCGTATTAGGAAAAAAATACATTAAGTTGTTAATTGTTATATAATTTAAAGTTTCTTCTGGAGACGTAATAACTTTTTCGTCAAAATTTTGAATATATTGCAATTCGTTCACAGGTTCCACAGCAGTTATGTCTCGTTCATTGCGAGTTTTGTCATTTAATTAATTTTCAACTTTTTGACATAATTCTAATTGTTCGTTTTCAGAATAATTTTTAAATTAATCAATATTCGATAAAAACGCGAAATTATTAGAGTAAGAAGAAAGTAATTGGAATCTCTCATTCACTGATGTTATGATTACATCTAGAGCATGAAAAAAACAATCAACTTTGAACTTTAAAGTTTCGTCGTGGATCGGTTCATCGTCACTTTCATAATCAAAATGTTTTTTTTTACTTTTCGCCGTCTTAGCCCTCTTTGTTTTTTGAATTTAGGTTCTATGTCTAAGCTGGATACTATTTCTTTAGCATCAATCAATAGATCATTAAAACCTTTATCGGAGCGATAAGCTTTCAAAAAATTATTCAAATTATTTAAATGATTACAACACTGAGCAACATCAAAGTTCTGTTTTTGAATAATTCTACTAACAATGTTAACTTTACTTAAAATATTATACCACAATATAAGAATGCGAATTTTGCAATTTTTTGGCCAACGATGCAGATAATTGTTTACGTTATTTTCAAAGTTTCCTTCGCTTATTTCAAACAGAGCATCATAAACCAGATGCTCTGGTATTCGATTTTGCGGCATCATTGACGACTAAAATTAGGGTATGATTGCAACAAAGAACAAAGAAAGCTCGCGGATTGAAAGCTAGTTTTTTTTGTAGACTATTATGCCTACCATGCATATTTGCCCCATTGTCGTAACCGTGACCTTGCAAATGGTTGATATTAAGCCTTCTTTCTCTAACTCCGACAAAAGAAATTTTGTCAAGCCTTCACCCGACACATCATCTACAGGACAAAATAATAAAAAATGTTCTTCTGTAGTAATTCCCGTGCTCTTTAAATCAACAAACCTTATACATACTGAAATTTGTTCTTGGTGACTAGAGTCAGAAATGCACTCTAATAATATGGAATAATATTTTGTCTTTTTAGTTAGTTCTAAAATTTAGATTTGATTTTTTCTCCTTTCAAGTTGATTATTTTATTTTTTATTTTATCCCCCAGATAGTTTTTGTGATCTTTTATTTGAGAGCGTTTTGTATGTTCTGACATAATCGGGTCGAATTTGGAAATCATTTCTATGGATTTTAAAAAAATACCATTGTTTTTCTCAAACAAATTATTACTACTTCCACGAAAAGCTAAATTTTGCTGACCTAAAAACAGAATCACGTAGAAAATTCTTTTTATAGCAGCTTGCCAGTATTTAGTTTCTCTGTTTATTACATTTGGATTTCAGAATCAATTGTTTCATGTTTATTAAAACCGTTACAAAGATCTAGCAATTTTAGAACATTTTCGATATGTAACTTACCCTTTTCATGAATGTTTAAATGTTTACTTAAACCAGATTCGTCACTAAGGCGAACAGATTTCAAATCGCTGTCATTAAAAATTTTGCAACAGAAGCAGTAAAGTGAATTTTTTGTTACAACAACCAAGAACGCTCATTTTTTTCTTTGTTCGGTAAAATTCTAAAGAAGTAACTATTGGAAAACTTACGCCCTGACTCCGAACTATCTCTCGGATAAATATCCTTCCTGTTTTGATAATGAGCAGGGCCACGTTCTACCAATTATTATTAGGACGTAATTTCTTTTTCCATAGTGCAGCATATTTCGAAAGTTGACTCATATTTTCCCTTCTGGTAATTTTTGAAGGTGTTTTTTTTGTGTCGGTTAACCTTAAGTTTAGCAGTAAAGTATTTTAATATTCTAAAATAATAATTAGCAGATCATTGAAACTTGGGTTTGAACTATTTTAGTTATTTGTTATTTCGGTCATGACAAGGATTTTTGGATTTTAAATCAAAATTCGATTTGTTGGCAAATGTTTTAAAAATTTGACGTTATTAAAAATTGTTTTTATCAAATCACAATAATACAACCTATTCTGCAGTTTTGTTATTTGTATTATAAGGTTTGAGTTAGGTTTAGTATGTTTTAATTAATATTATGTAGGTTTGTGATTTAAATTTAATTTATAATTTACTAGTAATTTTTATATGTAAACGTTTTGTATTAGGTAAGAGGAGTAAACGGCTAGATAAGTTTGAATGTCAAATTTTTTTTTTGTATTAAATTATTTTTGCGAACGTTACGTTTTATAGTTCAAACCGGGCAATTTTTTGAGGAATGTGTTAATGATTTTGATTTGAATATTTTAAAAGGGAATTTGTTAGTTCAAAATTTCTTTCATTCTTTACACCAGCCTTTTATAAGACTATAGGTTTTGTGGTAACTAGTTAGCTGCACAGTCTCTCTTATTCAAATAGGTGAGATGCACCTGCTTACGCTGAGCATTGTTTTAAGTTGATAGCACTGGCTGTGCTATGTGCAACAGTTAAGATGAGAAAGGAAAACGCTATTTTCAACTATTGGATCAGGTTGTACTAAAACCTTCTAAAACTCATTGTAAAGACGCATATAAAAAGTTGGCAACTGTTTGATATGGATTGGAAAAAGGAAGAGAGGTCTACATTCAGCTTTTGCTACTACTTAACTTAGTGTTTTTTCTATGCTATTAACATTTATCATTTAAACAGGGTTGCGATTCTTGAATATGCGTATTTGTTTACCCTGTGCTCAAAACAATCAACATAAATATTGACACTACAACAATCACAACTTCGCCCACTCTACTTATTTTTATAACTTCAAACACTAACTTCCACACTTGCTTCATACAAAATTTTTATTTTCATATATTATCAAAACTAAATCCTCAGTTTGGATCAAAAATTTCATCGGCCAGTGAGTCGAAACTTCTCAGAAAAAAGTGAAACAATATCTAACTAAGCTTTAGCCACAATCTTGTTAATTTTTGATAGCTTATAGCGATTGAGTCCAAAAAGAAAGCTAAGGCGACAAATATTACCAATGGCCTTGTTTACACTGTAACTTTGGTACGCGGGCCAAGAACCAAATCCGAACCAAATGTTAATTACCTACGTAAAGTAAACTGGTTTTGTTACAAAATATATTAATTGAATGTTTATGAAGAAGATTTAAAAAAAAACAACTAAGTTATACACAATTCATTAACTATCACGGTTTTTAAAAACAAACAAATAGGAAGATCCAATATTTACGATTATAATGATATTTGATGAATACCTTATATTTGTAGTAGATCTATAAAAAGTAATCCATCTTAATGAAAGGTAGTAAAAGGTTGTTAACGTATTTTAGTCGTAGCTAAAGTAAATTTATTCTATATGTATTTATGTTTACGACAATAACAGTCAGTTACGTTTTTTCGAATAGATTGCTTTAAATATAAATTGGAAATACTTTGGTTAGGTACATCAACGATAAGAAGAATTTAACTAAGTAATATATTTTTTTTCGAAAAATAATAAATCTTTATAAAACAGAAAATGGACATTCTTGTTTATTCTGTTTTACCCTCTTTTATCTCTTGTGAACTTTATTGTATCTTGCACGTTGAGTTCCTCTCATATTAAGGAATTTTTTACTTTACATACAGTTTTTATACCAATAGATTTGGGCGTTTATGCTAAGTGTAGCGCCATCTTACGCTTTAGTCGTCTTGTTTGTAAATTTGTCACTTTAGGTATCCTGGTTTATCGCGAACCGTGGAGTATTTGTCATAGCACGTAGAGTTTTTGTTTAATACCTCTCAATGATATTGATTTCTTTGTCAAAATAGATATTTAACACTGTGTGTGGTATATACATATAATTTTGTTAGTGAATGTTTTGGTAGTGAATTTCCAAAACATTTATTAAATATAATGTGGTTTGACTTGTCTTTATGACAGTGTCAGTGACATTTACCACTCTGAAGATGCAAGCTGCAATGTCTTTTGAAACAACCAGTTTGATTGGGTTCACGAAAGACAATACGGCAAAGCTCAGTTCTGCTTCTTGTATTGGCTCTCAAGGAGAGACTCGGACCAAGTCTAAAAAGTTTGGGTGTTTAACTACGACGCGGTTTAAGCCGAAAGTCGCTTACTACCTCTGAGTAGCTAAATCTTTCTGCCAAGTTTTATCACTAAATTCCCATCCCTTTTTGGTATTGCAATTTTAGTATCACAGACTATATTATGTAATAATTGTAACACATAATTAATTTTTTAATCTAATAATTAGTATGCGAATTTTCACTGATTTCGATTTTGCAATTAGAAATTTCGCGGCACGTCTAAATTTAAAGTTATAGGTGAATGTCGTATGGTATTTAAAGCTTTTATATGGGTTAATATGTAGTTGCATCTATGAGCTGTATTATTTAGTATGTATATTTAGTAGTGGTAACATACCATTATGCAGAACTTGTGGACAAATTGATAACAGTTGATCAGCACCTCGGTTGCCGAATATCACTAAAGAATTCTTGGAATTGCATCTCACTTTTCTGGTAAAAATGGGAGCCGTGAGTGACTAACACGGTTTCACCAGGTAATGTCTACTATGGAAGCAATATATCAAGACCGATTCAATCCCAACATGATGGGAAATTAGTTTCTCCAAAGAGCAATAAATCACAAGGGGAAACGAAAAAGCTCTACACACTTTTAAATCAAGCCACTTTCAATCTGAGCGTAACTAAGGGTTTCTGAATCATTTCAGAAGTAAATAAACATTTATAATTCACTTCTTATATTTATATATATTAAATTTAGTGTTTTCATCCCAAAGTACTTTTGCAAAAATTTCTCACAATAGAAATTCAGTGTAGTTAATAGTATTATCCTTGATAACCTTTACACGGATATACATAATTTTTTTACATAAACGTTTAATCATCGCAAGCTAAATAGCTCCTGTGTTAGATTTGACTGTGTATGATACTCCGATGAAAAAGAGGTTAGAAAAGAAAAACGAAGTAGATTACATAAATGCGATCAAATATATTTGTTGATGCAATCCCTCTTTGGTTGGGCAACACGTTGTACATAAAATTAAACTTGTCGACCTAACTTTTACATTCCAAAAGAAGAAATTTACATTGGTACATATAATAAAAATATGCAATATTTTGTAAAATTAAGAGAACTCGAGCGCACTCTTTGATACTATATTACACACAAAGAGTTTTGTAGTTAATTGTGACAACAACCTTGTATGTACGTACTTACAATCGTACGTGCAAACAACACCGACTGACTGACTGGCAACATAGATAAAAGAAAATTAGCATGATTGTATCCGAGCGATTAATAGCGTTATTTGCTTTAGGCATACCGTACTTTCAATTGTTATACACGCAGGTGTTTGATAAGATAAGTAACGTTGCGCGTATAACAATTTTTGTGGATGAGTTGTCCAGCTCGCAGATATGATACTCCTCCATCCAGCTGGGAACACGGTATTATTTGTTGGGAGAGTACGTTAGGTCATCGTTGGCCTCATCAAGAGAATCATCGGAAGACGGAAACCGGACTTTTCTTTTAGCCGCTCGATCAGGTAACCTTCGAAGAGGACTGTATTGACATAGGTAAACCTGATGATGACGATTGGTCTGGCAGCGGTGGTAACGGAACGGTTTTATCGAGAGTTGATATAGATTCATCATCTTCATTATTTTATTGATTTTTCTCTACTGATGATTGTTCGCTTAATCTTGGTCATAACTGATCAGTGTGTCGATGAAAATGTGTTCCATTTGATGTGCTAAGATCGTGCGTGACTGCACTTCTTGGCGCTAAAACTGTCGCTGGAACCCACTGGGGGGCCGGTTCCGTAGTTGCGGGCGTAAACTGCATCACCAACGCTGAATGAACGCGACCGTTTGATATTGGGTGATTCTTGTCGATCGAAGTCTAGATTGTTTACGGGATTGATTGCGTCAATCCTAGTTCGTAGTTGGCGTCGGAAAAACAATTCAGTTGGACTTAATGTGAGTTAGGGCGTCACGTGATGAGATAGAAGAAAGGTCGTCCTTTACGATTGAGTGAATAGCCATTATTTTTTCTAATGATCGTTTAGTTGTCTGAACTATGCGTTCAATTTGACCATTAGATTGCGGATAATAGGGTGCTGTATGGACATGTCGAACTGCATTTGATCTACAAAACAACTGAGGGGTATCGAAACATGCCTTTTTCGTTGTCGCCAACCAAAATTGCAGGTGCTCCGTGAATCGCATAAATTGATCGCAAACAAATAATAGTATTAATTGAATTCACGGCGATCTTTGAAAGGACCGGCATAATCGACGTGTATGCGATACCACGGTGCTGGCGGTTTTGATCATTTAACAGGTGGCACTGACGGCGGTGCGCTATGATGCATCTGACAAACACTACAGTTTCGAACGTAATCTTCGACATCGTTTTTAATAGTTGGCCACCATGTCTAATTTCGAGCAATTACTTTCATTCGAGTCATACCCGGATGTGCGACATGTAACAAATCAAGAATGTCTTTTTGATTTGATAGAGGAACAATCGTTCGGGTCCCGTAAAGCAAGCCTCTTTGTATATTTTTATAACGTTTTGGTGTTGCGAGTAACAACGTAAATTTAATGGCACTGCGTTAGTGTGTGGCCACCCCGTGACTGTCCATGAGTAGACCTTAGATAAGTCGCTGTCTTTTCGAATTTCGGTAGCAATATCAGCTGAAGTTATCAGAAGTTTTCTATCATGTTCAAGCAAAAATATCTCTGCTAGATCGGTTGACGTAACCTTGGGTACCGATAACGGAGGTGAATGATGCGGTACTTATAAGCGGCTACCATGACGCTTTATCGTAACATTCTTGGCGATAGAATTTCTGGCGTCTGACGACACGAGTCAAACAGCCCAAGAAGCGGTTTGTGATCGGTCACTATTTCAAACGAAAATTCAAAAAGAAAGTGATGAAATTTGCGAACGCCAGCAATGATCGCTAACGCCTCTCGAACGATTTGTGCATAGTTTCGTTCGACTGAAGACAATGATCGACTAAAGCAAGCCACCAGTAACTCACTTCCATCAGGTTTTCGATGGCACAAAACGGCACCGATTCCGACTAGAGATGCGTCGCAAATAAGCACAATTGGGACTCTTGGATTAAAATGTGATAAAACAGAATCTGCCGATAAAAGACGTTGGTAGGACTGAAAAGCGTTCTGATAGTTGGTTGTCCATTTCCATCTACTTTGTTTCTCAAGTAAACGATGTAACGGTTCGGATACGGTTGCTTTGTTTGACAAGAATGTATGAAAGAAATTTAGTAATCTCAAGAACGCCTGTAGATAACTCTTTCTTATTAGAGGGAGCTGGAGCTTTATGGACAGCGGCACATAGTTCTGGATCAGGTATAAGACCCTTGGATGAAATGATATAGCCTAAGAGCTTGACTTCGTTTGTGAAGAAGACACATTTGTCTGGTCGAAGGCGAAGACCAACTGTGCTTAATCGGCTAAACACTTGATCGATATCGATAAATATGCAGCGATACCGTCGATTCCGGTTAATAATTTGTCGATTGCCGCTTGAAATTCGCCTGGTGCTGTACTAACTGCGTAACCAGTGTTTGCAAAAGCGATGATTGATATTCACTTTTTATTGAAGGTAAGCTTGAGCTAGATGAAGTTTAGCAAAGACATTACCACCCCGCCAGTTAGTCAGCAAATGACTTATTACCGGAATTGGATGTGAGTGCGGCCTCAACGCTTTGTTGATGGTAACTTTATAATCGGGAACGGGAACGTAAACACCATCTTCGATTAGCTTATCGATAGCTGTGTTAACCTTAACCACGATGCTTAACGGGACACGACGTGGCTTGCAGAAAAGTGGCTTTATATTAGGGTCAAGTTCAAAATGGATTGGTTCACCTATGTATTCGTCCAGACTTGGTTCAAAAACTGGGGCGTGTCTAGTGAATATAGTAGTATATAATAGAAATTTGATTAGGACAGTCGACGTGATTAATACTTCCGACAAAGATCCTAAGCGATAAAACCAATCTGCCTAGAAGCTTTGGCGATTCGTTGTTGCACACGATAAGTGATAATTCGGTATTGATCGATTGATATTGTACATTTACGTCAGCGCAACCTAGAACGATTATCGTGTTGCCACTGACACCACGAATTGTGCCTTTAAAAGATTCTATGGGAGTCGCTCGTGCTTGATTAATCCGGCAATAAGTTGATCTCGACACGACATTAACTGCGGCTCTTGTGTCGATTTCCATCAGCAGTGAATAACCATTAATACAAATAGCTACCATCGACGCGGGTTGTTCTGTGCACGAATGGATGCTACTGACAGATCGTCGGAATCATGATCTAGTGTTGTTATTGCAGACGTTGTGTTTACATTGTTTAACGATCGTGATCGACAAGCGGTCGATATGTGTCCTGTCTTTTTGCACGTGCGACATATGCGATGCGATCTTAAACATATGACACAATTTCGGTTTTGATGCGGAGATTGTAATCGCGAACTTGACTGTGAATTTCGGAATTGTGGTCGATTACGAGAAACAGATCGGCGTCGATTTGGAGCGAAAAGTGGGCGTTCTGGGACGAAACTTATACGGTACAAAAATCACACCGAAACACTTAACATAACATACTATTGCTAAAGACAGCTGGCTGAACGCGTTAAAATTATAGAAGGCGTTAAATGTATTATTGTGAAAATTATAGAAACTCGTATCGATGTTTCTATTCTCAATAATTGTAGTTTAACCTTCGTATAAGACAATCTAGTCAATTGAAAGTTAAAAAAAAACGATATCCTACGTTGAAGATGAGAAGGGTTGAACTTTAAACTATTACTGTTTTTTTTGTAAAAAAATTCTAGATCTATTGTAAAGACGAATTTACAATTTGTCTCACTTACAGGAATTAATTCTATACAATAAGTTTAAGATTATAACTTGGAAATGCGAATAATTTTTAATTAATTGAAACAAAAGGAATCGAATTGTACCAAGTCCGTTCATTATTTATAACTATTTAGATAACACCAGACCGTCATCTTGTAGTACAACAACAAAGAATAAAAAATCATTTCTGTAATCAAAAAGAAGAACCCAAACAAAGATAATTAAACTTTACTAGAAATTGTTCTTATTAATTAAATTTAATTGCTAATTGGAATCTTTTTTTTTTCATGTAATAAGATATATTTGTTAAAGATTTTCCTATTTGCTTTTGACCTCTGAATTTCACAACAGCTTTAACCGCATTCTTGCCGTAAACATTATTAACTAATAAACCAGGACTTTTTTTTACAAGTGCTGAAATTAATTACCTATCGTTTTTACACATGCAATTATTAAATAAAACAACTGTGGAGAATGTATAGTAATGAATTATTCGTTTTTAAAGCGCATTTAATTAAATTAAATCTATAAAAAATTTATGAATCGAAAAATAACCGTATTTTACCGATTTAGTAATACATTTTCCATTTATGGAAGTGTAGGAAAAAACTTTAATCAAGTAACGGAAATATTTGAATTAATTTGCTGTGACATATAAATTTTAATTTATTGTTAAAATGACACTATTAATATCTCGTATTTTCATTTTCTATGTGATTTTTATATGGTAACTGTTAAAATTTTATGTCTGCTAACTTTAATCTTTGATTTGTTTTGGCGTGTTCTTTTGGTGTTTGCATATTTTAGAGCTATAAATGTCATCAAACTTTATCATTCTGCTTCTTGAAATGGTTTTTTTATGTAACAAATGATGCTGAAAAAATACTCGTACTCTCAAAAGTGTTAGTATTTTTACTATAAGCTATAAATATTTTGTGCGTATAAGGTTGTAGATAGGTTTATTGCTTATTTTAACGTTATGATAATTATGGAACGCAATGATTCTTTTATTCTAATTTTGCGTCTAACTCTTGAAATACGTATTTATTTTCAATTCATAACGGTTACCAGCAATAAAAAACACTAATCGATGAATAAACACTAGCAAAACTAGCAATTAATTGTTAACTAATGTTTTATCAAAGTAATAATTTTTTTTTGTATACTTAAAGTTGACGAAGACTGTTAGTGTTGAGGATGCTCGGAAACGTTTTCCTGATTCAGATTACTGAATTTTTTTTGCATTTTTCGACGCTTTCTCCTTCAACCGGTGATGTCGAACTCCAATTTCTAAGTCTTTTTAAATCGAAAATTCTGTTCATTTTATCAATTAGTAACCTTGCCGATGTTTGACGGATGTAATGCTCTCTGTATTTGGAAGTTTCTGGAAGTGTCAAATATTTTGCAATTCTTCTTGGAATACCATAAAAGGTATTAATATTACAGATGTTATTATGCATTTACGTTTATTAATGTTCTTAATCATTGATATTTTTGGTTTTAATATACTGTAAATGAAATATTTAAGTTTAAGGAAGTAAGTAACGTCGATGTTAGTTTATATGATTTACCTATTTTTAGCTTAAAACCGAAAAAACCTTTATTTGGTTTCTGGTGACTTGATTTATTCCAAAAATTACGCTTCGACATTTAACCAACAAACAACGTAGATATGAACTATGTAAAAAAATCGACTTATTAAAAATGATTGTTTAATTGTTATGAAAAATACCTACGCACTGCTGTTTTATTAATATTTAATTTAATTTAAGTAAAAACTAGATTCAACAAGTAAAAAAAAATACGGAAGGTAAATTTTATGGCGAATAATTGAATGATGTAGCATTAGTACATTAGAACAAATTACAGTCTATTATTAGAGTACTTAATGTAACTTGGTACGATGTACTTGTAATTACGATGTTGACATCCGAAAATTAAACGTTAAGAAGTAGGACAATACACAATTACGTTCTCTTACCGCAGAAATCATTTTAAATAAGTGACGTGAATAATGAACTGTTTTAATTTGTATTTTTCTCTGACAGCACTATTTTCACTCTTTGATACTCAACTCAATTATAATACTTCAAGTCTCGTTTAATTGAAAGGTTCGTCAGAGTTCAGAATAAGAATGGCAGATGCACGTTTTAGGAATGCTTGCAATACACGACAACTGTGTAGGATGTACTTATTAACTTGCCTAAAGCTCTGCTCCGGCGATAGACTTTAATATTTACACTTAATATTCATGGGTTTTTTATTTGTTTAATAATTTCAAGGACTTCCATTTTACTACTTACGTCTACTCTATTAATATTAAATGTTATTGGACATTTTAATAACAACAGTTTTTAACTAAAATACCAGAAACAAATTGAAGTTTAATAAAAACGAAGTTGTGTTAATTAAAGTTATTTAACCAAACGATTTAAATTCTTTTAATTTATCACTGCACATCAAGGGGTATAAAGACGTTTTCTCATTCTTATCAAACATTATTTTCATAATGCTGGCCGTAAAATTCTTGACTATTGTATAATATTGGTGCACTACAGTTGTATTTTTGAAAACTAGTAGAGGAACCTGGGATAGAACTGGATACGTAACGAAAAATTATTTTTATACATTGATGAGATAAACTTATATTTGTTAAACACAATGCATTTGTTAAAAGTTACATAATAAAATTTAATTGTTTTTTAATAAAATAAGTGTTCCTCTTAGCTTGCACATGGGGCAGAGCTTCTTAGAGTAACTCAAAATTATTAACCACTTTTTACAAATAACAGTTCTCTCATTATCATCACTGTTAGCTTCTGTATAAGAGCTCTGATTTGAAACATTGTTGAGATCATATTTAGAGGTACGACTTTGTTGTCTCTGCAGTAAACTAAATCTGTTTCTAAAAATATTTAGTCATAAGCCATATCCCAGTTGAAACGTTGAAAAGTTGTTGCCTATGCAAGCAGAGGGGTGTGCAAGTATAAATCAAATGAGGTAAGATCAGTAGTTGCGGTTGCTCTTGAAAATTTAACTGAATAGTAAACTTACGAAATTTAAAAAAATTGTTCCAAAATGTTCTTTAATTTCGTAAATTTACTATACTTATTTTGATAGGTTTCCTTAGTAAATTTACAAGTATTTTTTACAATGAGTGTCCCCGTCTTCTTTCTCTAGAGCACACTGTTAAGGTGTAATGTATGAAATTAATTATTAAAAAAACAAAAAAACATGAAAATCCTGCACATATAACAAATATAGGGAAAATAAAAGTTATCGACAATGAATCAATTTAATGCAATTGTGATATTAAAAACCTAGAGCATAAGGACAGATAAAAAAACTGATCTGGTCATCACATTATAAGGAATGATGAAGGAATGTCTACATATTTTTTTAAACTTATGCTGTCATAAAACCATTTTGAACATACTATAAATAAATAAAATTAATTTTTTTGAAATTTTTCTCTTCGATTTCATTAAAATCATATTAACTAACTCTTATATTTTTGCGCCTCGATATTACTTACCCCTTTAGTAAATCAGCAAGAAAAAAATCGTCGCAGGCAGGATTCGAAACTATATTATATTTGTGAATTCATTTTAAATTACAAATTAAATATCTGATAAACTGTTAATGTTAGAAATTTTTTTATTTGAATAAATTGTTAGGAAGAATTATCTCTATAAGAAACTGTAAAATTGAATAATTTACATACGTACAAAATTATATAAGAAAAACTGTTAAAATTGGCAGATACACTTACTTTCCGGTTCTTTATCAAACTCATCATTTGAGAAAGCAGAGAGAAGTGAGCTCCATACCAAATTTAGTTAATAGGACTTTTGGTTCAAAAGTTATCGTGGGTACATTCAAAGATAATATAAATCAGATGCAGCACTCCGTATATAAAATCAAAAGAATATAGAGAAAAAAATTTATTTTTTAACGTATCTTGCTTTCCCTTCAAGATATTGAATTTTTTTCTAAAAAAAAATCGTAAGCAGGATTCGAATCTAGGATTATATTATATGGAATTTGCTTTAAATTATGAATCAAATATCTAATAAACTGTTAATGTTAGAAAAATTGTTAGGAGGAATTATCTCTATAAGAAAATGTAAAAATAATTTGAATAATTTACATACGTATGAAATTATATAAGAAAAACTGTTAAAAATGGCGGATACACCCACTTCCCGTTTCTTTAGCAAATTTCAAAAGCCTTAGACTTTTGGTTCGAGAGTTATCGTGGGTACATCGTTACACACAGACAAACAAATTTTTTTGTCAAAAATACATTTTTCTGGTTCAGGAGACCTTGAAACGTAAAACTATGCAATAGAAATGTTTTGAAAACAAATTGCGATTGTTATACTTTCCGTATAGGACAGTAAATATGAGAAAAAGTATTAAATATATCAAAAGATGTTAAACAAGGATGCATATTATCTTCTTTGTTATTTAATATACAGATTATGTAAAAAGTCTGGAAACATGTAATTACCAACCAAATTTAAGACAAAGTAAAATGGAATTTAGAACATTACAATGACTTCTGCGTTATTGCCGAAATTATTAAATTAAACACCCGTTATTTTTATTAGAATTAGTTTGTTACGACATTTTGAACAAAATTAGTATCACACTGACTATCAGAGTTGGGCAAAACTACAACTTGAGTACAAATTATGATTAAAATTTAATCAAAATTAAATTAATTACGGCTGTTTGCGCCAATATTTTAAGCTTATATTAGTTAAGTTACATTTAATTGCCATAAAAACAATTGTTACAAAAATTAGTTAATCTGGTAAATATAACTTAAAAATTTCGTTGATAAAAGCCGTTAGTATTTATTACTCAAGTAATGCCCCACTCTGCTGACTATACCTGATTCTCTAAAATTTGCAATTTTCTTATTATTCTTTTTATTTTGATTTAAATCTAGATATCGATAAATTATCTAATGACGATTTCAAATAAACGAATTAAATTTGACATTTAGTGATTGAACCTATTTAAAAATGTTTATCAGCGAAAGAATAACATTGTTAAGAGCATTCAGTAGCCGCTATATTTAATAAATTGCGGAATAGGTTTGCGGCTTTATTATAAAAATTTTTTGAATTTTTGTTTTTTATATTGTTACAAGTTATGAACAGAATACCGCAAGCTGCATTCATTTGAAAACAGAAAATAATCCTTTTACAGGAAGCTTACACATACATTTTACATAGGATGTCGCACTCCTTGAAATAAAATAAACACATTTCGTGAAAACCAAAAATATTAAAATCTTCTTGGTTTTTGCGTATTTGTGTTTCTCCGTATATTTAAATTATATGCTATAAAATGCTGCTACCTACAATACAGCAAGTAATTTCAACTAATACGATCTGACAATTTTTGCACTGATAACTCCATCTGGACTGAAGTTCATATGTCAAAGCAGTCTTAACTAATATGCTTGTTGCGCAAGTTAACTGATTAGGTCCACAAGTTTCGTATTTGCTGACGCTGAAAACTGTGGTCTTTTCTCAATTATAGCAGCATATTTTTTTGCAATGTTTGTTATTACAACCGTTGTTGAGGTTATGTTTGTTTCTACACTAAATGTTTGATGCAATGTTGTCAGATCAATATCTTAGGGGAAATACAGAATTGAAACGTAAGGTATGTAAAAATCACGTGGTACTCACTCATCTTAACGATGGGACGATATGGAGATCGTACAAGAATGCATGAAGAGGTGTGCCATTTGTTTAATGATTCCAAATCGCCCACCAATTGCTAAATAAACAGTTTTTTTGATTGTTTTAGATTTGATTGTTACTCACTTACCTAGATCAGTTATTTAAGACCCACCGTAACCTAACGGTAAATTGATAACTAACTACACAATAGACAAATAAAACAATATTGTGGACTGTTAAAATGCGTTAAGTCTATATTTTTCTGACATTAAAGCAGATGTACATTCAAGTGACAAATACTACGTTGCATCTACTAGCAAAACTAGCTAAGTATTTATGATTGTCTTTGTTATAGATGGGATGCCTACTAATCCATATGACCAATACGTCTACAAGCAAAAACTTTCAAGCGCAGTTAAAATTTGTTATGTAGTAAAAATATTAATGCTTTTACAAAGAAAAAAACTGGTGTGGTTACCAGGCGACTTTCCTATGATGATGAAGGAATATTTACATATTTTTTAAGGTTATGCTGTCATACCATTTTGAAGTGATATGTACACGTTTGTATTGATTTTTTAGCATATTTTTGCGCCTCGATATTACTTACCCTTTTACTAAATCAGTAAAAAAAAACGTCGCAGGCAGGATTCGAAACTATATTATATTTGTGAATTTATTTTAAATTACAAACTAAATATCTGGTAAACTGTTAATGTAATGTAATGAATAAATTGTTAGGAAGAATTATCTCTATAAGAAACTGTAAAAATAATTCGAATAATTTACATACGTACAAAATTGTATAAGAAAAACTGTTAAAAATGGCGGATACACCTACTTCCGGTTTCTTTATCAGACCCATATTTTGATAGGACCGAGAAAATATGAAAAGCCAACTCCATACCAAATTTTACTAGTTACTAGGACTTTTAGTTCGAGAGTTATCGTGGGTACATCTTTACACACAGACACCAAAAATTTTTTTGTCAAAAATATTAATACAATAATTAGTGTTCTGATACGTCGTTTTTAGAAAGTCGCACAGAAAATTTTTATCTACAGGTTCTTTACAAATTACGCGAACACTACATCTTCAAAGTTAGCAATTCTTTATACAACCGGGCTTATGTATTTTGGCAGATGTAATTGACACCGCTTATGAGTATAAAGCACAAAAAAATGTTTATTGGAATTGACAACCGGGGTAAAAAAAAACCAATTAATAATATAGATTCTGAAATTTTGAAGACCAAAAAACACAGAAAAGTTTCTTATAGTAGAATTATACTACGTTTTATAAACTCAAAAAGGACCAGTGCCATCCTTGTAGGCTGTGTTCAGAAATGATAGACGAATATTTGAATTTAGCGCGTCGTCATTCTAGTAACTTAGATTTCACTGCGCTGATTCAGCTTTGATGGATTTTTCAATTTGATAGTTTATTTGCAGTTCAGTGGTGCGCTTGTTTATATTGCGATTTTGAAAATTTTATGTTAGTATTTGAAGTATTCGTTACCAAAAGGTTTTTTTACTGTCACTTTTTAGTCTGTGCAGCTTTTATAAGTTAAAAATAATTTAATTAACAAGAGTATAGCATATATCGCTTGCTGCATTCCACTAAGTATCTGCGCCAGACTGCTGAAGCTACTGGGTTTTCATATTCATCAGTTCGTAAAGTGTCAAAAGTCCATAAGTTTCATCCTTATAAAATGAAAATTGTTCGAGAGCTTGGTTAAGAGGATTACGACAAACAAATAAAGTTTTGTGAGAATTTAGAAACTTATCTGCTTCAGTGATCAATGACAATTATTACATTAAACAAATCTATCGCTTCCTACATGTCAGAAAGCTGGCAAGAAAGTTAATGAACTACATGATGATGAGTTACAGCATGGCTATTTTCAACAAGATGAGGCCACCGTTCACACTGCTAGAATGACATTAAATTATTTAAGAAAATGAAACAGATGCTTTCCACGATTACCCGATTTAATCTCACTGAACTCCATTATGTCTGATTCAAAAAAAAATAATGTACGTTCACAGCGTGTAGATACTTAGGAGAAATGCAAAATGCGATTGCAGAAGCTGTTTACAATATTACATTAGAACTGTTATATAATGTTTTTAGCAACATTAAAAAAAGAGTGAACCTTTGTTTAAATTTAGATGAACAAGATTTTGAATACATGTAAAATTACTTGTATAATTTTTTACATTTGTTAACTACACTATAATTTAACTTCTATTGAACCTCATGTTTAGAAGTATTTGAAATTGTGTTCTGTCTTGTAAATTAAGTGACAAAATAAAAAAAAAACACAGTGTACAAGATACAACACTAAAAAGGACAATAATAAGAATCAACTATCAGAACAAAAATATAGTGAATTCCGTCTTCTGGCCTTAGTATCACAGTTTAAAAATTTGTGTTTCCAATTTATCAATTTATGAGTTATCTGAACCAGACTATTCGTTTTGTTTCTGTTAGATGGAAATAAAAGAAAAACGAAACAGTTCGAAAATCGGAACATTTACTTGATTATATGATCAAAATTGAAGTCAGATGTGAAGCATGCTTATGTTCAGATACTTGTGGTGGGAAAACCTTAAATTAAAATATTGCTACATTATTTCTATATTTGGTTTAAAATACAAATTTGAACACAACACAAGTTTTTAGAAAGCGATCATAGTTTTATAAAAGTCGACAGTATGCATAGTGCAATTGAGAGAATCAAGAAATATATTTTGGTGTATATCTTTACGATTGGCTAAACGTTTTTAGAATAGCAAGATCAAAGCGAATAAGAAATAAAAGAAGTTTTCTATATAACGTGAGTAAAATGTTATTTAAAAACTTCAAAGATGTTAATTATTTAGCAAAAGCAGTAATAACTAACAAAAATAAAAATTACAAGAAAGAGGTGGCAAACAACACTGGTATGACCATTTTTTCGAATAGAACGAAACATACATTTTTGAAATTTTAAAAAATGTCTACATTAACCAGCTGTATTCAAAATAATTAGTACAAAGCCCTTCCACATCTGCAAGTGTCAAGGACATTATTCCAGTACCAAGCATAGATCATGATCGATACAGACGACATTTTATAAGGAAAATAATAAATTATAATTCTTAATATAATAAAAATTGAAGTTTTAGTCAAGTATTATTATTGACTTGTTTTTGTCTGCCAAAATCATCTAAGTACCTACCAACCATTCTTTAAAAAAATGGATTTTTTCTGTTAGAACGACAGAAAACCGCTAGTAGTGATTTTTACAATGATATGAATAGTACAGTTTAGGACTTTAGCCTTTGAAATCAGTTTATATCAGGTTAAATAGTTTTCATACAAATGTAAATATTTAATTGCGTTTTTTGAAGTTGTGATGTTTTTGGAGTTTTTGCAGTACGCCGGTGATATGAACATGTACGAGAATAGCAATCTCAAAAAGACGTTTAAAACGTGTAGAATATGTGGCAATTGGTTCCAAAGGACTCAAAATTAATTAAAACATTAATAGATCTTGCACGAAGAATAGTGTGAAAAGTACTTGATTATGTACATAAAAGATATAATCCGTTGCTATTCTGGCGGAAAGAAGCAATAACACTTTTCAAATTAGATGCAGTTGCGTTACTTTACGTGATTCTTAAATTACGTTTAATACATTATAGGAATAAATTGTTTGGATATCTTTCATTTTAACACTAAATTAATTAAATAGGAAAATTAAGGGATTAATTTGAATATATAGTCAACGAGATCAGAAAAAACTTGTATAGACGAAGATTTGATATTCTGATGGCTATCGTGAAACATCTTCATTTCCTAGTCTACTTATGATTTGCGTTCAACTGCAGGCAATGCAATAGTACCTAGTTTGTTATACAAACAATAAGTAAATGCTTTCGTTTTGGTAGGTAGGGTGTAACGGAATTCAAATTCGATAAGGTAACCGTTAAAAGAGAAAAACCATATGGCGTACGCTCATCAAGCGAAAACTGTGGTTTCTTTAACAAATGAGAGAGAAATTGAAATGTGACCTCCGTCAATTTTTTATTTGTAATTACATTCTTTCTTTTACAGTAATCACAGTAAAATGTCGTACATAGATCTATCACTGACAAATGCCAAATTTCTCGCTTCTTTTGTCACCGTATAAACAGATACCCAGTGCCAACTAAAACAATAGAAAAGTCGAAAAAAATTAATAAATGAAACAAAATCTAATGTAACTAAAGTTTTAAATGTTTTCCGCATTCGTTATGTTCTTTTACAGTTTCCTTATTTTTGAAATTTACATAACGTTTTTGTGCGATTATCGTTTTAACTTGCTTATTCTTTGTATAGGTTTATCTATGACTTATCGGTACGGTATAGGAATGTCCTAAAAAAATATTTTTTAAAAAATATTGCACCATTGTTGTAATTTTGATGTTTTTTTTTAAATTTGAGAATTAAATTGTCTAATATGAATACAAATTATGCACAATGCGGAAAATTGTTTTGCGCTAATTCTATTGACAGCATCGTTCACAAAAAAATCACGAAAACCAATTTTTATACATTTGATCAAATGCTTTATAATATATTAAAAAACCGAGTAAAATATGTTAAAAAAAGCAGCATATCTCAAATTTTTAGAACAAAATTATAGTTTTATGTAAAAACGACTATAAGAGATCTTAAAATAATTATTGTTAACCTATATTTATAAACATTGAAATTGGAAAAGTCTATACATAGTAAATAATCATTATTATTTAATTAGATAATTTTATTTTGGATTGTGTAACAAGAAAAAAGTTTATACCTAAAACGCATTACTGTTAAAAGTTACTGACACCTGTCGGTGGTTGATTTTTCTTTTTTTGACACTTAAACCTGAGCATTATCCCAATTATTTTGGAAAGGTAGATCTAAGTACGGTCATATATTATTCGTAATCTGAGCACATTTGTGAGGTTTCATACATCTCAGGCAGGTGATGCAAACTACTGGAAATTTAATACGTCCATTTCCTGGCGGCAAATCCCGGTCGTCCCTCGGGAATTTAGAAACAGATGACCACAGTCCGGTGCTTGAAATATTATTTCAAGATATACAAAGACTAAAGGTATGCTTATTAACATGTCAGAGCTAAAAACCTAAATTTATCAACTCCGTATAAATAATTTATTATATTTCGATGTTAATTAGAATTTCTCTTGTATTATTTCTGTTTAAATTCATTGCGTGCAAGGAAATATTACAAATTTAATTTAAATTTAAATTGTTTCCAAGCAGATATAAATTGATATGGTTAATATAAAAATTCGTGTTCTGTTGAAATAATTTTTGGTGTATTGGTACTACCTTAAGTGATTCACTCATTGGAATAGGGTAACTTGTACAAGTCGTAGTCAATATTTCACCAATAAGAAACTACTACTACTACTACTAAAATCAATGAGTATAAATTTCTGTAGTTAAGCAACTTTGCTCGATTATTGTTTCTGGTTTCTAAATACCCAAAAGTACTTTAGTATATTTTGATGCAGATTAGGCGGAAGTTATTTTGAACTTGTCATTTTGAATTTTTTGTAATATTAAGATAGCATTAGTAATCATTTAATTGTTATGGCATTTTTGATTGGTTATGTTAAGTAAAGTGTGTGCACAATCTTTTTGTTTTTGTTTTACAATAGATTTACTGATTTCAGACCTAATACTCGTAATGTACACACACTTTTTATCAATATGTACTTTTTAACGTATATCAAAATGCTTTTAGGCACGGATATATCATAAATCCACAATTATACACAAATTTGTGTCCTAAGTGTCTTTTTATAGTCCACGGATTTCTTTATTCTCATGGGCTGTAACAAAACGTCAGACAACGATATCATATCTACCTAATAAACTAAATACTTGCTGAAAAGTTTTCATTAGAATTGGAAAATTGTACTTTTTATTGAAAATTCTTTGTTGGTAATTTATGTTAACAATACAATTAGAACAAATAACCATATTAATATTTGGAGATGCACACACGCTACTAGTATTACCCATCAAGTGGGAATTATTGCTAGTTGCTACGTGATCGAATATCTTGGTAGCTCCTACTTCAGTATTAATAGAAGATAAATTGTCCTTTCTAACAATACCTTTTCAATTAACCTAATTTTGTTTGATATAGAATCTTTTATATATACTGTTCTGCAACTGACGTTGACTTCCAGCCTCCTAGTTGTTTTATACCAATCATTCTTCTAGTGTGCTCAGTATATACTTTAGGATTCGGCAATTTCAGCAAAACAGCTATTTTTTCGGAATTTCATTAAAAACATTTTTCCAAACAACTTGCCTGATGCATTTCCTATTCCTGTATGCCAAAACGAAACAGCAAGTATCTATATTTATGGGACGTAGAGCAGTATACTTTTTAGAAATTTCTACAAAACTTGGTAAGGTTGTCAACTACACTAAACATTCGGTTTCTTGTGGTTTTAGTATCTCAAATAGTGACCAGTAATGCTTCAGCTATCCTAAATATTAAAATTACCTATTTTTAAAAATCGTTAAACACTTTTAAATTGCAATAAATCCATTTACCTTGTTCATTAAATATATTTCATCTGGAGCTTGGTATATAAAGGTTTCTATCTCTTTCATGGTCTAATGCCTTTTTTAGCTTGAATCCATCTGATTTTTTTCAAAAATTTGAATAAGTTTAAGTAACTGCTTATATCCATGTTGTGATTTTGTCTTTGATAGTGACCTTAAGCATTGAATAATAAGATCACATTGAGGAGGGTTTTCTTTTTTTTGATAAATACCAAAAATCAGCTAGGAGACTCTTTTCACAATAACAGTTTTTGATTATATGTTTTTCTATACATTTCTTTAGATGATTTGGCAACTTGCTTTTTCTGCAACGTCATCAACTTCGTTCCTTCTCTACCTTTTAAAGACCGCACAATAACCGGACACAAAATGAAACTAAGATTTTAGATAAGATGTTTACTTGCTACTATAGTTACGTTTCAAAACTCAAATGTAATCAAAGCAACCTGCAACACTAGATTTGTGTCAAAAATTCAGTTTATTTCAGAAATATTTTAAAATAAAATAATTTTTATCCGTTTTTATAGTCTTCGACGTATTCCTAAAAATTACGTCTTACGCCATAAAAACCTCTTTACGCCTTAAATACATAAATAACTGTTATTTTTATTACATTACACATCGATAAAATATAGAAGTATGCATTGAAAATGAGCGTTTTGTATTGAGACTCATAATTTGACAGGTATATATCCGATCGGGTTGAAATGAAATTTATCTGAAAGCTAAAACCCTAGGCTGCAAACATCAGTTCAATTTCAACTGCTGGAGTGTAAAGACGTTTTTTCCGAAATTTTAAGCATTCGTTCTTTCAAAACCGTTTTTGCCTGGAATTCTTTTACATTACTTCCACCGAAAGACAACAGCAGCTGAGCCGCATAGAATATTAGTGGAAACATACGGCGACAATGCTCTTTCAGAACAAACATGCAGAAGATGGTTTCAACAATTCAAGGGTGGTGGTTTTTACCTCGAAGATGAAGAACATCCTGGTGCTGGGAAAAAGCTTGAAGATACCGAATTGGAGGCATTACTTGATGAAGATCCATGCCAGACACAGAAAGAGCTTGCGGAAACATTGGGAGTCGATCAATCAATAGTTTCTAGGCGCTTAAAACAACTGGGAATGATTCAAAAGCAAGGAAAGACATGACAAGGTTATTCTTCAACATAACTACACACGACCCCATGTTGCAAATGTTGTAAAAAACTACCTAGAGAAATTCAAATGGGAAGTTATACCCTACCGGCCGTATTCATCAGACATTGCCCCATCCGATTACCATTTGTTCCAGTCGATGACACATAGCCTGGCTGAGCAGCGATTTTCTTCTTATAACGATACCAAAAAATTGGCCGATGACTGGATTACCTCAAAAGACCAAGATTTTTCTAGCGTGGAATCCGCATGCTACCTGAAAGATGGGAGAACGTTGTAGCTGCCGATGGACAGTATTTTGAATAATCTGAGTCTGATAGTCTTCTCAAAATAAACTGTTGATTTTTATAAAAAAAAGCTCATTTTCAATGCATACCTTATAAATAATATAAAATACCTTTGGAAACATCTTGAGGTTTCGAAAAATTTACTAAACTTTAAATCGAAATTTTACCAATTTTCTTATTGCAGAGCGTTATCAGTATGATCAATAAATGCATCTTCAGGATTGGTTATTGCAATACAATCACTTTGCAAATTCTCGGTAAGTATACCGACAACTAGGTTTTGTTTTAATCCATTATTTTGGGTATTCATGACTCTTTGCCACTTTGTACATGTTCGTGGTTTAATGGTTTGCAACGTCGATAATGTAAAAACGTAATCGTTCTAAAGTGGAGTATAATTTGATTGTAATTGTTTACGGTCTCTTTTTTATATTTGCTTTCAGATGCTTTTTTCTGGTTTATTTTTGTTTTCAACAGGGTTAAAAACTAGTTTTAGATAATTCCGTGCGACATGATAAATTTAACATGAGTGAAATACGACGGCAGAGCCATCTCATAGTATAAATTTACTATGTTTGAGTACGAGTATCTAAATGGCCATAGAGGTGGAAACGTTGAAAGCGGGATAAAATCAGCTTTCAACGTTTCGACCTCTATAGCCATTTACATGATGATAAATTTACTTCAACGTAGCTAGTCGATAGGTTTATTGGTTTCACCTATAAAACGAGATGTTGAGATTTTAACAGTTACGAGATGGTACAAACGGAAACAATCATTGTGATTGTAGCTTATTGGCAGGCGTGGTGCAATTGAGCGGTCAGCACCATCGCCAGACTTGACAAGTTTAGATTTTTTTCTCTGGGGCTATTTGAAATCAGTGATATACAGTCGAACTCCTATATAGTGATGTTCAAAATTCCCTTCAAAAACATCATTATATAGAAACTTCATTGTATAGAATTTATACTTAAAAAATCAAACACAAATTTAAACTTTCGTTTTGTCATTTTTAATCAACTTTACACTTAAACAACTTGAAACGAAAAAATTGCAAATGAAACGTGTTCAATAACATAACAATGCATTTCAAAACTCGAAGGAAATCCTATAATCCTCTAAACAATTCATGCATTTATGTCACTTACAAATGTACAGAATTTTTAGTACCATTAGTAATAGCGTAAATTAAGAAGTCTTATAATCCGCTTATCCGTTTAACAATGCGGTATTGTAAAGGTAAAGTAAATTCTACGTGATTCCAAGAAAACTTTAAGTAGTTAGGTAACATTTTCTTTGAAAAATATCATGATATAGAATTTGAACATCATATTTTAGAGGTGTTTTTACACGCATTTTAACCCGAAGGTCAATATCCTAAAGAAAACATCACTAAATAGAAAAAATCATTAAATAGGAGTTCATTGAATGGAGGTCCGACTGTACAAAACACAGCCGGCTTATTTGAAGGACTTACGACCACGAATTGTTGATTAATGCAAGCGAATTCCACGAGAAACATTTCAAAAAGTGAGACAAGAACTTGAAAATCGGATCTGGAACAAAACGGTGCTTATTTCAAGCATTTCTTGTAACCGGTTGAAACATAAGATTTGTATTTATGAAGACATTACATTTTTTTAATCATTTATGGTGTTTCTTTATTCATTAATTGACGTTTAACTGACTATTTGAAGTTAAGCTCTAATTGGTTCAAACATTAATTTCATGAAAACATCCATCTCTTCGATAGTTGACATTCTCAAGCGTTGATTGTACTAACAATAGGCGCTTAGCAACAATGTTGTTCAGGAAAAACATGGACGTGGGGTGTGCTGCAAAACAAGCGGTTTTTGGTTTTTGCATAATCTAATTGTAGAAGTAAAAAACTACTATATAGCTAAAAAGAGGTTAAATGGACCATTTAAACAATAAGCTTTTTGACCCCCCATTTAAGAGTTTCAGGAGGTTGCTGCCGCGGCCAAGGGGGTGCACCTGCAGGTCTCAACCTATACTAATTAAGTGTCACCCCCACGATAAAATAGATAGATATTTAGGTTGAATCGTTTTCAAAAAATCACGTTGTCTACGTTTACCCAGCTTAGTATATCTAATCTTCACTTGCTTCCCAAAAAGTCGCGGATATCCATTTTGATGGCAAGTGGAAAATTAAAATTGACTTGATATTTTTTTGGTTCTGATTATGCTTTAATCGCACATGTAAAATGTTGTAATTTATTTATTCGTTCCATTCAAATACTCAATATTTTCTAGTTTGTGTGAAAGTATTGTGAAATGGTGTATTATTATTACCTATACACTGAAAAAAATCTGTGCGTGATTATAAGTGTAATACAATCAATGTTTTTTGTTATTGGTAACACATGTGTACATTAACATTTTCATGAACAAATAGATAGTAAAAAATGTACGTACATACTCATTAATGAAAGTTTTTTTTAAATAAAAAAATAGTATTGGACTATGTGCGCAAAAATTAGCATATTCTTAATATTTAAAATTACTATTATGAAATTGGTTATTATTTTTTTTTAACACAATTACCTAGTTGAGTGTCATCAATAGGATTAGGTTATTTAAAGTAAGATTTATTCTAATTTTAATAATACATCGTAGGCCGTAAAATTACTGTTTGATGCTTATTTAAGACACGCAAGATTGTTGTGCAGCTTTAAGTAAATTCATAGTGTGATGTCTTTTTCAAGCTTACACTAATGGTCACTATAATTTACAAACTCACAACGTATTTATTTTTTTATTAAATATAAACATCAGTTTTTTTTACTTTTTGTGCATCAATTCTTATTATTATCTTTTTCTACGTCAATATAATCACTAACGACATTCTTGGTTGGTTGCTTTATTTGGAAAGAGTTGTTAAGTTTTTTAACAACAATTTAAAACGGCTTATGGTAATATAACGAAATCTGAGACCTGCTATTATTATTCCAATAGTTGTCGTGTGAAAGTTCTGTCATTTCACTTCTCTTTTTTATGTAATAATGATAATTTAAGAATTTTAAATATTTTTTGTTTATTATTATCTTATTCACAATCAGCTTGTAAGTTTATTTGTTTTTATGAAATATATATATATATATACATTAATGATTATTATTATAGCTCAGAGGTAACTATTTTATTAAATTAAATTAAAAATCATATACATTTAATGCTTAATTTAAGTTGAGTTATTTAAAATAAATCTGAAAAATCTTATTTTATTTATACATTTAAAGCATTAAAATGTTTTTAAAGAGTTTATGTTTTTAACATTTATTATTGCATTACACCTGTTTATTCTTAATTTTTTTATGTTAGACTTGTTACGTTAATTTTCTAATTGTAAAAAAAAATTAAATATAATACACACGTTTAAACCAACGTGAACTTATGATGTAAGTAAATTATTACAAATTAAATTATTTTTTAAATATGTTATCGTATTTAGATTTTTATACATGTTTTTGTTATTTTATTATTATTGTATTTTTTACGGTAGTGAAATTCGTTATGGTAGTAATAAATTAAATTTTTTATTTTTCAAAAACCGTGACTTACGTTATGCCAGTAACACATTATTCAGTATTTTCTTTTGTACGATGTTGGTAAAATACTAAAAACATAACTAATAGATTTGCTAAGAACAATGTTACTACTTACTATTTTTAAAATAGTAAATGCATACGCAGATATAAACATTAAACATATTTAGTCTTATTAGGAATATTACTATTACAAAATTAATTATCAAAAGAAATTATTATTATTGATATTTTCAAATAATATATAAGTAAAGGAGACACTAGGATAGTGACCACTTTAATTCAACTTTTCATAACTAACCTTACAGATAATTAAAGAGCGGATAGTAAGGCAAGAAAAAATACAAATAAAGATGGCATAAAAGGCATATTAAACCTGCCAAAAAGGCAATAAAAAAGGCACAAATATCTATTAAAATTTACAGTTTATTTTTTTGTTTTACAATCTTTATTAAGTGCTATTATTTTGCCAAGCACAAATAAAATATTTTTCAATATTTTGACCAAGAAGCTGTTGCCTTTTATCATTTAAAATATTTTTATAGAAGGAAAAAGTTCTTTCGACATCACAAGATGTTAGTGGAGCAAATTTTAATGCCGATGTTTCTGTTATTGTTAAAGATATTTTCTGTTGATGCTTCATGACCTCCTCTTTTTAATTTCAGTCAGTTGTTTAAAGAGGTCAAAGGAAGGGTTTTTTGATGTGACGGAATCCAATTTTTGATTAATTATTCTTCCTATAGTCCCTGGACGTGCTCTTATAATTGCTCTTATTCTTTCGAATGTAGCGAAAGATTTGGTCATTGCGGTTTCGGTTTTTTCTAGCTTCTTTAATTCGTCAAGAATGCTGGAAAAGTGTGTTTTTATAAAAACTAGTCCTCTCTTAACAGCTTCGTCATTAAAACTTTTTTGAGATTTAGCAATTGCTGCAGAGGCCTTCTCGTCAAATAATTCAACCACCTAAAGTAAGACAATTCAATTAATGTATAACACAATGTCAGATTATAGTATGAACTGTACCTCTTTAATTTTTTTAAAATGTGTGGCATAAAAAATGCAAGCAGATAACCAAGTTCCCCATCTTGTTATGATAGGTTCTGGTGGAAGTTTAACATCTGGAAGTTTTTCTTTATTGGCCCTTACCCGTAATGGTGCTTTCACAAAAACCTGAAACAAGATCCAATAGTACAATCAAAAAGAGAATCTAATATGTTAGAGATTTTTACCTTTTTGTGGCAGAAATTAACTTGTTTACTATTGCAAACTCGTCTCTAATGAATTCACATATCCTATGTATTCCATGTGCTAGACAACTTAAATGTTTTAAATTCGGATAAAATATTTCTAATGCCTGAGCGGATTTGATCATATAAGGTGCTGCATCAGTTACGAATAAGATAACCTTTTCTTTTTTTTACGCCATTGGGATACAGAAGTCCTACAAACATAAAATTATATCATTGTAATTAATAGATTGGATTAGATTAATCAATCATTAAAAAAAACTTACGTAAACAATCATCGAAAAAATTTGCAACTGTTTTGTGATTGGTCTGTGGAATTTCTTTGGATGCTAGCAAATGAGCTTTTCCTGGTTCTAGTTGAGACAATTTACTAACTACCAAATTTGCTATATATCAACCTCTGCAATCGGTTGTTTCATCAACCGAAGTCCAAATGTAATGGTCCCCAATGTCATTCCTTATTGTCTGTATTTTCTATAAAAGGTAATCCAGCATTTTGAAAACTATTAATACTTTAATTAAACTGCTTACCGATTGGTAACATATGTCTAAATATTTATTCTCAAAGTTGATTTATTTGGAACAACTTGTTCGGTGTATTTTTTGAGGAAATTGCGAAAATTGATAATATCAAGTTTTTTAAGAGGAATTTGAGCCGACACCAATGCTTCGCACAAATCTAGAGCAAAAGTTGTTTTTGATGGGGCAGGTTTATTCTGTTGATCTTCTATAACGTTTTTTAACAATGCTTGTTTCATAGTTTTTTTAATATTTTTTAAATGTAAACCGCTACCCAAGTGTTGTTTTAGATGTTACTTTTTAGTAGCAGCGATCTAAAATAATACATATACTAGTAATTAAAAGCATTTAAATTAAGATAATACAAACTTACTGATTTTGAACAAACTCGACAAAAAAGGTTTTCCCCGTCGGTTATTAAATTATTGTCCAATTTACTCCACTTGTAATAATTTGAAATTTTGATGGTTTATTAGATGGCATTTTTTAAAACTTACTCACAGCACAACAGCAATAGACTATCACAGTGTGACAATATCACAGGTATTTATAACAAACAAAGAATATATTAGTCATGTGTTTCAGTCATCAAAGGAATCCCACCGGACAGAATTGAAAGTTCTTCTCTATAAGCGGCTTTCGTTTTTAATGTTTTCTAGAAACCGTTGTTTAACAAAACATGAAAATCCCTGTTGTTATTTATAGGTTCGTGGTAAGACCTTTTGATCAAAAAATGTTAATTATATTATTGTACGTAATTTAAGTAAAATTCTTTTCAAAATATATGTAAAAAGGCAATATAAAATAATACCCTTTAAAAAGGCAAAAAAAGACAAAAAGTTACACAAAAAGGCAACATAGGCAGGCTCCAGGCATTTGCCTGACTGCCGCTCTTTGCAGATAATATATCAGGGTAATATTTAGACAAGATGAGGTGTCTTAGTAATATCACTTTAATTACAATTTTGGTATTTATTAAAAGAAAGAAAGCCTTCTTCGATGTGGTTTTATTATTCAATGCTTTAGGCCACTATCAAAGCTAACCACAACATAGATATAAACAGTAACTCAAACTTATTCGGGTTTTTACAGAGAATATCAGATGGATTTAAGCCCAAAAAGTCAAAAGTTTTGAGTATGAAAGAGATAGAGAGACAGAGAAGCCTTTATATACCAAGCTCCAAATGAAATATATTTTACGATTTTTAAAAACAGGTAGTTTTAATATTTGGGATAGCTGGAGCATACCTTAAACAAGAGCTTGTTCAGTTAGAAGTTGATAATATTCAGGATCTGCATATCTCATTACTGATTGCTATTCGAGATACTAAAACTAGAAGAAATCGAATGTTTAGTGTAGTCTCATTTCGTTGCTCATCAGCGACTTTGTTGGCAAACACTGCTCGGTGCCACGGCTCTCATGAAAATTTTTTAATCTGTTGTGTACCATCAATTATGGATAATAGTCGAGTTTTAAAATAAGTAATAAATTTTTCGAATAAATCCTAAAACTACATAGAAACACTAATTTACGCAAAATGTAGTTTTTCTCAGTTTTTTTAAATATAACACTGCACATTTTTTTTATATTCGGATTCCACGTAGAATGTAAATACTAAATGATAATAAGTTTTATAGTCTTTTGACAAACCATTCTTGTGGAATTGACGCTTCTATGTGAAAATATTCTTAGATAAAAAACTATTACGATAATAAAATTTAAAATGAAAGAATTAGGTAAGTTAATCGCTATAAACAACGGCATCTAATGTTTTAACAGTTGTTTCGTTATTAAAATATTAGTCGATTGTAAGTTTTGTATTTTTGGGCAATCGTTTACAACATTTTCTATAAATTGAACTTTTCGAAAGATGAAATGGTCGATATGATCTATATTTATGGGGAATACACCGAAAGAGTGAACCTCACAATAATGGTTTAGGTATGTGGCTGAGAAATTTATAAATTTTGGATGTGTGTGTTATTTCAAGCACTCTAAAGCAAATGTAAAAGAAGAAAGTAAATCTTAAGTTATTGCATCTTTATTAGAAAATCCACAAATTAGTACCAGATAAGCAAAAATATAGACGTAAATAGAAACACAGTTCGCAGTTTTATTAAGAAAAACAAGTTCCATCCTTATCACATCGAGCAACACCAAGCTTTAAGTGAAAAGTCGCGAATTTTTTAGTCAATGGGTAACTAATAAAATAAAAGCCAAATTTTGTTGAAAAAATTCTGTCGTTGTATAAGGCAACGTTTCGCAATAATAGGAACATAAGTAAACATATTTATCATCATTATTTAATTAAAAATCCACACCTGGTTGAACACTAGCACTGATAGTCACTTAATGTGTGGGGTGGTACATTAAATTGCAAATGTGATAGCTGGATAGAATTCGAGCTATGTCTTCAACACGATGGCGCTTCTCGACACTACGCAATTAACCTTAGGCAATATCTTGACAGAAATTATCCGTTGAAGTGGATAGAACGAAGCGGTGCATAAAACTGGTTAGCTCGATCACCTGATCTTACCCCACTTGATTTTTTCTTTGAGGCTATGTTAAAGGAAAACTTTACCAACACCCTACCACAAGCGAAGACATGAAATAACAACTGCGTTTTTGTTCATTTCTTTTCAGATGGTGTTACGGGTAAAACTTCTGTTTTTGGAGCGGATTGAAATATGTTTTAAATAATGTAGCTGACAGCGCATCCCCTTGACGTACTCCAATACTGATTTTGAGTGTTTTTTTTACCTTGTGCTTTTACTAATGTTTTTGTGCACTTTAATTTCTTCTAATGTTTTTAATACTGAATGTCTTTTAATTTTATCAAATGCTTGTTGATAATCTACGAACAACAAATGTAATTCGATGTTGTATTCATAGCATTTTTCCATTATTTGGTGCATAACATGAAGTGCATCTGTGGTAGATCGTCCCGGTCTAAATCCCATTTGGTATTTAGCTATTTCTTTTTCTGTGCGTTTAGTAAGTCTTTTCTGTGTTATTGTAGTGAATATTTTATACATCGTATTTAATATACTAATTCCTCTAAAGTTTGTACATTCTTTTATATCACATTTTTTTGGTATCGGTATGATTAATCCCAATTCCCTATAGGTATCTTTTCACACTTCCATGTTTCTTTTATTTGTTTGTGTAGTCTTTTATGTAATTCCTCTTCTTTATATTTTAACGTTTCTCCGTTTATGTGGTCATGTCTCTTTTTCTATTTTACTTTGGTTCTGTTAGTTTTCTCTCTTCTTCTTCTTCTTCGTTGTACATTAGGTTATAGTAGTGTTATTTCCATATTCATTTCTTCTTTTTTTAATCAAATGCTGTGTTTCCATTTTAATTTTTTAATCCTGTGTTTTTACTGCCTATTTTTTGTTTTGACATTTGATTTGTTTATACACCTTTTTTGTGTTGTTACTTTTATTGCTTTGTTCGATCTCTTCCATCATTGCGTCCATTCACTTATTTTTGTTTTGCCTGTATATTTTCTGTGTTTCTTTTTTAAATCATCTTCATTTTCTGTTCGTAACCATATATTCGTTGCTTCTTTCTTTTTGTTGTTTGCTACATGACATATTTTACGTTTACTATTGTTTCCTTATTTTATTTTTTCTGTATCTAAATGTTTTTTCAGTGCTCGTTGATATGAGATTTTTAATCGTTTCTCATTTTTTTTCACGTCATTTTCCCTTTATTTCTTATATATCTATTTCAATTAATTTTATGTATTCAGTTCTTTTTGTTTCTTTACATTGTTTTCTACGTGACTTGACATCATTAATTACTTTACTTTGTCTCTTGTTGATTAGTACATGCTCTATCTAATGATTGCAATCGTTGCTTGTTTTTCTGGTATTAATCCTATTTTATGTGCTTCTATCACTTTTAACTTCTACTCCTATCTCGCTTCTTAGAAATGGTTCAATTTTTTCGTTTGCATTACATTTATTACTATATTGTTTTTTCTTTTCATTTTTCCTGCTTTTCTAATTGTTCTTCTATGAGTTCAATTTTCTCAATGAGTTGTTGTTTTTCTTCTTTTCATACTTTTTCCTTTTTTGAAAGCATAAATTTCTTCTTTTAGTTGTTGCACTTTTTTTAAATTTTCTTAAAACTTGTTGTTTATCTGCTTTCTCATAGTCCTAATCTCTTTTAGTATAAGTTCTTTATTACTTTTATTTAATTTTGCTGGTGTTTTTAAAGCTTTTTTAATTTTGCCAAAAGCAAAAATCTTTATCATCTCCTTTCCATTCTCTTCTTTTATATGTATCGTCTGTTGATTCTTTTTCACTTCTCATTTTGTTTTGCACAGATCTTACTTAATAATTTAATTATATTGTTCATTTATTTTAATTGCTATTGTGCATTGGATTTGGTATACCCCACATGTATTGTAACGAAATTTATCTTTTACAGGATTCAACAAATGTTTAATTTTCTAATGTTGTCACTTATGTTGGAAATAAAAGGTAGAATAGCTAAGTTTTTGTTTACAGTTAAATCAGCTGTTAAAGTAGGTCTTGGTCTTGGTTTAAGGTGATCTAATTCTTTTTGTAATTTATTTTGGTAACTTTTGATTTGCTTTATTGTTTTTTTAATATCTCAACCTTTATCGTAACGGAACTTTTTTTGTGGTTTTAGTATTAATACTTTTTCCTAAAAGTTGAGATATAGCGTTTTAACTGTTCTATTTTTCTTTGTCAAAGTGACGATACTGAAAAGTAGGGCAAATTTTATTGGTTTTATTTTGCTATTTTTTAATCAAAATGCGTGATGATAGCTTTTATGGTGAAGGTAGGCTACATGTTATTCTATTAAAATAAAAAAGTTTTTTGTGGTGACCTATTTTATAACTAAAGTCGAAGAAAAGCGGTCGAGCGATGCGTTTTTTACGAGTGCTACCTTAACTGTAAGAGATGTTTAAATACTTTCTATAGAAAAATTGTAGAACTTTAAAAGTTTTATAAAAAAGTCCGCGACGCAATATATCTATATGTTAAGGTTAATAGACAAAATGGTAAAATATGACTGAAAGTTATATTTAAAATTATTTCTATTTTATCACGGGGAATTTAAGTAGATAATCTTAAATTCTTATAAATATACATTTGCTTATTATCGAAGAAACTTTATGTAGATAAAAATTGTCTTTTACACAACCGTGCTTGGACAAGTAGTTTAACAGTTTCGATCGTATTTTTCAAAAATAAAATAAAATACGCTTTGATGTAAACGGGTGGCGAGGAAGGCGAGGGGCAAGGTGCGTTTGTCTACAAGATAGGTAGATACGCATTGTACGTACGTGTCCGGAATAGTGTTAGCGTTGACAAAGTGTAAACATGTCAACAGATAGCGCTGTTAGTTAAATATTGTTGTCTAGGATTCTACCGTTTGTCTAGGAATTTCACCTATTGGTTAGTGTCAGCAGTTAATAATTCATGACTATTCTTAGTAATGAACTAAGTTGATTAGTCGTTTTGCCATGTTGCGGTTAAGTCGAATAATCCAAAAAAGTGAATTTTGTCGATTACTCGGTTAGTACAAATTCAGTACTAATTTTAATGTAATTATGCATAGAATTTTATAACATTTGCATTGTTCAAGTTTTAGTTACTGATATCAAAAATTGGGTTCTACCAAGTAAAAACACATTGTTTATGTGTGTACAGTCATTGTACACCACATAAAAATACTTAACCGATATTGGTACAGTGTAAATTTGCAAAACTGATAGGTGGTAAAAAACTTACAAATATTCGATACAAACAAGAAGAGGTGAAAATCCATCAAAGCATCAGAGGTATCACTTTTGTTTACACTTTCTAAATTTTTCAAAGATAAGCAAAAAGAACGTTCTTAAGTAAACTGTACTGCACACTACAGTTTAACAATTAAATATCAAAAGTAATATTTCTTTTTAATTTTTTTAAATTTTTCTTCTAATAATTATAAAGTAAAAATCATACAAAAGAAGCATAACAGATGCCAAACGTTTTGTAGATGTGTTCGCTGCTTGTGCTTTTTTGTTGTCTCGGTTTTTAAAAAATATCTGTTTCGTGTCGTCATTTTATTTTTTATGGTTATTAGTAATTTACATGGTGTTTGATTACAAATTATGCATCTTAAATACAGGTATAAATTTTGCAAACATCACATTAAAGTTAGGTTATGAAAACAGTACGATTAACTGTAATAGTATTCATGTCCATATTTTTGCACGACATGTTTTTCTGTTTTATAATTTAATTCTACATTTATCCATAAAAAACGCATAATTTTCGTATTCTGTTTACAAATAAAGCATGTATTTGTGTACTAAAGCTAACCTAACATAAATTTATAGCATTCGAATAGATGTTCGATAGTGTAGATTTTATTTAAAATACGTAATTAACTTTATTGGCAATCACTTTTAAATACCATTACTTTGTTTGTCAAAGGTGCCGTTAGATTTTATCTGCTTGCGTAGATCCGTGATCAAATAAAAAAAGCAATTTTAGCCAAATTAATTAATAATCAATATTACAAGATTACATCTCTTGTTAAATAATCAAAATTTGTGTGTTAACATTATATAGTTACCGTTGTAATTAATAGCGTGTCACTGCTATCATTTTGGAATACGAGAAATTAGAAGTTAATGGGATATCTGTTTACAACAATGACATTATAAATTACCGAACACCCCTTGTGTTTTAAAAACCGTCTCCTGTGTTGAACACAGCGGCGTTGAATTTTTATATAAAATACGACCATCTTGAACTTCTTTTTCTGTTTGTCTCATTAACTTCAAAATTGACAATTAAAACCAATTAACTATAACTTATGAAAACACTTTATATTCCCAACAGTTTTTTTATTAAGATTTAGCTATACCTTATGCTATGGTTTTGGTGTAATATTGCTTATAGTAATAAACGGTCATTAATCTTAAGCAGTAGTACGACTCGCACACTTTCAAATTTAAATTAATGGTGTTTTTTCAAACACTTGCCGTTAGATTTTGTCTATGGTTATTTTTATACTTCTTTGTATTTTTTTTTTTTTTTGAATAAAAAACGACGTTTTGTATATAACTATGCGGTTAAAGTGCATACATTAGTCTTGGACGGTAAAAAGAAAGAATAACTGAACTGTCCGTGCAATTAGTGGGCGTTTCGCGAGCTTTGAAGATGTAGTTTTTCATTAATCATTTTATACAGCTACTGCTTAAGTGAACACATGCTTGTTGTCTAATTAGTTAATCCGTAATTTTTTGTTCGTGCAAACTAAAAATATAATTTTTAAGTTGTGTGTACAAAAATAGCAAATTGAAATGATAAGCCAAATTTGTAGCGTGCTATTTTTAAAGATTTTTAACAATTTTTTTAATTTTATTTAAGTTAATTATAATTTTTCTGTTTTTTTTTAAATTTTATATTAACCAATGAATGATTTTTTAAGTTTGAAACATTAACGAATAATCACACGATCTATAGACAGGGTTTTTAAGCTTAAGTCGGCACTACTGCTAATTTTGTTACTATTAAAGTTACAAAATTATATAGGCAAACATGTTACGAGAATTATCTCGTAAGTTAAAAAGGCAACAACTAACTCAGTTTGATTCGGAGAATGGGTCGTAAGTTTCGTGGTGCTGAATTATAAACCATCTTGCTGATTTAGAAAACCAGCGTGCCCCGTCTAATAATATGCGACACAAAGAAAAACAAATTATAATTAATTGAGATAACAACTTACTATGTACTACATACGTTCAGTCGTACGTGCAATCGACTGACAACGTAAATACAAAGAATTAAAGCAGGAATTATAATACTTACAGTTTGGTTTTCCTTTGAAGAATGCGACTAACTAGTAGCACTTTTTTTGGAAATTTGTTAAATTTAATGAATGAAAACAATGCAAATGCCCCGAGTTTGCTTCAAATTAATTATATTATAGCATTAAGTGGATCCTACAATACGATTAGAATTTTATCCAATACTCGAAAGTTTCCATATCTTCAACGCAAGTGACGTGACGTCATCATGGAAATTTTTCTAATAAATAAACCAGTTTTACTATCTACACCGCACGTGTGGGGGTCCAAAAACCCGTGAATGACAATTATTGAAGAATTAAATTAAATCACAAAAACAGGAAACAACGTTTACCTTAATAAAGCCTTTTACAGAAGTGGTAAAAATACTACGCCCAATACTGGCATGGATGCGTGTGAATAATCAAAAATTAAAGCATCGTTGGGCGCACGTAACGTTAGATGCTGTCCGACCTATTTCACCGTCACCGGATAGATGATTTCTTTCATCGAACTACGATGTCAAAACTTTTTGACGTCAAAACAATTCTCCCCAATATATCGAAAAGTATGCGTTTCGAGAATAAATCTTATATAAATTAGTAAATATTTTTGTTAAGGAGTGTTATGTTAAAAATTCTTTACTATAAAATTTATCCTCGGTAAAGTAAGAAGATCGTAGACATCATCCAGCGTTATGTACGCCTAACAAGGCTTTCGTTGTTAAGTATTTCACACACCTTCATGTGAATTGCAATCGACTATTGTGGCGATCTGAGTGAAAGTCTGTATTTGAACGGGTTTCCATGCCTCCACTTGGGCTCTTCATCTGTAGAGTTGATAAGCACATGTTGCAGTTGAAAAATTTCCATGATGCCACATGACTGGAATTAACACCACTTACACTTTCGAGTGGTTGAATACAATCACATTGAAGAAATTACCGAATTTACAAAGTTAATTGGAGGCAAACTCTGTCCATTCCCTTATTCTCAATGATCGTATGAATTGAAAAGGGATTTACTTGTGATAACGCCGTATGTACTTTTTTTGTGTTTGATTTCAATTAAGTTTTAGGTAATACTGGTACGGTACTAGCTAGTCCCCTACTTGAGGAAAACTAATTGTAACTATTACAATTTTTATTCTAAATTCTTAGTATTTGGGTATTCACGTCGATTGTAGAATAACCGAACGTACATGATAGAGTGTCAACAGAATTGATTATAAAATTGTTTTGTTATTATACGGTGAGCTTGTAAAAGTTTGGCCGACAAGTTTATGTTTTTTACTTATGTATCTTCTTCTTATTATTATTTTTCTTCTTTGAACTACTGTCTGTAATAAAATAAATATATAATTTTGTGTTACCACTTCTGTCTTGTCATTTGTTCTTTTTCAGCTGCGGGTAGATTTATACTGTGTCTCTCTTCATCATTTTGGCGCTTTTTTAAATTATTTTATAATCTAACACTACGAAGCCTACGACTTTATCTCCGGAATAACTGAGTTAGTCGTCGCTCTCTTTTAATTACGAGACAAACCACGTAACATGATTGTGATAGTAAAAACGAAACAAAAATCTTACATTGCGTTTATGAGTTATTTCAAAAAGTTCCATTTTTCGAATGAGACACTCACTATAAGCTATTCTTAATTGATAGGAAATTTAATTCTGAACAAAAATTGTCCTATGACCTTTTATTCTCAAGTCGAAAATGACTATTGATCTTTTAAATTTATCATGGCGATTGCGTTAGTTAGTGCCTTGTCATAATATAATTAATAAGAGAAATATCTATGATGTGAAACGGTTTCGCATCACCCTCTTGCTCTAGGCATCTTTGAGCTCTCTTGTAAATGCTTCTAGTGTCTTCATCTGTATTATTGACAGCGTGGACGATATTTTCTTAAAGATCCTCAAGATTATAATATCGTCTCAAAAGGAATAATCCATAGACGTTAGATATAGTGATTACGGAAACATACGGATAGGGCCGTTAGTTGATAAATATTTATCATTAAAAAAGTTTTGTGATAAGATTTGTTGTCTAATTATTAAATTTAGATCATTTGGTATGATTTCCGCAATGCCTTGCGATTGTTCGTTTTGAACTTTTCAGTTAAATGGGGGTTGTTACTGTAGACTCTACTCTTTACCCGGTCTTCTTGGTCCTTTTGTGTATCTCCGATTTATTACTCTCTCAGCAGTTTTGTTTTGACAATGAAGTCTAGAAGCTTATTCTTTGTGCGTTGCGTTTGGCACGCTTTGCATTTACACAGCAGATGCTGTGATGAGTTTTGTCGTCCTCCAAGCATCCGCGGCATAAAGGCCTACATTGCAGTCCTATTTTATGCATGTGTTTGTTAAGGCCACAGTGCTCTTTTATTATTCCTGTGAGTATTTTTAACTTTTGTCGACTGATGCTTGATAGTGCATTTTGAGTCTATTATTGTGACTCTGTAAGAAAAAGTTTTGTGTGCATCTTATTTATGCATGCTATAATCAGTTTGGATTTTATTATAGATCTTAGTGCCGGCAGTGCTGCTTGACTATCAGACATGATTGTAATCGGACCATTACCGTTTGATTTTGAGTCGATAATATTCTTGACACACCAACTTCAGCTTGAAAAGCTGACGCAGATTTACCCAATTGCTTCCCATGGTGCCTGCCTAAATATATTTCTGCACCGGTACCATTGCTATTTTTGGCTACATCTGTGTACCAGATAGTTTAACCGCGCTCGGGTAAATGTTTTTTGTCCAATCGTCTCGTGATGGTATTATTACTTTAATTTTTTTTAAGATGTTATAATCTTTTGAGAAGTCGGATCTCATAGCTAAGATTATTTCTTTATGCAGCACGTTGTATATGCCCGGTTTGTTTTTCCCGGTAATTGACGTGTGCTCATTAATCAGTAGCCTCTATGCTGCTTATTTTGCTTCCATCATTACAACGAGGTGTAATAGTGGAAGAGAAAATAGTGCTTCTATGGCAACTGTGGGCGTGGTTCTCATCGCTTCTGCCCACACGTCATTCTTTGTACTTTGTCTAGCTTGGAAGCTGTGCTTTTTAGGTTGATTCTTTCACCCCATACAAGCGCACCGTATGTGATGATGGGTCTTGTCACCGCCGAATATAACAATTTGGTCATTGTGGGTTTTAATCACCATGTGTGCCCGACCATCCGTTTGATTTTTCTAGATGAGCGTTGAAAGTCAGTCTGGTATCAAGCGTGAATCCCAGATATTTGACTTATTTTGTTATCATCGAGAGCTTGACTCCGTACATCTTAGGTAGTTTTATGTAATCCATTTTCCTTTGTTTGGTAAACGGAACGATTGCCGTTTTAGTTGGGTTCCCTGATAGTTCATCTTTTTTTGACGGTGTTTAGTGCCATCTGCATTATGTTTAACTTTATTTGTTGCCTTTGGCTTACAAATTCGTTCGTGCTATACTACATTTACAACCTAGATTCTATATTTACATTTACATTCTATTTACTTTTTTTTTTTTTTTGAAATACATTTTCTTATCCTTTTTCTCCCCTTAACTTTTTCCTCCTGCTCCATACTTCTTCCATCCATTCCGCTCCTTTTCCGTTTTCATCTAAGATTTCTTCTATTTTCATCACCTCTTCTCTTAGTTCCCTGCATTTCTGTCTCATGTGGTTAAGGTCTTCCGTTTCTTCTCCACATAGCCTGCACATCTTTTCTGGTTCTTCTTTCCAATATTTGTTCCCTAACTCCTCGTTGCCACATCTGAACCTTGCTACCATTTTTTTCTTTTTGTTGCTTTTATTCTCTCTATCTTTTAAATATTCCGGCACTCCTTCACCCTTGATATCTTTATAATTCCTATTATATCTGCCCTCTTTTATCTTTGTCCATCTTTCTTGTTTTTCGATGTCTCTATCTCTCCTTATTATTTCTTCCCGTCCCCTACTCCCTGTTCTCTTAATCCCTCCACTTCTTTTCTCGCGTACCCGTTTCTTCTGTAATACTCTTCTCTGCCCTCCTGTCCGTACTTCACTCTTCCTCCCTTTATCTCTTTCCAACATTTTTGTAGTATTTTGCAATCTGTTCTTTCCCTCAGTTCTTCCTCGTATTTTATTGCTCTTTTTCCTGCCTCTACCCTTATTTTTTTTATCTGTACCTCCTCTCTCACAATATACCCCGGTGTATCCCTGTCCAATCCTAAAACTCATCTCCAGTATTTTTCCTGTAGCTCCTCTACCTCCCTCCACTCCTTCAGCCCCATATTTTCGCTCCATACATTACCACCCCCTTTAATAATTTTTCAAACAACAACTTTCTTTTTTTTATATCCATCTCGAATACTCTTTCCCCCACACCCCAGACTTGTCCTATTAACCTGTTTCCTTTCTTCACCCTTTCCTTTATGTGTTCTCCCTCTTTATTATCCTGTTTCATCGTGTAGCCCAGGTATGTAAATTCCTTCACTTGTTGCACTTTCTCATCACTCCATATCCACTCCTCTCTTTTTCTTTTCCTCCCTCCTTTTCTAAATATCATTATCTTTGTTTTCTCCGTGTTTACTTCCATTTCTTTTTTTTTCATGTATTTTTCTAGCGTTTTCATCATTTCTTTCATTTCCTTTTCCTCCTTAGCCACCAACACTATGTCATTCGGATACGCCAACGACCATACCTTAGCTTTTCCTACCACTATCCCTCCTGTCTGTTGTCCTCTCATTGTCTCTTCCAGATTCCCCGTATATACTGAGAACAGGCTTGGGCTCAGTGGACATCCCTGTCTCAACCCTCTCTTTGTGATGAATTTCTCGCTCTTCCCCATTCACTTTAACCCTGCTCCTCGTTTCTTCGTAGATTTCCTCTATTCTTTGTATTAATCTTTCATTGATTTTTTTTTCTTTTCATATATTCCCACAGCTTTTCCCTATTCACTTTGTCAAAAGCAGCTTTTAGATCTACGAATAGTGCCACCATTTTCCCTCTTTTTTTTCTAGTTCTTTATTTGCTAAGTGTTTCAGTATATATATGTTGTTTATCGCCCTTCTTCCTTTTCTGAATCCCGCTTGTCCGTCTGGTACCAAACTTCTTTCCTCTATTTCCTTCCCCTTTCCATATTTTGTTTAGTATTTCCGTCATCTTTTTTGCTACACTTTCTTCCCCGTATATCCACTCTTCTCCTTGTATCCCATCTTCTCCTGCCGCCTTTCCTTTTTTTATATTTTTTATCGCCTCTATTACTTCTTCTTCACTTATTCTATCCCTATCTCCTTCTTCCTGTCTTACTACCGCGTCTTTTCTTTTTTCTTTTTTCTGCTTTTGTTCTTCCCCTCCCAACAGGTTCCGAAAATATATCTCCCATTCTTTAATTTGTATTCCCTTTGTCGTTATGTTTTTTTTTCTCTGTTTCTTTAGGTCCTTCCATACATCTTCTTCCGTTTTTATTCCTTTAATCTGCTCCTCATGTTTCTTTGTTTTCTTCCTTCTTTCTGTCGCGTGTTTTTTTGTATGTTTTTACTGCTTCTTTGTATTCTTCTTTTTCTTTCCTCCCTTTTTTCCACTGTCTTAATGCTCTTCTTGCATTTTTCTTTGCTTCCTTGCATTCCTTATCCCACCATTTCTTCCATCCTGTTTTTTCCCTCTTCCACTTTCTAAATCTGACTCTCTCTGTTGCTTTCTCCATCATCTCTCTCATTTCCTCTACACTTTCTTGTAATTCCTTCCCTATCCATACCGTTTTCCCTATTCTCTCTTTATATCTTTTTATACCCTCTTCTGTCCACTTTTTTTTAGTTATGTACTTCTCCTCTTCCTCTCTCTCTTCTCTTTCTCTTCCTTCCAGTCCTGTCAATTCCAGTGGTTGATGGTCTGACTCTACCCTTTCTCCCACCTTAAATGTCTTTACCTTTTCTGCAGCCTCTTCATTTGTCATTACAAAATCTATTATTGATTCTCCCCTTCCTCCTATGTACGTAAATTCCCCCTTTCTATCCTTTTCTCCGTTCCCGTTCATTATTTCCCACCCTTTTTCGTTGCACAATTCCAGCAGTTCTTCTCCCTCTTTATTTATCACTTTGTCCTTTGTTTGTCTCTTTCCCGTCCCTTTTCTGTACTTCTGTACTTCCAGAAATCATGTTCCATGTTTTTTATTCCCGCTACGTTCCAAAACAATACTCTCAGCTCACTCACCTCCCCCTGTGCTTCTTCCTTATTTTCTTTTTTTCTTCCTTCTTTTTCTTTTCCATTTCCATCTCTCATTATTCCTTTTCTTTGCCATTTCGTCAACTTTCTCTTTTTTACCACTCCCCGTTTGCCCTTTAGTTTTTTGCTTTTTGGTTCTCCAATTTCTCTCCCCTTTCTCTGCTCACCCCTATCCTTGTCGTTCCATATGTATCTGTCTCCGTCTATCTCCATTTTTCTGTACCCTACCCATACTCTTTTTCCTTCCGCTCTTTTTTCCACCGCTATGTTCATTATTTCTCTTTGCACTCTTCTTTCCTCCCATGTCAAATCGTGACTTATATATATTCTTGTATTCTTTAATTTCTTCTTCTCCGCCATTACCTTCTGTTTTTCCTTTCATCCTCCGATTTCCGCCACCACCATCTCTTCTTCTTTTTGTTTATTACTGTCACTTTTTTCACCTCTACTTTTACATTTAATTTTTCTTCCAGCATCACTGCTAAATCTTTTTGTGGTTTTTCACTTCTCCACCCCTTTATCACAATATTATTCTTTCTTTTCCATCTTTCCTCGTCTTCCGCTTTTTTTTCCAGTTTTTCTATTCTCTCCACCAGTTTCTCTTTTTCTTTCTCCCACTTCTTTTCTCTTTCTCCCATTTCTTTTTTCATTTCTTTGATTTCTTGTCTTATTCCTTGCATATTTTCTTCCATCTGTTTCATCATTTCTCTCATTAATTCTTTTAACTCCTCCATGTCTTCCTTTCTTCATCCTTCTGTTCTTGAGGTTTTTCCTTCGCTTTCCCCCGATATCTTTTTAATGTCTGGTGATCTTATTGTTTTCTTTCCTCTTTCAAATATTTGTTGCCTTTCTTTTTCCTCTAAGTCTTTCTCTTTTATTCATCCCTTTCTCCCTTTTTTTATTTCTTATTTATTTATTTATTTTTTTATTTAATTATTTATTAAATTTTTTTTTATTAATTTTTTTTTAATTTATTGTTATTATTTATTTTTTTTTTATTTTTTAATTCCTCCTTACCTTCTTTTCTTATTTTTCGTGTTTTAAAACGTCACCCTTGTAGCTAATTCGCTTTAATTTCGTTTTAAATGTAATAATTTCTATTAATGTAGGAGGTTATCTTTTGTCTCTGACCTTTTCGATTACCCTGCTTATTCACCTTAATTACACTTGTTCGTCAGTTTTATAATTTTCCACCACGGTTTCTATTCTTCCGTTAATTTATTTATTATTTTACACCCTTCCTTTTTTACCCACCCTTTTTCTCTCCTGCTTCCCTCTTACTACCACTACTAACACCAGCCCCTTCACTCACTATCTTCTCCAACTTCTACACTTGTATTTCTCTTTTACGTTTGTAAATGTAAATACGACCTTCTACGTCGAATGTTACCGCACGAATATCGCCATCTGCATTATGTTTGTTTCAGTTGCTTTAAAGTTCCCATTTGTGGTAATGGTGAGATCGTCAGCGTATCATAAAGCGAATACATCTCAGTCTTCTAGTTCTTGTAGTCGGCCGCCCATGACAAGGCACCGTAATAGAGGTGACAGCGCTCCGTCTTGTAAACATCCGGCAGGCACTTTGGCTCCTATAGTGGTACCGTACAGAGTAGCTGTTACTGTTCGATTCCAGTTTTGCACTAGAGGCGTGATGCCTTTTTTCTCCATTGCAATTGAGGTAAAGGTAGTATTGTTAAATACTTCTTTAATATCTAGAAAAACGGTCAATGCGATATCACTGTAATACATTTTTGCATCTGCTTACTAGTTGGTAACCCTTGGTTTACCCTTTAAGTTATTTCACAAATAAAAATTGCAGTTAGATATATTTAGCGATCTGGGAGACCATAAATCTGTTGAAACGAACGCTTCATAGACATATGACATTGGAAACCGTGAAGTATGCGCCGTTGCGCCATGTTGATGGAAAACGTATATTTTCGATGTTCCTTTAGTAATTGCACTAGTAATGGTTGCAACAATCCCGTTATATACACTTGAAAGTTGACGGTGTTATTAAAGAAAATGGGACCTACAATCCGTTGGCCTAAAACTGCACATCAAACGCTTATTTTCGCGTCATGCAGGGCCACCTCAAAGCGTTCCCTGGGATTGTAGGTTACGTTTAGTTTGATTCTTTTAAAAAATCTTTTTATATGTAGTGTCTAGTTTTTGACTATTTTGGCGTTTTTGGACTTGGTTTAATAACAGTAAAATTAGATAACATGTTAGTAGATTAAACAGATTTTTTGGGCAGAGTTTTTGATTTTGTTTACGTATACTTAATTTTGCTTTATAAGATATCATTAAATTATAGAACTTAAATTGTTTTAATTATTGTTAAATTAATAACTCACCAACAAAATTCTTATATAGTACCTATATAGATCAATGTTTAATCACGAAAAGAATAAAGGCTTTTCCAACATATAATTTTTAAAATCAAATTTAAAAGTCACGGAAAAAGTACTGGTATGATCAATTAACAATTATTTATTGCCATTGATGGTATAATTTTAGCTTAAAGCTAAATATTTGTTACGGTACATCAAATTGCCGACCTATCCAACTGAATCATGCATGAATCGACTATCTGCGAACCAGCACGCAATCGTCGCATTTAGGATATTACACATTTATTGTTAAAAATCTATAATTTACGATTATTTTAATATGTACTATAAAAATATAAAAAAACCATACATAACGATTTTTTCGTCATACATTGTATAGTTTTAAGTACATACGACGCAAAATGTTGTTTACTATCAATTGAGTGTCGTATAAATATTACCCAGTGCATTAAGATTTTTTGAGTTTTACTGTCTATAAACTTCGAAATTTCTTTATAGGAAGACACGTTATACCTGTACATTACTCTTTATTACGTATAAAATATTTTGCCCAACCCATTATACCTGACGTGACTTGTATTACTATTTGCAAAATATTTGCAAAGAAAAAAAATTAATAATTTACTACGTTTTACATATAATGAACGTTTTTCATAAATCAATTATAATCGCTGTTTTCATCTTACACGTATCTAATTATAGAGGACTGCCTATAAAACTTTTATTTAAAAGTATTCTTTTTATATTAACTTTTTTCTAATCAATGTCTTTATATGTTTAAACGTGACGCCTACTTTAGTAATTATTGTAAGGTTGAAAATCTCATAGACTTTGAATGCTATCAAATAAAATGTTGATTTTGAGAAGAACTTTTTTGGACGCTTATCAAAAAAATTGTTTTTTGAAATAGTTGTTTATTAAATTTTAAAAATTAACGTGAGTCGTGTCAATTTTTGTTGGTTTTGCCCGCTTGAAGGTATACGACTAAAACTATAGTAGTAGAAGTAGTAGGAGAATAACTAACGAGGATAATTTTTCAACATATGATAACTTGATACAGAAGAATTATATATAAAACGGAATAGAGGTGCTATGTTCACATTGATGCAAACCTGCAATCCTAAATTTAAATCTAAATTATAAAATGTGGCTCTTAGCAATTTCCTGATTCACCAAAATCAATGTTTCAATGGTTGTGACATTTAATAGTTGTTTTAACTCACTGAATTCAGAAAACTAAAAAAAGCACATGAAAAGCTTATGAAAAAATTGTGTTTCACTTTATTTACACATAGCATGTATAATCTGTCGAGTATGCCAGTAGAATAAATAAAAAAAAACGTTTATTGGTAATCCTTTAATTTAAACCAAACTCAAATACACGCGTTACAAATCGCTTCTATATACAGAGTACTTCCTAGGTATCTACCAAGTAATGATTGTTATTTCAACACTCCCCCTCAATCACGACAAATACATTTCTACCTTTCGCCTTCTGATTAGAGTCTCATTGATAGAATTTTTGTTGAAGAAGCTCAAAGAATCAAAAAGGTAGTTACAAGTAATCATCTTAAGAAATTTAACAAATTAGTATCTCCAAAAAGTGTCGTCGATGCAGAAGCAAAACCCGAGACTGTGATTAATTTAACTTTCATGCTCATTGTCCTTTACAGAAACAGCTATTTTGTCCAAAGGTTTTAACTTTATATTTGCTCCAAAACAACTTCCTATTGAAGAAACTGTATCAGTTGTAGAAACTTCTATACAAGCAATTCCCCAGCTTCTTGCAAAAAAAATCTGCTTTGAAACTACAAAAATTACTCGTTAGTCAAGAATTCCCCAAAGTAACATTCCAAAATAGAAATTTTTTGCATTAAATTCTCTTAAACAAAATAAATCTATAGTCATTCTTAAAGCTGAATAAGGGAACGCCACTATTACTATGAATTGATGAGATTATGACAACAAAATCTACGATCATTTCTCAGACGGGTCGTATCAAGTAATTTCCAAAGATCCTTGTTCATCTATTTAAAAAATACTTTCCAAACTTATGAAAGAGTCGTGCATAATGAAGCCGATAAAAATTTTTAATACCTTTTCAAACTCCTCGATTGTACGGATTACTTTAAGATTCATAAGTCTAATATTTCTCTTCGACCTATTGTGAGCGCTATAAAATCTCCTACTTATAAAACCTCTAAGTATGCTACAATATTATTAAACCCTTTAGCAAGGAAGACTGAGTAATTTCTACTCACTCAATTCTGGGGATTTTGTTTAGAAGTTGCATAATGTTCGTTTCCAATCGATTGATATTCGGGTTAGTTTTGATGTCGAGTCTTTGTTTACTAAGGTACTGGTACCTGATTTAATTAATATTCTCAGATTTTTATTCAGCGAGAACAATATTTCAAGCGACATAGTACTTTAATTATCGAAAAAAATTTGACGTCTACATATTTTATGGGTTCTCCGCTTACACCGGTTGTTGCTAATATATTTATAGAAGATTTTTAGAAAAAAAACTTTATCCCCATTTTATTTAAAACCAAAGTGCTGATACAGATACGTAGATGACACCTTTGTTATTTGTCACCATGGTCTTTCTACGCTCAACGAGTTTCTATGTTATTCAAACTCAATTTTACTATGGAATTAGAAAAGAACTCCTTTTTACTATTTTTGGACGTTTTAGTCAATCTAATGAAGACGGTTTAGTTTATTGAAAACATACCTATACAGATAGATATTTCAATGGATTGTTTCACCATCACACTTTTTAGAAATTATGAGTATTAAATTCTTTAGTGTATAGAGTGTTTCCTTAAGTCAACCCCAAAATCTACAAAAATAATTATATTATCTAACCAAGGTGATAGTCGCAAGCAATAAATTACAATAGAAAAAGTATTAAACAATCTATTACAATGTTTACGTCTGCAAAAGCAAGAGTAACAGCCGGGTCTAGGTCTCATCCGGTGTTGGTATTTATGCTATGTCAAAGGGACCACGGATTGTATAGGAAAAATGTTTTCTAAAGCAGACTGTCCTGAATCAGAGGAACTGGAAAGTTTGGGCTCAATGTAAAAAATGAAAGTGGCAAAAAAAACTGATCGAATTCTGCCAGAGTACATCTATGGTCATCATCCAAGAAAATTGCTCATTTAAACCTCACCAAACGGAGAATACAAGAATCAGATTGAATATTGTCTAATTTCATCAAGATGGAAATTTAGTATTGAGAACATTACAGGAAAACTAGGCGCAAACCAACTGCTTGTAGTTAATCTGAGGATTCATCTGAAAAACTTGAAGAGATTCAACAGAAACACAACTAGCATATCAATAGTAAGAAGAAATAGAAATAATTTGAAACCATCATACAGTAAAAGCTCATAGGTAAAGATACCATCACTAGCTGGACCAACCTTCAACAAACGTTCCGGAATACTAAGAATAAGGTTATAAAAAAAAAACCAAAGAAGAACTGCTGGTTTTTCAGTAGAACCATTGAGCTTATCGAGCAGCATTGAAAACTAAAAGTCAAGGGCCTTCACTGCACACCTTAGTACAACCAACTGTCAGCTCAGATAAAAAGAGAAATTCGACCAAACAAGATCCAGCTAACTATTGCAGAAACGTGTGAAAGGATTGAAGTTCATGCAGATAAGAACCAGTTACGTGAGTTTTTGTACCCACCACTGTACTGAAGAGCTACCAGAAAATGAATGAGTATGTATATTTAGGTTCTCTTGTACAAGCAAATGGCGGATTATTCAGGGAGATTAAGCGCCGCATGATACTTGGGAGAGCTGCAGTTAGTAGGCTAATACCAATTTAGTAAGATAATCACATCTCCAGAAACAACAAGTTGTGGCCACTGTTCTCAGAATGGATGATAAAAGACTGCCAAAAAAACTTTAAACAGCTGAATGCACGGCAAAAGCCCAGTGCAGAGACTACGAAAACAATGGGAAGATGAAATAAAAGAAGATGCACGAGATCTATTGGGAGTCCTAGTCTGAAAGAGGAGAGGAGGTGATAAACAGGCGTGGATACAAAACTAGACGAAGAAGAAGACAAACAATAGGAGCAAGACGAAGCAGGAAGTGGAGGAGTTTAGATATTTAGATTCACTTGTACAAGCAAATAGCAGATCGTCCAGAAAAATTAAATATCGCATTTTACTTCGGAGAACAGCAGCTAGCAGGCTAATACCAATTTGGATAATTTACCACATCTCCAGAAAAAATAAGTTGCCGCTTATTCCAGGCTCTGAAGATGTCCAATGCGACCTGTGACAAAAATTCAGCTTGTGTGATAACGGCAACACAGGAGTTATCCAGAATGAAAAATTGTATTACGAATGCAATCTGTGGTAATAGAAATTCTATCGTCATGTAATACATTTTTAAGCCATATTCCTTCTCTTGCTGCAGATATACTCAAATCAGGTCTTGTACCTGTCATTAAGTACATTAAGTACTCTCTATTGGAGTTCTTACTTCTTTACATTTAGTCATATTAAACTTTTCAACCAGTTTAACTATGAGATTTTACTGATTGGGATAAAATTCATCATTCAAACAAATTCAAGAAAGTTCTTCACAAGTTCTAAATTTTGCATTTCGAAATGTTTGCTAAGTTGTAATTTGAACGCATTTATGTCATCTACATTTTTACCATCAATAAGTTTACTTTGTTTCATAAATTTATCAAAGACGGTGGTTGTTTTAGACCATACAAAGATTTATTTAATTTTAGCACTTACGTGTCTCATAGTACATCGAGTTTTAAGGAATTATTCTTTGTACCCTTACCGTGTTCAACGAATTCAAAAGTTAACCGACGTTGATTTTGAACCGCGATTTGAGTTTTGTTAGCGGTTGCAGCAACAAGAAGCTTTTGACCCTGAGTTTAGTCTCAAAATATTGCTTTCAGATTTGCAGAACAATATGGTTTATGCAGGATAGAACTACTCCTTAAGTAAGTCGCCCCGTTTGAGATTTTTTAAATGTAATTTTTACGGGTCATTGGATTGGAAGAAACGGCACTAGACGAGCCCGTAGGCCAGATATTAACGCGTTATCCGATAACATTATTTTGCATTTATTTTTATTTTTGGTGTCAGCAAATCACTGAGAAGAAATTTGCACTTTTTAGAACAGTTTATATTTATTCGTGGTGTCAACAATCTCAGGAGACTACAGGTCCGTAATTTACGATTTCTTTTGCTAAAAATTGTGATTTTTTAAATGTTTCGATGGAACTTTTATTTTGACATTTATTGTTTGCATTTATGCTCTAATTTCAACTGCTCATATAACGTTAATCAGATACACCCTGTACATCTTCGTCTATCTTACCATGGAGAAAGGCTGACTTTACATCTAGTTGCATTATTTTATAATTATTAGCACTTGATATTGCGAGCAACGTTTGAACAGTTGTCAATTTTGTCATCTTTCATTACATAATCATTCAAGTGTTCTGGTTTTTTTAATAATTTTCGAACTTATTTTTAGAGTTACCGTTTCTTGCTTTCCTTCAAATGGTACGTTCTCCTTAGGTTTTCTGCTTTTGCCTTTCTAGTTCTTTGAATCAAGATCGTGCTCACTACTATACATGTCTACATTAACTGTTACAATGTTATTCAAATCTGTTTTCTTAATATGATTATGCAATGTTTCTATATTCTCTCTTTCATCAAAAATAACATTTCGAGCTGTAAATATTTTTTAGGCTGTATTCTAGAACATGGAACCGCCATGTGTATATCGAACTAAAATGAATTTAGTCAAATTTACTTCCACCTTTTGCTTTGGGTATGTGGGCATAGGTTAAACTACCGAAAATTTTTATTTTATTTAAGTTTGATCTTCTTTTATAAAACATTTCTGCTGGCGTTATATTCGTATTCAAGGATTTTGATTGACTTCTGTTTACCAAGTAAACTGCTTCTTCCCACATTTTTTTTATAATATTGATTCCAGAATCATCGCTCTTGCTTTTTCCACCTAGGTTTGGTTCATCCGTTCTATCACTCCGTTGAGTTCAGGAGTGTATGGAGTAGTATACTTGAATGCCCTTAGCTCTGCAAAATTCCTTAAACTCTTTTGAGGCGTATTCCCCACCGTTATCACAGCATATTGATGATAAAGTAGTTTCAAAATGTGAAGTTACTAATGCAACATAATCTATAAAACATTGAAGAGCTTTAGTTTTGTTTGTTAGTAAATATACCATAGTGAAATGTGTGTAATCACCTATGAATGAGAGAACATATCGTTTGCCATAATAGGTTACTGGTGTTATTGGTCCAAAAATATGACTGTATTTATTCCAATGGTCTTTTTGTATCCCGTTTTCTATGTTTTTGAAAAGACAATTTAGACATGTTGCTTTCTACATCACAAATTCTTTAAAAATTAATATAATCTACACTTCCATTTTTTGGTTTTTCCAAATGTAAGCCATCAACCATCCTATGTAATTTCACCATACTGTTATAATTTAAACGTTTTGTCTTTTATGACATAATTACTTGGTTTATGACAATTGACAGTATTTTGAGCAAATTTTTGTACTGTTTTGAATTCTATTTCAAGCAAATTCTTAACTTGACCATACGCTACTATACATTATTACTTTCTATAACTGCTTTATCGAGATCAAAAGATACCTTTAAACCAGCATTAACAAGTGTTTGTACAAAAAATAAATTGTTTCTAAGAGCTTTTATATATAAGACATCTTTTATCAACATAGAGAACAAACATTATGATATCATAGTGTTTGTTCTCCATGTTTAATTGTAATTGTCATTGATTTATACTTATTTATTGATTTTAATTATTGACTGTGTAGCAGTTCCTTTCTTGTTCATGTTTTTGTTGATTACTATAAAGCAGTGTTTATGTTTTTAAAACTGTTCAAATTTTCTATTGACTTGTAGAAGGGCTCATGTAGTGCACGAAACGTCGCCAGAATGGAAAAACTTAGTAGTTTTTATGCCCTTCCTTGAATGAAAAATTTAAATGTATTAATTAGAAGTTAAATAAGTTGGTTTGGTTTGCTTGCTTCATGTATTTGCAATCTTTTCTCATGTGTCCAGGTTTCCTGAAATTGTGGCATTTAATGACTGATGGATAACCCTTTGTGCGTTCAAGGTTTAAATGGTAACCTTGATGACGACCTACTTGCTGCTGTCTATGAAACCGACGATTTGGTTCACTCCAAAAAACGGCAGATTTATCAGTTTGGTTCTGTTATTAATTTTCTTCATTTTATGGTTCAATAGTTTTCTCTTAACAAATTGTAACGTAAGTTTGTTATACTGTAATGTTCCTAGAGCTGTAACTATTGTGTCGTATGATTTTGGTAAAGTTATTTCATTGACAATAATTTTCTTCGCAAGCAATTGTGATGCTTTTCAAAAATCAAACTCAATGCAATCCACATTTGATAAGCAGTTTCCTTATCTTTCACATTCTGCAATTGTGAATTTGTGATGCATTGTATTATTAAAGACTTACATTTTTTGCCTTTCTGTAGGAACGTCATACTTGGATTTTTGTGTTTCTTTTCAATACGACATTTGACATCATATTGATCTATTATTTCCGTCCGAAATTTCCAGTGATCGCATTCTTTTCCATTACACTGCGTGGTTGTCCACCTATGAGGTTAAGATGTATATCAAATTATATTTGAAGCAATATTTCTCTAGTAATATATTGGACTTATCATTTAATGGTAGCCTGGACCCTGAACTCGTCCAGTATTCCAGTAGAATCAATAAAAAAACTGTTTTAATCGTAATCCTTTAATTTACACGAAACTCAAATACTTCTATATACAGAGTACTTCATAAGTATCTACCAAGTAATGAATGTTATTTTAACATAATCAAAATGGTTACTTAACATGTTCATATTAAAAAAATAGAAGAGGCTCTTGACAAAGACCAAACAAATTACTTTTTCTTTGTGTTTATTTGTTCATGGTAGAGTGATATTAAAACACAATTAATTTTTGAATCACACAATTTTTTGTTATCTAGAATAATATTATACTTTACTTGTCACTTATGACCTTTTTAGTATTTAAATCTTGACTTTTAATTTAAGAATAATGGCGATCTCTTAAATAGCTGTGCTTGATTAGACCGTTTTTGAAGAAGCCTAAATTTTCTCTCTCACAGTGTTTATATTTAGGTGTTCATCTGCTTTTTTGGACATCCAGCAGGCTTTTGACAGTGTCCGACACGAGGGTCTTCTCTGTAAGACAAGGACAAGTCTTCCGCACAGCTATTACAGTTAATTAAAATTTTATTTCACAGATAGAATCTTTCAAGGAAAATAATCTGAAGCAGCTTTCAAATTGTACGAAATAAAGGCAGGTTTGTCTCAACGTGACGACACAGCAATAATGATAACTAATTCTGATTTAGCCACAGAACTCCAAAAAAGACTCGATACTATCATTAGTGGTTAATAAATTGAAGATTAGAACGAACACAACAAAGTGAGTGCAAATCATTTTCACACTTCGGTGGGAGAACTGTTCTCCTGTCCACCTTAACTATTTAAGACGCCAAGACAGTGTAATGTATCTCGGCTTACACCGGGATCGACATATGACATGCAACTAGCACATTAAAAATAAATTGTCAAAAGATCGTAATATTGCAAATAACGCAGAACGCAATATGAAGAACAATAGGGCACGTTTTGTGGTTTATTATCAATTCCGAAATACACGTTTCTAGGTTATCGTTTTTTACTATGACTCTTTACGAATATAACATAATGTTTAATGTTGAACTTAAACACTTTGCTTGCCTCTTTAACAGAAAACAAATATTTGAATTAATTTATTAAAACAACAATAATGTGGATTTTTGGGTTGTAACATTTATTATGATTGCGTTTCTTTTAGAACCGAGTTTTAAAAAGTCATTTTAAATACAGTTTATTTCAAAGTTAAGTAAATAAAATAACGCAAACTTATGATATATTTAAATGCATTTCAATGCAAGAAAATTAATGCAGTGAGTGTATGTAAGTCGTGACTAGAAGCTTGCCCTTACTCATCTGCAGATTCTAGCACTGATAGTGGTTGTTATGTCGTTGCCCTGCTACAGAATTTCATGACTCATATGATAATGAGATAAAATGGAAGTATTCTTAATTTTTATTTTAACGTAATTTAATACATAATGTTTTTCTTGCCCGCATTAATTTCAACGCATATTGAAGCAGCGTCCCAGCGTTTTAACATCGACGTCATCCACTAAGTGTTTCATAAATTACTAGACGTTTTTGCAAACTATGCTGGTTATGGTATTGAATTATGTTGCCATTACTGTTATTAGAATGCGTAAAGTTAAAATTGGAATGCATCCAGGAAAAAAGAAATTGAACCGTCCATTACTTGGCAATAACTTACCTTTCAGGCATAATTACGGACGTTAATTACTACATTATACCTAATAGCTTCCAAAGTCATTTGGCGTCGAATTCCAATATCTATATATCATGTTCAGTCTATAAAGAAAATAGCATCATATTTAATAAACCACGCAAACGTCGACTAACGGTTTTTAAATAAAAAAATGTAAAAGCAATTACAGTTGCTTAGTTTTCTCAGACGAGCGCAATCACATAATTTGCAAATACGGGCACTTGCTTTTCTGACTACGATCGCACTATACAACACGGTAAATGTCACGAATCGAGCAAGGCGTGATTGTTGGTAGAAAAATGTAACTTGGAAAAAAAATTACCACGAACCATAACTGTAGGTTTCTTGTCAGATTGTTCTCGTAATTAGACATTGTTTTACTTTTAACTAAAATATATAATTACGTTATTCTTGGATTTTAAAACGTGATTATGAGTTAAAATTCGCTACGAACGTGATCGAATTTAACAGAAAAAGTTAACTAACAGTTTTTAGTAATATTGCGATACTGATGCCGTCTTAACAAACCGACAGGTAACAGTTATAATTGATGACGTCAAGCAAAAATGAACGTCACTGTTTATTATTTTTAATTAGCTTGAGTAATAAAACTAGAAAATTAATTAGGTAATGCAAGCTGTAATAAATCCAAATAAAAATACGTATAAGGCATGTCATGAACAATATAATTAATAACATGACACAACTATAACAGTTTCATTAATGCTTTTTATGTTTATAGAACAACCAATATTCAAATTATGTTTGATGAGCTTCTTGCTATGGGAGGCTCTAATGTTTAGTACATTCTAATCAAATCACCTTGTTATAGTATTTAAAAACTTTTATTTGAATTTTTACAAAAATACAAAACATGTTAGCCAATGAAAATAATAAGTGCATATTCTGTGCAAAAGTAAAATAAGAATGTAGCAAAAAATACTTATTTAACTTCTTCTTCTTTTGTAACAAAAGAATAAAACAACTAATATATCTATGTGAAATTAAATATCTAATCTTGTTCTGTTATAAGCAGAAGCTGTAGTTTCTTATTCGACTTTTGTTAATTCGCTTTCGAATTAATTGTAAGAGATGTAAAACTTAGAGGCTCTGTCTTTCGAATTGGGCAATATCATTTTTACTTTCCTATAAGGAAAGTATAGCGAACGATAATTTTACGTTTCAAGGTCTTCTGAATCAAAAAAATGTATTTTTGACAAAAAACTTTGGGTATCTGTGTGTGTGTCTGTGTGTAACGATGTAACCACGATAACTCTCGAACCAAAAGTCCTAGTAACTTAAAATTTGGTATGGAGCTGGATTTTCATATTTTCTCGGTTCTATCAAAAGGTGGGTTTGATAAAGAAACCGAAAGTGGGCGTATCCGCCATTTTTAACAATTTTTCTTATATAATTTTGTACGTATGTAAAGTATTTGAATTATTTTTACAGTTTCTTAAAGAGTTAATTCTTCCTAACAATTTATTCAAATATATTTTTTTTAATATTAACAGTTTATTAGATATTTGATTTATAATTTAAAGTGAAATCCATATATAATCCTAGGTTCGAATTCTGCCTACGAAAAAAATTCCATATCTTGAAGGGAAAGCAAGATACGTTAAATAATAACAATTTTTCTCTATATTCTTTTGACGTGTTTATATACGGATTGCTGCATCTTATTTAAATTATCTTTGGATGTACCCACGATAGATCTCGAACCAAAACTCTTAGTAGCTTGAAATTATTATGTATGAAGCTGGCTTTTTAAATTTCTCTCTGCTTTTACAAAAGATGGGTTTGATAAAGAAACCGGAAGTAGGCATATCCGCCCTTTTTAACAATTTTTCCTATATAATTTTGTACTTATGTAAATTATTCGAATTATTTTTACAGTTTCTTTTAGAGATAATTCTTCCTAACAAATTATAGCATGCTAGGAAATCAATACAAACGTGTACATATCACTTGAAAATGGTTTTATGACAACATAACCTTAAAAAAATATGTAGACATTTCTTGATCATTCCTTATAGGAAAGTCGTGTGGTAACAACACCAGTTTTTTTTACTAAAAAAAAGATTTTCATTTTTCTTTTTTTGTTTCAGGAATTTTATTGTGCAAGTTTTGCCAAATGTTTCAATACTTCTCTTGAATCTCTGTACTAAGTTTTATCAAAGCATAATAAATAAAAATTATTGACATTTAATCATGGTTCGAATGTCTTGTTAGTTGATGATTATTCTCCAATTCTTTATTACATATTGGAAAAACTATTACTCACTAATTACCAAAAAACGTGGGAAAAGTCAACTATTGAAAAGGGATTACTTTTCCCGGTAATTGCCGTACCTAAAATATATTTAAAGTGAGTTGGAAGCACATGTGTAGGCAGAAAATGAAAAGGCTTAATATTTTAATATATAATCGGGATAAACAATGAAACAAAAGAATCGTTTGTATAAAAAAAAATAACATACTCTCAACTATATGACAGTTTTTAAACAAACGTTAGTTAACAGAGAAAAATGTTGAAACAAAATCTTACCTATTATAAAAGAATTAAAATTTGCATTCCATTTGTATAACAGTTTTTTAACAAAATAAGAATTAAACTATTGCCGAACGATATATGACCACGTCGAGTTATTATTGGATCCAGTAAAATTTCAACTACTTGGTCTATCAGGCTTATCAGGAAATACAAAAATATTTTTGTCGTTTGATCTGAGACAGGATACTTCAAATTCTTTGTCATTTTCATATATTTTTAAAGCTGCATACTGTTTTCGACAAGCTTTTACTTGAATTGGGAGTTCAACTATTACAAATGAATCCACCGTTATGTCTGTTGGTAGTGGCTGAGTATCAGTTTTTTCAAAACTCACTTCATCGTCAGAAGTATCATGTAAAGATATTTCTTCTCCATTATCACTATCATTCTCTCTCACTTCATTTAATAGACGCTCACTGTTCTGTAGCCTACTAGCTCCTGGCTGATCTTTAGCAGCGACGGAAGTTTCAATGATTTGTGTTGGATCCAAATCAACTAATCAAACGGATTTTTTAGCTGGAAGGCTTACTTTTTTATTTTTTGTGTTTCAGTAGCATCTTTTCCTTTTCTACAGGCCTGTAGATAACTTAAAAGTGTGCTCCAGATTTCTTCTTCTTTTTCTTGATTTACTGGCACTATTCCACAAGTTCTAAATTCAGAAATATTACCGGTTGCATTTGTCGAAATTTCTTCCAAAAGTTTTCTCAGCAATCTAGGCAACAAAGATTTGTCTAGAGAAGCACTCTTGGGATTGCGTTGCTTGTAATTTGTTAAAATTTTGCGCCACATTCTCTTTACATGGTCAAACAACGCCGTATCTAATAGCTGGCATAAGTGAGTGGCATTCGCTGGTAACAAAACAAATCTTATATTAAGTTTTTCACATGTTTTGATAATATTGGAACTTATACGCGAATTTAAATTATCCCCTTTCACACACTTTGGTTCATATAATTTGGACCACCTTCAATTCAAGTAGTCCACAAATGTTCAGCTTTGTATACAACATAACAGAGTTAAATCTTGCCAACGGCCGAAACGGCAAACATTATGAAGATGCAAATTTTATACGAATTTATGTTTTGTTCCGGATACTTCTACGAAATACCATTTTTTACGCCAAGGGTCGTCCGAAAAGTTTGTCTCATCATAGTTAAGAATATGACTTAGAGGAATTCCGGCTAAAGACTGTTTTAAGCGATCAAAATAAGCAATTATTTTCTCTGCATCCACAGCTGCTCGAGCTCGTTTTATATTCTGACATTTTCTTATGGTGAGTGACTTTGCCAATCTAAATATTTTCGAACTTTTAATACCTTTCAAATTCTAATATATACTATGATCTCAAGTATTATTTAGTTAAATAACTATGTACAATGCTTACCTGATTTAAGAAGCCTTTGTATTTTATGCAGTAAGACGTTTGCAATTCCAAAAACACAGTAAAATATTTCAATGCGTTGTCACTAACTCTAAGACGGTGAGAAGACTACATAACATAATGCGCATGCGTTATTTTAACTATATCTCTAGTTGGTCGTGGGTAAATATTTAAGTATTTCGTAAATTTGAACTACATCTTTAGTACAGCCCAGTACATCATAGGTACAGCACATTCTCAAAATTTCACAGAAATTCCTGTTACATCTTTATAAATTCTCAAGATATAATGATAATTTTTTGTAAGCGTACATCATAAATCTCCATGTGTTTGCTCCTCACTGTTACTCGTGTATTTTAATTAGCTGTATTTTTGTATACGTACCATTAATGATTCCACCCTTAAGATGAATGGATGAGTGAGGTTTAGGTAATATTTGTATAGAACGTATTGAAAAACATTTGCAACAATTCAATAAATAGACAACACTTTTAAACGGCCGTAGTACTTTGTTTAGTAATTAAATAACTTGGGTGCTTTAAATGAACTGTGTACATTTAATTATTCTTGGAAGTAAAAAAATTATTTATTGCATTGATTTGAAATTAAGTTTAATCTTTTATATTTATTACTGAATTTTAATTTGAATACACAAACAAGTTAAAAACTAGTCTTTTCTTAAATTTATATTTTTGGAGAAATTTTAGCTCAAGCAGTGGTCGCATTTCACATTTTGAGATAAAATTTACTACTTGATTGAGTTTTTTTTTGTGGAAGCTAGTTTATTATATTTTTGTTATATAGTAGTTTCTAGTAAGTGACGATCTAATTCACAATGTTTTTTTCAAATGTTTTATTTTTGACTGTTTTTGACTATTTTTGAGTGTACCGTAATAATTAATTATTTTTTTACCAGATTGTTAAATTACATCATTGTCTGATTTTTGTTAAACCTAAGGCAAATATTTATTTGTTTATTGTTTAATTTTTGATGCAATTCATCCATAGCCTTAAACGCCATTGAGATGATTGCTTTTGCTGTTTTATCTTTTTTTAATTCGCAATGGAAATGGATATAATCGTTCTGAATCCTTTTATCTCTGATTTCTTTTAATTCTACGATACATCATTTTAGTTTTAGGTATTTCTTTTGCTTAGTTTGTCATAGTTTTGGCTTACCAATTTGTTTTGAATATCCGATGGTTCTTGGAGGTATGTCTTTGTATAGTAGATTTCTTATTTTATTTATATGCAAAAACACATCTAGCAAGTGAAACCATTGCTGTTGTAAACATTTATATTGAGACAAACGGTACTACGATTTCGTTTATTTGCTTTTTTAATTTTTTTTTTAATTTAATATTTTATTTTCTAGGCGTTGTCTATTGTTCCTTAAATTTTATTTTCAATTTTATTTATGGTTTGTCACATCATGTGTTTTTTTAAGATTGTTTAACTTTTATGTTCTAACATCATTAAATAAATATTGTTTTATATTGCTGCAACATTTTTTTTTCGTTTTTTTTACATTTTATTTCAGTTGTCAATTCTTTGTAGAACCGCTTAGTTTATATTTTTCTTTTGTGGGTCATTTTGAAGTAAATTGCCACTTTTGAGCAGGAACTCTAGATCACAAAAATTGTCATCAAAATAAAAAAGGTTTCCAAATTTCAAGATAAACTTTCTTGGTTCTCTGTAATCATGTTATCAAAAGAAGGATTTGGGTGTGTAACAAAAGTATTTCATGACGTAAAGGTTTAAACTCGATCATTTTGAAGTAAAAATAAAAAGTTTTTATTATTTTATAACATTTATCTAGTATACTTGATTACGAATTTTTCTATTGCATTTTTAATATTTTTTTTACTTCTAGAACACACTTTTGTGCCACGAATTAAAAAGTACAGTTTATCATACTGGATATATCCGGTGTGGTCGGTTTTACACAAGCCAAACTTTGATTGCGTCTTGAAATCTTGCTGGCCTCCGTTTGATTAAAATAGTTTCCAAATATTCAGTAGAGAAAAACTAATCTCGATTAATACTAAAATGATTTTAAATTATTTCAATAGATTCTTTCATTTTTTGTTGTTAATAATTACACACATTAGCAAAAGCTTCAGTATCTTCAAACAAAATTTTATGATTTTTTTTAAAGATGTGTTTCTCTACCGTCGATTTAGAATACTGTTTAAGACGATTATGTCTATGATACGAATTCCTACACTTCTACTTGTTTCTCCAATATATGTACGACCACACGAACAAAGAATGCTATAAACGCCGTCGGACTGAAAAGGAATACCGTCTTTCACCGGATTTAAGAATTGGCTCAATTCAGGAATGGTACAGAAACGAGTGGTAATGTTATGTTTTCACGAAATGTAGCTTTAAGGTAAGGTAGTTATGCGTTAGATAACAGTTGAGATTTAGATTCCGCTGTTTTTCCTGGTTTGGTAGAAGTAAATTCTGAAATAAATTGTGTAATACTTTTTCTACTGTAGTTGTTTGCAACTAAATTTTGGTGTTAACTTAAAGTAACAGCTATGTGCACTAAAGAATTCACTACGTACAGTTTTTGAGAACGGCGATAGTGAGACAATTGTATTGAAGTTGAAAACTAGAATGAAATACACTGGTTACATTTATCCAAGGCTGAAAGAGAACAAATGACAACAACAAAGCCAGATGGTACTTTAATACATTCAGTTTATCGAAAACAAACACATACGGATTAATATATAAACGCAAATTCTCATCATCATCCATGTTTTGAAACTATTCTCACATTACACAACCGTGCGATGACAATTTGCCATCAAGATAAATTACCAGAAGAATTAGATTACCTTAAGAAAGTTTTTATAAGAAATGGTTTTAATAAAGAACAAATTACAAAGTATCTTCAACCAAAAACTAGACCTACTGCACCAAATGATTTAACAATAAACATCAATTTCGTTGTTCTACCTTTTGTTGTCAATATAAGTGATAAACTTGGAAGAATACTGAAGAAACATGATATTAAAGTTGCTTAGAATACTACCACAAAAATTAAACATTTGTTGAACCTAGTAAAAGATAAAATTCTACATAACACCTATGGAGTGTATCAAGTTCCATGCGCTTGTGACAAGGTATATATTGTAGAAACTGGTAGAACTATTGAAATTAGACTAAAAGAACACAAATGACATCTTCGTTTACTTCAACCTTCCAAATCTGCCATTGCCGAACATGCGCTAAACACTTTACATGACATAAACTTCGAAAAAATTATAACGATTGCTAAAACCAAAACCTGGCGTTCAAGAAAGATCAGAGAAGCGATTGAAATTATTAAAGTACCTAACAACTTTAACAGAGACAATAGTTATGAGTTATCTGACACCTGGTTACCTGTTATTTCTTGATCTTTACTTTATCCACCAAACACACTATAAGCTACGTCTAGAGTTTTTAATGGTGGTTTTTCTTTAGACCTTCGAGCAAATGCTGTAGCTAAAAGAACTTACAACATTTATCAAGTTTTCCGAACGTTTGTTTTTTCTACTTACCTTAGTTTTATAATTGTCATTTTATTAATTGTCATCTGAGTTTTTAATAAATATATTACACCATTTACTCAAAAACTATTTTATTCATTTTAAAGGTATTTAAAAACCTTTTTAGTTTTATTGAAACTGAAAAAAAATGTATTTTGTATATTTTCAGTTACAGTAGGTACATCATTAATTATCTTTTTGAGATTTTGTTTAATTGTTGACCTTATTTCTTAAGATCTCAGGGATAATATCCAGACACACATTTAGACGAATTAATAAACTTATCCTGGTTACGGTTTGCAATTGCATTTTTACGCTTTAAATTAGTTATAATCATGCAGCCTGAACTTTGACTTAATCAAAGTTCGTCACTTGCATCAAAGTTTTAGTACATCATTTTACAATTGATAGACCTAATTTTTGTATCAGCTTATGGAAGTTACTTAATTACTCAAACCACGTTCATATAAACATTAAAATAATTAACAAAATCAATTTGATCGATAACTAACTTGTACACGAAAAAACTTATTTGGCCATGAGGCATAAATACCGCTTGTATTTTTTAATAAAGTTATCAAATACATTATAAAACCTACACAAAAATGCAAAGTGGGTGAAAAAGATGATTATCGAAATATTAACGAAAATAAATATCTTGAGGCGTCTGTTCAAATTGGCTGTAATAGAAGATAATGAACAAAGTTGTATCTTGATTTGCTTAATTTAAATAGAAACTGTATGCACGAACGACCGATATTAATTATAGGACGCTGCGTGCGTGCATCATCAACTATATTATTTAACAAGAAAATTTTTGAATTCTGAAATTTGCATAGCATGCAATCCTTATAACGACATTCTAACCTATCAGTGCATCCAGTAACAATACGAAAAGTAGGCAACAGTATAATAAACTGAACGTAAACACAGGATACAGGTGGTATGTAATTGTTTTAAAAACGTTTTTAAATGATTGCATTACCATTTTTTTTCAGTGGGTGCTCGTAAAATTATGTTTTGGTTGAAAGAAATTGTGTTTTAATATTCATAGCCTATAACTCTTTTGTTTAGTGCTGCTAGTGACGTAGGAGTGAGTAGTGTATACCACCCTTTAAGTAAAATAAATTTCTATGTTTATATTCAATGCTTCTTTTTGATAATTCATTTTATAACATTTGCATTATTTATAAATAATATTTTAAATTCACATAGGCGTATTGTACAAAGGTTTTACAATTTTAGCTTATATTTAAGTATAGGTATCGACACACATAAAACAGTGTTTAAGTTTTATGTTTGGTACCTATAATTAAAACAATTTTCGAAACGAATTAATAATGCACTCAGCTAAAACAAAATATATAACATTTAATTTAATAATAAATAGAATTAAAAGTATTGGGTAAATATGGTAAATATTGTACCTTACAATATTTACCTTTTTCAGGTGGGACACCGTTGTTTTGAAGATTGATAAAAATGTGTAGCATTTTTTTCAGACTTCAAATTTATTATTTGAAGACGAAATTAAACATATTGATTGTATTTTTGCTATCAAATTTGATTTCATAATTATTAGGTTGGCGAGTATGAAATTTATACTGATTTAAATTGCCAATTTTGACAGTTGCTTTATATACCTTGGTATTATATTTTGACATTTTGTTTTTTATGAGACTTCTACATATTTCTTTTTCTTAAATAAATTATTTTAAACAATAGTTTAAAATATTTTTCTTTAAAAACTACAAAGTAGAAAATTTGCACACGAATACAATTTTCTTTTAAAATTTTTAAAACAAATATTTTTTTTATTAATTCTACATGTGACGACTTTATATTTAAAAAAAAACAATATCAATAGTAGTAAAAGAATAAATGTTTATTGGGATACATTGGTATTCCGAATAATACAAAGGTATAGAGACACTTGTAACCATTTCCGACAACCTGAGCAAAGAAGACATCGTGTCACAACCAGTGTTCAGGATCGCTTTTTCTAGACTTTCTGCTCTAAGGCAATCATTCGTTACAAGCAGATATTTGCAATCTCAACTACAGGAAGTTTATGTTACTCGAATGAGCATAGGAACAGTTCGTAAACGTCTAAAATAACCCACATGTAAAAAACTATAAAGTTGTTGGTTAGATAGTAAATATTACAACCGCGAATTTCAAAAAATGTATTTGAATTATACGCGACTACGCAAGTGCAAAAATTTATTTATATAATTGCAGAAACCATCATTAGAAATCTAGTAGACAGCTGTTTCGTGCTGTTTACACTCTTCGGCACCGGAATACTCTAATGCAGTTTCCATAACTATACAGGATGTAACTGATATAAAGCATAATAATCTCCTAATAGGGAGTAGCTACGATGATTTCGAACACATTTCGAAACGTACCAAACCAAATTGACTTAAGAACTTAATGCATCGAAAACCATCAAATTTGATGTCGCGTACAAATCGTAGTCGTAAACATAACGGAAATTGATTGCAATCCTAACCGTAAAACGCATCGAAAAATTGAAAAAAATGCACGTAATCATCCAAAAACAAAGTTTCGTATGCAGAAAAACGAAATCGTTCGTGCAAAAAATAAACGTCGTACGTACTACAAAAATTTTACGTAGGAAATACTAAAACCTAAATTCCAAAGATTACACAATGTCATGGAAAAAAAGAAAAACTTACTCCTACAAATTACGGGCTTTTTTTTCTTACAAAAACGCATTTAAGTTCACAACAAATGTACAAAAATCATTGTCTATACGACCAATGCATTATCAAACACAAATTTGATTTCAACATGTGACCATGTTGCCACAGCAAGACACAAAACGTCCCCTAGCACTGAAGTGCAACCAAAAGATGACCTAAACAAATAGCTACAATGCACTACAATTGCTTTTTCATTGCTTCATTAAGTTGCGCAGAATGATTTGCATACACGGTGAAAAAAAATGTATTTAATCGAAAAAATGTGCACATTACAGTTTTTACAAAAACCTTAATATATTTTACTAAAAAAGGTTTTTTGGCACTTGTGGTGCAGTCTTTGGAGTCATCTTTCTAGAAGGCTCCGTTGGTGCTCTTGAATAATATGAATTTTGATCTTGTCTAAAAATGCAAATTGTTTTCCATTATGACAATTTTGTAGACAATCGAGTAAATAGATCGTGCTTATGTTGAGCCTGTAATGTACGGTCTCGCATTGTGATAGTAAAACATATTCGTCATCTATGACCCTTCGAATTGTCAACTTGTTTACAGTACTTTACTATATTGATATTTTATTATTCAATAGCAGCTCATTATAGACTACGCCCTTAAAATTTCACTGAATACTCAACATCACTTTCTTTGGATGATGGCGAATCTTTGAGAATGTCAACTACGCGTTAACATGTATGCATCACAATACGTAAGCGTTAAGTAAAATGGTTTGAAATACACATTGTTACGTAACCGTAACTTAGTGCAGTCGGCAGCTCAGAACACTTCGGCGAGAGGATCCCAGGTCCAAAATCTGTCGAATACTAGAAGGAAACAATTTGCATAACACAGTTTGTAACAACGAATCTATTTATTTCAAACAAGAGATAGGAGTTAAAACGAGGTAGAATGATCTCAAATAAATATCAATTAGGGATTTATCAATAAATATCACAATTAATAACAATGATGCAGGCCCCTTGGATCAGGAAACACTTCGTATACATAAACAAATTTGTTGACTTAACTTTTACATTTAAAAAAAAGAGAGAATTTACGTTGGTGAATACAGCACAAATGTCTATTATTTTGCGTTTAAGCGCACCGTTTAATTTATTACATAAAAAAAGTTGTATACTTAATTGTGACAACAAACGTAATGTGTAGGTACCGTCCTGCGTGCAAACGACAGACAAAAGAAATTTTATATAAGAAACGTGATACTCCCAATTTATTGTCTCAGAGTATGCTATTAGCTAATGGCACATCCCACAAAACTTCCATAAAATTGCTGAAAAGTAAATTATTTCATACGTATAGCGTTTTCACAAATAAAGCGCTCAGTTTCATACGATCTGTTAAGAAAAACTAAGTGCGTCATGTTTCCCTACGTTAGTATAGATATTTCAGTAAGTGTGCCTTCCAATTTTGTTCGTAATCGCAGCAATTTAAACGATAGTTTCGATATCTGCATTTAACGTAGGTCTGCAGAATTCGCATTCGTAACAATTCTCAATACTCCATGCGTGTTGTATTAATTGTTTATAGGAATTTTCCAAAGTTAAAAGAACACGTGCAGCTGGCCAAAGTTGCTAATGATAAAAGTCCTCATAACATCCACATTTTAAACCGCCATTTAGTATTCAAAATCAGCGTGGATGATTCAAGATATTAAAAAATGTGGAAACTTGCGGGCTTGAGCATTTGTAAACCTTTTAGTTGGAAGCACCAATCAAAAGCAAGCAAAATACTGGCAACTTTGGTTACCGATTTGATATGGTCTAATTTCAGAACTGTTTTGAATTTTATGCTTTAGCTTAGTGTAATTATGTGATCGCAACATTATTTGTAATTATATAATTAATTTAGGTACTAATACGCACCATTTGACGCCTACGTTGATGAATTAATGATTACATTAGTTAGTGGCGGCGACTTTTGATTGTGTTCAGTAAAATTTTATTTATCTTTATCATCTCAGCAACTATCAGTTGTTACTTGTTTTTTTGTTTACTTGTATTTGACTGAAAAGTAAGCAAACTTTGACGTTTATTTGTGCCAGAGTAAAAATACTTACAAACTTCTGATTTTGATCATTATATTCGTCAAGAATTTAGCAATAAGTGATATTTTTTTGAAAATTTAAAAACAAAATGGTGGTTTAGAATGGCGGTTTGCATGGACTGCTATTGACACAAAATTGATCCACAACTTCGAGTCTTCGCCCTCTGGTGGTGAACCGAAATCAAAAATATTTTTTGGTATTAAAGTTTATGAAATTCCTTATGACTTATACCTAACTTAATGAAGTTGGACTAAAATTAACAAAAATATGGACACTAGAACATAAAAGTTAATTTTTTACCTCTTTTTTTAACTTTAAACTCACTTAAAAAATATTGATGAACACTTTTTTTTCTTCATTTTAGGTATAAGTCATACAAAAAAATATATCTTTTAAGGCATACTTTGCAGAATGTAAATCAAATGATTTGTTCAAGCCCTATGCTCGAAGTTGTAGTAAAAAATGTAGTTTCGAGAAAAACGCGTTTAAAGTTGTGGTAAAGTTTAGCTTAGGATTATATTCTCGTTTGCATGACAAGTCTTCGTTGCTATACGTTTTCGGGGTTGCTGAATAAAAATCTTAAATCAATTTAGCAAAATTCAAAATGGCGGACCCAATATGGCCAACCAAATAATTTTTGTTCACTATAATTTAAAACAGATTTTCAACTTATTGGTCTTTTTTAGCCGTAAATTGAATTCTTTCGAAATGTTTTTTTTTTCCAACCCTGAGAAAGTGCTAGTCTCGTTTTTGGCATTTTATTGAAATGAGAAAATATGACGGCGAAAAATGTTAGCAACGCAGGTTCTCCTCGGTTTTACTTTGTTTAATTGTAATAAAAATGTGCACGCTCGATTAAGAAAATAACCATATAAAACATGAGAAAAAAAAAAGGTTTTATTGATATCTATTATTTACATCAGTCTCGTAAACTATAAAATTAGTTTTTTTAAAGAATAAAATATATTGTTTTCCAAATGTTATTCTTAGACAAATTCATAAACAGGGGTCTAATAAAGGCGGTTATTTCTATTATATTTATTTTATCTGGGCATAGTTTACGACACCCCTTATTGAGAGTTATATGACATTTATTACGTTTTTATACAAGTAATAATTGGTTCAGTTGTTGTAAAACAAAGAATAACTATTTAAATCAATAAATTAAAAAATTTTAAAAATCTATTGTTTATCGTTATCGTAAATTTCTTTTACTATTACCAAATCATATTCGTTCATTTATATTTTAATAAACTGCACGTTTTAAATAAATACGCTGCCTTCAATTTTGTCCGCGCGGTGAACTGACTTGAGCGTCATTCAGCGCGCGTGCAGTAGGTGCGTTCAAGACGCTTTAGTTACATAAATATGTTTCGGATCGAAAACTCCTTTCACACAAACATTCTAGACATATGTAGCTTACATATTATGAAAAAAAAAGAAATCGATTTTTTCAAAAAAATCCAAGTAAACCTCCCCTTAATGGAAGTAGGATTATTTTAAAGTTCTTTAAGCATAAATAACATCAATCAGCATGTGATGATGTAATTTGAAACGTACAGCATGGAATTTAATTTGATGTTACAAAACCTAACAATTTCGTTTTTTTGATGAATCTCATTATTTGATTAGAAAATCTTCTATTTTGTTAAAGAATGTATTTGTTTTTGCGTGAAAACGTTCCTTAACCAAAACTATGATTGTGTCAATTGCTTCATAAAATAGCTTTTGGTAGTATTCTTTAGAGAGATACGAGCTTTCAATTTAAGACTATCCAAAAATTTACTTAAAAAACGGTTTCGAGTTTTTTGAAAACTCTTCGTAATTATTTTAATATCGGAATTTACTTAGTTTACGATTAATGTCTTTGGCAATTCTTTGTCTAGGTCTTGTACTTGCTCAAAAAAAGAAATCACAATTTTCAAATAGAAATAATACTCAAAAGTCTTTATCTTATGAACTAAAGCTTTCGCGATAATAGTGTTATCAATTTCCAAGCTCACAAAATATTGTAACGCTAAATACTTGCCGGCATACGCTAAATTCACCGAAATAGCTGGCTAAATATCGTAAACGGTATTTGTGTGTGAGGTTATGTGCAAACCTTTGATTTGTAAACATAATTTATAATGACGTCGACACTGTATGTTGTGAAAGAACATTTAGAATACCTGTTAAAATTTGAAACGTTTTTCAGGTTATGTATGTAACATGAGTTAAAATTATAATGACGCACTCTATAAATATGTAGATGTAAACGCATGCGCACCACATACAAAAAAATATAAATGGTTGACTACGCTAGTTGTGTTATTTAAATTTACTAAGGTAAAGCAGTAAACAATGCAACTGTCTGTTTAGCATTATCGGGATACGTACATATGTGGAAGACTCTACATTTTCAACCAACCGCTAATTGTCAATAGCATATAAGTCACTTGATTTTAGCGTTAACGTAAGTTTATCGTAGTATTTTCGGAAACTGATTTTTTTAAAGCGACTTTTATTGGATGCTTTTTTACATTTCAAAAAACTTAATGTATTTTGTAATTCTGAAATTTTATGCTTTCTGAGCGCTGTCAATGTACGAACTTATGAATTAAACCTTTTATCTACCAATGCTTTCCGTGTTTGGACAGCTTAGACAGTAGATGGCAAAAGCAGTTTGTGCAAAAGGTTTTGCAAAACATACACAATTACAATTTTAATGTTTATTTTCAATTTCTTTTTATTGCAAGACAACTTAAAAATATTTATTAATTTCTACGTTTCGTTGAAATTTCTGATTTTGGGTTTGCTTTATTTTCATTCTTCCACTAATAACTCTGCTTCTGCAGAAGCATTTTTGGAACTGGAGCATGGATTTACCAGCTCGGACATCTTTATAATAATTATCGCATTTGCACTAAATAACGTATGACGATATTTAACGGTATACGTTTTTCAATGGTTTACGTTCTTTAAGTTTTGGAAGTAACCGGTAATCACTGTCGCGCAAATCTGGCGACTATGGCGGGTGCTAAACTAATTCGAAGCTCGCCTGAGTTATTGCAGCTATTGCAATGGCGGAACTGTAACTGGGTGCATTATCCTGAAGCAAAAGAACACCTTTGCGCAACTTCTCCCGAAGTTTTTCTTTTATCGCGTCACGTAATTTTTGATTTTATTTCCAGTGACGACTTTAACCTTCTGTCAAAAGATCCAAATCCTTCTGTTCTTTTTATATTTAAATCATCATTGAAAAAATATAGTACTACTCTTAGTTCACTTAGTAAACCTAAAAAAAAATATTTTCAAATTATGAATCCTTCTACTCCTTTATGAACTACTTAAATTACACAAACCTGGTATCCCTATAAGACCAGTTGTTTCTTTTCCTAATTTGCCTGTTCGTAGCTTGCACCTTGGTTAAATAGTATGATACGAACACATACAAATTTTAATAATAAATATGCGATTACTAATTCTTGTGACCTTGTACAAAAAATTATTAACATACCTTTTCCTTCATCATCAATTTTAGTTTCTTTTGATGTAGTTAGAACCTCCAGATGAATGTACTAATCTCATACGTAATCTTCTTTTTTCTAACAACTCTCTATATACATTTAAAATTTTAGATCTTTGTTCATTATTAAATTTAGTTTTTAAACAAAATTATTTTAAATTTGACGATAAATATTATTCACAAGTATCAGGCTTAGCGATGGGATCAAATGAAATTTTTATGAACAATTTAGAAAATACAATTTTTTCAAACTTCTATATTTAACAAAATTTCTTTTTGGTATAGATACGTTGATGATTGCTTAGTTCTATTTAATGGTACCATTGACGAATTAAATGATTTTATTAATTCTATCCATCCAAAAATAAAATTTACTTTAGATATTGAATCAAACAACTCTTTGTCTTATTTAGATTGAAAAATTTCACGGTTTAATAATATATTTAATTTTGATATTTTTCGCAAACCTTCTCATACAAATTGCGTAATTCCTTTTAATTTTTCTCATAAAACTGTTGCTTTTCGTTCGTACTTTCATAGACTATTTTCTATACCTTTGTCTCCTAATTTTGCTAAGAAACACAAAATTATAAATCAAATTGGTTTAAATAATGGTTCTCAATTAATTAATAGTATTTTTCACAGAGTTCCTATAAAACATTGATTCAAAAATTTGATCAATTTGTCTACTAATAATGAAATGGTTTTTAGATCTCTTCCATACTTTGGTCACTGTTTTCAATTTTTGCAAAAACTTTTTGAAAACATAATATTAACATCTCATTTTCGAAACATAACACATTTAAATTATTTTTAGTTAATAATAAAGCTCAAATACCAATTTTACATAAATCTGGAGTGTATACACTTACTTGTTCTTTTTGCAATTCTTCATATATTGGTCAAACAGGTAGAAAACTCAAAACTAGACTAAACGAACATTTATATTTAATAAATAGATATTTAAATACAAATATTTATAAGACTAACTCTTATTCTTTTTGTCCTTTTCATTTTTCTATTCTTTTGATATTTTTTATTTTTCTATTTTCTTTATTTAATAATTTTTTAAATATAGTAGACTGTATAAAATTGTCAAACACGTTTAATTGACATATTAATTTATAATTTGTTAACAATTTCATTTGGTTAGTATTCTTTGTTTTTTAGTTTGAGTAATGAATTACTTTACCAATAGTACCTAATATAATAGTGGCTCTATTTTGTAGGTAATCTACTAAAATTACGCCTTTAGCATCCCAAAATGCGGATGACCTTCCCTGCTGAGCTTGCATCTTGAATTTTTGCGGCGGTTGTTACTAATTTTACAAAAAAAATTTCTGTCTTGTCTATACTGTGTTAAAAGACTACTGCATATGTATTTTCGAGTATGCTTGTGTGCATCTGTTAACATTTGCGGCACCCATCTTGCAGACATTTTTTTCATGTTTAGTTCGGGAGTAAGTATATTAAGTACTACGTGGTATGAGAGACAACTATATTTAACTATTTGTCTAATAGTCACACGTGTATGATACTGCAGATTCCTCTAATGTACCTACCAAATCCTTATGAATTTGCGTTGCGGTCATCTCTTTTAAACGCAGCTATTTAATCACCGCTTGTTGCTCGACACCATTTTGATTATGAGATGTGACTCTCTCGAATTCGGGCTTTTACTGTAGGCACGTTTTAACAGACTTATAAGTTTCTAGCGTAAGTCTATACATAATTGGTTACAACGTGACGTGATGATAAATAAGTGTTTTCGATATCCCCAATTAACGTAGGTTGAGTATAGATCTAGCACCATTTTCAATACTTTTGTAAATTGTAGCATAGGAAATTTTTAGTATGCAAGAACATGTGTCAATATTCCAGCATTAATAGAACACGTGTGGGTAGCCAAAGTTGCTAATGATAAAATAGAAAATCAAATTCCGCCGTAAAATGACAATGCATTCTTACCCCGATGCGTTCCTTAAAGCAAACGCATCTTCAACCGACATTTACAAAACCAAGGTGGATGATTTAACATATTTAATAATGGAAAAACTCACGGGCTTTACATAAACACATGCGTCTGACTTTCGTTCTACACAGAATCGAAGTGGTCGATTGATAATGTAACCACAGATGTTGCAAGGACATAGGACGTTCTGTATCTAATAATACGTTCCGAGGTAAAATTCATACAGTACGAAAATCACGTCGAGATATTTTTAACATAACATTACTGCTTAATTTTGCCAATCAAACGTGTATCGCTGTTAACAGTTTCAGCTGCATCAAAATGGTATTTTTATTATTTATGTTATTTTTAATTAGTGTTTCTATGCATAATTTTTAAGAACATTGCGCCAAATCTGCATGTGTTGAAGCTGTTTTAATTATGCAATTTATTTTAATTTCAAAATTAACAAAGTTATGAATAACTGTAGGTAGCAGTAAAACACTTTTTTTGTCGCATCATTTAAAATTAGATATATTTTTTTCAATTTGGTTTTTTTGTTTTTATTTTTTTTTATTCCGTTGCTTTATATTAGTTTTCATTTTAGTATTCGGCAAAGAACAAAGATTTTATTGAAGAGTAATGTTAGTGGTTAATGTTAATTACCGCTCATTTTATGTTGTGGTTTGTGCGGTAACAGTTCAGCTACAACTGTAATCATATCTAGAAGTATTTTGCACGTTAAATTTTTTTTTCTCTATTGTTATACGTCTTTTTAGTATTTATATTGGTTGTCAACGTAAAATAGTTTTTATTAAAATGGTTACTACTAAAATAAAAATAAATGTTATTTTGGAAACATATTGCTTACAATTGTTTCATTTGAATTATTAGTATTAAAAAAAACTAATTAAAGATGATTAATTGGCATTTTTTGTTACAGATTAAAGAACCCCATTAAATCATGTTTGTGAGGTCTAAAAACGATTGATTAAGGGTAAGTTTTTTAGATTACGTATAATTCCCACGTTAACTTACCGCTAAAGGGTGTTTTTAGTAGCACATAAATATTATTATTTATCGTCGTTTTTCTATGTCTAAAATATTGATAACATAAAAGACAAGGGCACGCATTGCTTTTATGGGGTTTCTGATAAGCAATAGACGTTTTTATAGATTATCCGATAGTATCTTCCTGTCGAAAGAAGAGTTTGGTTTAAAGTAGAACATATCACCGAAGCAATGATTAATACTTCAATCTTCTTTGCGAAATCGTGGTGCGTTACAAATGTTTTAGGTACGTCCATGGCGCATTATTTGGATCAGCCTTAATATATAGTATAAAATTTTTTTGGACGTGTTATTTTTATCTTTTTACCTTCAGGTTGTGTTAGTTATAAACATTATTGTGGTTAATATAAAAAAGCTCAAACAAATGAAATAAATTTCGCGTCAGCGAAATTTCTTATACGTTATCGTTTTAAAACGGAAATATTAAAATTGTTTAAGGAACCGTTTGCATTCACGTATTAAACGAAACTGGCTTCTAACTTTTTTTACGAATGGGACAACTTAGCTAGTTATGCACAAATTTATTGCAGTAGAGACCACTATCTAGACTTTATAGATACATAAATTAAAGCAACTTTTATTCATCAGAACATAGCTGTTTTAATATTCTCCTGCATAGATAATTGCAATATTAATAGCCAGCGTTATTAAATTGTATAATTAATGTCAGCGTATTCCTTTGTTTATAACTCGATTCCTAAATGGAAATGAATGCATCTTGCAATTACGTGTAACATTTAAATTGCACAATGCACTTAAATGATGCATTTTGTACTTTAACACAGGAAAAATACTAAAGCGAAAATAAGCACTTTTACACAGTTCAAATTTCTACGCGTTTATTAAAAATTTGTAATGTTGAAAACACGTACTCATTTTATGAATCTAATTAAATCATAAACATGTACGTTTATATATAACTGTCAGGCGCTTATGTAATTATTTCTAATAATGCTTTATAATGTCTTAACGGTAATTTTCTTAAAATGTGTAATAAATTATTAAACAAATTTACTTTCTTGCGTGTTGTTGAAAATGTAATACCATAAATTTTATCATCTGCTTACTTTCAGTTCCGCATGAAAATGTTCATTTGCTATTAATGTTATTTAAATGAAATATAAGGAAAGCGATTTGTTTAAAAACTGTTCGTACGCCCAATCGTGCACAATCCTGAATTAAAAATACATGCATCATTTTTAATATAAATTGTTGTAATTCATAATTTCATGTTACAAGGTTAGGTGCTATTTATTACCAATCGTTTTTTATGTTATTTATTTCAAAAACTGTAAACTTGTGTTTCAATATTTCAATGTTCGTTTTGCTGTTACTAATAATTTTTGTATTTTTTACAAATTTATTATATTTAAAAAATGACTTAGGTAGTTACTGTTCAGTTGTACATTTTGTTTAGTTTTGAATTTCATAAAAGATTCTTTTCTTTTAATTTTTTTATTATGTTTTATTTATTTGACTATATAAAGAAAGGTTTTAAGTTTTTATTTTGTCCAATGACTTATAGGATTTTGGTTTTTAATATTTGTAGTTGAGGTTCTTGTGTTTAAATCGTTGGTGGATTAGCACTGAAAAAAGTTTTACATTGTTTTGATTTGTCATAGTTTTTCTAAATTAGTGTAAACAAAATCTGGTTTGAATAAGCTTTTACGTTCGAGTGACGGATATGTTTTTTTTTCATTTTTGTTTTTCTGCTAAGTAAAAACTATTTTTTAAATCTGTCTGTTTGTCTAGTCATTTTTTGAATCAGTAAATGAAGTGGGTGAAGATTAACGACAGTCTTGATTGCACTAGCAAGCATTGTTCCCATTGCTTCTATAATTCCTAAAGTACCTGTTTAGTTTGTAATGTCATTTTATTAGAATTTTATTGTTGCGCCACTGCAAGCAGCAAGGACTTTAACCCACATTCTTCTTATCAACCAGTCTCATGCAACCACTATGATGAGGCGAATGTCGTGTTGATGATTTTTCGTTTTTTATTAATTTTTTTATATTATATCGTTCTATATATGTACTTTAAAAATAAAAACTAGAGTCCAAAATTAACATTTGGTCCTTCGAATCGGATCGTTGCAAGAAATAGTGAATTTTCAAGATTTTGCAAGAATTTCTATTATAATATGCAATTTTGTGCTTTTTTTCGCCAGCAACTTCAAGGGTTGAAACCCACACCGATAGCAGGGTTGGCTTGTTTTTTCTTTACATTTGTTTTGCTTGTTTATTTTGTTAAGCCAGTGCATTTACTCCCGTGCGTTCTACTTATAAATGTACTAATCTGAAGCTTAAAAATTGAATAACGTTTGAAATTTGTTTTGATTGAATGTGTCATTTGCTAAATTCGATAGCACAGCATTGTTTTAATTGAAAATACTATGTTTTAGATTAATTGTGCATTTTGTATTGATTATTTACAATTCTTGTTTTAATAAGTAACGAAATTGGTACCGTTATTTTTGCATTTAATTCTTACCTTGTCGTTGTCGTTCATTTCAAAAGAATTATAATCTATTTAGTATGGAAATTTTAAATCGTGGTCTAGTGGAATCCAAACTTATAGGATTTTATACGTTCTTAAGCAATTTTGAATTAATGCATGCAAGATGAACATGTTTTTGAAATTGAAACGAGATTAGAAGTAGCTAATTTATTATTTAATTTTTAACAAATTCAAATAAAAACTATCGAAGTGACTATTGACTGACCGCAGAATACAAACGTCAAAAATTATTCGAAAACCCATACTTTCCAGCGCTTTCACAAGCAAAAAAATTTATAAATAAATGGGGTCACATCCTCAAAATTACTCCTAACGACAGCTCCTCTAGGAATAGTATCCATCGTTGTAACGACTTGTGTCGTACGGGTCATCATGGTCACCAAAAGGCATTATTTAATCTGCCAAAAATTTGTATACCCAAGTTTTAGGGGGATTAATAGGAATGGCTAAAATTTCGCGAAATATTTACCACCTTAATTCACAGCAAATAAGATCTTGGTGATGTTCAACGTCTTCATTGCTTAAAATCTAGTTTGACCGGAGATGCAGCCCAAGTTATTAAATCTCTACAATTTTCAGCCGACAGTCATCAAGTTGCTTGGCAAACTATTTACGATGAACCCCGTTTGCTCATACACCATCATTTCAAGTCTATCTTAGACATAGATTTATTAACTAAAGCATCCGCTAAGGAAAATTTCTGATTTTTTGTTTAAACACGTGACAGCGCTCAGCCTACTACTTTTCGCTAGTGGAAAACTTTGAGAAACAGGTCAGGCCATTTTTCAAGCGCATATGCCTTTGTTGGATCAACTCAAATAGTTTTGGGGTTTACTTCAAACACAAGTTCTTTTAACTACGGTTTCTGTTCAGATTCTCTATTCTGAAGGAAACCTCTATTGTATTCGAATGTTACTTGATTCAAGCTCTCAATCGAACGTCATTCGTTGGAGCCTATGCAATTAATCAAGGCTTTGCACATCTGATGCAAATATCGTTTTAGGGTTAAGCAAATTGGCTTTTCACATTCGTTCAAAATGTGATGTGACTTTTCGGGCACATCACTCTCACTTTACACTTGGATCTCTCGTGTCTCATTCTCGACGAAATCACTCGAACAACTACAAGCTTTCACGTAAACCGAAATTGTTTTAAGATACCAGATGACATCAGATTATCTGATATTTCATACGACGCTCCAGCTGACATTGATCTTTTGATAGGTTTTCCAATCTTCTCTCCATTGCTATGTAATGGTTAAATATATTTAGGTCCTAATCTCCTTATTGTTCAAAATACGTGTTTTTGTTGGGTTTTAGCTGGACCAATAAACTCAATTATTGTTACTAATTCGTATTATCATCTCAGCACTTTGGATGATCTTTCAAATCAGGTTTCGCGGTTCTGTGAGTTGGAAAATTATCCAAGCGAAAAGGTGTTATCGCAGAAAGAAAATGCTTGTGAGTTTCACTTTGTTCAAAATGTCAAAGATACAATGACGGCAGATTTGTAGTTACAATTCTACTCAAGCAGCAAACAGAGTTGCTCAAGGTAAATTGTTATTTCTGGAACGGTGTTTTTAAGCTACTCCAGAGCTCTATCAACTCTATTCTGATTTAATGCAAGAATATCAGGAGTTACGGCACATGTCAGTTGTCAATCCCACTTCTAACGAAGTATCAATTTACCGTTTTTACTACGGTGTACTCAAGGAAGAGGAAGCGCTACTAGCAAGTTACGTGTTTTTTTAACGTTTCATCAGCAACTACAACAGGGTATTCGCTCAATAGCATTCAAACGGTCAGCCCTACCATGCAGCACGATTCGTTTTATATTTTGGTTTGGTTTCGCAAACAATATTATTATTATTGTCGAAGCCGTTGCTATTTATGGCAGCAAATGCTATTTTATTTCACTCCGTAGCCCTTATTTTGGAGGTTTATGGGAGGCTGGCATAAATACCTTTAAGAAACACATTAAACGAATATTAGAAAATTCCATTTTTACTTATAAGGAGTTTTGTGCTGTGCTTGTTTAAACAGCAGCAATCCTAAACTCCCGTCCCTTATGTTTTCTGACATCCTATCTTAATTATCCAAGCCCTCACGCCTGCACATTATTTGATTGGTAAACCTTTGACAGCGCTCCCGGATCCAGATGTTACTCAGCATCGTTTATCTTTCTTGCAAATGCTTCAGAAACTTTATCAACATATATAGAGAAGATGGAGTCACGAGTATATTATCGGGTTGCAGCAGCGCCCAAAATGGCGATACCACATTTCCGACGTTCAAAGGAACACGATGGTCATCATTAAAGAAAACAACTTTTTCCCTATGTAATGGAAGATTGGAAATTTATAGAATTACATCCAGGCAGCGATGGCGTAAACCCAGTTGCTACCATAAAAACTGCAAATGGTATGGTGCGACGTTCATTCGCTAAAGTTTGCCTTCTTCCTGTAGAGACCATGGAAACTGCGCAAAAGTGTTGTGCAAAGTAGCTTCTAGAATATTTCATTGTTTGTTTATGTTACTAATAAAATTAAAGATTTAGTAGACCTCTGAAATTATTATCGTTTTTTTGAAAGCTGTACTTTTAAGTCCGGGGGCATCTTTAGTTTATAAGGTTATTTTATTAGACTTTTATTGTTGCGTCACTACAGGCAGCAGGGATTTCAACTCGCATTCATTTTATCAGCCTTTCTCATGCAACCACTATGATGAGGAGAATGTCGTGTTGACAATTTTCGTTTTTTATTTATTTTGTTATATTATATCGTTCTATGTAGTTCAGAGATAAAAAACTACAGTCCATAATCAAGAGTACCATAAAAACGTCTTTCGGATTTGAGCCTTGTTAATGTTTTAACTAAAGTAGCCAGAAGTTTTGTCCACTTTTGTTAGAGGCTTCATCAGAACGTAAAAGAACTCAAACAAACAACCGAAATCTAACTAAAATTTTTCTTCTGTGGAATTTAAAATCTGACTTGGTTCACAAGTTGATTACCCAACTGTAATAGCAAAAACTTTCACGGCCGGAATCTATACTAAGTGATAACTATAATTAACTTCTATGGAGTTTAAAATCTGGCTTGATTACCTAACTCTGTTCAATAAGTCAATAGTTGTATAATTGGTAGAGATAGTAGTCCTCAATTGTTAAATTTTGCTCGTCCTTCTAAAACTAAAAGTAGAATTGTGTATAACACTGTATTTTAATCCTAGAACCATAACCATAATTTTTTACGCTTATTACTAACGCACGTAAAATTTAGGTTTGCGTTGGAAATCACAGTTAAGGGCGAATAAATAAAAATATTTAAACTTTGTTTTACTAAAGTATAGGGTATAGGTATTTAATTGTTAAAGCACATGTCAAATATCAAATAGGGGATTAAATAAAAAGAATTCACATATAAAAAGATAAAAATTACAGGTCGTTCAATTTTATAACATATCACTACAACTTGCACAAATTTTCACTTGGTGCTCACCACATAAAGGTTTTTTACAGCCAAAACAAATTGTTGTCATCCGTTTCTTTGATGTAGGACAAATTCCACAATAGGTCCTTCTTCCTAGGTTTGTTCGTTCGCCACAGGGCCCGGGTTTGTCGTTGAGCACTTCAGCAATGGTGGATTTCAGTTTTGTGGGAAGTTGAGGAATTTCCAACCTGTGTCTTTGCCATTGATTTGTTAGTTGCTCTTAATTTTAGATAAAAATTTTGTCTATTGAGGGGGCTTTTCTTTTGATTTATATTATTGTGGTAATATATAACGTATGAATTCAATACAGTTATATTCAACATATTATAAAAATAACATAAAGGTCAACGTTTAGTTTTTCTGTTACAACATCTTTTTTGGCTCATTTGGTCAAATGTGTCAACAGCTCCTTTGCTTTATATTGCATAATAATCTCAGGTTTTTGGGTATTACTATCAATGCTATTTGAAAAATGCATTGTTGACACCAACAGGACAATTTTATCTTCTTTTGGCTTGTATGAAACATGTGTCATCTTTTCGGTGAAGCCAAACATGGAACTACCACAGGGACGCGTTTTGCTGGATTGTATAAATTCTAATGGAATTTCCTTCTTATTTTTCCGTAGAGTTTCAACTACCGTTAATTTGTATGGTGCTTTTAGTAAATCTTCTGCTAACGGAATGCTGGTGAACCAATTGTCCATGGTAACGTTTCTATTGATGTCCCAAATGGGCTTAGTTAAATTTTTTACGTAATATTCCGATAGCAGCTGTTCTGATATGTTCGTTGATTTTTTAAGGTATGGACTTGGATTTATGACATATTTCGTGTCAACGTCACAAAGCATCACAATTTTGATACCATATTTATTAGGTTTATTAAGCATGTACATACGAAATGGACATGTTTCGCGAAAACATCTGCACCTGCAATATAATTTTTTTTGCACACGTCCCAAATATTCGAAATTGGGGCAAAAGTTGTGTGTCGCCGTCTTTCTTCTCTTGTTTGGCCATCGTCAAATCTAATTGAAGTGATTAAAAAATTGTCTTTGCTTATCGTTGCTTTATATCTCAAACCATAATATGATGGATCAAACATAAGGTCTGCAGATAAATGATTATCGTTTAGAGCTGCCGACCAAATTAGTAAACCTAGTAACGCTTTCAATTCTGGTAGTGTAACATCAGCGACTGTAGCTTTTTGCGTTTTATATTTGTTGCGTAACTCCCCTATTTTTTCATTAGTATGTACAAGTATACAATTCACTATATCCTCGTTCATAAACATATCGAAAATTTGAATTGGTTCTGTTGAGTTTATTGCAAAACAGATGGTCCCGCTTTTCCTGTAATTATATTTCTTTGTGGTACCTTTCTTGCTTCATTATAAACAGATTTAGTGTGCCAATTATAATTATTTTTTTCCTGAATAAGTTCTATATCAAAAGGAATTGCGTGATTTTCCAGCACTGCTCTGTTGACTGGATATTTGCTCCTTTTTGACCTTTTGCTTTTTGACGGTCCTGCTTCCATTGAAGTAGAATGAGCGGCAGATTTTGAACATTGCTCTTCAATCTCATCCACATTTTATAGATCTGGTACAAAATCTGGATCACTAACACTGTTGGCTCTGTCTGTTTTCACACAATCTTCAATTTCACTGCCAGAAAATTCACTACTATTTAAAAGTCTATCAAATTGTTGATCAGAATAGCGCTACTATTCTGATCAATTTAGCTTTTTGTGTCATTTTAGATAACACTATTACAAATTGTGCTCAAAACTACTTCTATCACTCGAAAACTTTTCCGTATTACTAACGTACGTAAAATTTACGTACACGCGCTGACAAATTCCAACATAAACTGATAAATATAGAAAACAATTTACCTGGTTAAAGTTATTTTGCATTGTAAAGGGTCAGGAATAGCATTCCTAGGTGCATAAGCGGACCCATTCGACCTGAAGTTATATTGCAATTTTATACTATATATACTATACATTAAATTTACATACGTTAGTGTTCTAGGGTTAAGCAGATCCAAAACGGTGTCGAAACTCACCTTTTTGGGAAAATTATGATAGATTTTTAACATCGCGTATGCCTACAGTGCTGTTAAAAAGTCATGCATCACCCAAATCTATAGTGGTTTTTTGCGTTTAGAAAGAAATAATAAATAATGAAACAATAAGTTATAAATATATTGCACAAAACCCACTTAGCCATAAACAAAATTAACTTTTCTTGTGACTTAAAATACAATAGAAAGCAGAAAATGACCTTGGATTTTCGGCATTATCTATACATTGTGTTAGTCTTTTTTGGCGTTTTGGAAAGTCAGTTATATGTACCTCACCTTCAAAAACAATCCATCTTTTTAATTTGGACATTAGGAGTTTTGACTGTGGTTTTGCTTATTTTAAATCTCAAACCAAATCATTTAGTTTAGCTTGTGAAATCAAATGTAATTCTACTAACCATTCTGGTGCTTGAAAGTCTGGATCATTGTCGATTTTTTGTGATTGCGAATCATTCAGGTTCTTAATACAATTTTCCATTCTGTATAATTCCCGTGTTGTCGTATCGTACAAGCTGAGCGGTGGACGTCTTCAGAACCCCGAGTTTGTTTCGGGTTTTGAAGCTGCCCACTGCGACGTGTGACGAAAGCTCATCTTGTGTGACAACGACAACTTAGAAACTGTCCAGAATGGAAACTTTGTCCGATACGTTAGTGAGACATAAGTAATAAGCAATGGCATGATCTTTCGGTTCTCTGCACATCATTCGTACTGCACAGACTGCTATACGTTTTGAACCTTTCAACCAACTAGTTTATAATGTTACACAAGTCTTACAACATATGTATGTAAGTAGGTTATGCCTTATCATGATCTCTTACTTTGACTCCGAAATAAATTTTGTAAGTTATTTTTCCACACACATAACACAAACTGTTGGCATTATTTATACACTGTCTAAGCATTTAGTTTACTTGTTAACTCACAAAAGACACTACAAAGTAAACTCTAAATATCTATGAAGACGGAAAACGTTGTAAGTTGTTGTTACACTCGCGTAATTCAAAATAGTTTTGAATAAAATTGTGGAATAAAACCACAACGTAAAAGACATTAGCGGCAAAGCAATGTCAATGCAATTGTGCAAATTGTACCAAAGTGAATTAGTGAACGACCGTTTTACCCTTTTCTGGCTCATCAGCAATAGGAAACACATTTAATTGTACGTCCACAATTGTATCAACAAACTTTATAGCTTATATTCACATAAGTTGAATTTAATATTGGCAGAGCCATCTCATAGTATATGTATAATTGTACAAGAACAAAAGAAGATAAGTATGCAGATTACAAACACGTTATTAACGACGTTTCGCGGTACAACATAAAAAATACAGTAACCTCATACGTCGTTAGATACCTACTAATGAATCTTGCAAGTAATAGACAGGAATGAACTTGTCTTAACACGGTATATTTGTCAAAATACATTAAAAATAATTAATTTTCACGTAACAAAATAATGTGTGTTTAACAATGTTATCATATTATCTATTAATAATTGAACATCACGGAAAAGTAAAACTTTTGACGATAACCCTGGATCCTCAAAAAAACAATCATCAAGTTTACAATCTACAAATATTGACGCTGTCTTTTTTTACTAATAGTTCTTCAAAAGTAGGTGAACATACTGCAGAGATTAAGAAATCGGAAACTATTTGGCTGCTACTGGATTCAGTTTCTAATTTGCCGTTGATGTACACGGAAAGACTTTGTCTTTTTGAGAAATTATTGGTTTTTGCTTTAATTTTCTCTATATTTTCTACTCGTTTTCGTTTATTTAATAGGTTTTTATATCCGATTTTTTTAAGACATACGTATTATCGAAATTTATTAACGACGATTAAACTATTTTTACTGTAATTTATGTATATGATTCAGACAAAGACAGAAACACGTGCTTATAAGTAAAGATTTGCGTTACACATAATTGTGTGCGATAGAAAGAGAGGTTAGTATATAAGTAGTACCTTTGTATTATTTATTTGAATCTACCTTACCGGCTTAAGCTTGTAACCTCTGTAACTTGCTTACGAGATTGTTATTCTTTATTTCTGTTGTATTTTGGCAGTTCTTTTTAGAACTTTTGTGCGTTTTAATAAGTATCAAAATGTCTGTTAGTGGTAAAACTGTACGTTTTCAGTCTCAACAATTTGTGTTGAGTTTATTGAACTAATTTGAAAGGGAGAAGGTAAACAATGTACCTTTCATATCATTCTCTTCTGAGCAAGAGGTAAGGCTTAGGTCTTAAATAGTGATTGTAATTAACCATTTATTTCCTACACCGTGTAACTTAACTAATGCTTTGGAGATTTCTGTTTCTACTGTTAAATGAATCAAAGCAAGAAGTACACTTAATCCTGTACTATCGAGTCCTGGTAAAAAAAGACCACGAAATAAAACAAAAACTGAAAATATACCTGATACTTCAAAAAAACGTAACACAACTTCGCCTAAAGTTTCTAAAGGGCTACATAAATTATTTAAAATCACCATTACAACTAGAAGTTGTTTTCGTGGACGAAACTTGGATTTATTGAAAAGGTAATCATGGCAAGATAATAACGTACAAAGTGTAAGAAAACCTGAGGGATATGATGGTAAAAGATTTATTTTCATAGATGCAGCTTCGAAAAAGGGTTTATAAATTATGCTTGATTAGTACTTACTTCTAAATCGCAAAAACAAGATTATCACAGTGAGATGAATACCGAATTACTTAAGGCTTGTTGATCATTTATTGTGTAATTTAAAAAAGCGACATCAGCCTGGAAGAAGAGTGATGTTGCTGCTTGGCTCACAAATCATAATATAAAATATGATTCAACATTATTTAAAGCAGAATTACTTGCCTTAACAAAAAACCTCCAGAAAGAGAAACGATACGAAATACACGAACCAATTCGAAGAAATGATCATGAGATATTGAGGTTACCTCCATATCATTGTGAATTTAACGCAATAGAATTAATATGGGCACATGCTAAAACCTACTATAATAAGCACATAGGAAGAGATGGGTATAAAGATTAAAATGTGGACAGAAGCTTTAAAAAACAGACTGAAAGTGACGTCCTATATAACAAGGTTATTGTCATATGAAACAATATGAACTGCTCAAATATTTCTAAGAATATTTCAATATACAATGTCTCTTACAAAGTACTTGCAAACCAAAGGGTTGGATATACTAAAAACTCATAAAATGATGGAGAATACTTGTGAGACACCAAGCAACATCTCTCGTAACTACAAAGCTATAGAGGCTGCTACTATAGATTTTGGTTTACATATAAACAAGCAAATTTGAAGAATAGAATTACGATTTTGTTCTTGATATTTCTCTAGCCGCACTACGACCAAGAAACAAAAAAATTGATGCCAGAGGAAACTACAACTGACGAGTGCTTAATAGATGCAAATAAAAATTTTAAATTACAATCAAGTCTTTGATATATTGACAAACAACATAAAACGAAGATTTTAAAAATAATGCGTAATTGGTGATGAAATCGCATGGTGTCATCCTAACAACTTTTACCAACTCTCTGCTTTTCTCGATTTAGCATTTGAGTCCATGAACAAACGAGTTATCAAATTATTATTAAACAATTCAAGAGAGTTATCTAAACGAAGAAAGCGAAATCTATTCGGAATTAAATAGTGAAAATCTTGACGAAGAGAAAGGGCAGGATTGTTTTGTATCTACTAGTCTATTGCTATCTAATTTTACAAAAATATAACTTATATTCCGAAGCATATAGTCTTATCTTCATTTGCTACAAGTAATGTTTAACACTACCAATAACACAAGTTTCATGCGGGCGCAGTTTCTCAAAACTGAAACATATCAAAAATAGGTTGAGATCAATGCTTGACGAACACAAATTACAGGCCCTCATGCTGATGAATATGGAGTTTAAATATTGTAGCAATATACATAGATAATAATACAATTATAACAAAACTTGCAAATCACCGTATAATCTACGAAAAGGTTTAGTTTCTTTTTGTTGTTATTTATTGTTACCAAAGCTTCAGACCGGCCTATGTAATTATGCCCGGGCCGATTATCTAGTTTTGTCCGCCGCTGGATTCGCCATACAGAAACCGTTATTAGAAATTGGTATGAACGTGAAAAAGCTTTTGATGTTACAGTGAATGATCTGATTATACAAGTTAATTGTGATTCCGATTCAGATACTGACAGTGAAAGTGATTAATTTGTGTCAAATAAGTTATCGGAAAAAAAATTTTTTAATCGTTAAAACTGCAACGACATGGTTGCATTCAAACATTGTAATTTTATTCCTTTCAATAAAATATAAATATAGTTATGCTTTTTTTTTATTGTAACAGGTCAAAAAAAAAAATTCGTAAAATATTATCGTCTTAAAGTTTTGCAATGGTGTGTTTTGTACATAATTCTAACTCATAACCATAATAATTTTGTTGAAATTAAAACGAAATTTTGTTGATCCAAGATTCAATATTATCAAACGTTTCCAAAAGTACTTTGATAGGTAGACTGACTGTTCACTATACTGTTATTGCATTGTATGAATTTCATTGTTCTTATTGCAACACTTGATTTGATTGTTTTTCATATTAAACCATACGCATGATTGTTATGAAGTAGAGCTCTTCTGTCGTGATTACGAGAGTACGTATATCGATTCGACATGCTTTGAAAAAGTTCGCACGGAGTAGAGCTTTATTGCTAAGTTCCGATTTGGCGACTTGAGCAATGGTTCAGACTGAGTTAGAGTGAAGTATAGTAGATTATAGGTACGGGCATTAGTTTTAGATCATACTTCTAAGTTAAATTGTAAAGTATTAATAAAATTTTGAGTAGCTTCAGCTATAGATAGAAACCTTATCTCAGCACTGACTTTATTTTATTGATAAATTTATCAAAGTCTATTTTCTTTATTGACTAACTATTGCATGAGTGGTTACTCCTTTGTCTTTGTTGGAAATAGAGAAACTGTATGTTTGAAGCCATGCGGTCAATGTAAAATTTTAACTTTTTGATAACGTTTTGTGAGTCCATTTTCCACTTCATTAGAATTGTAAAATGATTTACGTAAGATTTGATTTAAGAAGAATTAAAACTGACAGGATAGATAAAAACAAAGATATTTAAATTAATAAAATCAAATTTAAAAATTTACACACAAATTACTAAATTATTTTAAATCTTAGACCGACTTTTATCTAAATTATTTCGTGGGCTTGATTAAGTGGCCACACAAAACGTTACTATCAAAAACTTTTTATAGAAAAACCAGATGCTTCAACATACTATGTAAGTACATATATTTTTTAAATAATTAAGTATATAATATTATCTTTGCTGTTTGTTTAAATCTACTAAATAAAATGTTTACTTTTTGTCATCGTGTACAAATATTTGTGTTTTCAGACATCTAAGATTTTGCGAGCGATTAAATCGTAATTTTACCTGATTTACATAAGTAATGTTTCGGTATATTGTACTGCAGAGTACTCATTTCGAGAAACGTGTTTGCGATTCAGATGTTTAGTGTTTTTTAACCTATATTAACTTTTCTGTTAAGGAATTAATACAATGTTAGCATTAGTGACAAACCTCCGCAGGTAATTGTTTATATTACTACGCTTTTGTTGTGCCAGATTGAGCATGAAGTGGTATAATAACACTCATTACAAGAATTACTTGATCACGTTTTATTATTTTAATGCGGTGCATCGTTGACTATTATGACTATAATTTTAAGGTAAATATTCTATCGCAAACATAAACTAATTGAGTACTCATTATAAAGATAGAAGATTAAATTGGTATTTTAAAAGCAATTTATATCTTTGCAATCATATACATATACAACATATTTCGATTATTAAACCATAGGGTGTTACCAGTTGTTCAAATACTTTTTTCCAATCGATGTATGAAGCTTCGAACATGAATAAAGCGGTCGTTCCGGTTAATATTTTTATTATTTACTACGTGCCAGTGTTAGGTGCATTATCCGCATCACCATGCCCTTGCGGATACTGCATCTATTAGATGTATGCAGTTATTCCCACACCTTCACGTTTTCTTAGTATCGACCGACTAGTAAAATGACATCCACTATTATTCACAATTGTATTCTCTTTGTTACTGTCAATGTATTTGTAAGTTGAATTTGTACAACATTACGTGATCAAAAACCGAACGTGGTTTCTACAGTGTCATTTTACGCTGTAACTGATTTTTTTCAAATCTGAAACAAGAAGAATGCGTGTTTTGTCATAGAATCGTTATCAGGTCTCACTGTGAGAGGCTTCGTGTCAGTTAAGCGGTTAATTATACCAACGATTATAACAACAGTTTAAATCTCTGTCTACTCCCAAAAAAGGCAGAGCTCATAATTTGTTGACCTTATTGTTGTATTTCTGATTGGACTCTTCTATAAAATATTATTGGCGTCACCATTTGATTAACATGTATATTTATGTTACAGGATTTCTATTTGCATTCTATTAAAAAAATTTGAATTAATACGCAAACGAAGTATGAGATATTGCATAATATTAAATATTTATTTGAAATCTAAAAGAAATCATTAAATCAAGAATTGTATCTAACCCACGCGATGTGCGATATTTGTTAATACGCATTATAGAATTTACAATATAAAAGTGGAACTGAGAGAATACCAGTAGAATTTCTGAAAGTTCAACGAAGGGACATGTCAATAATAAATGGAAATTTCACATTTAACCCACATAATCAAAATAATACTCTTTGTTAATCACAATAAACAGAACCATTCATAAGGATGACTCAGTAAGTTATCAATTCATATCCTGTTGTAAATCGTAAATTACCTACATTTTTTTGTTCCGTTTTATTAGCGATTGGCATATCGACATTAATAACAATTAAAATACTTTGAGTACGGTCTGTTCACCGATCTATTTACATTTGAAAAGGATAATTTAGAAACGTGGATCGAGTTTTTTTACAGATTAGATCTGTTTGTACAGCTCTATTGAGGACAAATTGTGTTGTTGTCAGAGCATCGATAACAGTAAGTTAAAATCACAATGGGCGATACAATTGAATGAATATTCTAGAGCATTTTAAAACGACCTAGCATTAGCATTTGTAGATGAAGTTAGATAAAAAGAAAATTTACATAATCGCTTAGAAAAAAATTGTTTATTGAAAACGAAATCCGCCATCACATCTTTATAATACCGGTAAGCACGACAATAACAATTTATTGGAATATATTCCAGACTGATACATGTTATTGTTCAGAGCTACCATCTGCAAAATCGCGAACATAACCTGAGCTTTAAGAAGTCACGCTAAACCGCCTCGCACCTAAAGAATGTTCTGTGTTTATTGTAATTCAAAAGATATTTATCTGATACTATTTTATATTTGCACATCTTATATACATTCGCGTTAATGTCTTATGCTACTGCTTTTTCGTAGGCGATTGTTGTAAATTCAGTATTGGTCATATTTTTCGTTTTTCGCGCGTACCGTTAAGCGACTTAAAATTAAGGATTCTCATAAGTTACTTTGATATCGTATTGCGTAGAAGTACACAATGCTAAAGAATGAACAATATTTGTATATATTTTAATAAAGGCTGTGAAATTTTATTACCTATCAATGCTAACAATATATAATTCTTCATTTAATTGTATAGCACAAAAACCGAAGAAAATGCTAACTTTAATGTTTAATGCTTCCATAGATTATAATGTATGTTTAAAGCGCTTAGGTTTTAAAAATAGAATTTGTTAATTAATAGCTCAATTTACGAGAATTTTAAAGAGTGTCGAGTATAATAATAGTAATAATTTTGGACTAATTTTTGAAACGAAACAAGATTATTAATTTCAAAACCAAATAAAAGCTTTAATACAATTTTCCTTCTGAATAATTCCCGTGCTGTCGTTATTACACAAGCTGAGCTTTCGTCATACGTCACAGTGGACACCTTCAGAGCCCGATAACGACAACATGTGAATTATGCAGAATGGAAAATTGTATTAATAACGCAACCCGTGGAAACCTGAATTCTACAAATAATAGTAGTTTACGTAACAAGAGTCGAAATTAAGAAATAGCAAAACAAACGTTAATGCGACGCGAGGCCACACGGCCGAGCGTTGCATATGAGTGAGTTATGCTATAATTCTTTCGACGAGAGTAATGTACATAATTTTTTGTGTTGCTTTTTATAAAATTACATTCTTTTTTGAAACAATTTTAAAAAATCAACAGAAATATAATGTTGGTACTACATTAATTACTAAATCTGTCAAATTTGACATTAACTTTAACATCGTTTTTCTTCAATTTTAACTGAATTTCAAGATTTTTAAAATGATTTTTCTACCTGTCGCATACTCGTTCTAATATAATAATTGACTTTGAACACATACTTTTGTGTGGATTCCTAGTTTTCATTTTGCCAGCCTAGAGCTTTTTTAGTTCATTACGTAACTACACTAACGAACGAATATTGTCGTTTGCGATGTTGGCAGCACAAAAAAGTTGTTTAACTCTGGATAGTAATCATTAAAGAGCGGAGAATATGCATTTAAAAACTAAAATTGCAGTAAAACATGCTTTTATACATTTTAATATACATGTATGCATTTATGAAGCAACGAAATAAATAGTTTTTTACTACATATTTTTATTATAACAACTACATATCCAAAAATAAGAATAATTAAAAATCATTGTCTGCCTATACAATAATAGGATATTTATTAATTATATTATAAACTATGACATTATTACATTTAATATTTATTTATTACGGTTGTAACAAGTTATCTAAAATAAAACTTTTCCGAATATCTGTTACAACTAATTTTTAGGCGGAAAATTTGCGTTCCACTTCACAAGACGTCAAAGGAGTAAATATAAATTTGTTTATTAAAGAGGGTTCTAGCTGTAAATTATCAGCGCAAAAATTCCTATATTGATAGTACTATTTATATGTACATGTTTTTGATAACATTAACTTTTTTTTATACGGTGAAAAATTTGTTGTAACTGTAATTTTTTTGTCTACAGAGTTAATAATTTCAATACTTTGGTACAGTGAAATGTTTTGTTTTTTTAGCTTAGTAATTGATGAAGTAATGTGAACCAAATTTATTTGAATATGTGCCAAGTAACGTTTCAATAATTTTAAGAAACATTTATACATTTTTTTATACCAGTAGATTTACGTTGAAACGGCAAATTACTATATTTGATTCCCTTAATATAATCTGTTATGAGATGAACACAATTTAACCACGTTCTTCACAGGGTCGGTTGTTAAGGGCACAACTAAAAAATGATTTATTGGTTTTTTTTATTTATTTATTTTTTTAAACTAACTTAGATAACTTTTTAGCATAAACTAAATCTCCGGTGGTACATTGTCTACCGTTTAAACATCGAATGTAATATACCGTTCTTTGACATTAGTTGCTTCGTCAACAGGTATCCATATGTAATATAGGACGATTCGTTCCAGGACGGTTTGTCCAGCACTGTTCGTCTCCAGACTATTCGTCCAGTAAACAGTTCGTACAGCGGACGGTTCATCCAGCGAACGGTTTGTCTATCGAAAAGTATTTTATTAGAACTGGTACCAACATTTTTGTTAGCGATGTAACGTGTTTATCGAAATAATATATATTGAAAACCACACGTTTGATAATCATAGTGAACCGCATTGTAAAAGGAGTATTAAATGATTTAAAATTGCATTAATTAACTTTTATTACTCATGAATAGGTTGCTACTTAAAACCCAGCGGCGTGTGTCATAATTCCAAAACATTTAAAAACTAAATACATACCTACATATGAATAATTCGGTTATTTTGTCGGAACAAATATAATGCACGTGATCATCTTATCTACTAAATACACGATATGTTTGAAAAAGATACAAGTGGCGATTTAGGTGAAAAGATGTTTTGAACAAATCTGTTTACAAATTATCTAAAAATGTACTTTCACCGCAATTGTATTAGGGTGGAGTGGTGCAAAAAATTTTTTGTCAACAAAAACCCGACTTTACGGCATTGTTATGTTGCCCTGTACACAGAAGGCCATCTAGTACATCTCATAGCAAAAAAAAATTATAATGTTTGTAATGTAGGGCTTTTTTTTAAACAGTGTCTTGTTTTTAACCGCTGCTTAGGCTAAAAATGAGACACGAGAGGTTAAAAACGAGACACGACAACGAGTATTAAATGTGGTTAGGATAAAATCATTTTCTCTAAATTAATATGTTTTCATAATTTCATGTTTTGCTTCTCCATTTTCTGGTGGCTTTTCGTCACACTCATCTTCAATAATATCTTCCATAGTCAAACCATCTACATAACTTTCATCTTGGTAAACAAACTGTTGATCAATGCTGCTTTTACCGTCACTCTTAACTCTTTTTTTTCTTTTTTATTTTGTAGATTTCACGCTTTTACTTTTCTTATTCTATTCTTACTTCTATATATCCTTCAATTATTCTTCTATTGCTAGGACTTTTGCCATAGAGTCTACTTTTCTTCTTCTTGCTGTTATGTTTGGGGTTCTTCGAATTTTAGCAAGATGGCTTGGGAGAAGCACTGTTAGATTGATCTGGAACATATTCTATAAACTGTTCGGTTTGCGGCAGAGGTTGTGGTGTTGCTTTATCGTGATCTTCTAAAATATAAAGCGGATTTTCAAACTGATAACAAGAAGTGGGCGTTCTCGAACAAGTGCATAAAACTTTTGGAACCACTCTTGAAAAATCTGACAAATCATCCATCCCTTTTCTGAGGCTGTATAGCATGCATTCGGTAAATCGATTTTACCTAAAAAACAAATTTTTATTAGTAACTATATTTGAAGTAACAAAAGGCTAACATCTTATCTTTCCAACTGTTCCATAGATTTTGGCTTTGAAAATTATTAGAGGATGTAATAAAGTACTACTTTTTAAAAACGCAGACCTTTAAGGTCTTTTCCTGGTCCCTCTATGTTCCGGTAAACTTTTTGATCAACACCAGCAACGCTTTTTATTGTGGTTGGGTCGGAAAAAAATCTTCTTTCGTCTAAATTTCATATGTGACCAGGCTTGTCTTGCAATTTCAAATCAGATATGCAAGTATTCAGGCGATCGTAAAAGCCGAAGATGATGAATGGATCACTTGTAGTTGTTCTTTTGCATATTTTCAGTTGCTCAACAATTTTTTTGACTTAGTCTACTAGGCTTACAAAAATGTTAAACTAATCTTTGCCGGGCTTTGCTTTCTTAAACTAGGTATTAAGGTTGTTTACTTGTACATAAGTTTGAAGTATTACTTGTTTTTACGGTTTAGTTATTTATTACTTGAATCTAGTTCCATTTCTTTGGTTAGAGAAGTTTTTTTTTCCTGTTTTGGAAGTGAATGAGTACGTCTTGTCGAAAGAGCAGATTTGTCAATTTGAAACTGTTCAGCTGCATTTCTAAGAGATAAAGAGATAAATCTTCTATTAGCTTTAGGGCAGTTTCCATGTCCTTTTTGTCGTACGGGCTTTTTTTTGAGAATGTAAACCTTCGGAATTATTCTATAAGGTTTGTCTTGTTTTTAAATTGCAGTCTCTAAACTTTGTGGTGTCTCGTTTTTGCACCGGTCCTTCGCGACGTGCTTCCTCTACGATCACGTACAGCGGTGCAACAGGAAAAGTTTGCATAGTCTTTTGATAGTTTTTTTTTTTATGTTTGCGTTTACGTTTATTTATTATTCATTACAGATTTCAATTGTATATATGTGGAAGTAATTTGTAACATATTTTTTACAATGTTATTGTTTTTTTACACTTGGAAAAATTGAATGTCTTGTTTTTGACCGAAATTTTGGATGTCTCATTTTTGCCCCGTTTGACTCTGCTTTTTAAGCATACTTAGTTATTTTTTAAAATAAATAATCGCACATTAAAAAAGTGGCGTTAAGAAACTGAAGCGTATGATCGTACGCTACTGTAGTCTAATCGTGACCCCAGTCTATAATATAACCTTTAATTCCAAGTAAATCTCATGTACAGCTTCAATGATAATAAGATTTTTTTGTAGCATTTCCAGATTTAGAAACATACCAAGCTTTAATAGATTCATATTACTGAAAGGGTAAATTATTAATAATAGTATGGTAATTATCCAAATGCAATTGTAATGGCTGCGGGTAGAATTAATTAATTTGACTAATATAGATTGGAATACACACAATTTTCTACAAAAGTTGCTACCTTTGCAATTGGAGGTTTACAATCGCGGATTCCATTTTGTACCAAAATGAGTTGACTTGTTTCCAATTTTGATAAGGGTCTTGTACTACGCTTGTCGTAATATGTTTTCTGATTCAATTCTTTATTTTCCTAATCCTCTTTCACACATATTACTAGACACATATGTTTTAGAAACTTGTTAGCCATTAATAATGTCGATGTCAGGTATCTGTATATTAGCAGACGACATGGAAAAAGTAAATTCTGTTTCGGAGTTACGTTATATTGCAACAATGCCGCAAATGAAATTTGCTTTTCTTGACACGTTTTTTCTATTAAACCTTTCACAGTTTGTATAGTACGTTTGACCATTCCATTTGAACGTTAGTATTTTGGGTTAAATGTTTTAATCGCAATGTCATACTTCTATGAAAACTCCAGGAATTCATATGAGTTAAACGTGAACCGTTCTCAGAAAATAGTTGCTGGGGGAAAGAGGATATCACGACTTCACGTGTTTTATTAGATAACTTGTTTACAACAGCGAATTTGCTGTAAATAATCAACAAATGAATTTGTTGTAGGAACATCAAATTAACGCCATACTTCTTCTAAGGTAAGTCGGGAAGTTCATGAGGTTTCTTACAATTTGACAACAAATATTGTTGACATGTTAAACAACTCAACATCAAGTTTCCAATATTTTGACAGATTTTGGTCCAGACAATAGATTCACAAACCAAAAAGTTACATGAGACGACCCTTTGGTGTGCACGATCTATCAATTGTAAAAACTCGCTTTTAAGAGACTCGGGGATAATCAACCTTTGTTGATAGAACAGTACATCTTTATGTAAGAAGATAACGCTTCTGAGAGTCCAAAAACGTTTAACAGAACTTGGGGCACTCGATTGGTGTTTACGCCAACCATATATAGCAAAATACTTCAATTTTTGGAGTGTAAGATCCTTTTTTATAAATTAAGAAGGAAATTACAAAAGAATTTCAAAAACCAACAGAAAAAGCTTACCCTGTGATGAATAAACTACACGAAATGCGTTTTCAAATTAGAATTTTATTTCCATTAACGCCGATGTTAGAAGATTCAGATCAAATAAGAGGTTATAGCATCACAAGCACGAACTTTAAGACCCTGACGACTTAAGGTCTTGACAGGAAAAAAACTAAACTCGTCAGAGGCCGTCAAAAACAGAAATATAACTTGAAGGTAATAAATATACAGGGTATTACGTTATCAAATTTTTGCAGGTAACACATCTTGGATTTCATTCCCACCTGTTTCTATACATTTTTGAATCAAAACATGTACAAGAAAATGAACACGATTCTTACAGAATTGCGACTTTTCTAAATTTAAAGTACCTACGTCCAGATTTTAAAATTTTATTTAGCGCACTATCTAAATTTTGATCGTGCTTTAATGTTTTTCCCCAAAACTAAAACATCATCAAAATAAGCAATAACACCTTTCAAATCGTCGATTGTTTCACAAATAAATCTTTGAAATAGTTTCGGGGCCGATGAAATGTCATAGGGCAACCTTAGAAATCTAAATCTAGATCTGGAAGAATGGCGATGATGTATCCAGCAATGTAAAAAATTTTGCGGCAAAAAGTTTACTAAATAGAACATCTTGGGTATATAATAAGTTTTTCCGTTTCATATATGTATTTAAAGACCTAGGATTCATACACACTATTATATCATTATTGACCTAGGCGCTATCGCAATTGAATGGGCGCAATCAGTTGGTTTACTGACAAAAACAATAATATTTTTCTTTTCTTTCACTTATCCTTCAGTACTGCTTTTTAGCTCTAGTGATGCGAAACACCCGAAAATACTTTACAGTGTTTTGACAGTATATTCCGCTATTAGAAGCACTTTTATTGACAGCATCCACAGAAATGTCCTGTTAAATTTGTTTTTGTGTTTCACTCACACACTTGCTTCCATTGACCTAGATATTTTAATTGCATCAGCTAAACTTAAATCACAATCCAGCAACCAGTTTCCAATTCGTGGATCCTTTACTCCTAGAACTATTCTGTCACGTATCAAAACATTCTTTTCTTTAAAATCACAAGAAGCAACAAGCTATTTCAGCATAGTAACAAGCTTTTTAATAGTTTTACCCTGTAGCTGTTTTTGTTTCAAATTTATCATGTTAAATACTTGATTTGTCAACTGTCCATAATGCTTATCAAATTTTTAAAAAAACAAGTCCCGTTTCAAATATGATATGCTAGTCAACCGACTACCACTATGTAAGGTCTTGTCTTATTTAAAGTAGAGTAATCAGGCTTCAATTAAATTCCACGTATTTATATTTATTAAGCTTGGAAACTATTCGAGTAATACAAAAACTATTATTCTTTAAATGTAATAAAAACATAAAACATGATTCTTCTTTTGCACAATCTAAAAATCAAGTGGTTACAATACCGTTATCGCGGCGTTACCACAATTTACACTCTCCGTTGTCATCTTGAAGTGTTAACATCAGTCGATGATAATAACCAGACTTTACCACTGCCACCAACTGATTTTAATTTTGAGTTTCCTGTAAGATTTGACAATTTTCTACTCTTCGACTCTGGAGCTGGAAATAATCGTCTTCTCATATTTGAAGATAGAATGCTTTTGGATGGTATAGCCAGATCTTATGTCTGGTTGGCTGATAGTATATTTAAGGTAATGCCATCGTTATATTTTCAACTTCATACTATCGACTTCCAATTCACAAGAGGAATAATCCCAGCGGCAATGCATTGCCAACTAGGAAACAAATGTTAATTAAAAATATTACACAAAAAATCTTCAGGTTTCGCCTCAAAACTCAATTGTAGCTTTACATCGACGCGGCGTTGAGAATAGTTTAATGTAATTTTTATTTGTTATAAGATCTATAAATGCATACCGGAAAAACTAGAAGACAATTTAGTAAAGCTTCTAATGTTTGCAATCGAACTAAAGTTTGATGTAAGTGGGTACAGTTCTGCGCCGTACATAAGGCAAAATCGTGTGGTGCACGACGGCGCCGAGAGGCCGAAGGCCCCAAAAACCTAAGTACTCAAAAGTTAGAAAAGATAAACCAACAAACAACATTGTCAAAACAAAATTTATAATGTTAGAAAAAAACAGTAAGGAATACAGTAAAACCTGCGTAAATTGACCACCTTTGGGACCATCACACAATGGTCACTTTGAGCGGGTGGTCATTTTAGAAGAAATAATGTTTTAGACACTAAAATTTACAAATCAACACTTTCTTATTTTACATTATTATCTTTAATCTAAAGAAATGTATAAAATAAAACAAAACAAGATACGTACGTATCTAACAAAAACACATCAATACTCAAGGATGATTATGTATATACATATAAACAATTAGTGTTAAGATTATTGTGTTCATCATAAGTTATTTCGTTAAATTTATTTTTAACCCTATATAAGTACGCCAAATTTTCAGGACAGTTCTGAACAGCAAAGTTGATCAACTGATTTAACATACTGAAGCTAACTTTAAGAGTGATTTTCTTTTCAGTACTACGGCTGTTGGATCAGTATCGCCATCAGTATTGCTAAGTTCATCGTCTTTCAAGTTATTCTTTCATTGGTCTTCCAGTACCATTTTAAAAACCTCTTCAGCATTGAGCTCTTTAAAAACAGAGGAATTATTAAAATTAAGCGCCCAATTCTCCTATGCGGTTATTATCTATAAATTTATATAATCAACGATACAATGTTTTAACAAAGGCAGCTAACTGAATTGAAATAAAAATCGATATGTTCACAATGTGTTTTCTGTACTGAAACTTTGGTCAGAATATACAAGCATTTTTACCTAAAGTATTTGCAGTGAAAGTGGTCAATGGTCACAAAAGGCAGGTGGTCAATTTATGCAATGGTAATTACATTAAATTTACTATTTTCTTGAAGGGACTGCCTGAAAAGTGGTCAATGTGAGCAATTGGTCAGTTTATACAGGTGGTCACATTTACAGGTTTTACTGTATATGTATAACATGAATTGTGTGAACTCAAACAAATCTGATTTTATTTATGTTTGAGCTTGAAATTTGGCTTGCAACGAGCCAACGAGCGAACAAGCGTTTTTATCCTCTCTGAGCTTGCAATGTAGGAAACTTTATATATTTAAGCGCTGCATCGGTCGCGATTTCATTTGTTGCCTGATGCCCGATCGATAATTAACTTAGCAAAGTGAAAAGGTACATGGGGTAAAAGATATCTGCTTTTGAAACTTTAGTTTTTTGTAATTTTACAGAGTTTATAGTGATGTGTTTTGTGTTGTGAATTTAGGTGAGTTCATCTAAAATTTACTTTTTATTTTAGATTTATTAAAACATTAAAAGCCAAAAACGTGCATCTCAAAAATTCTTTTATATTTGATTATATAAACATCATTGTTAATTTAAGTAAATTCAAACAAAATAATTGATAAGCAGTAATATTACTATTTATAAAAATTTATAAATTTTGAAATAAGTAATGTTGAGAAAATACTTTCGAGTTTGAGTTTGAGACGTCGAAACATTTCCATTTTTCATGAATAATTTGTCAATTTGTTTACTTACATATTAATTTCTTTACAGTATACAGGATGTCAGAAAAATAGAAGAAATTGTCTGGATATCAAAATTTGCTAAATAAAAGAAAAAGAGAGGGAAAACCATGTCAAAATTACGCATTTGTTTTCAAAACCCGAGTCTACTTTGCCAAATGTTAATAACAACAATAATACAGCAGATTCCCAATATTCTGAACCTGTACTTGAAACAAGTATCAGAAGCAGACAAGAAACTGAATTTCTAGAAAGCAATCCAATAACATCTTCAAGTTCCGCTGATAATGAGAAATCAACAACTTCAAAAATTACCAGAACGGAAAATATGAGTAAACTTTCGAAAGATGCTGCACTATGGCCAAAGAAATTACGTCCTAATAATATTCAAGATTTAGTAGAACGTGGCCCTGCTCACTATCAAAACAAAAAGGATATTTATCCGAGATACTTTACCGCTTCTGTTGCAAAATTTTTAATGACTGCGATTTGAAATCTGTTCGCCTTAGTAATGAATCTGGTTACAATGACTGGCAGCATTTAAGTGAACATTTCAACATTCATGAAAAGAGCAAGTTCCATATCGAAAATGTTCTAAAATTGATAGATCTTTCAACCGTTTTACTAAAAATTAAATAATTGATTCTGAAATTCAAACTGTGATAAACATAGAAACTAAATACTGGCAAGCTGTCCTCAATGGTGCCGCAAAATCGAATACTTTGAGCATCAATTTTTTTTCTTTAGTTCAAGAACTGTTTGTATTTTTTTCAGCTTCTACTAAACGCTGGTCAATTCTGAAATCTAATTTATCTAATGTAACAAATTTAACTTTAAAACCTTTATCGGATACTCGATGATCTAGTAGAATAGATGCAATAACTCCTTTAAGGTATCAACTTTGAGAGGTTTATGATGCTATGTTTGAAATAAGCGAAGGAAACTTTGAAAATAACGTAAAACATTTGGCTGCATTGTTGGCCAAAAAATTTCAAAATTTTGAGTTCATTTGCATTCTTATATTGTGGTATAATATTTTAAGTAAAGTTAACATTGTTAGTAAAATTATTCAAAAACCGAATTTTGATGTTGCTCAGTGTTGTAATCATTTAAATAATTTGAATAATTTTTTGAAAGCTTATCGCTCCGATAAAGGTTTTAATGATCTATTGATTGATGCTAAAGAAATGGCATCCAGCTTAGACATAGAACCTAAATTCAAAAAACAAAGAGGTCTAAGACCGCGAAAAATAAAAAAAAACATTTTGATTATGAATGTGACGATGAACCGATCCACGACGAAACTTTAAAGTTCAAAGTTGATTGTTTTTTTAATGCTCTAGATGTAATCATAACATCAGTGGATAAGAGATTCCAATTACTTTCTTACTCTAATAAGTTCGCGTTTTTATGGAATATTGATAAATTTAAAAATTATTCTCATTTTATTTGTCGATTAGTTTCGTCCTGTGATATATAAACGAGTATTTTTAATGTTTTAAATATTTTTTTTATTTCTTGTGCTTTTGTATCATATATTACATTTGAAACTAAAATACAAAAATTTTGAATTGTAATATACTGTTAGAATATATTTCTGTTTTCTATAAGTTTATAATTATGTTATGTACCTCAATGAAAAAATACTTTTATGCCTTATGTAAAATATAAAAATGAAAATAAATTGGTGAAAATACTTTTTAAAATTATTTTTCAATAGTGTATAATAATACCTAACTTAACAAGTATCTGTACTCACATATGAACGTAATACAAATTTGGGGTGTTATTTTAAATTTGCACAAGGGCGCCAAAAGTGTTAGGCGCGGGCCTAAGTGTATAATTACAACTTTTAAATTTGAAAAAACGCACAAAAGACAAATTAAGTATACTTTTAAGTTTATTAAAAATAAATGTAGAAACGTCTACTTGGTTAGAATTGCGTGACACAAAAGCAAATAAAAGTTTTGTAACTAAAGGTAAATTTAAAATTAGGAAGAACCTGAAATACAATACAATAAAAGAAAAAACCATTTGGACGCGACGCGCAATCTGTGTGAACAATTTCAGTTCTTGAAATGAATACGTTTCTTAAATAGTTTCTTTTCATCTTCGATTTTATGTTGGCATGTCATCTTGTTTTTAACGAATGATTAAATTGATTTATAAGTATTACTGTTGGTCAAGTGTAAATCGTTGCAAATCTACCGACTTAATACCAAATACCGACAATGAGTAGGACATTAGAGGTGATGCATTATAAGCTGTAAGATGCGGGAAACAATGGAAGACACGCAGATTAATGTTATTGCGTTCATCGCATATTTTTCACGCACATAAATTATAGCAATTCGTTTTAATTAAACTGGTTTCCTTGCATTAATGAAAGGGTAATATTCAGGATAATGACCGTGAAAAGAACCGAAAGATAGCACGTGTTTAGTATTACATAATCGTAATTTTAATGCACTTCATCAATTTGTTCTTTAATCAAATAGATTCTCGATGTTTGAAACATAAACTAGCACATAATCAACATTTTTCTGTAAATAATCTTCGAATTCTTTAAGTTTATACGTTCTGTAGTAAAATATATCGTGTGGGTGCGGCACTCTTTGTATCTAGAGTTTTGATGCTTACGGTGTTAAATTTTAGTAGTAATAAGAAAATTGCATTTGAAAATGAAATGAATGAACCGTGCCCTTTCACTAACACGCACTGTTTAGGTCGCGAAGTCAAAGGGCACAGGTCGCATCCGACACGACACGTGCCACCAACTGTTGCATCTGCAACTACATTTAGCAACTCTATTTATACTGTTTTTATTTAGGTTTTGTTTCGGTTTTATTTCGTTTTTCACGTCAACTATGCAAACTCTTGGCACAGAAACGCCTCCTACGTAATTTCTTAGTACAACGATATTTAAGTGAAGTTGCAATAGATTGAACTATTACGTTTACGGAGATTTTGAAAACTTATAATCATTTTATAGCAGAACATACTTACTGAATTATGACCCTATTAATGTGAAGTTAATTGCCACCGGTTAGTTCAGTATGATCGTATATCTCTGACAAACAACAAACTGACAAAGTTTATTTTGTCTTGTTTAAGTTGTTAAATATTTTAAACATAAATTATCTCAGTCTTGGTTTCCATTTTACTACTAACCAAAAAATACGAAAGAACCTTTCGGCTGTTCATGTTAAAAAGAATACTGGAAATTTATGACACGTTTATATAAAAGTGCCGAGAGTAATATTGTCGTTTTAAATTTTTTTATTACTCGTGACGATCACGAATGATAAACTATTATTCTTTATTTTATTTTATTACGTTAACTATTCTTCACGAAATTTAAATTAAAACAAGCAGTTTTACTACGTATTCATATCAAATTTCCTATGGATAACTTAACTACCTGCATTATGTTCGTAAAGCGCTTACCTATAATTATCGACTGGGATATTAGTGCGTACCTACCAATTAGGTTCATTAAAAATATCGAGACATACATCAGCGACCTCCGCACAAAACCTAACTGCTCTCTAATGGTGCATTTGCTGAATCAATTAAAGAACCGATACTGGGATGCACGAGGATATAATTCGTTATTCGAGTCCATAAAACACTGCGAAACGCCGATTTCCTGCTTTCTACCTGCACGACGTTTGTTTTCTTTCTCTCTAAACGAACGTATTGTTCTTGTTACATTGTGTCTTTTTTTTGGCTTGAGAATTATGTGGACGTTTATTTTGCTACTGTTATTGCACTCAGAAAAAGGGTCTGTCGGTGTAAGCACTGAGTGTAACTAGAAGAAACTCATTAAGAGCCCAATTAATAATTAAATACGACAACGTAAACACGTTGTGCAAAAAAACCAGATCGTAATCTGTGAAGTCTTATAACGTATTACTTAACTACTATAAATTAGGCGTTATCGAATCCAATGACGTCAGCTTGTTTATGAACTATATGTGCCAGATAATATTAATTTATTGCAAGTAGAATTTTGCTGTGTTAATCGGCAACCATAAAATATTGTTCAATAAGTTTCAATTTAGAATGTGCATTAAAGTACAACTATAGTTTTTGCTTGTTTGATTCGTTTTTTACAAAATTGTTTAATACAAACAACATTTTTTACTTTATTTTAATGGCTTTGATTTAATTTTTGATATTTAAGACACCAGTAGTTGGTTGGTTTCATACATTTCGCAACAAAGACGAAAACATTGGAGATAATGAAAATACTGAAACGTCTTGAAAATTTCACACTTACAAATATAATACTTATAAGGTAAATGCACCAATAATGGGCCGTTTAAGGACGTTAATTCATATTTCTCTAAAAATAGAAGAATAAAAATGACAATAATCCGGATTCTAATTCTATCATCCTTTGTTTATAGTAAACAACCGTTTTAACGTTAAAATGTCTTTTCTAAAGTACCAGTAGATAGTTGCAAACAGTTTCGGGAGCATGTACCAATGGACACCCTTTGCATGTGGATGATCCAATATTGAGCCATTATTGTATTGGTATTATTTACTAGCTAAACCGCGATTTAGACAGGAAATCTGAATAAACTTATGAGAATATTAGGTACATTGGCATATTAAGAAATTGTGGATTTTAGAAAAAACACACCCATGCAAAAAGTAGTATAATATATAAACCAAAAAAATAAAAACATTACATTTCATTGACCGCAACTATTTTTAAAAACATACGTCAATCTTCTATCAACTATTAAAACTTAGGGTTGGCTGACTACACCTAGAACTTGATTAATCGATATAAAAGAAATGTCATTTTCAATTATAACAAATTTCGTCTTTTCTGTACCTACTGATCTCAGTCCTTATACTTTGATTCCTTTCGTACCATGTTCTTGAACTATACACAAATATGTGTATTTTGTTGACTTCCTTTTACCGCCCATGAATTCTACCAAAACGTAGTTCCCTATTTTAATTTCCTTGGTTTGTACCGCAGCTTCTATATCTTCACTTCCATCAGTTTCCACTTCCCACGGCGAATCTGATGATTCCTGTAGCGTCGGTTCCAAATCACTACAAGACGATTCTGATTCATCAAGTAATCGTTTTTCTTTCTTTCCTGTCGCGATTCTTTTTTTTTTCCTCTGTGACTTTTTTCTTCTCTTCTCGTTTGATTCTTCTTCTATCTTTTTCTTTACTTCTTCTTTCTTCTTATAGTAAGTGAGCATACTTGGAGACGTACACACAGGAATTTTTTCCTTTGCTCTCTTTTTTTGGGGAGCTGTTTGGACCGGCCATAAAAACGCCCTTTTAAATGGTGAAGGAATTATGGGTAAGGCTGGCTTAGACTCTGGTTCCCCCGTATTTGATAACTCGCTCATATCAACATCTGCTGGTGTTTGTGGACTGCATATGATGGTCCCGGTTGTTCTGGTAATGGTGTAACATTGAGTTTAACATTTTGTGGAGTCGAGGATAGAGATTCTGAAGGAGAATTTCTTGTTTGACATCTCTTCTTCGTGCTGTCAAATTTTAGCTTGTTTGATCACTAATTTGTGGATGACGTTTTCGACAACACTCATACCATTTTCTTCCCGGTCTTGTCTTTCCTTCTGCAAAGGTCACTCCAATCTCACTTGTCAGCTTGTCTACACTGTACAGCAAGGTTTCTTAAGTCACAGGAAATCCCGCTTTTGCCAGGGTTTTAATCCAAAATACGATTATTGCCTCGTGCTCCCTACTTAAAACTGTGGATGGTCCTGTTTTGGTGGTTAATATTCCTACCTTTGATTTTCGAAGCAGGGTCGCTCGTGCTATGGAATGGGCAATTGCCGCTGCACGAATGCTCATTCCCTTGTCTACATCATCTAAGGCCTTTCTCACTTTTTCCTCCGTATACTTTTGGTATTTTTTCCTGCCAGATTTCTCCATAACACTAAAATTGAAATAAATATTTCGTTAAACAACTCTAACAAACATCGGTGCACCTATAATGGGACGGATATGTACCAATAATGGACCACCCCGGCCCATTTTTGGATCCTGTTTAGATATAACATTGTCAAAATATACAGATCAAATTGGTATATCATGTCATGCATATTTCAACTTTAAGCACGATTTAGTGTATGCTTTTATATTGGGCCACCCGGCCCAAGATAAGCGACTTGAACATTTTAATGTTCCTAAAATGAACACCCCTTAAAATTAGTTCATATTTTGATTTTTGTTAATACATTTACAAGACATGGCTTAAATTAACCCTATAAGTTAATATAACGTCGCATTTTAGTTAAAATATGTAAAACCAAAGTAAAATAAAAATTGACAAATTAACTTACCTGCTTATCCTCAACGTTTAGAAAAAACTGATGAACACTGAGCAGCACAAAGACACTTCATAAATGATTTCACTGTTTAAAATACTGCAACACAATTATGATGCAACTCTTTACAGGTACTTTTCTAATGAATAGGCTTACTCATTGTTTATATAACACTTTCCTGCGATGTCAGGAATTCTTGTTATTAAGATTTTATTTTCAATGACTCATTTTTGGTGCATGGCCCATTTTAGGTTACCAATGTGACAAGGCGACATCTAATTTACAATAAGTAATCGGGAAGGATAATAATGGAAAAGAAAAAGGTTCTTTGAGAGCCAAGGATTTTTGGTTGAGTCTCTCAAGGTGCGTCGTAATACGCCAATGGCATAAAAGAAGGAATAGTTTACACAAAAACAAATGAATATCCAGCAAAAAATATATCTAATTACAAATTAAAAAATTATAACACTCGAAGTTAATCGCGAGTACATGTACTGGCTATGATGCTTCGTCAAATTGGCATTTGCATAGCTAGGAGAAACATAGGTAACTGTCACGGGATTCAGATCTATACCGGTAGTTAATTAAAAAGTAGAACATAATAACATTAAACTGACCGATGACAAAACTTAACTAGCTTTACGGTGGCTGAGATCTGGAAAATTATTAACTTAGGATTTAGTAAATGTTTCGCACATAATCTTCACTTACCTTTAATTAGAAAACTACATGTTACGACCGCACCGCAGTAGAGCAACAAGTGTTACAAATGTTACCATTACCAAAATCTTAAAGTAAAAGAAGAATATTTAAATATAAATACATAGTAAATTGGATCACGCCCTAAACTGATGAGATACCACGACTACAGGAAAAAAATTACTGCTTCTGTTAATCAACAGGTCTACGATCGCCGGAGGGTGCAGGAGCAGTAATACTTAATATGATCAGCCATAACGCAGATTTTTGTCACAGTCGTAGTAACCTTGATGGAATTGCAATATAGTGTAACAATTGAAGAGTTTATTTCAAAAACAGCACAAGTGCAAAAAAAATCAGGAACTTAAGCAAACGTTCTAATTTTTTCAAAATAAATATTTTGAAATTAGCGCTTTACGTATTGTTTTGATTTGTTAGTAGATGTTGTTTTATTCTTTCTTTTATGTTAAAAAAGTTTTCTTATTTAAGTTAACAACTTGAAAAGGAGATGATTTTTCTCGTGTTTTCTGCATTAACTCGTCCCACTGCTCAGGTATTTTAATTCTCTCTATACGCTTATTTCTATTAAGGCGAAATCTTGATCATTGGGTAAGTAAGAGTAACCTCTTATTGTAAAAATGTAAAGTACACCATAACGTGTTTCTTATTCTGTTTCGGACAGTAATGTAGAAGCATATAGGTCACATCATTATTTACTTTTTAGCTATTCCTTTATGCTATGTGTACACTATAACTTCTTTGCTTCCCAAGTTGTAGATTACAAAGTGATAATACCATAACTGGTGTGCATAAAACGCTGAATTACTTAGAATAAAAGGAAGAGACAAATTTTGTTTGTAACTAAAAGTCCAGCACTTGTTACTTGCAAAAACTGGAAAAATGAAACATACTTGAATTAAAGTAACACAAACGAGTTTTTGGCGGTGCTCAGTAAGAGATGGGTGTGCATTATATTCAAAATTCCGTGACCGTTTGGAAAACTCGAAAGAAAACAAAAGTCAAAATCAAAAGAGCGCTAGGAATGTATAAAGCTCAAATAAATTAGAGGCTCTTCCCCACCACTTACCTTATCCGAGTGTATCACACAAAAATCTGTAATCTTGAAATTCACATAAACGAAGGCCGACTGAATAAAAGCTTTGTTACATTTGAAAATTTCACATTTATTACACAAAGCAAAGTAAAAATGGACAATCAAGTTAACGCAAATAATATTTCGAATTAAAACAAAATTGAATGAAAAGAATTACATGGTTACACTGAAATTATAAACAAAATGAAAATAATTAAAGAAAAAAATAATTTTAAAAAAAATATTTCGCACGGCCGTGATCGCATTAATAGAAAAAAATACAAATAAAATAAATTTCGTAACTGTTTAAAAACAACAAAATCCAAAACCTTAATATTATGGTACGTAATTAATAACTTTTTCTGGTTTAACGTCGATAAAACACTTTAAACGTTGGTTACGCCTTTTATTTTTGTTTAATAATAATAATAATGAAAAAGAAAATTAAAATTAGCACAAACAAACAACATAAAATGTGGCGAATAATCGAAAGATTTGATAACTAAGAATGATCTCATTAGAATTAATTTCAAAGCTTTTCAATCACTATGCTTGCGGTATATAATTAAATAGTTTAATCGGTAATCAATCAATTATAATTTGGTTCGTAGACGAAACCTCAGACCGGACTTACAGTTAGTTTTAGACCAGTTGACGTCGGCAGAAACTTTGATAGGGAACCCCAACCATTTGACAAGTTATCGTCGGAAGATTTTCATAACCCGCTCTAAGGCGAAAATTGGATCGTGAAGCAGAAATCCACGGTACGCTAATATCAAATCAAACCGCAAACCAGTGAAATTCAATAAGCCGTAACTTTTTTTACAAAGTTGGAAAGTTTTTCCATTATGAACTAGCTGTTCATTTTTAATGACTTCTGCGGTAATTTATCATCTAAAGGTGTGAATTTACCACCCAACCAACTACATCCCGTTACTTAAGGTATTTTGAGCGACTGCCAACCACTTCCTTCTCAAACCAAAACCGCTTATATTTATAAACTCCGTGCACTACCCTACCATTAAAAACTGTGACCGAAATCATTGTGAAAGAAAACAGTAAAACCAAGACGTGGAAAGAAGATGCAAACAGATTTAATTAAGACGTAAAAGTAGAGTTTGAAGATGGCAAAATGCAATGTTAACAAAAAAATATCTAAATCTAAAAATTTAATTATACTCATAAAGATTAACTTGTTGAAACCGAATAATAAAACTGTCTATCGGAAGTAATAAATTATAAAATTCAACATGACTCAATTACAAATGCGCTAAGAACGTGTTAATACAATGAACTTTTAAACAAACTCAAGATAACTAAATTGCTAAAATATATTTAATTACAATAGTATCTTAAAAGGGAAACATAAACTAGATACATTTGAAGTTTTACCAGAACGAAGAAAATGCCAAATTAACGCAAATACAGAATACGGATGTTTAATCAGCGTAATAATTTTTTCACAAATTTGATTGACAAAGATGAATTTAAAAACGTGAACTAACTTCATTAAATTAACGTAAAATTAACAAAACAGGTGTCGCTTCATTGGGATGAACATGAGACTTAAAGTGCTTTATCCACGCATAAAACAGTTCTTTATTTATCCATCCGTTATCGAAGCAATGATATATTGCACCCATTGGGTCATTATTTTGAAGTTGGGGACTCATCCGCTTTATCCGAAAGATGAACATTGGTGGAATGTGGCCGCACTCACTTTCCTCTTTTTAACGAAATTGCAGAACCAATTTGTTTCTGCCGCTTAGGACCTAAAAAACTTTGCAACATTGTTATACCGGTTTTATCAACGTCATAGATTCTATCAGCCGGAAAGTTATGTTTCTCTAATAACGAAACAATATTGGCAAAATATAGCTTTACTTCTGTTTTATTAAAGGCGATTATTCGATGTATACTTGTACTCTGGTTTTCGTAAGCTCAGACCTGGATTTCTTTATAAGAATAGACTGACCCAATTGACTTTCTTTACAGAAGTTATGTTTAATTCCGTTGATTTCAGCGTATTTGTAGACCAACCGCCTAAGTTCTCTAATGGTGATACCATAAAACATTTTAGCTAACTCTAAGATATGGTTAGTTAACTCTTTCTCTTTTTCTTCGGAAAAGACAGGTTTTCAACTTAGTTTAGACATAGGAGTCTGTCTTATGTTTATTTTGTAGCGAAGTTACCTTGGAGATGTTAAAAGTTTGCTCAGCGTCTCGAATTTTTCTACCTGAAGCAATAGCATCTAAAGCTGCTTGAAGTACCTCATCTCAAACATTTCCACGAGTCGGCACTTTTTGAACATAACTAATGATTGGCTATTAACAACATCGCGTTCCTTTTTTGTAAGCAATAAGACAATAAACACTACGGGGTAATTTTACGCAGCGTAAAATTACCCTCTTATTGTGCGTAACATTCCCTACATTATGTAACCTATTTAGATGTTATGACAATACAAGACAAAGTATTTTAATTAACGCAAAATTTCCTGTTTTAGTAGCAGCCAACATGAACCTCTAATTTGTAAAAAAAAGTATAGTAATATATAAAAAATTAACACTTACTTTCTTACAGTTTACACGTCTGTTTTTTATAAGATCTTGCATACACTTTCAATAATAGCGTAAAATGAAGTAAAAGCATTAACTACGTGCAAGAGTCTCGCTTATCTTCACCCGGTATGCTGTATTACATTATTTTGACATGCGCGTATTGCACCTGCGAGCGCGGGTGTATTTGAATCGACAGTGCGTACTATTATAATTATTAATATATAAGTTGTGTATAATTTCTTTTTTTAATTTATTATCAAACGAGAACGTTTTGTAATAATACCATTAATCAGTAACCACTACAATCATTAAAAAAGATAAAGGAAAACTAACTTTAACAAGAAAGACCATGTAACATAATTTAGACATCATAACGAAAAAGTGCATAAAGACTGTAAATTAAACCTACTGAAGCTAAACGATTGCCCTTAAACAAAAGTAAAAAGGTATTATGGAGATATTCAAGCTCAAGGTTTCATGTTTCTATTAAATAAAATCTTAAGTCAGTCGGTTCCGTTAGATAAAATATGGTGCGAAATTCCACGCGGTTAGCAGGGTCAAGGCCCTATAAGAACTATTCTGAACAAGTCGTGTAGGTACCCTACCGTCCTTTTTCCTCAAGAGGAGAAGCTCATATTGAGGTCCATAAACTAGGTAGAAAATTGGGGTTTTTTTATTACCGTCAGTGACACCAGGGAAATTGTGCAGATATATGTAACGAAACAAGGCAAAAAAATTGTAGAATTGCCAGGCCAGGACCGGACTTGATTGAAAAATTTATTAACAGAAACAACATTAGCATTTGATTTGCGCCGAATATTAAGCGTACTCGTGCTTCTGTTGAAAGTACGGACATAATGGCGTTTTTCAATAATATTAAGCATGTTTTTGAGTCTGCTAGTGTAAAACAAGTGTTTAACTATGACGAAACTAGCATTAGTGATGATCTCGGGACAAAAAAGTGCTAGTTCGGAGGGGCACAAAAAGAGTTCAAGAACATTCGTGCGGTAGTGCAGATGGTATACTTGAACTTGTTGGTAGCCCCCAGAATCAATTTAAAAAAACAGCAGCAGTAGATGGTTTGATATGAAACTTTTGAGTCTTGTTGTCCCACACAAAAAGAGAATTGTAAAGATAAAACCGCGGTGGTCTTAGGTGATAATCTAGCTTCACAATTTTCTCCTTAGCCCCCAACCCAGCCCACTTCATGCAGCTCTTGGATGTGGTCATTTTTGATCTCATGGAAAAGAAGTGTAAAAGGCACCTTTTTCAAAGAACAGTTTCCGAATCTTGTAGTTCGCTTGTAGAGATCTGTCTAGATAACATTTGAAAAAAATTTAAAATCTGACTTTCGTGCCACTGGAATTCATCTCTATGATCCGCATTAACCTTAATTCCAAGATACGAAGAAAATATATTGATAGAAGATGAAAACAATGACGAACAAAATATGAGTAAGGGGGAAAGGAAATAAAGAATTGAAAGTGGGTGTTTAAGGAAAGAGAAAATTGACTAAAAACCCTTTTTATTACAGACTAGACTAGCTGCACAAAGTTTTACGGTATATCAAAATCAAGAATGTACATGTGCGTGCAACAAAAAAATGTAAAATTGAACACAGTAAAGCTCAAGAGGATGGATGGCTGCAAGTTGCTAAAATCAGATCTTCAGATATTTTACGATGAAAGTATAAATAGTTTCAACATTTATTTATCAATTTTTAATTATATGTTATGTTTAGTACACTCAACTAAACAAAAACGGGACACTTTGGTTAGCTCGAATGAAATAGTTAGCGATGTAAACTAGGCCTGTTAGCGAATGCGATCGGCAATCATTAGTGACCGTTCGCGATGCTATTTAAGAAATTCAAATTAGACAAATAATAAATATTGACAAAACCAGAAGGTCAAATTGTTTATCCATAAAAACTAAAAAATTAATATATTTTTGTACTTGAATGATTTGGAACCGTAAACTGCATTTTCATTTTTATACGAAATGTTTTCGCATGTAAATAAAAGTTCTATATTGAAACAGTGCATTATAAACTTTATTAAGGCTAATTTTTAAAGATATTGTATATCACACCCATGTAACATCGTATTAATAATAATAATGTGAATAAAAGCTATTGCACTTAAGTTTTAATGACATTTTTAGTAGTTGCTTTTTTTCCTCTTTTTGGTCGAAATGTCGAAGAAAGGCAATTATAATAAATGATTTAAATAATTGCTAACACACAAAATATGTTCGTGTATAATTAATGGCATTTCTACACCTTGCGTTCCTTTAAGGGAAGCACCATCACCAGTATGATAAACAAAAAATTCGCATTTTCCCTGTCATCTATATCCGGTTTTACTATAATCCAATAAATAATGGTTCTTATTGTATTTTTCAAGAATGTTAATTACAGTGAAGTATTTTACCTTTATATTCATTTACTATTTTTGGTTTTTATGCCGCTATTGTAGTCTAAAAAAACTGACAACAGACAGTCGCCATAAAAAAATAATGTTATTTAATTTTTTTTAATGTACTCTATATACCTCATTGCAGTATTAATAAAATACAGATAAAAAAAAACTAACTTAGGTGTTTCTTTTTTGTTTAGTTGAGTGTACATAAACATCGATTTATTACACCTGAAAACCAAATCTCGTTGCTATTCTTAAAAATCTCGTTCTTCAAGAACATTAAGGAAGTTTACGTCATATTACTTTGAATGTGAATTTTAAATGTTATTTGAAATAATTATAATCGTAACGTCTGAATTAACGCTTCTGTTCTTTTCAGGACTACTATACACTTGTGATAGTATGAAAAACATTATTTAAAAAAACGTTAGTAGCATCAATGCTTTTTGCAATTAGAACATGTAATTTCAGTTTTCTTGAATTTGTTTGACATCTTGTATTAAAGTCGTTTTTGTCTTGATTTTGAATATACATATATAATAATGGCGATTGCTTTTTTATTTTGCCGTTTCAATTTTTTTGAATTTTATATATGGAGTTATTAGCAGTTTTTCTGATTCTAATTAATTCGTTTTAATGATAATTAATAATTTTCTTCTATTCCGGATTTATTTCCTTTAACTTGTTTGTGTTAGCATTATTTACGTCAATAATCATTTGATTCTGATATTTCACTTTTATTATCACTTGTATAATTTTCTCTTTCTAAAGTATCTTCTTACAAAGTTAACTTTATGAAGAATTAATTTTTTAAGTTTGTGAGGGTGCTTACAGCACTTATTAAAAATTCTTTTGTTTTGGGTCATATAAATCTCATGGTTAAAAAAAAATAAATTTTATCTTGATAACTTGAATAGCTTTGTTCGTTTTTCTCTAACACGTGCACACAATCATTTTTTTCGAAATCGAAACTATTAGCATTAGTATCTATTTAATTTATTCAGAATTTTTGTATCATAATAAACAACCGTATACAATAAAAACTATGCTAATGACTACTTTACCTGACCTTGCGCCACTTTACGACGAAGTTATGGCTGTTTTCATACTTCATACAGACATAAAGAAACACTTATTTATAAAAGTACATATTAATATACCCGCATTACGTTAAAGTACGGCTAAAATTCAAACTAAAGAAACAAGAATTGACAAAAAATGTCCAGTTTTTCGGTACAGGAATTTAATACAAATGCTTACTATAATACACTGTCAATAACAATTATTTAACTTAAACTAAGTTGATTGAACTTTATTTTAAATGCATTCTTTCAATTGGCTTGCGTTATATATTGGTTACTTCCATGATGATGTGATACATTTTAATTTACATATTAATGCAGAACATAAAATTTTTTAATTGGTCTAGGAAATAGTGGCGTTCATATAAATGCTTTTAAAAATTTCTTTAAATATGTCGGTAATTTTTGTTTAAATAAATTATTTACAAACGACTAAGTATTAGTAATAACTTTAGTTCTTGTGTCAAAAATACCTAATTTAATTAAAAAAAAGTTTGCGTAGGTTATTTAAAATATTAAAATGATTACATCTTTAAATTTAAATTTTTGCAAAGAATTTCAAATCGAAATAGTCTAAAACGATTAAAATTAATTTTGCATGAATTTTTAATCGTCGATAAACTAGCAAAATCCACCTACAAAATCAGAATTGAGTAAAGCTTTTAACCGTTAAGTTAAATGTAAAAGCTCTCGTCCACCACAAATAGCAGTAACTGCAGCAGAAGGATTCAGTGCGCGCTCAACTCGTGTTGCGTGTGTTGGTCATCGAATCCTTATTGTTATTCTCAAAAGCGACAGATACACAACGCGCTTTTAATTATTATTCTATAAAAAAACTTGTTTTTATTTTTAATTAGATATCATGACAGTGAGACTGTGTACTTAATATTTCTTTTTTTTTACTCGACGAAAACACTTTGAATCTCATTTAATTATCGTGCTCGCACATAAACAAGTAAGTTTGTTTATATATATTTTTATGTTTATATTTATTGTTAAAATGCATAAGAATTATTATTGGCATTGACATCAAAACATCAATGCAGTTTCTACAAACATAAAGAATAATTTTATGTTATTTATAACTAATGTATATATTCCTAACGATTGTAAAATCTTCAATTGCAAAGTATTTAGTTAGTGAAACCACTGTCAACAAACTAAAAAATATTTGTGTAGTTTCAGAACCTTAATTTTTTTCCAACAAAAAAAAAGTAAATTAAGTTGATAATTGCATGACGGTCTTTGCTATTAATAACCAGCGAAGTGACACAAGTACAAGTTGTTATAAAAGTCAAAAACCGTGTCTATTGTTTTGTTATATTCTACGTATATAAAAAACGCGTGGTTCTAAGGATTTTACTTTAACTTTTTGTGTGCCTTGACAAATAAATTATATCAAGTAATTGGTTTTTTAATAACTATTACTTTTTATGTAACAAAGCTACTGCTAAGGTATTTGTTCAACGTTGATTATAATGTGAAAAAAACAAGAATTATACGTTATTATTATTTTGGTTGCATATAACATAAATTAATTTTTGTTATGTGTTTTTAGGTTAAATCAGAAATGACAGTAAATATTTTTAGTTTTTTTTATTATATAAGGAAAACAATTTTTTAAGTAAATACATAACAATAAATTGGTGGTTAATAAAAACAAAAACAAATTAAAAAATTTGAAACAAGAAATTATCGTTATATTGCTAAACACATTTGTAGGTTTAGTAGATTTTAAGCCCCAACTCGATTGACACATAGCGTTAGTATTCAGGAAGTATTTATTATCAATTTTATGCAATAAATTAATGAGTATTTACTAAAATAGTGTTGCAGTCTAGCTTTCCTAAATGAAAATTACTTTTTTATAAAATTTGTTTACGACTCTATGAATTTTGATATAATAGAAAGGAGTTTAATTCATGTCTTTCTAGTATCTATTTCTTCTTGATGTACTTAAAAATATTTTTTTTATTTGAAAATATCTTTGTTCGGTTTAGTCATCTACAGCTTTAATAATACGTCTATAAAAATTTATGTTTATTGTAATAATTTTTGTTTATAATTGAGTAAATTTTTTTGCTAAAGATGTACGTTTATTGTTTGAATTGGGTTCTAAACTATAGGTAGTAATATTTAAAAAAAAATTTATTGTATATTTGTTTGTTGTTTTTTTTGTTTCCGGTGATATCTGTTTTGAGCGTAGATTTTGTAATTTACAGGAGGTACTTTTCAGAAAATTGTTTCGATTTATGCAGAATTCAACAAGTTTAGACAAAATAAAATTCTTGGTACAATTTTGGGGTTTGTTGAAAAGATTTGAATAAATCATTCACTTATTGTGCAAATGAAAACAATAAATTGTGTACCAAGGGAATAAAGTAAACTTTTCAATTTTGGGGGTAAAGTTTGTTCAAGGCGCTACCGAAGTTAACAATCCCTCAAAGGATCCGTGGTGCATTATTTACATTTGTTGTAAGATAATTGAAATTAAATTTCTTTAAAAATAATATAAAAAGGTGACACTCGAAAATAAAGTTGTTGAGATTTACTTCCTGGAATCTTTCTAATAACGCAATTAGGCAAAAACATATTTTCTAATAAATTTATATTTACTTTATTTATTGATAAGACAATATAGTAATGTCAAGTATTTGAAGGGAATATGTGAAAATATGTACGATCTTCAGTACAATATTAAAGCAAATGATTAATAAACACATAATAAATGCAATTAAATATTAATAAACTTATATAAACAAGAAATTTTGTTTATAGATTATAAATTAATAAATAAATAAAAAATTATGCGTTTTAGTTATAATATTTAACGTAATTCAGGGGTTTACATGTTTACCTTTATTTTCTGATTCAGATTGGCGATTGTCTGTTAAGGGTAGAATGTTAGAGAGTATCACTTAGATATTGCCAATCATAAATCTTGTTATATAAATTTATATTAAGAAGTAATAACAATGGCGCCAATTTTTATAAACACTTTTTCTAACACTAAACAAACCAATATATTTTACAGTTGAAAGATTCTAATTTACTTCAGTTATGACAAAAATCACATTCGCATAAAAAATATTCAATATACAATTACGTAAAAGTACAATTTAACGAAGGAAGATGGAAAATAAGCTATAATTGCAATTTCTTAACAGCGAATCGAACTCAATACATTACTATTTTCTCGGTGTCAATTACTACCGGTGCTTAAATTTTCTTTTAATTCTAAGCCGCAATAAAACAGGTATATACGAGGCATAAAACTTTTGCGTCTTTTTATTACCACAATAAATAATTAGGAAATAAAATACGTTCCCATTTAAGTTGTTGTTTAATAGACTTTAATACAAAAATTGAAGATTAATTGCTGTGTAAAATATGAAGAAGCCCAATGTAAGTTGATACACCTGCATCACAAAGATTTCAGACCACACACGTCAAACACTAACCATCCAATAATTGTCCAATTAATCAATTCCAGTAGGGACCACGCAACTCCTCTTATTAATACCAGGACACAAATGTTATTGCCCGTTGCCAGGCGTCCTCTCCAGATTGTATTTCTGTAATAGTCTAGCAGTTTGAAAGCAAAGTAACCGTAGTAGTTGTGTTGAACGAGAACGAAGTAGCCGTATTTAAATAGGTGATTGTTATTATTGTTTTACATCTTACATAATTTAGACAGAGACTCCCCTCGGCGACAGACAAATAACATGTGTATATTACGGCCAATTAAATACACGGAGCGGTTCTTAACATTGCATCAAATGAATTCACTGGCGATGCTGTCATCACTTGTACGACTGCCTGATAATGTGTGAAATTACTGAAGTTAATCGTTTTTAATCGTTACAACTACAATACGACAATAAACAGGAAAAGAACTCGATTGACTACGATAAATCTGAATCATTTTGTCTGAATGAATTATTACTTTTCGCGATGAGTAGTCGTTATTGACTTTAATTTCTGTCAATTTAATTTCTGGACACGATGATTTATAAATTTTAACAGTATTTACGCTTAACGAAGTAAATATATAGCCGTAAAAATATTTTTAGCAGGAGGCGCATACAATAAAATTTTTATTGTGCGTAGTTTCTCCAACTGAGAATTACTTCTTTAAATTGTCTCGTAATTACATAAACTTTTTTAATCACATCACTATTAGTGTTTTGATTGACTTGGCGACAGGAAATGCTGTACGTTGTATAAATTTTTACTTACATGAAAAACAGTTTACTGTTCAAGAATAACTATATTCACAAATAATTCTGTCTATTGGCTTGTCGGTCGTAACGAAACCTCACAAGCTTACTACACTTAAATTATAATAAATAATATTAGAATAAAGAAAAATATGCATCTATAGCGAATAGATTTATATTTAGGCATCAAAATATTATTTAATCTACTTTAGGTATAAAAAAGAATCTACCAGTAAGATAATTGAATGTACTAAAAATCAAAATATACAGTGCACGCCGCTTAATAGAATCACATTGGGACTAGGCGTTTCTGATAACAATAACCGAATGATATGAAAATCCGATATCCGAAAAAAAACATGTTTATTGGTTAGAAACGAGTAAATTCGTACAACGTGTATTTGATTAATTTACAAGGTGAAATTATTGCATTAATAGAAGTTAAAAATGTCAAAATAAAAGTTCTAATAAAACATAAAAATTAAAAATTTAAGTTTGTTGACACCGCAAATAAAAAGAAACCAAAAGTTATATTATCTGTTTAATTTAGTTCTAAAAATTTTACATTTATTCGCAGGAATTTGCTGACACCAAAATAAAAATATATACAAAATAATGTTATCACATAAGACGTAGTTAAATTAAGTTGTTATTTTAAAAACTGGACATTCTTTCCAAGTACACTAAAAATACAAAGTAACTCAACGATAACGTATTTGCCGATGTTTATATGAAGTAATGTTGCATATGTCAGTCAAAATACGTACTTGTGTAAATAAATAAATACACTGTATACATAAAGTTAAATATGCAGAACTGTTTTTAATTATTGGTTCATAGTTAATTTTTAATTGCACAGCAGCATTTCGGTGACTTACTTTTGGCAACTTATATTGTTGTAAAATATATGCACATAGTAGCCACACCGTCGATGACTGATAATTAGACTTTAGACCATATTAATTTACAAAGAAAAACAGGACTTATATCACTTGAGCTTGCAAATAAACAAAAAATATTCTTGATTTTTCTATGTAGTAGCATAGGTCCGGTCCGAACTTTAATAAAGTGATAAAACAACGTACCCGCCTGATAACATTATCAGTGATTCCAATAAGCAGCGTCCACTATAATACATAATAGTGTGTCATGATAAGTAATATAATTACCGTCCGTTTTTTTTACTGATACAAATTTAATTTTTCATATAAATTAGATATCAAGTTTTTCCCACGAAATGTATTAAAGAATGCTTTACCTGTTTCTTAAAGAGAATTTGTTAAAATGTTTTCGTTTCTCAGCTAACTTACAATCTAACATCTAAATTTTTTTTGTAACACCGAGCTTGAGAAGGACACACAGAAGGACCGATTTGACGCTTTTATTACTACTCTTTATTGTTTACAGAGACATTTTTGTAATAAGTCAACAAAATTAAAACACCAATTTTATAATTTGCTTGAAAAACTTGTTTAATTTATCAGCTAAAAGATTACAAGATTTTGTTCAAATGACTAAAAACTTTTCAGCAGTAAATCTATAACTGCTGAATTTTTGGCGGCAAGATTTATATTTTCCATGAATATTGGTTTACGAAAAATTCCCATGAATTTGAACTAGTTTTCGAGTTGCTAGACAAGAGTTAACCACGAAGTATCTTCGGTTGAAGATTTTACCGAATGAAACGCAGTTTTAACAAATTTTTTGTGAGAGCAATTGTAAGTGCGGGTAAAGGTGTTGTGTCACAAAATTAAAAATCTAAGTAAATTGAAATAAAGCGTTTTCAATCGGAAATGTTTTGTTTGTTTTTGTTTTTAACTTTTTGTTTTGTTTATACTATTAGTATTTGCATACCATATATTTTATTTTTTCATGCAACGTTGTCATTGAAAAAAAATAAGTTCTATGTACATACCTTTACCCGCTGCACTTGAAATTAAAACGACCTTGCATTACGATAATTGAAAGAATTGTGTAACTTACAAACTCATTAATTTTTTTTGTAATTGCAATGCAAAACCAATAAAATAAAAAGTTACATCATCTTCCTCTTTTTTGTTTTTTGCGCTATCAAGATTTGTAAAAATGGTGTAAAATCATGTAAAAATGTTTTATAAAAATAGTAGCTAAACTGTTCTAGCCGACTCTATTTAACATTATCCAAAAAGTAAATTTTTTCTTTATGGTATTTTTTTCGTTTGTAGTAAAATGTAGTGTACTAAGAAGTTGCTCAAAACTCAGGTACTGTGGCCAACTTCTGGGAACATGTTGTCGAAAATTATGAAAAATCCATTTCAAATCAAGTGTTTCTAGAGACAATGGATGAAGAAGTTTTTGTTTTGCTCACCACATGATTCCAGTCTAACTATTAAATGATCAATTTCGGAATTCTCTTCTTTGAGTAATATACAAAAACTAAACAGACAACTTGCAATTTTGTTACTGTCTCTATTAGTTACATCCTTGGACCAAGTGGAAATCTTGGGTGTTGACAATTTAGGGAGCGGCATGGTTTGCTGCAAGTCTACTATGATATAACAGATGTTTTTTGTCTATTTTCTGGCGGTGGAAAGCAAATCTGTAATGCTCGGATGTGTTTTCACCAGAGTTACATACGCTAACCCTACACGTACACTTTTAGGATATCCAAACAAAAAATTAAACTTTGTTTCGAAAATATGGCGGTACATAGAAAGTTTAACCATAAATCTATCATCAAATTTATCTTCTTTACTCTGGTTTACATACATCGGATCAAGTGGAGATATATTAAGCTCTAGAGCAGTGGTTCTTAACCTTTTAGTGCTTGCGGACCATTTGACAAAATTTTTGTCTTGCCGCGGACTACCGACCTTTTGTAGGAAATATAGGTGCAGTAAACGTAAATAAATAATAGTTCTAAAAAATTATATTTAAGAAAAATCGCCAAAAAATCTAATATATATTTAATGAGATTTTTGCGCCTGCATACTCTTCACTAATTTTTCAATTCTCGGCTCAGTGTTACTCAATGCGACCCGAATGTCTCCACTTGCATTTAATCGATTCCTGTGTTTGTTCTTGATTGTGAGAAGTGCTGAGAACCCCTGCTCACATAGATATGTTGATGAAAACAAAGTTAGGTAACGTATTGCAATGTCTCGAATCTTAGGAAAAGAAATTGCCTTTTGGCTCCAAAAATCTTCAAGATTAATTTTTGCCTCGAATGTATCTTTCAGGTTACTATCATGTTGCAATTCCAAAAATTCTTCTTGAATTTCATCTGGCAAATCAAAGACGTTGACAGTGAAAGGATTGCGAATCAGTTTCCGAATACCTTTGTCTTCGCAGTCAGAAAAATAGCGATTGAATTCACTTTTTAAATTTTTCATATGCAGTGAAATATTTTTTTGCATTTCTTTTTTAAGGTCAGCACAATGCCCGTCTACAATTTCATTCAGTTTTTCAAACGCAGAAAAGTTTTCATTATCGACTTTGGCTATCCAAAGGTCGCACAGTGTGGTATATGGACCCAAAACGTGGCCAAAAACGTTTTTCTTAAATCCGTTTTTTTTGTTTTATTATTGTTACTCAAAAAGCTAGATAGTTTCTGCATCAAACGGCGAAACACGTACGACGCTAGCGCGACACAGTGCACTTTGCTGTCAGTCAGAAGTCATCGTTTGCCTAAAGTGATTGTTTCGCTTTTTGCTGCGCTTAAATTCTATTGTAATAAAAAACTTGTAATTTTGTGCATAAATAATTTTGTGGTTGTTTTTGTGATGGATTACGCTAACCCAGGTATGTACTTCAGATCACACTACGTTTTGCTAATAAAAATTCAGTAGTTTTTTTTTAATATGGTCGTCAACTAAAGTGTAATTAACTGTTTCACAAATAACATATTCAAATATTGAATAAGGGTTTTGATATATTTCTAAACATTTCTAAGGGATAAAAATTATTGTAAAACATTAAGTATTTCGTATATATGACAGTTATAAAAAAAACAGCCGCCCAAATTCGCCCTCTTTTTTCTAATCGATTGTTTTGTTAGTTCCATACTTTTTAATAAAAATTACTAGTATTTAGTCTTTAGTTTATTTTTCTTAACAGGAGCATCTGGATTAAAGTCTATGACTCGAAATGAGTTGTATACTATTATGAAACGTTCAAATGAGTCTACATTTGACGAAAAGCTTCAATTTATGGAACAAGAATGTTTAAGTCATTATTCTAAAGAAGACACAGCCATCATTAACGTTAAGCAAAAGTTCTCTGTTATTAAACACCAATTTAAAAAAAAATGGTTAGCTGCTCGCAAAACAAAAACAAGATTTGAGAAAAACAATGCGGAATGGCTAAACGGCGTTATTTGGTTACCTAGTCCAGGCACGTTAAATACAATAGATGCTAACTTTTTCTTGTCTATTTATTATTCTACATTTTTTGTGCATTTCTGTGTATTGCAAAGACCATATACATATATATTACTTGTTATTTTTACAAGACCCGGTCCCGGTCGTCCACAAAATTTTTTTATAAATTTAAGCGAAAGAAGCAAAAGACGGAAAACCGTAGATCTTCGATCAAATGATGTTGATGAGTTGACCTATGCCACACAAATGAAGTTACGAAAGTCAGGTAAAATTGATGCTTCAAAAGTCGTAAAAGATCTTACGAAAAGTCCCCAACAAGCAAAAAAATATGTGTCAGCTATGAAAAAAAGTAGTGGATACCAAGAGCAACCTCTCCAATTATCACCATTGTCTGCTCTGTCTATGTTTACAGAAGCAGGTCTTACTAAAGCACAATACGAGATAATACGAGAAACTAATAAAAGTTTTTTTCCTTGCTATTCCATCCTCCAAAAAGCAAAAAAAGAATGTTATCCGGAAATTTATCAAGTAACCGAGACATGTGCCGAAGTACAAGTACAAAAGTTGATGGATCACACGGCAACACGACTGATTTTGCACCTTGAAAAAGCTGTAAAATCTTTGAATGAAGAAGAAAAACAGACTTTAATTTTAGTAAGTAAGTGGGGTTGTGATGGGTCACAACAGAAGCAGTATAAAATGAAGTTTGAAAATGATGCTGATACTGATGCTAATGTTTTTCAAAGCTCTGTAGTTCCACTTCAATTAGTTTATGGGACCGACAAAAAAATATTGTGGCAAAATCCAACACCTTCATCACCTCGTTACTGTCGACCTATAAAACTAAGATTTGTTAAGGAGACAAATGACATAATAAACGAAGAAATAAATTACACCAAATCTCAGATCACAACTCTTTCCAGTACCAAAATTAAAGACCTGTCCATAAAACATAAAATGTTATTTACCATGGTCGACGGGAAGGTATGTAATGCCGCAACGCATACCAAATCCACGATGAGGTGCTACATATGTGATGCCACTTCATCAGAGTTCAATGACTTATCAAAGAAGAGGGCATGTAATAAAGAAAATTGCAGTTTTGGTCTTTCCTTGCTTCATGCTCGCATAAGATTTTTCGAAAACATTTTACATATAGCATATAGATTGTCTGTAAAGAAATGAAACGTCCGTCTTACTGCTGAGGAGAAACAACTGGTAAAAAATAAAAAAAAAGAAATTCAGGATAAATTTAAACAAAAACTCGGGCTCTTAGTGGATATTCCTAAAGCAAATTTTGGTAATACAAACGATGGAAATAGCAGCAGAAGATTTTTTGAAGAATACGAAATATCGGCAACAATAACAGGAATCGATAAAAATTTAATATATAGGCTTAAAATTATTTTAGATGTATTATGCTGCGAATTTAAAGTCAATACAGAAAAATTTGAACAATATTGTCACGAAACAGCTGAATTATATGTATCGTTGTATGGTTTTTACCCTATGTCCCCGACCTTGCACAAGATACTTTGTCATGGGGCCGATGTTATCAAAGAAGTTATTCTTCCAATAGGTCAACTATCAGAAGAAGCTCAAAATAAGCATATTAGGTCATATAGATTAAATTATACAAGAAATTTTTTTCGCGTAACCTGCAACCTGGATGTTATGAACAGGCTTCTTTTAACTTCTGACCCTCTAATAACAGGCATGAGAAGTAACTCAAATAAGAAAAGAAAGCCTTTATCTTCTGAAGTTTTAAATTTGCTATTAGAAAGTGATATAACAAATGATATTCCAGAAGATAGTGATGAATAAATGCCCTAATATCGAATCAGTCAGTTTTACAAATGTATATAATTAATATCGAAGTGCTTCAACCATTTACCATTGAAATGACAGTTACCTTAGACACTAGTAAGTTACATTTACATAAAAATACACGAGTATGTTTTCTTAATGAATAGAAGTGTATATCAGTAACTGTTAAATGTAAAAAGTATTTTTGGCCAGGTTTTGGGACCAAATACCACACTGTGGGTCGATTTTAGCAATAAATGCATTGATTTTATCTGCATATGCAAAAATATTGCTCGTGCCTTGCAACTTTAAATTTCCTGACCCTTGCAGTTGAAGATTCAATTTATTTAATTGTGTGAAAAAATCAACCAAATAAGCTAAACGTAATTGAAATTTGGACTCACAGAACTGATCCAGCAACTCCATGTTCTTCTTGTTAATTAAGAATATTTGAACTTCCTCTCTCAGTTCATACAACCTTGACAGCATGTTACCTTTTGATAGCCAACGTACCTCCGTGTGGAAAAGAAGAATTTCGTGTTCAGATTTCATATCAACGCATAATTGTTTGAAGAGGCGAGTATTAAGTGCGCTGTTTTTTATGAAGTTAACTACTTTTATAGCTATTTTCATTGCAATAGCAAAGCATTCAGGCAGGGTTTTGGCAGACAATGCTTGGCGATGAATAATACAGTGCGTCGTAATTGCAGATGGATTTTTCTTTTTTATCAACGTTGTAAGACCTGAGCGGGAACCAAGCATAGCTGGAGCACCGTCTGTACAAACTCCCGCAAGGTTTTGCCACTTAAGTCCATGCTTCTCGAAATACTGGTTTATTACATTCATAACATCTGCACCTTGAGAAGTCGTTTCCAGTTCTTGAGAAAATAGTAACTCCTCTTGAAACGTTTGATTGTCATTCAAAAATCTAATAAAGACAAGTAATTGACAACATTGTGAAACGTCGGTAGATTCATCACATTGAAGTGCAAAATAAGGACTACATTTTATCTTGTCAATAACTTGTTCTTCAATGTCATTTGACATTTTTTGAATACGCAACTTTACTGTGTCGTTGGAAAGCGGTATATCCTGTATTTTTTTTGTCGTTTCTTTTCCCAAAAGCTCTTCTGCCATTTTAAGCATACACGGCTTTATTAAGGATTCAGCGATCGTGTGTGCTTTTTTAGACTTAGCAATTAATTTAGAAATTTCAAAGGATACCGATAATGTTTTCTCAGATAATGCATAACTTGCTCCGCTTGGTCCAAGTTTCATTTTCTTTAGATTTGCTAGTTTGCCTTCGAAAAAATCTCGCGGGCGGTCGCAATATTTTGGATGTATGGTCTTCAGATGGCGTTCCAACTTAGCCGGCTTTAAAGCTTCATTGGATAGAACAGTTGCGCATAACACACATTGAGGTCTCGTCTCACCATTTATTTCGATTGAAGTAAATCCCAGTTTAATGTAATCGCAGTCATATTTCCGTTTCGGTGGCATTTTTCTGGAATCACAATAAATTAACGTATATTACCTATCTTATATTAACAGTACAGTTACTGAAAGTTGCCACAGAAAAATGCTGATAAAAAATACTTAATTTTAATGTTAAAAGTGAATCGCAACTAAAAAGAAACCTTGCACATTTGACAATGCAAGTAAGTAAATAAATAAAAATTTTAAATACAGATGTATGAACTTAGAATTGACGTGTGGCTTAAACTTAAGGTTTAGCTTACTTACGTATTACAATTTGAAGCACAACGAAACAACTAATAAAATAATTATTAGTTGAAGGATATAAAATCAATAATAATAAAATTATTAAAACAAAAGCAAGCACTGAAAGGCAGTAAGTAGGCACCACAAAGAAAAATAACACGCTTCTCGTAGGGCGTAGGCAGAGGCAGTGACTAATGCACTAATGTAAGCATACGCACTACACGCATGTCGAATTACTACCACTGTGCCTGCGCAGTTCGCCTTGCGTCAGTCTCGTGTCTCTGGTCTTGTTGATCAACATTACTCGTATATAATACCGGTACACGTGCTTTTTTTTACTTTTATTTTTAAACCGTATTATTATTAGGGGACAAATATTTTTTTTTCCGGATTGTCTTGCGGACCATCTCGGGTGCTTTCGCGGACCACCAGTGGTCCGTGGACCACAGGTTAAGAACCACTGCTCTAGAGAAATATCCGTTACATTCGTATTCTTATTTTGCGAATAGTGGGACTTCTCTACAGGAAACTGTTTTACTACATCGTCACTCATTCTGCGGGGCGGATTATGATGACATCCCGATAATCCGGCATTGGAGCTGATTGTTTTTAGACATTTTTGTAAGAGTTCAATTTTGTTTCTGTTAATTTTGTGTAGTGAGCAAAATGCATCTTTGTACACTGCTGTTACTTGTTTGACATACGTCACTGAATATGTAAACGAATATTGTTTTTGGAAAGTCGTATTGGTTCCATGGCGGACAATCGGTTTTATTACAATACTTTTAAACATCATAGAATTTTTTACATTTATATCTAATGCATAAAACTTTTTTAGAATAGCTTGCATATTTTTTTGCATAACAATCCGCTTTTTATGGCCTGCCTCATTTTTCTGTTTTTTTACGAAACATATTCTTTTTCTGTTTGTCTGTATATTGCAGATTTTTTTTCACTATTATGGGTGTCGTATTTGTTTTCGGAAAATTTTTAGATTAGGTCCAAACATTTTTTTTCCCTTTTGCTGATTCTCCATAATAACACTACTATGAACGTTGTCAGCAGTAACATAAATGTGATGTACATTGTTATTTTCAATGCGTTTCATCTCCATTATTCCTCGTTTAGTAAATTTGATCATCACTTTTAAAAATATTTCTTCTAACAATTTCTCGTTTCTCAAAGACACTACTTTTACTGCTCCCATCAATAATACTAGTTTTAATAGTAGGTAACTTACTAAGGTCCGAAGAAGCATCAAATTAATTATGCTCATTACATTTACTATTTCGAGATTTATCTTCATCCCTACTACGTTGTCATAGCTAGAAATTAAAAAGCTATAGTCCTCGTAGTCATTAAATTCATTATTTAATAGAACATCTTCATTGTCACTACGTTCTGTAATATCTGAAAATAAGATGGTTACTTGAAGTTTCCTGAATGATGAAGACATTAAAGATACCATAATGGGCATAAGACGTAGAAAGTTGATTAACATTGTCTATATTTGTGCTAGGTTGCTCGGCACTGACTGTAATACTACGATAAATAGAACCCTATTTCATGTCAACAAATAAAATATAGGAAGTGAGTTTTAATGAGTCTAAAATTTAAGTTGTTTTACCTTTATTATTATTATAATTAACTTCTGTTCATGTACTCGTGATTTTGTTAAATGCGAAATAATACTGGAACGATCAAGTGATTTGAGGATTAATTCAAGCATTTTAGTATAGTTTTCGTGCTGTATGAATTTTGTCCCGGAGGATAACTCTCACTTTTACATATGAAAACATATTAACTTTCACTTCTGTTTTTGACCATAGAGGGAGACAGCACGTGAATCTCTAGTGAGATCTTTATTTTTAAATATCGTATACAATCTTCGTTATAAATGAGCAAGTTAACTTCGATTCGTATGTGTTACCTGTGAAAGTTTTCCTGGAGAAAAAACTAATTTCTATTTTTACATCGCGATTTAATTTTCTCGTATTATCATAGCGAGTTGGGTCCCTGCCACGTGTCTGTACCTTTAGAATTGTAAATGTTTCTTAAGTACATCTCTTTCGAGTCTATAACTTGGAGCACGTATTGAATCCAAGCATTGAATACAAACACTAATCTTAAAAATTAATTTGGGGCTAAGTCGATGGAATATTTGTAAAATAGATGATTAATATTGAAAAGTTAGTTGCAAGCTTAGCGCATCCTGTTTAGTATAATTATTGGATGAACTATACGCAACATTATTTGTAATATTATATATCTGCTTGTTACCTTTTTTTGGCAATTTTAGCAGTTTGGTTGTGAATATGCCATTAGCTAATTGCGTGTCAGAAAAAAACCGTAATTAATCTCTTTTTATTATCTCATAATTTTTGTTGGTATATATGTTGTTACGATTAATTTATGCAGATTTGTTTGTGTAATTATTTAAAGTTGTAAACGGTGCGCTGTGCTTCTGATTGCGTAATCTCTAGATTCGCATTGATTAAATTTTTTTTATTAGTCGTTTGTTTATTAAATTATATTCTCATATTGAATAATGTACTTATGTGTATAAAGTATTGCCTACTCATAAGAATCTGCTAAAACTAAATTTATTTATTGTCTTATCGATAATTTGTTATTTTATACATCTTAATTACTTAATTTTGTCTTATTTTATTGTTGCTATTGCAATAAAGATATATTCGTTGTTGTACTTGTGTGGTTCGATTTCTTTACTCTTAGTGTTTGACAGCTGTAAACGAGATCTGTAGTGGGTATTTCCCCTTTTGGCTCTCTTTTAATTATTTTATAATTAGTACATCGAGTATTACATACGACTCATTATCTGAAGTAGAATGTAAAATTAAAGAAAACTATAATCCACATAATATTTTTATCAACGTCATAGTTAAAATCCATAGCCACTAATTTAAATTATCAGGACCGATTTGAAAACTTTCATTGCATGTATCTCCAAAACGAGTCACTTTTAAACAATTCTGTAAAGAAAAAGAAATTCATTTTCCTCTACCTTAAATTTGTAGTCGTAAAACAACAAAAAAAATATTTTTTTATTAATAAACATATTGTATTGCAAACAAACTGAAAAACATAATATTCACATTGTGTTTTAATTATATTTTAACAATATTATTTAATTTTTATTTAATTAATTTTATTATTTGTTGAAACCATTGAATAAACTGAACGAAGTATGAAGGTAACTCTAGAATTATTAATAATAAGAAGAATGAATACGATACTGTCATGTTAACAGATAATTTTGACAGGTCTGTGAATATATAGACGCATGTTAAAACATCATGGACAACTCGACAACGTTTTTACTGTTATTATGGACACAAAATAGTAATAACATTAATTAATAATGGTAAAAGACAATCACGTTGGCAACGTTTCTTTAAAAACTGTTTGGTTAAATAATTTGTAAAATTAATTTCAGTTCCTGATTTATTACTTCTAATCTGACTGGAGACATACACGATACACGTGTTTGCTTTTATTATCTTTTGTTAAAGCGTATAGTAGAGAGCAATTAAATATGTTTCTGTCTTTTACGTTTATATGTATCAACAATAATATCATTAAGATTGTTTAGTAGTTTTAAAGAACTAATGTAGTATAATTTTTGTAGGTTCTAGATTCTAAACAACACACTTTGTCGTGATTAAAAAAACAGTAATTTCCAAAATTAGTAAACTGGCACTCATCTTTAACTTTCTACATGTTAGTAATCAATCAGCATAGCACTACCTATGTAGTTTCACTACACTTAATTTATTACTTCTTTCATAATTTTTTTATTTTTATATTTGGTGCCGTTTTTTACGAAATTTATTAAAAATCAAATTTTTACGTGCTTAACTCTATTGTGGTTTTAGGTTTTTGTTTGCTTGGATCTACAAACTTTGTCAGAATGATTTGTTCATATTTCAGCAATTTTTTGAGTGCCGTTATATATAGGTATAGATATGTGGTAAAGTAAAGATGTTAATCTTAATCTTTATGTCATTTCTAGGTTTTTGCATGCTGGCCGAAATCTACCATTAAGTTTTGATTTTGAATCCGGTAGTGCATTAAAATGTGAGAACCAGTTACGCGATTAGTGTTAACATAGAAACTATAAAGATTCGATGACCGTTGGAAAATAGATTATTTTTAATGTTAATGGAAGAACTCTGTAATAAAAAACGTTCTAACGGGATTTTTTTTTCAATTTTTGATGCATTTTTTACTAAAGTCTTTTACGTGTTGATATAATATATAAATAAATAACTCGATGTTATTTTTCATCTTTAATTATTGCACTTTTACTTAAATTTGTAGTTTTTAGCATTACGCAGACAGGATAATTTATTATAAAGTTCGTTTTTTTTTATTTACTCTTATAATCCACATGCATTGACTAAACGATTCTGCTATTTATAAATTATTTTAATTAATTAATTGTAAATGTTTTGCATAAAAATGCCATAGTATGTGAAACGTATATTTATATATTTTAAAGCTGTTCAAAATGAGAATACTTGTGAGAGAATAATTTGCTAATGACTTTAATTATGTTTTTGATTTAGTATTTTTTTTAAAATTGACTGAATTCTTAAAATTATTTTTAAATAAGAAAATTGAATAACGCTTACTTTGTACATTAACAGTTTTTAGACAAAAATTTGAGTATATTTTTTATACTTTTTTAAATCAGTAAATGCATATATTAAATGTATATTACATTTAGCTTCATTGCGAGCAGTTATTGACGCTTTACTACTTACTGCTTAGAAAACTTTATCTAGTTTGTAAATGGCGTTGAAAGCTGATTTTATACCCGCGTAATTCAAATAAGTTTTAAATAAAGCCCGAGTTAAAACCACAATGAATAAACATTGTAAGGTAACAATGTCAATGCAAATGTGAAAATTCTACCAGAGTAAGCCACTGAACGACTGATTCGCCCTTTTGGGGCTTTTCAGCAGTGGATGAACACTCTACTGTACTTCTACAAATGCATTGACAATTCTATAACGTTATATTAATAAATGATTTAATTAACATGACAAAGCTATCTCATCGTATAGATTTACTATGTTGTTAAATAACACAGCATCAATTGGGCGTAAGATAATTTTAAAAATAGAAAAGTACTTTTGTTTTTACTCAAACGCACCATTGTTTTGTCTAAACTGGTAAATGAGTAAAGCTTTATTGAACATTTTTTTAATTTACTATGGTCAAACTTATTTACTAATAGGACTAACAGATTTTATAAAGATATACCTACTTTTTTCAAATGTTTCTAACAACTGTTTTTATTATTTTAAAATCAATGACATTTGTCGTCTGAAATGAATAACAAATTGGCAATTAAAATTTTTTAAAAGTTTTCGTCACGTAATGCGTAAACTACGTCAAAGAACATCATATCTGCCCAAAGATAATAGCAGACTGTTTAGCAAAACGCTGCGCCAATTATCAACAACGTAAAATGCACTAAAACATTAAATACGCCTTGTTATGCAGTGTTCTGACAAAACATTTGTCTGACTTTAATCCTAGGTCGAAACTTCCAAACAGACATTTCAGCAATCCATGCAACTGTAGGAAACAAAAAACAATTACTACTATCTCATCAAGGATTTTAAAATTTTGCATAGGTACATGTTATCATGCAAAACTCTTGTCAAATCACTACGACTTCCCGAATATTTGCATTTTATAGGCTTTGGTTTCATCTTGACTCATGCTCATACCACTGGCAAAACAAATAACGGACTTGAATTTAGATGCTATCGATACTATTAATTAGCAACAAACTAAAATTTAAAAATACTAAAAACAACAAATGGTAAACAACTTTTCTAGTCTAAGTCACAACGTAGTAGTCGACAACTTCCTCAAAATAACGTATTTGCTCACCCAGCTAAGGGACATTGTGGTGTTGCAAAAACAGGATATTAAATTAATCATTAGAGTTTTGACTACCACTTGCTGGATGTTCTGTTTTAAAGGTCAAAAATGCTTCAAAGAGCCAAAACTAGATTTTTTTCAAATGGAACGACTTAATTTGGAATTTGACATCTTGCAGATAATTAAATTCTCTGTCGAAATGGTACACCATGTAACTATCTCAAAGACAATGATTTGGAGATATCTTATTTTATTGAAAAAATTGCACTTTTTGACCGCAATTAATAGTAGATTATTTGCTAGTAATCTAGTATGCTATGAAAACAATTGCGAATCCTGACAAACAAACAAGAATTGATACATCTCTATAATCGATCTTAAAGAGAACCGCTAACATTTCTCAATGTGGCGAGTTGAATATTTTGAAAATTATGTAATTATATTTTTCATATCATTCCTTGTAGTGGGTGGTGTTTTATAAACTACATCTTTAACGTAATTCAATAGAAAAAAATTAATTTTAGAGAAGTCTGGTGATTGTGAAACCCATTCAATTGGAACGCTTCTTCCATTCCACCTTTGTGGGAATCTAGCATTAAAATGATGATGGATAGGAGCAGTGTGGTGAATAGGAGTACCATTATGCAAATACCACATCCTCTCTAGAATATTCGTTGAAATAATTTCAAGTAATCGATACAAATTAATTTAAAACCTCTAAATAAATATGGCTCTTTACAGCATCATAAAAAAAGTGAGGTCCTCATCTCCGATAATAACAACTAATACATTTAAAGACCACCTAAGGTTTGTATAAAACCATTTTTGTCAAATGCGGCTTCATCTACAACCAGAAAATAGTAAAAAAAAGAAGCGTTTACAATTATAATTCGTTGAGCTCAATTACAAAATGCCAATCATCTTTGTTTTTGTCATTTTTACTCAACTATTGCAATAGATGAATATGATATGGGTGCATTTAATTTTTTTAAGAATCCTCCGTGTAGCAGATCGGCTCCAAGCACATACATTATATGACCATTTCTTTAGTAGTAACATTTATTTGAATGCAAATTATAAAAACACTGTTTCACTGACTGTTACCATAGCGTATTTATTATTTAATAGCGAAGGCTTTCACCGCCGGAGTCTATACTAAAATAAGAACGTTTTCCGGGTTTGGGCCGAAGTTGCCCATTTTTGTAAGGAGCTTCATCAGTACGGGAGAGAAATCATACAAGCAACCGAAATCGAACTAAGAACCTCTACAAAGTTAGCTAATCAGTTTGTGAACCAAACCAGATTCTTGACTGTAAAAAGGTAAGAATGAAAACGATAAACTTAAAAAAGCAAACGAGAATCTAACAAAGAACCATTACAGAGTTAGGTTATCAACTTATGAACCAAGCTAAATTTTAAACTCTATAGAAGTGACTTAAGAAATAGTAGTTTTCGTACGTAAAGAAGAAGTATCGTCACAGCTGGTTAAGCTTGACTCTGATTAGGTTACGGTCGAAAAGTGGTGTGTTTTTTATAAAGGAGTAATAACCGGAAGTCAAAGATGGGATAGCTCGAAACCATAATCACGATTAAAGTTATTGGGGTGTTTGATGATTTCTATGCTTTCTCGGATTTTCCTATTGAAGAAGAATGGAGATTTTGCAGTCACGGATACGTTAAAATCCATATTGTGACCTGTAGTAAAATGATGTTTAGCAACCGCAGATTTAGAAATATGCTTTTTTTTATACAACTATCATGTTCTGAAATGTGTGTAATGACGGAACGATCGGTTTCACTAATGTAGACTAAATCAAATGGGCATGGACAAGGAATTTGGTATACACCTTGAAATGAAGGTGTAGGATATTTGTTCTTGGGAGAAGGAAGAATCTGAGAGATTATGCCTGTTGAGTTGAATATGAGTTTAATACCATTCTCACAAAGATTCAATAACAGAACGTTTTTGTGCAGGATGATGATGAGACGAAGCATGAAGATACCTGTCTGTATAAGTAGGTTTGCAATAAACAGAATGGCCCAGAGGTCCGTCTGGATTACGAGTCACAAGAACTTCTTGAAACGGGAGAGAACTGTTAGTTTCGATATTCATAGTAAATTTGATATCTAGGTGTTGATTGTTAGATGATCATGAAACATAGACAATTTGAGATGAAAAAGGCTTATTTCGAAGTCTTCGGTTGCTGAACATCATTTTACTACAGGTCACAATATAGTTTTTGATAACTTTTCGGTGATTGCAAAATCTCCATTCTTCTTTAATAGGAAAATCCTAGGGAGCAGAGAAATCATCAAACACCTCAATAATTTTAATCGTGATGGTGTTTTTTTGGTTCATGGTGTACTAGTTTATCGAAAAGCCCCGTTTTCGACCGTAACCTAATCAGAGTCAAACCTAACCAGCTGTGGCGATACTTCTTTATATACGTAGACTGCTTCTTCTTATATCACTTCTATAGAGTTTAGAATTTGGCTTGGTTTACAAGTTGATTCCCTAACTCTGTAGTGGTTCCTTGTTAGATTGCCGTTTGTTTTTTCAAAATTATCTTTTTCTTTCTTACTTTTTTGATTTTTGAATTTGGTTTGGTTTACAAGTTGATTACCTAACTTTGGAGAGTTTCTTAGTTAGAGTTTGGTTGCGAAACGTTAGAATCTTCGGTTACAACAATGGCATGGTCCAATCGCGAAAGACGTTCTTATCTTCGCATTCAATATTTGTTTGTCAGAATTATCTTTAAAATCTTTGCTTTTGGGATAGTTATATGCTATCATTTTGACAGAGAATTTAATTCTATGCAAGATGTTGAATTCCAAATTGTTTTTTTAATCATGTAATTCTTTGAAATCATAAATTTACTTAAAATGCGTATAATTTTGTATCATTGTAAAGCAGATATTAAGAGGATTCCAAGAACGTATTAATATACAGGGTGTTCCGTAAAAAATGTAAGTTTTTGTTGTCCTGATATAGAAAACCTTATTTAGTTGAAAATAATTTTAAAATGTAAAATTTCCGTACAACTTTAATAAACATTTTTTTATATTTTGTATAATAAGGGACTTATTTTACTTTGATACACTATTGGCTCGCTCTGTATGTGAGAAGCATGCGCACTACTGATTACGCATTTGCCATAATTAACGATTATAAATTCGTTGTTTCAACAGGAGTCTAACGAATTTGCTGCTAATAAAATTATTTTTTAAAGTCGTAGTTCAGCGCATGCGTATTAATTTCATTGTTGATTAATCTGTAACTTACATTTTTATTTACCGTATTAGTCATATTTTACAAAAAGTGTCTTTGTCTATGGAAAATTTAAAAATAACATATTTTTTCAAACAATTCCATGCATGAAAATTCACTATTTTAGCAACTTAACATTTAGTAACAAGTCAAACTTTGCACAAAATGCCAGTTACAAACTGTCACTTTTTTGTAATATATAGCGTCTATAATAGATATATTTATGTGGAAATCGTACTTTTTGTCTCTTATTTATACATTTTTGTTTATTTTTTTACAGCATAGTTGTTGTTGACGTTTTAGACTGGCATTTAAAATTGTAGCTTTACAATATTTGTCGGGTAATGTTTGTTTGAGATTATTCGTTTCATACTTGAGCATAACATTTTCAGTTTTATCTGGTTTTAGAATTTTTTTAGTTAGTATTAGTAAAAAATTAAGTATTCTTTGTTATTTAAGTTACTAATTGCGTTTACACTTATGTATTTTAATACCAGTGCCGTTCCTATCGGGCGGAAGCTACATTCCTAACACGCAGGCGCCAAATTTATGGGGGCTACTTTTAGAAAAGAAATAAAAATATTTTTGAATTATATAGTTTAAAAAACTTTTTTATAATAAACACTATTTACAGCATTTTTGATTGTTTTTATTTTTTAAAAGAGGGCGCAAATTTCAGTCTCACACTGCGGCGCGGTTTAATACTTCTATATGCTTTTTTTGATTATAAGTTGCATACTACAATAAAATTTAACAAATATGCTAGCAAATTAACATTTAAGTATTTGGCAATTAATAAGTTGATTGCTAGAAATTTTTTAAAGTCAAATAAAAGCACGATTTCTAGGTTGATTAAGGTAACTGTTAAAATGGTGTAACGGGTACTGATGATTGTAGTATTCGTTGAAAATTTTATGCACATTGGTAGTTTAGATTGTACAAATTACAAAAATAACATTACTTGAAAGCAATTTGAATACATTGATGGTGTACGCTATGAGAAAAGTAAAAGAAAAGTATCCGTACACACCCGCTTATTTAGTACGTAACAAATACCATACGTCTTGTAGTTTGGTTTCTAACATACAAAACTTGTAATTTATTACCAACAACCGAACCTAATAATTCTAATACAAAGTTAGATATCCAAGGGATTAACATCGTTCGCAACAAATTAAAAAAATGTATTACTTCAGTAATGGTACCACCTTCTGTGATGACGATAACATATTTACTAATATTTATACAAATTTGACAAACTCAACAAACCAACAAGGTTTGTAGTAATTTGTTACAACCGATAATTAATCTTGACGAAAGCGCTTAAAGTAAATTAAATAAATTTTATAGAAAATTAGATAAGAGGAAGGCGCATGTAATTTTATTCTATGTGCACATTGCAATAGGCGATTAAACTATAATTTCACGCTGTTTGATCTTCGTGTGAATAAACTTATTTTATCTTTGCCTGTTGTAAAACATTCGCGAATGGATCTTGTAGTTTTATAAAACTCGTTATATTGTTTGTTAGACGGCTCATTACCTTAAGCTATATAAATATACAAAGAAAGTTTGCGCTTTATTGAATAGATCTGTCAAAACAATTTTTTTAAACAATTAGCATTTTCGATAAAGTAATTTTTGTTTTTTTGTAATTTGACTGTTTTAATTTAGAAATTAAAAGATGGATATGCCCCGAATACTAATGTAAATTTTTATTATAATAGATGCTTGTTGAGATTTTTTCACATGATTCCTTTTTTCTCATCTGTCGTGCAACGGCTTGTCTTTTGTGGCTTGATTTCTGTCAACCGTGATGATATTTTGAAGTTAATACATGAAAAATATTTTGAAATTACAATTGTTTAAATAACCATAATAATTGCTTTAGTACATTATCAATCTAAGTCTGCGTCATTTTTATTGTGTTTACCAGTTTTTAACAAATTCACTTTTTTTATTTCTGTTTTGTTCTATTGCTAACAACAAGATTGTATAAAATAGAATTATTACCACGTGCAAAAAAGTTGACGTTTAGTTAACAAAATATGTTTTTAGATTAATGTGCATATGCACGACAACGACAAATTGGCATCTATGACAGATCTAATGTTAAACTTAAAAAAAAAGGTTTTAGTATTAGGAAATTTCTTATGTTTATAGTTTTATTAAGTAATTGAGTTAAAAAAATTTGAGCGTATACGTAACTTGAACAACATTTTCAATAATTTTTGGTTTGATACAATACATAAAAATTTATAAAGCAAGGAAGTGATTGTTGAAAATATAATTAAATTAACTGCAAGCCACACGAGAATCTTAGCTTTTAACCAAGAAAAATTACTGTGTCATTTTACTTTATACGATTGCAATCAGGTAAAAAGACTTTACACGAACAGGAATCGTAGCTGCGCCTAACTATATCTTCAATAACGAAGAAACGGTTCTTCAGAATTTATTTCAATAGATGTAATTTGTTAGATATCAAATGCCATCAAGTAAATATTTCACTATAATGGTGTACAATTTAAGCTTTAATAATCATTTATCACAACAAGTGTGGTTGTTGTAAAAAAACAATTATATAAAATTTCTACTGTTCGAAGATGAATAAAGTTTTGAGTGGGATGTCTAATGTATTTTATGCGGTGTAATTTGTAAATAATTCAAGGAAAAAGAAAGATGCGCAAGATAGAATGCGGCTTTGTGTAAACTGTTAAGTACAACTGTTACTTTGGTATGTGTGCATGAGTAAATAAATGTTTTTTTTACAATCAATTAATTTATTTTTAAATGTCACAGATTAAAGATTATCTCCGGTATTTTTATGTTTAATTGGCCTACTTGTGTTGCAATCGAAGAGAGAAGATAAATTACTGAAGCACAGAGCTATTTTGTTGTTTGTTAATTTGTCGATATTTACACGAATGGTTTCGCTTAATTAAAGCTAGTTTAGTTTAATAGTGTATTATTACAGGAACGTTAGTCATAAGGAGAACAAAAATGTATTACATTAATTTACAGCGCAAATTCAATTTTATGTCTTCATCACACTGAAGAAAAGCTGCAATCTAAACTTTATTTGATATTCAAAGATTTTAAACTTAAGTTTATCTATTATTCAAGAAAAACGATAATATAAATATTGATTTAGCAAATGTAAACAATCTTTATTAATGACTTTTAATGGTCCATTTAACTTTTATAAATATTTGTTACTGTATTTTTAAAATTAAAATACATAATTTTTTTAACAAATTAGTCATAAGATTCTTTACGCGTGTTGACGAAAATCCTTTTATGGGATTAAAATTAAAAATTTAAAAAGATTCGTAACTGGTAACAGCTGTCTAAAACATATCTTAATAAAGTTTCTGAATTTCAAGTTAAATAACGTCTTATAGAACATTTGCTAATCTATAACTGTAAAGTGTGGTATTTCTTTGAATTTTAATAACTTTGTTTTGTAGATGCACATTTTTAACAAACCTGAGTATATCTAATAAATTTTAAAAGCGTTATGTAACTAATAAATTTAAAGAACGGGTTTAAAAAAAACATTTTGGGTATGGCACGCGTGAATGTTATTTTTTTACCTTTAAAAGTGGCTTTGTTTGTGTATGGATTTAGAAAAGGTTTAAGGTTTCATTGACATAGAAAAGTATTTGTTAAATTAATAAATTAATTTTATCAGGTAATAATATAATCTACTGTTAGTAGTAGCAAACGAATTCTACTAATCTAAAAAGGTTGACAGGTGCCCGTGCTAAAAAAACAATAATCAAATAATCTTCATATAAATAACTAATAAAATAAATAAAATGTTATGAAATGATTAGAATATAAAGTAGCCACCAAAAATAATCTGTACTAATGCAGTAATATAAAAGCAGAAAATACTAAATGCATACAAAAAATGGTCAACTCAACCAAGAGTAAAATAACATTTTCTTTACAGCATTTTATCCACTTTCGTTTATCACGATTAAGCTTGGTATAATAAAATAATGATAGCAAATTTTATGAATGTTTGCTGTAAATATTCTAATAGTTAAATGTGTTTAATTTAAAGAAAACATTACAGTGTAACCGCAACATATATGTTTATTTACTGTTCAGCAATAAATAAATATTATTTATCATATATTAATAAAAACTTTTATAATTACAGCTTTCTGCCATAATTTTGTCTGATTATTTTTAATAAGCACATTTTCGTTTACTTTATATAAACTATGCTTACTTTTGTCGAACATGATTTTTTTGTGTTTATTATGGCAAGAAATCAAACCTGGTTCTAGGTCTATTCTTTAACATACATTCAGCAGGTGTGATTCTTGTTACTGTTGAAGGTGTATTTCTGTACGTGAACAGGATATTTAGTAGTTTGTTTAAAACGAGATTCTGTACAATATTTCCTCCTCTTTGAAAAAATAATGCTTTTTCCAATATTTTTTTTATAGTCTAAACACCACGTTCAACTGCCATATTACTTTGCGGGATGGTACAGACACGATTTAACAGATTTGATTGACAAAATAATACATAGATAGTTAGAGTGAGAGAGATTGAAGAACCTAAACAAGCAAACGAAATCTAACTAAGAACTTCTCAAAAGTTAGGTAATCAACTTGTGAACTAAGCCAGATTCTAAACTCTAAAAAGGTAAGAAAGAAAACTATAAACTTGAGTTGGGAACTTCAGTTACAACAATGACACGGTCCAAACCCAGAAGACGCTATCTTATCTTAGTATCGACTCCGGTCGTGGAAGCCTTTGCTATTACAAAATAATACAAATATTCACTATAAGTATATGGTAGGCCGGTATCAAAAACATCATCTTATGACAGGAGGAAAGATGTAAAGTTCCTTCTACTTGCCGCGAGTTCGGTTATTGAACAGAATTTAAACACTTTGCAAACGTAGTTAATTTTTAATGATAATAAGGTAAACAGCAGGGTACACAATGAACAAAATAACTTTATAAAGTGAAACAAACGTAAAAAAAGTATAGTTTTACACAGCGTAGCATGTCTTTACCATGCCAGGTATTGACCGACTACCCCTCAGTCCCTAGTAACCTTACGGGGTTCAACGTTGTTACCACTAGTAGCGTAGGAAGGCATGTTACACTCTCCCCCTTTGATGCCTATAACGTCCCGTTCAGGCATCAATTCCTTTTGCCGGTTTCTTCTTGTTTGGTCGACCACGTTTTTGTATCGGTATCAGCGGAGCTTGGTTTACTTCGCCTTGGTACTGCGTCAAAGCCAATACATGGTATACACCAAGAGGTATGGTAGGATTATCAGTTGATGCCAGTTGATAAGATACTGTGGATATCTTCTTAAAGATAATATAAGGTCTATCTCGACTCAACTCAACTCAATAATCGAGTCGTGGTTCAAGAAGTATGATCATTTCTTACCATAATAGCTAGACGAGGTTTAAGATCGCGATTGTTACGTTTCACCATATTAGCTGATGGATGGTATAAAGGAATAAGATTCTATTTGATGTTGAAACAATGGCAAACTTTTTGCATTACTTTTGCGCATTCATCGGCTGTAGCTTGTTTTAATGCAAACAATTTGACCCATTTACTACAAGTGTTCTCCTGTATAAAAATCCATTTTTTACCCAGAATAGTCTCGGGTAAAGGACCAAATAAGTCTATAGCCAGAACTTCGAATCGGCGATTAAAAACAGGTCGTTGAACTAACCCAGCTGGTTTATGATTTACTGCTTTGTAACGTTGACACTCTGTACACGAACTCACATAATCGTATACATAGCGACGCTTACCAACAAAATAATATTTTTTTGCTATCCTGTGCAGTGTTCGTTTGGCACCATAATGGGCAGCAGTTCGAGCATCGTGGTATTCTTCTAACAGACGCTTTCTTTCTTGAGTCGGAATAACTAACTGAGCTTCTTCTTCATCCTTCGAGGCATAACGATAAAGAACAGCTTCAGACATTAGTATCCGCGATCAGTCCATTTTTCAAAATCGGCGTTATCTTTACTCTCAAAAGCTTCAATTATCTTCTCTATATCTTTGTCTTGAAGCTGTGCCTTACGAATGTCAGAAGCGTTTTGATGAGGAATATCTATAGATATGTTGCAAAGGTTACAACTCGTCACATCGTCAACATGCTCGCATACAGGTCGTAATAACATGTCGGCTACAAAGTTACATTTACCTGGAAGATATTTAATTTTGAGGTTGTAACCTTGAATTAACATTGCCCACTGAGCAAGTCGACCTGTTGGAGATTTCAAACTTAACAACCATTTTAAAGGTTGATGGTTCGTTGTTACTATAACGGATGAATTGTCTACGTATTCTCTAAACTTGTTTAAGCTCCATACTATACATAAAGCTTCTCGTTCAGTGCAACTGTAATTACGTTCAGCAGAAGTTAGAAGTCTTGAGGCATATTCAATAGGCCGTTGTTTAGAATCTTCTCCTTGTAGAAGTACGGCACCCAAAGCATAAGCGGATGCGTCGGTCCTCAGAACGTATGGTTTGGTACTATCATTCTGATGCAGAATTTCCGGCGAGATTAAAGCTTCTTTTAGTTTTTGAAGATTCCTGTTGTCGTGTTTTCCAAATCCGAACGGTGTTTTTCTTTAATAAATCCGTTAAAGGTCGGGCTATTGCAGCGAAGTTTTCGATAAAAAAAGGTTTGAAGAAACGATTTAACATATTTAACGTTTCGTGGTCTTTTCATAGCGGAAATAGTAGCTGTTTTTTCTGGATCTACTTGAATCCCATCTTTTGAAATAACGTGTCCTAGATACTTGACACTTGTACGCGCAAAAAAACATTTATCTCGATTTAGTCGCAAATTAATTTTTTTTTAATCTGTTAAACACCTTTGTTAAGTCATTTAGATGCTGTTCGAAACTCTCAGATAAGAAAATAACGTCGGCTAAATAGGCTCATATTAGTATGTCACCTAAACGAAGACGAAAATGATCAATTAATCACACAAATGCAGTTTGTCTCTATCTGATTCGCGGACTTTTACCTGATGGTAACCTGATTGAAGATGCATAGTACTCATGTAAACGGTTTTACCGGTAGAATGCAATAAATCATCTATACGTGGTAACGGATACAAATCGGGTTTTGTAATAGCATTTAGCTTTCGATAATCAACGCACACTCGTACTTCTCAGTTTTTCTTGGGTACTAGCACTACGGGAGAAGCCTATGGCGTGTCACACTCTTCTATTACGTTATGCTCTAACATTTTCTCAATTTATTTGCGTAATATTTCTTTGTTGTTAGCTGTCATTCGATAAGGTGGTGTAGATATTGGAGAATAATCTCCAGTGTCGATGCAGTGCTCAGCAAATTCTGTTGTACCTCCCTCTTGCTTGAAGTTCTCATGGTTCAAATTTAACAAAGCGTTTAGTTGAATCACTTATTTTTCACTTCACCACCGACTACCCCTCAGTTCCTGGTAACTTTACGGGGTTCAACGTTTTTACCACCAGTAGCGTAGGAAGGCACGTTACAATCTATAATTAGACCATAGATTCAAAAAATATTCCTCAATTTAGAAATGGATTTGATCTAGTAAATTAAATGAACGCAAGAAATCAGGGATTTCTATTTTATCCTTACATGGTAAGCAAGATATACAATCTGCGTTACTTATAGATATACTTTTTTTATACTGAACATCATACTGATAATCGGACAAAGAGATTGTTCATCTAGTAATTGTGACTCCAGCTGATGATTGGATGCTTTTCTTTTTGCCGAACATAAACTGTAATGGTTGATGATCCGTAATTAAAATGAATTTTTGACCATACAAATATTTCTGGAATTTTTTTACAGCAATGCTTCTTGCTCTAAATTACTATATTTTTGCTCTCTAGCGGATAATGTACTAGAAGCAAACAATACCGGTTTTTTTAAATTATAAATTTGGTGACTAAGAACGCATCCAACATCATAACCACATGCATCGCAAGTAACATAAATAGGAAGTTTTGGATCATAATGTGCTAATACACTATCTGGTGTTATCAGTTATTTTAATTTTTTTTTAAAATAGACATTAGCTTAACACAAACTATATAAGGGTTTTAATTTATATGACAACATTGGAATGAACTTTCCATAGTTTAATAATCCAAGATATGATTTTAATTCTGTTAGCGATTTAGATGTAGGTGCAGACTTGATTGCTTTAATTTTGTGATTTATAAGATGAATTCCGTTAGCATTTATGACATAACTAAGAAATTTTACCTTATTTAAAGAAAACTACATTTTTTAACATTAATTTTAACGTTAAATTGTTGAAATCTTTTCAAAACATTTCTAACATTTTTATAACAATCCCTTAGAGATGATCCAAAAATTAAAATATTGTCTAAAAAGGATTTAGTGTTTTTTACTCCAGCCAAAATACTATCCATCACGGATTGAAAAATGCCAGGTGCAGAACTAACACCATACGTTAACTTAGTATAAACAAAAAGACTCAGGTGAGTATTGACTAATAGTTCTTGCGTTTTTTTTCACTCGCTGATAAGCACTTTTTCAATCAAGAACTGTGAGATATTTATGACCACTAAGAAATGTAAAAATATCCTCCGGTAAAGGTAAGACACAATGGTCGTCATCCAAGGATTGGTTTAATATTTTTTTGAAATCTACACATATGTATTCATATTTCTTTTGAAATACGAATTTATGAAACTTTCAAACTTCTTGTACCTACTTAGTTAAAGTTGAGGACAGTATTAAATTCGTTCATTCTGATGATTTGAATTCAAATAAGTACATGCCGGTACACTCTGAACCAAGTGAAATTGTTACAGAGCAAGTAGTGCCAAGTTTCAGTGAGGAGCGTAATGCTATCTGACCACATAAGACCACACCCAATCAGATATCAAAAAATGATGTACCTAGTATTGTAAAAGAAGTTGAAGTTAATAAAACATTTCTTTTGAATTCTTTTTTGGACCACCACTATTGGGCTTGCCCAATTACAAAAATTAACTTTCTTTAATATACTAAATTTACCTAAATTGAATAATTTTAGTTCTACTCTTTCTTTGAAAGCATATGGCATACCATAAGCTCTACGAAATAATGATATATTATTAGTGCTCTTTCTTTCAATTTTAATTATTTTTGAAAATGTTTAATACAAGATCCGGATTGATCTACAAAAACATCACTTTTTTTCAATTTTTGCCATTAAATTTGACATTCCGTGTTTTCAACAACATATTAAAAATTACTTTCGTTACCCATAGACTTTATTTCACCCTCAGCCAGTTCCATGGACCGAGCAGTCTTGTATGCCTTTTCAAAAGTTAAATTATCTTCTGACAATAGCTTTCGTTTAATTGCATATGATCTAACACCACACACTAATCTGTCTTTCAAACACTCTGTTAAAAGCTGGCAAAAATTGAAATACTGTGGGTAATAGTTTAGCTACAAACGATTTGACATCTTCGTTTTGCTCTTGCACTGCGTTGTAAAATTTATAACGTTTTTGACTATAATAATTTATAAGTGACTTTTTTAAATGATTATATGACTTAGGACTTAGTAAATCAGGCGCTAGTAAATCCTTTAAAACATTGTAAGCTTCGCCCTCTATCAAGATTAAAAGTAGCGGGACTTCTTTATCCTGATTGACTGCTGGTAATTTTTTCACAATTTTTATTTAAATGTAGACTCCTAACACTGAGTTTGAATCCGTTTTTGTCGTCAAATAACTGTTATGTACCTGTGTTTTAAATAAAACTCACGTTTTAATATAATAGATGCAGAGTAGGACAGGAGACGTTACAGCTCGTAACTAAGGGTTCTAAAAAAACACAATTTTAAGAAAATACAAATTTTAATACGAACGTAACAGTCTGTGTGTGTGTGTTACACAAAAAAACCATGTACTCACAAGTATATTTTTTTTTAACTGAAACAGAATATTGACGTTCCACATATGAGTTACTGGAAAATCAGATACATTACGCTAGTACCATTTGGTGATTATTTACGTAATTTGTGATGATTTATACCTAAGGGCAGGTGCTAAGGTTATACATTGAAAGTTATTTTACAGAAAAGAAATAGGAATAAGTTGTTCTAAAGTAGGTTCAGACAAATAAGTTGAATACTTTAACGATGTTAAATTAATTTATCTATAGCGAAAGTGCATAGAAAAACTGTTACAACATCAAACCTGCACTAGGCACAAGACCTTCGTTTCAAAGTTGGCAACACTACGGTACCGTGGTTACAGCAGGACCAAGTTTGAAATGTATAAAAACGTAATTACAAGATGAAGAAAAAAAAGATATGTTTTTAAAAAAATTAAAAAATGTATTCAGTTTTTCGGGGCATTTGAATTGGGCCGTTACGTGGGAATGATGAAACTGAAACCTCTCAAAACCCGGAGAAAAAGTGTTAAATACAATTGAAGTGAGAAAAATTCCCCAGGTGGCTTCGACTTGGAATTTTAATATAAGGGCGATCAATGTCGTATTTGTAAACAGGGATTAATGCATGGAAGAAATAGAAGAACAATTTAATAATGCAAACGTATGCAGTGCAGCTTCCTCTATCCGTCGTATGTTAGAAGATTCTGTTTTTGTTTTTTGGTTAAGTTTTTTTCATCATGTAATGCCACACGTCGACATCTTATTTGATCAGTTGCAGAAGAAGAAAACTGACCCAACTCAAGTAAAAACGCTATGGATAATTTTGAGAAAAGCATCACCCATGTTTGCAATAATATTGATGCCATAATTACTTAAGCTTAAAATGACTGCACAAAGTCTCAAGTAAAAAAAAAGAAAGCGCGCTTGCAACAGCAGATTGGATCACCGTATTGCCGCTTTAAAAGTGTCTGATCTTATTACTAATTTTACGCAACAGAGATTTATGTTTAAACACCATCTACTAGCTGCATCTGTTTTTTATCTGAGCATTTTGGAGAGTATTGTGTTTCCCGACAAGTTGAAAACTACTTGCCTAGCTTACCCTACTCTTGAAAAAGAGTGACTTAAAACAGAACTTGCTGTTTTTTATTTAAGGAACGACTGTAGAGAGTTAAATAGTGCATTAACTTTTTTTAAACTATTAATTCAAAATAATTTAGATGAACCATTCAGGGAAACAAAACAATTATTAGACATTGTGGCAACAGCACCTATGTCAACATCCGAAACCAAAAGATGCTTGATAACTTTAAAAAGTATTAAGACTTTTCTTCGAAATTCAATGTCTCAAGATCGTTTGACGGCTCTATCCATGCTTTCCATTGAGGAATTATTCATCTCGAAAATCGATAACTTTGAGAACAGATTTGCTTCTATGAAAAATCGTAGGATTAAATAAGGTTTTGAAAAATAGGCGAGTATCCATTTTGTTCCACCACGAGCCACCACTGCTTTTAGGTACTGAAAATCACGGTTTGTTTGATCTATCGCTGCAATAAACCGTTTCATAAGACCCATTTTAATATGGAGTGGAGGTACGTAAATCCTATGATGATCCACAAAAGGTAAATGTTGAAACTTGTGCTGTCAGACCGAAAGTAAATTTCTGGCTGGCAAATTTTTCACTATGTGGTGATTCTTCTCATTGCAACTATTCCAACTATGCACCCAGTCTGCGTTCCTAGCAGAAGGTCTACAAATATCAAATCACCGGAAATAGAATCTTCATTGTTTTGTAGAGTTTCTTTATTCCTACGGCATGAGAAATAGTAATTGATGGTTTCTGGTTATCATTGTTTAGTAGTGCAGCTTTAAGACTTCTTGAGCTAAAGCCAACGAAAAGTCTCCACTTTTTTGCTACGTGTTTGTTATCTAGTTTTTTTGCGAATCCTGTCACGTCATGACAGAAGCAAACACCGTGTTTAACAGCATGGTGTCCTGCAAATTTCATGTGGCGAACACTCATGCGCAATTGTAGCGCCTTTCTGGAGTAAGTTCCATTCCTTCAGTCTGGAACCCAACAGTTCAGACTTTTTTTAGACAGGGACAAATTGCGAACTAGGTTGTCTAGTTCAGGTCACTGTCATTATTTTCTTTTCACCTTCTTCGTTGCCTATTGCATCGAATGAAGGAGGAATTGGTACTGGGTAATCTGAGCTATGTACCACAGGCTTTTTGGTTTATTCTTGTAGTACCCAGATAAATTTGTCATGCAGAAGTAGCAATCCGAGTAGTGATCTTTTTCTGCTCTTGCCAAATCATGGGAAAAGCAAAATGCATTTGATGTCGCTTATCGTTTAACCACTGGGTTAGACCGGAGTAAAAGACAGTGCAACAGAGCTGAAGATCCCAGGATTTTGTTTGATGTGAAACCAACCAAAATACCTTCGTCTAACGATATTGTCTGAGACGACAAGTAATACCATAATCGACATAATCGGAATGATTAGGAATTGCTGCAGAACTTAAAGATGTAAAGATGTTTGCTATACAAATTGATACCACTCAAGATGTAGCCGTCTGTGATAAACTGTCTTTAATTATTCGGTACATTATACTTTCGCAAAATTGGCCTCAGGAGCGACTATTTTCTATAATGAAGTGCAGGTCTACTACAGGAGCAGAAATTAAAGATGTGGTTTGTGGTGCACTAGGTGACTATGGGATTGACTCACAGAACTTAATTGGTAATTGTCAGATGGCGCTGCAAACATGCAAACCTAATTCCAGAGCAAATACATGTGTGGTGTTATGCACATGTATTAAATCTTGTAATGGTAGATTCCACCTCTAAAATACTAGAATTCTCCAATTTATTTTCTTTACTAAATTCTATAGCAGTGTTTCTAAAAGAGTCAATTAAAAAAATGGATACTTGGGAAGAACTAACTAACGAGATTAATGAATTCAGACGACTAAATGTCATTGGCAGTGTAGTTGGAAGTACAAGATGATGGAGTAAAGATGCTGTCTTGAGAAAAACATTTGGTTCATTCAATGATCCTTCAAAGTGATTATTAACAACGATTGTCATTGCTCCATCTAAGATTAAAAACAACAGACTAAAAGCGACGTCCTATTAACAAGGTTATTGTAATATAAAACAATATAAACTGCTCAAATATTTCTAAGAATATTTCAATATACAATGTCTCTTACAAAGTACTTGCAAACCAAAGGGTTGGATATTTTAAAAGCTCATAAAATGACGGAGAAGACTTGTGAGACACCAAGCAACATCTCTCGCGACTACAAAGCATAGAGGCTGCTGATATAGATTTTGGTTTGCATATAAACAAGCAATTTGAAGAACAGGATTACCATTTTGTTCTTGATACTTCTTTAGCCGTACTACGACCAAGAAAAAGAAAATTGATGCCAGGGGAAACTATAACTGACGAGTGCTTAATAGATGCAAGTGAAAAATTTTAAGTTGAAGTACACAATCAATTGATATATTGACAAACAACATGAAACGAAGATTTCAAAAATATGGCGTAATTGCTGATGAAATCGCATGGTGCCATCCTAACAACTTTTACAAACGCTCTGCTTTCCTCGATTTAGGATTTGAGTCCATGAGCAAACGAGTTATCAAATAAAGCAAACAATACAGGAGAGTTATCTAAATGAAGAAAGCGAAATATATTCGGAATTAAATAGTGGAGATCTTGACAAAGAGGAGGGCAGGATTGTTTTATATCTACTAAGACATATTGCAAAGATTGCCTAGTCTGTTGCTATCTAATTTTACGAAAATGCGGGCGCAGTTTTTCAAAACTGAAACATATCAAAAATAGGTTGAGATCAACGCTTGATGAAGACAAATTAGAGGCCTTCATGCTGATGAAGATGGAGTTCAAATATTGTAGCAATATACATAGATAATAATACAATTATAACAAAACTTGCAAATCACCGTGTAATCTTCGAAAAGGTTTAGTTTCTTTTTGTAGTTATTTATTGTTACCAAAGTTTCGGGCCGGCGTAAGTAATTATGCCCGGGTCGATTATCTAGTTCTGTCCGCCGCTGATTCTACTTGTTGTCATACTAAATAATACGGCTCGTTGATGCAACTACATATTAACCTACATATGTACATATGTCTTTTACATATAACTTTAAATCTAGACGTGCTACGAAATTTTTAATTGCAAAATCGGAAGCAGCACATCCTATTACATAAAACTGAAGTTAATTTCATCCAATTAAATATTGTTACATAGTGTTCTTGACGCACCATTTTGATGAGTGCTTAGATGTTTTCCGTGAGTTTTGTTGAAGTGTTCGTGTTCTTCTCGAACAAAATCGTTTTTTATTTTTATTGCTTTTACGCGATTTGTGTATCATGCTTTAATCTCACGCCGAAATTGTTCAATAATTTCCTGCACAACATCAACCATACTGGATACAACAAATTGCAATGTGCTATCTTCACAAAATGTATTCCTGAGAGTGGTATCTGTAAGATGAAAATTTTACAAAATTTGTGCTTTTTTTAATTTCATTTTGTCAACCATTCTCAATGTATAGTTACTTTTTCTTTGAAAAAGTCTACAAGTGGTGTTCAAGCATATATTTGAAGAATAATTTTGACATTTAAACCATTTCCGGGTTCAACAAAACCATGTCTGTAGACAACACCACAACCAGTTGTGATAATATTAGAATTTAGAAAAAAGAATAGTTGATGTTTGTAGAAAATATCCATAGTGACTTTTATAAGTTAAAGTTTGGATGCAATTTTAATTGGTATATTTACTTAATGGGACATTTGAAGAATAACAATTAAAAATTATTTTAAATTACCTAAAAATAAAATTAATTTAACAAATTCAATTAAATTTCTAACAGTGGAAGTGGCTTAATGTATAAGCACAAATTAAAAATAAGATCAATGCTAATGCGCTACTGATTTTGAAAAATGTTTTTAAATTTGAAATAATTTATTATTATGAAAAAGTTGAGCCTTCCCCTGTTTCTGTGTAAAGATTCAGTAACAACTAACTACAAAGATAAAAAACTTCGGCAAAGTATGAAGGGTGCAGTGCTACAGTTTCTGCATTATATCTTGCTATATTGTCAACTTCTTGAAAACTATAAACTTTTAAAACTTTTTTTATTTATTATATGTGCTTTAGATACATTGAAAACGTGCACAGGTGTTCACATACACAACTCATAAAACATTCTTACAACTTCTATTTTTGGTACAGCGTATATACTATTAACAATCGATGAACATAAAAAATCTTTTGACCGAACAAAGGATCAACTTAATATAATAAGGAACAATTTATTGTATAACACAGCACGTGTTGCCAACCACAACTTAATCATAAACTTCTTTAGTTTGAATGGGACTGTCAATCATGATCCTCGTAATTAAACTTGTTCCGGCATTAATTACAACGGAATGTCGTCGTGCTTTAGCACACGATAATGTTATAGCAAAGACGAAACGGGAAAGATTTAGTTGCATCGCAATTAAGCAATCGAATGCAGTTATTCTTACAATAATTAGTTGTTTGTTAACAGCGCATAAGCATCTTCTTTATTTACTGTTATCTCTTTGATATCGTTAGTTACAGCGGCCATTTCACTTTATTTGTTTAGATTGAGGAATTTACATATCAGTGTTGATTTATAGTTTTAACTTAGATTGTATTGGAATTTTCTTTGCGGTTCTTTAATAAGTATAAAGTTTTATTTAGCATATAGAAATCATCGCGCATTTTTTGAATAGGCCGATGTCGGTTTAATTTTTTATTTCTTTATGTTAATAAAGAATCTATTTATTTAGTTATTTATTCTGAAATGCCGTCTTTATTTTCTTTATTACAACATAAGAATACCTTTTTTAATTTACTATGGAGTTTTTCTATTGAGGTTAATGGACACTGACGTTCAGATTTTCTTAAATTACCGCAATACACTTGATGTAATAATTTTTGGTTTTTGTTATAGAAATTTAACTAATCAGAATATACTAGTACCTAAAAGTATTATATATATTAGTGAAATTAAAATTTTTGTTATGCTTAAAAAGTAAGAATTAAAAAAAAATTTTTGTATCCGCTATAATAAATTACAAAAGAATCGAATAAAATGGACGTTTTTATGCAAACACAAATCATAATTCTTATTTTTGTATGATATGTATGTATATTGGCTTTTTACAAACTAAATTTTGCCGAGCTTACAATTTTAAGGATTACAAGCTTAGATTTAAGGTTTTTCAGAAATGCTAATGTTCTTAGCAAAGTTGTACAAAATGTCTCTTAAGTCCTAATAAACGGATTATGAGGGGCTTTCATAACTAGATACTACATCATATTTATTTGTATATATTTTAAGTTGTTATTTTTCGAAACGAGTTTTTTTTTTAATATTTGGTATTTTGCCGAAGTTGGTGTTTTGTATTCTGTGTATTATACACACAAATAAACAGTCACTGATATTAAAGCTAAAGTTTTTTTTAGCAAGTTTGTTTAGTCAGCATTCATTACTATTCGCAACAATAGTAACATTTTTGGTGCCCGTAATAGGCGTTTTAAAATAGATTATATGATAACCGTTTGTCACAAAAAGATTTAATAAATAAGTATAGTTGGACATGCTTTACACTTTTACATTTAGGATTCTATTAGTCTCTGATGACTATATTAAAAGTTGTTTTAATTAATCTTTTAGATAGAGCTTTATAAAAAGTAAAAATAATCTGACTGTCATAATTCAGCACCAGTACATTAAAAAAAATTGCCAAAAGTCTAAAAAAGATAAATTATATTTCAATCAAAATATTGACTTTTCACAACAAATAAATTACGCAATTTCGTTAAATGACTCACGTTGAACAGCTTTTTTATTCGGTGGCGTTAAAAGATAGTTCCCGAAAAAGTGTTAATTGTTTGTCATTATATTTTATATAACACGATTTGTTCAGTTTTTTCACATTAAAGGTTACGTAACTCTTATCTTTTTTGTTTTGACTCCGCGTTTCAGAGATTTACCGATGCAATAAAAACTAATCGAAATTGCCACATTCATTCGCTTGTGACCAAAAGTTAACCGCGAAACATAACACAGAACGTAATCTTTATCTAACAGATAATGTTGTTGACAAGTAAATAGCTCGATGTGACATTGATATATATGACAGACCGACTGTTTATGTAAAACCACCTGTTGAAAACTTGAACGTTTTCACACTTTTAACAAGTTCATATAGATAAGCAACAAGTGGTTTTCTTAGTTGCGCCAACTTTCTTTTTCAACGAAGGATATTTGCCGATTTACGACTTGAAATATGATATTCATTAATTCCTAACTTGATCTGACCAAAATTATACCTCATCAGTTAATTTCATATAATTTACCACCCAGAAAAACACGTTTCACTTAATGACGTACGATTTATTTATGCACACAAACGATATGCATTTACTTATATTTAATTCGTCTTTTCCTTTTGGTTTCTTGCTGACATTGGTCTCAATTCAGTGCCGTAACTTAATAAGTTCAGAACTAAAAGTCGCACTTTATTTTGGTCTGTCATCGAACTATGCAGACGCCATGTTTTCGTAAGTGTAGTTAAAATACCGGTTTCGTTAGGATATTACAAGGAAGCGTTTTAAATCTTTCATATACATTTAGTTTTGGACGACCGAAATGCCATTTATTATATATAAATTATGGAAACTCGCTTTGGATTTACATAACGCAGTTTTTTGTATAATCCAAAGCGAATCTACTATTTATGAGTAAAGAAACAAAGAAACCAATTATACGTGAATAGTTTTTTCTTACTTGAATGTGATTAAGTATTTAAAATGACTGAGATGTTTAGATAAAACTAAATTTATTATCCGTAACCAATTTAATAAAAACGTAATAATTTTTTTCCTATTATGAAATAACATGAAATTTTGTACGGAAGTAGACGTGAACGATGTGATTCACTAAGAATGTTTTCAACGCGACGTGTGAGATGTGTGCTAGTGATTATTTTCAAAACAAAAATTATAGTAGAAGCAAAAACGTTTAATTGGTGTATATAAAAATATTTTTATACAAAGAAAATTTACGCCAGCAAGTGTATTTTAAAATATATCTGTTTTTAATCAATTTATACATACATATATATAATAATGAATGTTTGTATTTTTTTCCTCTATGCCTTGCTATACCATCCATCCGATCGCGATGAAACACGTTCGCTGCGCAGTGAAATTTCAATTTTGGCGCAATTGGCTGAATACATTTTCTAAAAAATTTCATAGTGTAAACCCAGTAGAATATTTTTATTACATCTAGGAAGTGTCTTCACTGAGTGTCAGAAAGAATTAAGCCAATTAGGGACGTCAGTACAATTACGTAACTTACCTGCCTATTTGCGTAACCTACCGGATATAGGACGATCGAAACTGCAGGTATTAAATAAAAAATTGAAGAACACTCTCCAAGATATAGCCCTGGGGTATAGATTACATTGATATATAGTTTTTTTTTGTTTTTTTTTAGAACATTGTTCACATCTTTTTCTTTCAACTTTGCTTTTTTTTTGTTAGTTGCCACAATTTTTGTAGGTTGATGAGCCCCTTACGAAAGTGGGCGAAACGTTGGCAACTTCGGTTACAACAATGACACGGTCCAAACCCGGAAGACGTTCTTATCTTAGTATAGACTCCGACCGTGGAAGCCTTCGCTATTATGAGGTTTTAATTAAATTTACGTCTCTCAGACGTTGAAAAACTTTAACTAAGTTGCGATTATGATTTACTAAATTATTACCAAAAGCAATCGTCTAGATAAATAAAACAAATTTCGTAATTTAAACCTAACATTGCTATGGTCACAGCACGAGAAAATTCGCTGGGACTGATTTTCAAACCCATTGGTAATCTGGTCATTTGGTACTGTCTTCGCGGTGTCGTGAATGCGGTATATTGTCTACTGTTGCACACACTTGTTTTTTTGCCTTGGATTTTGATATAGTCGCTTAAAGTAGTCCTCAAATCACTTCCAAACGGTAGTCATAAAACGTATGCCGTTTTTCAGAGTATTTGCTGAATATTATAATTCGAATTTACCAAAATTATCTGAAAAAAATGAATAGCTATTGGGAATTCTGTTGGTATGTAAAGGACGTCCCTCTTGTCCTTCCATTTGCTTATTATGATTCCATCGGAGTATTTTGCTTTGGTATCGCCCTTTAGTAGTTTTGTTGACACTACATCTTTAGGATTACCTTTGCGATTTGCTCTCAAAGTCCCAGTGCAAAATGTTTCGTTATCTAATAACTTTTTAGGTAAAGTATAACTATTATAATAATTGTCTATATAAACTGAATGTCCCAAGTTTAGTTATGTTATACAAGATTTAAGACTACTTTAGATGCATGTCGTTTATTTGCATTGCACCGATATGTACTTTTACTTCAAGCATTGTACCATTTGGTTCTGTCAACATGTATAGTTTTATGCCAAATTTATGGTGTTTGTTTTTTATATATTTTTGAAAAACAAGGAATCCTCGCCATAACATCATTGATTGGTCCAGAGATTTTCTTCTTTCTTGGATGGTACATGTTGCGCATTCAACTGGTTTAATTTTATACAATAGGGCTTTTGGCTTAGCTGCACCTCCTACAGAATTTTGTACAAAATGCAGGTATCTCAATATGAGCAAAAACCTGTCTTTATTCATATGATCTAAAAAAAAACTTAAATTGAAAATTAGACCAGTTCTTCAATAATCTAGTTATGTACTACATTGAACAGTTCCCGTGTAAAACAACAATCTTAAGAAAACTAGAAATTCAGATCTTTGTAACGATTTTCAATTAGTAATCTTGGAACGATGAGAGATCTTTCCAGCGCAAAATATTTCTTCAGCATATTTATTAGTTGCTGTTAGTATAAAACTGACAAATTCATTATCAAATAAAAGAAACAATTGGCTTTTCAGATTAGGGTACAGTCACAAGCAGTTCTTTTTTTTTGTAAATTAAAAGTTGGACATAAAACTTTCTAAATCTTGTCATACAGGGTGTACCTGATGAACAAGTTGTTATTTTAGCAGGTGAATTTACAGCATAAATACAAGCAAAAAATGTCAAAATAAAAGTTTCATTAACACATTAAAAAAAATCAAAATAAATTGTAAATTACGGACCTGTAGTCTTCTAAGGTTGTTGACACTACGAATAAAAATAAACTATTTTAAGAAGTACAAATGTCCTCTCAGCGATTTGCTGACATCAAAAATAAATATTCTTAGTCTTTCTGGTAAGATAAACGGCCTAATAAAACTACTTTTTAAAATACCGACTCAACGCCACTAATAGTTACTTTGTTGAAAATTTCATGATTTTCTTCATTCCAAACATGCGTGTTGTGAACATTCAGCAATCCATTTCGTGTAGAACAACACTCATCTGAAAATAATATATTGGCACTAAAGTCAGGGTCAAAAGCTTTTGTTGCTGCAACCACTCACAAAATTCAAGTCGTGGTTCAAAATCAACATCGGTTAACTGTTGGACTCAAACATGTAAAGTAAATACACACAGAATCATTCCTTAAAACACGATGTAGCGTACTATGGGACACGTTAGCTGCGCGACCTATTTCTCTAGTGTTACTTTGTGTTCGATCTTCTACAATTTATAATATCTGCACATACATTGAAGAAAAAAAAATATTAGTTTTGATTTTTTTGAAAAGATTTATTCTTCTTCCGGTGGTCTTTCTCGCACACAACAAAATAAAGTTTATTGAAGGTAATTGTCTATTAGGATATTGCTCAACCCACAATCTACGTGTGGTGTAGAGGTTATAATTACATTCACCGTGCATTAAAACAGTATCAGTGTTAAACATAATAAAGAAATTTTAAAATAAATATTATAAAGTACGAGTACGTTTACACGAACCACTTAGCATCAACTAAAGAAATCGTTTAAAAAATTGAGACAAAAATAAATCAGATTGTCAAACTCAGTTCTATGAAACTAAATTTTGAATTTAATTATCTGAAGTTTTGTTTTGGTTACAACCAAAGATAAACGTGATCGTGTACACAAGGTACATTTTCTTAAGTTAGGTCAGTAATAATGATAAGAAATAAACATTATTTGCTTTAATTATTTTATAAACAATTGATTTTATAGATGATGGGCAATTAAATAAAACTATCATTAACACAATACATCAATACGTTTCACGGATATTACAGCATTTACATCCATTATTTACTTCATAGTTACAATCTACAAACAATTTCCATTTGTTTAGGCAGTCAGGACCGGTCTGAAAACTTTAATTGCAAATATCTCAAAACTAGACTACTTTAGACCAAATCTTTAAGAAAAAATATTTACTTAACGTCACAAAAAAATTCTTCCTTGAGTTCGTAGTCGTATTTTAGATAAATTCTATATATATATATTTAAGTCGTCGCTATGTCGCTCACAAATGGGTGGTGCCGATCTGCAATAAACGGATCTCATGTATTTCAAAGTAGCAAACTAGTTAAGTTGATATTGCAAATTAAGAGTAGATACCTATTAAAATTCTTACCTGGCTCGACATATTTTAAATATTTGTTAATATCCTTGTCTGAATCGTCACAGTCCATATCCACAAGTACTAAATTATTCATTTCAAAACTGTTCTGTCCAGCTTTACTTTCACTAACATCAATTTTCGTATTATAATCACTAATTCCGTAATTTTACCGAAATAAACGATCATGTTCAGTGCTAGCTTTGAACTAGCTAATAAGTTTATACGTCTCAGTGTTCCGGAATCGGGACGCACGCGCATAGTAAAACTATAACATTGTACCAGATCCGTCACATACGCAGCGAACGTGTTAAGAGGTTGTTTTGCGTACACCAGTGCACATACATACATACTAAGTGAAGTTGATTGTAAATTTTTAATTGTGATCACATAGCATCTTTTCTACTTTTAAATAAATTATGCCACCCAAACGAAAAGCGATTGGCCGATCTACAGCTCAAGGAAAAAGATCCTGAACTTTAGAAACCGACGAGCAACGAGAAGAAAGACTAGAAACCGTTCGAGTACGTTTGTATTTCTTTTAGCTAAAAAAGACTGGAAGCTGCTTTGACGTGATGCATTCCAATAGTTCTGACATATGTATACGCCATTAAAGTTCAAACGCTTGCCATTTCCGGTGCGACTCGCGTTTGCAATTATCATCAACAAGGACAATCACTACAAGTGTTTTGACTAAATTTGCCAAATCCATGCTTTTTACATGAACTGAATGTGGCTTGCTCCAGCGTCAGAAAATCGTCTTATTCGTATACGCACCATTCAGAAGGACCAAAAATTTGTATATCAAACAGAAGTTCCATAAACAGATTAAAACTTCAACAATTATTTTTATCCATGGTATTGGATTTGGTTTTACTTTTTATTTATAGAAAAAAGTTGTTGAAATTCTTTTACTTTTTAAAAACAAAATTTTTTTGCGTTTGACGTTTTACTTAATATATAAATTAATTGGATGGATAGACTATATCTACAGTAAAAGAGCAATATGAAACATTACAAGCTATGTATCACTATTCCGTTGCTACGTTTTGGATGAAAATGTTCAACAAGATTTGCATTGCTTAGGAGGGCTTTCGATTCCTAGCGATTTTAGGTAGTATATTTTTGTTTGTCCTGGACGATCGTTTGTTTCAACTTTGCTTTTTTGTTTGAACCCAACGTACTTTGTTCAGGGTACCACAGCTGTAAATAGCTAGGGTCTGTACTGAGCAGTTAGTTCTTTTTTTAAAGTAAATTTTCTACAGCGCTACACTAGACCATCTACTACAACATTAAAATTTTTTTATAATATTTTACTTATAGGATACAGTGCTGGAAATAATTTTTTAAAGCCGGAACTTTCGACATTCTTTTCTAAATTTTGTTTCTAGTTTTTTTTTTCCTAATCTGATGAATCAGTTTTATCAGTATTTCGGAAAGAATCCAACAAACCTCTTGTGAATATTCAGTTAGAAATTTTATGCAAAATAATAATAATAATAATAATAATTTATTTATGCCATGTAAACATAGTTACTTACATACGTCAAATAAGAAGAAAAAAAAAATATTAACAATAATAATAATTAATTAAAGTGATTTTCAAACTTACAGCTAAAGAATTCATCGTATGAGTAAAATGCTTTGCTTATAAGGAAATTCTTAACCTTTTTTTTGAATATAATGTACTCCAAATTTTGTACCTCAGCAGGTAGGCAATTAAAAAATCTTCTTGCCATTAATTCAGGAGATTTTAATGTTTTGCTTAATCGGCAATAGGGTAGACTATAATAGATTATTGTTTATGTATAGAAGCAAACTTAAGAAGAAAATTGATAATATAAACCGAAATTATGATTATTATAAACGATGTTTTTTCTATGTAGTAGCATACGTTCGTCCCGTTCTTTAACAAAAATTGATAATTTTATACTACTAATTTCAATAAACGGCGTGCACTATAATAGGAAATAATATAAAGTATAATGACTTATTACATTTATTGTTTATATATTACGGTTGAAACAATTTAGTTTTATTAAATGTTTTTTTAAATTTGTAACCGGCGTTGAAATTTGGTCGTGAATCTTTTGTGAAAGACCCCCGTATTCAGATTTATTTGGCTTAATTTATTTTTTTTGTATGGTATGGTATCCAAAATAAAGCTCACGTTTCAAGTTGGATTTACTATCGATGTGTTGTGCTAAAAAATCCAGTTTTCGCTTTTGTGTGGATTTCAATTCAGAATTAAAAGAAATCTTCCGCCGTCATTCCATTGTTTGGGGGTCCCACCGAATCTTGATCGACTACAGAACACCTAGACCGTCCCGGGGTCGCTTTATCGCCTAAACTCGAAAGCTTCTGGAACCGCTGTGCCCAGCAGTTTACCTGGTATAAACAATTGAGTCAAGGTATTTATTAAATTTGATATTATCGTGAAGTGAACCGCGATCGATATCATTTAAAAGCTTTGAATTTGAGCCGATTTATTTACGGCTAATTTTAAATATAACCCACCCCGTCTCCACTGAGCAGCGACACAACATCGTTTATGTTACCTTATTTGAGGCAGTGACATTGTTTCAACTTTTGCATGTAACAAATTATCTCAAATAAAACTTTGTCGTCTATCTGTTAGCATTAATTTGTTGAAGAAAAATGTGCGTTCCACTTCACAAGGCGTAAATGAAAACTATTATCACCGCAGAAATTTCCTATATTAATAATACTATTTATACGTATAGGTTTTTGATTACTTTAATTTTTTTTTAATATGGTGCCGAATTTTTAGTAAATTATATTATTTTTTGGAAGATGTTTAAATTATATAGTCTACAGAGATAATGATTCCAAAATTTCGGTCAAGTAAAATATTTCATTTTTTGAGTTTAATAATTAATGAACGAACAAAATTTATTTGAATATGTGCCAAGTGACCTTTGAATTTTTGGAAAACATCCATACATTTTTTTTATATAACAGTAGATTTACATCTTTAATTCCTTCAAAATTTAAAAGGGGTTACATTTACTACTGTTTAAACATACCATTATCAACATTGGTCGTCGACTTTTTTTAGAAGTTTTATGTGTAGCGGTTTCTAAAAATTTTACCTCTTAATAACGGTCAAGTTGTGAATTAGTTTCTTTACCTCTGAATGTATCAAATGTAAATTAGATGCTAAATCTATGAACAATGTAAAAAACTACCAACAAAGCTAATTTTGTGCATCAACAATAGTGGGGTTTATAAACTATCCGTATAAATTCATTTGTTATTTAGTGATTTTATTCCGAAAAATATTCATTTTTAATAAATGAAATAGCGATTTATAATCTTACAATACGTTTGTCGTATTTCAAAAATCATGCAGTTCGTAGTATTTATTTTACAGGGCTTCGTTCTTTTAAAAAAACTTATACGTCATAATTTTTGGTGGTTGATAAAATTTTATAAGTATCGCTGTAAAAATTATTTTAAGGACAGAAATAAATACAGAGTAAGAGTTGCGGCAGCAATCCTTTTTAAACCGCTGTAAGAAGTAATTTCGTAATGTACGGTTTTGTTAAATTTAGGTTTTAAGCAACATTTCTTTGTGTCGATCTTGTACATATAACCCTAATTTTGTAATCTTGCGGCTTAAAAATAATTAAATGTTTTAACCACCGGTCACCACTACCACTTTAAAGCTTCTCCACCAGCAACTGCTTCATCTGTCACCTGTACCATCCGCTATACTGAAGTCGTCTTCGAAATCTATCACCAAGGTTCGTCTCGAATTCAGTCTAGGTATTTATTGTTCATCGTTAATTGCAAGTGTGACCAAAAGGCTTTAAGAACCCAATTTGTAATATATAGTTTTTTTATTTTTTTATGTACTTAACTTAAATAATTAAATGTTTCATTGTGATACTTTTGAAAAACATTCAGTTCAGTTCAAATAGGAGGATAATCGTAATTGGCGCTATGCAAGGTTCTTGGAAATTTTAATTAATTTTTTTGATGTGTATTAGGGTATAGGGTTTGCCTTAATTAGTAGCGTTAACTTTGGCAGTTGGAATAGGTTTAAGTTGAATCAATTTTGAAAAGTAATTTTGTGTAAATAAATATTTTCAGATGTGTTTATTAGTCATATTTATTGTGTATGTTGTAAGGTGTAAGTATGTGGTAGACGACTAGTTGATAGGGATAAATTAATAACAAAGGTAATTAATTATTCACGTGTTAAATGAAAATTTCGTTGTTTAATTGCAACTAAATTAAATCATTTTTCTTACTTTTTAGTGCGTTTCATTTGATATTTTATTCAATGCAATTAATTTTATTAAAGTTGCTTTTTTTGTTTGTTAAATTGTTCTATATCTGGATGTAATAGCAAAAAATCTAAATAATATTTGAAATTATAATTCAAACAACCTAAAAAACTGGTTTAGAATTCATGTCTAAGGGTAAAATAATAAAAGTGTTTTAGTGTTTACAACATTTTAATTATTACACGTCTTAAAACAATAATATTAGGGATTTAAATCATTACTCATAGAAACTTCCTCAACTATACACTGTGAATAATCGTAAGCTTTTTCACACGTATCCAATATATCGATTGTGTCGTTGACACATCTTTCAGCAATTTCTGGTGTAATCGCTGCCACTTCACTTACCCAAGCTTCTGGCACAACAGTTCCATCACTTAACATCAATCCCAGTTCAATCTCTATACATTTCGCAAAACATTTTAGACACGGATCGTTTGGATACAGTAATTTTCCTAAAATATTTTCTGCTGCGGTGATATCTGCACCACTTGCACACATGCATTTGCTGTAGTGAGGCGTCGCGACTTGAATCCAACTGTCTTGGATATCATGAGGTATATTCTGTAAGTATGTAATCATAATTTTTAGTTTAGTTTACTTTTTACTTACCCAAGAAAACGCCGTGGCAAGTAGAGATAGAACAAAGATCGTGATTTTCATGTTTAGAATTTTTTGAAGTGATACTTTTCATGCGTATTTCTGAGTATAAATATGTTTTTTGCAAAAACAAATCATTTAACTGCAATAAGAAAGGCACACATCATTAAGGAATTAGCAGATTAAGAAATTAACGGTAAATGTTTTTTACACAGAAATGATTTACATAAAAATAATATAGCGATGCACAGAAATAAAGATTCGTAGATACAATTAAAGAATTAAATATAACAATAAACTTGGTTATTAAAATTGAGCCGATAAGATGTTTTATAGCTATTAAAACAACTCGGTCTAGTAAATCCTTGGTTTTTAAACTGTCGATAAAGCTCTTGTTGACTTGAAGATTTTTTCTAAGAGAATATGTATTATCAAAAATGTACTTTGAAAGAATTTTTATAATTTTCAATTACTTTTGAGGCCTGGCTGTAAAAAAATTCTTTGTGTGCTATAGTAACAAGTCAACAAAAAACTGAAAAAACATTTTATTCACAAAATGTCAAATGAATGCATCCATCATGGAATATTAGAATACTACTAGGAACTGCGTGCAAATTTACTAGCTGCAAAATCAGGCTCTCAGAACATTCTGTCTTTCCATCGTTATAAACACTATTTAAGTTACTATTTGTGTCCAATGGAGTATCATCCTGCATCTCTGTTTTTTCCGAAATTAATAAAAATCTAGAGTTTCTACTAATAATTATTCCATTAGACTGCTTGACTAGATATGATCTGAGAGCAGTATAATCATTAATAATTTTACCTGTTTCCCAAATCCTATCCTTACATATAGTTACATTTTGACCTGCTTGAAATTTCGTAGCTACCCTCGATCCTCTATCATAATATTTTTTATATCTAACTTTTATAAATTCCTTTTTTAAGTCTAGGTTTAAATAAGTTACTATGCATTGAAATCTTACTTCTAGTTTTGCGACTAAATAACAACTGTGCTGGTGAGATATTCATTCCTAAAACAGGTGAATTTCTGTATTTTGATATAGTAATATGAAAATTAGTATTGGTATAACTGATTTTCTTTAATATCCTTTTGGCAATTTGAACTGTTCTTTCGGTCTGCGCATTGCTTTGGAGATATTGTGGTGAGCTTGTACATACTTCAAAATTACAATTGTTCGCAAATTTATTACATTCATTAGAATTGAAGGGAATCACCCATGACAGTTTTAGAAATACCGTGATTTGGAAATACAGTTTTAAATTTTTCAATAATTTTAATGCAAAGTAATCTTGAATAACTAAACTTTTGTATGTTTTATTGATTTGACGAAGGTTTTTGACCGCATACAATTAAACGACGTTTTAAAAATACTGGAAGAAAACCGAGTACACCAGAACATAATTGTGACAATAAAAAATCTTAATACTGACAACGTGGCGTCAACAACAGCTGTACTGAAGAAACTCCAATAAATGCAGGTATTCGGCAAGGAGATAGTTTTACTGTTCAACATCGTTATGGATAGAATTATATCTAAAATCAAACTTCTACAGTTTAAGTAAAGTAAGCATAAACATCTTATGCTACGCGGATGATGCCGCTTTAATAGCAGAAAACGAAGATGACCTGCAATGGTTGGCAGATGCATTTTACTTAGAGGCTTTCAAATTTAACATGAAAATCTCTACTGCAAAAACGAAAGCGCTGGTGATATCTAGGGCGCCAAAACGTTGCAAGCTGGTAATTGGAAATCAAATAATAGAACAAGTCAACACTTTCAACTACCTAGGCACAGAAATATTTAGCCAAGGATATATCCATAGAGAAGTGTTCCGACAGACCAGTAAAGCAACAGCTATCAGGGGTTGTCTCAGAGATAACCTATGGAAAAACAAATACATGAACTTAGAGAGCAAGGTCTGCATATATAAGACCTACGTGAGACCTATCATGACATATGCTGTAGAGACACGCGCAGACCACTCTAGAACCAAACAAATACTTTGGGGCGGCAGAGATAAAAACGCTAAGGAGCATGACAGGCGTCACGATATGAGACCAAATTAGGAATTCTGCGATTCGCGAAAAATGTAAGGTCCCAGATATTGTCAGATGGTCACGTCAACGACGAAGGGCATGGAACGACCATATCAATAGAATGGAGAAGTCACGAATTGTAAAAATCGCCAGGGATGGTAAGGTGGATAACAGTCGTTCTCCAGGAAGACCTTATAAAAGGTGGAGAGGCATGGCAGTCAAATTCCCAGGACTCCTAAGATAAGCCGGAGAACACAAGCCAGTAGGCTTAACGTAAGAGGAAGAAAAAGAAGAAGACTAAATAATTATTTCCAGCATGTTCATAAATATCAGCAGCAATTTTACTAAATGTTAAGTTTGGTGTTTTGTGAGGCATTAAATGTTCTTTGAGATTTGCATTTTCTATGTCCTTATTCAAGTCAGGCCAGTAAACTATTTGTCTGGCTCTAGTCTTGGTTTTTTCACGATCAAAATGCGACTCATGTAGCAAATTCAGTACATACTGCTTCAATTTTGTAGGAACAACAAGTCTATCATTTATAAAAAAACAGTTGGTCCTCATAAGAAAGATCATTTTGAACTTTATAATACGGTTTTAGTTCATCAGATACTTGTGAAATTTTATTTGGCCACCCATTTAAATGATATTTTAATACTAATTGCAATATTTTGTCCTCTTTTGAGGTGTTTATACATTTAGATTTCTTTTCTTCAGTTGTTTAGTTCCATTGCTAAACTATGAAACATATTTTTCATATTTCCCATTTTCATCATTTAAATAAGACTGTGATAAGAGGTCTGCAATGTACATGTGTTTACCAGGACAATATTTTAATGTGAAATCGTAACTTTACAGACTTATTCTCATTCGTTTCAACTTAATGATACAACATCTGATAATTTATTTTTACTAAGCCAAGTAGTGGTTTATGGTCAGTAATTAAGGAATTTTTTTTATTATATATAAATTCATGAAACTTGCGTGTTCCAAAAAGTAGTTTTTTTTTCTATTTGAGAATACTTTACTTCAGAATTTGTTAGACTACGCGATGCATAGCTCACTGGTCTACAAAGTGATCTTTTTACTAATGTCAAAATTAGCCAAGCAAGGTGCATTAGTTAATTGACTTTAATTGGTTGTAATGCATTTGTATGACATTCCAACCAACGAAATTCAACATTGTTTTTTAATAAATCTTTCAATGGAGCTATCACTTCATATAAGCCCTGAAAAAATTGTCTTATATAATTTATCATTCCTAATACTGATTGCAACTCTTTTTTTGAGATTTTGGAATTTTAATTGCACCAATTGCTTTCACTCGTTCAGGATCAATTTCAATACCTCTTTTTAGAGATTAAATGTCCCAAATACTTGACTTTTTCTAATTTATATTCAATGTTATTTTTATTATTATTATTACTATTTACAATAACTTCAAGAACATCTCCAAAGAATTTAGTATTAATCTCCTCAAAATACTCCGGAGCCATATTTATTCCAAAAGGTCTATGGAATTTATAACACTCATATGGTGGCTAAAAGTACATAAATTGCTAGTTTTATTGAAAAATTTGATTTGCCAAAAACCATCTTTTAAAGCAAGTACTATGAACAGTATGTTTAGACAACATCAATTTTAGGAATGAGCACATTTGGACATCGTTTTATAGCATTGTTTAAATGTTTTGGATCCAAACACAATCTTAGGAATTTATCTAATTTTTAAACTATAACCAGATTACTAACTTAACTCTTTGGTTTTTTCTACTTTGATAATTACACTCCTCTGCTTGAACTCTTCTAATTTAGTTTTTAACTTATCTCTAATGGTGTATGAAACTCTTCCAAGTGGATTAACCACCGACTCAACATTATCTTTTAACAGAAAACTATATTCTGTGTTGAGAGATCCTATACCCTCTAACTCAAGTTTGTTTCTATAAAGCTGTCCCTATCATTAGTTTCTATGTTAGTAGTTCTCTAAATTAGATTTAATTTCGTTACCTTTAGCTATTAAAATATTTGCATATAATTCCTGACCTTTTGCTTCACATTTAAGATGAAATACACACAAAGGGACGATTTTTAAGCCCACAAATATCTCTAATACTAAATTTGTAGGCTGTATTTTAAATTGTTTATTAATTCTCTTAAAAATTCGTTCAGAAATTATATTAACCTGCGCCCCATTATTTATTTTAAAGGATACATACTTATCCTCAATTTTTACTTGTTCCATCCACGTTAGCTCTGTTACTTGTTTTACGGTGTTAAATGTAATGGAATGGAGAAGCAATGGTGCATCGTCTAAACTACATCATCTTGAACCTTTCTTACTTTCCTGCTTCGATAAGACACAGCAAAATGTCCCTTTATTCTACATTTATCACATTTCTTGCCACAAGCTGGACACTTTCTTGGTCGGTGTATCTTAGTGCATCGATAATATTTAAATGTTTTCACTCTATTTTTGTTCACCTGCGATGTTGTGGGATGATTTATTGATGATTTTCTTTTTATACTTGATCTATTTGAACTACTTTATTCTGTACATTTAAACTTTGTATTTTTGCACTTTCTATTCTAAGCAACTTCTTCTGTAGGTTAGGATTGGTAATACCTAGGACGATCCTATCTCTAATCATACTGTCTACCAACGTTCCAAATCTACAAGTTTTGTCTTATTCTTTAGTCTGTTAAAAAATTTTCAAACGTCTCACCTTCTTGTTGATTTCTTTAATAAAATGTGTACCTTTCGCACTCTACATTTTGCTTTAGGTCACGGTATGCATCACAGGCTTTTATAATTTCTTTCTCTTTTTCCCTATTAGCATCATATATATCCAAGGTATTAAACAATTCTACTGCATCTTCTCCAGCTAAACTCAAGAACACATTTTCTTTTACTTCATCTGATTTGGTATTTTTCTCCGTTGCAGCTATATAAATTCTATAATTTTGTTCAAACTTCTTCCAATTTGCGCTTATATCTCCATTTAAATTTAATACTTCAGGTTTTCTGGCACCCTCCATTATGTTTTACTTAAATTTTGCTACGTTGTTCGTTAACCTCAAAACTTGAATTTTTTAATTTTTTCACTTTCCTAGATTCTTGAAACATTTATCATGGATGCCTGGTATAATTAAAGATTAGAATGATTACAATTTATATTTTATTTTATCAAAGATGTGCGCAGGCTTCTAACCTTATATACAGTATGTTACAGACGACGTATTTTATAAAGAATGATGAATTTTATTGACAACTTAAAGTGATAGTTCTAATGGACAATGGTAACAGTATAAGATGTTAGTGTTAGAAAATTGAATTAATGCACGTTTGTTCATTAGTTAATAAATGAGGTCCTTAAAACATAACCAGTACATTAAATCAACTAAACTAAGTTCATTGTGAACATATATATTGGTTGTAGTATATCCTAACTTGATGAACTACGTATCTGATATGTATTTGTAATGCTTATGCTTATTGTCAATGAGCACTAACTCACAGTTATTGAGTCAATAAAATATATTCGTTTAATCAAAGTTTTTCATTATTAATAATATTAACATAAGTTATTAATTTAATAAACTTCATTCATTGTATTAAGTATTTCGTTAATAAATAAAATAATTTTGATCATGGATTAGGTTTTACGTATCCGATTGAAGATTTATTCTATTCTTTTCTTGAACATGATGAATGCAATTAGAATCTTCCCAAATTGCTCCCAATTACTTATTTGCTGTAATGATTAAAAAGTTATTAATGATTAAAAAATTGAAAGCAAAAAATTTAAATACCAATCGACATCGTAATGAATTTTGACGAAAAAGTGATTTTTCAAAAATTTTGGATTTAATTTCTTAATTTTGTTATATCACTGAGGCGATGCTGGGCGCACGACTTCCTTGTACAAGATACTTCTTCTAAGGTCTATTTGCCAAACTTTTATTCGGTTAAGAATCAATTTGCATCATCTGGTACTAAAAATTCATATTAATAAGGTTATTATTCTATTTATTTTATTTAATATAAATAAGAAAATTAAAGTTTTATCAAAACATCGAAATTTCTTTTATGTAATAAAATATCTAGCCAAAAACTCAATATTGATGCCGATTTATTTACGTACCTTGTTTTTTAGATTTTGTACATTTTCAAATACGGTTTTTTGATGTAATATCGAGTTAAATGTTTAAATGTTTATAGGTTACAGCACCTATTGTATATTTTTATTTCAATGTCCGATCGAGAATACACCTAAAATTAAAAAAAAAACAAGAAATTGTTACCTTTTACCTTTGTTGAATTACGATGTAACTCGATTTAACCAGACACGAACACTACGTACTAATCTTACGTACGTGTATAATCAACATATTGAAATTTGAGATAAAGAAAATAAATGTTTTTATGTAAATTATTTATATGTAAAAAAGCATTTACCATTTATTTCTTAATCTGCTAGTTCTTTAATGGTGTGTGTGTTTCTTATTGCAATTAAATAATTGGTTTTTTTTTAAAAACGTATTTATACCTAGAAATGCACATGAAAAGTATATCACTTCAAAAGATTCTAAACATGAAAACCACGATTTTTGTACTATCTTTAGTTGCAACGGCGCTATCATGGGTAAGTAAAAAAAAACTGAGAATTATTATTATTATTTACTTCAGAATGTGCCTCAACCTATCCGAGACAGGTGGGTTCGAGACGCGTCACCTCACTACAGCAAATGCATTTGTGCAAGTGGTGCAGAAGTCACCTCAGCAGAAAATGTTTTGGGAAAATTATTATATCCGAACGATGCGTGCTTAAAATGCTTTATAAAATGTATAGAGATTGAAATGGGATTGATGTTATCTGATGGAACTGTTATACCAGAAGCTTGGGTACGTGTAGTGGCGGCAGTTACACCAGAAATTGCTGAAAAATGTACCAACGACACCAACAATATATTGGATTCGTGTCAAAAAGCTTACGATTGGTCGCAGTGTTTAGTTGAAGCAGTTTCTACTGACTAAACCAAAATTCTCTTAGTTCTAATATTATTGCTCTGAAACGTGTAATAATAAAAATTTATAATATTAAACACTATTATTATTTTCCTTTTAACAAAAAGTTTTAATCAGCCCTTGCAGTTTAATTACTATATAATTAAAAAAACTATGTTAATCTAATTTAGATAAACTTAGATAGATGCTCTTGAGAATTGGCACACAAATCTCCTAAAGTTTCTGTAAATTAAACTGATACATATGTATATACACAGTTACTACAAAATAAATCGCTCGGTTTCACACGATTGATTAAAAGCAAAGTCCGCTAAGATTCCCGAAATTAATGAAGGTATCTCAACAGGTGTCCTCTACAATTCGTCGTGATGCTGTTCTCAGTAACAGAAATCAGAATATGTATCCGGTCATTGATCCGGTATAGTTCTTATATTCCGTGCATTCCTTATTAGTTTGTCATAGGAATTTTCTAAAATAAAAGAACATTGCTACGATAACACAGAAAAATTAAATCACGCTGTAGAATGAAAATGTATCCCTACTTCAGCAAATTTCTCACAGCAAACATGTTCAAAACCGCAATTTATTTTGTAATAGCGAAGGATAAGGATAAAGATAAGGTCTTCCGGGTTTGGACCGTGTCATTGTTGTTGTAACAAGCAACCGAAATCTAGCTGTTATAGAAAGAAATTTTCTACGTGATTCAGTTTTTAGGTCAGCAAAATTTACCTTTTCGTGGAAGTAGTTATAAGTTGTTTGAGAAAAACAATGGTAACTTTTTAAAATAGAAATGATTTCCAAATTCGACCCGATTATGTCAGAACATACAAAATGTGCTCAAATCAAAGATCAAAAAAACTATCTCGGGGATAAAATACAAAATGAAGTAATCAACTTGATCGGTGAAAATATCAAATCCAAAACTTTAGAACTAACTAAAAAGGCAAAATATTTTTCCTATATTATTAGACTGCACTCCTGACTCTAGTCACCAAGAACAAATTTGAGTTTGTATAAGATTTGCAAATTTAAAGAGTACGGGAATTAGTATAGTAAAACATTTTTTATTATTTTGTTCTATAGATGTGTCTACAAAACAAAATTTTGGATTTCAATCCGCGAGCTTTCTTTGTTCCTTGTTGCAATCATACCCTACATTTAGTCGTCAATGATGCCGCAAAATCGAATACTTTAAGCATCAATTTTTTTCTTTAGTTCAAGAACTGTTTTGTATTTTTTTCAGCTTCTACTAAACGCTGGTCAATTCTGAAATTTAATTTATCTAATGTAACAAATTTAACATTAAAACCTTTATCGGATACTCGATGGTCTAGTAGAATAGATGCAATATCTCCTTGAAGGTATCAATTTGGGGAGGTTTACTTTGCTCTGCTTGAAATAAGCAAAGGAAATTTGAAAAATAACGTAAAAAATTTGACTGCATCGTTGGCCCAAAAATCGCAAAATTTTGAGTTCATTTGCATTCTTATACTGTTGTATGATATTTTAAGTAAAGTTAACATTGTTAGTAAAATTATTCAAAAACCAATCTTTAATGTTGCTCAGCGTTGTAATCATTATATAATTTGAATAATTTTTTTAAAGCTATCGCTCCAATAAAGGTTTTAATGATCTATTGATTGATGTTAAAGAAATAACATCCAGCTTAGAACCTAAATTCAAAAAACAAAGAGGTCTAAGACCGCGAAAAATAAAATAAAACATTGTGATTATGAATGTGACGATGAACCGATCCACGACGAAACTTTAAAGTCCAAAGTTGATTGTTTTTTTTAGTGTTCTAGATGTAATCATAACATCATTGGATAAGAGATTCCAATTACTTTCTTCTTACTCTAATAATCTTGCGTTTTTATGGAATATTGATAAATTTAAAAATTACTCTAAAAACGAACAATTAGAATTATGCCAAAAAATTGAAAATTTATTAAACGACAAAACTTGCAATGAACGAGACATAACTGCCGTGGAACTTGTTAAAGAATTGCAATATTTTCAAAATTTTGATGAAAAAGTTATTACGTCTCCAGAAGAAACTTTAAATTATATAACAATTAACAACTTAGTGGATTCTTTTCCTAATACGAGCATAGTGCTTCTTGTTTTATTAACAATGCCGGTTTTTGTTGCTGTTGCAGAACTCAAAATAATAAAAAATTATTTAAGATTGACCATGGGGCAAAACCAACTAAGTAGTCTTGCTATCATTTCAATAGAAACGGACCAGCTAAAGACACCGAAGATTTAATTAAACAATTTGCAAAAATTAAAACACGGAAAGCTCAATTCACTTACCTAAAATATTAACGACAATACCTAATACCTGGATATTAACCTTTAAAAGGTGACATGTTGCATTATTATTTATAGATTTTAATGTTCTAATTTATAAACTTTTTGATTCTTTTTATTGTAATGTTTAATTTGAGAATTACCATTTTTAAAAAGCCGCCAAAATGTTTATTTTTCAGAATTTAGAACGAGTAGGATTTTTAACTTTTGTATATCTATTTTTTGGTCGATCGATTGTTAAAATTTATATTAGCGCATGATAATGTATCAAAAGTAGCCCCTATAACCGGTTTACTTTGAACCAATGAAATCAACGAATTATATAAATGTTATTAATTGACGTTTTTAAATAAAAAAATTAACTGAAAAATTCATCTGTGCATTATTATAATTGACAATTTTTAATATACCGTTTACAATAATTGTAGGTTAAGTAGTGTGATTTCTAAAATGACAACAAAATTAGAGAATTTTGAGGCACAAAGTACCTAAACTAAGGTGACAAATTTGTGGTCTTCGTCATTTGACGATTACAAACACACAAACTGTCTTTAAGGGTGTACGATGTTGTCATGATACTCGTAAAATTTCTTTGCTTACATATCAAAAAAACGTATTTAAAAATTTAAGACTAACTAAAAACATTTAGCTATTGCTATTTTGATTGACATTACCTTCTTTATCTGCGAATGCAGTTTTCTTACATCCTCATCAATTTGCAAAACATTACTGACCATGCTTTGCTAAACACCGTATCAACTCTTATCGGCTCCAACTTGTGATATGGTAGTCTACGGCTAGCAATATTTTAGTAAATCATGAACAAAATAGGTTTTAGTATAATTCAGTTGTTAGTAAACCTGTAAATTATGTTTCTTGCATGTTCTTCATTCGAGAACTACAATATGACATGTTACGTTATCGTCGATATCATCACAAATATATTATCGACAAACGACTATGAATCTTTCGTCAGCTCTGAGTGCTACTTAACAGAATGTTTTTTTTTAAATTGCCATTATGTAGTTATTGCAATGTGCAAAGGTAACATTGCAATATGATAGATAAATATATATATATTTAAGCGAGAACACTATACTACATTATGGTATTTTTTGTATTCAAACCCTATTGTCGTACGAATTTGTATTTATCTGGTTCATCGTTGTAATTAACTTTCACTTACAATTAACTAAACCAAACTAAAATGTTCATTGTAAAAACTTTCTTATCTACAAAAATAAGTGTAAGTATTCAAATTAGTACTAATTTTTTATGTTTTTAGGTCAGCTGATAGTTTTATTTCTAATAACAATATTTGTTATTTATGAACTATTTTTAAATGTATAAACACTTACCTTATTTGCTTTATTAATCATTCCGATCTTCCATTTACTATTATCGAAAAAAACTTTTTGATAATGTTTCGATGTGTGCTTTTCTTCAATTTTGTTTCTGGTCATACTGTTCATTACATAAAACTAAAAAAATGTAGCAGTTTTATATATTTTAAAAACTAATTGTAATCGAATTGAAATTTAATTGACGTTAATGTACCAATTGAAGAAAATAAATATAAGCAAAACCATAACAATACAAGTAGGTGACATTAAGGTTATGTAGTATTCAGGTAGCATTCTCATTAGCGATTGCTTTCCATTGTTGTTAAGTAGGTAAAATTCTATAATTATAAGAAAATGCAAAAATTATTAATATATAATCGACGAAAAGACTTAAAATCTAACTCGTTTGTTAATATGCGATTGATAATCTCGACAATATTGACTCTCTCGCCCGTTGCGTTCGTTCGCGCGTGAAACAGTTTCAGTTATTAATCGCCCTCATTACCAACCTTGTTGGTTAAATAACTTTTAACAATTTTTGTGTCGGTTAACCTAAGGTTAATAGTAAAGTATTTTAATATTCTAAAAGAATAATTAGCAGATCTTTAAAACCTGGGTTTGAACTATTTTAGTTGTTTTGTTATTTCGGTCATCGCGAGGATTTTTGAATTTTAATTCAAAATTCAGTTTGTTGGCAAATGTTTTAAGAATTTAACGTTATTAAAAAATAATTTTATCAAATGGCAATAATACAACTTTTAGAAATTCAATAACCTATTCTGCAGTTTTGTTATTTGCATTATAAGTTTTTATTAAGCTTTAGTATGTATTAATAAATATTATGTAGGTTTGTGATTTAAATTAAAATTATAATTTGGATGTCAAAATTTCCTTTCGGATCAAATTATTTTTGCAAACGTTATGTTTATAGTTTAAACCTGACAAATTTTTGGATAAAAAATTTCACCGGTCAGTGAGTCGAAATTTCTCAAAAAGAAGAGAAAAAAGTGAAACAAGACCTAAATAAGCTTTAGCTACAGTCATGTTTATTTCTGATAGTTTATAACGATCAAATTAAAAAGAAAGCTATTATTACTAATGACCTTGTTTACACTGTCAATTTGGTACGCGGACCAAGAACCAAATCCAAACTTTATCGGAACCAGTTACTTAGTCCGTTCGGTGTAAAGACTCTGGGACCAACGTAGTGAACGTTTAGTCCGGTACTCGGTAAGCACTGTACCAAACCAAACTAGGTCTTCATTTGGTGCGCACTAAAATAACAATCGTTGGTATAAACGCACATGGAATATTAATCAAATAATCTGTCTAGATAATTTTAACAACAAAATAATAGAAATTCCAACCACAGACTCTACGGCCTAGATACTATTTTAAAATTTAATTAAGGGCCACTAGTATTGGATAGACCATACACGATAGAGTCTAACCACAGGACTAGAACTATCAGTACTCCAGAACCAAAACTACTTTTTTGTTCGCTACGAACCAAACAGGGTTAATATAGACTACTGGATATTTTTTTGTATTTTATTTACAAACGCTGTTTATAAACAATAAAATTAACGAATGATAATTACCTACGTAAAGTAAACTGGTTTGGTTACAAAATATATGAATTGCATGTCTATAAAGAAAATTTAAAAAAACAACTAAATTATAAACAATTCATTAAGTACCACGGTTTTTAAAAATAAACAAATAGGAAGATCAAATATTTACGATGATATTTGTTTAATACCTTGTGTTTGTAGTAGAATTGTAAAAAGTAATCTGTCATAATGAAGTGGTAGTAAAAAGATGTTAACGTATTTTACTCGTAGGTGAAGTAAATTTATTGTATATGAATTTATGTTTAGGACAGTAACAGTCTTTGCATTTGCGAAAAGATTTTGGTGAATGTTACTAATTACATTTTTCTGAATTTATTTATTTAAGTAATTTTGGTTAGATGCATTAACAATAAAGTTTCTACTTTTAACAAATGTGATAGTAAGTTACAATGCAGCAAGCTACTTTAACAGAACCCTGTTATTTCTTATTTTTAATGTTAAAACAATATTTTGTTTATTCTGTTCTACTCTCGTCTCTCTTTTATGAAGTTTATTGTATCTTGCACTTTAAGTTATTCTTATAATAAATAAAGTTTTTACTTGCTCTTAACGTTTTCAATTTTGTTGTTTGCTGTATGGGTTTACCATTTGAGATTTCCGGTTGTGTAGGAGTGCACTGCCACCAAATACAAGCAGTGTGCGTTTTTGCTAAGTGTAGTGCCATCTTATGCTGTAGTCGTTTTTGTTGGCCAGTAAATTTGTCGCTTTAGGTATCTTTGTTTGTCACCAACCGTCGAGCATTTGTGAGAGCACGTAGTGTTTTTGTTTGATACCTCTCGATGATATTGATTTTGACGTTGTTCGCTAAAGTCTCAACCCGTGAGTTCATATTGGCTTGACCACAACGTTATCTACAAGTAATTTATTGCTTAATGAAAGCTGGGATTTTTTTATAGTAACTACTAGTGTATCTGAAACTTAGCTTCTAATTGTTCTTTTGTCAAAATAGGTATTTAACGCTGTCTATGGTGTATATAACTTTGTTATTTAATGTTTTGGTAGTGAACTTACGAAACATTTAGTAAATGTAATGTGATTTGACTTGTCTTCATTCGCCTTAATCCGCAATTTTGTAGTCAACAAGTATTGATTTAAATTTTGGTGGGTGTGATTCTAAAACTTACTGTCTTCTGAATGGTATGCATCGGAAAAGAAGATCTCGCAAGCATAGTAGTACAGCAGCTAGTACAACCCTACTACAATCTAAGCAGAACAAGGAACAAAAGTAAAGACTAGGAGACAAGTTTATTTTTGGTGTTGATCTAAGAATGCTTGGTTTTGCCGCAAATTCAAAAAAAAAATTGAGAAGTTGATAAAATCTTATACGACAATCAATTAATGCATTTGTCGAATTGGCAACATAGTCAAAGCGATCACAAATGGATGTAGAAGTTATTGTCAGGCGAAATTTTTACATGTGCGTGATAGACAAAATGAAAAAGTTTTGGATTGCAATCCTATCGGCCAGATCTTGTGTTACCACAGACAGTTCAACACAGACATCAACATTTGGAGTGGCATAGGATGCGATTCCACTGGAATCTAGAATAGCGTGAAGTAGTCTTTATCGAGAAATCCCAATATTGTTTGTGGATGTATGATGGTCGTATGAGAGTCAGACGAAAACGTTGGAAATCGCGCAATGTTCAATTTTCTGTTGAGCGGCTCTATGGGGATTATGGCATGGGGCAGTATGGCTCGGCGATATGCTAACGAGGTGGTAGAACCCCTTATTCTTCCATTTATTTAGCAGTTGGAAAACACACTTTTCCGGAAGCATAATGCTCGTTTCCACGTAGCAAGACACTCTATGTACCAAAGAAGTCAATGTTAATCTCTTACCATGAACACCCAGATCTCCCGACTTGTCACCTATTGAATACGTGTGGGATATTATGGGTAGCAGACTGAAGAACTTAGCGCATCTTACACATACATAGGAAGATATCCGGCACGAATTGCAAGTTGCTTGGGATACAATAACCCAAAGAGGGAATCGACTACCGTCTGGAATTGATGCAAGGAAAAGTGAACGAGTGTGAAGCCAATAGGGGGAGACCCACACATTATTAAATAAAAATTGTGTTTATCTTGCTCCTTTTCTTTGAAATTTTAATTATTTACTACCTTTGAGTAGCTAAATCTTTTTGCCAAGTTTGGTCACAAAATTCCCATCCCTTTTTGCTATTGCTATTTTAATATCACAGAGTATATTATATAATAATTGTGACACATAATTAACTATGTAAACTAATAACTAGTATGCGAATTAGTTTTTCCTCTTCCTCTGGTTCGATTTTCGATGCATATCGTTGAAAGACTTTAGAGAGGTGGTTCGCAAATGTGTTCACTTTCTCTTCGTTGCTCTTGGCCCATTTCCCTTGATGTGTTCTGATTGGTTGTGAAGTTTTTTTTACTTGTTTGGCATTTTTGGTCGTTTTCCACAGTGAGTAATCGGTATTTTTCGTTGGTGTTAGATTACTCAAGAAGGATTTAATGCATTCGTTTTTATGGTTGTTGAGGAGTTTTTTTACTTCTTGGACTGCTGCATTAAACAGGAGTTTTGATTGTTTTCTGATCCTTCTTTTCTCCAGGATTTTCTGTTTTATTGTTGTAGGGCAATCATAGGTTGTGTTGTAGGGAAATGTAGGTTGTTTATTTGAACTTGCAGCCTTTGTGGATAATATGATTAAAACTGGGAAATGGATTGAAGATAAAGATAAATTAAAGCATGATTTAGCTGTAGCAAAGCATTGAGGAATGCGTTTTATGATAGCGAAATCTATTTTGTGTCTATCTGATGACCAATATGTGAGTTCGCCGGTTGTGTTTGCTGGTAAATTTTTTTCTGCAAATGTTTGTAAGCTGTGCATCCCTTATAGTTTGCCGGATTGTTTCTTCTACGCAGAATACAACGAACATCACCGGACTTTATTTTTCGTGAGTTATTAGTCCTTTGTGCATTTAACACAACGTGGTTTGAAATAACAATTTTTTTTTGTATGGCCATATCTTTGGCATCTATACTTGGTCGGTTCAAATTTGATCTTTCATTGCTGAAGATACTCCACTTTATAAATGTCTTTATTCTTAGAGCCATGATTAAGTTCAACGAAGAACATTGATAAGAGTGTTTTGGTTTTGTATTGTTTGATGTTACATATATTTGTTACTATGTGACCTAAGTTATCTATTTCTGCCTTAATTCGTATTAAGAGAATAGTGTAAGTTTTTCAGAACTGTTTTAAAGTTTCTCTTGTCCTTTGCTTTATATGTATGAAATTCTGTTTTCTTTCGTTCAGTGCTTTTACAAAATTTTTGTAGTATTTGGTTTTTTTTGTTTGCATTTTTACCTGATTATTTGCGAGGGCTTTAATGTTATATTGTTGTTTAGCGACAATTTCCAGTAACTGTACTAGTGGTGTAGAATCCTTTACATCGTTTATAAAAGTTGGGGGAGGTTTAGGAGTGTTTTCACATTTTGTTGTTGGTCTTCTGTATTTTTTTTCTTCTAAAGCTGAACTGCAGTTAGATGGGGTGAGCCAGTAGTCGTTTCTTTTTGTTTTTTAATATTTATGCTCAATTTCATTTACGGTGCTTCCAGTTCTTTTATGTTGGACTGTAATTATTTGATTCTGTTTGTGGGGGTACTATAATGGATTGGACGTAATTGGTTGGCTGAGAAGGTTGGGAATAATATATTTGTTGTGGTTGATAGTCGCCTTTCATTTGTTGAGATTGAATGCTGCATATCTGGACTTGATTAGTCCATTGGGTTACCATTGGGGATGTCATCTGGAAGCATTAAGCGTGTAGATTTAAATTTTATAGGTACAGAAATCTTTATTTTGCAAATTAAAGAAAACAATATTTAAATAAATAAAATGGCATTTGCGATATCGCTGGTCACTTGATATGATGAACATATGCTCTTAACGTTTTTTGAAATTCAAATCGGAACTCAAACCTCCACTACTATGCTAAAATTAGAATGTCTTCCGGGTTTGGACCATGTCATTGTTGTTGCAACCGAAGCTGCCAGCGTTTCGCCCACTTTCATAAGGGGCTTCATCAGGGCGTGAGATAAATCGCAAAACTCAAACAAGCAATCGAAATCTAACTAAGAATTTCTCAAAAGTTAGGTTATCCACTTGTGAAACAAGCTATAATCTAAACTCTGAAAAGGTAAGAAAGAAAACGATAACTTGAAAAAGCAAACGAAAATCTAACAAAGAACCACTACTGAGTTAGGTAATCAACTTGTGAACCAAGCCAGATTCTAAACTCCGTAGAAGTTTAGAATCTGGCTTGGTAATATCTAAAGAATAAACCAAATAGAACTACACAACATTAATAGTTGCAACAAATTAGTTAATCGAAGAATTTGTAAGAATATAATTTTTTGATATCTCCTGCATTAGAAATTAGGAAAACACGGACCCCACTTTTTGATTGTTTTTTATTATTTGATAGAATGGTTCAATCGTAACGAACAGCAAGAAATGTGTTTACCTAATATTTCTTGTTATTTTCTGAATTAACCAAAGATATTTATTCTTATTTAAAAGCGTTATATGTAAAGGTTTTTAAAAAAATTACTGAATCTTAAATTTCAGCGTATATTTTTTAAAATAAAATAGTTTTTTTAGAATAATAAAACTATAAAAATGCTATGCTATCAGCATTAAATTTTTTTTTAAAGTGTGTTTTGATAAGTAATATCAACTAAAAAAAATAATGTTTACAAAAAGAATTGTAAATGAAATAGTTATTCAATAATAGTTTCAATTTTTCATATGCTGACTTATCTGGTAACATTTCCATTTATTCGTCTAGTATTTTATGTTTATTGTCGCAGTAACCAATAATGTGGCCTTAATGTATTTATTTTAAATGTTGCAATAATTAGTTTACATTTTTACAACACATACACAAATAAAGAACTTTGTATATACCAATTTCACAACATTTTTCCGTGATAAATAAGTAACTTGTGTCAAAACGATACGTCTACGTTGTTGATAAGATTTATAAAATTTTATGTGGTATTAGTTTGTTTGAAGCGGTTGCTATCTCTTTACGTGTATTTTTCGTGCTTTATATGTATTTATTGGTAACAATTAATAATAGTGATTTTCTTATTCTAGAAACACAAGAAGTTAATTGCCAACTAGGTAAGCGTTATTTTTTCTAATTATAAAGTTTAAATAAGTAAGAGTATTAGCATAACTATTATGAAACGTAACGATTCTATCAACATTCAATTCAAGCAAGAAAAAATCTTAATTTATTCTGTAATAAATTAATTAATGTTGGTTACCGCTAATTACGTATTAATTTAAATAAATTTAATGTACTAATATTTTATAATGTTTTTAAATTAACAATGGGCTATATAATTTTTATGTTTTAAAAATAAATGCCTCCTGCTGTTTGAAGAATTAAATTGGTTAGTGTGAGAGCCGAAATATGTGGTTTTTTTCAATAAATGTTAATTTTCGTGTGTTGAATTTCTTGCCACTGCTGTTTAATATAAAAGTTTCTGTTTGAAATTGTAAGTTTAATAATTTATATTTATTTAAAAGCATTAATGGGTGTTGAATTGACTAAAAACGGTATGGTGCAAAAATCTAATTTTATTTTCGACTGATTTAAGTGTTCTTACTGCATTGTTGCTTAATTAAGACTACTTTAGTAATCGTGCTGTAACTTAGATGTAATGATTTATTAACTATTTATAGTAATAAACTATATATGTACTGAGTTTTGTCACATTTGTTGCTATAGCACTTAGATGTAGTTGTGATTTCTCGCTGTAAATTCTTTTTTTTTTAATTTTTACGAGTTTATTTTTAAATATCAAAAATAAAGCCGTTTAGAAAAAGAAAATAAATAAAGTAAGTTTAATAAATAGATAGAACACAGAAATGACAATGTTTTGTCCAAAAAAAAACTTACTTAAAAAAAGTTTTATGATTCAAAATACAAATTAATTTATTTTATGTTTAATAAATAATTATTTATTAGTTAAAATCTACAGTTTTTGTATCTGTGTCGGTGCTTTACGAGATGTCTGTAACAGTGGCTAACAGGAAGTACTTATCAAGTTCAAATTCTATCTTATTTTCCGTCTGTCTTTCAAGGTTGATGTCATTTTTACGTATTATTTAAAGAGAAAAAATGCATTTTATTTTATAACAAACCGCAAATGATATTGCAAATTTTTTGTGAAGGTAGTTGGCTTTAACTGTTAAAACAAATATACACTAACTTTGATTTATTATTCGTTGTATCGAATTTTACAATGGTCAAGTATGTTTAAGAAAGCTCATTTGTTTGTATCACTGCTTAAGTCAATGGTGAAGTTCCGCCATTTCAAAATTTTGTGGTGACAGTGAGATATCCTTGTGTTTTTTACAGACAATTTTTAAGCAAACATACCAATAGGTGGTTTGTCTAGCGTTCTTGCACTGGGGTACCAAGGAGCTTTTTTCAACTTATCATCAGTTAGAATTGGTTTTGCAGGGAATCGTTATCGTTGCGTTCAGTATACTTTGCATTGACACAGCAAATGCTGCAGTCTCATTTTATACATATGCTTGTTAAGGCTATGCATGATAACACAATTTGAGTCTTCAATTCTGGTTCAGCAAGGAAGAGTTTTGTATGTCTCATTCCTACAGAGTTTTGCTATTGCGTTCGTCATTAGGTTTCTTTTTCCCCTTTGGTCTCTTGTGTCCAGATTAACTGCAGTTGTTGGCGAGTCGCCAATGTTACTAGATTGTTTATGCATGCCATAATCAGTTTAGAATTGATTACGGACGATCCTAGTGCTAGTACTGCTGCTTGAATGTCAGTCATGATCGATATCGGACCGTTTGTGTCTCTAATCGATGACACACTAGTCGATAGTAGCAACTTTAACTTGAAAAGCGGACGCTTCTATACGGTGTATTTAAAAATACCAAAAAAGTGGTATGCCAATTAATTAGGAAATAATGAACTTTTGAGAGATGCTGATGTTAATGATTTAAAAATATAATTTTATTTAGAAAAGTAATTACAAGAACTGTTCAAAATGTTCATCGTATTTTTCTAAACAGAAAAATAGTCAAAAACCGACTTCTTGTCTCACCTTTTGGAATGTCTCAAGAGTAATGAAACGACAAACCCAGCAGATCTACAAGACTTACCGTTCTTCTAAGTCTTGTAGATCTGCTGGGTTTGTCTTATAAACGATTGATTTCATGTGGCCCTATAAAAAGAAATTTAGCGGTGTCAAATCGAGCAATTCCGATGACCACTCGATTGCTCCTCTATGAGCAATCAATTTTCCTGGATGATGTTTTTCTAGCCACTATCCAGTTTGCACAACGTAACGCGCTGGGGCACCATCCAATTAAAAGTGAAGCAGATTCGCATCACATCTTGAACAATCAACGACGTTATTGTGATTTCAAGCAAATTAAAAAAATATCACGTCTAAGGGTTTCAATCAGAAACAAAGGTTCAACAATTTTATCTTCTAGAATGCCAGGCCAAACATATAGTTTCTGAGTTGGCTGTGATCCTCTCGCACAATGCGCTAATTTTCATTATTTCAATAACGGAAATTTTGTTTGTTGACCGGTCAGTTTAAAAAGGATGTGCATTCATTAGAAAATCAGAGGTTTTTTAAAATGTTAGGATAATGTTCAAGTTGTTTTCAATTACAGTTTTACAACTGAATTTATCTATCAAATTAACGTTCCCTACTTCTTGAGGATGTGCATTTTGTAAGGAAAAAACGTATGTGTTTTTACGACTTTTCGAACCGATGGCAATTTATGTTACACTTCTGTTACTACTGTAACTTTGCAAAGTAACGTTATCGTACACAATGTGACTTGACCCAAAATTTTAATTTGCGTATCTTTATTCAGATTCCTTGGCTGCTTTACTTGGATATTTGCTACAGAACTAATGACTTTAAAGTTCCGCACAATAAGTCGCACGTAATCATACCCAATATCCTTAAAAATACTTGTGCTGGATATTCTAAGAGATACAAACATGTGATAACTTTCCCAAAAACAAAAATTTTTTATCACAAAACTTGTAATTTTAAAGGTTGACAGCATCTCCTCAAACTTCATTATTTGCTAATTATTTCAAAACTGTCAGGTGGAATGTCACTTTTTTGGTATTTTTGAATAGTATTTTTAAAGAATTTTTCAACGATGTATCATAAGTGGCAATTTAAGTTTTTGAAGGGTATGTGGGAATGTGCTACTGACCATGTCAATTTGGTTCCCCCTTCGTATTGTCGAAAAGGCTTTTTGTAATTTTTGATATTATATTTTGTTGAAAATATACTCCTATTCCAAAGTTTTCAAATGTACACACTGAATATTCCGGTAACAGTATAGTGAGAATCTTTTGTGAAGTTAGATCTCATAGATAGTTTTTTTCACGCAGCACGTTGTAGATTCTCGGTTTTTAGGTCCTCTTAGCTGACGTGTGTTTATTCATCTGCAGCTTGTGTGTTTCGCTTCCATCGTTACAACAAAGTATAATGTTGGAACTAAAAGCAGTGCTTCTATGGCTGCTGTTGACGTAGTTTTCATTGTTCCTGTTATCAAGAGACTTGCCAACCTTTATACTTTGCCCAGCTTGGATTCCGTGTTTTTTATAGGTTAGTTTTGTCACTCCATACAAGCGCGCCGTATGTGAATGGATATTTTCACCACAGTTTATAACCATCCATGGCCTTAGTTGTGATCTTTTCTACATGAACGTTGAAAGCCATTAGAGTTCCTTTGTCATCGGGAGTGTTAGCTTTGTACATGAAGTAGTTTTGTATCCTGTATAATCGATTTTGATCGTTTAGTAAACGGAATGATAGCCGTTTTGATTGATTTCCTTTTTTACATCATTGTTGACGGTGTTTAGTTATGCAATATGTTAAATACAGTTGCCTCACAAACCATTTTTTCTTACGTGAAAAGATATAGGAGGAGCATGTATAACAAAAGCAAACATGCAAAATATGACGTTAATGGCTTTGCCTTTTTTCCCGCCCCCCTCTCATCTGTCAAAGTCAAAACAGTCATTAAAATCGTTTCCAATTTGTCAATACGTTATTGTTCTTTTTGTCGTATTACGTTTAGTAATCTGTGTTATTTTGCAAGTTTCTATCGTTCAGTGCCGTAATCTAATTTACAAAACTCGACAAGAACTACTTAATGTTATAGATGGAATTAAAACATTGTTGTTAAAACTTCCAGATGAACCAATTGATGACACTCATACTAGTGCTGACGATGAAAGTTTTCAACCAGTACGTAAAAAAAGGAAAATAAGTTTTCTGTTTTTCTGGAAACCTAAATGAGTGCTGAAGAAGAATATATCAGTCAAGTTATTTGTACCCCTAATTACCAAACCCCAGCCAATTCCAACTCCACTCAATTAACGCAATCAAATATAATGATGTCTGCGGATATGTCTGTTAAAAAAAATTCCTCAAAACCACAATACGACTATATACAAACCCAATAATAACAAAGATGACAATGATGTTTCTTCTATAATCCCGAGAGAAAAGTTGTAGCCTTCTACTACAACATTTCTTGATTCTTACAAAATAAGTTTTACTAATGCTATTAATGTTAAAGAAGGTATTAAAATCACTTCTTCATTTGTTTCGGACTACCGTGCTATGATAAATAATGGAAACAGAAAATATTCCCAACTACACATATGCACTTCCCAGTGATAAGCTTTTAAAAGTAGCAATTAGAGGTATTCTAGAGACTACTGCAATAGATACGATCTTAAACGAATTAACAGTTCTTAATTTTAGTCCTGTCTTCTTAATCCTACTTCCAAGAAAGCAAAATTTGATATTTAACTCATTGCTGTAGAGTTGCTATTTAGGTAAAAACCCAGATTTCTGGGCGTTGATTGCACCAATGTTTTCGGTGCCAACTTCATGGGTATTCGCATTTTCACCAATCCTACATTTGTACTAATACTCGCCATACCTGCTAAATGCGCTAATTGTGGAGGATCTCACCCCGCTAATTATAGTCGAACTGCTACCAAGCGCACATCCTCCTCTGTAGTGCAAAAATCTCCTGTTTGGAATAACGCTCAATTTACGTCTACCATTTTATTTCATCCTCTTTAATCTGCCATTAGCTACTCATCAACCACCAATTAACAATATAACGAATGATACATCATTTTCTTAACCAAACAAACATGCCTAAATTGCAAGAATTTTAGGTGACATGTTAACAACTTTTAGTCAAACTAATCTTACCGAATTAGCAACGTCGACTTTCTTACAGCTTACAGCAGCTTCCAAAAATTACTATTTAATAATCAATTATTGCGAATAAACCTAATATAACATCCCTCAAGATATCCTTATGGAATTGTAATAGCCTTCAATGTAGAACTACTCTTGTTCAGTACGAAATCGATGCTGCACTTTTATCGGAAACTCACCTCAATGCTCAATGTCATAACCCTAATATTTCCAATTATACTTTTTACCGCATCGATCGTGATGATCGAGGTGGCGCCGTTATAATGCGTTTTTTAACGTTTACAACTGACCCTGAGCACTGTTTACCATTTTATACCGATTGGACTATATTTAATCAGTTACTAACTGATAATCTTGACCCAATCTCATTTATTCATTCGGAAAATTGCATTGATGAGAACATTACGTTTTTTCAAACAGTAATCATTAATTCCCATAACCTCGGTACCACTTCGACTACTAACAACTATTCAAATTCTCTACCTATTGAAATCAAAGAATTAATTCGTCGCAAAAACCGCGTTAAACATAAATGTCAAAGAACCCTTAACCACTAATACAAAAGAGATCTAAACAAATTACAAACTGAAGTACGTCTAGCTTTACTAAATTAAAAAAAAAAAAACGAGTCCTGGACATCTAAAATGCAAACGGTCTAGTTTATTGTCCTGCTGAAAAAGCAGAATCACAAGTCGATACTTTTGCGTTACAATGCTCCCCCAACTACCAAATAACCGACGTCCGTATGGATAGAATTAACCCAAATGTTGCCCGATTTTTATCGCAAAATCATTCAGATCCACCACTTTCTCTAGCTTCTCCGTTTAAAATCTCGCAAATTTACGACTTTTCAAAAATCGTTAAGCTCCCGGTCATGAAATAATTTCAAATAATTTTATTAAAAACTTGCTTCAAATAGTAATAATGTTTCTCACGTCATCGTCAATGGCATACTAAGACTAGGCTACTTTTCACATGACTGGAAGATAGCTGATGTAATAGTACTTCCAAAACCTTTAAAAGGCACATATTTCTTCAAAATAACCGTCTTCTAAATTTTCTTCCTGCCATGTCTAAAATTGCCGAAAGAATCAATCTCTCTCGTTTGAATTTAAATTTTCCGTTTAAAAATTGTTCCTGGCTAACAATTTTGGTTTCGCTCTAAGCATTCTACAACTGAACAAATTCTCAGAGTCACCGAATTCTGTTACCATTCCATGTCGAACAATCAAGCCATCGGAGCAGTTTTCTTAGATGTTTTAAAAGCATTTCGGTTAAAATTCATTCTCAACTAATACGTGTAATTCATTTTTTATCACATATTGTCACTTTCGCATAAAATTACATAATGTCTTGCCCTCAATCAGACTCTTAGCAGCAGAACTTCCGCAAGGCTCTGTTCTTTCCCAATCCTTTACAACCTTTACATGAATGACACTTCCAAACTCTCCAATATAGCACTAGGACTGTATGCTGACGAAACCACCATCTTAGTCCGCTTCTGGTAAACTAAACACATAACAAAACTCTTACAATCAGTGTTTTGTGAAGTTTTTCATTTTTTGTTATATTACTGTCAATAAAAGCACGTTTTAGATACGGTTTTCTCTTGCTTGTTTTTTTAATACAATTTACACAAAAAATGAGTTTTTTGAAATCAAAACGCATGTTCAGTAAAAATCGTACCAATAACATAGTTTTTTTTTCAACACAGAAAAATTAAAAATTAGACAGTACATAGAAAACTTATTTATTTTGTTCGCGAAAAGGTAAAGATTCAGTTTTTGTTACGATTAGGGTTACCACATAATTAAAAAAAATAATTTTACAATATACGTATTTATTGTGGTTTAAAAATAATATTAATGTAAGTAATTATTTTTATCATTTCTTTTTGACAATGACGAAAAAGGCAAATAACTCTACATTACGTTAATATTAACCGTTGTTGAAGATGTTTTACAATGTCCACACCTGTTTAAAAACTAAATTTCAAAATTTAAAACCATTATAGATATTACATCAAATACTAATGACTAATAATTTGCGAAAAAAATATTACAACCTTATGGAATGTTTAAATCCTAAGGTGTGACTTTATTTGAGAACAAAATACTTTCTTTCACAATCAATTTGAAGGAAATTTGTTTTAAAACACTACTGGAACACTATGATGAAACATAGCTGAATCAAAATTTAAATTTGATTCTAATTTTGTTACGTAAATAAACCACGTGTAAATTTGAATAGACGTACATTGTATGTCCAATTAAAAGTAATTGAAACAAAAGTACATTTTTTTAAATAAAAATAAACGATTTGTTGCACTTTACTCGTAGTAAATTGGATACTTTAACCGTATTACATTTCTCCGTGAACTTTAGAAGAGCACGAATCGAATCAAATTTAGATTTATTGGTCTATTTTATCGCGATTCAGATAGCCACGACTTCCATTTCATAATCGAGATCTTTATCTAGTCGTACTTCTATAAAATAGAATTGTTACAGTACGCCATTTTTGTTTTTTTATACTGCACTATAATGTAACAACCTCGAGCAAATTCCTAAGTACTAAATTTCAAATCCAATGTACTTCGAGTTAAAGGAAACGAGAACATTGGAAGACGTGCGGGTGGGTTTTTACGAAGTCGTTTTACTTATATAATGAAACGAAATGTTCATATGCAAATTAATATCAATAAATGCTTTTTCTTCTTCTTAATAGCGCGTTATGGTTGTTTATATGTTTTAAATTATATTCGCCTTGTGTGTTCTTATGAATTACCAAACGAAGATGTTAGGGAACTAACAAATTGGTGAATGCAAGGCAGTTTTTATGTACAGGTTTAGCATGTTCAGTATAATAGTTTTTATAGCGTTTTCATTGTTAGATTTATAAAATAAAGGATTTATTGTCGTACTTTTAGAACCTAAAACGTTATTTGTTTTTGGGCGATGATTGTACTGTACTGCTTAAGATAATCATGATTATTAATTGCGAAAAATCTAAGTGGAAGCTTAAAGAGAGATATTTGTTTAATCAAATATTAATAGATTGAAGGAAACTATTTTTTAAAATCACAAATAAAGTTTGATTGAATCTCGCTCTTTTTTAACCATTAATGGGTTAAGTTTAGACTGATTTATTTGCATATTTGACAGAAAAATGTGCAGACTGAAAAATACAAAATTCCATTAAACTACTTTTTTAAATTAATTGAGTCTTAGCTTATAAAACTTGAAACAAATGGTTGTCTATCTTTAAAATGATTTTCCTAGATAAAATTTTTATTTTATCGTCATGTTGGTGCCAAAAGAACATCATTTTGATTTCTTTCACTCGAGCATAGATTACAAATTTTACCGATAAGTGTTTTAACTCCTGCCGACTTATTTTCAATAATAAACAATTGAAGATAAATTTGTCTAAATTAGTTTATTGGCAATTTTCTAAACAACATTCCTGCATATCTTTAGTAACCAAAAATGCACGAGCTTAAACAAATTTATTTAATTACTGTATTAATACTAAGAACTTGTTTTTTCTTTTACATTTTGAGAATTTACTTTTTGAAATTTATATTTCTTTTAATTGTATTTAGAATTTGGGTCAAATATGTTTCAATATTAGGCGTTAAATTTATTGTATAGCGCTTCTTCACTTAAATTTTTTCTTTGCATATTGCCGCGCTCGCCCACGTTGTCGACTATTTTGTATAAGTTTGCTTAAGGAATTTAAACAATCTAAACCGTATGTTATCTTTTGCATAATATAAAAGTTAGATTACAACATATGGATTAATGAAAATTGGTACTGTGGTTAAATACCTTATAAAGAAAGGCTGTAAAAGCTGATATCGACAACTGCTTGGTTGACAAGATAAAAACGTGTTAATTTTTGCTACTGCGATTAAAAATTGTAATATTAACAAATAAAGATTCGGTAAAAAAAGAGGTCTAGCTTCGCAACAACTGGAAAAATATTTGCGATATAGGCATTTTTTTTAAATATTCTTAAAGAAGAGGAAATTATTAATGAAAAAAGTTTGAACTGTCAAAGGTCAATTTGTATTATTATTACTTTTAATTTAATGTTGATTGTTGCGCTGTCTAACAATTATCTGACTTAGCATGTAAACGAAAACTAAAAAATTAATTAATTATCAACTGTTTTTTTTTTCATGGAAAATCATAATTTTTGTTTTTTTTTTCTTCTTCATTATTTTAGACATTCCTGCTTTATTTTCTTTAATGTAATTTTATAAGTCGTCGTTCTATCTTCTTCGAGGTTTTGCTACACTCCTTCGACCACCTGGGCTCTTTTTACTATTCGTTGTTCCGTCATTCTATGTGTTGGTTGCATGTTCCATATTTGTTTTTTTTCTGTTTTTTACCCACGTATTAATGTTCTCAAGTTCATACATGCATCTTATGTTTTCACTTGTTTTTCTATAGGCCGCCTCTAGCGCAACTAACGTTGCAATGATAAACGTCATAATTGCCTTTATTTCCATACTGTTTATACTACTTCTTTTTTTGTTGTTACAAGCTTTTTCTGAAAAGCAAAGCTTAATTTATGTGCTTTATAACCTTTTTTTATAGTTTGATAAGTTTTTTTGGCATTACATAAGATTTACTAATATTATTTGTGATTCTAAACTAGTTTGTATACAGGTTAGAAATTGCATTCACTAGTCGTTTTATTGTGGTTTAATAGATTTGTGGTTTAGTTTAGTGCTATAAAACAACACAATAATTACTTACAACTCCATTTACAGACAGCATAGTTGGATTGGGCTCTTAATAGTACAATTAGTCATTAAGAAACATCAATTTCACTTTACATGTAGGTACATTGTTTTGTCATCACAAACTTCATCAGGCACCGGCTTTATGTAATTTTTTTTGTAATAAAGTGATGGTCAGCACGTTTACTTCGAAGTGTTTTGCTTGCTATTTCAGTTGTAGTTCTAACTGTGAGCCTTTATTTTTTAACTGCCGGGCAGTGTGTCTGAATGTATGTAATTTTATCATTGGCGCTAATGTAGAATTATAATAACAACTAAATATATACTTGTTTGATAAAAATAATGTTATATTTAAAAATGTTGCAAACAAAGTTTCATATTTTTTTCTAACAGATTTTCCAAGTTATAACTCCATCACCCGGGCTGCATGTTGTTCAACAAGTTTCTCAGTTTCATAATTGTTAATTATGTGCATTTTTTTTCCGAAATATACTTAAGAACACGGCAGAAATTCAAAATAAAACAGCAACAAATTAAGTAAGCGTATTAAGTTATCATTGCAACGGTAGTTCAAATTGTCGCCGCGAGTTAGCGTATCGTTTAGTTTGAATCGCCTATTCCATAATTTTACTTATTTGAACATGTTTTAGTTTTGCGTGTTTCTGATGTTATTTTGGCGGCGTAAGTCATAACTGTCCTAACGACAGATTTATATATTCTAAATTTTGTTTCTATTTTCAGGTGTATATTTTCCCGTATAGTATCATTTAAGCTGTTCTATTGGTTTAGTTAACTCTGAGTTTACTTTTTTTCTATATCTTCCATAAATGTGTTCAATAAGTTTCATTACATCCAACGAGATGTTTCTATTGTGAAGTATTTGTATTACTTCTTGTAACTGGATTCTATCAAACGCTTTCTCTAGGTCAGCGGTTCTCAAACTTTTTTCTATGGTGCCCCTTTTTTGAAATGAAGAAGTGTTTACGCCCCCTCCCCCCTATTATACAGAGACATTTTTTTTACTTTAGTATAATAAAACTTATTTATTTAAAAACGTAACATTTGAATACTTATAGAATATTCTAAATACAATATAATGCGAATGGTGGTGCTGCATGTCCTTAACAAGGTTGGAAATTCTTAGTGTTATCTATGAAAGTGCGCAACGTAAGTCACTAGCAATATCAAGCCAATTCCGTTGTTTTGTTTTAATTTCCACAAAAACTATAAACCTTTTTTCACACAAGTTGAGAATGGCATATAAAATCTAAAGGCAATTTCCGCGATTGAAGGATAAATCCAAAAAGTACTTTATTCAAAAAAATAGTAATCACCAAATTTTAAAAACCATTTTTCGCCACTGAATAATGTTTTAAGTCGATTACTTGTTCTTGCAGGCGTTTATATCAAAATTCAAAGGATTTTGAGCAAATTTATGTCCGTCATTGTTGAGCAGAGCAGAAACACGCCAAGGAGGAATCTGGCGATAATCCCATGTACTCGGCTTCAGTACTTGATAATGCTTCATGACACTACTCCACCGCTCATGTTAAAAACATAACCCGTACAAGAACGTCTTTTATCTAAATCTGACGCCCAATCTGCATCAGAAAACCCTATAAAAGACGCGTCACAGTTTTCCAGTAATTGATTTTTCATTAAATGCTTGTTTTGAGATATCTGAAAACACGTTTAACAGCGAATGCTTTTCTTGAGCTAGGTACATATAACAAACTATCTACTGTTTTTTGATACGGAATTTTTTGTCTTTGCATTAAACAAAACATTAATATATTGTCTATGTAAATGGCTAAAATTAGTTTTTAATTAATGGAATAAAAAACATACGGATCGCTTTGCGATTGATCAAGCCCAAACGACTTCAACATATTGGCCATTTTCTTGTTCCACTGTCTGCCGCTTTGTTTTAGTCCATATGTTGCTTTCTTAAGTTTGCATACTTTTATTTTCACTACCTTCTAAACCTTTAGATTTCTCCATATAGATCGCCTCTGACAGTTCATCTGGTATTGCCATTAGGTATCGAGTTGATGTATAACAAACCACTGGTGAAAAAGTTTCATGATAATCTAAACCATATCGTTGTAAGCCAGTTTTTGTGTTAAACGCCCACTTGCACTTGATAGTTTTTTGGTTTTTTGCCAAGTCTACTAGGTTCCGTGTACTATTTTCTTTTAGTGAATTGAATTCCTCAGTCATTGTTGCCTTCTATTTGTCGTGTTTAATACATTCCAGTTTCTGCTTAACGGTAATTGGATTGGTCATCTAATATTCGGTTGCTGCGTACGTAACGTATTCATCTAGACGTTTCGGTTTCGGTTGTCTGTCTAATCGTCTTAACGGTTGGCCATGCTGTGGTGATTCTACTGCGGCGTCTGGTTCGTAATCTCCATATCCAAGTTGGAATATGAGTCGTATGAATCGTTGACAGTTGTATAATACATGTTTTTGACATTGTCATTTATTGGATGTTGTCACAATGTCGGTGACCCTTTATTATCATTAGCCCTCACTGAAGTTGAATCTTCTTCATCACACACAGTAACGATCGATTGTAGCGGCACTTCTAAAAACTTTACCTTTCGGCCGATACTGACCTTGTTTGTAGACAGATCCATACAACGATAACTTTTGGTGTCGCGATAACTAACGAATAACATCTTTTGTGAATTTTGTTCCATTTGCGACGTTTTTGCTTTGGGACATGTACCATCTCAGGCGTCCCCAATACCTTGAATTTGACTACATTGATTTTCTTGCCTGTTCAGACTTCCTCTAGTATTTTATTGGCAATTGTTGAGTTGACACAGCGATTTATGAGATACATTGTCATGTTTGTTGCTTCAGCCCAATAGGTCTTGTCCAGTTTAGCATTGAATAACATACGCTTAGCACGTTCGAATAGCGTCCTATATATACCCTCAGCTGTACCGTTTTGCTCGGATGCTGACTGTTTTTTGATGTTGAATTCTGTGAAATTTGAACTCATTATTACAATACTCTGTGCCATTGTTAGTACGAATTGCTTTAAATTTTCGTTTAGTGAATTTCGCAACCCGTGTTTTAATCTCCTTGAATTTAGCCAGCGTTTCGTCTTTAGATTTCAGAATATAAACGACAACTTTCTGAGAATAGTCATCAACAAGGATTAGTGTATACTTAGCACCTCCGATTTATGTCTCGGCAAAAGCCAAATCAGAATGAATTAAATCTAGCACATTCATTGTCTTGCTTATTGAAGGCGAAAATGGCAATCTTGTTTTTTTACCTTCTCTACTCTATTCACTATACCATCACGCATCTTACATATATCACTAAAGTTTATGTGAGACGTCGGTGCTATTGTATTGCGCTGTTTTCTTGTATCTTTGTTAGTAAGTATTTTACTAATTCACTACCTAAACGATGCACACCTTCAACTGATTTCACTTTTACGATACATTTGAATTTTCATCAAAAATTGAACAGCAATCATTATTAAATATAACTGCATTGACCACTTGGTTACTTTGTAATAGATAATTTCTTTGCTATGCTGGAAGTTAAAAGTAAAACAATGTATTTTAACTAAACCCTTACAGTCGTTTTACACGGTCATTGTTAATTTTGTCTTATATTGTATGCGCGTACTGCGTTTATCTTATATACATACATGGTCCTCGCTATATTGGCACTATACTTCAACAATCAGTCATGTAAATTAGGAAAATATCGATAACATTAATAAAAGAGACTTTCTAGATGAGATATATCTGTTGTAATCTCTTCGTTTTTAATTAATTTTAATTAATGGAACCACTTTCGGAAATGAGGAAACATTTGGCGTCTGAGCTTGCAGACGAAGTTTCCATAAAAGAGATTTTTTTTAAAAGGCTTGGATAGCATCATGAGATGGGTTATTATATTTGCTAAAATATTATTTTGTAACTGCAAATTAAGCATGTTTAATGCCTCAAAGATATTAGTTAGATAAGCTAATTTGATTTGGAAACACTCATCACCAAACGCTTTCAATAAATTTTTGTTTTTTTGTTGTCTGAGAAATTGATGTACTTTAATCCTCAATTCAAACAGTGTGGATAACGTATTTCCTTTGGATATCCATCGTACCTCCGTGTGTAATAAAAGTTTTTTTTGTGTTCTGTCCCCAAATCAGAACAAGGAGTATCAAATAGCTTGGTATTTAGAGGCCTATTTTTATTAAATTAACAACTTTATGGCCACATTTAACATCTTGTTAAAGCTATATTACATTACATTAAATTCTTTGATTAGTTTTGTTCCTCTGTATCAATAGTTTATTTTCTATTTTGTTCTTGTCAGCTGATTTTTAGTTTCTTAATTTTTTAAATAATCTGTTCTATTTGTGATGTTTCGTTTGTCACAATTTCTGGTATTTCAAGTGTTAAATTTTCTGTTTCTTGTGCAATTGTTTTAGGTAGTTTATCTATTTATTTATTTTTTTTATGTCTTATTTTTATTTTATTTCTTTACTTTGTGTACGTATCATTTTCCAGATCTCTTTTTGCAAACCATAAAAGTCATGTTCCATTTCCTTTGAGAACGTTTTCTAGTGTATTGTTTTTTTTTTCTTACTAATACATTTGTTTTATTGCGGATGGTTTTATATTCTTCCTAGGCTTTTCTTGTTTTTTCTGGCAGTTTAATTTCACCTTTAGATGTTCTGCTTATTTTACGTTCTCCCAGTACTTCATTTGCTGCCTTCTTTTATTTCAGGGTTTTTGTTTATTTCGTTCTCCAATCTTGACTTATAAAGATTTCTTATTGATTCGTCTTGTAAGGTTTTGACTTTTATCCTTACTTCACAAACTGTTAGGTTTGTTTTTTTGTATTATTTAATCCAAGACAAGCCTGTGATTGCTTTGTATATTTGCAGAACATGATCATTTTATATCTAATATTTGTGTATAATGTATATTTCTATTTCTCATGACATAGCATAACAAAATTAAACTTTTTTTTGTTGTATGAAATATTTTAATAGTTGTTTACTAATCGATGGTCACTGATTTCAAATCTATCCTCAATTTTTTCTCAGCAGCACCAGTCTTTGAGATGAACCTTTAAATCATTACGATATCAGGAATCAACAAGAAGAATCAGTTTTTGGCTGCAGAGGATGCTTTTGTGTACGGTAAAAATATTGCTGGTTTGATGACTGCCATGGACCTATGATTCGAATGGTGTTTATTCATGAGCTCAGTTTGAACTGTATACTATTGCACAACGGAAATAAACTCAGCTCCTTACCGATCTCACATTTAACCATAGTTCAGGATAAGTACCTTATAATAGCATTGGCTATAAATAGATAGATAAATTATGATGAGCATAATTGAATGGTTTGTGTTGATCTTAAAATGGTTAATTTCCTTTTAGGACAAGCAGGTGATTTTACTCTTATTTCATGTGTTAATGGGATAGCAGAGCAAAACTTCTTGTAGGGAAGCACTAGTTCCAGGCAGCTTGAATGTTATAAATACAGTTCTTGTAGTACGAGATCACATCATATTGCTACATCTGCATATTAAACTTAGTCTGATGAAACAATACACATGAAGCAATGACTGTGAATCTTTTAAATATATTTCAAGAAAATTTCCGAATCTGAGTACAGAAAATATTAAAATTTTTTAGGCAATGAGAGGGGTTATGATAACTTTGAGCACGTTGACGAAATGTCATTTTTGGCGACTTTTTTGCTGAAGTATTTAAATTAACCCACGTTTATATTTTTTATCGTTGTAGCAAGAATTAACTCGTTTTCAAACTAGACTGGTAGTTCTCGTCATGATGTCAACATACGTGTGCAGATTACTTTAGAAATTGTCAAAAAAAATTTAAGGCATAGGTTTAAATTTAGTAAACTTTAATGTAGTAAAAACATTCTTGGTTTACTGATACTAAAGATTTTTAAATGAAAATAATATTGTTATTGTAGTAAAATGAAGGAAATTAAACAATGTGACTTCAAATCTAACGCATTTCTTAAATAGTACTTTCTGAGACCACCTAATATCTGTACAAAAATGTTAGTTAAACAAAACGTAGAAAAGCAATTTTGAAATCAGCCTAAGTACCGTATCAATGATGTTTGATTGGAAAGTTTTAGTTCATCTTATTGTATGAGTATTGTATGTACGTAGGTACAAATAATTGTTTTCTAGTTTTTTGTTGCATTTTACAGTATTGTTTGTATTCTGTTATTTATCTCTTCTTTTAATGATCCGTTACGTGACTTGAGATACTTCAATGTCTGGCAATTATACATAGGAACTCTTCTGATATACATAAATATGTTTTTGTTTAAAATTTAAAATTATTTGATATATAAAGTGCTAGTAGTTTTTTTGTATTTTCTGGTTATTATAATTTTATTTTTCTCGAGTATTTTTAGTACTTATTACATTTTATAAATTAAATTATTTTTTTTAATTTTGTTTGTTAATCTAAAATAAGTAAATGTGTGCACTTTTAGACATCACTAAAAACTATCAGTAGTTCGAACAATAAATCAATAAACTCTTAAAGAGGAAGCATTTATCTGCAATAATTCATCCTTAAATTGCTTCTGTAGGCGAGTAGCAGTTCTGTTTCCCTTAAAAAAACTTTACCACGTCAAAGCAAATTAGTTGGGTAGTCACCTACTTTTAGTATGAACTTATTTTAATGTATGCGTTAATGTTTTAAATATTTAATTTCTAACGGTCCCTTATATGGACAATAATAAATTTACTAAACTTTATAAAATAAAAATCTTATTGTCTTACAAAAATGGATTGTTCGTACTACTTTCAAAAAACGTTAATGCAAATTTGACCACAAATAAATACGTTATTTATGTACTTGTATTTTTTGTTTGTGAGCAATTTATTGAGCTATATTACTATTTAGTAGGGTTTAAAATGTAAAAAAAAATAATGTAATACTGCTGGTCCACTTTTTCTCACCTTAGTTTTTTGACAAAAAAGTTATGTTATTTTATGATTTTGGTAACACCTCAAGTTTTTAGTTATTCTAAAATGTGATTAGGAGTTGAAAGATAAATGTAAATATACGTTGTAATTTAATTAAAATATGAATATATAAAACTTGGACATGTCACGCACGTATCTGCAAAACACTAAAAGTTAATATTTTATTAAAACAGTAACAAGTTTTTAATGTTATCTTAATACTTGGTTTTGAAGTTTTGAAGTGAGGGGCAGCTGGTTTTTTTTCAGATACATATAATTTGAATATTGTGTCTACGATCGTTTAGATTTGAGTCGAATGTCAGAATACTAAATGTGAATAAAATTAGTTGTCATAATTAGTTGCAAAACTTACGTTTTTGAAATATATTGTATAACCACTGAAAACATAAAATTTTATAGCAAAAATGCCGTTTGTACAACAGGAATTTTGAATTAATTAAAAAAATCTGTATTCTAATTTATTTATACAAAATAACACAAAAAATATGTAAAATATGCATATTACATATGTCTGTAACGATACTCCGATACTAAGTTGTAGCTTTTCATAACAAAGCGTTGTTATAAATTAATGCTGCTATGTATGCATAAGAACCACTGAATTTATTAATGTAATTTATATTTATAAACGTGTTTAGAATATTATCACTAATTATAGAATATTAAGAAGAAGAATTATCTGATTATTTACTTACAGTGGCGTTTTTTTATAATTCATTAACATAAGCGCAAATGTTAATAGAGATAAGCAATAATCTTAAACTACCTAAACATTTGCTCTTGGGGAAAAAATTATATAATTGCTACAGATATGAAAAAAACTACCTTTTTTTACATATTGAATGTTTTAAATTATCGCGTCTTTTAAAAAATGAGACATTGTTGGCATGTACAACCTCAAAAAATTTTTTTGTCAAATTGCGATAAATTTCATTGGATAATTTTGGTTAAAGTTTACTGATTTCGCTACTATTTTTTTATGCATGTATATCACTGTCGCGTTTCTTATTCGGTTTCGTCGCATAATCAATTCCGTTAATATTTTTTTAAATCTTGTTTTTCTGGCAGTCAATCTAATCTTATTCTTCTTCTTAAATATAAATTTACCTTAATTTTACGTATTGTTAGCTTATGTATAATTGTTTTTAATTATTGGTTTTTTAGTTTTCTTGCTTTTAACCTGTGTTTCGTCATTTACGATGTTGCTACTAATTCTAATCTTGTCAGTAGTTTATTATTATTAAGTAATTCTGCAAAATAAGATTTTACCAATTTATGGAGACAGAACTTTTTTTAATAAAAAATACTATTTCTTTTGTAAATTTTTGTTATTTATTTGTAACTCGACTGTTTAAAATGCAGTTAATTTAATAATCTTGATTTTGCTTCCATACGTTTAAAGTAATTTAGAAACTAGTGTCAAAAACAACAAAAAAATGTCTTTAACTATAAAATCAAATTTTATGGTCTGTTTTAATTGACCAGGATTAAATTTGATTTATATTAAACATTTTTGTTATTAATCGTCTATTATTAGTATACTCTCGTATGATCTCAGCTTATAAAAAAAGTTCGTTATAGTAATTGACGAGTTGAAATTTTACTTTTAAGGTTATTGTCCACTGTGCAAAATTTTATGTATTAACTATTTGTAAAAATTAATTTGTTAAAATAAGTATAGTATAATAAAATGAATTTTGTGTTTACAATTAGACATACTGTACTATCCTCATTATTGTGTGGTTCTTATTTTAATGGTAACACGATTTTTGTATTTTGTATTTTTTTTATTTATGTTAGAATAAGTTCATACATTCTCAAACCATAGATGGTTCACACTAGTGTGTTTTAAGCTGTGCAGTGGAGAGCATTAGTGCTCAGCAAAACACCCGTGACCCGTGACTAAAGCAGTTTGAGGACCTTTGGTTTAGTCAATTTGTCCCTGAACATGTTTTTTTCAATTAGAAGATCAAAAGTGACGAAATACCATCTTACACCTACGAAATTTATTAATACGTATATATTTTCTTCAAAGGCTAGAATAGTATATAATTATACATTATTTTGTACAAAAAATTGGACATTTTGGGGTTTTGTTAATTTTATTTGATGATTACCAAAAACAAGAATATTTACTCTTCATCATTATCATCAACCAGCTCTAGTTGTCTACTGCTGGGCATAGGCTTCCCTCATGACTCGCCATCTCTGTCGTTCCTGCCCTGCCTGAATCCAATTGTTTGTGACTCGCTTTATATCGTCAGTCTAGCGTGTAAGTGGTCGTCCCTTGCTGCGCTTATCAATGCGTGGTCTCCACTCCAGTAGCCTTCTCGTGCATTTGTCTTCACTCATCTTGGCTACGTGTCCGGCCCAATTCCACTTCAATGTAGTTACTCGCTGGATAACGTCTGCCACCCTGGTTCGCCGTCGAAGATCTTCGTTGGTGACGTGGTCTTTCAGCCTTATTCCCAGCATTGCCCTCTCCATTTTGGGAAGATTGCTCTCAAAGATATCTTTAAGCTTACCGTAGGCCGCTCACCCGAGGCTGACCCTTCTCTGCAATTCGCACGTCTGATTATTTTGATTTCATGCCCCAGATAGATGTACTTATTGACTAATTCAATTTCGGTGTTTTCCACGTCTAGGTACTCGCTCATAACGAGATTTGTCATGATCTTAGTTTTAGCAAAGTTCATTTTCAGACCAACATCGGAGCACACGTCTCTAAGTTTGTGGAGCATTTCTTTCGTCTCACCCAGGTCATCGGTTATTAGGACGATGTCATACGCAAAGCGAAGATGCTTGAGTTTTTGACCCTCTATGGTTATTCCTCTTGGATCCCAATTCAGTCTCTTGAACGCGCATTCCAGGACGGTTATGAATAATTTTGAAGACATCGTATCTCCCTGTCTCACCCCTCTACCGATGCTGATACTGCTGCTAGCTTCGTGCATTTTGACTAGCATATGGGCGTTTTTGTATATCTTACGAATCAGCTCAAAATATCTATGGTCCACACGGCATCCTCGTACGGCATCTAATACGGATTCAGTTTGATCGTGTCAAACGCTTTATGGAAGTCTATGAACAGTAGTACTAGTGGCCTGTTGTATTCTATGGCCTTTTTTATGAAGGTTTTTGTTTCATTTGTCATTTGTTTCGAAGCCTGATCGAAATCCCGCCTGTTCTCTTGGCTGGTAGAAGTCCAGTTTGTTTTCCAGTCTCGATGTTATAACCCTGGTAAACAACTTGTACAAGTGACTGAGAAGAGTTATGGGGCGATAGTTTTTCTAGATCCGTTCTTTCTCCTTTCTTGTGCAATAGTATGGTGGTTGCGCTGTGCCATTTGTCGGGGATTGAGCTTTCTCCCAAGCATAGGTTGAAGAGAGTTTGCAACTTCCCCATCAATAGAGGGCCCCCGGCTTTTATGGATTCCGATATCACCTCGTTCTCTCCCGGTGCTTTATTGTTTCTCATCTTGGCTAAGGACCCTCTGATTTCTCCAATGATGATATCTGGCAATTCTTCCGATCCTTGGTTTATAACTCTTCGTAACGGTTTTGGTACAGTTCGTGGTACTATTCTTCTACTATTTTTAGGATTTCTTTCTGATTTGAGATGATAGTGCCCTCTTTATTTTTCAGTTTGTTTATCTCCAACTTACCTTCGGTGAGACTGCTTCGCAACATTTTCATACTACCATTTATCTCTATGGTTTCTTGAATTTTCATATTGCGATAGTGTCTAATGTATTGTCTAATTGCCTTGGAGACTTGATTGTTTTTTGCTCTCAGTTCTAAGCTAGTGATGGTACCAGGTAACAGCTCTTTTGTTATTCGACTAATTTTCTCCTCGCTCTTTCCTTCAGGGCAAAGTGCATCTTGGCTTTTTTTGAAAGCCTCCGTTATTGCGCCATTCAGGCTGTTGATGTCGGTATCTGAACAGGTACTGCTTTGTAGTACGGCAGTAACTTTAGCTTAAAATCCTTGGATATCTGTTGGTGCTGCCCGTATTCGTTTTGACGTTTACTTTATTAGTTTGTATCTCTCCCTATTGAGTTCTATTTGAATTTTGCATCGTATCATCCTGTGGTCGTTGCCTGTCCTGCATTTATTTAGTATCATCACGTCTTTAACGATTGACCGTTTGTCTGCAAGTATATAATTGATCTTATTTCGAGTTCTACCATCTGGGCTCTCCCATGTTCATCTTCTATGTATTTTTTTGTAGAAGAAGCTGTTCATTTGATATAGATTGTATTGTAGTAGGAAGTCCAGCATGTTTACTCTTACTACCAGTATATTGGATTTTTAACTCGAATATCAGCTGGATATAAAAAAGTAAACTCAAATCGGCAATATGTAAACTAAGTAAAATACGTATTATTATTGGTTAGCAACATATAATGATGACTACCATCGTGTGGGTATCTTACCAACTACTATTTAGAAAAAGTATTAATTTTAAATGTACATATATAGTTTACTACAATAGTAGTTTATGAGATACCCACAAGATGGTAACTATTGATATATTTTTATTTCACTTTAAATTCATTAGTTAATTACTACGTTTCCATGAAGAATTGAATTTGAATTGAAAACGGTATTGGGCTTGAATCCGTGTGTATTTTCTTGATGTAGTTTGGAATAGAATTCAAATCGATTTGAATCCAGTTACAAATGACATGCGTCAAATGTCCCGTTGACGTGCCAACCATACATAATTGTTGGAACTCATAACGATAAATTACAAATGCCAATTTACACAACAACCTTACGACATGTACAAAAGTTTGGTTAAGAAACACTTGTCAAATGTCAACTTTTTGTGACACAAGCGCGGCCAAGTAACTGCGCATACTTGGATTCAATATACTGTTTCCATGATAAAATTGTACTTTCAATTCGGTTACGATCCCAGAATACCGTTTTAAACTCTCATTCAATTCTTCATGGAAACGTAAACACTTTTGGTCAAATGTGTTTTTTTTAGTACCGACATATTATTTGACATTTTGCTTGCTATAACTTTAAATAATATAATCGCTTCGCGATAAGTAATTAAATACCGAAATGTTGCCAAATTATGATATACTAAATTTATTAGAAATATGTAGTAAGCCATATTGATTTATAGTACGGTAGCTCATAATTATTGAAGAGCATATCTTATGTGTTACCATTTTCCATTTCCATGTTGTCTCACAGGCTAAGCATTTGTCACACGTCGCAGTGGACATATTCAGAAAGCTAGTCAGTGTTGTCAAATAAAATTTAATTATTTGTTTCCAGTATGTATTTGCTACGGCTGACTTAGAAGACTGTTTAAGACAACTACATGTTTGTTGATCTTTAATACAAATTTCTACGTTTGTACCCGTTTCTCCAATAGAGCCACAAGAGTAAGGAATGCTATAAACGACTTAAAAGGAATAACATCCTTAACATGATTTAAAAGTTAACCCAATTTAGGAATAGTAGAACACCGAGTGATAAAGTGGTATTTGGACAACATTTTTTTATACAATCCGTAGTATTTTTGACATAAGGCAGATAAGTGATAGACAAGAGTTACTCTAGGTACCACAGAAATAAACTTTGTAATAGACTGTTTAATGCTATTTCTACCGTATTTGTTTGCGACTAACACTTTGGTTAGATACTTTAACTATTTTTTTGAAAATTTTAGAGTTGACTTAGAGAAACAGCTTTGTAGTACACTAACGAATTCACTACTGATTATTTCTGGGAAGTATATGGTGACACAATCCATTTAAACGTCGATCTCTATAGGTAGGTTTTTAATAAACTGAAGTTGATAATGAACCATCTTAATTTTAAACAGGTTAAAGAGGAATTTCTTTCTATTTAGACAGGGTGTAACTGATATAACGGATAATCTTTTGATGGGGGTTAGCTGTAATGATATAGATCATATTTCTAATATAAACATATGGTCTCTTCCTGCTAGTTTTTGAGAAAACCCAATGTCAATAGTTAAATACGTCCTTGGTTGAACCCGAATACAAGTAGCGTGTGACATAGGTCAAGATATCTTAATAGTAAACGTACCAATCGTATCTGAAAGTGATAATGGTTGTTTTGCTAATGGTAAACGTTTTATTGCACTCACACAAAATAAATTGATATTTACAATTTCTTGTTCTGTCCATTCTGTCTTTATTTGTCTGTAAAGCTGTTGTCATATCCTCGTTTGTTTGTTAAATGTTTGTATAATTTTTTATTATACATTAGTTTTCTTTAATTTACTAGTTTTAGTCAGTTTCAAATTCACAGAGTTCCTTTTAGAGATTAGTAATTGATTTTATTTACCGATATGTATTTTTGTAGTTATTTAGTTTTTTCGTCAAGTAGGTACTATTTCGTGTTAAAAATACTGTAGATTATGATTTTAGTTTGATACTTCATGTTTTTTGCAACCTTATCAAGCGATAAAGAATTTGTTAGTAAAAATAGCCTTGACACTAAGCTTTGATTCAGCCGTCACCATTTTCTAAGCTTTCATTTTCTTAAAGCATGTTCTATTTTCTTAATCATAAAACGAAACAGATCCGTACTTAATATTTACATGCTTACTATTTTAATTATTATTTCACGAAAAAATTTTGGAATGAACATGACAAAAGTGTCTTAAATGTATTTGTAGCAACACTTTGGTTTCAAATAAAATGTGTATAAAGCTTTTTTCTCAAAATGTTTTATCAATATTGCGATGTTATTACTATTCAAATTTAATAAATGGAATCACGATGTTTCATTGTAATATTTAAATGTAGAAAATCTTTAACTAATAGAAACTTGTAATTATAATAATATCATCAAATGTGCCGGTCTAGCCCAAGGTCTAACTCAAGGTTCAAAGTTTGTCTAAAGGCGGGAAATTCAAATAAATCGAATATCAAAATCAGTTCAAAATTGCGCTCAAATTAAATCAAAATTCTCAAAATATGCAAACGCAAATAATTTAATTACATTTATTATACACATAAAATAAAATTTCAAATTTATAAAATAAAAAACACAAAAATACAACACTAGAATACGATGGTTTCTAAACCTTAATCTTAATCTTAATCATATACGTAACCCTGTCTTTATTGGTAAGCCAACTGAATGTGGATTCATCGCGTTGATTCTATATTATTGTCAGTTTTCTTTTATGCACTGTTTATTTACTTTTCGGTAATAATTATTTATGTTTTTAGTATTACGTTCGTTGTCTTTTCTACGTTCGGTGTTTTTCTACATTTGGTGTTTTTAATCACATGCTTACGTTTCACTATGCGTTTTTCACTTTTTAAACATTCTCACACATCACGTGGTTAATTGATTAATTTTCTTTATACTTTATTACATATTGACTGTTCAAATGCAAAATGACAAAAGATGATCGGAAATCTTGTTCATATTTATAATTTTTTCTTATCTCACGTTTGAACTTGGTGTTTTCTTAGCGATTTTTAGTTTTATCACGAACAAGTTGGCAACTCTTTGTATCTAACTTCACTTTAAGATTTAATTTTTTATAAGTTTCTTAATTTTTGTTACTTTTCGTGGCTATTTGATGTGATCTCTGATTAATTCTTTGTTTAACAATGTCTTTTTTATGTTATACGATCTTGTTTTTCGCACAATTCTTGTTTTACACATATTACTATTTTCTTTTAGTTTTTGCACTTCGTCTGTCTATATAACGGCACTTCACATTCATATGCGCCCTTTTGTTACCGTACATGACCTGTTCTTTAAATCCGCATTTTGTCAACATTATAATACTATAATAATAATTTCAACATATCTTTATCTTTTTTCTTAATAAAAACGTTATCAATCATTGATTACCAATGATTTATCTTATTTACATCCTAACACATTTGAACTAATGAAATATAAATCCTAACTTAACTAAATAATTATCCTGTATATCGAAATACATTTATTTCACAAATTTCTTTTTGTATATAGACAATGTACCTGTTTTTATGTTATTGTCAATAACTTTGTGTTATTATAAAGTTGGTTACATGAAAAGATGATAAAATTTTGAATAATTTTTATGTTATTTATTAACTGGTCATAAATCCTCGCTTTCCTTACATGTTGTGTTTCTTTATTGTTTTAATTAATTATTGAAGCATCATGCTTTCCCTTATTAATTATTTGTTTAAATAAATTTAAATTATTTTGTTGCTACAAACTCAAATCATATCTGTAACGCGTGTTGCATAACTAACGGTTATGACAATTATGTCATTGCAATATATTAGTAACAATCGGTGAAAACGTAAAACCCATAGTAGCTCCTGATGTTTACGCTAGTAAACAAAAACTCGACATCAAAACTAACCAGAACCGAACCGAAAATTATGCTACTTTTGAACAAAATTCTCAGAATTGAGTATAAATGACTCAATCTTTCCTATTAAAGGTGTTAATACACTTGTAAGATACTTAGAGATGTATTACACTTATGAATAGGTATTCTTTAAAATCAAGGAATTTTCGAATCTTATGATATCAAAAGTTATTTTATTGGCTTCTATATTTGACGATTCTTTTATGTTGTTACGTAAAGTTACCAGTAATTTAGTGCAGACGGGAGCTTAAGACACTTCGTAGGGAGAGTCGTGGATGGTGTGCTAATTATAAGATAATTAAAAGAGCGCGAAAACGGAAGAAATATTAACTACAGATTCCGTTTATATCTGTCGAACTTCGGTAAACAAATTGCAAACCACAATTATAACAACAAATATATTTATTTCAACGAAAAAAGAAAAAGGTTAAAAAGAGATCTAGAACTATGCAGATGCTATCAATTAAAAATTCGTCAATAAATATCACAGACAATAATGTTGGTGCAGGCTTCATACATATAATTATTGTATTACAATATAAAAGTATAAAAAACGAAGAATAAAAACTTGAATGATGCGAATCCAGTGATTTTGCAATCAGAAGCACAGCGCACTTAAATAAATTTAACACGTATTTGCACAAACAAATTTGCATGCATTAATCGTGACAACATCTATGTATATCTAAATCGTAGGTATTTTACGTTCGACACCAATATTAATTAATAGGTACTAAAATAGGGTTGTACTTATTTTTATCTATGCTATTAGCTAATGGCATATCAGCAACGTCTTCTAAAATTGTAAAAAGTGCAAGGAAAGAAATAATTAGTTATATGATATTATTAGTAAGTCGCTCGTAAATCAATCAATGTACTTTATAAACCTAATGCGCCAAACTTCTAAATTACTTTTACTATTCATATCGCAGGTGTGTCTCCAAGTTTGGTCGTCCATCACATATGTACTTCAACGACTTGACTCCAAATTACTTCTAGAAATTGGTGTTAGTAACCAATGTCCACATTCAGACTCGAAAGAAAAGTACAGTCAATAAAGTAAAAATCGAAACACTACCTGCGTCCGAATACAAGAATTTAGCTGTTTAAATGTGGTTTAACCCTTTCAATTACAGACCCCAAATAGTTTTAGGTAAACTATCATCTATTGTCCATTATACCATACTTTGCAAAGTGCTAGGTTGTTTTTACTAAAGAATGATTTTATCGTTTACGTTTGCAATGCACTCCTTTTGGCGCTTACATTTTTAAAGAAATTTAAATTTGTAAATGCATAATCAAATTGGTTAGTAGTTTAAGCTTGATTATTAAGATAAACAACTAAAAGACTTAAGTAAATTTAATTAATTCATAAATTTATTATTAATAGATATAATAATTAATAAATAATCCACAATTATTTCATGATAGCATATAATCTCCTAAATACCGACTAATGCTAAATCATTGGAGACAAAACGGGTTATTGAACTGTTACGATCATTTTATTTATTCTGATTGACTTTTTGTCATTCAATTTAGATCAAAAAAATCAAATAGCAGAAAACAATGATCTTCCCTATAAATTAGACGAACAGTTAAATCGTAAAGTAATCGTATTCAACAAAAAAACGTCTACCAATGTTTGTTTTCTTAACTGTAGCAAATTATTATTTTTAATATGGTAGTTTTTTTACCCGCATTGTTAACTAAAAGTGATCATGAATTAATAATTTATTGTAATAGTGCAAGGACACGCTTTGTCTGCAACAATATAGCACCAGTAGGTATTTAGGAAATGATATTTGCTAATTAGCTTTTGTGTAAGAATTTCTTAAGCACAAAAATCATATATCATTAAATTGGTTTTTTCGTTATTTAAGTTAATTGTCAAATTTAATTTACAAACAAAATTCCAAGATTTAAATAAATCCACCTATTTAGAAAACAAAAAGTATACAATTACAAAGGTCATTAAAAGTAATAAAAGAATCGTGAAAATACCGGAAATGTATTTAATGTGATGATATTGTATAAAAATTTCTTAACTCATGGTATTTGGAATATTGATTTAAATCAACTCAAATTTAGTCTACTAGTTATGCACGTTTTCACACTGAATTGTAAATTTATAATAAATCCGAGAATTTCTTAAAATCGCCAAAAATAAAATTTGCCTTTAAAGAAATAGCATTACAAATTTAGAATTAAATAAGAAATCCTTTTTGATTAATATTTTGTCACAAGGTAATCTTAAATTCTGACTGTGTTATAATACCTAAATGTGGCATAAGCTGATACTCATATTTGTTAATGAAGCGTTTATTAGACTACAATATTTTATAACCATATGGAGCATAAAACTAATAACGAGTATAACCTCCTTCGTTTTGAATAGATTCCTTTAACCGCTTGGGTATGGGTGCTATCAAGTGATTAGAACATTCCACACCAATTGTCTTCCAAGCATTTTCAATCGCTGCAATTAATTCGTTACGATTTTTAGGTATGAAGATGGGACTTTGTTGTTCTTGAAAGGTATGCACCATTAGTTCCCAAACATTCTCTATAACGTTAAAATTGGGGCATTTCGCTGGATATAGAATTTCGACAGACGGTTCCATAACATCCTGCAATATATTCAAATAGCTCTGAGAATTTAGTGGACCATCGATGATCCAACAAATTTCTGGACCTCTCGAGCTAATCCAACCTCACACATTGACAGAAAAGTAGCCACTACATTTTGTTTTCCTAACATGATTGGCCTCATAACGATTTTCTCGAGATCAATACACTATAAGAGGACCATCGTTAAAACTTAAATGTTTTTTCATCGCTAAAAATGACATGATTCCAAAACTCTAATAGCTGGACATATTGTCTGGCGAACTCATTACACTAAGCAAAAATATTCCAAGATTAAAATAACCTCATTTATTTTAAAAGTGGGTATTATGTATGCAAGGGTAACAAAAGAATCCGAAAAAGTTGACAGGTTTAATTATAAGATATTGGCAAATAATTGTAAAAGTGGGGAGCCAAGTTTCAATAAATACAAATAACCCTAATATATTTCAATGTTTCTATCTTTATTTGAAATGCCTGCACATATAAATGTTGAGGTAAGGGTTCGAATTGTGGCAGAGTTGACTAACGGTGTTAGCGTTCGCGAAATAGCGCGTATGTTTCGCGTGGTACTTTAGGACGTATGCGTGTTAAATAGCATCGTGAACATACAATTGATAGAGTGGTAGGTAGTGGCAGAAAAAGAATTTCCACTGTAGCTCAAGATGAATCATTAAGAGCATATGTAATTGAAAATCCATTCTTCACTTGTAAAAATGCTATACGCATTTCCTGGATGTGCAGTAACAGCTGGTGCAAGATTGAAAGACAGTGGAATAAAAAAATATACAGCTGTCTCTAAAGAGAAACTTAGTGAGCAAAATCGAAGAAACCGCTTAGAGTTCGCCAGACAATATGTCAACCAGCCATTAGAATTTTAGAATCATGTTATTTTTAGCGACGAAAAAACCCTTTAAAAGTTTTAACGATGGCCCTGTTAAAGTATATCGAACTCGAGGAAATCTTTATAAGGCCAATCATGTTAGGAAAACAAAACGTACTGGCTACTTTTCTGTCAATGTGTGGGATTGGATTAGCTCGAGAGGTCCAGAAATTTGTTGGATAATCGATGGTCGACTAAATTCTTAGGACTATTTGAATATATTGCAAGATGTTATGGAGCCGTCTGTCGAAATTCTATATCCAGTCAGGAATTATGTATTTCAACAAGTAAGTTTTATGTCATAACCTTTATTTTTATTTTACACTTTTTTTGCTGCAAGGACAATGCGCCCATAGACACATCCACGATGGTTCGTCGTTGGTTACAAAAAAAAATAACCTAAATGTATTGCCCTGGCCAGCGAAACGCCCCAATTTTAATGTGATAGAGAATGTTTGGGGACTAATGGTGCATACCATTCAAGAACAACAACAATGTCATTCCTGAAATTGCAGCGATTAAAAATGCTTGGGGAGACAATTAGTGTGGAATGTTTAAATCACTTGATAGCATCCATACCAAGGCGGTTAGAGCAATGTATTCAATACGAAGGAGGTTATACTCTTTATTAGTTTAATGCTCCATATGATTATAAAATATTCTAGTATAATAAACGCTTCATTAACGAATATGAGTATCAGATCACCTTGTGACAAAATATTAATCAATAAGATTTCTTATTCAATTGTAAATTTGTAATGCTATTTTTTTAAAGGCAAATTGTTTTGATTGCGATTTTAAGGAAATTCTGGAATTTATTATACATTATAACTGAATGTGAAAACGTGCATAACTAGTAGACTAAATTTTAGTTGATTTAAATCAATATTCCTAAATACCATGAGTTAAAAAATTTCTATACAATATCATCTCATTAAATACATTTGTTTAATCCTGCTCTTGAAACACGGTGTTACATCCTTAGATACGCAGCTAGAAACCCTTTGTTTTGTTCACTAAAATGTTGCTATGGAAACGGGTAGGTGAAAGTGTGGGATAAAGATTTTTCACCCACCACTCAATTTAATATTACTGTCAACGCAAATTGACTACGGTGATTTTATATTATTATATAAACAGATATTTGAAACAGCCTTATAAAATAGAAAAAATATGATTTATCAAAAAATATTTAAATTTACCAAACCAAAACATATCCGACGTTAAAACACGCTACCATTACTTCCTCCGTCACAACGCGTACCTTCCTTAATTGCATCCATGACCAAAATTTTGTCATCTCTTTCAAATATCTGTCTTTTGTTTTGTTAGGTAATAAATGAAATACAGCGTCATTCGCTTCATTTACAATATCTTCAGGTACAATAACTGTTATATCAACTTCATTTAGTTGATCCATCTTTACAATTTTATTATTTTCTATTTTGACATTTGGGAATTTTGTTATTTATATTTATATGAACCATAGCAACGACGTGTTTTGTTGATTTATACTTCATATAACTAAATATTTTGATATTATATATTATAATGTTTAATATTTCAAGATCAGGATTGAACAAAATCCTATACAGCACTCGTGAGAAACTAATTCGCTCACCCATGTATATTCGCTCACAAACTAACATTCGTGAGCGAAACTCGTAGTTTCTTCACTCGTACTGTAATATACTATTCCAGTATTTTTACGATTCTTTTGTTACTTTTAATGACCTTTGTAATTATATACTTTTCGTTACGTTTTCTAAATAGGCGGGTTCTGAATGTAAAAAAGGCGTTTCGGGACAAAATTCATACAGTACGCAACCTCTACTAAAATAGCATAAAAAGGTTTGAAAAGTGCACTTCCAATAGAAGAAGAAAGATCTTTGAAAATTACTTTATACGAACCGTTTGAGAGAAGATTGCAGAGTTTGTTATCAAAATTTAATTGATTCGTATTAATAGTTCTCTTTGTCTGCTTTAAGAACTACAGAGCTACGGCGTTTATATCATCACTTACTTTTGTGGTAGTACATACATTGGAAAACCGGGTAAAAGCGTAGGAGTTTGTATTAAAGTACATGAAAGATATAGTCGTCTTAAACAATTTTTTAAGGCAACTGTAACGGAGCACATGCTGAAAACGGGTCATCAATTTTTATTTGAAGATTTTAGTTTATAAATACAATTAACGAAAAATTAGGAAATTCAATGAAATCATTAAAGAACTTTTTAATAATAATCGAGATTCTAGTTTTCATTTACCGGAGGTTTGGAAACCAGTTTTATCGATCGTAGACCGGTCTATAAAAGTGATACTTCAATGTGTAAGTTTATTCTAGGGTCTAAAGATTTCCACCGCGACGTGTAACAAAAGCACAGCTTGTGTGATATCGACGACAGGGAAATTATTTAGAATTCAAGACACGAAAGTAATCGGTGGAAATCTAAATTCTACTATGACAAATGTTATGTTAAATTTGTACGAAAAATGAGATTTTAGACCTCATTAAATTATCGGCTACACGTCATCGAGCAATTATACTTGCTCATTTCTCCGTCAGGTATATACAACTGAGATTTGCTTGTTAATCAAGTACGAGTTTAATGTGTTTGCTTTAATAGCGTTATAAATATTCATTGAAATAATACATATTTTTGTATCCTTTATCGTAGGTACATAAAAATTGAGTAAAACCGTTGTAATCGGCATTGCATTACTGTGTAACGTTTGTGATTAAACGACTTGGACTATTTCAGAAAAGAACTGAGACAATAACACGTGTTGAATGTTAATGTGATAATCGGTCACTTCTCATCACGCTTATGTCATTCCAATTACAAGTGCTTGTGTATAAAACCCAATTGAACGTCGAAGTTATAAAAAGAAACAATATTTTATTAAACAAAGTCATTATTCTATATATACATACTTAAACTTTTGCATCAACAGTTTCGTTTCTGATAACACTTTTTAATGTTTATTCATGATCGACACTTTACTAAACATTCGTACTTAAATGTTACCAAATTAACGACCTGATAAAAATACTTCTCTGTTTTTCTAGCTTATTCCTGTAATTTGATTCACTACTATCATGATCAGTGCTGCTAATGATCAAATTTTCACATAATTTTTGGTAAATTCTGATTGAAAAATGTAAAGTAACATAATTAACAATTTTAATATAATTATTGTAAAAATGAAAAATTTACGAAATTTTGCAATTGAATATTATTGTTCACTCGTATTTTTTACGGTGTACTATATATTATTATATTGGATGCTTATAACAGCGTCGCAAAATTCAAATAAGAAATTGACACTCCAATTAATTTTACGCTGAAGGTCATTGACTAAATTTAATATAGTATTTATGCATTCGTTTCTGTCAAAGCACGTTTATATATATGTAATATGTATAGTTCTATCTATCAATAAATTTGTTACTATTATTAAGATTGTTATTTCATGGCTGTGGCAACACTGAGTATGGTATTTCTAAGATTTCAATGACCAATTCATTTATATAAAAACACTTTTTAATTTGTTGCTTTATGTAATTTGGACTTTTTAAAATATCTATTACTTCCATATGCTAACACGAAAATTTGTAGGCGTACCTGATACATTCGTTTACTTATCAATAACAGAAATTCTACAAATATCTACTTATAAATTGTATTTTGATTGTGAAATGATATGTGCAGACCACAAGATAAAAATAATTGTTTATTAACTAACCAAACTAGTTGATGGATTACCTTTGCCTTAGTTTTTTGTGGTTATAAATAGTTCTCTCATAATTTAAGTCGAGATAAGTTCTTATTGGTCGGGCAATGAAATATGTTTTATTTTTTTTTACTATTAGACATAAAACCATATTTTTACCCAATCACAGTTAACCGATAAGATAAATATAAGTTATGACTTTGATAATGTATTAATGAAACGCATCTCCCGCTTTGCGTTATGTTGAAATAATTCCAGTTTTGATCAGTTCGTTTGATCATTCATACATCAGTGCAGTTGAGTGTGATACAAATTTAGGTAATCGCTTTTGCATTATATTTAGTGCAGTTGTGCTAGTTGTTTACTATTATTTTGTGTTGTGCTTATAGATTCAGGCGGAGGAATCTATACATTTAAGGTAAAAAATGCAATGGTATCGAACGTTTTTTACATTTACATAAAAACGTGTTATTAATAAATAGATTTTTACTTGTAATTGTGACGCAAAGGCTACGATAAGATTGAAAGCAACTACGTATTTTTAGTTCTGAAATTCGAATTTATTGAAGAAATACTATTTATTATCATAAGATTAGTTATCGTTTTTATGTATTAAAGTACTTTTTTGTTGTTTCCATCGCTAATGGTGTCGTTGTACTAATGAATAAGAAAACGCGATTATCTATAAAGTTTTTCCATAACGATTTGATTGATTTTTAAAAGAACACAGTTACTTATTAACAGTGTTATCACTTGGCATACATACCATAAAAGGAGTGATTTTTAGAAAAAATCTATACAAGTGACAGTTTTCATAATTTTTGTGCTTATTTTAGGGTAATGCACAGTAATCAAAATTGACTATTAACGTTGTTGGCCGACTAAACTGCTTTAAAAGATTGCCTTAGGTAGTAGGTACTGTCTTAAAGTTGTCCAAAATAACGTGCACGATGGCAATTACTGAAATGTTTTAGAATTGACAAGTAAAATTATATACCCAAGATCGTGGATAACGTAGTTTTTATAGTGTTTTTCGTTAACAGTTATGTTTTTTGTCTCACTTTTGTTACTCTGATTAATTACCCATAAAAATCAACACCTAAGTGTGATGTCACTGTATACTAAATTGCTTTGGAATAACTAAAGTCCGGTGTATTGATTACAAGGATTTATGAAACAAGATCTGAATAACTACCAATTAGTTGAGTATGTTTCAGAATTGCCAGGAAAACTTAGATTAACGTAAGAAAATTTTACCATTAAATCATAAGTTACTGGTCATTAAAACGAAAATTCTACGTTTAATAATTATTAACCTAAAATTTATAGACGATAAATCGTTCAAATTATACTGATTGAGCATCAAACTACTAAGTATGTAATAGAATCTTTATTTTATTAACTGTTTAATATTAGAAATTCAATAACGCGATTCATCTTGAATATGCACGATGCTTTGACTAGATAGATTCGATATTTTCAATAAAACAACTACGACGTGATTAATGGAAATCATTTTCTATTTCTATACCTAAGGAAATTACAAATTTTTGTGAAATAAATCAGTGTAATGATGCTATAGGAAGCCCATCAAACCTATGGTTGATTATAAATGGGGGTGATTTGTTACGGCGTTAAATTTGTATAGAATATTGAATATTAACCTACCGTTTAATTTAATCCCCATCCCCCAGCTTCATACTGTCTTTAATTTTTTTTATTGTAACAGTGACGTTTTTAAATAACTCTTTTAATTGACAAATAGGCATTTCACAATTATAAACGACATCCAATTTCGAATTAATTGCACAATAGCTTTTGTGCTTTTTTAATTGGTACATTAATCCTATATTGCTCGTTATTGATTGTTATTAAAAAGAAAAGATATATTCCTACAAAAGCGTACTTAATCAAAATCATCAAGAATTGAACCTCGGCATGGTGTATATCTGTTATCATTAGTTCGCAACGGGAGTTACAAGAGTTCCAAGGATGTATAATTATGCAAAAAGACTTTTATTTTATATTAAACAAGATTTATAGAATTTTTGTTTAAAATTATTTATTATAGTGCAATGGAAAATTATGAAATGTGTGCTTTATGGACTTACCAGCAGATACTAATTAGATACGGAAAGCTAATTAATGGCTTAATTAAAAGAAACCGTGGCTCTGTTTATTTCTGTTAAAGAATACCAAACCCTTTTTGTAGGTCGTTCTTTTCTGTACTCTTAAAAATTATACTATACCGCAGTATTCGTTATTATTAATGATCCTTGAGGAGAACATAATAATAATTTTTTACGTTTTCAAGTCAGTATTATTAAGTTTAATCATAAACTATGACTTTCTTTAATCTATGTATATTTTTATGCAAATTGTAAATTCGTTATGACGTTATTTATTGGCTGAGCGCCAAAATTTGAAATTAAAATATTTTTTCTGTGTATAAAAAATAAGTTTACCGTTAATTTAATCATATTTTGTTTTATACCGATATGTTATTTACTCGTTACGTTCGAAAATTGTCATTTTTAATGAGGAAATTGCTTTTTCTTTTTTCGGGATAATTTTATAGGTATAATTATACGGAAGATGACGGGTTGACGTTATTGGGTAGTGTTGCTTAATTGTTTATTATTAATGTTGTTCACGTAACTTTTCTAATAAGAATTATTTTGTTGTTGTTTAAGTTGTTATTAAATTTATAATTCATAATTCTTTAAATTTATTGTAATGATATAATCTGGAATTTCCTTTCTAAAATCTTTTATTATATGAAAAAGTGCTTAGATACAAAACGAAAGTAAAAGTTTAGACAAATTCGTTCTAACTACACTTTTTTTTATTATCTAATTATATTAATAGATTTGAAGTGTTTCTATAATTAATTGTTAAATTAGTAAAAAGCTTGATTTATTGTATTTCCGATAGCATTTGTTTACGACACAATCGTATCTGGTACCTTAGATTTTTTCGGATTTTTCAATAGTGAAATGCTAATAATTTAGTTTGTATTTGACAGAACATTTTATTTTTGGTATTCGCAATTACATTAATAATAGCAATTGTTATTAACACTAGTAATAAGTAATAAATTATTTGTTTTTGTTATTGTAAACTTTCGTTCACGTTACTTCTTGTTTCTTAGAGCACATTACTTTCGTCGTTACTCCTTTTCTGGCTTTGTCGTTTTAACTTTTTGTCAGGTTTTCACTAGTATCTGCACAATTTGCATTTTTGTTTTTATTTGGCAACCAGTATTTATTTGTTTTCACATTTTTTGTGTTTCTTTCATCTCAAATATTTTAAATCTTAAATTTATGCTTTACATTAACACGTTTCCTAAAAAGATTCACACAGATATCGCAAATCTTGCAATTATCGGAAGGTGTTGAAAACAAACACAATATTACCTACGTAATATAATGAACTAGGTTTATTATAATTTTTAAAAATACGAATGTATACTATTAATATATTTTGAACTATTTCTTAATCCAAATTCAGTAAAATCTACATTTGCACAACATGTTTTAGATAATGGTCATACTATTTTTCTTACAAATTGTTTCATTCTTTTAAGAACATCAATAACAAACAAATTCTAGAATCACTAGAGTTGATTTATATTAAAATATCAAATAAATTTTTTTGTTGAACGATCAAACCAATTTAAATTATGATTTTAAACTTAAATTTTCTTAGATTTTTATCTAGTTACAAATTTTCATATTTGACATTTTCCAAAAAATGTAAGTTAAAATTTTTTTTGTAATCTTAACTTTATATAAGTTTTAAATATTTTTTGTAGACTTTTCTGAAGATGGGCTTCATTATTTTAAAGCTCGAAACATATTAAAAAAATACATTTTGAAAGTTAACGAATATATTATTGGTGGACTGGTAATTTAAATAATTTAAAAATTGAACAATAACAATAAATCTCCTTAACAATTTAAAAATTTACCGATTCTATATTTTTTTCTCTTATTAATATTAAATAAATGCACTACTGACTATAAAAAAAAAATTAAAAAAATAAACTTTACTATAATATGAATCCTCGCTCTAGTTTTAACTGATTTATAACGCTAATAATATTTAAAATCGCTTGACTCTTGATACAATTTCAACATTCAAAATTTGCTCAAATTATATTTTACATACTTTCATCCTATGTTGATAACTTTACAGTAAAATCGTTTATGACTTAAACCAATAATTGCTGATAGTCTATTACTCTAAAACGGTGCAAGATAGAGGAAAGTTGCACATAAACATTTTTATGGAGGACAATATTTACTATAAAAAAGTCGGCGGAAGGGTACTATTACCTTTAATAGTTTAGAAGATACACGTGTGTAAAGTTGCACAAAAATTGCTTCAAAATTCTGTAACTCTTAAACTATTAGATATAATTATACACTCCCGCGGACTTTTTTGTAGTAAATTTTGTGCTCAATAAAATGTTTATTCGTAATTTTCATCTATAGTGTACCGTTTTTGCAGCGTACAAAGCGGAAGCTCGCGCGGATCTAATTCTGCAAATACTATAATCATTTTTCATCACTGCTGAGTAGAATTAAGACTTATTATATTTTTAAAATAAAACGAATTATAACGAATATCTTGTTTAATAATAATAAACACTGCATCCGAAAAATACAAAAAATGAAGTGAAATTGGGCACCACCGCAAGTTCTAGATTTGTTTCATCTGAGCGTTTCATCGTTTCTTTACACGAGCCTTCGAATGAAGCTCCCTATAAGTGTTTTCAACACTAAAAAATTTTTCATTTTAGATGTGACTGAACTTATTTTTTGTGTTTTATTTTTCCGTTTAAATTTTTGCCTCATTTATGTACATCATTAGTGTTCTGGTTTGTTTTTAAAGAAATTTTTTTAAAATGCGTTTTTGTATGTTTTTCAGTTTTCTTTGTCGTTACGGGACTTTGCACGTTTAAATGCTGAAAAATAAAGAATACGTTGATACTTGTTTTAATATAAACTATTTTTTTATAAACAAATTATAAAATACATCAAAATTTTCAGGTTAACTAATATAAAAGACAAAATGTATGTACTTGAAATATTGTTTAGATATTTCAAATTCTTCTTCTTTTTTATATTAGGCAGTCTTGTCTGTTTTTCTTTAATGCAATATCGTTATAAGTCGTCTTTTTATCATTTTTGTCCTGGGATATTTTTAGTATTCTTTGTTTTGTCATTCTATTTATGTTTTGGTTGCATTCTTAAGTTCTCCTTTTTGCTCACGTATTCTGTCTATCTGTTTCGGGTGGTTTACCTATGTATCTTTTTCGATGTGTTTTCTATTAGTTCTTTTACATATTTTTTTGTGTAAGGATCATTTTCCAGATCTTTTTTTGCAAACCATAAAAGTCATGTTTCATTTCCTTTTAAAATTTTTTTCAGCATTCTGTTTTCTTCTTTCTTAATACTGTCATTTTGGATTGCCTTATATTCTTCATAGGTTTTTTTTTGTTTTTCTCGATCTAATTTAAGCCCGATTTTTGTTTTTTCCTGGCATTTCATTTCTTTAAAAACTAAGGTTGTATTCTTGATGTTCTGCTTATTTTACGTTTACGTCTTGATGATGTTATTTTGTATTTTACTTAAGCTTTTTTCGCTGTCATCTCTTATTACAGGGTTTTTGTTCATTTCGTTTTCCACACTTGACTTGATTTTTTATTAAGTCGTCTTGTAATTTTTTCATTTTTATCTTTGTTTTACAGATTAAATCTGTTTTTAGGTCTTTCTTAATTGCAATTCTTATTTTTTCCAATACACGACTGGTCGCTTCCTATACTTGCAGAATGTCAACATCTTATATCTAATATTTGTGTATAATGTATTTTTCTATTTGTCATGATGCAATGTATTATTGATTTATCTCTTCCTGCGTTTTGAAACACATACTTATGTTATCCTTTGTGTTATTCTAAGTTAGTTTTGTGAGCACACATTTGTCCTTTGGCTTTCCTTTTTGTTTCCTGTAATTCGTATATTTGTCTGTTTTTGTCTTTCAGTTGACCTTTATTATTTCGCATTATATTTCTGTTTTTTGCCACTTGCTCAATCTCTATTTTGTCTCCGGGTTTGTCAACAAATTAGCAGTCCTATTTCGAGGCATTACAATATGTCTATGAGCCTTTATTTTCTTTTTTACTGTGGGTTGCCCACAAACCCTTCTACTTTGTCCGGGCTTAGGACTGGCGACAACATTATTATGCTAGTCAATTCCACCCTCCGCTGCTGAAGGCGGAGTTATATTTCAAGTTAAGTATATTTATTATACAGAACTCAATTAGTATATGTATACAACTATTTATAATTTTTACTTATAATCTAATTGGTTTAAAAATCTAAAAGTTTAATTGTACAGAAGTTGTTGGCTACACAAAATACACGTTTATTTCATATCAGTGCTAGCTGAATTTTACTTAAAAGGTAATACAGTGTTTCTAAATTTTTTGTATATTAACTAAATGTGTAGGGTTTTGACTATGTAGAAATTTAATTTTAGATTACTTTTGGTAGACGTTTTTTAGGAACTGCTGCACAATGTTTTTATGGAAGCTCGTATATGATATGACTCGGATGAACCTGATGGGAATGAGTGTATTTATGTCCGGCTCAATGTTTGTAAGTAGCAACCGCAACTAAAAGTACTAATTTCTAGTCGGTTTTTTTTTGTGATGGAGTTCATAACGGCGCTGAATGCACATTCTACAAAATAGGAAAACGGAAAATCAACAGCTTTTCTACAATAAGTTATAAAAAGTGTTTAACGGCCAGTCGGGAATTTCCAAGTGAAGAATGTCTTCAAATATTTGGTTAAGGTCCGAATGAAGCGCCGTTAGATGTTGACAATAAGCAAACAAATTGTGATCTCTATTTTGCAATTTTGAAAGATTTGGAAACTGAGAACAAGCTCCTATTCCTAAGTCTTGTTTGTTCAGCAAAAGTTTTGTTACAAACACAAATATTACACTTTTAGCTTTGATTACATTTATTGTGTCACTTTGTAGTTTGAAATTAGTCTCGTTAAATCTGGCAAATAACTCAGTGATATGAGCGATGTCATTTTTTGAGATAATTAAATTCTGCTGCAAAGCATTGTCTTTACTCTCCAGGAATTTCAACACTTAATCAGAGAGCAAATAAAAGCAATCCAAACATACACTTTTAAATAACCAACATGTTTTTGTGTTAAGTAGTAAACGATTATAGTCGTCATTTTACAAACAATGTTGAACAAATAATCTCTCATTTAAGACGTTTCTTTTGATTGTATTAACTGCTCTAATGACATACGTTCATTAAAGTTTTTTGCGACCAAATGATGTTGTTGAATCACACTATGTACAGATAATACAGTGGGTTTAGCTTGTTTTAAGCTTCGTTTCTTGGTAATGTTGACTCGTCAAGCTATATAGAGACTTCAGGTGTTTTTGAGTAGTCACATAAAGTGTTTTCTACACACTGAGCGATTTCTTCAAACCTTTTTCGTACAGTATTATTACTCAGTGGAATTCTTTTTATAATATCGAAAACTGGTTTGTGCAACACGGTGCGTATTACCTCAGAGCTGCTAGAAGTTTTTAGCCAATAGTGTGTTTTCTGGACTTTGCAATCATTGAAGAAATATTATTCATCGTCATCTTTCTTAGATGTTGTCCCTATGAGTTCTTGCAATGTCGATGTTTTCAAATATGTTTTCTTCATTGTTTGAAAAAACGTTAAATTTTTATCTTTTTTGTCACTATGGATTTTTATTAAACGTTCCTTAAGCTTAGAATGTTTAATTGAATTGTTTGACATTGTTTTATTACATAAAAGACACATAGGTAAAGTAGTATTTCTTAGTGACTGAATAAAGCCATATTTTATATATTCAACACTGTATTGTCTGGATTTTTTTTGGCTCACTTATATTGTTATCTAAAAAAAAGGGACATAGGAAAACATATATATCAAAATTTTTATTTGCAACAAACAACTGTTAACCCTTTCAGGATGGCTGCATTTTCACTTGTTTTGCTGTGGACGGCAGTTTTTTGCATGCCGGATGGACGGGTGTCATATATATCGGCCACCTAGTATTTAGCACAAAATAAAGATTTTTTGACGAAAATGAAATAGAACTTTATTGAAGTCAACGAAAATTAACAAATATTGCATATCGAAGCCCAAAAATAACAACTCAAGCTAATATTGCATCAAAGCTAAGTACTAATTAATTAAAAATACTCAAAATATCACTTTAGTGTGAAATTCTTGGAAACATGGAAACACGCATAAGCCTACGTTACATTCTTTGCACATGTATCTGGAAGTGCTTCTCTTCTTTTGTCGTAGTTTTGTCTGGGAACAGACAGTGCACCTTCTTGAAGCTTTTTTGGACTTCTCAGTCGCAGGTACAAGGGATTGAAAGTGCTTTTCAGTGAATCTTGAAGTTGTTGCAGCAGACATAGATGTGGGTTTATTTACATGTTCGTATCTGCAATAGATATAATACCATTATCAAATTATGTACAATAGGTATCAAAAAAACACAAACCTTTCCAAAAGTTGACGTATAAGGTTCATTTGAAACTTCGCAAGTAGATATCTCATAGAATGTTTTGTAGAGAACATACCATGGGCATTCAGTACACAGATATCTAGGGTGTGCACAAACAATTTCTTATACCATTTGATAGATTTACGCAAGCTGTTGATGCTACTCATCATCATGTCCGATCGATCTACGGCACCCATTTTCTCATTATAGTCAACTACACACAATGGTTTCTTGGCACTCTCGTTTGTTGCACGGTCGATCTTGTCCAAAGTTACAATTTTGTTTTCGTGTATAGTGGTGATCATCGTGACATCCTTTCTATCTTTCCATTTCGTCACTAAACAAATATCTGAGTTTCTCGAACCAGTTTCTCCTTTTTTGAAACGATGACGTTTGGTCTTTATGTACTGTTTGAAGCTGAGTCTACCCTTGAACAGTACCATGCTCTCATCAATCACCAAATTTTGAAATGGATAGAACTCTGATTTGAATCTTCGCTTGATTTCTTCTAGTACATACTAGACTTTGTGCAGACGGTTATTAGCTTCTGCCTCCTTATTATTTGCAAAATGAAGATTGCTGAGGATTTGTAAATATCTGTCTCTTCCTATGTACTTACTGAAAGCTGGGATGTATAGTAATGGATCTACTGACCAATTTTCTTTTATTTCCAATTTTTTACTTCTGGACATTAGCATAGTCAATGCAATGAAAGCAAAAAAATTCTTCGTCTAATAATTGTTTCCACTTCTTCTCATTTTGTTGTATTGCATATCGGTTAGTTTCTACTACTATATACCGAAAAATATCTTCAGTGAAAAGATCTAAGAAAAATTTAGTGAATCTTCAGTCAGATGTTCGTTTGTCACTCCACTATTACTGTCATCAAATGCATGTACTTTTGGCACAAAGTCGTGTTTTGTCCATGTAATAATTAGGTCTCTATAGTCTGTTACGTCGGCGTCAAGATTATCGTCGTTAATGTCAACATCTGGCACTGGCACATCTCTGTCTTTGAAGCTTATTTCATTTACCTCACTTTCCTGATGGCTCATGTCATTTTCACTTGGTAGATATTCGCTCCCGCTATCAATAAACGGCTCCTCATCACTATCAGAGCCGAATATATCATTGTTTTCAAGCAAACCATTGATATGGCGAACCTCACGTTCATCCAATCCGCAATAACTATTGTTAAAATCACTCTCCACCCTAACACCTTTTTTTGAATGCCCTGGCTGTTCTTCTGTCGACATTTTAAACGATACTTACCACTAGTTACGCTGGCTACCCACTGACCGTGCCACGTCGACGACTGTCGTGTATATCCGCCGTCAGCAGATATATCGGCCGTTTGTCGGTATGGATTTTTTAAATTTGTCTGAAATATATGAAATTAGTCTATGGAGCATGAATAACTCGATGTCACATATATAGGTCAGCCGTCTGTGTGCCAAATTTGTATGTGGCAGATATATCGGTCATCCGTACTGAAATAGTTATTTATAATAATTTTTGTAATGGAATGCTGCAATGTAACGCTCTCTTGAATTAATTATTTGAGATGATAAAAATTTATGTATATGTCACATAAATTGTGATATAATATAATAATACAGTAATATACAGTAATTCCAAACATTCGCGATTTTGGTTATTCGCGGAAGTAAACAAAAATATAAAATAGTAAGCTATAACTTTTAGGGTGTATTATGTTAAATTATAAAACCCAATAACTTCTTTTACAGAATCATTAATAATATATTATTTAGAAACACATCTGTGTTAGAAAAACTTACAATCCTTTTTAATAAATAAAGAAATACTTACTGAACGTTAACGGATTACTGTACTGAAAACTGTGATATATAATTTTTTGAATCAACTTAGAGTATAACTGCTTAAATAAATTTAAATTAAAAAGAAATATCAATTTTATTCAAATATATTTACGTAACGAAAGCACGCTATCTGCGCAAAAATTCAAAAAATATACACTTTTTGTCCAAGACTAGGAAAATTTGTCGTATGCACATTACATCATGCATAACACAGAACAAAACTGTCGATTATATGCACGACTCTTTTGTAGTTCATTTTATAAACTAATTGGTGGAGGTATCTGTGTTAACTTGTTATTACTTGTATTTTATGCACCTGTCTATATTTGTATTTTACTTAGATCGTAAAAATGGCTAATAATTTATTCATTGTCATTTATTTTAACTTTTATATTAATAAAAATGCGTCACGATATTTTATTTTATATTAAACCTTGCGCGGACCCTTAAATCAATTTTAATTTATTATGGACCCTCTGAATTTTGTGAACTACTTTGGGAAGCACTGGTTTAGGAGAATGTGGGGTCGAATAACGTACTCACATATTCTACTACAATTCCAGCCAATACATTTACTGAAAAAGTCTTGCATGAATAAATACAGCGTGGGGATATTAATCACACCACAGGTGATTATTGCGAGAATTAAATACACCGTCTCTTGTAAAACAAACTTTGTCTGTAAATAAAACAAACTTTTCAAAACGCTTCTGAAGATAACAACTTGCCAAACTGTCACGTAATTTACATCTAGTCTATTTACTGTTACTCTTGAGTTCGTCGATGGCTCATCTTCCGGTATTCCCGTCAATTTATTACGAGAAAATTAGGTCTTTAAAGTTGGGCAGCTAAATTTGCTACGTGATTTCTTCGCAACAAAAAAAGAAGCAACGGCTAGCACAGTTTTTCCGGAAAGGGAGTCGAAGTCTTTGTGATGCTAAATTACAACTTAAATTTAAAAAAAAGGTGCCAAGACGATGAAAGATTAAGTTAGGGAGATATCGTCTAACTCTACCCGTAGCTGGAAAAAAACAAATAACACGACAGAAGTAATAACACAGAATATATATTTATTTTATCACAGGCAATAATTCCAAATAAGACGAAGAAGGTACTTAAGTATAAATCTTCCAAACGTTAATACATAGGTCGAATCAAATATAAATTGCGCTCTATACTGGGTAACACGCCGTACAATAAACTGATCTTGTCGGCCTAAGCTTTTACATACGAAGAAGGAATGACTTTATGTTCGAAAATTTAAATAACAAAACAAATTAAGCCTCCGAGACTCAACCTGCGCTGCATACGACTTTGTGAAGCACAAAGTGATATTATTAATTGTGTTAACCTAACATGCAGGTACGGTCAACAATAGACATGACCACCGAAATACAAATCGTAAAATTTCAAATTGTAATATTCATAGTTAGGTTTCATCCAGTGCGGGATTAGCTAATTCCGTACTTGCATTACCTAAAACGTAATATTAAATCACACAAAACGTACATAATTTAGTTTTCAAAGCATACAATCATTTGAGATAGCAAACGCGCAGCGTTTTCCCTCGACTTAACGTAATAATTTATGGTAGTAGCTCCTCTCAAAAGAAATCCAATTTTGAAGGTTTCCAACCCCTTGACGGTGTGAATGGTAACGTTTTAATAACGGGACGTCATAGAAATTTTCTCAAATATGCCACCTGTTCGTTATCCTCACTGATAACGGCGAACGTGTGGAAATCCGCTTCTACATACTTTTCTAAAAATGCGGCAACTTTGTTTCTGACGATTTGGATTTCTTCTCCGGTAAATTCTACTAACTTCTAGTGCATTACGCTTTACCTCTCCAAAAACCAAAAGTATGTCAAAAAGTTCAGCATTTTGATAATTATGCATTATTATACACAAATTATGCAAAATATGCACGCAAATGATAAACGTGACAAAAAATTGTGTATAAATATAATTAAAACGTATCCTTTTTAACACATATATTAATTCAACGAATTCATTACTTTACGTTTTGATTAAAATTTACTTAAATATGATATTTGATAATAGAATCAAACACAAAACAATGTTTGTTTTTTTTAAACAGGCACTATATATATCAAGTAAGATACATCTAAGTATTTAACAGACACGTTTAATAGACGTAAAAGGAGTTAACAAACCGTTTACTTATATTACTAAAAATTATATTTTTATTAGAAAAAATCATAACGGTTAGTCATAAAGTTATTAAAATATAAATATGCTGTGTTTTTTTCAAAATTGTCTAACCATGTTTATTACCATAAGTACAGTTACACGTTTTTTGCCATTTACAATTTCTGCTTTGACGTTGCTTGTCGAGGTTTTATGAGAATATTATAATTATTTATTATTATACACCGGCGCCGGCGTATACGTTATTAATAAAAAAATAAACTTAGAGAAATAATAAACATTATTACTTATTAGTACCAAATATAGTAAGTTCATAACCTACATCTTAATTATTTTTAAACGAGTACTTCAGCAACCAAATGTATATCAAATAAAATAATATCTTAGGCTAGGTAGATTTCATAAACATTTAAAGTTTTTTTTTAATGTTCATCCTCAGTTCTTCTATAACAGCCCTTTTAATAATAATTTTTAGTATGTATTAACCTTAATAGATATAAATATTTTAGCTAAGATTAGGATTTTAGAAATTTTATATAAATTATATTCTTGTTTCTTCAACATTTTTTCTTCGTTGCAATTTTTCTTTGCATTTTCTTGTAAAAGGTTATTTGTTTCATTCATTAAATACTTTATATCTGAAATTTGGAATTTGACTATACTTTATTAAATTAATAACAATTAAAAGTCATTGGTAAGTTAAGTTAATAAAATGCTGAGATTATTAATTATCTTTGTAAGCGTTATTTATAAACTAAGTGATTATAAATAAAACAGTAAAATTATGTATCGTAATAAGCATGATATGTTATTTATTCAAAGTACGTTTATAATGACGCATTTGACACTTGATTGATGCATCTAATTGACAGCAAATAAAGCTCTTTGCAATTACGCACCATTTTCTATAGTTTATTTTCTAATTATACACTAACAACAGGTACACGCACCGATAGAAATCCTACGCTTTTACCAGTAGGTTTTTTTTGTTGCATAAACTCTAACAAATCACATACCTTACAAGTACGTACATTGGAACTGCAAACTGCATTATGCCATAAATCTTAGCATTTGATTAATTTCTTCACGGTTACACTATTACATATATTGCTTGCATTTTGTTACCGTTCTTTGCATCTACGGGTGAAGTACGCTACACTCTGGGTGTGTAATTTGTCTTTGCAATTTATGATGTACTACTAGTGATAATTCAACAGAATAATTTTACTATACCTTAATATTTTTTAACTGCATTACGTTACTGTTATTTATGATTCTAAAGAAAACCATATACTTTTCTAGTAGTATAATGTGTTTTACTTTTGTAACGCCCATTAATGATTTATAACTTCAACTACTTTGCACGCGTACAAAAATGTATGTTATGTAAGAAAGAATGTTGAATTTTATTTTTCTTGATAAAACGCTTAAGTTTCAAGCGTTAATTTGTTACTAATGGATTTAGTATAAATTTGCGTTTTAATTTACACGTTATAGCTATCGACACCTAAATTTTGTAAACACATTCTTTCTGTTTAGTTTCAGAATGGTTTTGGTGTTAAACGGTGTTTTACAAGAAGAATGTCCTCCGGATACACGATCATTGTACCATACTCACCCTGTATACAGAGAAACAGCTGCACAACTTTTGGCAATCCCTAATAAAATAATTGGACCTGTTGGATTGCTTTACGTGCAACAACGAGAGTTTGCGGCCACTGTTCCACATGATAGTAAGTGTATTTTTATTCATTTTTTAAAGAATTAATTAATTAAGTTTACTCTTTTACAAGATAAGGTATATTACTAATTGTCGCAGAAGTAAAGTTCTTAACCATTATCTATGCTATTATTCTTTATGTGGTTTAGATTTTTGATGCTTGAATATTGATTAAATTATTGATTTTTTGTTCAATAAAATTTCATGTTTTCTAGATTTACATAATTTATTAAAAAAAATTATGGATTAGTTTCTAAAACAAGACATATTTGATATTGAACCAAACAAACTTGAACGCAATTAGAAATGGTAACACCGAATGGAAACGTTTCGAAACTTTACAAAAGAGTTAGGAAATGGAGGGAAACTTTAATTACGTAGTGCGCATGTCAGCTATTTTACAGACTAAAGTTCACTTCAAATCATTTATAGAAAGTTTTAAAACTCTTTTATGTTGAGCCAAAAATTTATCTTTTTACAGCGTTGGCTTATAGTTCATCTAAGTATATATGATCTTTAGATAGACGTGGTTGGCGTCGCTTTAGTTTTGACGATACAATAAAGAGTTATTGCACTGATCCTTTAATTACGTATTGCATTAATAACGAATTTATTTAAACAACGTGGTTTAAGGTTTTTGTGAAAGTTATAACAGAATTATTTAACGACGTACTTGAAAAGGCAGTGTAAAGTTGACACACGTCATTATATTTGTCAAAGTAAATTTTGTCAGCAATAATGGAAGTATTGTAGCCAGTTGGCATTTTGGGTGATGTAGATGAAAACGACATCGAAGACGTAGTTAGTTAGTTATTATACTACACCCTGAAAGAGTTTTACAACCGCATGTTAGAACTGCTACAAGAAATTATGTTATCCTGACAGCTTGAAAAATTTAACTTACCTTTTTGCATTCTCATTACAGTCATTATTACTGCTACCACGAAGATAATTATGGAAAACAAACAAAACATTTTAGAAAACTTACAAGATAAAATATGGTTAAACAGAAACATGTTGTAATATTCTTCGTATGCTGTCTGTAATATCTGCGGTGCATTTCAGAACTGTTGGGGGTTTATAAATGAAACAGCAATAGGAATATTTAAACCATCAGTTTGACAAGAGGAATATTATTCAGTACACAAAAGATTTCACTGTCAAATACCAATCGGTTTTGTGGTCGCATGGTATGATTGTTAATCTAAAAGGCGCAGTATTTTCTGAAGACAACCTTATATCTTATATGGAAATTAGGGATATGGTGTTATGAATCTCTTGTTGTGTCCTTATCCTAGAAAACGAGAAGGTCTACCTGCACATCAAGCAGAATTTAAACGTTCAATGAAAAACTCCAGGGATGGACTATTTAGGCGGAAAAAAAATAAGGAATATATAATCTATTTAGACTGTTCTAAATCTTTTTTCTAGGATTGTTCTATTTCAAAACTATTGTTACGTTCTGTTTCTGAAAAGTGTTTGAAAGTTAAAGAAAATGAAGGAAACTCCTGGAAGTAATAAGAAGATAACGTTCTAGATATTAATAGAAGCTGCAACATACGAGAGGATTCATTGTGTAATCAGTGCCAGTGCAGTTTACGTTATCGTATGCGTGACAGTGAAAAATAAATTGTGTCAAAATAAATCAATTATTAGTGACTCATTGTTTCCAGTGCCGCAGCTAGATTTTTTGGGGCCCTGGCACAGAAAGTACATACGAGGCCCCTTTCCCATATTTTTAGTGTTACAACATTTTTAATTTGGACGCCTCTTGGTTTGAAGGCCCATGGGCAGTGCCCCACTTGCCCCCCCGTAGTTACGGCGATGGTTTGTTCGGATTAATTTATTTATTTTAATTTACAATGCATTTCATTTTGTTTAATTATTTGTTATCTGTTATTAGCGCTTAGTTTCTAATAATCGATTTTAAGTTTACGGTACACTGGTGTCTGAAGTCGGATTATTTTTAACGCCATAACAGTTAATAAACAATTTGTGTGCACTTTTACTTCGCGAGTGAATGCCGGTTATGCTATCCCAAAATGCCAAAATGGATAGCGAAATATTAGAATTTTTAAAAGAACATTGTATTAAATTAGAAAAAAAAACTAGAACGCTGGAAAGAAAATTAATGGAAAGTACAAATAAAATAGAAGAATATTTTAAAATTCTGGAAGAAAAGTTAATGGCAAATTCTAATAAACTGGAGGAAAAATTGTTTGAAAATTCAAAAACGCTTGAAGAAAACATAAAACAACTACTAAAAATATTGCATTAATTTATAGGTGAAGCTTGAAAAGAAACTAGTAGAAACATCTAGTGTAATGAAAGAGTCATTGATGGAAACTTCTATAATTATGGAAGATATATTATTAGAAAATTTCAGAAGGTTAGAGAAAGAAACAAGAAAAATAGAAAAAAGATTTAAACTAATGAAAGAAAGGCTACAAGGCGAAAGACAGCTGACTCCAAGAACAATCGTAATACCCGAAAATGTAAGTGAGGTAACATCAAAAATACGGATCGCACCGCCGACGTTCGATGGCAAGAGTAGATGTACTTTAAACAATTTGAAGCTGCCGCAATGGCTAATGAATGGACCGACTAAGAGAAAGCCACTTTGTTGATTGTTACTCTCCAAGGAAAAGCGATAAACATCTTGCAGACGTTCCCTGATTGCATGGATTATCAGCTGCTGACCTCTCGCCTGGAGATGCGATATGAATCTTTAGCAGATGTACTACGCGCAGGTTAAGAATCGTTGTCAAAAGTCAACAGAGAGCCTTCAAGAGTTCGAAGCGGATATTGCGCGTTTGGTGAGCAAAGCTTACCCTACAGCTCCATTTAGTTTTCCGGAACAACTGGCACTACAAACTTTTGTCGATAATTTAAGGGACATTTATACACAACACATGCTGCGATTAGCTCGACCTAAAATGATCGACGACGCGCTGGCATATACGTGAGAGTTTGAAGCGGCAAAGTAGGCGTTCTATCGAGGTTGTCATTGAGTTCGTAATATGGTAGAAGATCAAGAAGAAAGGCATGAAGGCATTGAACAGCTACTTCGACGAGTATTACATAACGAAACAATTCGTGTGCGTAGAGGCCTTAGATCTTGAAACTGCAGTGAACTGGGTCAACTTTGACTACGCTGTCCCAAAGCAAGAACACAAGAGTTATCGGACAAACAAGTGGAGGTCTTCCGAAAGGGACAAAAGTCGACATACAACAACCATGCTCCGGGGATCACCATCAATGGACGAGGAGTTAAACTATTGGTTGACACAGGATCAACGAGAACTATAGTTCGCCCAGATGTAGTACGAGAATATTGATGAATAACACCAGTCACGATACATCTAAAGACATCAACTAGCGAAACAGTCCCAACTGGAAAATGGAGTAATGATGGTGACTATTTGTATTTGAAAATAAATCAATCAATCATCAGATACTGATAACTGACATAACTGAAGAAGTGATCTTGGGAATGGATCTTATAAGGAAGTGTGGATTTCAGTTAGACATGGAAAATCATGTCCACAAACTAGAGAACGGAGAAATTCCTTTTCATTCGTCGAAAGATGAAAAGGTGAGGGTTATTCTAGTAAAGGATGTCATTTTACCTGGACGAACTGAGAACGTTGTGACGGGACGTCTGGATGGAGATCTCCGGGAAGGTTGTATTCGTAGCATCAAACCAACTGAAAATGCAATATTTGCCTAAAGACTACCAGTTGGTAAAGCTCTGGTGAAGGTCAAAAACCTAATACCAATTAGAATCATGAATACCAGTCTAAACCGGGTAACTTTAAAACGAATACTGTGATAGGACAATCTACGCCATTGTCTCACATTCTAAAATGTGCAAACATTGTTGAAAACCTATCAACGAAGAAATGTCGTCAACAGTTACTAGAAATGGTAACGTCAGCGTAAAACTTATTCAGCAGTACCACGGCGTGTTTGCAATTGATGATAACTGACGTCATGAAACGCAAAATCAATACTGGAGAAACTCTAGCAGTCCGACAACATTCGCGGCGGCTTCCCTTGCCTAAGCAAGAAGAAGCCAAGAAGATAATCGCCGAAATGAAAGCTCGGGGTGTGATTGAACCATCTAACAGTCCACGAGCATCTCCAGTGGTCTTGGTGAAGAAAAATAATGGGTCAACCAGATTTTGTGTTGATTATATACAACTTAATGAGGTCACCAAAAAAGATAGTTACCCGTTACTCTGAATTGACGACACTTTAGATACCATATCTGGTTTGCAAGGGTTTTCCACTTTGAATTTGAAAAATGGCTGATGGCAAGTTTATTTGGAACCAAAGTACTACGAGAAAACTGCGTTTACGATTGGAACCGGTTTATGGCAATTTACGGTTATGTTTTTTTGATTGTACAACGCTCCTGCGAAATTTCGAGTGTTTCATGGAGACGATTTTGCGAGGACTGTCGTGGAAGACGTGCCTAGTGTATTTGGACGACGTGATTGTTCGAAGAGCACTTGAAAAATTTGAAAGAAGTGTTTTAACGACTGCGAGGTGCAAACCTGAATTTAAGTCTAAAGAAGTGCCATATCTTAAGAACAGGCACATAGTATCCAGGACGGGAGTGATGGCTGATCCTGATAAAGTTAAGACAGTTTAAGCGATAAACACGAACTTTTCAATTTTCTCGGTTTGTGCACGTATTATCGCAGATTCGTGATGGGATTTGTTAACATTGCGAAACCGCTGACAAGACTTACCGAAGAAGGAACGACGACTGTAATGAACCCTTTCAAAAGTTTAAGCAGTCTCTAGTTACGGCACCGATATTGTGTTATCCTTGAGCAAAAACCAAATTTGTGTTGGACACTGATGCTAACAACCTCGCAATAGGAGGTGTACTTTCTTAAATCCAGAATGGAGAGGGTGATTAGATACTTCAATAAGGTTCTGTCTATGCCTGAGAAGAACACGCTTTATCCAGACGACCTTGCTGTGGTTATTGTTCTCGACTAGAATGGAACACTGACATGCTTCGTAAAACAGCGGCGATTGACGATAATTGGCAACCAACTCATCTACGTCGAGAAGAGAGAGTGATCCGAAACTACAGTTGACAATAAATTACAAAACGAATAAACTAACTTGGGAAGAAATCAGCGCGCAGAGTAGAACGGTGAAAGCATATTGGGCACAGTGGATTTTAATGGAATTGGAAAATGGTTTTTTGAAGCGATCGAGGATTGTACTGAGACGAAACTGCTAGTGGTGCCGAGAAACCGAGTGTCAGAAGTATTGCAGCATTTGCATTACGGAATTTCTGCAGGACATTTTGGTGTGAAAAAGTGGTGCCGCAAATGTAATTTATGCGCGTTTGGAAACGGACCAATTGGAAAGCGCAAGGCTTCTATGAAACAGTACAACGTCGGAAGTTCATTCGAAAGGGTAGCAATTGACATCGCAGATTTATTCCCAGAAACGGAACAGGGCAACAAGTATATTCTGATGGCTATGGATTATTTCTCCAAACAGACGGAAGCGTACGCGATACTGAATCAAGAAGCCACAACTGTTGCGGATGTGTTGATGAAGGAGCTTTTATGTCGCTTTGGGTTTCCGTCGTTTACGAGAATACCGGACAAATGCCTGCTTGTGTGATGTTTGGACGTGAGATAAGTTTACCGTGTGATTTTTAGTTTTGTTGGGGATGACTACGTCAGCCAACTCAAGAAGAGAATGTAGATCATCAACGATAACATCTGAAAGAACATCTAAATTGCCAAGGCTAATGTGACGTAAAGTCTAGAAAAGAAGAGTTTCAATCTGGTGACCAGACTTGGTTGTACAACTTACAACGAAAACGGGGGTAGTCTTCAAGGTTACAGAGACAATAGGAAGGTCCTTACGCCATTTTGACATAAATAAATGACGTCATCTACCGCGCCCGAAAGTTACCAAGAGACAAACCGAAGGCAGTACACATTAATCCGATGGCCCCCTACACCGGCAACAACACAGACGTCGACGAAGACAAGAGAGTGGTCAATAGAGTGACAGATAAGGACGACGCGAAAGACTTTGAGTGGTTCATGTCCACGTATAATGGAACCGCGAAAGCAAAGTTTGGAGTAACCGCAGAAGTACAACAAGATCTGTTAGATGTACCGAAAGACTACTCTCTTGCACACTGTGTTGCCAAAAACTTGCGCATGTCCAGAGGAATTGCCGTGGTATTTAAGAGGAAGTTTGGCCGCTTGGATGAACTTTTTGAAGGATGGTGCGGAATATAGTTGAAGTTATATTTAGGGGTACAAGAGCTCATGTGTTGGTTTGCAGCTATAACTTGAGAAACATGACCGGGAACTACAAGACCGTGGATTGATATTTCTATCGACAAGGACAATGCAGAAATGGACAAAATTGTGCTTACCCTTATGATCCCTTTTACACATGCCATGAGTTTGAACCTGTTCTGGGACAGAACGGATCTAAGGAGGTGACACTGTATCGTTCTGTTAAAAAAAAAGTTAAAGAAAATGAAACAAACTCCTGGAAGTAATAGAGAGATAACGTTTCGGATATGAATAGAACCTGCAACATACGAGGGTATTCATTGTGTAATCAGCTCGAGAGCAGTTTGGTGACCTTTACGTTATCGTATGCATGATAGTTAAAAATAAATAGTGTCGAAATAAATCAACTATTAGTGACTTATTGTTAGTTTGTAAATATTAGTTATTAGCTTTTAATCTCGGTTAGTTTTGTCATTTGAAAACCGCTCTAAATTTTACCGCAATGGTCTACTTCGGTTAGTACTTTTTCTTTTGGTACTAAAATTATATTGACTGAATGTGGTGCGTTAACTTCATTCAAATCTGTAGTCTTTGTTATATTTGGTCATCAATTTTTTTTACTGCCACTTCTGTTGGTTCTAGCATTAATTCGCCAGACACGTGTCCTCAGCCGACAGTTCTTTTGGTGTACTACTAAAGATAAATATATTGGTAGAATTATTTCTTTTTGCGACATACAGTTTGCTCGTTTCTCACTTATTTTTGATACGGAAGTCTTTAAATATATTCCTTATTTTCTCTAATAAGTGATCTTTTTCGAAGAAATTTTTTTCGGTACAAGATTTTGTTTAAGATCCTTAGTCTTTTTTAATTTATATTACCAAAAGTAATTGTAGGTGGTCTTTTAAAGTCCTTATCGAAAACTCTTTTCTAACTAAACTTTCGACGTTTACCATATGCTTGCGTTTCTTAATGGATAGTGCGCTGTCATTTTCCGCAGTAAGACTAAATCATCGTTAGTCGTAAATTTCAGCGTTTGTTTTTGTAAACTTACAAATATTTATGACATTTATAAAACTCTAAATGCGTTAACGCCTGGCGTTATGCGTTTGTAGTTTTACGTCAGGTGCTACCGTTAATACCGCCTACGTTTTTGGCTATGGTTTTTTGATTCGTTTGGCATTATTGTTCTTTATATTACTTCTACTAAAAGTTATTATGGTAATCATGTCTTAATCAATACAGCAATATTTTTATGATTACACTTAGGAAAAATACGGTTTTTAAATTAAATTAAAATGTGTCTTCTAAAATTTTATACTTTGTTATATACCTATACGAGATCTTTTCTTGTTTATCTTTTAATATTGAATCTACATATTTACTGAAAATTGTTTAATTAATGTCACATACTGTCTTCCATTTTATTGTGTTAACTATTTCCATAGAACTTTTATTGTTAAACAAATATTTATAACTTTTTTAAAATCTGTTCATAAATTATTAATAATTGACTCAACACTTTAATCAGATGTGTTTTTTTTTATTACGTTAGAAATATAGTTATTTTTTAACTAATTATCATTTAGTCTTTGCCTTTATCTGTTTTTTACGAAATTAAGTATAATAAAATATATAGATTAGACATTAGACAGAAAATGTTGGAATAACGTTGTAGCTTTGGTTTTCTTTATAAATAAGCAGAACATTTGTATTAACCCATCAAAAAAAAATTGACTATGTATGCATCAATAAAACGAAAATGTTTTAAGTTTAACAAACCAATTAAAAACAAAAAAACTAAAGAATGTCTAAGGTTTCGTGTCATCATTTAATATTCGTGTGTTTATTGATGATCGTCATTCATCATCATCAAGCTATAAAATTTTAATCACTCATCAATTTTGATTATCTTTAAATTTCTATTTTTATTATTATTCAGATAAGAGTTTATATAACGAAACATATTTTTACGATTCACATAATTTTTATTTCTTTCATTCCAGAAAACGTTAGTATACTTGGATCAGATGATGCAACCACCTGTATCGTAGTCATTGTACGGCATTCAGGTGAGTTTAGTTTTTAACATTTTTTTAAAAACAATTAAAAAACTTCTGTAATTATCGTTTTTAATTATGTTTTCTCTTATGATTTATTTGCTAATGTGTATACGGTATAATAATAACACAGCAACAACATTCAAACAACCAATTATTTGACTATAATAAACCCACACATTTCTAATCCTAGTTATCAAGTAATAAATAACAGCAATACAGCCGTTAATTGCATCAGTGACAAGTAATATTTCGATGGAGAAATTTTATAAGTAATTTACTTTAACAGCGGTTCTAAATAAGCGCTTATATATAATCTAAAAATTCATTTTAATGGTTTGTGCAATGTAGAGACATTAATGCTCATCAATATTTTTACACGTTGCAGACCGGAAAATTACGTACAGACGTTGGTCATGTACCTGCCTTAATACCAGAAATATTTTTTTTAATTTAATTTTTCTATAGTTATGCAGACAAGTCTTAAAGGTACTAATTTTAATGCCTTACTCTGCAATTATACGCGCAACCCGTGAATTATCCTCTTACGTTGCCTTGTTATCATAAGAAATCAAGATTTTTTACAATGTCTACGTTTTTCTTTTTGTTTTATCGAAGACAATACGTTGATTTTGTATGAAATTACGTTAATATTTTTACGTGGGAGGAAGCGACTTGTAATAATAAATGTGTGAACTGCACACGGCTGATAATTAAGATTCAACTTTTAATTAATTGTTAACAGCTGGGAGCTTACCTGATTTGGAAATGTTAAACAATGTAGGCATCAAAAAGCAGCAACGGGATACGTAATTAAAACAAGCTATTTTATAAATGGGTCACATTCACTATGGTTGGGAGTTTGTCCGGCTGTTTTTAATTCAAAAAAATGCATTATTGTTCTCAATAATTATTAATAATTGATTTGTAATTCCACACATTTAAATAAAGGTCATCCATCGCATTGTATGTTTATGTTTTTATTATCAATTATAAATAATGGTGCTTATTATATATAAGTAGGGATGCTTTTAATTGGTTAATTACATAGACAATTGCTTGATTTATTTTTTGTAATATTAAATGTTCAATTATAGAACATCTTTTTACTTTGTACACGCTATTTTAAATTTACAATTATTATTCTTTAAATTGCCAGGAAAAAACAAGATCTAAACGATATTTTTCGTGTTTAACAAGATCAGGGAATTACAATTCAATACCATCATCTTCGCTGTGCTACATACATGGTTTTATTTTCATACGTTATAGCCCAGGCATATTAGGTTTTGACGCGGAAAAAATTGTAAACAAGCTGTATTTTTGCAGAGTGATAGTTTTCGACCGCCTGAACAACATATCAAAATACCGAATTTTGCCTACGCGAGCTTTATCGTTTTAATGACGTCACAAGGTGGCGCTTTTCGTTTCTCACTTAAACGATCGTATTTCCGTAACCACTGGACCAATTTTAATGATATTAGGCTCGATCAATAGCTATTGACGAGCTCTACAACGTGATTTCACTGTAATGTTTCTATTATTTACCCCTGTGCACATAAAAGCATAAACGTCTATTACCTTACCGATTTTGGAGCCCTTTTCGGTTAGTAAGTTTTTAAGTTTACAAAGAATTTAATTTTTCACAAAAAAATATGTTCCCCTTTTTTTCTTGTTTTTGTAAAATGTGTACCCTTTTAAAAATCGAATTATTAGGGACCGAGTTACGATTTAATATACATAACAAGGTGCAACATAGATCTGCATTTACTGTAATCTTTGCTTATAATAACAGATTGAATTCAGATATATATTTTGTCAAAACTAATGCAGTGTTTTAATTTTGTCTTGTATTGCACTAAATATATATTTACAGTAACAGTATACAGTACTTTGAGTGCACATGGAAAAGATAGTTCAAAGTACTTCTTCCTCATCATCAATATCAATATCTTCAATAAGTGGACCGTTGAAGCAGCTGTTTCCTCTGCAGTGAGCACATAATGAGGAACAGGTTTGTCCAGACTGCTTGCAGGAACAACGTCCTCTGCAATTTACTTTTGCAGGTGCAAGATAGAGAAAGCAGGAGCTGTATAAAGGATGGTTTTGCGTGGGTTGTATGCCTTCTTATCCGTTGTTAAACGCCATCTCCAGTTTATAGGGCATAAATTTAACCCTAGCCATTCTTGAACCTGTAAATTCAAAATCAACGCACATTTTAAAAATCAAAACAATTCAAAATCGAAAAAAACTTACTTGAAGATATGTTCTTTTTGAATGTTCATTGAGTGCATCGTTCGTTGGTGGAAGTTTTGCAAGTTCAAAAGACCTCGTGACAGGTTGACGAGCAATTGAACGATTGTCTGAAGTGACTGATTTTTTCGAAGTCTTTTCCACCCACATATAGTGCGCGAACACACTTCTCCCCAACATCACAAATGACTTCGGATGATGCCCCGGGACACGTTTACTGCGGAACGTAATGAATCGTCCTTTTGAACTTGGTATAACTTCCTTTTTCCTTGCTGACGTTTTGTCGCATCCTGTCATTGCGTATGCGAACAAAACCACAGCTTATATGATTCCGATTTTCTTCTGCATTTTTGCGATATATATTTTTGCGGGATTCTGGCTGGTACTTGGGTAAAAGATCACAATGTTTTCTTGGATTTTTGATCTTTCAATTAGCATTACTAGGTTATCAGTATCCGTACCTACGAGGGTGACGTGATCATGCGTAAGTTCCATGTCCAAAACTGTCTGTGCTATCATTGGGTCGGCGTCATCTCGGACTTGTAGGACAGCCACACCTGCTTCTTTTAGCATTGGAGAAAACGCACTTATCAGGCGAGCTTTATTTTTTGTATTGCTGAGAAAGTCAGCCTGAGAAACAGTCACCGGGGTATCTTCAATAAATACGACTTCGGCACAGTATTTTCTTGTTTCACGACGCCTTTGCTCCTCTCCTTTGGTACGTGGATATTCGTTGTATCCATCAAAGATTACATGGGCACTTGGATAATTCCGTACAACGTACTTCACGTAAAAATCAAAAATGTCTCCAAATGTTGTAAGTTTATGGAATTTTGGCCATACTGCAATATGAAGTAGATATCTCCCATCGATGGCAAAATTTTTCGATTTTGGAAGCGAACACTCGTCTTCGGAGAAATGCACAAAAAGTCAGATTTTTGGGTTCCCTTTCGCAAGAAGCCTTCTTCGTCAAACAGGGCTGTTGTTCAAGGTTTTATTTTGTATTTCAAATACTCTTCTTTGTTTTCTTCCGATTTCATCACACAAACCATTCGAAGAAAGAGTTGGTTCGCTTTCTTCGCTTTTTACTGGGCCTTGTCGCAATCAATTCGCAAGTCAGCCACGATTCCTGTCGAAAGAGAGTGCAGGCAATCGGAAGGATGAAAAGGCGAGTTGGTGTGTAGCCAAGCTTTGAACTTGTTGAAGTCTCTGTCGTCTAAATTTCGTCGAGAATTTCGTAAGACTACGTGCTGAAAGAGATTATAAATTTCAAAATTATAACAGAAAAAAAATAATATAATTTTCGAACAAAACTAACCTGATCTGTCATTTGTGCTTGTACACCACAAAACTCCTCTAAAGCGTCACATATTTTTATGCATCCAGGAAAGGAATGTATGTAACGTGCTAAGGTACTTTCTGTTATTCCACGTCCGCGAGTTAAACCACCTTGACTTTTGAATGGGCGCATTAAGTCTTGCTCAATTGCTTGATCTGAAAATATTTCAGCCCAAAAGTCATGGCTGTGCTTTATTGTGAAGTATCTTGCTTTCGTGAAGGAATTATACTCCTCTGGATCCATTTTTTGATGTAGTTTTTCCATTTCCTGAACTTATAAATACGCCGATTTTGCATAGTTGCGACGACCTACAGAGTGAAAGATTGGAATCATATCTCACGCACGCAAACCAAATGTAGCTTCCAATTTCCAGTTTGCTTGGCGCGAAGAAATTGAAGAATTGTATCAACAAATCTGTAATATTGGATCCACAATGCTGCTGTTCTGTTGTCTTTTGTCAACAATTCAATCGTACTCTCTAAAGAATTCTGCAAAGTCGAAACAGCTGTTTCGTGTAACACTTCAGATTCTTTGGTTTGACTGTCTTCAAAAAATTTGATGTGCAATGTATAAAGTTCAAGTCGTACTTCATCATTCAACTCGCCGTAATTTTGACGCTTTTGCATACGCTTGTTCACACAACGTCTCTAGTCTACTGCCATCTGAAATTGCATGTGGAATGTTTTCTCTAAATGTGGAATGAAGTTTCTACACTTACCCATCACATCCAATTACTCCCATAAATGCCATAAGAGTATGGAAACCGCCATGATGAACAATTACGTTGTTCAGAATTTGAGGTTTTGATGCAGCAACAATCTCTGCCGCTTTGACATAAAGCGGTTGGTCGAAGGTAACCAAATAATGCTTTTGGTTTTTCTTGAGTCAAAGAGGAGAGCCGAGTATATGGCGCTGGGGTCGCTTGGAGACAAGTTGATAAACGGTAAAGTGTCTACTTTAGTAGAGTTACAAACCATTTCACTGCTTATAGACCTCTTCATGTATCCACTCTAAGAAATAGGTTTCTCTATACCTATATAAATGATACACAGCAGATAATTTAATACAGCGTAATTAGGGTAAACCACGAATAGAAATAAAGACGACCGTTTTCCATTACCAATCTGTAGAGTGTAAATAGTTCCAATAAAATTAATCTTCAGTCACCTAGCAACGTTTGAATTTTTGTAGTGTGGTAAAAATTACGTTCTTACTCTCGCCGGCCATCTTTATTTCGTGGCTTTCGCGAATAACGTACGTAAGAAAATTAAATAATTATAACCTGCCCAGCTTTCAGATAACCACAAAATATTAATAGCATTTGGTTTCGTCAATTCGGCGACTTCTTCAGGAGACGGTTCGGTCAGCCGCTTCATAAGTACGTTCTTCAAACCAGGATTCTGTAGTTTTCTGTACTATGTTATGTCCATTGTTCCTTTAACAAGAGATTCTCCAACCTTGTTACCCATAGCAAGCACGGAATTGAATGTGGCAGTTCAACTGGTGATGGAGTGGTGCACATGATTCCTCACATACTATGAAAAGTGCTATAACCCGTTAGAGTTCGAACATTGAAGTCAGCGTTATCAAAGGAAAACTGAATGTATCCCTCGGTCGTACTCTCTTTATTTTTTTCATTCTCGATAACACAGTTTTCATAACGTTGGATTTCCTTGTAATTTGTACAAAACCCAAGCCTGTTCAGTAAGTCCACCAGCTGTCAGGAGCCATAATGGCGATGAATATAAATGCATACACCCATCAGAATTGCAGAAATGAAGGTTCTTGGCCTGCAAACTGCAACTATAGCTTGACCGATTGCGTTACGCTTATTCATCACTCGTGTCTGCTCGCTTAATTTTCAACTTACTATAGTCTCAAAAAAACTCATTAACGTTTCTGGAACATTATCAGTTTTGGAGTATGATAGATTCATTTGACTTGGATAAACCTTAGTATCATATACCTTCATTCGAATATCCTCTTGAATTATTTCAGCAGCTTTCTGCATTATTCGCTGTCTTTCGTCTGTTTCCGTGTCTTTGCGATGCAAATACCAATTTTTGTACAGAAGTTTGTCTGCCGTATAGAATTGCCGTACTTGGACAATAACTTTTCCTTAATGTACTTTCTATTGTAGGGTTCGCAGTGTAGGTCCTTACATACTGTTTCCATATAACTTTCCAACTCTTCCAGACTAAATTGACAGTCCTCATTTTCCTCCAGGAAAGAACACACAATATCGAATGCTTTTACTTCAACATTATCTTTAAGTCTTCCAGGATTTTTTTCTTTTACTTCAGCGAAAAACTTAATGTAACAGTCGCGGTGATATTTGGCTTTAGCGGCTACTAAATCTACCCAATTAGCTACTTTTATTTGAACAAAATTTCCCTATTTGTCTCAGCGGTCTCTAGCTCTTTCTAAGACAGTTTCTTTGAAGGGAATAGTTGAAACCTCGTTTACGTCTTAAGTTCCTAGGCTTTTTCTGCTCATATTTCAAGTCAATTTCTTTACCACAAAATAAACAATGTGATCTTATCTTGAAACGTGTTTCTGAAGACCTGAGTGAAGGCGATGATGGTTGAGATAAACCTTGAACAACATTTTTAGCTTCCGTTTTGGGTGTGTACCTAGGTCTTGAATATTTTTGTCTGTGGAAATAGCAAAAAAACTTGAACAGTCAAATCACAATTTGGCATAAAGAATTTTGGTTAATCGAGAATTACGAATAGGATTATTTTGTAGATATACGTGTAATAATCGATTAATTCTCGTACCTGCAGTGTAGATGCGCACCTTCAAAGATTCAATGTTAAATTTATTCTCTAATCCGTGCCGAATCTTTAAACTAATATCTCGAAACGTTTGTGATCCTTTTTGCTGGATAGTACTAAATTTTGTAACATTTTCTAAAGGACAGTTGCATTATACACAAATTTCTGTTTCCATTTTTATAAATGCACCAAAACCATGATCCTTCATACGTTCACGCACTACACCTCATTCTCATAAAAATGAAACTAAAACTAGTATAGCAGCTTCCGATAGCAGCATCATTTTAATGACGTCATCTTATGACCGATGAAGCTTGAGTATATTTTAGAAGTAAAACACATTAATTAACAATTCAAATTTACATTTATACTAACGATACTCGAAGTTTACTTAAAATAATTTCTAGCACAACTCGGATAAGTTCTACTCTAAATCAAGGCTGTCGTAGTGGCATACATCCACGGGTGTCTCCGCTCGACTTGCCATAATATTATAGTAACGTAATAAATACCTTATAGTAGGATATTAACCAGAAAAGTATTTCTCAGTGTTAGCATCTTCTTTTGGATTAAGGATCGAACCGTTTTTGCGGGTAGTTATGGTTTGAATAATTACCAACCCTAATGGCGAAACCTTCGTAATTAGAGGGACATGGAGGTAACAAATAGGAGTTAAAAGAAACAAGAAAAATTTGCGAATCGCAACCACGTGTGAAACAAGTAAGCACTAACCTCAAATGCGCCTCCGAACAGGTAGCTCGAAAAATATGCTTCCGAAGGATTTTCTAAAAGAAACGTTTTCATAAGGTAAATGTTGATGGATGAAAAAAATCTTTTACCGATCCCTTACGTTCTATGGCTTGTTACACGTACCGTACCTAAGCAACATTAAATGTTGGCATTCCGCTTGGAGTTGACTAACTCACGAGAAAATTATTCCCACGCAACCACGTTTGCAACAACTGAAATGTAGCAAAATGACTCTTAAATTGTTACTTTTTGTTTATTCGTCTTGAACACATCTGCACTCTTGCATTTTTTTAAGAAAAGGTCACAGATTGTTATAAGAAGTCACTAGGCTTTGGGCGCAAAACTTCCGAACGTCGTCAGTAATCGCTACAGCTAAAATGTAGGCTTTAAGAGAGCTAGAACAGATTATGCTGATGGTATATGAAAAGAAGATTTTGAGGAAAATGTATAGTCGTGTATATAAATATCGAATGGAAGAGGTCTAATTCAGAATTAGTCGAGGTATATTGAGAACCGGCTATAGTCGGATGTGTTAAGGTTCGGATATTAAGATGGTTGGCACATCTAATGAAGATAAAAGAGACCACAGAGTCAAAAGACATGTGGAACATACAAATGAAGTTGAAAATTAGGAAAATGATATGAAACATGCTGATAAAAAAGGCTATAGGTCTAGGTTTGTAGTGCTATTATATACAGTATACAGGGTGTATCTGATAAACGGGTTGTTATTTTAGCAGGTGAAATTAGAGCATAAATACAAGCAAAAAAAGTTCTATTTAAATATTAATTAAGTTTCCTAAGGTTGTTGACACTACGAAAATAAATAAAATAAATAAACCATTCTAAGATGTGTAAATATTTTTTCGGCGATTTGGTGACAACAAAAATCAAATTAAATACAAAATAATGTTATCCGATAAACCGTAATTTAATAACTGTAGTTAAATCAAGTTGCTATTGTGCACATTCTTTTGCAGTACACTACATAATACCAAAAAGATAACGTTTTTACATATGTTTAAGTGTAGGTAATTTTACTTAATTCAGTCATATTTGAATTAATGAAAAACACTCTAAGAATAAAATAAATATACAAAACAAGTATTTCTGTAATTTCGACTAATAAACGGATCAATTAAACTATTTCTTGAAATACCCGCCCAAACATTAGTAGAAAACTTCTACTCAAATTTACTTTGTTGAATTTCATATGGGTTGCATTCATTTACATTCAAACATGCGTGGTACTAAAGTCAGGATCTAAAGCTTCTTGTTACTGCAACCACTCACAATATTCACGTGACGGTTTGACGTCGGATATAATAACTTTTTAAAACACGATGTAACACGTTAACTTTGCAACCTATTTCTCTAGTATTACTTTGTGACCGATTTTCTACAATTTGCAATACCTGCACGTATACTGAATAAAAAAATCGAGGCAGAAATAAAGCAGATTGACTTAGTTTTAAGAAAGCTAAATTTTGCATTACATTTGGATTTAGTTATCTGAAGTCTTGTTTTGGTTACAACCAAAGATAAACTTGATCGTGTTTTTTAACAAATAGTTACAATCAACATTGACTTTCTATTTTTTAGATAGTCAGGACTGGCATGAAATCTTTGATTCAATTAATGTCTGTAATAGTAAAAATTACGCGACCATTACCAAAACTTAGAAAATGCACTTAAAAGATATGCAATGAAAACAGTCAAATATTGAACTAAAACGTGCTTTTAATATACTTAAATATTAAAATGGATAAAAGTATTTATAAAAGAACGAAATAAATAGCTTGTTTACTACATATTTGGTCGTGACAAAAGGCACGCGAACATCTTTGCAATACAGGATTGTCGAATATTGCAAACTTCATAAATCCTGGTTGAAAATTTGTTGGCTCGAACTGTTGGTTTGGTTGAAATAATGAAGTGTTGAATCAAACTTTACGTCAAACATACGTTTTTTAAAACTATTTTGTATTAAAAATAAAAGATTATACAGTAAAACCCATCTTCTCGACCACTTTTAAAGACGGCCACCTCTCATAACGGTCAGACTTCAAATTCACAATACTAATTGTACGAGAATATCAGTAAAAATTTCCTTCCTAATAGCGCTTTCTTTATTTGTTAATGTTTCAAATGTAAATTAAATGCTAAATCTATAAACAATTTAACAAAACTAGCAAAATTGCTAATACCGTGCATCAAAAATAGTGGGTTATAAACCGCAAGTTAAATTTGTTTAAATTTTAACCAAATGCAAATCTCAAGCTTTGCAAACAAGGATGAAAAATTTAAAAAGTACAATCGAAATTTATTTAAAAAAAATTCTGTTGATTACTTATATGTATGTATGTCTAACATTTTACAAAATGTTAAAAATATAGCGATTAGCTCCCTATAACGGTTATTTTACAACAATTTCTTCTTGAGGCTATTTGAAACTTTTACTGTATTACAAAAAGTTTAATTTCATTGTTTACCTGTTTGTTGCAAAATGTTCAGACAATATTGTTGTCATCAACGATTTTATTATTAATTCAGAGAAGAACGTATTTATTGGCACTTTGTTTTGGCATTTTTACACACTTTTGATGAACATTTTAGTGAAAAAATTGGAATAAGATAAAATCAATTGCTATTCAAACTTTAAATTAAAATGGTTTTATAACTCGAATCAATGAGTTTACACCCATTCACAAAAACCAAGGACAATTTCAATTTGGAAATTCCCAACATTTGGATAATAATCTTCTGACAACCCAAAATATCATTTTTTGCGATTTAATTCTAAAAATTGCTGAAAATATGCAGTTTTAATAAATGTATATGCATTGTAATTTACTATAGGTACATAGAGTATAAAGAATTAACCTTTTTTTAGTGTATTTGGCAATTTGATGCCACATTTGAATTTTGTTAGTTCTTACCGATAACAGTTTTTGCGTTGCATCGTTTTGTACATTTAATATTATTTATTCGGTAATGTAAAAGAAAATAAATTCTACAGCAAAGCATGTAGAAAAATAAGATACTATCGGGCTAACTAGAATTTGCTGTTGTTTTCTTTTATAATTTATATTTGGTTGACTATCCGTTGTTTGAGAGCACTATACAGAATGTATTATTAAATTCTGCAAAAATAAGATAATTAATTTGATAGTTATATGTTTACTAATAGCATAAACAATATGCAATATGCTATTTTTAAATTTTTGTTTATTTGCTAAAATTATTTGTATAAACACTAGTACTAGTTTTTATAAAACTTTAGAAACAAATAATTGATTAAAATGTTTACTTATTAATACTTTTTGCTGTTTTGTTGAACACGGATATTTATTTTGTTACTTGTATGTAAAGCACTTTAATTGAATTAATTTAATCGCGTAATCATTTTTTTTGCATATTATTAATTTGTAACATAAATCAATTGAGATTGGACGATTTGCATTTTATTTTTACTTAGATCTTACATTAAATTTGAAGTAAATTTAATACGTACGAAAAAAATTGTTGTTTTTGTGAGACGAGTGTAAAAACCAATTTTTAAACAAGTGGCAGTTTTTTAAACTTTTTTTTGAAAACCAAGAACAGTCGCTAAAACTATGTAAATTTGGAGTGTTTTGTATGTAAACTTGATACGCTGAATGATTTTATTTATAAGAAAAAGACCAGTAACACAAAAACATTAAACAAAAGTATAAAAAATACATAGAATATTTGTATAGGTATATACGTATATGCACAACTTTTACTTTCTTCCATCCACATTCTTAACATTTGATCATTTTGACTTGCCCTTTTTACTGACCTTTGAAATCTCATTATTTTATCTGTTTTATAACCAAACCAGCATGCTTCTGTTTTTTTAGGTTACAAGTCTTACACAATGCTGCTTATACTTCTACTGCTAGTCTTGGAATATTTAACTTCTTTTTTTAATTATAAAGCATTTTGTCTCTTCTCCCGTGTCCTATCGTTTTGTGTTGTTTATCAATTTCATAAAAATCTTTAATTGGTTACGATTATAAGCGACTTTCGGCTTAGACCATATCGTAGTTGAACACCCAAACTTTTTAGACTTGCTCCTAGTCTCTCATTGAGAACCAAAGCAAAAAGTAATCAGTGACACTTATCACTACGAAAATGCAAGGTGCAATGTCTTGAGAAAGGTCAGTTTGTTTGGGTTCACAAACAACAATATGGCAAAGGTCAAGCTATACTTCTAGTTTTGACTTTCAAGGAGAGACTAGGACCATGCCTAAAAAGTCTAGGTATTCGAAACCAAGAAAACCACGAAAGCTTAAGATTCTATATCTTCAATTGGTGTTACATAAATAAGGTCGTTGCCGGATATCTCCAAGAAGTCATATGTTTTCTCATTATATTTTTCTTTTGTCGAGAGAGCTTCAGTATTATTCTGAATTTGTTTTGAACGGTATCTCTTTAAAATTGCAATTATTTTATTGGTTTGTTGCAGGGTCTACGTTTTTTTTATTATTGTTTGTTCGTACTTTGCATTCAGCCTTAAATAAAATTAGTCTTTACCTACCATGGTGTCTCTAAAATAATAAAGAGTGTAATAGTACTTATTATAAATAGTTAAACTAACTTACATAATTATTTTAATAGGTAAATGGCTATAAATATAAACATAATTTTAGGCTTCTTCTGGCCTTTTTTCTGAAGTTTTATTATGTTTTCTAGAGATTTCTAAAATTCTAGAGAGAATCTTCTATGTCGTTTAAATCAATTTCTGCTTGGTCATGAAGCTGTTTGGAGCTAGACAAAAATTTTCTATGTTGAATTTGTTAGGATTCATTGCCCATATTTTTGCTGCTCGAAAGCTCAAAATGTCTTTATCCATAGTTCCCATGTAAAAATTACATGGGATCTGTTAAAATTTGCACTTAAATTTTAATAAGTAATTTTTTATGAGTGGTTTTTTAAATGTAAATCACATTTTCGGTTAAATGCATTTTTGAAGGGTTTAAATAAATTCAAACCTAAGGGCTGCATTTTATGGGACGAGTATAGTGTAATGGATACCACATGAAATGTTTGGCTAATAAGGTTGCTGGAGGAGGAGGAAAAAGCTTTGACGTATTTGATCAAGTGCTCAATCCATTCCAAAAATAATTCTTCATTTGTCTTACCGTATACGCCTTACAGGTTCGTTTTTTTTGCAAATGCAAACAAGTCGTCGCGGCAAATGTCTGTTACACTTTTCCCTCGTTCCCATGATACACAACATTTTAGATGGTTTCTGGACTGTAGATATACCTGTCTCAACAACGTTGAAAATGCTATTTTTTGAGAACTTAGAAGTGATATTATTAATAAACATTTATTTGGGGTAAAGTTATGCGCGCGGCAATACCCTGGTCATTATGCGCGGTATTCTTTAGAAAACCGGTTTTAACGGTAAAACTGTTTTTTGAGAATGCAAAGAATATTAAAAAAGATTAATCAACTCGAATAAAACTTAAATTACATGAAATCAACTTCTCTGTATCAAATCTACACGTAAACTGTAATCGCTATGTGGTAATGAAAGGTTGTTTAACATGTGCTTAAGAGATAGTAGCACTACCAAAATAATAAATAAACGCGTTAGGAGACAATATTCTAACATACGCGGTATTATCCCGATGCAAAGTATTTGACCGGTTTTACTATCCAAGGCGAAGGTGTTATTGGCGTTTTATTTGATGTTATCGTACAGTGGTTGGTAAAGTTGTGATAATGTCAAGTGGTATATAATTTTTAAAATTAAAAAAAAAACCGTTTGAAAAAAATTAATAGGGATACAATACGTCGGAGTTGGCGACTTTTTATTAAAAGAAATGTTGCTTACTTGTTTGTAGACAGCAAAGAGTTGGACGTTGACTGAAGAAGTCAAGATACTTAGTAGAGCTGAACTTAATCATATTATACTAAAACAGAAGTTTGATATTAAAAACTAAGGTTACGTAAAAAGGTCAACTTGGTGAGAAGTTACGTATAAATACAATGCACGCCGCTTAATATAATCACGTTGGGAGTTGAGGTTTTTGATAACAATAACCGAAGGATAACAATATCCGAAATTTAAGAGAAAATATTTATTTGTTAGAAAGCAGTAAGTACATACATTTTGTATGTGATTAACAGGTAAAACAGTGAAATCAGCATCAATACTAGCAAAAAAAATTATGAAACGTTTACAAAAATCAAAACTTTCAGCCAACGAACCTGTAGCATTAAATAGTTTGTTGACACCGTTAGTAGATAGAAATAACGTTATAATGTTTAATTCACTGTTTTAAGAACTACGCAATTTTTCTCAGAAATTTGCTGACACTAAAAATAATTACTAAATAATTAGTAGTGTGAGAACTCTTGTTTCTTCGAACCGAACTCGAACTGAACATTCTTCGAGAATATTTTCAGAAACTTTGAACTATAATCGAACTATTATTTTCTCAAATTAAACCCATTGTTAGACAATATTTTACATAATTCACACTAAAATTTACAAGAAATTTTAGAGTAAACAGATGAAATATTGAAAAACCAAAAGCTTAACCTTATTTAATAATAAGAAATTGTACAATACTACACGTCAAGGTTTTGTATCGTAAAACACACGTGTAGCAAAATTAGTTTTACAAAAAACGTTTTTTTGTGGGGTTTGTTTGCAATAAAAAAACATTTTTTATTCTGAAATAAAAACAGTTTTGCGGTTTTTTTTCGATAGAGCGTTGTATATAATGCTTATAAACGAAAAACATTTTTGTAAAGAAATTTTATCAAATTGCCAATGTTATTTTATATTTCTCTTGAAATTGAATAGGCTATAATAACATCCTATTGACAGTAGGGTAATCATAAATAATCTCACTTTTAGTTTTATGAAGATAGGACACTTTAGTTTTTTGTACTCTAAGACGGCGGTGTATTTCCTTTGAAGACCAACACGAGCCCTTTCAGTTTTCAGCTTATCGAATTTTTTTAAAGAGCAAAATATGACTGTCGATTGTCTTATTGTATTGTTCTCTATTAGTAAATGTAAGCAATTTAAGATAATAATCTGAGTATTTTCGGAGAAAAAAAATTGTGAACATTTTGATACACGTAAACCATACCATACCGTATTTCTTATCATCTATTTATATATGCGTTGTGTTTCAAAATGCTTATTTAGATATACACTTAGGGACGTATATATGAAAATACAGCACTGATTAAGTCAGTAATAAAGCATTTTGCTTTGTAAATTATGCTCTAGTTCATTTGGCGCAAAGTTCGAAGTAAGGTGCGAAAATAATTTTTGAACTGAACTAGAGCTATTACTTCGAGTTCAGTTCGGTTCAAAAATTTCGGAGGTTCGCACATCCGTAAAAATAACGTTATCACATAATACGTAGTTAATTTAAGTTGTTATTCTAAGAATGCAAAAGCTTTCCAAGTTAATTCTAGTCTTTAAGGTGTTTACAGATGTTTAAATGATGTAATGTTACGTAGATCAATCAAAAGTACTTGAATAAATAAATAACACTGCAAAATTGAAGCTAAATATGCAAAGAAAAACTATTTTTAGGGTACAATGATAACATTTTTCACTCTAAAAAAGTGTATTGAGAAAATTCAGCTAAAACATTCATACAAAATAGGTTATTGTTTATTTATAGAAACAAACCTGAGAACCGATACTATGATTACTATAAAAGATGTTTTTTTTACGTAACAGCATACGTCCGCCCTGTTCTTTAATAAAGCGATAATATTACCCGATTGATAATATTATCCGTGATTCCAATTAGTGGTGTGCACTGCATTTCTGAAAGTTGGTTTAATAATTAAAAAAAAATTTAAACATGTTGGGTCTATCTATATATTAAGAAGTAAATCGTAAAATTATTTGCACCAAAATTTAAAACATTCTCTGCTAGTGAATTCTAAAAAATACATTTTGCCAATAGTTAATAATTATTTCATCGGAGAAAAAATTTTTTTTTAAAGATTTTTTAGCTTGTTTTGTACTAAATAAAATTTTTTTTAGTCAACCGCTATGTAGCCATTCCAAGCGTGATAAGTAGTTTTTGTGTTGACACAAAAAATGTAGGCGCAAGAAGTTATATCTGTATTATATTTCTATCGAAGCGATGCTATTTAGACACAATCGATAAACTTTCTAAAACGCCACGGCAATTATCATAAATATTTACAAGTTTAGCAAATTATTTGCAATGTAATTTTATTCATTTTGCATAAAAACATCGTAATTACATTATCCGACATTATTTAACGAATAAATATAAAAACGACACCATAGTCTGCAGAATACAAAAGTGGCGCCTAGAAGTTTCTAGGTCTGGTGAAAGGGAGAAAATTAATTGACGTTATCTTAACGAACTATCATATTGTTGTTAACGATTTTTAGAAATTGTTTGACTTTTTCTTCATATTATTGCAGAAACGCATGTCTATTGTTACTAATGAGTCCTGGTATTATAGGTTCCGGTGCAGTCGCCTTGGCACATTTTGACGGTTCAGGAACGGACGAAGCAGTATGCACAATGGTTCAAAGGGTGCAAGAATTAGCAATGGGATATCAAGAAGGAAGAATAGAATTACAACTTGTTGGAGGTTTTAGCGACGCGCATCATTATTCCGAAGAACTTTTTTATAATATAATGAGTATGTGTTATTAAGGTAGAAAAAACGTCGTCGATTTATCTTTAACGACAATTTGCATAACGAAACAGCATGTATCTGTTTCCATAACGGTATTTGAGAGACGGTTGTTGATACCCATTGCGTATCCTTGTTTAATTTGATTGACGTTAACATCGATGGGCAGATTTGTGGTACCGTCAAATACTTTGACGTTAGTTCGTGGTTTGATTGATTAAATTGATGAAGCGTCTCGAAATGTTTGACTACCGCCTTTCAAAACTTCAGACTTTTAATTTATATCTTTATTTTATTCGCATTCTAATATGCTGTGATTTATAGATTGTTTTCACAAACTGCCGGTTGAAGTAGATCTTACCTTGGCGTGTGTTGGTGAATTAAATACGACAGTTAGAGGCGGCATACATTGGCCTATGGTTTATGGCGTAGGTGTTAACGTAAAGACTGGAGAGATATTTCCTGCTACGTTTCCAGACAAGGGTCCCGACCAGGCACTTCGTTGTGCTAGACATCTCACAGGACACGCTCAGGTACGTTTAATTTTTTTATTATAAACGATTTGTATTCAATTAGAACCATTACAGGTGTTGGATATTTATGACAACAATTTAGGTTTATTAAGGATAGGACCGTTTAACTATGAACCGCTAAGAGGTGTAGATTTGTGGTTAGAACAAAGCGATGAGTTCATTTTGCAGCATCTTTCAACTTCTCCTGAAGTGGAACCACCACATTTTGTTATGCAAGTAAGTATCACTTAAGTCAACACATTTTGAGTATAGTTATTAATGGATTTTTAACTTCATTTGTGTAAAACACCGATAGACAACACAATTTTTAAAATGCTGAATTTTTGGTATCTGCTGTTTTACTTAAAATCGTTGGTTTTAATAACGTAGTAATTGTACGTATTAAATTTTTATGTTTTTTTTTCTTGATTGTCATCCTGTATATTTGTAAATTTCAAGCATTTTTACAAAAATTTTAAAACTGATGGTTCTACTGTAAAATTACAAAGTTTTTATTTCTAACATAAAACTATCTTTATATCAGCGACGCCTTGCAATTAAACTACTAGTTTTTATTACTTTCACTTTAATACGGTACTTTAATTTTTACGTCGTAGAAACATGTATGGTCATTTCTTATAATTTATATTTTACTACAAAATCGCCGGGCATGAAACTCATTTTCGTTATAAAAATCGAATAAAACTGAAGTTATTTTAAGTATTCTCTTTCTTAGCCGCTAAAAGTGACCGAAACTAACAACATTCAACAGGTTCTTGTTAACTACTTATATAATAAAAGTTTGTTGAAATTAAGTTTTAAGTAGTGAATTGTGGTTTGGAAGCTTTATATATACCGTTAATAGACACCAAAATTAATATTTTTTTTATTTTTTTGCAGGTGTGATTAAAAGATAATAAGTAAAAAATACGCTTGCAGCGATTCCTCTTTCATTAAAAAATTTAGAGATTATCACTTCCTGTCATTAATACTATCTTAAATTTTACTTATTTTGATTAGTAAAGTAATTAGTAAACGTATATCAAGATAGAGATATTTTATTTAATTAATTGGTATATTTTGGTAATGTTTTGTAAATCATATATCGGAAATGACAAGATTTTAATTTGTTCACAAGATGATTATCATACAAAATTGGCTGCTTTCGAAATAATTTGTTAAAATATTTGCGTAGGCGTTCAACAGTAATTGGTATATCAATATTGGTATATAAAAAAAGTGTTTAATTTATAAAACCATATTAGTTAAATCCTTTCTCTGTAAACTACTTGTTTTAATTTTAATTTATAGATTTCCTTTCTTAGATTTTTATAATTTTAACAACAAAAAATGACATTATTTTTAATAGATCAGGTATTAACTAATTTATGTTTTTAGATTCGAGCAACTTTAAAATACATCCAAGACAACCAATTTCCGGCAGTTACGGTTTTCCGTGATAATCGGCCTCACTACTTCAGAAGAGACGAACATTCAGGAACATGGCAACCGATACGATACTAGCGATGCTGCATTTGACGATGGATTTGTATATATTTTTTTACAAACACTGATTGTTAATAATTAAAAAGAAATGGATCAATAATTAAAAGTTCTTTTTAAAATATGTGCTTGAGATTAGAGCGAACTTGGAAGTGCAATATTTACGTTTCTACTTTATCAGCAAGTGCTTCTGATCAAATAAGTCTTAAGTTGTTTTTGAAATAATAAAATTAACGTTAATTTTTTTTGTAAATGATGTATTAAGTTGGTGTTAACTGGCTATATTGTGTTTTAAATAACACGTTGCTTTTTTTGATAAATTTATGTGATGTTAGTCTCTCTACATGAATATATCTTATAAATACTTATACATTAAATGTTATAAATACTAGTAAGACTTATTGTAACATCTAATGTAATTATATCGTTTCATATTTACTGATAAATACATGTAAATCAATTTTATTTTATTTGTGACAGAGTAAGGTGCAAGTTCAATTACTTCATATATAGTCGTCAAAGTGAGCAGCGTCAACAACTTTTGATGAAAACTTTACAATTAAGTCTTCCACGTAAAGTTCTTGACAAGTTTATTAATGGCAGTAAGTAATTTTGATGTGTCAAGCATTGAAGTTTAAAATTAGAAGACAGTAGTATGGTTTTAAAATAAAATACATTGGTGGTTGCCATTAAATTTAATTTTAATAAAAAACTTAAATATAGATGAAATTTTTTGTACAAACTAAACGATGCTATTGCCTATGCTGTTCTATATTGAATTAGTGACATTTAGAAGTCAAGTAAAAGAATGTTATTAGTCAAAGTTCGTAAGATTAATTTTAAATTAATCAACTATACTTTGTCCTAATAATTTCAATTCTTTTTATGCTAATATTTGCTGAATTAAAATTTTTAAACCTGTTGAATGCTCGTATTGTGAAATACTAAAAAAACACTGGTTTTAAACAGTTTTGGAGTTTACTGCATATATAAAATTATAAATAATACAAGAAATTGAAAATGACGTAACTCATATTTAAACTTTTTACCAAAATTAATCTCTTCGCTTAACAAAATAAACGTTTTTTAAGAACAATTTGGAATTATTTACAGCATTATTTTACAAAATTGAATAATTCTTGTTTGTACATTATTGGCGGTATATTTTAAGTAATTCGTTGCTAAAAAAATTAATATTTTTCTGCGTTATCATGGTTTTCACTCATAGAATTCTTAATTGTTTTATAATATTTCTATCTGAATTCAATTTAATTTCGTTTGTTATCCCATTTTTGAATTTGCATATGGTCAGTAAAAAATTGAAAAATATTGCAACATTTTTTTTAAACACGGCGTTCTAAACGCATACTTAACGTACTTTCAGACGTCCTGAGGATGTCCCGTTACGGCTTACAAATGTGCGATTTCAGCCTTGTCAATATCTATTTGCCAGAACTCAAAACTTCCGTGCAATGTAGTGTGTAGGTTCATTTATTGCATTAATGAATTCAAATAAAGTAAAATTCAAATATATAATTTATTTATATTAATTTTGAATACAAAGAAATAATATAAAGTACGAAAACGAATGTGCACAGTTTATGGAGTCATAAAAATGCTAAGTATTCACTTTTAATAATAGCTGAAACTGAAAAAGTCAATGTTAAACTACTAAGAAATGACTACAATATCAAAGAAGGTACTCCAAATATATGAAAAATCATGACTTTAGATAAGTGTTACATCCAGAAGGAACAATTTCATCAAATAATGACTATATTTAAAGCATGCTATGGTAACTACGTCAACTCTTTATCTTTGATAACTTTTTGCAAAAACAAAATTTTATCTCGTAGTATATTGTAATGAAACCGGTTTATGAGGGTTGACTAGTACTGATATTTTTAATTATTGTGCCTCCAACTACTAGTGTTAGCGTAACAAAATGTTTCGAGTTCAAACACGTGAAAATTACCAGCACCTTAGCGACTTTAACAGGAGTAGAATAGCAGACTTCTTTTTAAATCTGAGACAAAAGAAAGTTCTACCCTGGCTCTATTTCATTTTAACGGCATTGCAACATCAGCACCTTCAATTACACTAAACTAACTAGAATTTTTGTAAATGTCCTTAAATAAATGGCATTCTTCACTCTTTCCTTGACAAAAAAACATTAACCTAAATTTTAATTGTTTCACTTTTGAAAAACACTTGTAAGGTCTGGAAAAAAAACAAACTATAATAAACACAAAAGCAAGGGCCACGTTATGAATCATACGAAGTTATATCCTCCGATTATGATAACTTGTGATGGAAATAGTCGGTTATGTTCAAGCTGAATGTTTAAATAATTAAATTATCATTAAAAAAAATCTAAATGTATTTCATAATCATATGCAACATGTATCCCATATAGCACCCTACGTTCATTGTACGTACATTTGTGGTATATTTTACATACATTCGTCAATGTACGTACACTGTACATACGTTAATGTAAGTATGCTGCACGTATTGCATGTGTACGTACGTTAATGCACAAGAATTTTTGGTTATAAACATTTTGATTGTAGTGCCGTTTTAGCTATCTTTCAATCTTTAGTGTGATCTTAAAATGTAAAATTAGAAGTAACTAATAAAAGGTATTTATTAAAGCATAAAAGCCACTTATATGTCATGTAAAAGTAGTAAGTTGTGGCATAGTTGGTAAGACATCTGCTTGCTACACCAACAACGAGAGTTCAAGTCCTGGTCGCCTCAAAATTTTTGATTTTTTTTTGGTTTAAGTACATCTTATGTAGAAAACAGTGCCAATTGGATGTACTATGTACATACACTGGGCGTACATTGTTTGTATAAGTCCGTAGAGTGTACGTACATACGTATCTAAAAACACCTACACCAGGCGCGGCTCCAGCAGTTTATTTCGGTGGGGGCTCCATCAGTTTAAAGCGGGGGGGGGGTTGCTCATCACATTTTTAAATAATAATGTATTGAATATGGCGTTAATATAAAATTGAAGAACACTTCTTTATGTACCAAGCTTTTACTTGCAAGCGATAAAGCAACATAAATTATACAACTATTAAAAAAAGCGAATGTATTACATACAAAGTGAGAAAAATTTCAGTATTATTTTCAATGTCGGGGGGGGGGCCATAGACCCCCCGCCCCCCCTCTGAAGCCGCGCCTGACCTACACTGTACATACATAGAACGTATTTGTGCTATATGGGATATAATACACTATAGAATTAAGCATAATTCAAATAATATACAACAAATTCTTGTCAACTCGACTAGTAGCAATAATTTAAAAAAATAACTATCACTAGAATTATGGTTAGAATAATACCTATAAAAACAATGTTAACTGTTCAGATTCATTATCTATTATAAGTTTGCATCAACAACATGATCAAATTCTTTAAGAGTTGATTGAAATACCGAATGGTTTTGAACATATCTTATTCAATGTTGGTATAATAAAAACAAAAATGATCAACAGACTTCAATTATTCTATTGAATAGTCAAACCATTTATTAAGAATTCAAGTAATAGTAATAATAAACTATGTAGATAATTTCTCTTGGAATTATCCAAATGAAATTTCAATTAAAAGTTAGGTGTTATTGTCCGTGACTTTTTGGAAAGCAGGTACACTCCCCTAACGTTTATTTAGGGATATGTAAAAACATCTAGTTGTGTTAGGAATATTATACATGTTAACGTGGCAGTGCCGGTAAAACAAAATAGAGCTAGGGTAGAACTTTCTTCCCTCTCCGATTTAAAAAGAAGCCTACTATTGTGTCCCATCGAAATGCTGGTTTATCCTATCGCGAAATTCACCGCCGTGTTAACTGTACTGCAATGACGGTAATGTGTGTGTGTGAACAGAAGAAGGTAAAAGAACACGAAGTAGACCAACTGTTTAACCAAGGCGTACCACAGAGTGTCAATATAGGCGCTTCAGATAACTGGCTAAACGAAACCGTTTTACTATTACGCGTCAAATTGCTGACCTGTAACTCTGCGTACACTATATCGCGGCATTAAAGTCTTTGGAATTTTTTTATATCGTCTGCGATTAATGCTTTCTTTGACTGCAAACTACTGTCGTTAAGGTTCGAACTGGAGCAGAAAACGGCACCATTAGGAGGCAGAATGGCATAGTAGTAGCCGATCACTACTTGTCTTTATTTGAGGCGGTATGACAGCTGCGCGTGTAACCGTCGTTTGATTTTGTGCGTATTTTTTTTTGTGAAACACCGGGTATTTAAATTTGTTTTATTCATTTCGTTTTTTGTAAGATTATTTAAGTAATTTCGTAACGTTATTAAATTTATTTCACAATTGGATATTTTTTTTTGTTAATGTTGCATTTGCTGTCGTGAGAAAAGCAGTCAACAAACTGCTTTTGTGTCTTAATTACATTTTTTTGCATTTTCTTTCCACGTCTTTGTTATACTGTTTTCTTTCACAAATATTTACGTCACTGTTTTTAATGGAAGTGTTTATAAGTATGAGTGACAGTGGCGAAGCGAGCATAAAGATGCCCTGGTCAGAATACCTTTTTACTCCTCCCGAAAAACATATAGTAATATAAAATATATTGAATACCATCGTTTAAGAAACAACCTTCATTTTTGCAAAACTATTGAGCAGGAGGGAACAGTGTTTTATTTTAATTTCGTTAACGTTTTCCACGGGATACATACACATGTTTTCAAAAAACGTTAAAACATATTATATATTATTTATTCATTATTAATAACAATAATATAATGTAATTCTAGAATAATACAAATAATTACTATGTATACATTTTTCTTGCTTTGGATGATGCTAATTTATTTCTGCTTCATCAAAGTCATCGTTTTCGCTTTCCACACTTAAAACTGCTAGTCCGCTTAGCGATTTTGTTCCATTATTGATCATAGATATGTGCAAAGTAACTTTAATTTGCTGAACGAACGTTCACGCTAACAATTGATTCTGAAATAGAAGGAGTATTTGAAGTGCGACGCTCAGGTTTAGAAAAACAACTTCTCTATACGAGATCATAAAGATAAGAAGTTCTAATAACATTTCAGATTTAATTTCTTTTCTACTGCAAAGTTACATCTTGCAGTCACATATTTGGACATAAAGTTTTATTCCATGTTCTGTGTTATAAAACTCACCCAGGTTTTTACAATTCTTTTCAAGATCGTTGTCAACATTATTTTTGTTTAATACATTTTTAAAAGTTAAATAAAATATTTGGAATTGTGGTGATAAGTATGAGACAGTTTTTGACGTTTTCATTGCATTTTTAAGATGATTTGCTAGTGATGAATGAGGTTTCAGTAAAGATAAGTTTTTGACATTGGTACTACCTTAAAGCGTTATAAATTTTCAAAGATGCCCATTTTACCAATTCATATTCTTTCTGTTTGTTTCCAAGTTATAAACGATTTTTGACGATTTGGACTTCTTTGATGACTAATTAATTTATCTTCTTTTTTTTTGATTTATTAAAACCAGATGTTACAAAAGATCATTGTGTAGAGGAATTTAATGTAGTAAACAGAAAGCGTCAAAAGCTGCATTATTTGTTGGTGAATATAATAACCCAAATCGATTAATTTTTGTTCCTTGTTTGTCATTACCGACCTGTTGAGAAAACCAAGATTATGACATTAGACGGTTAGCTGATGTTGCATCTTCAGAGTCTTCTATTTGTTGTGATGGGTTATCGCATAAAATTCTAGTTTTCTTTTGCGATTCTGAGATCCGTTAAGTTATTTTCTAGCATTGACACGTAAAATGTAAAAAGACGTTACTTTATTGCAAATTGCAAACAATATAGTAATGCATTTTAAATATTTCTTTAATTATATTATTAAATTGTTCACAATTCCATTCATACATAGTTCACTGCATAACAGAATCGTCAAGTAGATGTTTTGTGCCAACGTCCGATATCCGACTTTTGGACCAGCTGACTTGACTCACAAGCCTTTGAACTTAATAATTAATTATATTACAATAGTTGTTAAATAAAAATATATTTCTCAAAACTCAACTATAACAAAAAATAAAAATTATCCGGAAAATCTAGTTTGCCTTGGAGACCGGCGCCCCTCTGCAAATAGAGCTCGGGACAAAATAGACCCTCTTGTTCTCTTTTGTTACGCCACTAATAATTGATTTTAGTTTTTGCGGAAACTCATCCCTTAAAAAAATTTGGTGGTTTCCGTAGGAAATAATAACGAGGGGCATAGTGAATTTTTAGTTCTTTTGGTGGAAAAATTTTCTAGTTCATAGAGTTACGGCATTTAATATTTCACTTGATTTGGAACCTTTTAACGTGTTGAAGAATTGTGTGCGATAAGTTACGTTGGTTTGACACAAATTCAATTTTCGCGTTGGTGACCCTTTAACAAGAATCTTTCGACGGAGCCTTTGCAAAACGTGAAACTTCCGGTTTTTCTTGTCGATAACATCGACCGGAAGACCTTTTCTTGGATCAAAATTAACAAACAAACAAAAATAAAGGTATTTATTATCATTTAAACTAAATTTGTGCTTTTTAATTTCGCAAAGTTGGAGATTTAAAAACCTTATTTTATTGTTTTAACTTAATTAATTGGTTGTTGTCGTTTGTGTTATGTTAATGAAGATATGCAAGTAACAAGTTTACAAGCTGTGTATTCTTCTTAATCCGTCAAAAGTAATTACCGGAATTAGTAATAAGATTTTCGTTTTGGCTTTTGATATACGGAATTTTGTATTTTTTTTCTTTAATGCGAACAAGGCATTAGTTATAATTATTAATTAACAAAACTTTTATTTTGTCGATCTTAGCATTAATTTAAATTTTTTACATGATTTCAAAATTAAGTTCCATTTGGAGTGTATTTAACAGGGCGGGCTTTTGGTTAGCAAAGTTCCGAGACCATTTTTGTGCTATATACCTGATTGGTGCTTTTTTAATTTGGATTTTTGTTTTCATTTGCTTTTGCCTTTCAAGTTTCCCAATCCATCACAATTTTTTTAGGTGATGATGATATCCTACAAACTAGTTTATTGCCTTATTTAAATGGCCGTTCACACGTTTCTTTCAGCAAAACAACACACGTTCCCATAATTTTTGTCAAACTATAGACTTCCTCCAACAAGCAAGCGGTAATGTTTTGCCGTGGGCCCCCCGTTCACCAGATTGAAATCTCATCGAATATGTGTGGGATGTGAAGGGTCTGTCTACTTTGCACCATTCTTTATAGACTCTGGTACAGTTAATACATTTGTTGAAGTTGAAGTTGCTTGGAACGAGGTACCACAAGCAGACATAGACATCTCATTTTGTTGATGCCTAGTCGTGTACAGAAGTGTACTCAGCTACGGAATCACTAAACAAATTTTTTTTTTTTTGATTATATGTTAATAACATTTCTTGCAAATGTTATTGTTTCATTCTTGATGTAGGACTACCATATTGTCAAAAAATTAAGTTAAAAAAATTATTCCTTTTAGGTGTAAGATTTCTAATGTCACTGAGTGTATTGAAAATTTTATACTTCGATAGCTTGCTGGTTTGATTTTTTAACTTCTTGTGAAATTGTATTTATTTATGTAATCTTATATTGGAATTGAGTTAAAACACACATGTTGATTCTTATATGTTTATATTTTGAATGAATCTTAAAGCTACCCTCAAAGTGTCCCTTTCTAAAGCTGTAAGTGCGCACAAGCACCACATCTATACGCTTATGATTTATGTGTATCAAAAACAAATATTATACACTGAGTATGTTATATTACAAATAAGAAACATTTTAATTATAAACAATTGCCAAGTATAAATTTTGTATTAAATAGTAATATTACTAACATTTATTAATAACTATTATTTTTTTATATGTTTATAATGCCTATTAATATAGTAATAAGATGCTGTTGAAAACGTCGGTATGACATAATTTGAGCTTACAATATTTTTATCAGACATTAGCTTATTAGTAAAATTATGTTCGGTAAAGTAAACACTCGGATGAACTAGTTCGCTTAATTGAGCTATTGGTGTATATACACTAGGGTGATTCGTTTTGACTGAATATTTTTTTTCCTTCGCTCCCGCAGCAAAATATCTTTCTATACGCTGAAAAAAAGATCTTGTTCAAAGCGAAGCTCTTAATTTTAATTTTAAGTACTTTTTTTTAATTTTGAAGTTTTTCCATCTAAAATACACGTAAAATTAGATTAGAATTAGATAGTGAGACATCACATGGTATCGTCATTCCCGAAAATACGTCTTTTTCAGAATTGAACGCTCTAAAAAAGTCTCCATTGTAGCAAGACCGTAACTCACACTGGCGAGGTATTACGGGCCCTTAAACCTGATTTTTAAGGGATCGTCACGGATGATTAAGCTCGACCCTGATTAATCATCCGTGACGATCCTGTTCCTTTAAATACGGAGACTATTTCTTCTTAAGTCACTTCTACCTAGTTTAGAATCTGGCTTGGTTCACAAGTTGATTACCTAACTCGGTAGTGGTTCTTTGTTAGATTTTCGTTTGCTTTTTCAGGTTATCGTTTTCTTTCTTACCTTTTCATAGTTTAGGTTATGGCTTGTTTTACAAGTGGATAACCTAACTTTTGAGAAGTTCTTAGTTAGATTCCGATTGCTTGTTTCAGTTTTGCGATTTATCTCACGCCCTGATGAAGCCCCTTACGAAAGTGGGCGAAACGTTGGCAGCTTCGGTTGCAACTATGACACGGTCCAAACCTGGAAGACATTCTAATGTTAGTATAGATTCTGGCCGTGGAAGCCTTCGCTATTACATTAACAATCTCTACGGGGAGAATATTTCTTCTAAAACCTCCGTATTTTCCAAACTTCGCCACAAACTCGTCAAACTTTTGTGCAATTTAACCTTTCTTAGTCGCTGTCGTGACCACAACATCATTCCTGCATTCCTCAAAATTAAGTTCCACATTCAGACACGTTCTTCTAAAAACATCCTACACCGTGCTAGTCTAGCGTTGATACGCGAACGGATTAAGCAAACTAGGCGAGAGTTAGACACCATTTCGAAACAACTCTATCCCCGGATGATTGGAAATTCTTTGATAACATTACTTACCAGCAGTCTAATACCACTCTACGACTAACCACTGAAGGTCATCTCAAAAAGTTTCAATTATTGGAATCCAAGAATCGTAAAGTTTCTTCTACTACTAACTCAGTAAAGACGGTTGTCAATTTATCTAGTTTTGTTCTCGCTTCAGAACAGGAATCGGTGCTCTCTAAGGGTTTAAATTTTGCGGTTGCTCCTAAACGTATTCCTAAAGAAGATATTCTATGTGCTGTTGAGTCTTCTATAAGACATCTTCCTCGCCACATCTCAGATCCCATTCGTATTAACACTGGCAAAATCCTTGAATCATCTAAAATTCCTAAATCCAACATTTCTAAGTCGGAAGAGTCAGCTCTAAAAAGTCTTCGTAACCCTGATATTATTGTTCTTCCAGCCGACAAGGGCAACGCCACTGTAGTTTTGAACCAAATTGATTATGTTACGAAAATCAATTCTATTTTGTCTGAGGAAACTTACGCTCTTCTAACCCATAACCCCACTTTGAGGATTGAACGCGAGGTTAGCGAAATCATCAAATCTTCCAATCTACCTCCTGAAACTAAACGTCGACTTACCCCATCAGATTCTAAACCACCTCATCTATACGGACTTCCCAAAATTCACAAACAAGGTATTCCTTTTCGACCTATCGTCAGTACTATCCAATCTCTTACTTACAAGCTAGCACAGTTGTTGTCCAACATTTTTTGCGAGTTTACAGGTAAAACCTCTTCTCACATCCTCAACTCTCAGCATTTTATTCAACGTCTAGAAACTATAAAACTTGAACCCCAAGATCTTCTCGTGAGCTTTGATGTTACTTCACTTTTTACTAAAGTTCCTATTAAGGATTCGCTTATTATCATCAAACAGATTCTGTCTCAACATGGCAAGGACTTGAGTTTGGTTCCTCTTATTGAAATGTGTCTATCCTCTACTTACTTCCAATTTGATAATAAGTTTTACGAACAAGTTTCTGGTGCTGCTATGGGTTCTCCTCTATCACCTGTTGTAGCTAACATTTTTATGGAATCCTTTGAAACGGTTGCTTTGGAATCATCAATATTAAAACCTAAAGTGTGGTTTAGATATGTTGACGACACGTTTATTGTTTGGTCTCATGGTCATTTTGAATTGTCTAAGTTTCTTGATCATCTTAACAATCAACACTTAGATATCAAATTTACTATGGAAATCGAAAGTAATGGTTCTCTTCCATTTCTTGACGTTCTTGTGACTCGTAAGCCCGACGGACTTCTAGGCCATTCTGTTTATCGCAAACCCACCCATACGGACAGATACCTTCATGCTTCGTCTCATCATCATCCTGCACAGAAACGTTCTGTCATTGAATCTTTGGTCCATTGTGCCTTTTCTATTTGTCAACCTGAGAATCTAGACTCAGAACTCCGTCATCTTACTAGAACCTTAGTGAACAATGGTTATGTAAAGCGAGATATTCATAGAGTTATTAATCGTCGTTTACATCCACGTACTCGATTACCTAAGGACATTTCTACTCCCGAATCCAACCCGAAATTGGCCTTTTTACCCTACATTCACAAGGTTACAGATCAAATAGGGAAACTCCTTCGTAAGAATGGTATTAAACCCATATTCAACTCGACAGGCAAAATCTCTCAGATTCTTCCTTCTCCCAAAGACAAATTTCCTACACTTTCATCTCAAGGTGTATACCAAATTCCCTGTTCTTGTGGTTTAGTCTACATTGGTGAATCCGGTCGTTCCGTCATTACTCGCATTTCAGAACATGATCGTTGTATAAGGAAAAGGTATACTTCCAAGTCTGCGGTCGCTGAACATCATTTTACTACACGTCACAAGATAGATTTTGATAGTGTTTCGTTGATTGCCAAATCTCCATTCTTTTTCAACAGGAAATTCCGAGAAAGCATAGAAATCATCAAACACCCCTATAACTTCAATCGCGATCATGGTTTCGAACTATCTCCTCTTTGGTTCCCGGTTATTAGTCATTTATCAAAAACACGCCCCCTAGCAACCGTAACCCAATCCGGGTCGAGCTTAATCATCCGTGACGATCCTGTTCCTTTAAATACGGAGACTACTTCTTCTTAAGTCACTTCTACCTAGTTTAGAATCTGGCTTGGTTCACAAGTTGATTACCTAACTCGGTAGTGGTTCTTTGTTAGATTTTCGTTTGCTTTTTCAGGTTATCGTTTTCTTTCTTACCTTTTCATAGTTTAGGTTATGGCTTGTTTTACAAGTGGATAACCTAACTTTTGAGAAGTTCTTAGTTAGATTCCGATTGCTTGTTTGAGTTTTGCGATTTATCTCACGCCCTGATGAAGCCCCTTACGAAAGTGGGCGAAACGTTGGCAGCTTCGGTTGCAACTATGACACGGTCCAAACCCGGAAGACATTCTAATGTTAGTATAGTCTAAAATGTGTCAATTTTATTGTAGTTTAAGATAGCTTATTAAGTAAAAAAATAATTTACTTGATTGTTTGAGTCACTGTAACTGTTAGGTTTTAATAAATAGAGGCCTGAAAGGTGCGCACACAGCCGCATAGAACGTAGCCGCTTCTTAGACACTTAAAGTGTTTTGATGCCATTTCTCATCGAAGAGCTGAAAAACTAAACCAAAGCGTTATATAAATCTAAGGAGGAAAGAAAAAAAAACAACTTATCGTTAAAAAAATCTTCTTGTAACTTTTGGAAAGTTATTTATTTCTCTCAAAACATTCTCGTACTAGGTAGTTTACTTTTAAACTTTACCATCAATCCAAACCCACTTTCCTCAAATATTATGTCCAAATCATTTGACGTTAGGTACACAAGAGATGTAGCATTAATTCCTTTCTCTAAAACAAATGCAAATGCATGATAATTTCATTTCAGTCATGTCATGCCAAAAATTTTCAAGCTTTGCGACATAGCTCAAATATATAACGAAAGTGAACAATATTCAAAATCAGAGTCAATACTTCTTAGTAAATTTGTTGTAAGTATCTGATAATTTCCAATTGTTCACTAATTGATGTAGCAAGTTATTGGTTTTATTCTGCAAGCCACTTGCTATAAAATGATGGATCCATGTGGTATAGTTCCAAACAAAAGACTGTCGGAGTCACGCTACACTTTAATTTATCTTTGCCACAGCTTTAACCTTTCGTTTTAGCAATTTGTAGTCTTAATTTTAACAAAACATTTTGCTTGTGTCATTATAACTACAAGTGATTTAATAAAAAAATGTTCGCATTGCAATAAGAAATGTTACTTTAAGTTTTAGAACATTTAAGTTTAATTTTATTTGAATGTGGATCAATTTTGGAAAAAAAGTAAATGCTTTAAATATGAAATCGTAATAATTAAATTTACAATAATAATTCACTCCGTGTACTAAATATGCAATATATTTTAATTCTGCTTAAGTTAGTTCCATATTTACATCCGGCTCTTGGAGTTGATTTTTTTTAAACGGTTGTAATCCTAATAATTTTTTAGCAGATACAGAAAGCAGTCCAATTTTATATCTTCTTTTGAATCGTTGTAGCGTTGATTTTCAATCAACGGTTGTAGCTAAATAATTATTTCTGGCTACAAACATTTCTGTCTCTTCTATAAGTTGAGCCCTTTCTTTAGTTGCTTAGCTACTAAGTAGTGTTTTCCAGCAGTTCCTAAAACAATTTATTTTTAAGTTTTTTGATTTTTTGGTATTATTTGTATCGCACGGTTTTTGTCTTTACGCGCTTAATTATACAGATTGTTGTTTTTGATCAATTAAATGTTTTTTGTTAACGGTATGATTCTTGCACTGCATCGTGCAATTTGTTCTACAATTTTTACTTTGTCACTTAGTTAACGTAATTAAACAAATACATATTACAACATGGAACAAACTATAGTTTATGATTCACCTAATTCTGACGTTTATAGATTTGAAAACATAAGTAATGGATACAACAGAATAATCAACTTTACGAACAATCTAAAAACATAAAATTTTGTTGGAAAAATTATACGTATAATAGAAATTCGGAACCGATGACACATAGTATATGGTTTTGAACCTAGAGATTTAAATATAATGTTTTATAACGTTTACTTTGGTTGTTTAATTTGTATAACTGTTGATGATGATTGCAAGCGAAACAGAAATTGGTTATATTAGACTTTAGCTTATTGCAAGATTTTCATTACTTTACATTTCTGAGACAAAAGTGCCTGCTTTTATTAATTTTGCTTATACGAAAATAAATAACGAAATGGCATCTGTTTTCAACTAAAATAAATACAATAATAAAATAAAAATATGGTTTTAATAATACACAATTTAAATATACATTATTTATCGATTAAATAAAATATTTGAAACTATCGTTAATTATTTTTACGTTTTTACCGCAGTTGTTAAAATAGTACTTGAAATGTTTATCTAATTTAACTACAGTGACATTTTTGAATAAAATTTTTTAGCGTTTAAAGTATCATCGGACTGTAAGTAAGTGGCAATACAATTTTGTTTTTTATCTGCCACGTTTTTTTTCCTTAGTTATTTAGCACTAGAATTCAAGGCATTTATTGGTTAATATAAATAGGTAAATATTGTTATTGAGCACCAGGATAATCATGTAATTTCAGATTGGATCATACTTAAATAAAAATATACTATATACGTTATCTAAATGCAACAAACATTTTTAAAAATCTTGACAATATAAGCGTTTTATCTTAGACATAAAGCTTCCACCATTTTCTTAAAAACAGTTTTTTTTATAATAAAAAAATTAATAAATAAATAGAAAACAGAGTTTGGCGATTGATTGGAATAACGCTTGTGGAGATTTTCATAAGCAATCGCAAAAGCTTTCAAGCTTTATAACATACATTTTAATGGATGAATTTTTTTATTAAATTTCTTGTCAAGTAAATACGATTGTCATAAATTATTTATTTATCTAAATTAAATGCAAATGTACATATTTCCGGACCAAATCTTTGTTTGATTAAGATAAATACCGTGTTTAATCGTTTTAACGTATAATTATCGAAATAAAATCGATTCAGTTATCCATTTTTAAGATCTTCACCAAATTGGAAAAAGTATTTAGGTTTCTTTTTACTACCTACGATTCTTTTGCAAGTGCCGATTAACTTTAAGCCTAAAGCGCTTTAAACCTTTAAAAAGTTCTTCATTATAACTACTTCTATTTTTTCTAACAAAGTTTTCTCTGTTTTAAAGTTAAAGTCTTATTGATTTAAATTTAAAAAAATTAAAAAGAAAAGTATTACATATATATTTGTTTGCATAATAAATAAAAAAAGAAGTATGTATAACACTCTAAGGGTTCGTGTAGTGACATAATCACAATCCTTAATTAAACTTTAAATTAAAAAGAGATACAATAAAAGAAGCTTTGCAGTTGACAAATAAAAAAGAAACTGTAAAGTTTTTGGGTATTATTACTTGTCCGTGAGAGTATCTATTACAGATAAAAGGTACTTTATAACTTTATGTACATTAAATGTAACTTGTTTTTAAGTACTTTATTAAGTGGGGTAAAGTAATCACAAAATTTTGAAGAAACATCAAAACATACACTTGCTTTCACGCTCTGAAAATGTCCACTGCGACATGCTACGAAAGCTCGGCTTCTGAAAAATATAAAACACGGAATTAATATCAATATTTATCAAAAGAAAAATTTCGTTTCAAGCTAGAAAACATACAAGTTATATCACAGGAAATAGAAACAAGGGAAACGCTCATGTAACACCGCCGTATTATAGTTTCCAATAATAAGCATTTTCTATGAGAAAGTAGATGTAAGCATTTTATTTAGTTGAATTGTAAAACTAATTATTAAGTCAAGTTTGTTAACAACCGCCGTGGTAATCAGTCGTTGCATAAATAAATATTAATAAAGTTAAAATTGAAACTTAGTTTTCTTTTTAAAAACAAAATATTTCCAAACGGAAATATAATTGGCGCAGTCGGTAGGATTTTATCGGTACGGTTACAAAAGTGCACAAAAATTGTTTATCGAAAACAAGTGCGGGAAACCGGTGAATTTTAATTCTTTGATCGATAAACGAACAAAGCAACGACTAAAACCAACACCGAAATAAGTTACAAGAAGCCATCCGAGTGACCAAAGAAGTGTGCATCGCAGCACCGGTCGAGGGTAGCGGTACAACCAGGAGCAGTTCGAGTGACCACCAAAAAGGTGCATAGCAGCATCGGTCGAGGGCAGCCCCCAAAAACAACACAACCACACAAGGTAGGAGTTACAAATTTCACACCGTTCACTTGAACATAAAAAGGGTACTTCCTTAATAAATATTTTTGTAATATCTTCCACTATTTGGAAATTGCGAGTGCAAAATTAGTTAAAAACAAAATAAATTAATAAATTTAGAGAACCTGGAGGAATTAGTAGTTTCTTTAGATAATTTAGCTATAGAAACCAAAATGACTAATCCACCTATGAATTATCAATTATTTAAAATCGAACTAGATACGATCCCGATTTTTGAGGGAAAAGAAACACAAATAAATGCGTTTTGCATGGCTTGCGACAATGTCGATCAAAGATACAAAAACATCGCAGAAGTGCAAACCGTAATACGGGCAGCAATTTTTTCTAAATTTAAAGGCAAGGCTTCTGAAATCCTATCCCCGCGAGACGATTTAACTAAATGGAGCGAAATAAAAGATGCAATTATTAATCATTTTCGGACACTAGAGACCTTGAGCAGTTAACAGTAGAATTTAATAATATTAGGATTAATAAAGGCGAAAGTTTAATAGATTACGGTTACAGAATTAGAACTAACTTAGGAAAGTTAATAGCTAAAATTAATTTATCAAATATAACACATAAACCGATAAGACAAGAAATCATAACTTCAAACGCGTTAGATAGATTTTTGGTAACAATACCCTATCAAATCGCAATGCAAATTAGAGCCAGAAAACCAACTACGTTAGAGCAAGCAATCACTTACGCACAAGACGAAATTAACTTCGCAGAACGAGCCGGACAAAATTTTAATCATACCCCAACCTCAAATGCGACAAAATTTTCTTCAAAACCATTATTTAACCCATTTCCTAAAGGCACATCAAATTTTAAACCTCATCAACAAATGTCACAATCAAATTTTCGAAATAATTTTTCAAACCCTAACCCATTTGCACAGCCTAAATTTTACAATCAAGTTCAATACAAATCACCTAACTTTCAACAAAATCAATCGCCACAATTTTACAAACCACCTACGAATGTTTTTAAACCAAACCCAAATGCAAATTTACCAAAGCCTACACCAATGTCGGGTGTTTCTACTTTAAAAAATTTTCTTCACGAAATCGATCACGAATCAATTCTTTACGATCACGAAACAAATCAATATTATGCCCCCATTAATTTCGAACAGAACGACGAGGAGAACAATCCGCCAATAACGGAAAATCCCCCAATTAATTTTAATGATGAAACCGAGTCTGACATAAATTTTTTCGGAGTTTCCTCAACGACCGAATCAGGATGACACCATGTTTACCCTACATCACATTAAATAATCCACCCTTAAAAATACTGATAGACACAGGTAGCGAAATTAATATAATTGACCCGCGAGTTATTTCTAAGTTTTATCCAAATTCTACTCAACCTACAAATCTAAAAATAAACACTGCCAATGGCACAACTACAGTAAAAACATTAGCCAGTGTACCCTGTTTTAAAGAATTCAGAGCATTTGGTAATTTAAAATTCATTGTATTAAATTTCCACGACTATTTCGATGCGTTAATAGGAATCCGCGACCTTAAAAAATTAAAATTTAACATAGATCTGCAAAATAATTTACTAACACGTAGCGACGGAAATCATTTTTCTTTACATTATAATAAACCTCAAAAAATCAAAATACATCCACGGACTAAACAAATTTATACTTTATCTTACGCGAAACCAGACCAGGACATTTTTGTAGAAGAAAGAACGATAAATGACGTAACATTGATAGGAGGTATTTATAAAATCTACAACGGTAACGTAAATGTAATAATCGAGAATCCAACGAATGAAGAACAGAGCATGGAAATTGACGATTTACAAGAAGAAAAAATTGACGAAAACGACATTCAAGAATTTTATTTCGAAAACGATTCAAGTTTAAAAAATCTAAGTAACCTCGTAAGAATGGAACATATGAACTCCGAAGAAAGAAGAGCGATAGTTAAAATCTGTAAAAAATATATAGACATCTTTAAAGCCCCGGATGATCAACTAACTACGACCGATTTAGTAGAACATAAAATAATCACAAAAGATGAAGAACCTATATTCTTAAGAGCATATAGGACACCATTTACAAATAAAGAGAAGATTAGGATTCATGTCGAGGAAATGTTAGAACAAGGAATAATTCAACCTAGTGTGTCACCCTGGGGATTCCCTGTACACCTAGTGAAGAAAAAACCAGACGCATCAGGAAAAGAAAAAACAAGAATGGTCATAGATTATCGGCAACTGAATGCAAAAACCATAGATGATCGACATCCACTACCGAATATGGAAGATATCTTAGACAAACTAGGAAGAGCGCAATACTTCACCGTTTTGGACCTAACATCAGGTTACCACCAAATAAGACTAGACAAAAATTCAAAACAAAAGACGGCGTTTAATACGGAATTCGGACATTTTGAATTCAACCGAATGCCTTTTGGCCTGAAAAACGCACCGGCGACTTTTCAACGCATGATGAATCACGTACTAAGAGACCTAATCAACACACACTGTTTAGTTTATTTAGATGATATTATTATATTTTCACCTAATTTAGAAGAACATAAAAAATCATTAGAAAAAGTATTCAAAAAATTACAGATTCATAATTTAAAACTGCAACTCGACAAATGCGAGTTCTGCAAGAAAGAAACCGAGTTCTTAGGACATATTGTTACAACAGAAGGAATAAAACCAAATCCACAGAAAATTTCGGCAATACAAAACTACCCAATACCGAGGAATCAAAAGGAGATCCGAGGATTTTTAGGACTCATGGGCTATTATCGCAAATTTATTAAAGACTTTTCGAAAATTACACGACCCTTAACAAAACAATTAAAGAAAAATGTTCAAATAAAAATCGACGAAGAATTCATAGAAACTATCAACAAATGTAAGACACTCTTGACTAATAACCCAATTTTGAAATATCCAGATATGAATAAGACATTTACTCTAACGACAGACGCCTCTAATGAAGCTTTAGGAGCGGTACTAACACAAGAAGATCACCCCGTCGCTTATGGATCGAGGACTCTCAACGACGCGGAGAAAAATTACAGCACCACAGAAAAAGAACTGTTAGCGATAGTTTGGGCAACTAAACACTTTAGGCCGTATCTTTATGGAAACAAATTCACAATCGAAACGGATCACCGACCACTAACCTGGCTATTCTCACTTAAAGAGGCCAATTCGAAATTGACGAGATGGAAGCTCAGTTTAACGGAGTATAATTATGACATTAAATATAAGAAAGGAAAGGAAAATTACGTAGCCGACGCGTTATCGAGACCACCTAAAGAAACCTATATAAACGAGGTCGATTTTGACACCATCGTGGCAAACGCTGATGGACCCACCGAACAAGACTTACAGGAATTAGACGAAATTTTGAAGAACCTATCACCAGAACAGGAAGAAGATAATCAAACAATACATACATCTCGAGGAGAAATCGATATTGACATCCCATACAAAGAATCACCATTAAATTTTCAGAAAAATCAAATCATACTCGATACCCATAGAAGTTCAACAGAAACAATAGTTAAACAACTAAATTTATTCGAAAACACAAAGAAACGTACTTATTGTAGTTTACCATTCGGATGTAATGACGAAGAAATTTTAAACATTCTAAAAGACCTCATTCAACCAAATATCAACATTAGCATTTACTTCAAAAAACGTAACATGGAGAGAGAAATTCTAAAAATCATTCGAGAAAATTTTAACAATACTATTAAAATCAATATCACTAATAAATTATTAGAGGACGTAGAGGACCAAAATGAACAGACAAAATTTATTGAATATTATCACACGGGAAAAACAAAACATCGAGGAATTAACGAAACCTATAACTCATTAAAAAATTTATATTACTGGCCCAAAATGGAAACCGACGTAACTAAGTACATTAATAACTGTGAAATTTGCAATTTATCAAAAATTGACAGAAACCCCAAAAATTACCAATATCATTGACACCAACACCGGATAAACCATTCCAAATTATACACGCTGATTTATTATTCATCAATCAAAAATCCTGTTGACAATTGTCGACGCATTTTCCAAATACGCGCAAGCTTATCTTTTACCGGATAGAAACTCACAAACCATTTTACAATATTTATCATTGTACATGTCACATCATGGCATTTTTTCAAAATTAATCACGGACAATGACCCATCCTTCTGCAATAATTTAGTAACAGAATTTCTAAAAACTCACAAAATTCATCACCATAGGGTATGTACCGAAAACTCTAAATCAAACGGGATAGTTGAAAGATTTAACTCAACTCTAATAGAATCTTTACGAGTATTAAATGTCGAAAAATCGAAATTAGCTTTTGAAACTCAAGTACACATGGCAGTAATCGCGTATAATAATAGCATCCACACAACAACGAAATTTACACCCTTCCAAATAATTAATGGCAACGAACGAAATATTTTACCTTTCGACAAAACCAGTAACCGAATTACCGAAGATTACATAAATGAAAGAAACAAAACAACAGAACTTCTTAATCAACAAGTAAAAGAAAACATACTCAAGATAAAGGAAAAAATACAGCAAAAGCAACCAGAAAATACGATAGAAGAAAATTTACCAGAGCAAATTGTATATGTTCGGAGAAATCAACAACGAAATAAATTAAGGCCGTACGCAGAGAAAATAAAAATCCAAAACGTAACAGACAACACCGTAACATTTAAAAACAAACGAAACAAAAACACTAAACTTAAACGAGATTTAATCAAAAGAAGTAAAAGGCATGTGTTGTTACAGGATGAAAACGGCAGCACTAACCCTCACGATCCTGGCCCTAGTACTAGCGGACAAGGAAATACAAATCAAACCCATTAATAATTATCTGCTACCCTTAGCATTAGGAAACGCGTATAAGCACGTATCTAACCATAAATTAGTTTTTACTTTAGAATATAGCCATGTAAGTTTATTAATTAACAGTTTAACTTCTCAACACGAACTTATTTTTAACAAATATAAAAATATTAAGCACAGCACAGAACCCACATTATCTGAACATGACGTAAATATTGTCAAATTACTAAAGCAATGCCAAAATCAAATACAATCCATTATCAGAAAATACAAAAATTTTATATCATTTAAACGAAACAAGCGATCACCCTTTAATTTTATTGGTAAGGCAGCAAATTGGCTTTTGGAGTAATGGACGATGACGAAAGAAAAGAAATTTACGAAATTATACAGCGACTAAAAGAAAATCAAATTGACATTGTCAAGAATGTAAATTATAAAACAACGTTATTACAAACCATGTTTAATCAAATTCAAAATTTAACTAACAACATTAATAGTAACGGGCGCTTAATTGAAAAGCACATCAATCATTTAAACGAGAAAGTTGCAGAAATAGATCAATACACCTTAATACTTGAAATCATATTTATTTTAGAAAACAACATAAACGAAGTAGAAACATTTATCAATGAGTTACATCAATCAATTATACTAGGATTCAGAAACCAATTACACCCTTTCTTACTACCTTATTCACAATTACGTAACGAACTAAATCATTTAAAAGCTCTATATCCAAAAGGAACACTAAATTTATTAAACGATCATTACTATTACTCAATACTAGCCGTACGAATAGGTTTAGACACCACCAACTTAATTATTTCAATCGAGTTCCCAATAGTGGAAGATAACAATGCAACATTATATAAAATTGTAAAAGTACCCTATCACGAAACATATGTTCTAGATCGATGTGACTATTTAGTGTGGTCCTACAACCAGCTAGAATGTGTTACTAACTATTTTTCGGTAGAAAACAAATATATAATCGAAAACAACGATACAGTGCAAATTAATAATAATTGTGTTAAAAATTTATTACAAAACAGTGTTGACAACTGTACTATTGTAAAATTGGTCAATCGCCAACCAGGTTAATAGCCCTTAATCAGGCGAACTATGTTCTAATAACTGAAAGTGAAGTGTTGGTTAAATACCAGTGCAAAACAAAAGGAACTGTTACGATTAATAAGAATTCGTTAATTAAACTACCCTTGAATTGTTCTATAGAATTTAAGCAACAATTGTTTGTTAATAGTAAAGAAGAGGTATACGAAGAAATGATTTTACCTGAAATTACGCGATTAGAATTTAATGAAATTAATACAATTAATCAACCTTTTGAACTAACAAAAATTAATTTTGACGAAAACTTACAAAAACAAATCTTTGAAGATCGAGTAATGCACCCTCAAGAAATACCCCTTCATTACCAACTTACCTATTATTTGTTTCTCATTTTAATAATTATTGTAATTATTATTTTTTGTAAATTTAAGAATAAGCTAAGGTCAATGATTGTAAGAAAGCCTGGGGACAGTCTTTCAACTCGGCAGGGAGGAGTTATATCACAGGAAATAGAAACAAGGGAAACGCTCATGTAACACCGCCGTATTATAGTTTCCAATAATAAGCATTTTCTATGAGAAAGTAGATGTAAGCATTTTATTTAGTTGAATTGTAAAACTAATTATTAAGTCAAGTTTGTTAACAACCGCCGTGGTAATCAGTCGTTGCATAAATAAATATTAATAAAGTTAAAATTGAAACTTAGTTTTCTTTTTAAAAACAAAATATTTCCAAACGGAAATATAATTTACATTTAAATTCTAAAAAAATGTTTGTATTTACTTTTTTTGTAAAGCGATACATTTCTCTGTCAAAGATGTAATACAATGGTAATCCATTTATCAAAATGCTAAATTAAAATGTTTTTAAGCGTATAAAATAAATGGTTAAACTTTTTCAAGTCTATTTGAGCAAGCTTTAATGTTATTACTTATTACTATTAAAGTGCAAATTTTGCTAACCTTTCTTAAATCTTTGTCGACTTAAATAATGGAGTTTACAAAACTTTTCTATTTTTGACAAGATATATTACCATTTTAAAGTTTTGTTAAGCAATTTATTCTTTTGATTTTTTTAAAACAACGGTGTAATTTTTAAAAAAAAGCAATGAAAAAAATGCTATGTCTGTAATAGCATTTTTTTGTTTTTCTGTTTTTATCGGTGTTTCATAGATGTCTTGTAATTTGAAATTTTAAATTACATTTAAATTTAATTAGGAACTATTTAATGTTTAAATTTAATAAAGATTTATGTTATTTTAAGTAAAATAAGAACAAGTAGACAGTATGTATTTTAATAGTATATTGTATAATGAGTATGGAATGGTTGTCATTGTCAACAAGTGTAAAAATTTGCAGTCGACCCAAAAGCGAGGCTGGTAAATCATACAATTTGGCAATGCACATTCTTTACGAATTCTACTCTTTTTTCAACTGTATATTTTTTCGACTATATATTTAATTAATAACTAAAAGCAGAAGAAGCAAACAATTAAACTTTTTACGAATATCGCTAAAAATAAATAATTTACAAAAATCAGTTTAAAACAAATGAATTATTTACATTTTACAAATTGCAAAATAAGGTTAATTATCCGAATGCATCTATATGCTACCACGTTTGTTTAAATATAAGAAATATTGCAAGAAACAACAAAACAAACTTATTGTAGTTTAACAATTTTGTTTCTTAAGAACATGTAATGCAAATGGAGCAGGATAGATTTTGTAACTTTTCACTGCTAAACATCAGTAATGTCGCAAAAAATATCAACCATTAAAAACTAATAAACAAGTTTTTCAAGACAAGAAACCGAAAATCAATGTTTTCGTAATAAAAAATGTCTTGTGGGATGCCTATAAATAGTAGAGTTTTTTTTTCAATAATATGTATATATTATTTTTGTTAGGTCCTCTAAATTTAAATTGTGCTGCTGTGTGTATTGACTTGAAGTCTTATATTTCTCGACGTCATCTATTGAGCATAATTTATTGGTCCCTTCCGTTCGAGCAAATTTTAATCAAAAGTTATCCATCTAAGATAATTTAAGTACAAGTGATGTTAATGATTTAGTTTCTTTGATTCCTCCAGCTTTACAAACTTTACAATTTAATACAAGCTTCAAGCTTCCTGTGCTGACTTAACAAAAGCTGTATTTGCAAAGCGAGATCTGGCACCCATTAAAATAAACTTATCACTTAGATTTCTGCTCTCTCCAATAAGTATTGTTTCAATCTTATATCGAGCTGACCGTGCAAGGTTCGTAAATTATTAGAAGCTTTTTGCATTTTGTTTACAAGTATGTATTTCTATTAAAACGACTAAAATGTTGAATATTGAATTTTTATCCCTTTATAGTTGTACTCAAGTCATGTTTCTAAGGTATTGCAACGTAAACCCCTCTAAAATTAGACAGCTAACTTTGCCACTGTTGATAACTGCAAAAGCCCGATAAATTGCTGTTGACGTTTATTTGCCATCAAAAGAAAACTCTGTCAGAAAAGTGAAGTTACAAATTATATTTACATTTAATTATAAGAAAGTCACCACTAAAAACTAACGCTTGCGAACAAAACTTAAAATATTTCATTTGCAAACCAAACCTTTTTTACTCTATACGTACTATTGAAACTAACGCATTAGCATCCACACAACTCTAAATGATTTCTTTTCCAAATTATATAATTATGAAGCACGGAATATTTGTACAAGTTTTTTAAATTATGATTTTATAATTCATTATTCTGTACGGAAATGAAACTGGTCAAACACAGTGCATAACGTTGCTTAAAAAAACTTTTGTAAAAATTATGTTTACGTATTAATTTATCAGATTTGGCAATAGTTTTTAGGTTAGTTATGTAACAATAAAGACCCTAATGTTCGTGATGCTTATGCTATTTTTTGCACGATAGAAAAATTTTTTTACTAATTTTTTTAATTTTTAATAAAATCAAATTGGCGTTTTTATTAATTTTTATTATTTTTTCTCTTGTATTTACCATTCTAAAACGGTATATGAATCACTTACCAACAAGTAACAACTAATAAAACAAACATGTCGTCTTAAAAACAAACGAAGTAAATAAGAAAAAATGATCTTGTAGTGCAAAAATAGTTATAAAAGCGAAAAACGTTGTGTATAATTTGTTGTGGATGCAGTTCGTTGGGATATTAGCAACATTGAAGTGAAGTGGCTGTTTAATAACTCAGTAGTTAATAATAATGGACTGTATTAAATTATATATATTAAAAAAACTTGCTTCTTATTTTAAGCAGCATACATGCATTCTAAAAACGTTAAGTCAACTAGTAGATGACTGGATTGTCATTTTAGTGAGAATTCTTGCCCAAAAATTACGTTTTTATGTAAATCAAGCGTATCAGTTGCAAAGAGATAAAAAAAAATTTCATGATTAAACAATTTTTTAGATTTTATGTAACAGAAAATTCTGCTGTTTCAAGGAATGCCTGGAACAAAAAAAGTTGTAAATGAAAGAGTTTATGTTAATTACGCAACCTAAACAAATGTAAACAAATTCGTATTTTGCAAAAATGCTGATCATAAAATTAATGATTGCGAAAAATTTAAGCGACTAAAGCAAAATAAAAGATTTTTCTTTGCAAGCAAACAAAGATTGTAGGTTCTCTTTCAAGTATCTAGAATGCCATTGTCTTCATTATTCGCTATTGCATCTCGAACGCGCTTCTACTAATCATGGAGGTGACACACGCAAAAAACCAAGCACAAACATGCAACTATTTAATAAGAATCTTCAAGCCTCAAAAATGTTTTGCTTCTAATTGGTAAGGTTGAAACACTGGAAAATATATTATTTTTCATTGTTCTCTAGTCAATGGCTCTTAAGCCTCTTTTATTACAAATAATTTAGTCTCAAAGCTACAAATTGCTTTCTTTGTCAGTCCTTTAAAATAATTAAAATTTCACAATGCCGCGAATATCACCAGTGAGTCATACATAAACAGTTACAAATTAAATGTTAATTGTTAATTGTAGACAAGATTTTCTCTCAGTCTATTAATTCTACTACCGATTAATCCAACGTAAAAGTATCAAATCACATTATCTTATCTCATTCAAATTTTATGAACCCAAAAAGTTGTTGATTTACTTTTAAGCACTGATATTTTTTTTAAATACTGCCTTCATGCACTTTCAAAATTTTTGATACAAATATAATTCTGCAAAATACACTCTTTAGATACGTTGCAAGTTGCGTTAATTTAAAAGGCAACATCTCCATCTGTGATCTCACATTATACATATTTTTTGCTGCCTCAAAACTTGAGGACGTTTTAAAAAAAATTTGGAAAACTGAAAAGATCCCCGAATCTCCGAACAGTACAACACAGAGTAAGAAGCCTGTGAAAATATGTTTCAAGTTTAATTAAAAAAGGTATGTGGAAAATTTCAAGTACTGCTTTCCTTAAAACAAGAAATGCATGCTGTTTATATTGGAGACTTCTTTTCTGTTGTCATCCTGTCATTAGAGAAGACAAATGCACCACAAAGCTCGTAGTAGTTTTTGATCGCAGCATGAACTCAAATATATTAATGACATGCTGTACAATGGTGTGGTAGCCCAAAAAAAGCTTTTGAAGTTCTAACGCGTTCTGGAATATTTAAATTCGCGTTATTGTGTGACATAAAACAAATGTACGGAATAGTAGATTTCAAGTGTAGATGTTTACAAAACATTTTATAGAGATCAAACCCAAAGGATGAAATAGAATCTCTGTGATTGCAAACAATTACTTATGGTCTGAAAATTAGTTCGTTTTTAGTCACAAGGTGTTTGCACGAATTAGCCATCAACAATCGGGAAGAGTATCATTTTTCTTCAAAGGCAATATTTGAAAATACCTACGTTAATGACATCTTATCTGGCAAAACACAATTGATGAAGGTCTTTCATTAAAAAACCAATTAATTAATCTTTTAAAATCTGGTGGATTTGGGTTGCACAAGTAGAGTGCTTATAATTCATCAATTTTGGAAAACATTTTAGACTACATCAAACTATTTGCAAACATTTATATCAACAAAGATATTTCTATAATTAAAGCACTGGGAAAGAAATTAAATATAAATGCCAACTGTTTTAAAATCATCGCCTCAAAGTTAAATTTTGAAGAATATGTCACTAAAAAGGCATGTTTTGAGTTACATTTCTTTGTTTTATGATCCTTTAGGAATTGCAGGTTCAGTTATCGTCACTACAAAAATGTTTATGCAAAAGCTTTGGAGTCTTAATCTCAATTGGTATGATGATGAAACAGGCTTTTGAATGAATGACATTTTTTTCCAAAATAACTGTCAAAATCCATTGAAGTTTACACTTCTGTAACCCTATAAAAACCGAGTTAATTGGGTACTGTGACGCTTCATCTCTGGCGTACATTTGTGATATTTATCTGACAACCTCTTTGTTGATTGTGTAAGGGTATCTTTATTATCCTCTAGACTTGCTGCTAGCAATAAAAAAAAGAGTTACAATTGTATAAATAGTAATAAAGGTGGTAAACGTTGTAAGTTAATAATGTTGAGTAAAACTGCGGGATAAAACCACAACGTAAGTGACATTAGAGTTAAAGCAATGTCAATGCATTTGTGCAAATCTCACTAGAGTAAACTACCGGATGGCTGTTTTGCCTTTTCGAGGCTCATCAGCAGTAAGAAATACACTCTAATGTAATTCCCACAATTGCATCAACAAACCGTATAGCTTTATATACACATACGATGGGTATAACCATTAACAAACGATTGATGGCAAAGACATCTCATACTATAAAGTACTATGTATGAACGATAACGGTTGCATTGACATTGCTATAACAACAATGTTCTTTACGTTGTGGTTTTATTCCGTAATTGCGTTCAAAACTATTTTGAAATACACGTGTGTAAAATTGACTTACAACGTTTACTAACTTTACAGCTATCACAATTGCATTGACATTGCTTTACACCAATGTCCTTTACGTTGTGATTTCATCTCGCACTTTTATTAAAAACTATTTTGAAATACGCGGGTGTAAAATTGACTTACAACGTTTACCATTTTTATAGCTATTTACAGTTATCGTTCATACATAGTACTTTATACTACGAGATGGCTCTGTCATCAATTGTTTGCTAATGGTTATACCCATCGTATGTGTATATAAAGCTATTGAGTTTGTTGATGCAATTGTGGAAATTACATTAGAGTGTATCTCCTACTGCTGATGAGCTCCAAAAGGGCGAAACGACCGTCCAGTAGTTTACTCTGTGAGATCGCTCTGTCATCAATTGTATACAAAGAATTATCTATCCTTAAGATTAAACTAAATGAATCTCTATTGTTCTCACTTTTAACTGAAATGGTATACCATTAAATCCATACATAATTAACTGTGTTATTTATGATTTGGATGACCTCACGTTCAATCTTCGAAGTGGGATTACGAGTTAGAAGAGAGAATAAAATGGATTTTCGCAGAATAATCGATTTGGTTTAAAACGACAGTACCGACTTAGAAATGTTGGATTTAAGAACTTTAGATGATTAAAAAATTTTCCAGTGTGAATACGAATGGAATCGGAGATGTGGCCAAGAAGATGTTTTATAGACAATACATAAAATATCTTCTTTAGAAGTGCGTTTAAGAACGACGGCAAAATTCAAACCCTTAGATAGCACTGATTCCTATTCTAAAGTGAGAGTCAAACTCGACAAACTGACGATCGTTTTCAAAGAGTTAATACTGGATAAAATTTTATGATACTTAGATTCCAATAATTAAAATTTTTTGAAATGACTTTCAGTGGTTAGTAGTACAGTGGTATCAAACTTCTGGTAAGTAATGTTGTCAAAGAGATTCCAATAATTTGGAGGAGTGTTGACCAACTCAAGATAAAGATAAAAAAGTTATTTTGAAACTCTCGCCTAGTTTGCTTAATACGTTGGCGTATCACCGCTAGACCAGCAGGAATTTGGAATGTGAACTTTTTACATTGCAATATCTTTCATTGATTTAGTCTTGTTTTGGTTACAACCACAGATAAACGTAATCAAAAATACAAAATACATTTTTTTAAGTTAGGTCAGTGTGGACACAAAGAAATATTGGTATCTGTTGTAATTATTTTATCAACGACTTATTTTGTAGATGATGGAAAATTAAAGAAAACAATAATCAACTCAATACATTAAGAGGTTTTAAAGTAAGGATCTCACAGCATATACCGTATAGTTAAAATAAATAATCAATTTCCACTTATTTAAATAGTCAGGATTAACAAAAAAAACAATAAACGCTTGTAATTAAAAAAATTATAACACATGTGGATGTAATGTATACAAGAAACGACAACTTTTTATAAAAATAATTAAGAGTATATACTATATTATATTCACGTTAAATTAAGTTTAAATTACTAAACGCCGTATATAAGACCAAAAACATTAATTATTTTTAAACGATTAATTAGAATTATTCGAATAATTAATAGTTTTATAAACACAACAAATACTGAATGTTTTGTTATCTGTTTAGTTATTAGAAGAGCTTTAGTAATATGTAGCAAACGCAAATAAATTAGCAAATATTTGTAGATTCTCTTTGAATAGCATGACCCACTATGGAGGTTTGAAAATGTAACGTAAACATTTACCTTAATATCGTGTCAGCAAATAATCTCAGGTATTTTACTAAAAAGGTTTTGTTTTATAATTACACAAGTAAAACTTTTGGTTTAAAGTTTTTTAAATTTGTTGTTAATAAAAATGTAACATCTTGTGAATTAAAAAAAAATAATTCACGCTTTACGTTTGTTGTAGAAGTTAAAACTTTGTTAAAGTTTATGTAAATGTTTGTACTAAAGGATTTTTTAAACAAGTTGTAATTACGTACAATTAACAGAAAAACATAAAACTAGCAGACATCGTACAAATCCAAAGATAGTTAACTTAGATGTAACAACTTAACTATACATAAAGCAATAGTCTTAGAAACATGTCAAGTAATCCTTAAGTTTTTGACAGTGAGTTGAATTAAAATCAAAAATTTTTTTTGATTTTAAAATTTTAAAAATTTTTGATTATGCATAAACAATAAAATTACTTTTTTTGTGCTTTGTGAGGCTAAGTAAACTACGTAAATAGATAAGAAAATTTTACATAAATTGAATCAGAAAAACGTATTTTGACAAAAAAATTGTGTGTGTGTGTGTGTTTACATTTCAAGGTCTCCTAAGTCAGAAAAAATATTTTTGACAAAAGAATTTTGAGTGTCTGTGTTTGTGTCTGTCTGTGTGTAACGATGTACCCACGATAACTCTCGAACCAAAAGCCCTAGTAACTTGAAATTTGGTATAGAGCTGGATTTTCATATTCTCTCGGCTTTATCAAAAGATAGATCTGATAAAGATACCGGAAGTAGGTGTATTTTGAACAGTTTTTCTTATATAATTTTGTACGAATGTAAATTATTCGAATTATTTTTATAGTTTCTTATAAAGATAATTCTTCCTAACAATTTATTTAAATAATTTTTTTTCTAACATTAACAGTTTATTAGATATTTAATTTATAATTTAAAGTGATTTCCATTATATAATCTAGGTTCAAATCCTGCCTGCGACAATTTTTTTTTAGAAAAAATAAATAGCCGGTTGCACAAAAGTCTGGTTAATTAGCGATTTACTAATCGTTTTTAATACAAACATATCACTTCAAAGTGGTTTTATGACAACATAACCTTATAAAAATACATTTCTTCATCATTCCTTATAGGAAAGTCGTGTGGTGGCCACACCAGTTTTATTGAAATTGTTAAATTATTTCATTTATAACTGACGAGTTTTCAAAAATTATAACGATGTTGACCAAGTATCAAAAATATAATTTGTACATTAAGCCCGAATTCATAGACGTCCCTCATCTGCAATTTACTCAATTTATACTCGAATCAACACTCAATTTCGAATTCAGAAAGAAAAAACATTCAACACTACAATTTTAGTGTAGAGTTGAGTTTAGTTTGAGGAGTACTAGATGCTTCCTACATGGTTTTTGTCTTTAAAAGTTAAATGAGAACTAGAATTTTGGGTGTTATTGAAAAAACGTTTATTTTTTTGTTTAGACTGTGTGATCTATATGAGTTTATTTAATATGTGGAAGATGATGCGTATTCCAAAGTAAATAAAATGAATACTAAAATGTTGGTTATGTACTTTTTTGTATTTGTTTTAGGCAAGTGCAACAAGTTTATATTAATCCCTTGGAAATGTATACAACTAATGAACTGTACCAGGGATATCGCTTCTGCGACAATTCAAAGGGTTTATTACCGATGGTGTATTCACTAAATAATAGGGAATCAAATCGTGGTATACCAATCTCACCAATCATAATACTTTGTATGACATTAAGATTTTATTTTATCTTATTTTTTACAGAGAACTGTAGGCGACCATATGGTTATGTCAGACATCCGTCTGTAGCATTATAAATAATAGCTAGACATGTAACCATAAAATTTTCAGAAAGAAACATTGCTCAAAACAAAAATCAATTTTATCAAACTGCTTAGTTCCCAGGTGTAATAACTTCCATTGATGGGACACACATTGAAATATGCAGCCTTGAGGGGCTTACAGCTAAAACATTTCGTAACAAAAAGGGCTTGATATATCTAAATGTTCAAGTTGTCTGTCGACCGAATCATAGAATACATGATATCGTAATTAAATGGCCGGGTTCTGCACATGATACAATTTTTAATAGCAGTGCAGTGAATCTACGATTCATTGTTCTAAAAGTGACTTATTAACCTAAAAAACGGTACCACGTAGAAGTACGTAAAGTACTGTCTGTTGTAAACAAAAGTTTTGATAAATAATTTTGAATCATATTGAAGAAAGCTACTTACTGTAAAAGATTCTGTATATAGAGTCTAATGCTTATATTTGTATAGAATAATATTTTCAAACAATACTGTATTAAACTTGTCAAAAATTTTATTTTCAAATAAGGTTAATCAATTAATTTTTAAAGAATATTTTTAATATAAATTACGAATGATTTTTGGTAATTGCATTGTGTAATGTTTGAGTTATATATAATTGATATTTAAGTTAAAAAAGTATGATTTTTTTTGAGATATTGAAATTTAATTTATACGTTGTGGTAAAATCAAACAAACCTTTTAAAATCACATTTTAAAAATTCTTTGAAAAAAACAAATTTTAAGGACATAAATTTAAGCAAAAGCAAACGTCAAACTTTCCAATGAGAAATGGCAGAACATAATTTATTGTTTTGTAAATACCAAAGTTTGAAATTTTCTTTCATTTTTTACATTGTTAAAATGGTTTACCAAGTTAGCAATAGCAAAATTTAATAACGTATCGTATGCTTTATCATTTTACAAATTGGAACTTATACTGTTTCTGTCACGTTTAAATACAATTTAGTCGAGCACAATTATATTTAAAACAATCTGTTTAATAAATTACATTTAACAATGTTTTATATAATTAAATTTTTCATAATTAAAGTAGATTTGGTAAAATTAAATTAAAACGTCTAAACTTCAGTTACAAACGCATGGTATATAAATGCTTTTGAACTATTAAAATTGTATATTATAGGCAGGTAAACGAGTAAAACCTAACGGTAATTTTTGCTTTATACAAACTTTTGTACTAAAAACAAATGTATTTCTAAAATTAAATTATTTTATTTATTTTATTAATAAGCAGTAGGATTTAGGTTTCCAAGAATTAGTTCACGGCGTACTTATAGAATAGTGCGTGAAGCGCGCGCGGAGTGTGTTTATGTGTGCTCTGAAAGTAGTTACTAGAGATAACTATAAAAATATCTAAAGCAGCAAGATGTGCAAAATGCAATGCTGACCTAGTTAAAAGTGATAAAATTGTTTATTGTGCAGGGGTTTGTGATAGGATGTATCATTACAAACATGGTAACATTACTACCGACGAATACGGTCTATTGATCGCTAAACATAATTTTGGTTGGTTTTGTGAACACTTTGTAGATAGAAAAAGTTACATGGCAATTATTTTGGATGGAATGAAAGCATTAAAACAACTGAAGGAAGGTGTTCATAAGCAGAATGAAAAGATTGATAATGTAGATCAACAAGTCATAGTAAAACAAGTTCAATTAAAAAGTGATATAACTAAAATAATTGAAGAACGATCACAACCAACATATGCGAATAAATTGAAATTAAAAAAACATGAATCAGCTTTAATAATAAAATCTAAAAACGTAGAACAGAAGAGTGTGGATACCAAGAATGACATTAAGAAATGTATTGACCCTACGGATATGAATATAACCGGAATACGACCGGTAAATAATGGTGAATATAAAAAAAGGATGTTGTATGCAAATTAAAAGAGAAAGCGGAAAGTAAAATGGGAGAATCTTACAAAACACAATTACCAAAGAAAAAGTTGCTAAGAATAAAAATAGTTGGATTGTCTGAAATTTTGGCACCGGAAATAATCGAGGAAAAAATCAAAATTCAAAACAGTCATCTAAATTCAGAGAAATCATCTTTAAAGATTGTACACACAAAAGAAGGTAGAAATCGGAAAAGTTACATAGCTTATGCGGAAGTAAATGCATACACGTATCGGGCTATAATGAAAGAAGAAAAGATAAACGTAGGTTGGGATAGATGCATAGTCTATGATGTTATTGAAATTAGAAGATGCTATCGATGTAATGGATTTAACTATGAAGCCTTGGAGTGCAAAGCACAAAAAGCGGTTACAAAATGTGCTCGCTTACATGGGTTGCAAGAATGTACTGTTGATAGAAAAGAAAATCACAAATGTTCGAATTGTATTCAAATCGCCTAAGAATTAAAAATGAAATTGAACATTAACCATCCTGCCTGGAGTCAAGAATGTGCTGTATTTAAACGAAAAATGGAAATGGAAAAAATAAGATTGATTTTTTAGAATAAGTAAACAAGGTGCAAACAAATTATATTTGAATGCACAAAGCATGCTAAAACATTTTCAAGAACTAGAAATCTTAATTCAAGATAGAAAACCAAATTTGTTATTATTAAGTGAAACTCGTGTAACTAAAGACATACAAAACTGTGAAATTAATTTTTCAGAATATGTATTATTTCGGTGTAATTCACAAACGAGACGAACTGGAAGAGTTGTAATAGTTATAAGTAATAGAATCCTGTATACTGTAATCTCTAATTTCGCATTAGACAATAACTATTAGTTAATATGTATCAAAATAGTATGACGATTCCAAACAGGATACTATACAGTGCTGTATCACTTACCAAGTGCAAGTGATGCTATTTTTATAGAATATTTTAAAAAGTCGTGTGAAGATACAATTCCAAATAACAGTCGACATATAATTATAAGGGATTTTAATATAGATATATCCAAGCAAAGTTTGTATGGGTCGAAATTAATACAAGTTGTTAGAAGCCTAGGGATGAAACAAATTGTTGACGAATTTACGCATACAACAGAAAATAGCCGTACAATAGTTGACCTAGTAGTACTATGCAAAATTGACAGATGGATCAAATAGCAAATAACATAGATCAAACTCTTTGTTATGCAGTAAATGACCTAATTATAAAGAAAACTATAAAAGCACGAACAAGTAACAACTGGTTTACAATGGACTTACGTAATCTCCAAAACGGAAGAGACAGGCTTTATAAAATTGCTAAATTAACGGGAAATGAAAAATAAATATTACGTAAATAAAATACAGCAAAATAGCAAACAACCTCAAAATATGTGAAAAATTATTAAACATTTAACCAATGAACAAAAGAATGAACCAAAAAGTATAATATTTGACGAAGTAGAAATTAGTTGCTTAGAGGAAATATCAAATAAATTTAACAAATATTTTGTAAGCATGATTATGCACATAAATAATAGTATAAACCAGCCTGTTTTATATTTCTTTCTTTTATTCTTTGATTCTGTGTTCACATTAACCATTACATTTCAACCATCTTAACTCTAAATCATAATGCCACACCCTAAGTAGTGTCTCCACTACCTTATAATACAACATCTCTATTCTTTTTTAAAACATTTCATAATCTTTATATTTTACAGGTGGGCGTCTAATCCTAGGTTCTCTCTTATAACTAGTTTATTATTTTTAAATATAGGAGCATTGACCACTTCCTTATGTGAACACTATTACGTCTGTAAACATTTCCAGCTTCATCTCTTACAATATATGATCTAGGCCCTACCATCTTATCTATTCTACCTGGAATCCAATTGCATTGTTTCCTTACATCTATATTTGCCCTTTTAACAAAATGGGGCTTATTCTTAGCACTTCTATCATAATACTTCTTATCTACTTATTCTCTGTTTAATTGTATTTTTCTCTGTATATCTATATTATCATGCACAGTTGGAATCAAATGTTTTTCTAACACAGGCAACTTAGATTTTAAACTTTTACCCATCATTAATTGAGATGGCGTTAGATTTACACCAATTACTGGAGTGTTTCTATATTCTAATAAGCTTAACTGTAACTCATCAAATTTTTTTAAAAAACCTTTAGCTATTCCGACAGCTTTCTCGCTAATCCATTAGATTTTGGATAACGGGGGTTACTGTTTGTTACCGTAAAACCCCAATCATGACTAAATTTTTTCATATTAAATGACCCATATGGCATGTTATCAGCTACTAACTCCTCTGGTATTCCATGCGTTGCAAAAACAATTTTTAAATTTTCAATCACCGCACTACTTGTTTTACTACTTAATGGCAAAACTTTTAGCCATCTTGAAAAATAATTTACAATAACCATGTACGATTTACCCTTGTAATCTAAAATATCACTAGCTACTTTTTTAAAAAGCCCATTAGGTATTTCATGCGAAATCATGGTTTCCTTACAATTTGCACTTTTGCACACGTTTTATTAATCCCTAAATGATTACTATGTAAAAGTTTTGTAATGTAATCAACTAATGTTTTTGGTATAATTAATCTATCATTTAAAAATAGTAATCCATTTGCATAAGAAATGTCTTCTTTATATGGCCAAAATACCTTTAAATCTTTTAATAATGTTCTATACTCTGGCTACCCACGATTAATAAATTCTATTAATTTTTTTAACTCTACATCTGAGTCAGTTTCTTCTATAAATGTTTTCCTTTTTTCTGCACTAATACTCAAATATTTTTCCACTGAATGAACAGTTTGATCTAACTCCTCATAATCATTACCATGATCTTTACTAAAATTCCTCGATGACAAATCTGCAATAAACATTTGGCTGCTTGGCGAAAATTCTAAAGTTATGTTATATTTAATTAATTTTAATTTCATTCTTTGAAGTCTAGGAGACACAATCTGAGCTACAATTTTTTAAACAATACTCAATAATGGTTTATGATCAGTAATAATTTTAACTGATCTACCATAAATAAACAAATGAAACTTATTAACCGCATAAACTATAGCCAATAATTCCTTTTCAGATTAAAATGATTGTTCAGTCTCAGTTAATCGCCTAGACGCATAATAATTTGCGCGTCCTTCTTGCATTAAAGTAGCCCCAATGCCATTCTGAAAAGCATCTGCTTGAATGGACACTTCCTTTTCATCATCAAAATTATCTAACACTGGTTCTGTACATATAATATTTTTAATAGTTTTTATGCTCTCTCATGCAACCATTCAAACCGTACTTTTTTCTTCAAGTCCCTTAATGAACTTGTGATTTTAGCAAAATTAAGAACATACCTACGTAAATAATTTAACATCCCCAAAATTCGTTGTAGTTCTTTCACTGTCTTAGGACTTTCTAACATTTCTATAGCTTTAACTTTATCTTTATCTTGTTTCATACCATCCTTACTAAATTCATGACCCATAAAAACTACTCTATCTAATTTATACTGTAACTTAGATTTATTGAATTTTATATTTAATTTCTTTGCTCTATTCATTACAATTCTCAAAATTTTATCATGTTCAGCTTCTGTCTTAGTAGCTATCATTACATCATCAATATAAATGACAACATTTGGTATATCATATATATCTATCTCTGATTTCTAAAGGCATCCTACGAGGAGGCTTAGCAACCGGCACACTATTCTGCTTAAGTTCTGTTTTTACCCTTAAATTTGCCAAACCCACAAAAATTACTTTGATATTTTTCCAAAAATTTCTCTTTCTCTGACAATTCTACTACATTTACGTGACTAATAAACCTTAATTTGAAACAACCTTCACAACTAATGAGGGCATCAGTTGCCACTTTAACAATTACAAAATTCAAAATTTCCAACTTTTCACCTACAACACATTTCAGATTAACTGTTCCTACTGGCCTAAATTTTGAATTACCATACCCTTGCAAAACTAAATTACATTTACTCAACAATACATTTTTAAAATTCAAGTTAAACACAGCTTCTGACATTACATTGGCTTCAGAACCACAATCCAACTTACATTTTATATTTTTACCATTAATTAGAATATTCTCATACCACACTTTTGGGTTTTTTCCTACAATACTACTAATAATTATAGAATCTTTATTTACCATTTTCTTAGCATTGGATTTCGTTACATTTTTTTTACAATTCTTACCCTACACGACTTAGCAAAATGGTTAAGCAGGCCACACCTATTACATTTCTGACCGAATGCTTTAAAATCATTTATACCATGCGTTGCCAAGCACCTGAAACACTTGAAATTTTTTACCCTTTCTTGCAATTTTTTTTTTAATTACATTTTGCCTTGAATGTTCCATGCTTTTATTTTTCATAACCACCTTCTTCTTTTTGACTGCTAATATTTTTTCATTATTTTGCACTACTCTTGCTTGATTCTTCGTTATTTCTGCAGATCTGCATTTTTCTCTGCCTTTTCTAAACTTAGGTCTTCACGAGCTAATAGCCTTTCTTGCTATCCTTTGTCAGAAATTCCCAAAATTATTCTGTCTCTTAATAAAGACTCCCTCTGTTCACCAAACTCACAAGATGCAACCAACAATTTTAGATCAGTCACAAAATGGTCAAACAATTCTGCATCCTCTTGTTTTCTCGTGAAAAATTTGAACCTTTCGTACACTACATTTTTTCTTGGATTCATATATTTCTCAAACTCTTCCAAAAATTTTTTGTAATCCTTTTTTTCTCTTTTAGTTAAATTTAATGTATTGAATACTTCAAGTCCATCTCCTTCAATTAAATTTAAAAATGTAGCTACTTTAACCTCATCTTTCTTACTACTTTTGCCTGATGCAATAATGTAAATTTCAAAAGCTTGTTTAATTTTTTTAAAATTCTCGCAAAGATTTCCTTCAAACTTTAAGCGGACAGACGTCTTAAATTCTATTGTGCGTAAGTTAAACGCTAACCCGTCACGTGCTTTCACAAAATTTTAAAAATTCATAAAATTTTACAATTTTTCTCTTACCATTAAATATTTTATATTTCTTTCTTTTATTCTTTAATTTTGTGTTCACATTAACCATTACATTTCAACCATCTTAACTCTAAATCATAATGCCATACCCTAAGTAGTGTCTCCACTACCTTACAATACAACACAGTCCCCAGCAAACTTCAAAGGGGCTCCAATATTGAAATGAATCCTTAATTTCAAATTTAAGCAAGTTAATTTATCAGATCTGAAGAAAATCTTAAGTAATATTAATCGAAAAGGAAGAACGGATCACATTACAAAACAAGTTATTACAGATGCATTGCCAGAAATTGGTAATGCAATGGTAGACCTAATAAACAAATCTTTAATCAGTAAAAAATTCCTAATTGTTGGAAGCAATCAAAAATCATAGTAACGCCTAAAATTAAAAATACAAAAAGATGCGAAAAATTTCCACCTATCAATATATTACTAATGTATGAACAGGTACTAGAATCAATTGTTAAGGAACAATTACAGTACTTTGTGGAATTGAATAAAATAATCAGTGCAAATCAATCGGATTTTCGAAGTAAACACTCGTGTGAAACAGCATTAAATCTCGTGCTGACAAAATGGAAATCTAGAATCAACGTGCGTAATAGTGTAGTAGCAGTGTTTTGAGAGTATAAAAGAGCCTTTGAAACTATCCACAGAGAAAGACTTATAAATAGACTTTACCAATATGGAATAAGAAACAGCGAACTTCAATAGTTCGAGACTTACTTGGAATCTCGTACTTAAACCACTACGTACCAAAATTACGAAGCTGTTCTAAATCAGAATAATTTAGGTGTACTTGAAGGATCAGTCTTAAGGCCATTGCCTTTCTTAATTTATATTAATGATTTAGAACTTAATCTTAAGTGCTGTAATATTAATTTGTTTGCAGGCGATACCTCTATATCAATTACTGATAAAAATGTACATTCAGCTAGTATAAAGTTAAACTCAGAATTAGAAATTATTGCAAATTGTTTACAATCAAAATTAAATGCGCTAAAAAGTAAGACAATGGTAATATCAAATAATAATGTCAAAACAACAAAAATAAAAATTGAAAATATAGAATATAGAAAATAAGATTAGCCTATTTGGAAGAATATCTAATAAATTGACGATTAATGCCAGAATTACTGTTTATAAAACAATGATTGCACCATATTTTGATTTTTGCAGTAGTATATCTTTAATGTGTTACGACGTCGACTTAAAACGGTTACAGAAACAATAAAATAGGGCTATGAGGATTATATTACATTGTTTAAAATATACCAAAATCACAGTAATGTTAGATTGTTTACAATGGTTGTTACCTGCGTTTGAATTTCGTTGTGAAAAACACCGTAAGTTTTTTTTTTTTGTGTGTTTCGATTGATTATTTTAGTATTAGCATCGAGAACGTTTTGTTTGTTGTTTGTGTGGTTTGAGTTTAATGATATTTCAAGTTGTTTTCAATCATTATTGAAATTTTCTTTTAAATGCATACAGATCCGTAGTTTTGTTTTTGATTTAGTACTTTATTTAGTTATCTTCGTAGAATACCAATTCAATATAATTTACGACTTCCTTTGTGGAATGTAAGTTGATACATTTTTCTTGGTAATTACACTTTGATTAAGCCACCTGCAAAAATGCAAGTCTCAGCGTTCTTGTGAGAATTATTTTCGTCGAAGTCTACGTGAGGAAATTCACGTGGCTAATTATAATTTTCATCTTTGTTTTTCTCGTTTGTTCAATGTTCTTTCTTTTACGTAGATGTTACCGCGCAAGCGAAGAGAATTTGGTGGGAACGAGGTGTTAAATATGAGAGGTTTTGATTTGGGGGATGAATAATCATCAATCGATCGTTGGTGGCAATTTTAAATTACCGGTTACCGGTTGGTAAGGGTACGTTTCGTTATGCCCTACCGCGGAAGTTAAAAAGAAAATTGGTACCGTGGAAATGTAGTGTAGTGATGGAAAAGTTTGATTTTTATCTTCTTTCAATGTTCGTAATTTACGGATTATGCAAATTTCACGGTTTCCATAATTATAACGCAAGTTTCAAGTTGGATATTCAATCGTTGGGTTGTACTGTGTCCAATCGTCGCATTAGTGCGGATTATGTTAAGTGTTAACAAAGAAATTCTTCCGCCGGCATAGAAATTATTTGGAGTACCTTTTCGTTTGGCCATCCCGGACCACCTAACCATAAGTACGTTCCTGCAGTTACGACGAATTCAAGGTATTTATGTTGCACCATTTATTTAATCGAGAAGATATTATTTACGTTTACGCGATCAAGTGTTAAAAGCTTTGAATGTTCAATTAAAAATTACAAGTGTTTCGAAGTTATCGTTAATGTAACTAATTAATGACCGTATTTTACGGTACTGTTTTATCCCAAGTTTAAAATTTATTAAACGGGACCGAATTATCGATTCAAATTTTATATTTATAAATTAGTTTATAAGTTTATTTCATTTTGTTTTTAAATTATATCGACACACACGGCCGTGATCATAGATGTTTTAGTTTGATTAATTTGTGCTGTTTATTTCTTTAAAATTCTGTATTGTGTATTTTATAATTTTGTTTGTGTATTTTATTCCATTAACTGTAAATTTGTTTTGATCTAACGTGCATTCACGTAATTTTTTCTATTATTTTGCTACTGTTTTGTGTGATTAATTTTGTCAATTTCAATTCAATTATTTTATTTTATTCATTTTGTTTTATTTCGTTCAAATAAATGTTAAATTATTAAATTGTAAAGAGCTTTTAATTCCGTCGGCCTCCGCGTGTGTAACTTTATTAGTTTATTTTAGATTTTAGCAAATGCACCCTCTAAGGTAAGTCCATTGGGGGTGCATACTACAGAAGCGGACTTATGGTTGGCAAGGGTCATTAGTCCATTAAGCTTTACTCCTTCCTGGCGCCCTTTGATTTCGACATTATTATTTATCGATTTTGTGTTTTCGACAAGTCAATCCATTTCGATCACGAAACTTTTAAATAAAACCCACCCCGTCTCCATTGAGCTAGTGGCACAACCCCCGTTTATGTTACTACATTGCAGGCAGTGACTTTGTGTTAATTTTGGAATGTAACATGGTTAGGTGTGAAACAGCGGATATATTTTAATTCATTAATGTTGGTATACAAAATAATTAATGATTTCTTTTCAAGATTAGTGATTTGTAACTAGGATATACATTTACATAACACAAGAAGTCGATGTGACTTCGATTGTCAAAATTTTTAAAATCAAAGTCACAAAATTCTCTTCTGTATAAAGGTCTGAAATTATATAATGACTTACCAGATGACATTAAGCACGAGCAAAATATTTATAAATTGAAAAGGGGTCTGAGTGATTATGTTAAGAATAATTTATAAGCAGAAATGTTATTATTATTAATAGAAATCTGTTACGATTTATGTTAAATTATTATATTTTTCCTAAATAAATTCTTACTTACTTACTTACTTCCACGAGTTGCATTTGTATTAGAATTTTCTATTCTGAATAATTTTCAGGTTGTCGTTATCACATATGCTGAGCTTTCGTCACACGTCGCAGTGGAAATCTTCAGAGCCTGGAATAAACTTGATTACTGATATTAATTATATTTAAAATATATTTAATTTAGTAATATTCACCTTTAGTTAAGCGCGAATTTCAAATAACTTATAATTTTAAGAACAAACTATTTGGTTTAATTAGTTTTTTTTTAAATAGCATTAAATAAAATCTCTTGTCCCTGGTTGATACTTTTGTAAACTTTTTTTTTAGAAATTATTATAGAATTATTAGAAAATATAAATATGTTCATTATCGACTAGTACCGCTAGTACTTAGTTAATAATGAAATATTATTTACCTGTAGTTAAAAAAGTGTTGCATCACAACCTACCATTATACGTAATAATAAAAGCACATATAACTATGAGTAGAAAAAAAAACTATTATCTTGTTTCTTACGTTTGTTTTACTTTAATCATTTTTAGAATACTAGAACTGACAAAATAATACAGAAAAGTTTAGATATATTTCAAGTTTGAATGCTTTTTTACAAAAGAACCATGTTTATTTCAATGCTTACATATTTTAGCATTGTATTTTTAAAGAAAATAATGAAGGTACGTATATAGATATATAAATTACATAAAAGCAGATGTTTACGAAATAAACTTCAAAGTATCAAATTTTAATGAAAATGTTATAGTATACTGTTGGTGAGTGTAAATTATAGCTCGCGTGTAATTAATATGTTTGTGATAATATTCAAACACGTCTGACCTTCCGGAAGAGTTGCTTCACACTATTGCAATTCTCTTGATCACTCGTTTGGATAAAACTGTTGAAATTTTAGATAACATGCCTCTGCAATCTCTATAATTATGAATTGCAACTGATTGTGTCAATTCGCTTCTTTTATTGTTTCTCGGAATGTTAAAAACGACAATTGTTTGGCGTATTTTACAAAACTTTTATTGCGCATATTAACGTAAAAGCTAAATTTTAGTGTTACGGTAATAAAAATACAAGAATGCAATCCTCATTACAGTAGTTTTTGCTAATTGCATTTGACTTTAAATAGTAAGCGTAAATTCCAATTACTCTCAAACTTGTTAAGTTGTTTTTATATTTTATTATTTTTTAATTATTACATTTTTACTAATTTTAATTATTTTGGTGTATTGTAACTTGATAATTATTAATAATTCATAATAATAAATACAGAACTTTATTGAATAGTTTACTATTAACAAACAAATGAATAATGAAACACCAGCCTTGTTGGTTCGATTGGGAATTTAATATTTTTTGACGTGTGCTTGCAAATTTTTACTTTTTAACTAATTATTTAGCGCATTGTTGGAATTGTTAATGAAAAGATCACTTTATTAAGTGAGTTAAGACTATGAATTTGTTTTAATAAGAAATATTAAATTATAAGCTTAAGTGCAATACAAAAGTTTATTGGTTTTTAAATTGTATAGATGGAAAATACTGTTTTTAACAAACGATTGGCTAGCTGTTTTGCTCATCAGTATAATATGTTGTCACAGCTTTTGTATATAAAAAAATAATCAAAAAAGATAAATGATTTAAAATAAATTTATAATTTTAAACTATAACTTAGTTTGTGGAAAAAGACAATTTCAGATAGAAGTCAATAATTGAAAATTGGGAAAACCTATCTCAAAATGAATTGAAAAAAGCTTAAAAAAGTAGACGAGAATGTAATTTTATTTATTTCTAGAATGTACACCTGATTTGTAGTATGATCCCATTATTAACTTACATCTTTTTATGTATCTAATTCTTTTCGTAGGGTCGCCTGGAAATTTCCGATGCTTATGATACCGCGTCGAACATTCTAGAATGTTTTGAGAGCGCTAGAGTATTCGATTTTTTTATTTTGTAGAGTTTTCTTATATGTAAAAAGTGACAATAAAAATGTATTACAAACACTACCGTCCTTTTAAAAGGCCCGTGAGATACAATATGTTTATCTCATTTTTTTAGAACTGTAAACATATTTGTATAATTCTAGGACAACAAATGAAGTTACACTTTTGCGATTATTTGAGTGTCTTTTTGATAAAGTAATGTTAAATATAATTTTCAACTACATAAATACATACGCTGCTCAAAAGAATTTGATTAGTGATGTAAACAGTGACAAACTTAGATGTTTTACTACTTCTTAGCGGATATGTGGTTCTACCGCGACAGCAAATGTATTGGGAAATGCAAATAATACAAATAATCAACTTGTCACTTCATCAATTTTCCGTGATTGTCTAGTTTTGTTATGAAAACAATTCATTGTTGTGATAATAATAATTTAAATGCTGTTGACAAATTTGCAAAAATGCGACCACTAACAAACTTGCCAAATGAAATTTTTTTTGGAATTCGCACCCCTGCAAGAAAACCGCCACATAGATAGCCAAATGATTTTATTTTGTAGCTGTTACAAACTTTGAACAGCAACTACTCAATAAGAATAAATTATTTGGTTTCAACCTTACAATGTACATCTACAACTTGACTAGAAAGCTATAAAAATATGGTGTTAAGATCTACTGTTATTATCCAATATTCGGATGTCTTACAAAGTCGCTGGCCAAATAATAGCTTTCATTTTTTTTTTACATCATTCCTACTTTTGAACAAACTGGAATAAAAAGGATTAAAACATATTAAAATGGTGCGTGACTTTCTGACTCGAAAATTATAAAATAAAGTGCAAGAAGCGCATTTTTTCAGAATCTCAAAACAATGGTATTATAGTATGTAAGTGGCATGATAACAATATAGGTAAATGTCACATCCAATTTTTTAACAGTCTACTCACCCAATCAAGTGAAAGTATATTCTCACAAAAAAAAACAGAGTAAATATAGAACAACCGGGTCTCATCAAAGTATACTAACATACTAACATGGGTGGCGTGGATCGATGCGACTAAAATACTAGTTTGTGTCGCATATTACATTTGCAAAAAAATGGTATTTTCTATTGATCTGCTAATGCATTGACTTGGCTTTCAAAGTGCATGGCAGCTACACAGAATCAACAAAGGTATTAAAGATCAAATAAGCTTGTAACGTTGTAAAAAATGTTGTAGTACTGCTGGCGCTTTCTAAGATCTTTGATATTGTAGATTAATTTGAACCTTTTTTCTTTAACTTCGAGTTACTTAGACATATAAATCTCTAGAGTTTGATGGTTGACTATTATAACTACTGTTTTAATTTAATTTAGTTTTCTTATCCTGCTTAATTATTTTTCTGTATTGACAAATTGGGAGGTTATTATAAAAATTTAGCGCCCAACGTAGGGCCTTTAACTAGTATTTTTTGTTGTGTTACTGTTTTCTTAAAGATAAGGTGTAAATTCTCTTCAGAATAGATGTTGATAGATTAAATCAGTCTAAGGTAACGTACGAATTAAAGGTTAGAGGTGTTAATCTCTTAAGTGGAGTCACCAGTTTAACGAAGTTGTTGAGAGGTGCATTGAACACGGAAAGATTAGATAAATATTTTATATACCTGAATAATTATTTTACCTTACCGGAAGATATTTTAATAGTTAATTTTAGATTCTATTCATGGCAGTTATTTTATTTTTTTACATTATAATTAATTCTAAGCTTCTTTATTTGAAAAATCAGTTGAACCGGATTGTAGTGCCGTAAGAGCAAGAAAAAATTGTTTAAAAATTACGTGATCAATTTGTTATGTTAAAAATTAGTAGTTCAATTCGCGAGTATAAAAATTTCTCTTCAAGTATGAAATTTGTCCTTAGCGTTTCCCTACTCTTTCGTCAAAATGTCAAATTTTAGACAGCATATTTAACTTCACTTCCTGTAAGACCATCGACGAGCTCTGTACTTTTACGCCCGGGCAACCTTCATCTTTAGATCGTTTCACGCGAATATGTAAATACGTTTGTAAGGCTGAATCGGGTAAATGGTGGAAATTTTTCTTTACTTGGGGTTTCATTTGATTATATGCTAATTGTTTGTAGCGGATTTTAGTACCCACCACATGTTTACCGTTATTGCTGAAGATAATTAGCAGGTGGCTAAGTTGGAAAACTTCCATGACGTCACGTTATTGATAACGTTATTTTTTATACACCGTCAAGGGTTGGAAACTTTCAGGATTTATCCCTCTTTTGAAGATGGACTACGACAAAAACTAAGAAAATTTATGCTGTTAAGTCGAATTAAATAATTGGATGCTAGAGGGGACCTTTTACTTGTGTTAACATTATATGCTCGTTTATATTGGGTTTAATATTACTTTTTAGGTAACTCAATTACGGAATTAGCTAATCCCCTACTGGATAAAACCTAACTGTGAGTATTACTATTTAATTTTTTTTTGATTTGTGCTTCGGTAGTCATGTCGTTTATGACCGATGTGCATGTTAGGTTAACACAATTATTAATATTTTTGTGCTTCACAAACTCATATGCAGTGCGCGTTGAGTCTCGAAGGCTTAAATTGTTTGTTTGTCTACGATATTAAAATTTGCGAATATAAATTCAGACGTTATGTTTATGTAAAAGTTTAGACCGACAGGGTCAGCTTGTTGTACGGTGTGTTGCTCACTATTCGACGCAACTTATAATCAAGTCAACCAACGTATCTGTATTTGCAAAAATTTATATTGATGTACCTTTTTCATCTTCTGTTATATATATTGGCGCCTTTTTTTCAGATTTATGTTATAATTTCGCATCAAAAAACCTGCGATCCTTCTCCAAAGAAGCCGTGCTAGCCGTTATTTTGTTTTGTTACAGGAAGACCAGCGTGACAATTTATTATTGGCTGCCCAACTCGAGGAACCTGATTTTCCGTAACAAATTGTTGAATCTTAAGAAATCATTATCTAATTAAGTATCAAATTTTGAAGATAGTTGAGTAATGTTAATTTCCGAAGAAGCTGAGCTTAAGTTTTTCCCACCCCCTCTAGAAAGTCAGATAGTTGTAAGATTAATTATTTGTCGTCTGAAATTAAGCCTGTTCCTATTAGTAAGTAGAATTTAAAGTTTTCGGGTAAACGTTCTAAGTTATCATTGAGTGCAATTTTAGGAAAAGTTGAGGAATTACGGGGTAGCGAGAAATACACAGTATGAATCGTTAGTTAACTCAGCCATTGATTTATTTTAAAGCGAAGCTTTGGTGTAGTATCGCGCAAACAAATCGTTGATAATAAATTTGATCGATTTAACAAAGTTGCTAAGAGAAGAGTTCTAGGTTTTTGATTATGACAAAAAATTATCAGAAGAAATTAAGCGTTGTACCCAACAACCGGATGAATCAATAAAAATATATATTTGGCGGTTACTTAGAGTATATGTAAAAGACTGAATGTTATTGTTCCGGAATCGTTAAAGATTAAGATTCTATTGCGGAATATTTCTCCTTTTTATCAGAACAAATTAATCCAATTAGTTTAGTTACATAGGTTATGAAGGCAATTAGAGTCTCAAAAGCTGACAAAGACAAAATTAAACCTCCGGTTAGACGTAATTTCTCAAAATTTTTAAAACTTGATTTAGCTTATGTTGGTACGGATGCTGTTGAAAATATTTTTTTTTGTTTAACTAGTTGCGATTCAACTGGAAGGCAAATTAAATGTTGGAATTGTGATAAGATTGGTTATTTAAGCTTTTGTTGTACAAAGCCATTACTTTGTCATTGTTTTCGGTGTGGTAAAGTATAAGTCAGGTCTTGTACCTGACCAAATTGTTCTAATAAGGGAAAGGGACGAGACCGTTAAAAGATTGAGCTACACTAATAGATAGAAAAAATCTTGGTCAATAAATCGAAGATTTGATTAAGTTTCTTGCTTGTTCAACTTCAGGGAGATGAACGTCTTTATTTAAAGGTTTCGATTTTTGGAAAGGTATTGTTAAGATTATTAGATTCTGAGGCTACTCAGAGTATTGCGCGTATTAAATTTATAGTTAACGCACACGGTCATTATTCAAATTTTGTTATCGTTTTTTTGCTATGATGTTACTTAGTTCATTGTACTGCATTTTGTCGTGTTATTTATTGTTCTTACTTGGTTTTTATTGTGACAATTTTCGTATTTATCGTAAAGAAGAATCTCCACAATTGTAAGAAAACTTATGGCATTGGTCGTAATAGGAAAATTCCGTTTCATTGAGAATACTATCGTTTTGGTCGTATAAATTATTCCATTTTGGTTGTTATTAGATAGTTAAAATCTTATTCATCATAGGGTTCTAGGACTTTGGATAATTTTAGGGTTTCGGATAATTTTAGGGCTCCGGAAAATTTGTAGATCCAATATAAAATTAGGATACCAAATAGTCTACGGTGATTTTGAGAACTAGCAGAATTTAAGATTCCTGATAAACTTTGAGATATTGATAAGCGTGGTTTACATGCTTGGATTTGATAATAGGTCAAGATTAATCTCATAAACCTTATTCTTTTGTCGACGTAATCGTAACTGCGGAAAAGTTTCGAATTGCGGTGTTGTCATACGATACAATAAATTTGTTTACGTTTGATTTTTGTTGTAATTAATTTTATGTTTAAAATTATTGTAAAACTTATAAGTAGTAATCGAGGTGTCAACAAATTTAGCACGTAGAAAGATATAGTGAAGGGGATAAACTAGCCCTGGTCGTGTATATAAGATGAGAACGTAATTGAATTTTTATGTACAGAGGTGTTAGCTTTGTTATTTGTGCTCAATTAACATTCCCAAACTTATTGCGTTTTACAAACCCGTAAAGTATAGCTAAATGTGATGTACTTATAATTCAAATTTTATTTTATTGCCATTTAACAGTAGTCTATTACAAAACGTGTTTGTAATTTTATTTACTAATAATTCTAATTTAATTCGTTAATGGTGTGTTATCCTGAGCACTATGTAAATATTTGTGTAATAAATTTCATATCTTTTAAGGATTTTGTGTTTTCTTCTAAGACAGTATTGAGTAGATTTCATTGTCGCATATTTAGCATGATTATGTCGCTCGTTTGTGTTTATGAGTAAACAACCGAAGTTCATAGATAAGTAGGTGGCGCCTTCTAAGATCTTTAAATTTGTAGATTAATTTGACCTGGATGATTGGATATTATAAGTGCCGTTTTATTTTAATTTAGTTTTCTTATGCCATTATAAGCTTCAGAAGAGCAGTGACGATAAACATACAGAAAACAGACGGAACGAGGCTTTGCCGGACCTTCCAGTTTAGCACATAGATTTTCTAGATACGACAGACAAGACCATATAATTTTATATCAAGAAAGGCAAACTCATGGGAAATGCCATAAAAAAACTCAAGTAATATGTGAAAAGTGAAATCGCGTTACACCCAAAAGACTGCTTCAGATTTGTTTGTCTTTTTAAATTTCGTTTGTTTTATTAAAATTTTTTGACATAAGATATATTTTTGGTAGACCATGATCTTTTTAAAAAAAGAATATTATTTTTGAATAAAAATGGCGCATTCAATTCATATACTAAATCTTGATTGTGCGTAACTGAATTTCAGTTATTATCAGTTTTCAGTTCGTTTGTATTAAGGAAAAACCTCATCAGTAAGATCTAGGTTAAAGCACTAAAAATTTAATCATAATGAAACGTCCGAGAAATTACTTGCAAATGCAAGAGCCTTCTAGAACTGTTATCTAGTTTCTAGAAGATATAGCGAAAAGTGAGGAACGATCGAGAAGAATTCGCTGATGTCTATAAAAGCCGAAGATGGAAATCGTAGGTCAGTTATTGCTGGAATGTGAAAGCATGCAGTATTAAGATTATCAAGTTGAAATAAATACGTATCGTTAGCACGCGCGGCGTTTTAAATAAATAACAGTGTACACCGAATCGAGTGAACGTGACTTATAGTGTAAACAAATCCGAGGACGTTATCTAATCTTATCTTAAGTGTTATACAACGGTTATACATAAATTATAGTGTAAGTGTTTTTATTATTAGATTTTAGTAGTTCGGTCAATTTAAAAGTATACATATTTCTATAATAAGTAAACGTAGTTTTAGTCGTTTTAAATAAATTAGTTTTTAAGTAATAAATTCGTTACAAATTGGTGTCAGGTGTGGGGTTTTAAACCCGTGGAAAACGTGTAAATAGATAAAGCTGTTCGCGATTTTTATTAGTGTAAATACCATTAAGTAATCTAATATTGCTTCATAATAAAAACATTGATTGTGACAATAACTCTTAAATTCGAGATACGCGTGTTTATTTATAAAGTGTAATCATAGTTAAATTCGTTTCCGTACACTAGTGGTTTAATATTAATAAGTAGATCGTTATTAAAATTTTGTGTTATACAAAAACTGCATTTTAAAAAGTAGTGTATTTAAACTATATTCGTGTTATATTTAAATTTATGCCGGTGACGCGTTTGCAAGCAGTTAAAATGGATTCAAAAATATTTGAAATTCTCGAATCGATGAATAAGAATATGGAAGAAAATAATAGGAAAATGGGCGAAAATTCTCAGAAAATTGAAGAAAAACTGTCGGAAAATTCAAGAAAAATGGAAGAAAAACTCTCCGAACATTCTCACAAAATGGAGGAAAGTTCTAGAAGTTTAAAAGAAGAAATACGAACAAGCATAGAAAATCAAATCAAAATGGTTCAAGAGGAAACTCAAGCAGACATGTTAAATTTAAGAGAAAAAATATGCGAAGTTCTGGAAAACGGAAAACAATCTATGAATGAGAAAATAGAAGCAATAGAGGACAAACTAGAAGACAGAATGAAACTGCTTGAAGAAAGAATAAACCAAATGAATTACCATGGCGAAGGAAGTGTCACGAGTGAAGATTTAATAATGGACCGCCGGGATGAAAGCACTCACAAGTTTAAGGTTATACCGCCAAATTTTGATGGTAAAGTTCCATGGTCAACCTACTACAAGCAGTTTGAAGCCGCAGCTACTGCTAATGGTTGGAGCAACAAGCAGAAAGCGACGTCTTTAATAGTGTCCTTACGTGGAGAAGCGCTTGGAATTTTACAAACTGTTCCGGACCACCTGCAAGAAAATTACGAACTCTTAATATCACGACTAGAAATGAGATATGGGGATGCTCATCTTCAACAAGTATACCAGGCTCAAATTAAAAGTCGGGTTCAGAAAGCTGCCGAAAGTCTTCAAGAGTTTGAGGCTGACATCGCCAGACTAACACGGCTTGCGTATCCTACAGCGCCAGATACCTTCTTGGAGCAATTGGCTATTCAAACCTTTGTAGACGGCCTTCGAGACAGCGAAACACAGCAGACTCTCCGGTTAGCTCGACCCAAGACATTGGATGACGCTTTGGTGCATGCTTTGGAGTTTGAAGCAGCAAAACAAGCATCGCAACGAGATGGTCATAGACTCTGCTGTGCTACAGAAGTACCCGCGCAGACACTGGAAAGCATCGAGGAGATAGCGCGACGAATACTTCGGGAAAGAGGAGTGACAGCTTTGAACTGCGATGAAATAGGCCATGTACGACGGCATCGTACCAAACCTAAGAAGAGGACTAGAAGAGCCCTCGAAAATTTGGAACGAGGCGAGCGAAAGAAACAAAAAGTAATCTCATCTAGTCAAACTCCGGAGGTTACAATCCAAATGGCATCGCCTAGAGAGCAATTGCATAGCATTTATCTCGATGGCAAGATCAATGGGAGAAGCGTCCAGTTACTGGTTGACACGGGAGCGACGAAGACCATCATTCGTCCTGACATGTTATTGGAAAACGAGAAGACATCACCAGTAACAGTACGACTTCGAACGGCGACGGGCGACAAAATACCTACTCACGGACAAGTCAAAGTAACCATTGGTTTGGGAAATGGAGTACTCGACCATCAAGTACTGGTAGCCGACATCACGGAAGAAGTTATCCTGGGAATGGACGTGATAAAGAAGTATGGGTTCCATTTGGATATGAAGAACGATGTCCTGAAGATCGACAATGAAGAAATTCCTTTTCATTCGTCAGAGAAGGCAGCCGTGCGAGTCTTGTTGAGTGAAAACGTGATTCTGCCTGCAAGGACGGAAAGTGTGGTGATGGCACGCCTGGATGGAAATCTCCGGGAAGGCTACATACGCGCGATTGAACCAATGGAAGGCGGTTTAGTTGAAAAGGGACTACTCGTTGCCAGAACCTTAGTACGAGTAAAGAAGACGATGCCAGTAAGGATCTTAAACATCAACTCAGATCCTGTAACGTTGAAAAAGAAGACCGTGGTAGGCCAATGCACGCCAGTATCACAAATTGTGAGATGCGTGAAGTCGAACGAAGATACGTCGCCGAAGAAGTGTCCACAACATCTATTGGACATTCTTACCACCAAATGCAAAAACCTCAGCCAAGACCAGCTGGCTAAAGTTAAAGTGTTGATCCAAGAGTACCAAGATGTGTTCGCGCTGGAGAGTGGCTCCAAAGGAAGAACTAACGTGGTAAAACATAAAATTAATACCGGAGACGCTCGGCCGATACGACAACATCCACGCAGGCTTCCTTTGGCGAAAAGAGAAGAAGCCGAACAAATAATTACGGATATGGAGAGAGAAGGCGTGATTGAACCTTCAAGTAGTCCATGGGCATCCCCAGTGGTACTCGTGAAGAAGAAGGATGGATCAACGAGGTTTTGCGTAGACTACAGGCAGCTAAACGACGTGACCAAAAAGGACAGCTATCCTTTACCCAGAATTGACGATACGCTAGACACCCTGTCAGGATCCCAGTGGTTTTCTACGTTAGATTTAAAGAGTGGATACTGGCAGGTAGAATTAGAACCCAAGCGATCGTGAAAAACAGCTTTTACGATCGGAACTGGTTTGTGGCAGTTCACTGTAATGCCCTTCGGCCTGTGTAACGCTCCTGCAACGTTCGAGCGTTTGATGGAGACTATCTTGCGCGGATTGTCTTGGAAGACGTGCTTGGTTTACCTGGACGACGTGATCGTGGTTGGAAGGTCGTTTGAAGAGCACTTGAACAACTTGAAGGAAGTGTTCCAGAGATTACGTGGGGCTGACCTCAAACTGAGCCCAAAGAAGTGCCACGTATTTAAGAAGGAAGTCCAATACCTTGGCCACGTCGTATCTAGAGATGGAGTAAGGGCTGACCCAGACAAAATCCGAGCAGTGCAAGCATGGCCAAGACCGATCGATAAACATCAGGTCCGAAGTTTCCTTGGGTTGTGCACTTATTATAGAAGATTTGTCCCCGGATTTGCCAATATTGCCAAACCATTGACAAAACTAACCGAAGAAAAAGCAGAATTTAGATGGAATGAAGACTGCGAAAATTCTTTTAATCAACTAAAACAGGCCCTAGTCACTTCGCCGATTTTGAGTTATCCACGAGAAGATGGAAAGTTTGTTTTGGATACCGACGCAAGCAATATGGCCATAGGCGCGGTCCTTTCGCAGATTCAAGATGGACAAGAAAAGGTTATCGCGTATTTTAGCAAGGTTTTGTCTAGGCCAGAAAGGAATTATTGCGTCACTAGGAGGGAGCTGTTAGCAGTCGTTAAGTCCATCGAACATTTCTACAAGTATTTGTATGGACGAAAGTTTCTACTGAGAACAGACCACGCCGCTTTAAAATGGCTTCTGCAGTTCCGTAACCCAGAAGGACAAGTAGCAAGATGGATCGAGAGACTGCAAGAGTATGACTATGACACAGAACACCGTGCCGGAAGCAGTCATCGAAACGCTGATGCCTTGTCCAGAAGACCATGTCCGGCGGACTGCAGCCATTGTTCGCGACTGGAAGAAAAGTCGAATGTCTCCGGAGAACTGCTATGGTTGATGATGAGTGGGAACCTGAGCAGTTACGTCGCGAACAAGAAGACGATCCTGAAATAAGACTACTCCTGGACTGGAAAGAAAGCGGCCGACGACCAACCTGGGAAGAAGTGAGTGCTTTGGGCAAAAATATCAAAGCGTACTGGGCGCAGTGGGACTCCTTGATAGTAGAAGACGGTCTTCTTAAGCGATCCCTAGAAAGTGCCGAGGGCACGGGAAACAGACTACAGCTGGTAGTGCCGAAGAGCAGGGTGACGGAAGTGTTGAAGCATCTCCACGATGGGACATCAGGAGGACACTTTGGCATTAAGAAGACGTTGGGTAAAGTGCGAGAACGATTCTACTGGATGAACTGCAAAGAGGACGTCATGAAATGGTGCCGTAAATGCATAGTCTGCGTTTCAGGAAATGGTCCAGCGAGAAAGCGCAAAGCACCCATGAAACAATACAACGTAGGAAGCCCTTTGAAAGAGTAGCGATTGACATCGCAGGGCCGTTCCCAGAATCCGATTCGGGAAATAAATACATCTTGGTGGCGATGGATTATTTCACGAAATGGACGGAGGCTTACGCCATACCCAATCAGGAAGCAGCTACAGTCGCAGACGTATTAGTAAAGGAGTTTTTCTGCCGGTTTGGAGTTCCGTTGGAATTACACTCCGATCAAGGCCGCAATTTTGAGTCTGGGCTGTTTCAAGAAGTTTGCCGACTGTTAGGAATTAAAAAGACTAGGACAACGCCTCTCCATCCTCAGTCTGATGGCATGGTTGAACGGATGAATCGAACAATAGGCAAGTACTTAGCCAAGGTAGTGTCCGAACATCAAAGAGACTGGGATCAGTACTTGCACCTCTTCTTAATGGCGTACCGATCATCCGTTCACGAAAGCACAGGCCAAACACCATCCTGTGTCATGCTCGGTCGTGAGATAAGATTACCATGCGATCTTCAATTTGGACGAAGACCGGAAGAAGAAGTCGCTGGAGAAGATTACGTCAGCAAGCTGGCAAAGAGGCTAGACCAAGTACATGAAGAGGTTAGTAAAAACACACAAATTGCCAGCGACAGGATGAAAACAAGATATGACGTCAAGGCGCAAAATGGTGGGTTTCAACCTGGCGATATGGTTTGGTTGTATAACCCTCAAAGTAGACGTGGTTTGTCGCCGAAGCTGCAAAGGCAATGGGAGGGCCCCTATGAAGTCGTGCAGCGTATTAACGACGTTATATACCGCATCCGAAAACCGCCCAGAGGCAAGCCAAAAGTGGTCCACGTCGATCGTCTAGCCCCGTTTGCTGGCGATAACCACAATCCGCAAGTTCAGGTCCGAACCAGAGTAATAAGTAGCAGAACCAGGAATCCAATCGAAGAAATGGAGTTCGAAAAGTTTATGAACTTATACGGAGGTTCTGGAAAAGCTAGGTTCGGAGTTACCACCGAGGAACAACAAGACCTGTTCCAGACACAAAAAGATTACGCCATCGCACATTGCGTAAGCGAGGAGCTTGACATGTCCAAAGGGGTTGCAGTCGTGTTTAAAAAGAAGTTTGGACAGCTAGATGAATTACGAAAACAGCAACCGGCAGTCGGAAAGGTTTTAGGACTACGTGGTGACGGACGCTTCGTTTTCTATCTGGTCACCAAGAAATACTCACGTGTCGAGCCGTTATACAAAGATCTGTGGCGAACATTATGGAGTCTCAAGAGACAATTGGAGTTCCATCATGTTAAGAAATTGGCAGTACCCAAGCTTGGTTGTGGCTTAGACCAATTGAATTGGAGGACAGTTCGAAACATGTTGGAGGTCGTCTTCCGAGGAACAGGCGTTCAAGTGTTGGTCTGTAGTTACCAACCGAGGAGAGTATTGGGTCAGGAAAAGTCCATTGACTGTTACTTTTATGGTCAAGGAAGTTGCCGAAATGAAGGAAGCTGCCGCTATCGCCACGATCCCTTTTACCGGTGTCGCATCCAGTCTCCTGTTCTGGGACAGAACAGTCCTAAGAAGGGGGCGGGGCAGTGAAACGTCCGAGAAATTACTTGCAAATGCAAGAGCCTTCTATAACTGTTATCTAGTTTCTAGAAGATATAGCGAAAAGTGACGAACGATCGAGAAGAATTCGCTGATGTCTATAAAAGCCGAAGATGGAAATCGTAGGTCAGTTATTGCTGGAATGTGAAAGCATGCAGTATTAAGATTATCAAGTTGAAATAAATACGTATCGTTAGCACGCGCGGCGTTTTAAATAAATAACAGTGTACACCGAATCGAGTGAACGTGACTTATAGTGTAAACAAATCCGAGGACGTTATCTAATCTTATCTTAAGTGTTATACAACGGTTATACATAAATTATAGTGTAAGTGTTTTTATTATTAGATTTTAGTAGTTCGGTCAATTTAAAAGTATACATATTTCTATAATAAGTAAACGTAGTTTTAGTCGTTTTAAATAAATTAGTTTTTAAGTAATAAATTCGTTACAATAATTTAATAATAATAAATTTACTTTGTGACTTTAGAATAGACACTAACGTATTTAAAATTGGTACACGACAAAATTGATAGAAACCAAAAAACATGAGTAAATTTTGTATAAACTACAGAAAATTACAGAAGGTATTTATTGTAATTTTTAATTTATAAAAAAACCATCAAAATTTTGCTAAAAGTATTAGTTGTGTTAAATACGATTAAGCTTTTAACGATTAATTGTATTAAAGTTTATTTATAAAAAGTCTATTTTTAACAACTACATAAAATTAATAATTCAAATGTTTAATTAATTAAAAAAATTAATTGTTTTAATAATTGTTTTAGACAATTACATTCGATTTCTTTTGTTTTGTTTATCAACCGTTTTCCGAAGCGCATTCGAATGCGAAGTTTTAATATCAAGTTAAGATTAAGTTGATTAAAATCTGATATCCTAAAAGCTTTACTGTTTATATACATTTTTGAAATTTTCTCAACCTGTAAAGTAAAAAAGCTTAATGTAGCGGAAATTACAAAAAGCGACCACTCAGGGTTTTTCATTCCTTTCGCAAATGGTTTTACAATTTAAAACATTTACAACATGAAACGTTTCTTCCAGATCGTGATTATTTCAATTGTAAACAGTGTATTACTGCACCGTTCCAACCTTTTTTTTTCAACTTTGATCTTATAAAAGTAAACAACTTAAATTACTTATTTCTATATTAAATCTCATGATTGTAAACTTTGTAAATATTAATTAATTTTATTTTTAAGCGATGGGATTAACGTTTTATGTATTTGTGTTTTGTAGCGTACTTTAATCTACAGATTTAATGGATTATGTACATTAATTTTCGTAAGATTTTACTAAGATTCATTAACTGCTCTGTTATCATCGTGAGCAATTTTTTGTTAAAGTGCCTTATTTGTTATTAAGAAAATTATGTTTGAATAAATACATGATTTTTATGGCTTTAGTTATTATAGTGTGAAATACAAGAATAATGTAAAATAAAGTAGAAACGCAGACAAGTGGAAATTGAATATTTTTGTAATTTAAAACGTGATGTATTTTTTATTTACTGTTTCGCTTGCTAGTTAACCAAACAGACATTTAATGCAATGTATACAATCTAACTTTTAGTTAAAAACAAAAGTTTAACCGTTTGTAATTATTTGTTTGGCAGTACATTTCAAAGTATTTGTTTCTATCGGTTATGTAGTAATTACCGTTTCCGCTCTTTTCTGTTACAAGTAACATATTTAATCTATTTATTTGATTCTCTTATATTTAGTGAAACAACAGGACGTAGCACTTATATTAAAACCATTTTACTTGCATGCTGAGCACGTGTCGTTAATGTCTTGATAAACCTTATTACTGCATTCGTGCGTGGTGAGCTCGAGTTTCCGAGTAAGTGCTGTAGCTGATCGTTTACTTAAAACAAGAATTAGATACAGTTACATAAATTCTGTTTTTATAAATAAAGCTTTTATTTATTGTTGTTTAAAATAATAAGTAATGATCAATTAAATGCAAAAGCATTAAACGTTTGATATTTTTTGGATTTGCACACGCTTTGCTAGTTTTTGTTCTATTTATAAGGTAATTTTCTAGCACTTTTGTTTAACCAATTTAATCCTTACACGAATGATAATGTTGATTCAATCAAAAGTTTAATTGCATTGATTTTTACTACAAATTAATTTTGAGGCTTTGTTATAAACGTAATATCTATATAACTTTTTATAAAATAATAATAAATAATAAAATGTAAATATTCATAATTTTAATAATAAGAATAATAGATTATGTGCGATTCTAATTTAGTGTGCAATCTAAATTTAATAAATAAAATTTTGTTGTTTATCTAAAAGTTCCTAATTAGAAACTCAAATTGCAAAAAAAAACATAAATTGAAGAAAAATATTTTAACTAATATTGTAAAACATTAAACAAAATTCGTAATTTACAAATTTTGACACTTTATGATACATCATGGCTTCTCAACTAGCGCCGAAGATTGTAGTGATGAAGACTATATGGTTTTGATATCGATGTCAGGTTGAACCTCTGATGCTAAGAAATTATAAAAGTTATCGCTCATAGGCTGTTAGAAATACACTCTAAATTACTGTTTCTTATTTTGAAATATTTTTAGTTTGATTAAACAATTTTTTTACATAAAAACAAGCAATCTACCAATTCAAAACGTACTTAAAATGCTAAGCAACTGACCGCAGAGATCATAAAAAAATATTTTAAATCTTTTAAATTAAGAATGTGCGTTGCAGTTTTGATTAATATATTTGGCAGATTGTCAATCAATGGCTGAGATAACAATTTATACTGTTAAAATATTTTGAAAATTGAATTTAATTGACATAGTTATAATAGCGTTTGGATATAACGCGGTCTACATTATGATTTCATTACGACTATCTCAGCTTTAGAAATTACTTCCCAACAAGTTCATCCAGTTTTGTGAATTGAGTTTTGTCAGTTTTAACTGACAAAAAATTATAAATTTTAACTTTTGCATAAAACATTTTTTTATATATGTCAAGTGGCATATTCCAGGACAATTTTGCATGTGAAACGGCAGATTTGAAGACATTTGTTGGGTTCAAGGACTGTCCCGGAAGATTTCTACGTTAAACGGTAGTTTCCAGGACGTCCTGGAAACTGCCTTTTTTTGGTATTGGCAGATTCCCGACCATTTTGAAATGTATATACATCGGCGATGTACATACATTTCAGATGTATGTACATCGGGTGTATATACATTCTCATTACAGGCAGATTCCAGGACATATAAATCTAATTTCTATATAGTGTGTTTTATCATACATCTATATACAGTGCGTACTGTTTATATAAATGTAACAAACTATATTTTATTATTCCTTGTACAAATCTTTTTTTAATTACATTAACCTTAAATTTTTTGTGGGCTATCGATAGTTTGGTGAAAGATTACTCTTGTAGTGAGTTTCAAATGATTTATTCACTACACTACATAAAAATTTTAAATTACAAATTATGCTGGTAGTTTTTGTATATAGCTTCTATATATTTAAATCACCTACACATATAGTATATCATAAATATTGCATTACAAAAGGATGTCCTATTCATAAATTGTTCAAATTGTAATTCAAATTCAAATCGTGATTTAGGTTGAAATTGATGCAGCGTAAAGATTTAAAAAGAAAGAAACTACAGTTCCCTAAAAACTAATGTAGTCTGTGGTGGCTTAAAAATTTTCATATTGAATGACTCTCTTGCAGCATTGACTACCAGCCGCCACTGCATACATTTTATAACATTATAAATTAATGATTATAACATAGAGCAAAGTCAATCTTTTTCTTTTGAAGTATGCTGCAATTTTAAAAAAATATTAAACAATAAAAAAAGCTAGCCCATAGATTAATTTTAATTAAGAATTAGAAAAGCTTTACAAACTATAAGGGTTTCTTAACTAAAAAATGTCCTTTCCAAATTTTAGCAAACATTTTGATTATTTAAAAAAAGTTAGGGAATCATCCTTTAATTAATAAAATTTTATCCCATTCGGATACTATACCTTCTTGCACTCGTTGAAGTACAGTTGGTTATAAATACTTGGCATAAATATGGATTGCTTTTTTAGATAATCGATATTTTTTAATGAATGAAAAGTTGCCTCAACTAGTATGATGAATTTGCTGAAGAATTATTCCATATTTTTTGATACAAAATTTATATATGTATGTGTTTTTAAGCGGATTTTGCATAAATAAATAAATAAATAACATTACAAAAAAACTTTTTTTATTGCGCAATTCTTGCCAAAAACGTTGACTTCTTCAACTTGGGACGCTTAATATAAGTATCACAAATTTCTTTCACATAGTATCTTAAGGGCAATATGGCTTCAATTCTACTTTCTCAACGAGTGTTACTAAGAAATTTTACTGTCAGTCTGGGTAAGTATTTCTTTAAAATGCTCCAGCGGTAAGATGTCACTGAAAACAAGTTATACATCGAGTTATACATTTCTTGAATGTTACTTAGAAAGTCTTAGAATAGGGCAGCAAGATTTAATGAATGGTTCCCACATGGACGACCGTCCCAAACGGTACAAAAAAGACCTGACTAATAAGATCTATTTTTATTTTTTGAACTCCAACATGCTTTTCTTTTTATATTGGAATCATCGTCATAACCCTGGCTTCTTATGTGCTTTAACGGGATATTCCGATCACGTAATTCATTAAGCAGTGCCTCTGTTAGACCTTCACCTGTTGTACCTGTAACTGGCACTGTTGTAAAGAATTTAGACTTTTTTGCATTTAAGCATCATGTGGTACCATAAGAAAGAATTTCGTTTCTTGCTTTAACTATTATTTGAGTAATTACGACAAAATCTTTTACTTAACCAATAAAGTTTGTTTATTTAACTAATTACAAACAAAAAACTCTTTAGTTTTACAGAATCAATTCACTGGAACGAAATTGACTGTTTCTATCTGTACCCCCACATCTCCCTGCGAACATGCGCGGATTTATTTTTATTCTGATTAATTTTAACAAATCTTACTACCAACTTCATTTGTACGGTATGGCTTAAATCTGGGTACAATCAAGCAGTACTTGAGTTATATTTCATATATTTGAGTATTGAGTACACGAGTACTGAGTACAAAAAGTAATTGAGTACAAATGTACTGAACAAAGTATAAGTACAATATACTTGATTACAAATTGACTCAGAATGAATGAGTAGAAATTACAAATTTACTCAAGGCGAATGAGTACAAGTTAATATACTTGAGTACTAACGTAATCTAAATTCGTGAGTTTTGTTGTACGAATACAATTACGTCAACCATGCCTTAATGAAGTCAAATAGATGTAGTGCCAATTTTGTGTTTCTTTAGGGACCATCCATAAATTACGTTACAGGAATATCATAATTTTTGGAGACCTCCTGTTCTTGTCACTGGTGGTCACATTGTGTGACCTTCTCCCCTTGGTGTGACGTCACATATTTTGCTTTTTCACAATTAGAAATTATTGATTTAAAACAGCAAACCGTCATATAAAATAATAAGATCAGAAACAAAGAGGTCCAAATATTTCAGCAATATTTTATAAATATTACTTATTAGAAAGCATCTGTACAGACCAGACCTTATTGTTTGATTTGTATTCATAAAATAGTCAGTAATAGTAAAATAAAATAAAATCATAAACACTGAACCTTTTGTTATAATTCTGTAGCCTACTATAAATAAAATACCCATTCTCATCTCAATTTGTAATCGTCACAATAATTATTGTATAACAATTTTAATCAACATTAATTTAAAATTTTAAATGATTAATCATAAATTGATTAGCCTTTAAAAAAGTTAAAACTGCCAGCAAATTCTTTAAAAAAGACTATATAATTAGCTTTTCTTTACTGTTTTATATAATTGTAACTCAAAAAATATTTAACAAACCAGAAACATGAAATTTAAATTTTACGTTTTAATTTGCAGATGTTTCGAATCTTTTGTATATGAACATATATTATATATATAAGGGTGTTAATAAATAGTAGATTACATACCGAGGCGGAAAGTATTCTATTTCTGTCGAGAGAACTATAGTTTACTGGAGAGGCATAGCCTCGAGGTGAACTAGTTCTCGAGACAAATGGAACACTTTTGCCAAGATTTGTATACAATTTTATTCACAATCAGTTACTAAATAAAATAAATAACATAAAACCAATAAAAAAAATGAAAACCTACATCTAAAATATTATCGTTTATTTTGGTAAAATATTAACACATAGTAGGCACTTCACAATTGACATATACGTATTTAATCTATGATTGTCATTTTATCAAATTAGTTAAAACAAAACACACACAAATCACAGGTTCGGAAAGTGTACATTACTGACCGTGAGGTTTCATTACATACTCGTTTTTTCACTTACCAACCTTTAGGAGGTTCGGAAAACTGTAAGTTACTATCTGAGTGTGAATAATAGTAGATTACATACCGAGGCGGAAAATATTCCATTTCTGTCGAGAGAACTATAGTTTACCGAGAGGCATAGCCTCGAGGTAAACTAGTTCTCGAGACAAATGGAACACTTTTGCCAAGGTTTGTATACAATTTTATTCACAATCAGCCATTAAATAAAATAAATAACATAAAACTAATAAAAAATGAATGAAAACCTACTTCCAAAATATTATCGTTTATTTCGGTAAAAAATTAAAACGTAGTAGGCACACTTCACAATTGACATATACGTATTTAATTTATGATTGTCATTTTATCAAATTTGTTAAAACATAACACACACGAATTACAGGTTCGGAAAGTGTACATTACTGACCGCGAGGTTTCATTACATACTCGTTTTTTTTAACCATGGAAACCGCTCACTTACCAACCTTTAAGAGGTTCGGGAAACTGTACGTTACTAACTGAGTGTGAATAAAAAATTTTACACACTTTAGCAGATGATAGTAGAGATGAAAACAAGAAAAAAATTCTAATACACTTAGGTCCAAAACTCATTGGTTTTCGAGATAGAGCTTTAAAAAAAAAAAACTACAACAAACAACGCATTTAGCGCACTCTAAAGTTATCGCAGAAGATGTTTAAACTGTCGTCCTTGCTCTAAACAAAGTTGCAGCCGTCGTCAAAGAGACTCACGCACTTGATGGTAAACACCTAGAGTCCTTAGTTGTTGGCAGGCGTCTACAATTCGTTGCCAAAGTTCATCTTCTGTGTTCACTTCAATGGCGTAATCAAGATCTTTTAAGTACCCCCAAACAAAAATATCTAAGGGCGTTAGATCAGGAGATCTTGGTGGTCATGCGACAATCCATCTGTTTTCGAACCGTTCATTTAAATAGTTTCTTACTATACGCAAAAAGTGGGTTGGAGCTCCATCATGCATAAAATACATGTTTATAATAACATCTAATGGCGCATCCTCCAGTAGATCGTTCAAATTGTCACGTAAAAAGTTTAGGTAGGATTGACCATTCTACTGATTCGGCAAACGAAATGGTCCAATTAAACGATCACCCACCATGCCTACCCAAACATTTATCGAAAATCCAAATTGATGATTTCTAACATGAATTGCGTGCGGATTTTCATCTGACCATTCGTCCATATTGTAAAAATTGAAAACTCCATCACTAGTAAAACAGGCTTCGTCTGTAAACAGAATGTTTCCAAGAAAATTTGGATTTATGTTACATTCATGTACCAGCCATTGGGAAAATTTGATACGCGGACGGTAGTCCGTCTCTCTCCGTAGATGATGAACCTTTTGTAAGTGATACGGATGAAGTAATTGTTCTTTAAGGGCCTGTTAAACAGATACATAATTGACGCCGACAGCTCTACTTATTCGCCTGGTACTCACATGAGGATCATTATCTACAGCTTGCAAAATAATGTCTTCGGTGTTTGGCGTACGTACTCTACGAAGTCTGCCACTGTCTGATTTTGGCGGCTTAAAACAACCGGTTTCTCTTAACCTACGGTCGACTTCTTGAAAAGTTGGATGAGATAGAATATGCCTCAAAGGATATCTCTGCTGATAAATTCGTCTAGCTTTTCGCGAATTTTGATGAGCTTCGCCATAACATAACTGCATATCGGCGTACTCCGCACATGTAAATTGAACCATTGCAAAAATAAAACTAACTTAAATAGCAATAAGTAATTTCACCGTTACACTTGTTACAAAATGTTGATTGACATGTATTCTGCGATTGTTCGTTTATCGCAGATAACGCGATATCGCATTCATAAGAAGTGTAAATAAAAATTAAAAAATTTCATATCTCGAAAACCAATGACTATTGGACCTAAGTGTATTAGAATTTTTTTCTTGTTTTCATCTCTACTATCACCTGCTGTGTGTAAAGTTTTTTTATTAACACTTTCATCCAACCTCCTAAAAGAAGGGATCATTAATTTGATCAAATTTTAAAATTATCACCTACCAGGAGGCGAACCGTTCTATTTTATTAACACCCTGTATATATATAAATTTCAATTAATCGATCTCTTTTTTGATTGCATTGCAAAATAAAGTCACATGCTGTCAACTGTTAATATTTTTTCTTTTTTTTATAATTTTCATTTTCAGTAATCGATTTTATTGAACTACTATTAATTTGTATTACTGTATTCAGAATTAAGGTAGGTAGTAATATAATGCGAATGTATAATATAAACATCTTTGTAAACAATTAAATACAGACGAAATCACAGCGGCGGCGGCTTTTCTCAAAGTTTCAAAGGCAATATTACGGCCGACGCGCGATGCCATAAGTACAGCGAGTGTGAATTCGCCCGGCCGCAGATGTCTCAAAAAGTGATACAAAAAAATGTAAACCTTATAATAATATTTTAAAGTATTTCCTTTCGAGTTTAGACAATGCTTTAGATTTATACCTGTGACGTGACGAAGCCCCTTGTGCACGAACATATAAATTAATTTGAAGATTCTTAGTATTTATTATTATTAAAAAATAATATTGTTTACATTGTAATATTGGTAATTTATCACCGCGTATAGTCGAGAATTGTTATCTATTAAATGGTTGATGCGATTTAAAGTAAACAAGTAATAAGATACACACTGTTAAAAATTAAAGGTACTTAATGTGCATAAGCTTAAAAAATATTTCCACGCTCGTTGAGCAAACCATAATTTAATAAGAAAATGTTATAAATGATGAATAATTGCAAAATTGAATAAAAATAAATTTAATTAAATCAAATCAGTTTTGTAATACGAAGTAATAAGAGACTCTACCTATATGATCTCTAATACGTAACAAAAACATACCCAAAAATATGTTATCGTACACGGTATAATTTTCAGTATAAATAATTTTAGCAGTGCTCAAAATTTCATGAAGTAGGTACGTGACTATAAAGTAATTTTCAATTTGGTATCAGATACGACTGTGTTTATAGTATATACTGACTCAGTATAAGCCTTGTGTATAAGTTTACTAATTGCTTAAAGATAAATGCGGCAAATGACAACTTAATTTAAGTGTATGTATATATCAACGATAATATGTAGTTATTTTTTAATAAAAACCTATATAATAATCGTTACAATAGAAATTTTATTATGCGCAAAGGAAGTAAAAACGTAAAGCGCATACATATTTCAAGCTGCAAGTAATAAACGATATAAAATTTAAAACGTTGCAAAAATGCAAAAGGCAAATTCATGAACTACCATAATTTAAAACGAGTCTCTGGTCTAAACAGAACTGGGTGTTGGGAATCAAATTTCTACAAATAGCAATTTAACATTCTTATTTATTTAGATGTCGCATTTAGTTATCACGGCTATCACAGTTGTTATTATTTTATTTTGCGTTTAAGAAAAAACGACGCATGCAATTTTCTGTGGTAGCTGCTGTCTTACATTCAATGTACATATATCTAAACGTTTTCTTTTTTTCTAAACCGCAATCAGAATTATTTCAGACGTCATCGTGAAAAACATCATTTTTATGTAATTATTTTGAAGGAAAAAAAATAGAAAAATGTGGATAACTAAATTCGTAAAAATCAAAAAATTATGATTACATATTGTGTACTCTACATATAATATATACATTTGTAATTTTTTTTATTGCATTTTGTTTTTGATATAACATTGCCAAGTGTTGGTCGGTACTTATTGGAAATTCATCATATGATTTCAACAAACACTTGAAATAAACAAGTATATTCATTTCCAAAACTATTTATTTTTTCTTTAATTGTATCAAAGATGATTAAAACTTTTTATCATTTTTAAAGCTGACTAGTTTTTACAACGGGATGATAACATTGTCTTTTTCTTAAGGATGTTTTCGCACTCCGTGAGAAATAACATTTTTTGTGGGCGTGCACTGTATTCTTGCATAATTCATAATCAAAGACAAAAGTTCAATATTAAACTTATGTAAGCAACAAGAAGAAACATTAAAAGTGTACGTGTTATATCATGTTTTGCTACGCTTTATAATCATAAGATACATTTTTCTGATTTGCAAACAAGTTGTAGTAGCAAGATTTCGGTGTAATCAAAAACAAATTTAGATTTGTTATGTAAGCTGATCTTAACAATGCCACGTTTAGATGTTCTAAAAGATAAAATGACGATATGATGAATTCGTATATCTATTTCTCAGTCACAAAAACGGAAAAATTTTAAATGGAATCAATTCTTCAAAATAATATAACAACAAAATAATCAAATAATTTAAACAATCATATTAGTTATTAGTGCCTAAGTCATGATGTCTAAATTCAAACAATTTACGATTTGCCTTGTACCTACTATTGATTAAACATTTCTCAAATTCTTCTATATTTTATGGTCAAATACTAATTTGATTTATAATTCTATTTATTAATAATTGTGCGAAACTAGACTAAAACAACGCTAAAACTATGTAACTGAAATATGTATATAGTTAAAAAAATTAAACACGTCTATTTGAAAAGAAAATTTTCCTGCTTTCAATATGACAATTACAAATACTAAGTTTAAAAATGAAACGCAACTGTACAAAAAATTCGAATTAAAAAAGATGTAAATTTTTAAAACAAAAAAATATTCCAAGGAATGGCAGAGTTAGAGCAACAATTGACAACTACGTTAAAAATATGGTAGAATGAGGTTGCCAAAAAAACAATCTAAAACATTATTTAATTCCAATATGATAATAACGATGATAGCTGACAGCTGCTAGTATTCATATTTTAGCGCCAACTGTGCACATTTCAGTTTAAAAATAGCAGAAAATTAAAAATAAGCATGTAATAGCGAAGGGTTCCACGGCCGGAGTCTATACTAAGATAAGAACGTCTTCCAGGTTTTGACCGTGTCAATGTTGTAACCGAAGTTGCCAACGTTTCGCCCACTTTCGTAAGGGGCTTCATCAGGGCGTGAGAGAAATCGAAGAATTCAAACAAGCAACCGAAATCTAACTAAACACTTCTTAAAAGTTAGGTAATCAACTTGTGAACCAAGCCAGATTCTAAACTCAGAAAAGGTAAGAAAGAAAACGATAAACTTGAAAAAGCAAACGAAAATCTAACAAAGAACCACTACCGAGTTAGATAATCAACTTATGAACCAAGTCAGATTCTAAACTCAGAAAAGGTAAGAAAGAAAACGATAAACTTGAAAAAGCAAACGAAAATCTAACAAAGAACCACTACAGAGTTAGGTAATCAACTTATGAACCAAGCCATATTCTAAACTCCATAGAAGTGACTTAAAAAGAAATAGTTTCCGTATATAAAGAAGAAGTATCGTCACGGCTGGTTAAGCTTGACTCTGATTGGGTTACGGTGGAACGAGGGCGTGTTTTCGATAAAGGACTAATGACCGGGAACCAAAGAGGGGATAGCTCGAAACCGTGATCACGATTGAAGTTATTGGGGTGTTTGATGATTTCTATGCTCTCTCGAAATTTCCTGTTGAAAAAGAATGGAGATTTGGCAATCACCGAAACGATATCAAAATCTATCTTGTGACCTTGTAGTGAAATGATGTTTAGCAACCGCAGACTTAGTAATATGCCTTTTCCTTATACAACGATCATGTTCTAAAATGCGAGTAATGACGGAACGACCGGTCTCACCAATGTAGACTAAACCACATGAACAAGAAATTTGGTATACACCTTGAGAAGAAAGTGTAGGAAATTTGTCCTTGGGAGAAGGAAGAATCTGAGAGATTTTGCCTGTCGAGTTGAAAATAGGTTTGATACCATTTTTATGAAGAAGTTTCCTTATTTAATCTGTAACCTTGTAAATGTAAGGCAAAAAAGCCAATTTCGGATTGGATTCGGGAGTAGAAATGTTCTTAGGTAATCGAGTACGTGGATGTAGAGGACTATTAATAACTCTATGAATATCTCGCTTCATATAACCATTGTTCACTAAAGTTCTAGTAAGATGACAGAGTTCCGAGTCTAGATTCTCAGGTTGACAAATAGAGAAAGCACGATGAACCAAAGATTCAATAACAGAACGTTTCTGTGCAGGATGATGATGAGACGAAGCATGAAAGTATCTATCAGTATGGGTGGGTTTGCGATAAACAGAATGGCCCAGAAGTCCGTCGGGCTTACGAGTCACAAGAACGTCAAGAAATGGGAGAGAACCATTACTTTCGATTTCCATAGTGAATTTGATATCCAAGTGTTGATTGTTAAGATGATTAAGAAACTTAGACAATTCGAGATGACCATGAGGCCAAACAATAAACGTGTCATCAACATACCTAAACCAAACTTTGGGTTTTAATATTGATGATTCCAAAGCAACCGTTTCAAAGGATTCCATAAAAATGTTAGCTACAACAGGTGATAGAGGAGAACCCATAGCAGCACCAGAAACCTGTTCGTAAAACTTGTTATCAAATTGAAAGTAAGTAGAAGATAGACGCTTATCAATAAGAGGAACCAAACTCAAATCCTTGCAATGTTGAAACAGAATCTGTTCGATGATAATAAGCAAATTCTTAATAGGAACTTTAGTAAAAAGTGAAGTGACATCAAAACCCAAAAGAAGATCTTGGGGTTCAAGTTTTATAGTTTGCAGACGTTGAATAAAATGCTGAGAGTTGAGGATATGAGAAGAGGTTTTACCTGTAAACTCGCAAAGAATGTTGGACAAGAACTTAACTAGCTTGTAGGTGGGAGATTGAATAGTACTAACGATAGGTCGAAAGGGAATACCTTGTTTTTGAATTTTGGGAAGTCCGTATAGACGAGGTGGTTTAGAATCTGAAGGGGTAAGTCGACGTGGGCAAAACGTTGGCAACTTCGGTTACAACATTGACACGGTCCAAACCCGGAAGACGTTCTTATCTTAGTATAAAAATAAGCATTTATGCACTAGTAAAGTCAATAAACAATTATTGTGCACTTTTCTTTGAAGAGGTGCCACTGTGCAAAATAGCTAAACATTCTGCCTTTTTTGCACGATTGTGCACCTAAGAACAGCACTGATTACGATGCGAACAATTTTAATAGAACAGATGTAAACACTTACTATTTTGATCTTTAAAAAGATAAGGTTAAAAGAAGTTTTTACAATCAAAAGTTTATAACGTTGATGAGATGGAAGTCACGACCGTTCAAAGGATAAAAACAAATTTCAGCTGAAGGAGAAACATTGTTTACTGCACTAATATGTATAAACGCTGCAATGTTCATGAACCTCCGTGTTAGCATGAAACCTCAGTTTCTAAATATAGCAACTTTAGAAACATTTGTTGTTGTTTGTCAGTCAAGAGGCTAAGTGCAAATTAACATACACACAAAATATTAGTCTAATTGAAGTTCGGTTTTTTTTTATTTGCTAGATGCTGCACAACAAACTTCGATTAGGAATTTGAGAAAATGAGAACGCATCGGCTACATTGACATGTCTTTACAAATGATATGTTTTGCGTAGTTGAACCTATTAATATTCTAAAAGTTACAGAAAAGGACGATGTAACTGAATCTACCACTGAATTACTGAAGCATGCCAAAACTTTACTTTCTTCTATTTCTAGGATTCAAGTTATTCAAACAACTTTGGAAAAAGACGAATCAAACTCACTGTATTTTTCTTTAAAAGCAATTTGGCAATTCGACTTTATCTAACGAAGAGTACTAGAAATAGAACTACTAACTACTAGGACACGCATATGTAAAACAGCAGCAGTCATAACCTGCACACTCTATAAAATCAAATTAAATAATAATTTGAAAAACAAAACGAAAAAGAAAACAATCATAAAAATAAAATTGGTTCAAAAAATTTTAAAGGAAAAGCAAATAAAAGTTAAAGTTATTACAAATGATAAGAACAGTTTATCGAATGACGTTAAATGTGCTACCAACATGTCAAACGTCAATACACGTTCGTTAGTGTAGTTACGTAATGAGGAAAAAAGCTCTAGTGTTGCAAATGAGAGTAAAATCCACATGAAACTAAATGTTAAAAATCAATTATTATATTAGAACTAATATGCGACAAGTGGCAAAGTCATTTAAACTTTGAAATGCAGTTAACATTGAAAAAAACGACTTTAAAGTTAATATCAAATTTGACAAATTGTTTAATAATTGTACGACCAACGTTATATTTCTGGTGATTTTAATTTTTTGTTTTTAGAAAACAAAAGATTTTACAAAAGGCAACAAAAAATAATTACTCTCGTCAAAAATTTGATAGCATAAAATTAGTTATGCTATGCTTTACTGTCGACGCTTGTTACGTAAATTACGATCATTGTTGTCCTACATACTCAAAAATTAGAAAAAGAGATGAGTGGTTCAGATGCGACAAGTGCAAGAAATGATTGTACGAAACTTGTGCAAACATAAATGAACAAGTCGATATTTTTAAATGCGATTAGATATTGTCAGTAAATTCACTGTTTAAGTTTTTGTCTGTCGTTATTCAGGTGTTTTCTTCTATACATGTGCCTTTTTAGTTACTTAAGTCTCTATCCCAATTTAAAAATATATAATTCCAGTTTTATTAAGGTGTCGATAAAACAATCAACAATAATAATGTATAACTATTCAAAAATCTCTAAATTATAACTATGCATAATTTTGTAAAGCTGCTACAGTTAAAAGTATGTAGTTAATTTTTTTATTTAAATTTTAAGTATTTTTGGATTACTGTACTGAAACTACGTCTATAACGGTAAAGTAGTTTATCCTCATGTTTGTTAGGTTGTAATTAGTATTAGATCTTGTCTTCCTTAGGAGAGGCAATAAAAACCACTCTAAACTACTTTTATGGCTACGTTTCGTGTCTCTAGTGTTCACGTCTATAACCTAAAACAATTTGCTTTTTGAAGGCGACTTTTCGTGACGTTCACGCCTAGAAAAACAAAAACGTAGTGTGTCCAGATGTATATTTTATGAATAACATACTATAATTACTTGTTAAAAATAATACAGTAAAATAAGTGACACGAAACGTCGCTGAATGATGCACCTCCCTCATTGAAAAACTGAGATTCTAAAAAGTCATACTATGTTATGAATAAATCTGGAAGTAACGAAAATAACTTGCTAATATATACCTAACAAAGAATATTTTGGATAAAAGTTTAGTGGTCTCTAGAAATATTTTTTTTACAGAATAAGTCAATATTTTTGCAAATTAACTGAATATGTTATTTTAAATGAAAAACATTTTTACACGTTGTCATAAAACAAAAGTCTTTTAATGTTAGTTTAGTGGATCGTGAATGAACACATTTTTTTAGGTGTTTTCTTCTAGTAGGTTTTTCTCTGTGATTATTTTTTCAATTAATTTTATTTTGTATTTTATATTTATTATATAGAATTTTGAATTTTTTGCCAGACATCCACTTGTAGCTTTATTGATGTTACTTTAAACTTCAATTAACAAAAATAAAAAAACATTTTAGATTTCAATGAGCCCCACTGATAATTTTAAGTTTTACTTGGGAAACAAAATAAATTCTATTTAGAGTATGTTCACACTTTACATAGTTAGATTTATAGTCATTTTTAGAGATAAACTACTTAGAAAAAAAGTTTGGAATAGGTACATTTGTGAAAACAATTTTTACTTTGATCATATGATTTGCGTTGGAGTTCAGTTATGTCATGTTGTGTTCTGCAACACGAACCAAAGATATTCATATCAGATATCTTAGAGAAATTTCAGTGATTTAAAAACCAAACTAGTAGAACTTGTAAACCATTTCTTAGGGTTGTTTTTTAATATTTCTTTTTCAAACAAATTTAAAAATTTCTAGAATCTAGTCTAGTCTTAATGGATCGCCCAAGCCCAATTTTTTCAAAAATATTTTAAAACATTTAATTAAAAAAAAAAGCGCGCTTGGGCGTTCCATTCGTATTTATATACAAAATTCACTGTAAAAAATCCGAATTCAATCGGTTAATAAATAAGCTCCATACATGGTGTACAAGTTTTACCTGGTGAGAAATTTTTTAAACAAATAGTTATTTTTTTCACAATTATATATGTTTAACTTTAATTGTTTTCCTTAAGTGTTACAAATTAACTATATTTACATTACATCACATTCTATTTACATCTATTACATTTCCTTTTTTTCTCCTCTCCTCTTAACTGTTTCTTCTTTCTCCATACTTCTTTCATCCACTCCGCCTTTTTTCCGTTTTCTTTATGTAATAGATACATGGTCTTATAAACGACAGCGTTATTTTGTTATACTATTATTATGAAACGAAAGAGTGAGATAAATTATATTTTTTTATAATATAAATAAAAAATTAAAATTTATACGGATTTCTTCTTGTAAATCGCTAAATTACATCGAAGGATTTCCAAAATAGTGCCAAATTCTAAAAAAATCATCTTCAACTACAAAAAGAACCCTGCTATAGACAAATTCACAACGCTTAGAAAAATAAATTATATAAATTCTATTTTCGTAAATAACGTCAGGAAATTCAAAATAAAACGAAAAAAATTGAAAAATCTATTGTGATACGTGATCGAACTGTAACTCCGCCTACGACTGTTGATATCCGCGCAAGTGATAAGTACACAAATACGATACTGTCTTCTCAGAACGCATAAAACTGATATCGTTACTGGAAAGAAATCTACCTAACATTCGTCTTTTTATTATTCAGTACAAATACATAAATATGAGATTAGTTATTTTCTTCAACGCCGCTTATTGAAATGTTTATGTTATTTGTATGAAATCTTATCAGTGGAGTAATGTTATCACTTTTAAACAACGGGCCGGACGTATGCTAGTACATAGAAAAAGCATCGTATATAGTGCATAAGATAATTTCGTATTATGCTATCAATTTTCTTCTTAGGTTTGTTTCTGATACATGAATATGATACCTATTATGCATACATTTTTTAGCTGAAATTTTACAATACGCTTGTAAAGTGTGTAAATAATTTAATAATTGTACTCTAAAAATACTTGTCTTGCATTAATAGCTTAATTTTTGCAGTGTTATTTATTTATTCAAGTAGTTTGACTAATCTACACAACATGAGCTCATTTCAACATCTGTAACAATTTAGTTTAACTCTTGTCTTATGTGATAACATTATTTTCTATTTATTTTTATTTTTAGTGTCAGCAAATTACTGAGAAGAATTGTGTAGTTCTTAAAACAGTTAATTAAACATCTTAATCACACATTATTTTTGATTTCTTTTTATTAACTGCGTCAATAAAGCTGAAAATTTATATTTTTTTAAATGTTTTATTACAACTTTTATTTTGATATTGTATAGATGCTATATTTTATCTTCTAAATTAACAACTTGTTTATCCAAAATTTAGTCTCAAATGTCTAACGTTCGATTTCTACGGAATTTCCAAATTGTTACCTGAGTAGGTAGTGTGCATATGCCAATCTTTATTTCTTCGTGTTGACACTGACGTAACGTAACAAAATGTATTATGTGCTACGTTTCGAGAATTAACTTAATTGCGAATCAAAGCTGAATACAGGCCCGATAAAATATTTTTTATAATTTTGGTTTATGCTAATCAATTTTCTACTACTAATTTTTGTGGGTTTGGTTAAAACATTATTATCACAGGAAACAGAGGGTTACGATTGCAAAGAAAAACGTGTCGGGATAATAACCTAAGAATGCGGCTTCCTAACTAAACTTAACTAAAGAAAATCACGTTTTGAAATGTAGACGATAACAAAAGATACACGGTTTAATTGATAAATAAAAAGTATTGTCGACATGCATTGTTATCAGTTTTACAGCAGTACCATCTGTTGTATAGCGGCAAGCTTATGTAAAAAAAGTTTCATTATTTTATGTAGTAATGAAGCCACTTTAATGTATTTGATTTCTTTCCTTGTCTTAAGGGGCTTCTCACTCTACTAAATCTCAGCTTTAAATAAATATACCATTTACCCTAAAAAAATTATTAAAAACAAAAAATGTTTATTGGTTAGGAAGCGGTAAGTACATACATCGCGTATGCATCAACACAAGCAATAAATTGGAAAATAAAAATTTTCATAAATTTCTAAATTCTAAATTAAAAATAATGCTCTCATGTTTATTTCACTGTTATAAAAAGTACGCATTTCTTCTCTGTAATTCGCCAGCACTAAAAATTAAAATAAATTTAAAATATCATTATCACATAAGATAGTTAAAGTTGTTATTCTAAGAAAGTAAGGACGCACATATTTTTCAAATTCATTCTCGAAGGTAACGTACAGAGCGTCTAAGTAAACAAAGTACCCGGAAAATATGTCAACTAACTTTAAAAATTGGACGCGGTAAATATTTCCACAAATCACAATTGGCAAGTACTTTCCTTGGTTGCCTCGTGTTTGTTTACATATTTATCTGCAGTTTTACTGAAAAATTCGTGGTTGTTCAAATAGTCTTCATCAAGACTCTATTAAATGGCGTTATTTGCGAACAAGGTATGTGAATTTATAAACATTTTTTTCAGTATAGGCTTTGTAGCATAACCTCAACATCAATTACTAATTTATATTCCTTACTCTAAAATAGTAAAATCTGTATTTATTTTCAGTGTTAATTCTACAAACAATAACTTATTTTTGATGGAGATTTTTACAATACTTTTTTCTGTATTGTTTCAGTTGTTATTTACTAACATGGAATCTAAATCAATGAAAACCATTCAATCCGAAGCCAGAAATACTATTAAACATGTTGTGGACAGAACAGTGTCAGATATCTCTGTATATATATATATTATTGTACATGCAGGTGGATCATATGGATTTGTCCGGTGACTATCACGACGACATGAATCATATTTATGGTGAAAGGAAAAACAATTCATTTCAAATTTGCTTCCTAATGGTATTGTTTTCATGGATAATACAGCGTGCCACATTGTACAAATTAATAGACTTCCAACGCAAGCAGAACGTAAGGAAAGCATTCGACAATGACTCGAAAATAATGGACTAACAACAACAAATGAAATGCATGAAACAGCACTAATAATGTTAGTGAAACAATTTAATTATTCGAAAACATATTATGTAGATGAACTCCTTAAAAAACACGGACATACAGTGTTACGTTTCCCATCTTACCACTGCGACTTAAATCCGATTAAGTTGAGAATACATTTTCTGAGATGACTGCATAGTGTTGAAGTATTATTTTTATACAAATTGGCAACGTTGTTTTTTGCTGCTTTTTTTTGTAACCAACTGTATGTACTATGGTGTACTTCCTGTTGTATGTTTATGCTTGTATGTTCTTTGTTGAAGATGGATTTCAAAGCGCACATTGAAAAATTGGAAGGTGCAAGCAATTGGGCAAAATGGAAGCGTCAAATTGAATTACTGTTGATACATCATGATGTTCACGATTATATTACAGGTGAAAAAACAGCACCTGTTCGTGTCTAATCAGTGGAATCAACGAATAGTAATGATGACGATGCATTTAACAAGAGAATGCATCAAGCATTTAAAAAGGGTGATGCCTTGGCACAGTTAATTATTGTTGGGTCCTTGAACGAGAACAATCTAGAGTTAACGTCAACGTGCCGAACTTCAATGGATACATGGCAAAAGTTAAAGTATGTATATGAACAGAGTTTCGGTCAACGTGTGGATCGACTAATGGAGGAATTTTTTAAAGTAACAAAAAATCCCTGTGAAAATGTGGCTACGCATGTTGCTAAGTTGCAAAAAAATTTCTTCGAATTGAATGATGAATTGGAAGGTCTAGTAAAAACTAAACTTCTGGATTTACTTTTAATGAGTCGTATTCTATCGACACTTTCAGTAGAATATTTTGAGTTTAAAAGTGTTTGAGAGTATATCCCAGTGGCAGAGAGAACAGTTAATTTATTAGTAGAGGATTAGAGCGATTAAGATTAATTGAAATGAGGGTGCCCGCAAAACACGAAGAACCTGTTGCTTTGGTTGATCCAAAAGCTCAAAAGAAAGAAAAGCAAAGAAAAGAATACAAGTGCTATAAATGTCACGAGTTTGGGCATTTTATTAAGAATTGCCCTAAACGTTCAAGAGACAAGCAACAAAGAGAATTCAGTCGTGGTGATGCGTTTGTGTGCACTTATGAAATGGAAGGATGCGACAAATTTTTCCTCAAGCAAAAAGGTGAAGTCGTTGAGAGTGTTTAAAAATTTATTAAAGAGTGTATCACCAATGGAATTCCAATTAAGTGTTTAATGACTGATGGTGGTCGCGAATTTGATTATAAAGAAGTGAAACGTGTATTGGAGGAATATGGCATTGTTTTTCGAATGACAATGCCTTATACACCTGAACAAAATGGGAGTGCCGAACGTGAGAACCGAACACTTGTTGAAAGTGCACGATCCATGTTACATGCGAAAGGTTTTTCGATAAATCTGTGGGCAGAAGCAGTTAACACAGCTACTTTTGTGTTAAACAGAACTGGGTTTACTCGAGTTGAAGGCAAGTCACCTTTTGAACACTGGATGGGAAAGAAATACGTCAGTCTACAACATTTTAAAGTGTTCGGGACAGAATGCTATGTTTATGTTCCAAAAGAACGAAGAAACAAGTGGGATAAAAAAGGTACACCTGGTCACTTTGTAGGTTATTGCCATGAAAAAGACGGTTTCAGAGTGTGGATTCCATCACAACAAAAGGTTGTAAGAAGTCGGGATATAATATTTAAGAAGGAAACTATTGGCACAAGTAATTTCAACAAAACAAGAAGGGCTAGTGCTGAGGGTTGCAATGATAAAACTGATTTTGTAGTATTTGGTCGTTTAAACTTAGCTGGCGATCATCAAGAAACTCGCATAGTTGTTACCGACAGTGTTGATGCAGATGGTGATGTTACAAAATCCGAACGAGGTTGGAGAAGCAAGTACCCTCGAAAGTCAAGAAAAAGAAATTCTGGTGTTTAAGAGACTAGAGAACCTCTGGCCATATTGACAGATACAAGTGCTGAAAGAAGGTACCCTGTCAGAGACAGGAAACAGGAATTGTTTCCCAATTTTGAACTATATTATGCTTGTTCAAGTTACGTAGAACCTAGTAAAATTTTTGAGGCTCGGAAATGTAGCAATGCGAGTAAGTGGGAATAGGCTATAAAATCGGAGTTAAATTCGTTAAATTTTAATAACACATGGATTTTAGTAGATAGACCTCTTAATACAAAATGTAGTTAAAAATCGATGGGTTTTTAAAGTTAAGGTTGATAGCGATAAAAACGTTAGATTTAAGGCTAGGTTAGTTGCTAAAGGGTTTACCCAAAAATATGGACTAGATTATAAGCAGTGTTGTAAATTATCTATATAAATTTATATAGATAAATTAATCTAGATTCATATTTTTTATCTATTTATATGTATCTAGATACAATCAAAAATATATAAATTGTATGTATCTGTATATATATAATTTTTTATTTAAATTATTTAAATAAAATTTATAAAAAATCCAGTGTCCCGTAAAATTCAAGTTACAATATGTATGTTTTTCTTCAGTAATTTCCCACATTCCATAATAGTTCTTCAAATCAACTCCATCTATCGTTATTACTACCTAGATTATTTCATCTATTATCTGTTATCTATATAAAGTTTGAATAGTTTATCTATTATCTAATACTAGATAATTTTTGAAAAAAAAAATTTTTCTGTATCTATATAATTTAAAAATTATCTATTTACAACACTGATTATAAGGAGACATTTTTTCCTGTTATTAGACTTAGCACTTTAAGGTTATTGCTTGCTTTAGCTGTAAGATACAAAATGAAAGTAGATCATTTAGATGTTGAGTCTGCTTTCTTGCATGGGAGTCTGAATGAAAGTATTTATATGGAATTGCCAGAGGGATGTTTCGAAGGACTTAATAAAGTATGCTTGCTTAAGAAAGCGCTTTATGGTTTAAAGCAATCATCAAGAGTGTGGTACAAGAAGGTAGGAGACTTTTTATTAAGTATGTGTTTTCAAAAGTCTTGTTATGAGCCATGCATATTTTTTAAATGCGTTAACAATTCACATTTCATAGTAGCTATTCATGTGGATGATTTTCTTGTTATTTCAAATAATGAAAATAAAAAAGAAAAAATGAAGTGTTTGATGACTGAGAAATTTAGAATTAAAGATCTAGGACCAATAAGAGATTTTTTAGGCATTTCAATGAATGTTTTGATTTGAAAATACAAATATGTCAGACGAAGTATATTGACCGATTGCTGGAAAAATTTGGGATGTCTGATGCTAAGGTTGCATCGACTCCTTTAATTGAAGGACGTAAAATGGAGAAAAGTAAAATGGTTAGTGATGTTCCTTATCAAAACTTGATCGGATCGTTAATGTACCTAGCTGTGTGTACACGTCCTGACATTATGTATGCCGTCAGCTATTTAAGTCAGTTTAACACAGGTTTTAGTGATAAACATTGGATCATGGCAAAGCGGGTGTTAAGATACCTAAAGGGTACACGTCACTTAGGACTAAGTCATACAGCTGGTTCTGGAAAACATGATAAGTTACGCTGACGCTGACTGGGCAAGTGGAGAAGATAGAAAATCTTATTCAGGATATATCTTCGAATTCAATAACTCGACCATATCCTGGGAAAGCAGAAAACAAAACGCCATTGCTTTGTCGACAACAGAGGCGGAGTATGTAGCTGTAGCAGAAGCAGGGAAGGAGGCTATATTTCTGAGAGGGCCTTTTAAATGAAATAACAACTTTTGTGTAGTGACAATCAGGGCGCTATAAAACTAGTAGATTATTCAATTATTTCGTTTGGCTTTCCGTTTATTATTGAGAGCAAGTATCTGCATAACGTTAAAACATCGGACTGGGACAAAAATTGTCAACATGTGAATCATTTGGCGCAATAAATGTGGCAACGTGATGGACTGCTAGATGTTGCTGTGGAAAACCTGTCGTTTATAGTGAACACTGGATCATATGACGATGAAATTTTTCTGATGTAAATAAGTAATTTTTACAATTACTTTTAAAAATATGTAATTATTTTGTAATGTTGTACCGAATCTTTTAGAAAAGTAAATGTGTAATTACAATTTATTTTGATAGTATTAAAATCATAAAGTGTTTTTCTGAAATAACGTCAAACAACAAAGTCTAAAGATTATCTACACGGATAACCTACGGATGACTTGAATTTCCCACCAAAATACTTTTTAATTTGAGTGCACCTTTAGAATTAAAGTGACACCAGCTACGCCTCTCCAGGGATTTTGTTTATTCAGGTTAACTGTATTTACAGGTGTTTAAATGATGTAATGTTACGTAAGTCCGTCAAAATAAATAAATAACACTGTAAAAACAAAGCTAAACATGCAAAACAACTATTTTTAGGCTACAATGATTTAATTTTTTACTTTAAACAAGCATATTGTGAAAATTCAGCTAAAAAATTATACAAAATAAGTGATTGTTCATATGTAGAAACAAACCGGAGAAGAAAATTGATAACATTAACCGAAATTATGATTACTATAAACCTTAGCCGGCTGATAACATTATCCAGGATTCCAATAAACCGCGTGCACGGTACATACTCTACTCTACTTGAATCAAGCTAAATAGTATTTGAAGTAAAGGAGACACTGAAAGAAGGCGAGAACCTTATAAAATTATAGACATAAAACTCGCCACTGTATTTTTTCATGAATTTTTAATAATAAAAGTTATCTGCTTGTACTCAAAACAATCAAAACTCTCTTCTTAAATGTCGTATGTGGAAGTCCTTGAATTGCTTATATAAATTAAGACTTGCTTTACGCCATCTACACACCGAGAAACGCATATTACTTCCCTAACCGCTGTAGTTGACTGCAGCGCCCCCGCACTTTTTTTGAAAAACTATCAATTTATGAGAAAACGTATTTTTATTTTTCAGAACTCAGAACTTTAATACAATTTAATACGTAGTTTTGTTTTTGATGAATTGCATTTCGCATTGTAACGCTTCGGCTACTCTTTCTTGATCTTTTGTAATTGTTGTCTCATTTGTTATATATTAAAAAGTACATTCTGCTTTTAGTAAATATTTTCATGTTCTTATGAATATTATGTGATTGAGGTATATTGTTAAAAAATTCATCTTTCTTATATAATAAAAATAAACACTTTTTCGGTAAGAAAATTTTCTAATATCCTTTGTACAGATAGTTTAAATGTGACAACTGTCAAAAATACTCTGTCGAGCAATCATTGTTATTGGTCATTGTGTGTGCTTCTCTATATTGCAAATTAAACTCTTGCATTTTAACGTTAAATAAATGTTACAAAAAATAAAAACAATTTTGTTTAGGTACATTCTAAAACCGTGAATAAAATACGTATCGCAAATTATCAAGTATGGTAATGTGCCAGTTCTGAAAAGTGTCTGGAAACTGCCGTCTGCCACTTCGGTAGATTCAAGCACATTAACTGTCCTGAAAACTGCCTTTGCAGTAGTGTCCCAATATCAACCACTGTCCTCAAACCTGCCCAACTTATTTGTCCTCATATCTGCCAATATTGGAAATATAAAAAATATAATCGTTTAAATTAAAAAAAACTCGCATACATTGATTTCACGGGACGTTTAGTATCGATTACATTAAAAAAAAAATATTGGTCTTGAACCTGCCGTGTGACATATATATATAAGTAGTTAAAAGTACCGTCTTGAAAGTACAGAAGTACTTCAGAAATGATTGTATCCTACGTCACATATATGTATGTCAAGCTACCAACATTGTTTAGATTTATATAAACTAAAACAAAAATTACTAAATGTTTATTTTTGATGCATGCAGTAATTTTTAAACTTTAAAAAACATTGCAAAGCTCATCAACTTTAATATTTTGAATAGCATCAGTAATTGCAAGTCTTTAATTATGCACAGTCAATTCTTATATACTGTATTTTTAAACGTTCGTAAAAGTAAAAATCTAATTGCATAAGATCTAAAAACTGTAAAAGATATAACTCTTGATTTTTCATACTTTCATTGTATTTTTGTTAAATAAATTAAATTATAACTAAAGTGGTATGAGCACTAACTTGCATTGTCATGCTGAAAGTAATCAAATTGAAGTTCGTTGGCATCGAACTGCTTACAATATCAACTTAACACGTTCGCTACCGCCATAAGAAGATTTTTTCTGTTGCTGGGGCCCGCGGTCATTTTGTGTTTCGTAGTACAAAATCGACTCACAGAGAAATTCAGGTAATAGATCATTGCGAGTCGATTTCGTCTCTCAGTGAAAAGAAGCTAACTGAAAATCGCGAGTCGAATTCGTGGCTCATGAATTTTTTACGTGCTTCTCTTATGGCACATTATAATTGCTGGGCCACGAAGAAAAATGTTGAGCTTTAACTAGTACATAGTTTAAAGTGAGACCTACAGAATGGTATATTTGGGCCAAGGAAAAGTTTTGTAGTTTTTAAGATATTTAATTTTTAAAAAAGTACAAAAAAACTATTTTTTATAAATCGTGAATGTTGAAGCAGTCCAAACACATTGACGGTTCTCCAGGGCAAGTTACGCATTTTACCACTTTAGGGCACTTTTTTAAAGCCACCGTTCTCCCGAAGTGTCTGCAGAGGGTGGCATAACAATTTAGGCAGCGCCGTCTCACAGAGTGGTTTTTCATGTCTTTTTGGGTGGTTTTTTGTAAAGAATGTCGGTCTTTCCTGGTTGAGCTGGACGCAGTTGCTGGTTCGGACGTGCTTACAAGATCGTCGATCAGAGAGTCTCGGAAATTCGCCATTGACTGTTTAGCTCCTGTATTTTTTTGTAAATTAGCCACGCGTTTACAATAGATGTCCCTAGTAGCAGCAACAAAGCAAGTTTATAGAACCATCGAATTGTTTTGCACAGCGGCGTATAATAAGAGGTCGCCTGATCTGAGAAATCCACGCTTTGCTTCTTCTTGTTGTAATAGGTAATAATTTCTAAACTATATTTCGTTGTTATGAATCGCACATCCCTTCTATCTTTCCAGCGGCCAACAACAATGCCGTCATCGCTTTCAAGTCCAATAACCTCTCCCACTTTTAATTTTGCATTTAAAATACTTTTGCAAACGTCTTTAACCCTTGCCCGCAGTGACTCAACTAAATGTGTGTTGGACTTCAAAAGTTCTGCAGCGATTGAGATATTTGTGTGAAAGTTATCAACAACTAAGGTCCTCCCTTTGTTTAGATAACTCTGCAATAACTCTAACACCACCTTATTACTGCGTCGCATTTCTACTGTGTTTTTTTCATCTTCTTTACCAGAATAAACTTTAACATTGTATGTATCACCATCGGCTCCACAAACTTTGTGCAATTTTACTCCATATTTCCTGGTAAATATTGGCGAAATTTCAACCTATCTCTAAATGGTACCATGGTCTCATCTATTACTATGTTCTTGTCAGGAATGGAATCATTTTGAAAATTTGTGTTCATACTGCATACTAAATCGCGCACTTTCCTTAGCCTATGATCTGGCCGGCTATCTTTATTTGAGAAGTAGATAAAGCGTAAAATTTTTTCAAACCTATTTCGAGGCATTGTGCTGCGCACGAATAGATTTACAAATTTTCTTTCACTCGACCAGTATTTTTTTAATGACCGATAAGAGATCAAACCAAACAGTCACAGTTTTCCGTTGGCTAGGTTTATTTTTAAATACGAAATATTTTTCTGCCTTGTTTGTGCAGTCTAAAATGAGGGGAATGACGTCACTGTCAAGAAGTAAGTAAGCATCTATTTCTTTACTAACTCTTTTAATATTTTTGAATATTGCCCGTAAAAGTAAATGTTTTCAAAAAACCTCTTGTTATGTTAATCCAATTTCTACCTGGAGATGTTTTTGATGTTTCTGGAGACTGTGGAGAAGGCGGACCAGAGAAAACATTATCATCATCAGCGTTGTCGTCACTTTCAGAAATTTCGGAATTCCGCTCGTCTTCGTCTGGTTCATAATTGCTGACATCAGGGGAATAATCCCTTTCATTTCCTGATTCTTGTTCCAAAATTTTCTGAATCTCAGATGTCGTCAAGCGTTTGCAGTTTTTAGGACGATTCATCTACAACAATAAGACAAAATAACAATAACAAATACTATTTACTGTCATAAATTCAGGTTAAGCCGACAGAAGAAACTGACAGTGAAAGTACAATTATTATAGATAAAAAAATTTAAAATGTAGTTGAAATTACTAGTTTCACCCTTTTTGAATCTATCCAGCTTAATAATTCAATAACAAGATAAAAAAATAACAAAAATAAAAAATTCAATTTCTATTTTAGTTATAAAAAGCTAATACAAAAAAATGAGAGTCGAAATAGTCTCACAATTTTTTTCATTATAAATAGATTTATTAACATGTATAATGACTTACCTTAGCAAAGAGATCACTAAAAAATACTTAAAAAATTAAATAATCGGATAACATTGCAATCTATACACCAACATTCAAAAGTTGTAATTCTAGTTTTTACAAAAGTATGTAGATTTTCGGTTGCCCAAGTACGATAATATGTATAAATTATTTGCGCTATAAAAAGTTAAAAACTAGTAGTTTTTAATAAACCGCCACTTTGTTCTTTTTTAATGCTTGGTGGCAAGTTGTTACTGGCAATTCTAAAAATTAAATGCTTATAAATTAAAAATTAAATTTCGAATAGATTTATGCCTGTTGCCGCAAATAATTCTGCTATCGATTTATTAGGACTTTGTTTTATGCAACTACAAATATTTTGGACAACAGGTATAATGAGAATGGTACTTTTCCTGTGTATTTTGCCTTGCATATGCAGTTCTTAATTAAAAACAAAAAAAAATTTGTTGACCTTGTTTGGAATTACCCTAATTAAAATTTGTTTCTGGAAAATATTCTATAAATCAATGCTACTAGAGAATACGACCAAGTTCTATTGGGATTGTGGATACCATTTCGAAAGTACGTCATTATAATACCGGTGTCTTATCCAAGATTAAGCATTGTGTAATGATATTAATATAAAATTACAACAACTAGATAATCTTAAAATAACAGCTGTTAGTCAGTACTTACTCACGGAAAACATAAATGATGCTGAATAGTTATCATAATAATTGTTTTATATTATGAAAATAAAAATTTAATAAAACGGAAAAATACATAATTTGACACTCGACGTAAACAAAATGTCAGAATAATCTTTGGAAATTTTACTAAATATAACACTACCAACCTAAAAAAATGTTGAATTAAGCGTCATGGTCACAGCAGAAATGGGTTTTAATAAAGCTTATGTATCTCAGTGTACTACAATTAATCAAATTTTTAAAATGCATAAATTTACGAATTTAGTAGCTTGCAAAAGTTTATTATTCTTACTGAAAATGATAGGATAGGTATCGCATCTGTTTTAGTTTAATAAAGTAATGAGAGTTGTGTTCATGTTTCTAACTCGTTTTGTAAGTATTTAAGCTCTAGGTCTTTTAATAATCGTTTATGTTTCGTTCTTAGCAAAAAACTGCAAAAATGCAAGACATACACAATGATTATTCATCAATGTTTTAGAGATTGATTTGAACAATATTATTAACTATGTTATCTTAACAAATATAAAAATTACCAAAATTTTAGGTAAAGGTAAACTAAAAATATTATATTAATTTAAAAGAATTATCAAGATAATTTAATATTTTTTAAATGATTAACGATTATATTACCTAAAATAATAAGTTAAGTAACATTTAAATTTTTATTTAAGTGAGATAAAAAATGAAAAATTTTGTGTAGATAAATTATCTATATAATTTCATAAAAATAATTTTACTAAATAATTTAAGAAGCATCACTGAAAATGATTTTCAACACAACAAAGAAAATGAATTATAGGAACATTTTAATTTGTGTTGATCATATAATAAATTAAGGTTCAAACAGAATTTTATGTTTAAGTTTTTTTTATTAATAAAAATCCAAATCATTATCAAAATTATAATTTTGCTTTCTTTGTCATTTTGTTAGTTATACAAAATTTCTTCAACTTTTAATGGTGCTGAATATTTTTAGTCGTTTAAATAAATTAGTTTTAATAATAAAATTTGTTACAAATTGGCGTTAGTGGGGGTATCGTTTGCGAATTTTAATGTAAATATCATTAAGAAATATCGCTCCCGTAATGAAAACATTGATTGCGTAAATAACTGTTAAGTTCGCGACACGCGTGTTTAATTATAAAGTGTAAAATAGTGTTTATTAAACTTTTCCTTTTAACAAGTGCGTGATCGCGATATTAATTAAATTCGTTTCCGTACACTAGTGGTTTAATATTAACAAGTGGATCGTTATTAAAATTTTGTGTTATACAAAAACTGCATTTTAAAAAGTAGTGTATTTAAACTTTATATTCGTGTTATATTTAAATTTATGCCAGTGAGCCGTTTGCAAAAAGTGAAAATGGATGCAAAAATATTTAAAATTCTCGAATCGATGAATAAAAATATCCAAGAAAAACTGTCCGAAATTTCTCAAAAGACGGAAGAAAATTCTAGAAAAATGGAAGAAAATTCGCAGAAAATAGAAGAAAAGTTTTACGAAAATTCTCAGAAAATCGAAGAAAAACTGTCGGAAAGTTCAAGAAAAATGGAAGAAAAACTTTCCGAACATTCTCAGAAAATGGAAGAAAATTCTAGAAGTTTAAAAGAAGAAATACGAACGAGCATAGAAAATCTAATTAAAATTGTTCAAGAGGAAACCCAAGCAGATATGTTAAACTTAAAAGAAGAAATTTGTAAATCTGTGAATAAGAAAATAGAAGCAATAGAGGACAAATTAGAAGACAAAATGAAACTGTTTGAAGAAAGAATGAACCAAGGGAATTGTCACGGTGAAGCAAGCGTCACGAGTGAAGATTTAATAATAGACCATCGTGAAGAAACCACTCACAAGTTTAAAGTTGTTCTACCAAATTTTGATGGTAAAGTTCCAAGGTCAACCTACTACAAGCAGTTTGAAGCTGCAGCTACAGCTAATGGTTGGAACAACAAGCAGAAAGCGACGTTTTTAATATTGTCCTTACGGGGAGAAGCGCTTGGAATCATACAAACTGTTCCTAACCACCTACAAGAAAATTAAAAACTCTTAATATCACGATTAGAAATGAGATATGGAGATGCGCATCTTCAACAAGTCTATCAAGCTCAAATTAAAAGTCGGTTTCAGAAAGCTGCCGAAAGTCTTCAAGAGTTTGAGGCTGACATCGCCAGACTAGCACGGCTTGCGTATCCTACAGCGCCAGATACCTTTTTGAAGCAGTTGGCAATTCAAACCTTTGTAGACGGCTTTCGAGGCAACGAAACGCAGCAGACTCTCCGGTTAGCTCGACCGAAGGCATTGGATGACGCTTTGGTGCATGCTTTGGAGTTTGAAGCAGCAAAACAAGCATCGCAACGAGATGGTCATAGACTCTGCTGTGCTGCAGAAGTACCCGTGCAGACACTGGAAAGCATCGAGAAGATAACGCGACAAATACTTCGGGAAAGAGGAGTGAAAACTTTGAACTGCGACGAAATAGGCCATGTACGACGGCATCGTACTAAACCTAAAAAGAGGACAAGAAGAGCGCTCAAAAATTTGGAACAAGGCGACAAAAGAGACAAAAAGTAATCTCATCTAGTCAGACTCCGGAGATTACAATCCAAATGGCATCGCCTAGGGAGCAGTTTCATAGCATTTATCTCGATGGCAAGATCAATGGGTGAAGCGTCCAGTTACTGGTTGACACGGGAGCAACGAAGACCATCATTCGTCTTGACATGTTATTGGAAAACGAAAAGACATCACCAATAACAGTACGACTTCGAACGGCGACGGGCGACGAAATATCTACTCACGGTCAAAGTAACCATTGGTTTGGGAAATAGAGTACTCGACCATCAAGTACTAGTAGCCGACATCACGGAAGAAGTTATTCTGGGAATGGACGTAATAAAGAAGTATGAGTTCCATTTGGATATGAAGAACGATGTCCTGAAGATCGACAATGAAGAAATTCCTTTTCATTCGTCAGAGAAGGCAGCCGTGTGAGTCTTATTGAGTGAAGACGTGACTCTGCCTGCAAGGACTGAAAGTGTCGTGATGGCACGCCTGATTAAAGCAATGGAGGGCGGCTTAGTTGAAAAAAGACTACTCGTTGACAGAACTTTAGTACGAATGAATAACACGATGCCAGTAAGGATCTTAAACATCAACTCAGATCCTGTAACGTTGAAAAAGAAGACCGTGGTAGGCCAATGCACGCCAGTATCACAAATTGTAAGATGCGTAAAGTCGAACGAAGATACGTCGCCCAAGAAGTGTCCACAACATCTATTGAACATCCTTACCACCAAATGCCAAAACTTCAGCCAAGACCAGGTGGCTAAAGTTAAAGTGTTGATCCAAGAATATCAAGATGTGTTCGCGCTAGAGAGTGGCTCCAAAAGAAGAACTAACGTAGAAAAACATAAAATTAATACCGGAGACGCTCGGCCGATATGACAACATCTACGCAGACTTCCTTTGGCGAAAAGGGAAAAACCCAAACAAATAATTACGGATATGGAGAGAGAAGGCATGATTGAACCTTCAAGTAGCCCATGGGCATCCCCAGTGGTACTCGTAAAGAAGAAGGATGGATCAACAAAGTTTTGCGTAGACTACAGGCAGCTAAACGACGTGACCAAAAAGGACAGCTACTCTTTACCCAGAATTGACGATACGCTAGACACCCTGTCAGAATTCCAGTGCTTTTCTACGTTAGATTTAAAGAGTGGATACTGGCAGGTAGAATTAGAACCCAAGGATCGTGAAAAAACAGCTTTTACGATCGGAACTGGTTTGTGGCTGTTCACTGTAATGGTCTTCGGCCTGTGTAACGCTCCTGAAACGTTCGAGCGTTTGATGGAAACCATCTTGCGCGGATTGTCTTGGAAGACGTGCTTGGTTTACTTGGACGACGTGATCGTGGTTGAAAGGTTGTTTGAAGAACACTTGAACTACTTGAAGGAAATGTTCCAGCGACTACGTGGGGCTAACCTCAAACTGAGCCGAAAAAAGTGCCATATATTTCAAAAAGAAGTGCTATACCTTGGCCACGTCGTATCTAGAGATGGAGTAAAGGCTGACCCAGACAAAATCCGAGCAGTGCAAGCATGGCCAAGACCAATCGACAAACATCAGGTCCAAAGTTTCCTTGGGTTGTGCACCTATTATAGACGATTTGTACCCGGATTTGCTAATATTGCCAAACCTTTGACGGAAAAAAAACAGAATTTAGATGGAATGAAGACTGCGAAAATTCTTTCCATCAACTAAGTCCTAGTCACTTCGCCGATTTTGAATTATCCAAGAGAAAATGGAAAATTTGTTTTGGATACCGATGCAAGCAATCTGGCCATAGGCGCGGTCCTTTCGCAGGTTTAAGATGGACAAGAAAAAGTTATCGCGTATTTTAGCAAGGTTTTGTCTAAGCCAAAAAAGAATTATTGCGGTTAGCAGTCGTCAAGTCCATCGAACATTTCTACAAATATTTGTATAGACGAAAATTTTTACTGAGAACAGACCACGCCGCTTTAAAATGGTTACTGCAGTTCCGTAACCCGGAAGGACAAGTGGCAAGATGGATCGAGAAATTGCAAGAGTATGACTATGACACAGAACACCGTGCCGGAAGCAGTCATCGGAACGTTGATGCTTTGTCCAGAAGACCATGTCCGGCGGAGTGCAGTCATTGTTCGCGACTGGAAGAAAAAGTTGAATGCCTTCGGAGAACTGCTATGGTTGATTATGAGTGGGAACCTGAGCAGTTAAGTCGTGAACAAGAATACGATCCTGAAATAAGACTACTCCTGGACTGAAAACAAAGCGGCCACGACCAACCTGAGAAGAAGTGAGTGCATTGGGCAGAAACATCAAAGCGTACTGGGCGCATACACAATCCCTAGAAAGTGCCATAGGCACGGGAAGTGTTGAAGCATCTCCACAATGGGACATCAGGAGGACGCTTTGGCATTAAGAAGACGTTGGGTAAAGTGCAAGAACGATTTTACTAGATGAACTGCAAAGAGGACGTCATGAAATGGTGCCGTAAATGCACAGTTTGCGCATCAGGAAATGGTCCAGCGAGAAAGCGCAAAGCACCCATGAAAGAATACAACGTAGGAAGCCCTTTGGAAAGAGTGAGCATCGCAGGGCCGTTCCCAGAATCCGATTCGGGAAATAAATACATCTTGGTGGCGATGGATTATTTCACGAAACAGACGAAGGCTTACGCCATACCCAATCAGGACCAGATATGATGTCAAGGCGCAAAATGATGGGTTTCAACCTGGCGATATGGTCTGGTTGTATAATCCTCAAAGGAGACGTGGTTTGTCGCCGAAGCTGCAAAGGCAGTGGGAGGGCCCCTATGAAGTCGTGCAGCGTATTAATGACGTCACATATTGCATCCGAAAACCGCCCATAGGCAAGCCAAAAGTGGTTCACGTCGATCGTCTAGCTCCGTTTGCTGGCGAACCAGGGTAGTGAGCAACAGAACCAGGAATCAAATCGAAGGTTGGAGTTCGAAAAGTTTATGAACTTATACGGAGGTTCTGAAAAAGTTAGGTTCGGAGTTACCACCGAGGAACAACAAGACCTGTTTCAGACACAAAAAAATTACGCCATCGCACATTGCGTGAGCGAGGATCTTGACATGTCCAGAGAGGTTGCAGTCGTGTTTAAAAAGAAGTTTGGGCAGCTAGATGAATTACAAAGACGGCAAACGGCAGTCGTAAAAATTTAAGGACTACGTGATGACAGACACTTCGTTTTCTATCTGGTCACCAAGAAATACTTACGTATCAAGCCATTATACAAAGATATGTGGCGAACATTATGGAATCTAAAGGGAGAACTGGAGTTCCATCAAGCTAAGAAATTGGCAGTACCCAAGCTTGGTTGTGGTTTAGATCAACTGAATTGAAGGACAGTTCAAAACATGTTGGAGGTCGTCTTCCGAAGAACAGACGTTCAAGTGTTGGTCTGCAGTTACCATCCAAGAAGAATATCAGGGCAGGAAAAGTCCATTGACTGTTACTTTTATGGTCAAGGAAGTTGCTAAAATGGAGAAAGCTGCCTCTATCGCCACGATCCTTTTTACCGGTGTTGCATCCAGTCTCCTATTCTGGGACAGAACAATCCTAAGAAGGGGACAGTGAAACGTTCCAGAAGTTATCCGCAAATTCAAGAGCCTTCTCGAAGTCGTTATCCATCTTCTAGAAGATATACCGAAAGATAGGGAACACTCGAGAAGGATTTCCAAATGTGTATAAATACCGAAGAAACAAATCGTAGGTCAGTTATTGCCGTAATGCAAATACAGCAGTGTTAAGAAGATTATTCAAGTCTAAATAAATAAGTCGTTAGTGCGTGTGTGTACATAAATATCCGGAGAATAAAACTTGTACGTGATTTTAGTGTAAACAATTGTGTAAAGCTATCCGCGGGTTTTATCTTATCTTCCTGTAAGTGATATAAATTAGTTGTAAGTGTTTTTATTAAATATTATTAGATTTAATTAGTTGGGTTGGTTTAAAAAGTGTACATATTTCTAGTATAAGTAAAAATATTTTTAGTCGTTTAAATAAATTAGTTTTAATAATAAAATTCGTTAGAATATATTACACGGTTTTATAATTATAAAACAAAGATTTTTTTTACAATTATTAAACAACAAACTTTGTTTATTAAATAAATATGTTTATAATGCTGATGCGTAGTACGTTATATAAAATAACAACATTTTTGACAGCTATGAAAAGAGTAGACTAAAATGTCAAAATGATATAAATTCTCAAAATGCTATAGGACAAAGCTAGGCAAGCTCTGATCTTCTTGAAGTAAGAGAAAAAAGCATATGAAACATAAACTGAAGCTTTCACTCATTCCACAGGAAATTTTATTAACCTAAAGAAAACTGGAGTAAAAAGAGTACTTTAACATTATTTAACTATGATGTAAGACAACCTAATTGTGTATGTCATACTGTTGAGGCAGATAAATATTTACTAATATTAATTTATAAAAAATAAGAGAAAAAACTCATATAAATATATAAACAATTTGGATAAGTATTAATAAATAAATTTGAATGAAACATAAATTTTTGTGTCAACTTTAATGTATAGTATGATTAACTCAAATTGAAATTTTTCTATAATTTCTTTTTCCATACTCGTCTACACACAACTAAAAATCTAAGAAAGAAACCAGAAAAAAAATACATGTTTATGCTGCCAACATCGCAAACGCCAATATTCGTTCTTTAGTGTAGTTACGTAATGAGCGCAAAAAACTCTAGAGCGACAAAAAAGTGTTTAAAGTCAATTACATCAGAACAAATATGCGACAAATAAAAGTATTTTAAAAAATTCAGTTGAAATTGAAAAAAACCATGTTTTTAACAGATTAAAATAATGTACGATACTCTTGCCAAAAGTTTCATAGCATAATTCACTCACATGCAGCACTCGGTTGTGCGGTTTTGCGTCGCATAAACGTTTGCATAGCATATATGCTTTACTTTTGACGGTTGTTTTGTAAATTACTGTTACTACGAAATAAATGCTTTTAACGAAGTACAATGTGCAATAGTACAAATCTCAAACATGTACTACTAAAACTGGTATGCGTGATACTTTCGACAATTTTTAAGCCTAAGATATTTTTGAATATGGCATTAAAATGTGTAAACTAAAAAAGAGTTTCCGTGATAACAGAGAAATTTGACTTCTTGTCACACTTTCTAATTTGTTTTTAGCTAAGAAAAAATCAGTCGGTTGGATTTTTTGTAAATATGTATAAAATGTTCTCGTCAAATTAAGTATCAGATAAATCAAAATCTTTGATGACAGTAAAACCTTATGGCCGCTTAATATTACATAATTTATTTAAACATATTTTTAGGCAGACGCCTTCTATAAACCTACTTAATTAAAAATAAATCCGTAAAAAAACAAATTTAAGTTTTTACACATTTTTTTTATAAAATTAATTCAAAATAACAGTAGAATTTAGTTTTTGTAATTAATCATTTACACTCTTTGTCCTGGTTAAAAAAATTTTATATTTTTTGATTTTTGGTATTAAATTTTTACTCTTTTTGATTTATTCAAAAAGTGAATACTAAATTTATATTATTTAAACATTAGACTTACGTAAAAATGTTTTTGTGCTGCCAACCTCGCAAAGGTCAGTATTAATTTGTTAGTGTAGTTACGTAATGGGCAAAAAAAGCTCTAATGTGGAAAATTGAAATATTTTCGGGCAGTTAAATACACGCCGATGTTCTTTAAAATTTTAGAAAAGCAATAATTAAAAATTGTTTAAAAAAAATCTTTAGCTACAACTTTTGGTAGTAGTGAATTTATTATGTGTTTAAGTAATATTTTGTCAACAACGCTGTCGTTATTTATACTGAAACAAAGAGTTCAACAGAAACACTAATAAAGCTTTTTTAGTCTAAATCTAAATAATAAATTCTACTATTGCTTTACGGAATTTATTATTAAACAATAAGAAAATAAATAAAAACAATATAAGAACAGTTAAAAGATTTTTTGTGCTGCCAACATCGCAAACGTCAATATTCGTTTGTTAGTGTAGTTACGTTATGAGCGAAAAAAGCTTTAAGGTGGCAAAATGAAAACTAGAAATCCACATAAAACTAAGCGTTCAAAGTCAATTATTATATTAGAACGGGTATGCAAAAGGTGGACAAATCATTCAAAAAATCCTGAAATTCAGTTAAAATTGAAAAAAAACGATGTTAAAGTTAATGTCAAATTTGACATATTAGTAATAAATGTATTACCAAGATCATATTTCTGTTGATTTCTTTAATTTTTTTTTTTTAAAGAATGTAATTTTACAAAAGGCAACACAAAAAATAATGTACGTTACTCTCGCCGAAAAAATCACAGCATAACTCACTCACATGCAACGTTCGGCCGTGCGGCCTCGCGTCGCATTAGCGTTCGTTACGCTATGCCTTACTTTCGACGCTTGTTCTGTAAACTACTATTAATTAACCACAGAAAAAATTCTAGCGTTTTCCATTTCTTTTACTTCTATTTGAAAAAAAGAAACAGTGCGCTGTTGCAGTGTTGGTATTATTTACTGATGTTATTGACAATCGCATTTGTTAACGTAATCGCGAAATTTCGTGACTTCAGTGCTTCAACTGCAATTATATTTATTAGTTTGTAAAAGTTTAATTTATAAGATGGATGCTGTACAATATGTAGTACAGCTCTTGACAGCAAATGCAAAGAACTCACTTTTGCCTAGTAAGTCTAGATCAGTGGTTCGAAACTTTTTTGGCCCACGGGTCCTTTTTCATAATCTACAGACCCCTGAGTAAAAAAACTACATAAAAAATATAAATAAAACATTTTCGTTAAAAAAGTGTTTATTGAAATTATAAGTTTTGTTTTAAAATGAAAAAAAATTTGAATGACTTGGATGAACCTGATGTTATGAGTGTATTCATGTCTCTCTTTGTAAGTAGCAACTGCAAATCCCCAGAAGTACTAATTTGTTTTTTGTGATGAGGCTTATAACGGCACTGAATTCACTTTCTACTAAATAAGAAAACGGAAAAACAATTAACAGTTTCTGTACAATAACCCATAATGCTGGATATAAAATTGGGAATTGTTTTTGTAACCAGAAGTTGTAGTCTTGTTTAAACATTGGTTTTAGTTTCTCATTTGTGCATAATTCAATAAGTTTCTCTTGTATTAGTATCTATTTATCTGTGTTTGGGTTTGGGTTTGACTACTTGCAAAAGGATTTAACACCCAGTCGGAAGTATCCAAGTGAAGAATGTCTTCAAATCTTTGGTTAAGTTCCGTTAAGTTTTGACAATAAGGAAACACATTTTCATCTCTATTTTTAAATTTTTTTGATTAACTTTGATGTGTCACCTTGTAGTTTCAAATTTGTCTTGTTAAAATACCAAATAAATCAGTCATATAAGCTATGTAATTTGTTGAGATAATTAAAGGCCGCAAATTATTGTCTTTACTCTCTAGGAATTCCAACACTGAATCAAAGAGCAAATAGAAGCGACCAAAACATGCACTTTTAGATAACCAACGTACTTTTGTATTAAGTAGTAAAAGTTAAGCAAATAATCTCTCACTTAAGGGATTCCTTTGATTTTATTAACTGTTCTAATGACATAGTGTAGTGATTCATGCAAACGTTCACGGTTCAAGGTTCTTTGCGACCAAATGATGTGGATGAATGACACAATGTACTGATAATACATTGGGTGTAGCTTACAATTGCTGAAGCACCGCCACGGTAGCAAGATATAGCTTTTACATCAAAAAATCTTTTTAGTTCAGTAAATAACGTTTTACCTTTTGTTTCACTTTCAAAACATTTAGCAAATAACAATTCTTTTTTTCTTTTACAAATTTCATATAAGCTAAAAGTAAAGATTTCTTTTTTGGTTATGTTTACTCGTCAAACTGTAGAGAAAATTCAGATGTTTTTAAGTAGTCACATAAAGAGTTTTCTACACACTAACCATTTTTTTGATCCTTCTTTGTACAGTTTCCTCAGTGGAATTCTTTTTATAGTATTAAAAGTTAGTTTGTGTAACACGGTGTGTATTACACTCACTTACAACTAGTAAAATAAATTCTTCACCAATAGTGTGCGGCTTTTCGAACTATGCTTAAAGAAATATTATAAGAAACACCCAGTTCATCGTCATCTTTCTTAGATGTGGTCCCTATGAGTTCTTGCAATGTCCGTGTTTTCAAATATTTTTTTTGATTGTTTGAAAAAACGTTAAACCCTTACTTTTTTTGTTATTATTAATTTTTATTAAATGTTCTTCAAGCTTAGAAGGTTTTATTGAATCGTTTGACATCGTTTTATTACATACAAGACACATAGGTAAAGTATTTCCTGGCGACGGAATAAAACTATATTTTATATATTCAACACTGTATTGACTGCATTTTTTTTGGCTCACTTTTATTGTTATCTAAAAAAAGGGACCTAAAAAATATAAGAAAATATATATGTATATATCAAAATTTTAATTTGCAACAAACCACTGTTACTTAGTAACTTTTTTTTTTTGAATAGAATGCTACAATGAAACGCTCTCTTGAAATAATTATTTAAAATAAAATTGTGTACCAATAAATAATTCAATCAGATTTGGTTATTTTGGGGTGTAAACAAAATAAATAAAAACAATAAGCTATAATTTTTAGGGTGCATTATATTAAATTATAATACTCAATATATCTAATTTCTTTTACGGAATTATTAAACATATATTATTTAAAAAAAACATTTGTATTAGAAAAACTTATAATCCCTTCTTAAGTTTTTAATAAAAAAGAAACCCTTAATGAATGTTAAATCAAAACTGATAACTGTGATATATAATTTTTTTAATCAACTTAAACAAGAGTATAATTTTGCTTAAAAAAATTTAAATTAAAAAGAGATATTATTTGATTTAAATATACTTACGTAACGTGCGTACGTACGTTACCTGCGTAACGATACAAAAAATTATACATCTTTTTGTTCAAAACTAGAAAAATTTGTTGTATGCACTTTACGTCACGCATAGCACAGGACTAAATTCTTGATTAGATGCACGGTTCTTTTATAGTTTATACTATAGACTAGTTAGTGTATGCATAGGTAGTTCTGACTTACCGCCATGCCTGTTAATACTTGTATTTATTTATTGTCTATATTTCTATTTTTTTTAAACGTAAAAATTGCTAATAATTTATTCATTTTTATTTATTTTAACTTCTATATTAATAAAAATATGTCACAATGGAATACCTGACGTTGGTCGACACCCAAATCAATTTTAATTTTTTACAGACCCCCTGACTGTTTTTAGAAAACCTTGAAGATCCGTAAAAACCATTTTGGGAACTACTTCATATACCTAAAATTTTTAGGTCATTCTTATATTTGGCTTTGCCGGAGCATACCGACGACGTGAATTGGTTACATTGACGACAACTTGTGCTGAAGATTGGCAAACACATTTTTTTCTAAAACTTGTTGATACAAAAATTAAAAAAAAAATAAATGTTTTATAGTTCTCCCAGAGGTACTGAAAAATCTTAATTTGTTGTAAATTATTAGAAAATATATACAATTTAAAGCAACATTAATATCACACAATATTTTTTTTATAAACTACATTAAAGAAAAATGCAGTGTGTGTGTATCAATTTAGAGAGTACAACATTATACACGAGACAGTGTTTTAGGTGCACTTTGGTAAGTATTTTAGATAATGCAGGAGCTTGTCAACAGTAACAGAAGCTTATATTAACAAATTAAAAAACACTAAAACAAATGTTGCCAGTAAAATATTAGGAAAAAAATGTTGTAAAAAAGTAAAATCTTTTACTCATCAATTACATTAATTAAAAATTAAAAAAAAAATATTCAAAATAACGTTTCATAAACACGTGGAAAATCACAACAAAATTAAAGATTAGAATAACTCATGTCAGTATAAATGTCAGAAATGTAAATAAAAATATATAGTTTACCGCAACTGTATTGCTGTTTTGTCACATGAACTTGTAATAAATTATTTTTTAGTCAATAAAATAAATAGTCAAAATTAAATACAAAATATTGACAATGCTAAATTATTTTTTGTAAAGTACAAATATTATTAATCGTATTGTATATATGACTCAAAAATCATAAATATTAATTTTTATTAATAAGAACATTCATTTTAATAGTTAACTGTTTAAAAAGTTTTGAAAGCAATTAAAAACTTTTAGAAACAATGCAAATAATTAATTGGCAAGTTTTCAAAATTTACTTTTATCATGGAAAGATTGTGTACTTAATATAAATATTTATAACATTTAGAATATGAAATTAGAATCAAAAATTATTTGAGTTTTATTATAAATTATTTTCTCATTACTTAAAAGTCGAATTTTATACAAACATCGTTATTTATTTATCAACGGGTAACCGAAATTCCATATCGAAAACCTCGAAAGTTCCTTAATGTTTTATGTATATGTTTCAGTTCTTACGCTTTGCTTTGATAAGCAAAACAAATATAGAATATTAATGTAAATTAAACATAATTACATTTTTTACTTTGCCTTTTTAAGTAAATATAAAATTTCGTTAAAACAACAATTTTGTACAAATTAAATACTCGTGCAAATAAAAAAAGATTATAAAAATCTGTATTGTTAAAATATAATTACTTTTTTCTTATTAAAAAAAAACAACTAAATACTTTTCAAAAATAATTAAAATAATTAGTTTATTTTACATAAAAAAATTTATTGAAAGAATTGTTTTGTTTGTATATGTTTACATTGTTACTGTTCCTACATTTTTTTAATATTCCTACAATTGATACCCTTAACAATCTTTGAGGGTTTTTTAATTCTAGTTAATAACGTTTTAGCGTTCGTTATGCTTTCTTTGTATAAATGTTATTAGCGTGTGAACAATTTTCTAAATACTAATTTGTTTTTAAATTTTAATGAATATTTTCCCTACTACTCGTTTTGGGTTAGGTTCATAATATTTGCACCAAAGATTTAAACTTATGTTTTATAAGTACAAATCTATTAAATCATTTTTTTATCTAAGCAAAATGTATGTTGTTACTATTTCGTTTTCTTAACTTTTAGTATAATATTAATGTTAAATTAATTTATAAACTGCAGAATTTAATTACAAAAAGGTGTTTCTATAAATATTGGAAAATCACATTTACGTAGAAGACACTTTTAGATTTAGTAGTGTACCTACTTAAGTAAAAATAAATCCGTAAAAAAATAAACAAATTTAAGTTATTACACATTTTTTTATAAAATTAATATAAAATAACCGTTGAATTTAGTTTTTATAATTAATCATTTACACTCTTTGTCCTGGTTAAAATTTGTCTACATTTTTTCATTTTTTGTATTAAATTATTACTCTTTCTGATTTATCAATAAAGTGAGTAATAAATTTATATTATTTAAACATTTAAACATGACTTACGTAAAAATGTTTTTGTGCTGCCAACATCGCAAACGTCAATATTCGTTTGTTAGTCTAGTTACGTAATGAACGATAAAAGCTCTAGGGCGGCAAAATGAAAACTAAGAATCCACATAAAAGTAAGTGTTCAAAGTCAATTAATATATTAGAACGAGTATGCGACAGGTGGAAAAATCATTTAAAAAATCTTGAAATTCAGTTAAAATTGAAGAAAAACGATGTTAAAGTCAATGTCAAATTTGACAGAATTAGTAATAAATATAGTACCAACATTATATCTTGGTTGATTTTTTAAATTTTTTTAAAAAAGAATGTAATTTTATAAAAGGCAACACAAAAAATAATGTAAGTTACTCTCGTCGAAAGAATCATAGCATAACTCATTCACATGCAACGCTCGGCCGTGCGGCCTCGCGTCGCATTAGCGTTCGTTATGCTATCTCTTCCTTTTGACTCTTGTTACGTAAACTACTATTTTGTGCTGGCAACATCGCAAATGTCAGTATTCATTCGTTAGTGTAGTTACGTAATGGGCGAAAAAAGCTCTATTGTGGCAAATTGAAAATTAGAAATCTCCATTAAACTAAGTTTTAAAATCAATTATTATATTCGAAGGAGTATGCGATAAGTAGAAAAATCATTTTACAAATCTTGAAATTTCAGTTAGAATTAAAAAAGACGATGTTAAAGTTAATGTCAAATTTGCCATTAGTAATAAATGTAGTACCAACATTATATTTCCGGTGTTTTTTTTAAATTTTTTTTAAAGCAGCACAAAAAATACTCTCGTCAAAAGTTTTATAGCATAACTCACTTTCATGCAACGCTCGTGTGGCCTCGTGTCGCACTAACCTTTGTTATGCTATGATGTACTTTCGACTCTTGTTACATAAATTACTATAGCAATATACTGGGTTATTATAAAACTAGGCGTATTTCAGGATCTCGTGAACTATGGCGATGTAGTTTGGATATCTCAAAATGTCGCTATCATCCGTCTTACAAACATTCGCCGGTATATTTTGCCTAACCTATCTTTACTTTTGTCGTGGTATTTGTTATTAATAAGTGTTTACGTATTATTACAAGTAAACTTATTTTTATTTAATATATAAATATGTGTTTTTTCAAAGCAATAAAATTATAGAAAAAAATTAAGATTTTTATAAGATTATTTAAATTATATTAGTTAAAAAGTCACTTGGGCATTATTATAATTAAATGTGTTAATTACGTTTACAATAATTGTAGGTTAAGCAGTCCGATCACTAAAATGAAAACAAAATGATATAATTTGGTGTTATCAAGTTGCTAAGCTGACAAATAAAGTCTTTATTAACAATAATTCTGGTCTACATCATCTGACCATTATGAGCTTTTGCCGAACATGCCTAATATCAAAGTTGTGACGTTCACTAATTTGCAAAACATTTCTCACTATGTTTTGTTAAACTCTTTATTAACTTTTATTTGATCCAAATTCTAACGATAAGTTAGTGAACCGCATTATTTTAGTAAATCATAGACAATATACCTAAGTTTTACTAAATAATTGTGTTACTTAACTTCAGTTGCGTGTTGTTCATTTGATAACTATAATAAGGCACATTATGTTATGGTTAATATCATCACAAATCTATAATACTAACAAATGATTATGAATTTCTTGTCAGTTCTGTGTAGTACATATCAGATTTTTTAAAATTGGCATTATGTAAATATTGTGAAAATAAATGTAACACAACAATAGAATAGATAAATATATCTTTAATCTATAAGTAAGTGAACTAATTTCTTCTTTCTCTCTAGAGCATCATCCAGTAACAACACCACTAAACTACAATATGGTGGCATTTTTTGTATTTCCAATCTGTCGTAAGAATTCGTTTATGACATCTGGTTTATCGTTTCTAAACTAACATGTTAATTGTTAAAATTTTCTTGTCTACAGAAGTAAATATGTTTTAAAATTACCATTGTTTTTACCGTAGATTTTTAATGTTTCCTGATCAGCTTATAGTTTTATTCCTAATAACATTATTCGTTATTTACAAACTATTAACTATTTTTAAATGTATAAATATTCACTTTATTTGCTTTATAAATAATTTCAATTTGCCTTTTACATCAAGTTCTGCTTAGTTTAGGGCCTTCGCCATAAGACTGTCAATGCATTTGTGGAAGTGCAGTGCGAAATGGCCGCCCAGTAGTTCACTCTGGTGGCATTTTCACATTTGCATTGACATTGTTACCTTACAATATTTATACATCGTGATTTTGGCCCGCGGTTTATTCAAAACTTATTTGAATTACGTGGGTATAAAATCTCTATAGCCATTTACTTACTATTATCTATGCATAGTAAATTTATACTATGAGATGGCTCTGCCATCGTATTTCACTCATTAATTATTTTACTTACTTTGTTTATGTATCATTAATAGTATATTATATATCAAGGTTGAGAAGTGCATCATTATAACCTAAGCGATAGATTACATCGCGAGACGCGAAGCGTCGAGGGATATAAATCGCGCAGGTTATAATGAACTTCTCAACCGTGTTATATATACAATTTTTTCCACTACTAGAATTATTAAAACCTTTCTACCTGTTACTAAATCAAATTTAAAATTTAAGATATTAATTTTAAATTGAAAATCAAGTCAGTAATTCTGACAGTTGTCATTAGTTTAATAGAATTAATTTTGACGTAATTCTTAATTGTGATTTAAAACACAAAAATAAACAGATAACGTAAGTTTTTATTGTTAAAGTTGTTTAAATTGTTTAAAGACATTATTATTTTAAGCATTGATTATATCTAAAACATATTTAACTCAATAATATTCACATTTAATTAAGCGCGAACTTCAAATAACTTACTTTTTAAAATCAAATTATTTTATTAATTGAGCGATTTGAAAACTTAAATTAGCATTAAATAAAATCTCTTGCTCTTGGTACGCAGTTTGGTAAACTTTTTTTCTTTGGAACTGTTGTAATATTATCAGAAAATGTAAATATGTTCATTATTAACTACTAGTTAATAATGAAATATTATTTACCTGCGCTAAAAAAAGTACAACTTCACGGCCTTCTATTATACGTAATAATGCAAGCGTATACAACTAGTAGTGGAAAAAATATATTTTTTACTAATGTTGAATCTATTTAGTTTCATAATAAATGTCAAAAATTTAAATATAATCAAAATCTTTTAACTACATCGCGTGCGCGTTGTGCTTAAATAATTTTCAGATTTGTGACGTTACACGTAAGTTTACTAATAGCCGGTTGCACAAAAGTCTGGTTAATTGGCGATTTACTAATCGTCGATGGTTGATTAACATTCGATTGCGTTGCACAAAACAATTTCATCTATGATTAACGGTCCATTAGTTAATCGACGATTAACTGCTAGTCAACTTGACAACCGCGCGTTTTAATGTCAGTTTATGAAACAAAAATGACTACCAAAAAGGAGGTTATTTACAAATATTTACTTAAATCAAGAAAGAAACGTTAATAAATATTGTAGTAAAGTGAGTATTACAATGGTATTACTATATTATTCACGTTTTCTTATAAATAGTTATATTATCATTATGGAAAATATTGCTTCTGTATCGATAGCTAAGTTTTATTTTATGTTTACCGATAACAAATTTCTAATTCTATAAAATTTCTTGCTTAATTCCTTTTATCCTTTACTTTAGATAGCAATATAAAGGAGTAACTGGCTAAAGGATTTATAGTTGAAAAGAAATGTTCGGTGTCAACAAGCATCACCAACGAATATAATGCATCGACTAAAATAGGCCTCCGAACAGCAAAATACCTGAAACTTTGTTTGTATATATGAAACTGAAGATAAAACAGATCTGTGAAGCAGGACATGTAAGATAGGACTTAAAAGTTGTACTATGTATGATTTTCAACCTCTTAGTAACTGCCGATCAGGAGGTTTTGCTGGCGAACATTGCATACCAAAGTAAGACACCTAGAAATTGCTTTGAATTGCTTTACAGCTTACTATTTTGGTAAATTGGGAGATAATTACAATGAAATCTAGTAATAATTTGTATCCTTAGTAAAAATGGGCAAATGAGAATCATTATATGTGGCTGAACTTCAACCTGTATTATCTCGTATTCTTCTCTTTCGCACACTCCTATTTACTGCAGAACCTTTGTCAACTCCTCCCGAGTTATTTATAAGAAAAATTTCAAAAGCAAAAAATTATAATCTGTGAGTTACTAAAAGAAGTAATACTATTTAATCAAGTTTTAAGAAAATATAAAGCACAGTATTAATTTTATAAATAAAAAATTACAATAAATTATGTTGTTTTTATACATTTTGCATATGAAGAACTGTTGCAATTAATGTTGTGCTAATTTAGAGTCTGCAAGCATATTGCAAGCAAGGAAATCTTCTCTGCAAAATTCCAAAATACCTTTCTATGGTATTACTTGTCATAATATGTGCTATGCTTTATGCTACTTCACTGGCATTTGCTAGATGTAAGCAGATGAGGATTACATGGATTCACTATCACCTAATAGGTAATCATTGCCATATCTTCCGATGCAAAATTCAACCGGAAGAAGAGATTTATTGAAAATAATACTGTTGTGTACTGATCCTGGCTAATAAACAATAAAATGCATTAATTTTAAGTCAGCATTGCAAATCGCTTGAACATTAATGCTAAAATATCCTTTTGTGTTGTGATACGATTCAGCATTTAGTCTATCGGGTGATTGTATATGCACGTGTGCAATCACTCCCACAACACATAAAAAACCAGAAATGCGAAAGAACCATTATTTTATTTCCATGAACTTTTTGGTAGTTCTAGACATCTTTATATATTGATGGGAGAGCCTGACCATTTCATTTATGATATGCTAATATTTGTACTCTTGCATCAAACGATTAGTTTCGATAGCTTGTTGGTTCGATTCTATCTTTAGTTGCATGTACCAAGTTTATTATGGGGGCCTTATTTAATCGAAACCTCTTCTTGAAATCAATGTCGTCTAAAAATTCAAAAGGATTTTCTTTATCTCGTATAAACCTTATGCTGCGAAGATGTCTTCAAAGCTACTCGAGGAAGAAGACGACAAATGGAACAACATAATTATTTTTGTTTAATAATTATTTTTTTAATAATTTTGTACTAAACGAAACTTGAATTAAACGTAGCTATAATTTATTTTTTAGTTTTGACTGTAAATCATGAACTTTTTATTATTGAAAAACTTTAATTGTAGGTTAATCAGCCATCATCATCTTTTGTTAACAAGAGTTTAATCGGAGATTAAAGTTTTGTGCAACGCAAAATATAGTTAATTGTCCGTTAATCTCTGATTAACGTCGACTATAATTAAATATTTAATTGACCGTTAATGGCTCGTTAAACTACAATTAAAAGATAATCATACTTTTATCAAAGATTAAACTCCAATTAACGGTCAATTATCTTTTGTGCAACCCGCTATAAGAGTTGTAGCCAACCTGTTGGGCTTCTGTGTGAATAAGGACATCGTGTACTTGTTTGGCGTCTACATCAATTTTGAATATTATACTTTCCTTTTTGAAATTTTTAAAGATTCAAAAAATTCTATTTTTGATTTGACCTGCTCTTTTCTTGACTGAGAAAAACATCGTTTATGTTACAGTTTAACTAAGCAATTTCTTTATAACATCGTTTGCATGTAACAATAAATTATTTTTCTAAAGAAAGAATTTTGGTATATTCCACAAATGATGAAAACAAAACAGAAACATAAACTAAACAATTGACGCCTAATTATTGATTTGGCAATAAATACTCATTTGTACCTACAGCTCATTCCGTTTATATAAAAAAATTATGCAAAAATATGCGATATCTCTTAGAACGCATGCGGTATAAACACTATAAGTGGTCAATTTGTGGAGACTTAATTGACAACCCTCTTTCTAGAGCTGCGATATACAAAACACTGCTGTAACTATTTGGTGCACAAGAAAGTAACTGTATACAAAAACCACTAAGCCAAACACTAACTTTGAATCTAAAAAATATTACCAACAAATTACTCGTTAATTCTAAAAACATATTTCTACCACAATTACATATTAAACTGAGTTTAATGAAAAATTTCGTTAAAGCACTAGACTAAAACAGTAAATAGTTTTTGTATCTGAAACTGGAATTTGCAAGAATTAGTAAGACAAAGATTAAAGGGAGCATTTTTGTAGGATTACAAATAACAAAAGTTATGAAGAACAGCAAATTTGACAACATGCTGACTGAAGTCGAACGAAGAGCATGAAGAGCTTTTAAACAGTTGTGACCAATTTTCTTGTAAATGTCAAAGCTAAAAATTACAAAATTTTTGTAAATAAATTACTTAGTGCTTACCTACAGATAAATGGGATGTAATATGTCATTAAAAACTCACTTTCTGAATACTCATCTTGATTTCTTTCCGGAAAATTTTTAAATTGGAAGCGAGAACGGTTCTACCAGGTTGTTGCAACTGTGAAAACGCGATACCAAGACAAATAAAGTCCTGGTTTACTTGATGATTACTGCTGGACATTAATTTCAGATGCTGCAGCTACAAAAGATTGTCGTTAAACATCCGAACATTTTAAAGTAACATTGAGAACATACCCTTTATAGCAAACAGTAATAGATGATCCAAGGTTAATTTTTCTTTCTATTGCAATTTTACATAACAATTGCTTTGTTTTGTTTATGTTACAAAAGAGTTAATTTTTGTTTATCAGTATAACTAATTAGCTATGGTTTTCCTCATTTGTTCTACTGTATTCTAATTACTAAACTAAATAAATATAAATCGAATCATTACAGTACTACGTTCAAACTTTGTTTATCAAGTATAATTTTCTTTTTAGTATTTTAATAAAATTCATTTACTTTTGCTTTATTTATTTGGAAATCATGTTTTATGCAGTAATTACATAAAGATTTAAAAAAAAAATTATCAACGTAAACCCAACTACACTTTATGTTTTAATATTTTCTAAGAAAAATAAAAACCGTTTTATTTTATTGTTTTTTGCTTTGTTGTTGCTGGTATAAAAAAATAAAAAAGGGAAACTTAAACAATAAATAAATAAACAGTAAATGTTACGTTTAAGAAAATCGTTTTAATATTATACTTTGAATTTGAACAAACGTGTATTTTTAATTAAATTTCGTTTATAGTTCTTAACTATGAAAAAAATTTACATAAAAACGCTTTTATTTTTACTTCTTATTTTATTAACAATTTCTTAAAATTAATTAAATGCTTATTTAAATAAACACAAATTAAACAACGAAATACACAGCATGTACTACGAAGAGTAGAAATATAAAAATAGAAATATATAAAGTGTCTAACTATATATGTGCCAATCATGATTAAACAAGTTGAAAATTATTATCTTACGGAAAGTTAGTTATACTTATTTACACAAACATTAAAAAATATTTTAATTAAAACCAGAATTTTTAAAAAAGTTCAGGATTTGAAAGTTACTTATACCTATTTACTCAAAAATTAGAAAAGATTTTAATTAAAACCAGAATATCTAACAAAAACCGCCGAATTTAGTAGTCAAATTGCTTAAAAATATTGCAATAAATTAAAACAAAAATTTTTATGAGTAAACAGAATTTATATAATGATTTAAAACGTTATTAAAAATAAAAAAATTGTCATTACTGTCTAATCAAGTTTATTATTTAATAAACCTTTAATAAGAAAATATTAAAAAGTAACTCTAATTAATTTGATTGTAAACAAAAATCAGAGTAATAAATGCAAATAAAACTGCGTTAACTATTGACAACTTTTACTAATATTAAAGGTATTGTTCAGATTTCTTTAGCAGGAATAAAATAATTTAACATCAATTTAAGTTTAAATTAAATATAACGCAAATAATAAACAATTTTTAGTAAAAATGCGTTAATAACAACAGAGTAATTATTTCAAATGAAGACTTTAAGGTTTTTGTTCTTTATTGTTTAAACATTGTTATTAATCAAATTAAGCTGAATTTTAATGACTGGTTTTAGCAATAAAACTCTTTTAATTAAAGCAATGCTTTTAGAGATTGTGTTACATGTAGTTATTGTGAATTCATCGAAAAGATGTATTCTAAATTAAAATTAACGACTCTACTGTCTAAGTACGCTACTGATTGTCCTTATGAGTGGGGATAAACGGTATATTGCTGTCAAACGACTATTCTGGTTTTGCTTTTCCCGGTTGCTGGTAAACAACTGTGTACCTAGAAGTTATTTCACGAAATCGAATATGCTAGGAAAAACGAAAACGCATTCCAGGTCGAATTCGGCATTTTGGGTTAATTACACGACGTTTCCTGAGAGTTTTGGGCTATTAACATGCTATCTTTGTACCTGGTTGTCTTTGAGGATATGCATGTAACCTGTGGAGTCCACCTCGTTTAACATAATCGGAAGGGACGAGAGAATCTCACACTTATATTAGTATCGTATGACTTTATTAAATTTTTGGATGCATATTATTTGGTATAGCATTGATCTTGTGTCAGCCTCGTACTTACTATTTGTTTAGTAACATAAAATTTTCCTTTATGTAATTTACCTCAATTGTATTCAATAATAGAGCCTTTAGTGCATTTAATCTGTTTTATATAATAACGTTAGATCATACTGACTTAAATTTACTTTCTGTCGCAAACTTTATATTATCTGTAATATTATGTGTTGTCGTTGAGTACGTTGATGTACATCTGTCAAATTTGTTTGTTTATTTGAACGCAGTCATAGCCAATAGCAAAATAACATTAACCGTCATACATAAGTTTATATACCACACATAGTTTTTGCTTTAAATCAAATAAATAGGAGTAGTAAAAGTCACTAGAATTAACGAAGAAGTATCGGTTTGGTAAGTTTATGTACTCATAATTTATTTTTTTGCGATTCATTATTGTTATTGTCGATTATAGACTTACCTCACCTAAAGTTAAGTGCGCCCAAAAAAAGCTTTTAATGAGCATTTAATTTAAACGCATCTATGCGGGTTTGAACGGAATAGTTTTGTGACTTTAGTGAAAGTATTTTCTAGAGTAAGCGTTTGTTTCCGATTCTTGCGATTTAATTTAATTCTTCCGTAATTGTCTGTAGCGAGTCCTCATACCCTCGCACGTGTCTTGTGCTGTGAAGATAAGATAATAAAACGATTGAGAAAAATAAAAACGTCACGGCACCATAATTAATCGATATCGACACCTTCAATTGTTGCGAGTATATAGAAGATCAATTACCGAAATTTTATATCTGATTTGGAGGAAACTCGGTTCATTCTATTGTTTTTAGAAATCGTATGATGTGTGGATTGTATTTGTGATAACACTATATGTTCGGTTAATTCTATTTTAGAAAATTTATAGGAAATACTGCGAAGATTTCGCTAGCTAGCAACGTACTTCGAAGGAAAAGTAATTGTGAGTATACTTTCTATTTTTAATTTTTTGTTACTTTTTTCGGTCGGTTGTACCTCCGACTGTACGCACATACCCGGTCGTTATCATAATTAACTAACAAGTTTTGTTTTGTGTGTAAGATCAGATTAGACGGTGCGCTGTGGTTCTCGACCTTATCGAGAGTTGCACTTTTGGATCACAATGTATAATTGCAAATTGTTTTTTCTTGTTGTCGGAATGTAAAAGTTTAGGGCAACAAATTCACTTTAGTGTACGACGTGTTGCTCACCCTCATATTCTGTGTGTGAAATCAACCTACGTTGTAGCATTCATCAAAAAATATTTTGTTACTCATCTTTAACTGTGATAAAATAAACATACTATTGTTTACTATTGTAACGAACTTTAAAACTAATTTATTTATACACAAAACATTTACACGTTTATAACTACACGAACTAATTAATTCTAACGATATTTAAGAAAAACAGGCTAATTTATATAGTTTATCGAAAATTGACATATACAATTACATTAAAGTCACGTAAGATTATACTCCGTTATATTTATCTCAAACACGCGTTAATCACTTATTTATTTAAACATCTTTTTAACACTTGCCACTTCGAACAACTGACCTACGCTCACTTTAAATCGCTTTTATATATTTCGGTTATCTTTCCAGAATGTTTTACATCTTTTCCAAACGTTCTAGTTATTGATAGTAACTTCGTGAACGCTCTCGAAACTGAACGTTTCACTATTTATGTGTTGTCTTTTATTCTCTTACGGCTTGGAATAGTTTTAAATGGTGTCTATCTACTCATGTTCCTTCTTTCTTTTGACGCTTTTTTAAACTTGTTTAATAATTTAGCACCACAAAACTCACCGACACATTTGAGTTAGTTGTCACTTTTAAAGATACGAAAAAATTCTTGTAACAGAATACGTAGGTTTCTTAAACTTAAAATTTTACTTCAAAGATTGAACGCAAGCAAAATTACCAGATCTTTTAATCTACTTCCTAAAACTAAACGTTAACTGAAGGGGTACTTTAGCTTCTAAACTAATTCGTCTATACGTACTTCTTAAAGTCCACCAACAAAGTATTTTAATTTTTTTTATTTTATCCAAAATGTGGTTTGTCTAACGCCCCTGCACTGCGATCTCCTTGGTCTTTTTGTGTACCTTTAACTTTTACTCTCTCACCAGTTCTATTTTGTCGATGAATTCCAAAAACTCTAAAAGTTCTTTTTAACTAATTATTGGTTAGCCTTAGTTTGGCGAGAATCTTTGTGAGTTGCATTTGGTATGCTTCGTATGTATACAGCTAATGCTGTGCGGGATGTTATCGTATAGTCGATACTGTTTCTGAAACACATCAGTTAATATCACCAACTTTAGCCCAAAAAGCAAACGCATATTTACCTAAGATATGCAAAAATTGCGTCCCATGGTGCTTGCCTTCATATATTCTCGCATCGGTAGTGTTGAAATTTGTGGCCCCATTTGTGTACCAGATAGTTTTTTAAACCGCGCTTAAGTAAATGTTTTTTATCTAGTCTCGTGACAGTATTAACTCTTTAAGATTAATTTTTAAGATTTGATAATCTTTTGTGAGGCCGGATCTCATACTTTGGATTGTTTCTTCCTGCAGCACGTTGTATATACCGGGTTTGACGAGCTGTAATGGTCGAAGCGAAAGTAATGTTTCCATGGTTGCTGTAGCCGTGGTTCTCGTTGTTTTTGTTATCAGCCCACATGCCATTTTGTGTACTTTGCTTTTCTTAGAAGTTATAATTTTGAATTTTGAATAATGGGGTCTTGTCACCACAGTATAAAACCGTTTGGTCATTGTAGTTATTGGTCCCAATGTGTAACCGGCCATCCGCTTGGTTACATTAAGATCCCTGATGGTTTTCGATGTAATTTTTTCTAGATGAGCGTTGAAAGTTATTTTGATATCAATAGCGAGTCCCAAATATTTGACTTCTTTTGTCATCAAAAGCGTGACTTCGTACATTGTAAGTAGTTTTAGGTCATCCGTTTTTTGTCGTTTGGTAAACGGAACAATTACCGTTTTGGTTAGGTTTACTGATAGTCCTTCTCTTTGGCACAGTTTTTTGACCGTGTTTAGTGCATTCTGCATTATGTTGGATACAGTTGCCTCCTCTTCCTGTTTGTAATAATGGTGAGATTGTCGGCGTATCTTAAAACAAATACTCTTTCGTTTTCTAGTTGTTGTATTAAGCCGTCTATGACGAGGTGACAGCAAGAATGACAACACCTCGCCTTGTGGGCCCCTGCCAGCTGCCTTGGTTTCTACAGGTCTACCGTAAAAAGTAGCTAAGTCTTGAGCACTGATTTTACTCAGTTATGTACTAGAGATGTAATGCTTTTTTTTCTTTCTTGCTGATTTATTGTTTTGAAGTGGTAGAGCTATTTTCGAATTTATTATGGTTGATTATTTGTATCCTTTCTCGATTTTACACCATGAGAGGTTAAGGTGGTCGACCAGTCGGTCCTCTGAACAGTAAATTGTATTTTTTCAATTATTTTGTTTAATTCTAGTCTGCTTAGTTTATATACAATGCATTTTTCTATGTAGGGTGTGTTGCCTATTCAAGAAAATTTTGAAATGACTTTATTTTATTTATTTGTAACTTTTTTTTTATCCTTTTCATGTAACCTAAAACAGGTGCAACCGCTTTCTTAGACACCTGTTTAGAAACAATATTACTTACGACAAGTAGAGTTTTATCATTTATGTTGTGTTGATGTACAAACAAAGAATTCAGTTTTCTACACTAGGCCAAAAGATCAAACAGAACGAGGTTTGATTAAAGTGTTATTAGCGCTAATTAATAAATGCACATGTAATCAATAGGCTAATGTATTGTTTAACTGCCAAATCGGCACAAAATGTCAACTCAGTTTTAAGTGCTCGGAAAAAAAAAACTACGGAAAAAAGTAGTTTTAGCTACTGCAAAGGAGCATTTCTGTTTGTACAAGAAAGTAGGGTTATTGAAACCGCTAGTAATCAACTGGACACGGTATGATGTAATAGTACTTTGAGAAATGTGCCATTACAAACTTGACCTTACAACCGAGGTTGCGCAAAGTATGGTTAAACCACGAAAACGTATTTTAGATATTGTGTTACAAGAACTTCCACTCATTTATTTTTAACAAAACTTAATCTTAACAATGCCAAAACTCTGTTAGAGGCACAATTTAGAAAGTACGGAAAAAATTCTGATTTAAAATAGTAAATTGAACTGCGTAAAACTGACAATGTAATAGAAGAAAAAGACGAAGAAAACTGGCATGCATGTACAATGGAAACATACTTTAAATATTTTTTTGCGTTTGTAAAGTTTTATTGTAAAATATTTTTAACATAGCTCTTACCTCAGCACCGCAAAAATGTATTCAAACATATTGAATTTGAATAAGAACTTAATCGTGTTATCCTATTTGTCAAATTGAATTAATGATATTATTTAAAAATAGAATAATTTTTACAATACGATTAAACAGCTTTTATTAGTTTCTCACTTACTAAGTATTGTTGAGATAGCTCAGAGACATTTTGGAATTTGTGGTAGTAGTAGATTACATACTGATTGGGGAAAAGCTTCATTACAGTGGAGGGCTAGGTTGACCGGCCGAGGGCAAAGCTCGAGGTCGGCAATATGCCCGACAGTGGAATGAAGCTTTTTTCCGAGGTATGTATATTATTGTATTTACAATCAGTGCATTATCATTCAAATTAGCACAAATTATTCGAGCTGAAAGTCAATAACTGTGAAATTGTTTTTAACTGGCGGGAAAAACAAACGCGTTTTGTGTCAAACCTTTTATAATTTCATTTTTATAATTATCATTCGTGTCTCAATGTCTGATAGTTTTTTTGAAAGCATTCCTCCAGAACTGAGGGACGCTGCAAAGAAGGCAGGAAATGACTTACTACCGACAAAAAGTAGAGGTCGACATGAAAAATGCTACGAAAATTATCAAAACGTTTGCCTTGCTAAAGGGGTTAAAAACATTCGTTGTAAAACCGTGCTCATTGCATATTTTAGTCAATTGGCTGAAACAAAAAAGGCTTAAACTTTGTGGGCTACATATTCAATGCTTCGTGCAACCTTAAGTATTAAAAACTGTATTGTATCAAAAATTCAAGTTTAATAGCATGTCTTAAAAAACAAAATATTGGCTACAAACCGAAGAAATCCAGAGTTTTTAGTCAAGTTCAGATTGACACATTTTTGAAAGATGCTCTACAAGAGTTTCCACCTCACAAAGTAAGAAATTTACTTTTTACTTTATTTTGTACATTTCATTATAATATGATTTAATTTTGTAGACTACTTTAATAATCGGGATTTTTGGGACTGAATAATGCCGATAGCTTTACTAGCCATTGCTTCAGGCGGACTTCTGTGACTTTATTGGCAAATCGAGGAGGAGATGTCCTACAATTAAAAAGATTAAGAGGTTGGAAGTTTAGTTTAGCAGCAGAAGGTTACGTAGATAATTCTTCAATAGGTTAAGAAAAATTTGCCCAATTATTGTCTTCTGCAAAGACGAACATTTAACAGAAAGCTATACCTTCAACGTTTTATAATTCTGCAATTATTGTAACTGTCAGTACAGTACGTCAAAGCAAGAATTCATTTTTTCTAAAGATGATAAATATGGAATCAACTTTACATTTAATACGTATGGTAACTCTAATGTTGTAATTAATATAAATAAACAAACATAACCTAATTATTTGTGTGTTGATTGTAAATAATTTTTCATTCGTGTGAAGTAAGTCTTGTAGAAAAAAATTCCTTCCTTTTCATATAAGCTTTCGTGTTTGTTTTTTTTGGAACCATTTTTTACCTTTATAAATTCATGTACAGCTGCGATGACCACATTTCCCTTTGTCCTATAACATAGCTACATTTTAGTACCGCCATCATTGCTAGCATTGACAATACATACTTTCGTGTCACAATGTGATTGTCTAAAAACGTTATTCGTTTTTACAGCTCCTAATCCTTGCTGCTGCCACTGCCCCATTTTTTTTTAGTTCGACGTCTGATCTTGCACACAACACATTAAATCGCTGTTCACAAGCATTGCCTAAAAGACTACTATAAGTGGATAACCGTTAACCGTTTACACATTGTATATGTACATTTATCTTCATCTCCGGTTCCTAACACCTCATCTATCGTATTCCACGCATTTATGCGGATACCTACGTTTATTTTTAAAGTCAACCTGGCGTTTATTACAGAGTACATCAAATTGATGCACCAGGTTAACTAAGTGCCTATCGTCAACACTCATTTATAGCGAAAATCACTTGTTCACTAACCTTAGTTTTAGTTTTAGCGCACATACTACGAATTGCTTGTAAGTATGCGCAGTATCGCAGTGTGCATTTAGCATTTTCTTTAAGTAGATAAAACTTAAACCAACTCTTAAATCTTAAATATACATACCATCTAATGTGATATGTAATGGATTCGAGTTATTAATGATCCATTTCCTAAATTTTTTTTGGGTATTTAATTGTCATATTATAAACTGATTGCAAATAATAGTAGATTACACTGTTACAAGCTTTAGGTCTTACGAACCTTGCACGGCCAACTCACACAGTCGGAGGTAGGGGAGGTTCACAGGAAGTATGCTTAAGGGCGCCAGATCTGATCCAAGATAACACTTCTGCCTCGATCACGACAGACGGTCCAAACTTGTAACTAAATTTGAGGTTCGTAATCCTTATTACTCTGATGTTCGAGTAGCCAAAGTTTGTTACTAGGTAACGACGATCAAAAGAGAAAGGTATGTTGCCATAAAAGAAAGAATAACCAGTATAACAACTTTAATTTAGTAACGTCAATGATTAACACAAAGATATCGAATTTTCCGTACATAAATGCCAGCAGTATCGGCAACACACAATACATAGGTAAGTTAAGTTGAAGCGAACAGCGAAGAATAGTGTGTAGTAAATATTGTTTGTACACAGCATGCGAAACACACAAAATAATTAATGATACTACCTTAATGGTAACAAACCAGTGATAGTAATTACTGAATTAACACTAAACTTTCGTAGTAACTATTGGTTGTACACAGCATGCGAAACACAACAAAATAATTAATGATACTACCTTAATGGTAATAAAGCAATGACAGTAATTACGGAATTAACACTAGCTAACGTTTCGTGAGCGACCTTTCTGACAGCGATCAAATAAATAAATAAACTTACCCACAATCAAGTAACTCCTTGGTCGAAGAAAACGTTTTCCCCGGCAAGTGAGCCTGAAATAAATTTGAGTAGCAAATCGTGTCAAACCAATGCCTCACGAAATCAAGATCTACAAAAATGGTTAATTATTGCTAAAGAAAGTACACATAACATAACCCGATTGTCAAATGCTGTTGTACACCTTCAATGAAAGTTGGTTTCGCAGGTGTTTGCCGCATGAGTAGGATCTCGCAGAAACGTGATTGTCTTCGGTTTATTTAGTTTTAACCGTAAGCCTTATAGATAAAGTTATACTCGTCCCATGAAAGTATTTGTCGATGTTAATCCCTCATAATTCATTATCGAATAGAAACATGTGCCAGAACGTGGTGGAACGCCGGTGACGACTCAACTACTTTACGATCGTAATGAAATTATAATTTTCCCTTGTAGATTTTAAATTACGACAAGAATACCCATATTTAGAAGGTAGCACATGGCGCTAACGAAAAGACATAAAAATTACTTTTAATCAAAGAAAGAACAAAAGCCACTTACCCTGCGTGGATTAAATTAGTTAAATAAGAAGACTTCTATTACCCATCGTGTCCCAACACGTGGATGTTTTGAGAAAACGATTTTTAATTCACGCAGACATAGGTTATAACATGAACGATGTTAAAGTCAAAATGCCCGTATCTCACCGGATATCGTCTACTCAATACGAAGAGACCAACGAGCCCGATAGATGGCGTCGAGAAATAGAAAAGTAATTTTTAATTAAACCAATATACAGGGTAGTGCATTATTTAAATTTATGCACGTAACAACACACCGAGGCGGAAAGTATTCCATTCCTGTCGAGAGAACTATAGTTTACTGAGAGGCGTAGCCTTGAGATGAACTAGTTCTCGAGACGATGGAATACTTTTGCTAAGGTTTGTATACTATTTTATTCACAATAAGCCATAAAAAAAATAAACATTATACTAATAAAAAATGAAGGAAAACCTACGTTTTAAATATTATCGTTTATTTCGGTAAAACATTTACACATAGTAGGCACTTCACGATTGACATATAAATATTTAGTTTATGATTGACATTTCATCAAATTAGTTAAAACAAAACACACACAAATTACAGGTTCGGAAAGTGTACATTACTGACCGTGGGGTTTCATTACACACGCGTTTTTTTATCCATGGAAATCGCTCACTTATCAACCTTTAAGAGGTTCGAAAAGCTGTACGTTACTAACTGATTGTGAATAAAAAAATTGTATTTAGTATTTAATTTGGTAAATATGAAAACAAAAAGAGGTCATTAATAAAATGTAGGTTTTTAGTTCTTCTATTTAAAAATTTGCAATGTGTAGAAAAAATCTAATTCTTAAAAAAGCGTTTATAATTAAAATATATAAATAATATGCCAGGATAATATAAAACATAATATTAAAACGTGAATTTCAGCTTGAACTTGAAAAAACATTATTGTCAGAGACGTTCTCTCTTTGAGATCAATATCGTTCTAGACTGCGAGTTAAATAGCAAGGAAAGCAGCTTTGGTATGTGCGGCTTTATAAGAAAGTAAATATTTGCTATACTTAGATGTAACATTGAGATACCGACCGTCACCGTGACCTAAATCTCACTCATCCATGCATTTTACGAATGTTCATACACCTCGCTATATACATTGCTGTAAACATCGTAGAAGCAGCGAGGATGCACATCTTTGATATGTTCGATTTTATAAAAAAATAAAAGTTTGTTTTACATAAATGTGACATCCGTGTAGCGATCGTGACTTAAACCTCGCTTATCGATTCTTTGTTGTATGTTTTTACTCTAATACACAAGAAAATATATAATAAAAATTTGCTGGTAAAATTATTTATTAAATATTGAATCATGTTTGCTTACCAAGCAAGGTTATATTTCGATCGGTTTACAAACCGTTTCCAAAAGTATTTGCATTTTTAAAAACCATCAATGTCACCTACATTGTACCAATCAGTATCAAGTATTTTTTTTAACAATGTACGAGTCTTTATATTTTAGTAACAATTTTCTATTGTACCCTGGATCTATCTCGTGATATATTCTATAACTACGTTATGGCCAATTTTATAAATTTTAGATTTTTTACGTTTACTATTACAGATGTTTTAATTTTTTGTTGGTGTTTTATTTATGTTATTAACGACATTAATCGTATTCTCTACTAAATCTCGATTTGAGTTTATTTTACAAAAATAGTTTTAAGTTGTCGCTAATGTAATTTTTTTGATTAATACAAAAAAATATCTTATTGGGAGTTTTTCCAATCGAGTGATTCAAACATAACACTCCTACTTTGTTTTTCTCGTAACAAAAAAAAAAAGAAAGCGTCAGTTAACTCAGTTGTTCTCGGAGATAGAGTCGTAGGCTTCGTGATGCTAGATTATTAACTAATTTAAAAAGGCGCCAAAATGATGAAAGATTAAAACGCGTTACCTAAAACTCAATTGAAACCTAACATAAAAAGCGTACATACAGCGTCATTACAAGTAAATCCCTTTTTAAATTGTACGAGTATTAAAAGTAAGCGAATGCGCAGAGTTTCCTTCCAATTAACGTTGTAACTTCGGTAATTGTTTTTTCCAGTATGCTGATAGTTGTAATCAACCCTTCTAAAATGTAAGTGGTGTTAACTTCAGTGACGTAAAATTTTCCATTTACCACATGTGCTTATCAACTCCCCCAGATAACAAACACATGTGGAGATATGGAAACCCGCTACAAACAATTATGAAAAAATGACATTAAACCATTATACAAAAAAAAAACAAGTGTTTACCCCGAAGTTTTTGACTAAATTGCAACAATTTTATAAATCACATGCACATGCATGTGCGAAATACTTAACAATAAAAGTTTTGTCGGGGTTTGCAACGCTACACGATGTCCGCGTCTTTCGAACTTAATCGGAAAAATTAATTCGTGCTGAGAATAAAGTTCATAGTATAAAATTTTTACTATACCAAATTTTTAACATAACAACATGAATGGAATACGACTTAAATAGTGTTACCATCAATAAATGTTTTGATATTGTTTGATCTTTTTATTGTAAAGTTAATTAAAACTTAACAAACAGTATCTACGTTGAAAGAATTATTTTTATTTCTATACTAAAAAACTTTTATGACTAAGATTAAAATTATACACAAAGTGTAGTAAATGATTTATTAAGTTTATACTTAAATGCACTTTTATATTGTGAAAAACGAGTAAGCCTCACTTACATAAGCTCACGGAAGAAGTGAAACTTTTTTGCTAATTAATTTCTTTTATTTTTTTTATTAATGAAAAAGTAAAATTTTCCTGGGACTTCGCCATTTCAAATTAACTGAACATTATTTTATTGTATATTAATATTGTTTTATGTTCTATATAAAAAATTTTTATACCACACTCATTTTTTTAAAGAATTTTTACTCATCACTTAATTTAATAAAAAATTTAAAAAAAATTCAAAACAGCGTTTTATAAATAAGTAGTTACAACGAAGTTAAAAGTTAGAACAGCTCATTTTAATATAAACATCAACGATGTAAATAAAAAATTATACTTTGCTGCAACTGTGCTGTCTCCTTTTTCATTAAGGTGCAAGAAGTTTTACTTTAAAAAAGTGGTGTAAAACAGTTCTCTTGATACAGTTTGGTGAATTTAAGTTTTTTATTTTAGATTAGCGTATTAGGTAAGAGATCGGTAGATAATTAAATTTGTTTTTTATGTGCATTTACAACAACTGAAGTAAAAACGTAAATTTTCTACCGGAATTAAAAATTGCACTATACGTTATAAACTATTTATTATAAGAATCCACTAGTTAAAATAAAATGTTTTTGTTGCATAGAATCTTGATTATCATTAACGATAATTGGTAAGTATTAAATCATTGCAGTAATAAGTACTTTCGTTTGTTGTGTCGGAACCGTTTCAAATTTGTGTACATATTTGTTAAATCTGCTTAGTGTCCGGTAAATGTTTTAACAAAAAATGCCAAGAATTTGTCATCAATATTTTTAGAAAGAACGAAACAATTATAGTCGTTTAACAACAAGCAATAAAAACATTAAAGATTAATCTTTTTACATTAAGAGTAATAATAAAAGAAAAAAGAGAAAAATAGAAAAATCCCGTAACAATCCAAAAAATATATAATTGATGGGATACAATTAATAATAATCAATTAATCAGTAATATAGTTTTTGTGCTTTCGTCCGTTTTTATGTATTTTGCAGGCAGCATATATTCGACCGGAAATTTTACGTTTACGGCTGGCGCAGTGGAATTTAAAAACTAGAATTTGGCACTAGTAATCATTAATTTTTATGTCATTTGTCATTTTGTCATTTATTAACATACACCATTATTTGTGTTATTGTTTAGAATAACACTGAAAACATTTTTTTAAACAAAAAAAAATTAATTTGTTTTATTCTTAAAATTGGTAAAAACCATAATAGGTTTATATTTACATAAACTAAATTGTAATGAAATTATGTAATTGTCAAATTAATTTCAAAAACAATTGAATTGCGTCATTACAGGTTTCAGTTTTATCAACATATGTTATTCAATTTTATTAAAAATCAATATTTAAATAATCGGTTTTAATAAATGTATACTATAAAAGTTAATACAAAAAAAATGTTTATCACACGTCCTGAAAGTATTTTGCGAGTATTCGTTTTTTGTTTGAAATTATGCTGATACTCGCAAAGTAGAATTTTTTGAAATCGTGATACAAATAAGTATTACAATATGTATGCGGATGAAAAATCAGTAACCTTGACTACCAGCGCAAGATGATGAATTGATAACTGCATTCCAACTTATCATTGGTTATCATTATTAAATAACATTGGATTATAACATTGCTTTACAAATTCTATGATAACGTCCGCTTCTAAAGACTACTCTGAATATGACCGACGGAATTCTTACTCTAATTTAATGTAAAATAATTTTTTTAAAAATTATTATCTACTTAGTGTAATAATGATTCTGACAATTATCGTTATGAATAACAATAGAAACAGTTGGTTATGATAGTTTAAGTTTATTTATACTAATAGAGGAAATTATATACGCTCGATAAAATACTAAATTTGTTTGCTTTTGTCAATACATATTTCCGCAAATTGAAATGGTATTGTGTAACTTACTCAGCCTATCGTTCAAATTTTATACTTAACTTGGTGTTTATTTTTATGTTATGTATTTATCAAACGTTGTATTATAACATTTTTGTATACATTAATGTGTACCAAAAAATTTAAATTTGACTTTACAATTTTTAGAACAATGCGCCTATCATTTTTACACAAGGTTGACGCTCATTTCAATACGTCCGAAATTAACCTACTCACGTAATCAACCATAAATCGTTGTTTCAATTGCGTTCAATCATAATTTTGAAGTACAATGCTGACATTAATGAAATGAAATTTATGAAAGTTTATAATTTCGGCAAGTATTTGTATTTGAAAAACGTACTGCGTCATTGCATTTCATAACAACTTAAACAATTTTGATTTGCGGCAAAGTGTAATTTAATAACAACCAAAACAATTTGATTCTAAACATTATCGATTAAATAAAACAAATTACACCGTGCCATTGTTATAATTACATGAGTAATAGATCAATTCACTACTATAACGACCACCCACCGCTTTGTTCCACATTTTACGTATTTGAGTAATTACAGGTAAATACAACCGCGATCACTACTGATAGTAACTGCAAGCCTGTTTCAGGATGTGTGCGTGTACCGTATGAATACCTGATTGATATCTCGTTGGAAATATAATTAAATGCAAAAGTGATTAAATTAAATACCAATCAGAAATGGTACATTTAGTCAAAGCTTTTTATATAACGCCTGTTGGAGAAACTGTAAAGATAGAACAAGATAAATTTTCGTACGTGATCAGAAGAGATTTTAGATAAAAGGCGATCGTTTCCTGTGTAATAAACCTACGCAACTAGGTATGTGATTGAATTGTTCGTGACGATAACTGCTTTGGAAAGGAATTATGTTAGAAAGATAAGTTTCGTTTAACCGAATGTTTAGTATCGATTATATGTTATATTCACGTTTAATGTTATTCCGTCTTTAGCTCGGTTAGCTATCGGTTTAAACTTAAATTGCGTTTAGTTCTATCTTAATAGTCGATTTCCTGATTGAGCGGTACCACAATTATTATTGCTTTCATTAACGTTTATAGTATTTTATGAAAAACATTATTAATGCTAGGTTTTTAGCTATTATTAGCGTTAGACAAAGTTAAATCTAATACAATTTTACTATACTTGAAGAATTTAAACACATGAAAGTTAATGTGATACCGTTTTCTACAGACAATCGTCTACGCTTATTGTCTCGTTTAATTAAATTCAATTTAAACTTTTGTTAACTTCAATTGTAAACTACAATAATTAAATAGTCAATTACAGTTAACTTAAGTATAATGAATAACATAACAGACTGCAATACACAAAAAAAGTGCTAACGCATTTAGTTAAAAAAAACTATTAAAAACAAATCCATAAAAGATTCTGTAATAAGAAACATAAAATAAAAACGTTATTGAAAAAGTTATTTTAACACTATTAGTAAAAACAACGTTTAATAAGAGCATTATTTTAAGGGGACTTTCATGTTTTAAAAAGCGCTTGAAAAGTTGGGATAAATTTCCTGAGCTTAGTTTGTAACCAATACATTTGAAATTTGGAATACATTAGTTTTTTTTAAATTTTATTGCAAAACGAATAAAAAAAGCAAAATTTACTAAATCGAAAATTTAAAACAACCATTATTTTAAAAATTACTTTTTGAAGCAAAAGTAAAGAAACAACTTTTTTAAAATTTTGAGAAATAACCGAGTATTTTCCAGACAAAAGTCTTAAATTTTGTCATCAAAGGCACCCGAGTTGCAACGAATTTCCGGGAATCGCCGATTAAAAAAAAAAAACAAGTGCCGGCCGAGATTAGTGCAAATTTGCAAGTAAGAGTTAAGTGACTCACAGTAGCTTCATAGTGAATTTGGTGACTTAAGTGTTGGCCGTGAAAAAACTATAGTTTTTTTTGTAAATTTTTATAAAAATGTCACCAAAAAGGAAATACAAACCAAGTCCAAAAAAACAATATAAAAGTTCAAGTCAAGTCAAATCTTAAAGCAAATATATTGTTATTCAAGCTAATTACAACATTACGCGTTTAATAATAATAAAAAAACCGGACTTGATAAGACAACATACAATAGTTACCAACTACCGAGTAAACCACTGGGGGAGGATAAAGAACTAGAAATTAACTATTTCAAAGACCTTCCTGCACCCAAGAAGGTTATCACTTCAGTCCCGGGAACAGCACTGAAACCGGTCACCCTATTAAAAAGAATATCGGTAGAGAACAACATCAGTACCGAAACGTGGAGGGTGGTTAACTCTAAACCAGATCTTAAGAAAACCCAATACGTCCTGTTTATGGACAAGGGGACCTGGGAGAAGGTAGAAGCGTCAACCAACCAATTGCACCTTGGATTTTCAAGAATCACTCTCCGGGCGCTGGCCGACTCCAAAAAGGACAGCAAAGAACCGGATGCTACAAGGGATGTCCACGAGGCAATAGATAAAAATCTAGAGCCAGAAAGAACTTGCTGACGGCAAATCTAATGCTGAAAATGGTTTAAATAAACATACATCACTGTAGGGCAGCCCCAGCGGTTAAAGGTATTTTGCAAGAATTACTGCAAAAACACTTTCCGAGTTTGTCGTTAACTAAAGTTCCTAAGCACCAGGACCTAGAAGTACCAAACAAACGGGCACTCAAAAGGAACTGGGACAGGTATATACGAGACGGGATACTAAAAGCTTCCCCTCTGCACCAAAACTAGCATGCTTACCAATTTGGAAAATCGTGCGAGCTAGCAATTCACCAACTAGTAAGCAGATGCAAAAATGCAATCCAATACAATGATATTGCATTGGGTGCTTTTCTAGATGTTGAAGAAACATTTGACAATACTACTTTTACCTCAACTGCAAGGGCAATAGAGAAGAAAAGAATTACACCTTTAGTCCGAAACTGGGTCAACTCAATGCTCAGGAATCGAACGGTAACACCCACTTTGTACGGTAGCACTGTGGGAGCCAAAATAGCTGGCGGATGCCCATAAAGCGGGGTGCTATCACCTCTACTGTGGTGCCTTGTCATGGACGGCCTACTACATAAACTAGAAGACGGCGGGATGTTTGCTTTAGGTTACGCCGACGATCTCACCATTTTCACAAACGGGAAGTTTGAGGCAACTGTATCGAACATAATGCAAAGTGCACTAAACACCGTAAAAAAATGCTGCAAAAAAGAGGGACTATCAGTGAACCAACTAAGACGGCAATTGTTCCGTTTACCAAACGACAGAAAACGAATGACATAAAACTACCTACGATGTACGGAGTTACGCTCTCGATGACAAAAAAAATCAAATATTTGGGACTTACTCTTGATACTAGACTGACTTTCAATGCTCATCTAGAAAAAGTCACAACGAAAGCCATCAGGGTTCTCAATACAACCAAACGGATGGTCGGGCACACATGGGGATTGAAACCCACAATGACCAAAAGGTTATATAATGTGGTAACAAGACCTATCATCACATACGGCGCGCTTGTATGGGGTGAGAGAACCAACCTAAAAAGCACCGCTGCAAAGCTAAGCAAAGTACAGAGAATGGCATGTCTACTGATAACAGGAGCGATGAGAACCACACCCACATCAGCCATGGAAGCACTACTTTCACTTCCACCATTACACCTCGTTGTAATGATGGAAGCAAGACAAGCAGCATACAGGCTGCAGATTAATAGACACGCGTCAATTACCGGGAAAACAAACCGGGTATATACAACGTGCTGCGTGAAGAAACAATCTTAACTATGAGATCCGACTTCACAAACAATTATCACATTTTAAAGAAATTTAAAGTGATAATATTGTCACGAGACGAGTAGACAAAAAACATTTACCCGGGCGCGACTAAAGGAATTATCTGGTGCACAGATGCGGCCAAAAATCGCAACGGTACCTTAGCAGGAGTATATGGAGGCAAGCACCATGGAAAGCAATTTTTGCTGACTTTGGGTAAATATGCATCCGCTTTTGAAGGTGAAGTTGCTGCTATTAACTGGTGTGTCAGGAACATTATGCAGCTCATTTGGATACCAAAAGACCAGAATGTAAAGAGTAACCTAATGGCGTACGCACTAGCAAAAAAAAGCACAACAGGGACATATATCGGACCTGAACCCGTTTTCGGAATGGCATACGATACCGGAAAAGAAATAATTACAGGGCACTGTGACCTTAACAAACATATGCATAAAATGGGACTGCAAAATAGCCCCTTATGCCGCGGATGCTTGGAAGACGACGAGACTCCGCAGCTCTCTGCTGTGCAAATGCGAAGCGTATCAAATGCAACGCACAACGATTCTCGGAAAACCAAAGCTAACCAATAATGAGTTGAAAAAAGCCCGTTGGAATAAACTTCTAGACTTCATTGACGAAACAGAACTGATAAGGAAGTAATAAATCCGAGGTGCACAAAAGGACCAAGGAGACCGCAGTGCAGGTGCGCTAGACGAATCACCTCTTGAATTAAAAAAGAACTATTGATTAAAACTATTTTTTAAAATTTATTGTGTGCTACTTTTATAGTGATTTAATAGCTAAACCTTCTAATTTTGGTAATAATTATGTATGTACATACATACAGGGTGAGTGGGGTAAAAACGTATTGCAGATTATATACCACTTGCTCTGTATATTTTGCGACCTTGAAAAGTTAGGTACTATTTAATAAATATTTATAAATAAGGTTATCGCAAATGGGTGTTGAAGTAAGAAAAAAAGTTAGAACTGAAAGAATGAGTGATCCTCACGACTTGGAAGAAACTTCTGCTCAAACTTCTGAAACTAATACTGAACCATGTTTACGTATGTACCTTTACATTTTGTAAAATGGATGATATCTAGTTGTATTCGGTTTAGGCGAGAATCAGAAGTATCCTTAGAGTCAGATTTCCAATTGAACTCTCAATATAACAACAGTACAATGCTTGATTCGCCTAGGTTTATACATTATTTTGACTATAGTAGTATTTATAATTATTAGTAGGCCTTTAATGTCTAAGCCTAATGATGTTGATGATACAGAAACAGTAGTGGAAACGCTGAAAATCGAAGACAAAAATGTTGAGCTAATTTCAGTGAGGAGAAGATTAGTAGATATACAACATTTTTTGCAAAGTATAAAAGATCTTGATGACCATAACCCGTTTGATTACCGTTTTTCTGACATGAAATTAATTCTTGAGATCCGAAAGGGTTTGATAAGTTCTTTTGTCTTTAAACGTAATATGTGCAATATAGAGACACGAGTATTAACAGATCCTTCTTCACATAAAAGTGTAACATGTATGGATGAAACTTTGCTTCTGTATTAGCTGCCATATCTACTAGATGTGGCCATTCACAACTGTCTCAACAGCATGCCCTTTTAAATATCCCTTCGTTGACCACACGACAGTATTCCAAATATATCAAATATCGGGAATATCATTAAATATTTTAGGCATGTATAGTCGGGGCTAAAACTGAAAAACTATTGTTTGTTGCATCCAGAAATAAGTACTGCGCAATTGGTGCTAGAGCTGCAATGAAAAAATTGACACTTGCAGACCATCGTTGTTACACAAACTGGCAAAGCACTTCAACTAGAATGGAATCTGACATAGGTCTGGAGGGTTTTAAGTGCAGCATTAACATGCATAAATTGAAGTATGTGAAAATAGTGGGCGATGGAGACTTATGGTGGTAATGTTCACATTACCAAAGTAGAATGCACTAATAACCTTTTGCAAAACTACTGTACCAAACTCCGCAAACTGTGCACCAAAAGTAAAAGTCGTGCTAATCAAGTTGTTCCTCCGTAATTTAGAACAATTTTAGTGACCAACATTTCTAGATTGAGAATTGGCATAAAAAATGCCATATTGCACCCAAAGAAGAAGGAACGCATGAACAACAAATTGCTAGATTAAAATCTTATATTTCGAATTGCTCTCATCATTTTTGTACAGGTAGCAAGGAAGGTAAAGTAAATTGTAATATATTAGATTTTCAGAACTGTGGCTTAATGGATGATGTACTGTCCTGCGGTAATAGGCTACAGCAGAATGCGTTCAGTTTGTTGCTAAATATCAACAATAACTCAGCCGAATGCTATAATTCTGTTGTAGTAAAATTCATTGGAGTCAAACGTATAAATTTGAGTATAAAAGGTAGTTATGATATAAGATGTAGAGCGGCGGCGCTTCAATTTAACGAACATAAGACGTCTATGTCAAATCTCCACAAAAAAATTACTACAAAAAGTCCGGAAAAATACACGAAGTTGTATATAGAAAAGATGAAACGAAGGCGAGTATATATTAAAGCAAGAAAAATACTTTTTAGGTCAGTTGCAAAAAAAAGAGCCCAATTACTGATGCCGATGCTAATTATGAAGCAGTCAAAGAATTAAGTCCTGATGTAACAAAAAAAAGAGGAATTATTGCGCTTAATCGCAACCTCCAATGTCCAAGAATTGAAAATGAAGACCCGAGGACAGTGTAGCAATCTGTTGTGAAAGAGCGAAAGAAGATATAAGCTTACAGCTTTTAATTTTGGAGCAGTCTGTAAACTCAGGACGAGCACGGATCCGACGCAGTTAGCTAAACGGATTTTAAATTCAGCGTTTAGCGGATTGGCTGCTACCAGATGGGATGTACATCATGAACCCATTTCACAAAATAAATTCAAAGAACACCTTGGCATTTCTGACGAAATTAGTGAATGTGGTCTCTGTGTGGATCACAAATTTCCACATTTAGGGGCCAGTCCAGTCCAAATAGACGATCATCTGGAGGAGAAATTATTGAAATCAAATGTCTTTACTCTAGCAGGAAAATATTGCCAAAAGAAGAAGAAGATATTTCTTTCAATTTTGGACCACAATTAATAAGATTTAAAATGTGTTTTCAATTAAGACAAATTACTTCTATACGCGAAGTTGCTGAATTACTCTTAATTTACACCCCAGTCTCTCCCAAAAGATATTTACGAAGCAGTATGTCTCAATCCCATTTTAGCTCTTTGGCCACAATATCAATTAAACAACCAATTGCTGGTCAACTTTATCTGGGTAAATTAATTGACCGATTAACAATTTAACATTTGTAAATGTCTTAATGTAGTTTATAACATTATCATGTATAAGTAATTCAATGTTACTGTATGAATATGTCATATATTTAAAACATTTAAATCAATTGTCATTAAATAATGTTTAAAATTGAAATTAAAAAATAAGGACTAGAAAATTTAGAATTTTATTGGAACATTTGTGAGAAAAAAAAAGGAGGAGCACCGATCTTATTTGCTCCAGGGCGCTGTATATGTAGCTACGCTTCTGAATTTAAATAATGTAGCGCAAATTGCAAATTATCTTTGGGAACGGATCCGATTACTGCAAAAAATTAATTAACTTGATGCTGAACAGGTTAACGACATATATACGAAATATTAATTGCAACGTTTTATGTATTAAATAAACATATTTCTATAATAAAACTACTAACTAATAAGAGATGCGGTTCAGTTTAAAACAATGATTTAAATTAGTCGACATTACTACAGAAAACGATTTTTTCAGTTTATATAACGATGAAGTAAATCGTTATTTCACAAAAAAATTTGTTTTAGTTATGTGGTAACGTCTTATTCTAACTAGAGTTTAAAAAATATTTACATGTTTTTTCCAGAGATCGTCTACAAACAACTAACGATAACACGTGTTAGACCCCAAATAGCACTTGATTTTCAAAATTTGCGTCGAGTTTTGTCCAACGCAAATAAATTAAAGATTTCAGCACAGTTGGCACTTTGCATTAAATCACGATTGCTGCTGTAGATAAGAACAATTTGTAGATGAGAGTTTTTGAAATACTAGTAATGTAACAAAAATCTTTTTACATTAAGTATTTAATTAATAAATCACTACTTCATCGAATCGTTTCCTTTTATGAGACTTGATATAATTATAATTGGATGTAAGACATTGTGTGATAGAGAGAATTTTTGTTGTTGTACTAATAGTTTGATTATAATATATACATACATATAACTTAATTACCAGCAGTATACATTTCATGTGTAAACCTTTCCAAGTTACATTGGTAAAGATCTAATTCAATCTTGTTGACCAGTTCGACTTTTTTTGGAGCGTGAGTCTTCAACAACATCAGATACTTTTAATACTTCACCTACTAACTTAAAAAATACTTACCAAACGTTATACAAGGAAATTTAAATAGATTGTTTTAAAACGTAAAAAGAATATAACGAGTAACAACGTAAAATGGAACCAAAACGTCGATGAAATTTATAAACAAATATTTGATGATTTGAACAAAATTTTGCGCAGGTAAATCGTGTGGTACGTAGGTATATTTTACAGGGTGTTTTTATGTTTGGTAGCACAGTAAATACTTAATAACCATTTTTTTTCTTAGAGTCTGTTACTCTATCAGAACTTACTTTTCTTTTAAATAGTTTATTTGCCGCATTTGATTTGTATTTTATACATATTTTACATACTCGACATTTTCTACATCAAATATGTAATGTAGAAAAGTGTTATTTTCTACGCGTAGCAAATTCAATTTTCTACATGATGTAGAATACGCGCCTACAATACAAGCTTGCCGATTCTAATTGTTTTGACTCTCACCTCTAAAGTTGTACGAGGAACTTAAAAATCTGTAGAAGCTCTTAAATATCCCATTCGTCCTTCTAAAATCTCGTCGACTGCCAGACCCATGTATAATTAAGACCAACTTTGCCTAGTGCTAATTTTTCTATATCTTTTTAAGATATGTAGAAATTTAGTTGGACAAAACGGGATAGTATCCCATTTTAACCACCTAGTACTATCACGTTGAATTAATCTACTTTTGAGATTACATAAATCCTATTTTTAAAAAAATAAATTAATTACAACAGTAATTGTTACAAGAGTAGAAAATAATGCACAGTGGTAGTATAACAAAAGTCACGTGACTACGCTATTTTTAGTGTAGCTCTTTGAAAAATCATATATTTTTTAATTTTAGTTCTAAAAATAATTTTTCAATCTGCCATGTAGCATCAGGTAAAAATACGTTTTTGAATTTTTTATAAAAAAATTCACATTAAAATCTATTTTTTTATAGTGCAATAAAAAATGCTAACAATGTAAGATGTTTCGATGTTTATTTATGTTAATCTGTTACTCAGAAAATCTAATGCAGTACTTTTAAAATCTACAGCAACTTCAAAGTTACAGTTAAATACCGTTTTGTTATTATCTAATTAATTAATACCAAATCAAAGTGATAATGCACGTTTATACAGAACACGCAAATATAATGAATGTATTAATTTATAGTAAAATAACAGATTGTAGATATTCTTTCTTGAGAAGCATGGACTAAATTCTATTTTTTTTTCAAATATAAAACAATTAAAATCGCACAACAGTTTAATTTCATAATAATTTGCTAAAAGATAAACCTAAGAAATTCAAAAAACACTTGTTTTTGCAAATACAAACAAAGCAGAGCAAAAAATATTATATATATAAATTCTATAACGTGGTTTACGTTTTAATGCAAAACCTATTAATCCATTTATAGACTTTTAGAGTCTGGAAGGAAAAGCGTCTAATTACATGATGAGAGGTATTAATAATACCATTGAATAATAAATGTAAGAAGAAATGCAACTTAAGGAGCAATATCGTATCGACTGATTGGATTGAGATGTAGAGGTCGCCACGTTAGTATTGGATCGAGATTTTTTAGTTCTTGCGTGTCTGTCGACTTGTAAACTTCGGTATTGAATTGAAAGTTTTTCTTAGGTTAACATTGCGATACGATTTTTAAAATTCTGGTAGTAGTAATGTTTGTTTGAACTTTTGTTTAGTTTAAGTGCATATATATTTTTGATTAATTTTTAAAATGGGAAAAGTTACAAATCACGGTTGTGTTTATATTAATTGTGAAAATAATAATACCGAAAACAAAGGTACTAGTTTTCTTAAGTTTTCTATTAGTGATAAAGTGCGTGCTAAAGAATGTTAGAAAAACTGTGGAAAAATAAACATTGCCACAATGGACCTGGAAGATTTAAAACAAAAGAAGATTTGTGAGAAGCATCTTCGGAGATAATGTATAACAACAAAAGGAAATTTTAAACACACTGCAGTTCTTGTTCTACACCTTCAATCAGGTAAATATTTTTAATTTTTTTTCCTACCAAACGTTTAAAAATGGTTTAAATTAGCATCGGAGAATCTCCTTGTCCGGATTCTTCTTCTTCTAGTTGCACTTAATTGTACAATAACTTAAAATAATTACTGTAAATCAGTGGCTGAGATCGCTATTATTTTCTACGATCAATGATCGCAATCATGGTATTTAGAATTAATTAGTAATCGACTGTTGCTAAAAAGTCGCTCGTGTAAAGTTAGTCATAAATCTAGTCATAAACATTCGATTTTCGTTTTCCGGGATACAATAACGTTTGGAGTATTGAAAATCAACATACCTAAGTATTTTTTAATATTGTTTCTAAACAATAAATTAATTAAAATTTGTTCATATTTAGATTTTAAAAAAATATTTACAAAAATTCACAGAAAACAGATACTACTGTGATGTTTTTTTTCGACATGACGTGCTATTTGAATTCTGATGCAAACTTACGAACAAACAGTTTAAAGCATTAATAAACAACATATTAAAAAATAAGTGTCGTTCTTTCGTAAATTAAATGTTTCTATTTGAAATTGACCCTGAAAAGATTGTTGAGTAATTAGTCATAACTCGTGTTGATATTTGTCTCAAACATAAGATTTATGAATTAAAAATAAATTTGCAATTCTTTTCAAATACGTATTGTCATTTGTAGTTAATGCTTATTGTTTTTAACTTCCTGTGTTTTTACGATTTACCTTGGTGTTTATATAAAGCTAGGTTTTTCCCAAAATGCTGAATGTGTGACACAAATTTTACAAACGTTCTTTTCTAGAAGAATTTTCTAATTCTCTTTGAAAAGAATGCATTGTTAAATTTCTGTAAACAAAAAATATATAATTCAATGTTTAAATCCATGTTACTTTTTTATTAAAAAATCTGTATGTGGTTTAAAATTCTTACCAGGAAAAGAGCAAAGGGGTTATTTACCTACTTACACAAAATTTTACGATTTTTCGTGAACTACCTGCATACTTAAAGTTTATTATACATTTATTAAAGTAAATATTATAGGTAAAATCGTGTTATATCAGTCTTATTTGTTTATGCGATAATTAAAAGTATTAATTGTTTTTCCACAACCGCAATTGTTATTTTATAAGCGATCAATGATTGCGATCGTTATTGTACAGACGCTCGATATCGCGATCATTATTTTGCATAATGATCGATTCATCGTAATTGCATAATCGTTCTGGCCATTGCTTTAAATGTTTTTTGTTGATGTTGGCATATGTCGAATAAAAATATCGTTTTTGTAAATGTTAGGGCCGCATTTCTTTAGCACCTTGTCTAATAAATACTTAGTTTTTAAAAAAATAAAAAAAATTATAAACAAAATTTTTTTATGTTTATTTTAGCATGCTAAAAGCACTTGAATACAAATCCAACAATACATAAAATATTTTTACAATTGTTTAAAAAAAAATCGCAAAAATTTTGAAAATACTAATACTAATTCCATTTTCAAAACTTTATTTTTAAAATACTAACAACTTAAATTTTTTTTTAATTTTTTGGGCTTATTTAGTATAATTTTTTACAGAAGCTGTAATTTTTGGTATGAGCATCAACCTAAGATACTCAAATGTAGTAGTTTCTCAAACATATGAAAGAAAACGTCGATTGTTATTGATGACGATCGTGAAGACGAATAAATTTATTCTTTCTACAACTCCAGTTCACTAAACGAAGGTATAAGTAGACAAGCAATAATAAGTAATTTTTTTAATATATGTTTTATAGTTGAAGATACGTCCTATAATATTTTGAAGATACTGGAACGACCACAGTGTGTTCTCAAGTTCGTCAAGCCGTTAAGTTTTGACTAAACTACGCAACATAGTGATACAAATGGATTCTCCGTCAATAATCCTTTTAAAGGATGAATTGATCAATTATTCTTTCAGAAATTTAACATTGATTTTAATTTAAAATTATTTAAATTACCAGTCCACTAATAACAAATTTGTTCACATATGTTTCGAGCTTCAAAATAATGATGCTCATTTTCAGAAAAGTCTACAAAAAATATTTACAACTTTTTTAAATACAAAAAATGTCATCAACATATTTTTTCCAAAATATTATTTTTTGTAAGAAAATTTGGTGTTCAGAAATATATTTACTTTCTAAATTGTTTAAGAAGATTTCAGTAAAAATAAGTGATAAATTTGATAATCGATTTTTTAAACAAAATCTAGGTCTTCCAATGGGTTCTCCTTTATCACGTTTCTCATTTTTTTAAAGAAAAGTAACGGTAGTAAAGTAAAGATAACGATTTCAAGATTTCGTTTTCTAATGAAATATTTATTTAATTTTTAATCTACTTAAAGGTAGTAAAAATAAAGCTATTTAAGCTGTATAGTTGTTTCTGAAAGGTGGTTTACGGTTCCTTTAGAGCTTCTTTAAAGCTTTGCTAGTACCACAAAGAGCTGTATAAGCCCGATTTTAATGCATTAAAGGAGCTACCTAACAGCAACATAACTGCGGAATTTTTAGCTACTTGAACGCTTCATGGAGGCTTCAGTTTTTTCACAAGCCACTTAAAAGTAACTTTAAAAGCTAAAGTAGTTATAAAAAAGCCGCTTTTAGCTGCAATTTGCTTACTGGGAAATTCTTGAATTACTAGAGTTCATTTATATTAAAATATCAAATACAAATTTTTTGTTGAACGAGCAAATCAATTTCAATTATGATTTTAAACTTAAATTTTTTTAGATTTGTTTCTAAATTTTTTTAATTATCTAGTTACAAATTTTCAGATTTGAGATTGTTCAAAAAAATGTAAGTTAAAAAACTTTTTGTAATCTTAACTTTGTATAAGTTGTAAATATTTTTACTTTTTTGAAGATGAGCTTCATTATTTTAAAGCTCGAAGCATATGTAAAATAGTATATACATTTTGAAAGTTAACGAATTTATTATTGGTGGACTGGTAATTTGAATAATTTTAAAAATTGACGAATAATAACTATAAATCCCTATAACAATTTTCTTTTAATTTAATTTGCATTGTTTTAGTTATTTCTATGTTTTCGATTTATAATTTACAAAAATTAAATAAAAATTTGAATATACATATTTTTTCGTTTTCTCAAATATAAAGCATGATATTGTTTAAGTTTATTTGACATTGACTTGTGTCTAACCAAAACAAGCTATTGTTTATGATATTAACCTGTTTTGAACAGGTAAACGGTAAAGTAAACACAAATATAAGAAAAGGTTCTAACTCGTACTTCATAACAAATAAGTAAGTTCGCAAAATAAAAACCACGATTTTGCAGATGGCAGCAGGTCTTAGTCTATTAGTTTATGAAAAGAGGGGGTACAGACGGGTAAAAAAAAGAGAAACAAGAGAGATAAAACTACAGTACGATTTTTAACACACTATTTGCGCCTTTTCTTACATTATTACTCAATGGTAATACGTTTTAACGTAGAGAATTTTTTTATTATCTTTGTGTAAGTAAAATCTACATTAAATATTAGTCATTTATTTTCTTTTGACTTTTAACCTTATTTAGGCTAATACTAATATTTTTATTTAATGAAGTCATAAAGTTTGTCTAGTTTTAATTTTGCAAAAACAATTTTTATTGTTTTATTAAAAAAACATACAAAATATATGGTATCTTTAAACGGAAAACTTAATTAATCTACACTGTCGGTAAAATTTACTTGCTCTCATATTATATTGTTTTTAATTCTTTGCTTCAAATTAAATTTATATAATTTATTCTTTTGTAAAAACTGTAATATTGAAATTGAACCTTGTTAAACTCTAATTTCCTTTATGTTGTAGCGTGCGGCATGAAAAGAATATTCACACTTTAAAATTACATTTTTTAAATTTGAAAATACGTTCTTGCAATCAATATGTTTACATTGTATTAAGTTCGACGACCCGTTTTAGAAGGTTAATTATGTGATGGGTTTTTAAATGCCATTTTTTGCAATGTCAGCTTGTTATTCAGAAAACATGATGATATTTAAACAGTAACAAGACTAAAAATTTTATATTCATTTTTATAGATACAATTACGTTTGTAAATTATTTATTACAGTTAATTTAATTTTATTGAAAATAAACTTGCAGTTTTAAGTGAAGATTGTTAATACTATTGTATCTAAATTATCTTCAGTTTAATTAGTGTAAATATGCTGTTTATTTTAAAACGTGTTTAATCCTTTAAAAAATTATCTTGATTATAAATAAACGTTTATTTTATATTAGTGTACACGGAGAGAAATGTTTTCAGATATTATTCGTAAGACGCACAACTTATGCGTAATTTAAGCATAAAATACAACTACTACTAGCTACTCATAAATTTATAAACCATCGGTATAATTTGTGGATAGTCATGTTGGCATCTATAATGATTATAATGCATAACTTATGAAGTAAACGATTCTATTATATGTGCGTAATAATCATATCTTTATAAATAATACTCACAAACAATGATCATATTAAGAATAAAATTTTAACCAGGTAAATAATATGTGATTGAAGTCTGTCATGATTATAATTCACATCCAGTAACGAAGTATTTTTATTATGTATGCCTAATAGTCACATATTTATGATTAATGTTCATAAACTCTAATTATATAAAGAATAACTTTTTAAGCAGCCAATCATAATATGTGATAAATAAAGTATTGTTTATTAAATGATATTCAAAATAGTGGATTAATAATTATAAATATCAATCATAATTTCGGAGTTAATTTTACTTTTCTGATACGAAATAATGACAAGATATTTTTCCTATATACTTTATAAATTAGTAAAACATATATTTCGAGTTTCAAAAAATGTTTATTCTTTTTACGATTATTACACAATTTTAATGCAGCTATAATTACACCACCATACCTCTACAACTAAACAATTTAAATACAACACATAATACAAGAATAAATTCATAAAATATCTTTTTAATACTAATACATAACTAATAACACATAATAGCATTATATAATAATACATATTATTATAAAAAATAAAACATTCAAATAAATAAAACGTAAATAATATAAACAAAACTGAAACAGAACTTGAGCAACAATTTAAAAAAAATAATGCTGAATATTGCTGAAAATAAGCAAATTGTAAAAAAATTATTTCATTGAAGTTAAATTCTAAACAATAATTAAAATTTACTAAAGGTAGCAAAAATAAAACAAATAAGTAATACGTGTTCAAACAACTTTCTAATTAATTCTAAATTAAAAAATTTTTTTTTCTCACGTACTATTAAAAAAATCTAGACTTTGTAGTCAACTTTTCAAGATGTCAAAATTTTCTGAAAATGCCACCCTCGCCATTTTCGATTATTTGTGTAGGCTTTTGTGATCAATGTTTTTTGTACCTTATATGACTTAACGTTTTTGAAAATAATGTTTATACATACATAAAATTCTGAATAAGAAATGTTTTTGCACTACTACTTTCAATTTAAAAACAAACAAATGAGAGACGTTTAAAGTATTAATATTTAACCATAATGTACTCAAGCTAGCCATGTTTATTTTCTGTAAAACAACGGTAGGTTGTCGGCAACAAAATAAAAAAGTCTTTGTTGAGTTTCTAATTTACTACTACTCAGTAATTAATATTTCTTTTTAAACTATAAAAAAATGTCGTTTACACGTACAGAAAAGTGCAATATCCTAAAAATATAAGTCATTTTTAGAAAGAATTCAATAAATGCTCTAAGACATCTCCAAAAGTAATTGTCAAGTGTCACATACGTTGTACTTTTTAAGGTTAAATAGATAACTTATTAAGGTTAAATAGATAACTTAAAACTATGAAAGTGTTTTTAAAACAGGTTAAACTCAATTTGTTTTTTAGACAGATGAATCTTTTTCTAATTCAGTTAAAACTCGATGTAAAAAAAATATTTTTTTTCAAGCATGTGTGACAAAAAATCATTGGAGTAGAGAAAATCCTCTTATAGTAAATTTGCAAATTCCTAAAAATGAAATTAGTCTCAACATTTGGTGAGATGTAATAGGTTTGCGAGTTATTGGACTAGTGTTGTATCAGGGTAATGTAGCCGGAGAGCTTTATGTCCATTTACTATAAAAAATCTTAAGCTATTTTCTTAATGCATTTTTGCTGCTTCTCAATACCAGATTTTTGATAGAAAATGGATAAGCACAAATGCACCAATATGTTGAACTATACGTTCTGCGGACCTAACGCCACTAATTTTTTGTGGGGTTTTGCAAAAAACGAAGTGTATAAGAAGCAATACCGTAATGTTTTAAGACTTCAAAACAAAATCAAAAAAATTATACAATGTATTTGAGGAAGAACTCTTCTATGGGCTACACGGAATGTAAAGTTTAAAGCACGAATATGTTTTCACGAGCAAAGCAACCTTTTTGAAAATTTTATAAATTATCTGAACTGTATCTTTGGTTCTAGTTTATATTTATTTTGTTACAGTTTGAAGTAGGCACAAAATTTTTTATTGTTTAATTTAAAGTAGTAGTGCGCACGACATTTGTTATTTAGAAGTTTATAAATTTTAAGTGATGCTGTGTGTACAATTACGAAATGGAACAATAAACGGTAAGCGGAAACATTTTATTATAATACATAAATGTAATCAATATTATTATGATTTCTGTTCTTTATGTATCATGTTTTAATTTGTATAAAAAAGAATGTAAATTAACACACATAGTTGCGTTAAGGTAGATTATTGGGTAAATCGGATGATATTTTAGGATTGATTAAGGTTCCAGTGTCATTAACTACAGTTCAATTCTTCAAGTTTTCTATACGATCCATGTACAGCTAAAGGTATTCACAGTGTTTTTATAACTTTCTCATAATTGCTAAAGTGATATTTATATTAAGTTTGTGTTGTTTTTTGTTTAAAAAAATGTAATTAATTTTGTGTAACTCTATGATTATGTATGTATATAAATGAAATATTTATTTATATGTTACAGATGCGGTTAAAAGTTGCTAACCAACAGTAACTGATGCAGTTTTGGAGGCTTCCGTGAAAACATTACATCAAAGAAAGTTGCAATATGTAAAAAATAATTGATAAATAATTTGGTTGTTTGGAAAACCTAAACTTACTAAAACTCAATGTGATATTGTATTTAAAAATATTTATTGTACAATAAAATTTAAAACGTGCATTCGAAAATGTATTATTACATTATTGAAAGAATTGTTTTAGTTCATTATTGAAACAAGAAAATCATATATTTATTGATCATTTAGTATCATTTAAAAAACGAAACTTTTAAAACGTTAACCGAATGCAACATTTATTTTGCAACAGATTTGAATTTAAAATACCGATTCAAATAAGTGAAACAGCGATGAATTTATAGCTATTTTATTGCACTTAGGTTTCTTTTATGTTTGAAACAAGAGTGAATCACAATTTTTTTGTTTTGAAACTATTACTAAACATTATCAATTTTGTGTTTACTGGGTACTATATTTTGCTTACGTTTTTATCAGTTGATAAAATCACTGCTATAGATGATGCAATGTACACACTAACTGCGTGTGAAACGTTCTGCTGGTTTTGCTGATGTATCATAATATAAGAAGGTTTGTTCATAACTTAAGATCTAATTATAACTATAGTGATAACTAGTAAAACATGAAAACAATTTATAACTTGATTACATTTATAAACCATATTCATAATACTTGAATATACCTAACGCATACAAACTGCACTCTTGGGAATGTTGTATGAGTATTATGCATAACATCATAATATAATTAATATTTTACAAATTTTATTAAATGTGTAATTTGTGAACATATTGTTCATAACTAGTGATTACAGATTTTTTTCCGTGTAATATAAATAAATCAATGAGTTATTAAGAAAATAGTTTAAAAGAAATATTACTTCCGACCCGGAATCACACCACTTTGTTTAGAGATTGGTGTAATGCACTTTAGTGCCGCAAATCTATGGGTTTCAAATAGTGATGTAAGAAAAGTAACTACATATTCGTTATTACAGTACTCAGTACTCGACAAAGTAACTGTTTTCTTTAGTTACAACCGTTACAACAGCTTCTCGACACAAAAATATAAAATTCGTAGTTCACTAATACTGTTAATAAATAATCAACCACAATACCTACTCATGCAATTAATGCGTGGAACAAAACGTATCTCAAAGTATCGAATCAGTATTTCAAATTTCCGATACTTAATAGTACATACGACAATCTACCTATATCTATTTAACTAAAAAGTAACGACGTGTTCAGGCACGAGTACATTTAACGAACAGAAAATAACGACTATTATACTTAAAACTAACAAATAGTTACCGAGAAGTTAATTGAAATTAAAGTGCTTTTAAATACTCAGCCAAGTGATAGATGCAAAACAAAACTTTATCACCATACTACTCTGCGATGATTAATTACATATTAAACAAAATTAAATTTCCACACATAATTAAACGAGAATACTTGAGTTAGAAATTGATGAATCAGTCTAATCGTTATTCTATAACAAAACGAAGAAAATTCTTACGAAAAGTTTCTCAAATTCATTGTACACTAACACATAACTTAGCTTCACAAGGGGCTTACGTTATTACCACATTTTGTTTTGGAAACTAGTTAAAAATAAGTTTCTATCTATTTAACAGCTCGTTTCTTGTACTAAACGTCTAAAATCATGACGTAAAATCTTAAAAAAAATACTCAAAAAGCAATTAAACTAAATAAAGATGCAAAAAAAGTATGGCGCAATTAAACATGAGTATCAAACAATTACTCTTACACGGACCATTCTTAGAATTAATAAAATATTAAATGACAATTCAAATCTTAACAACTGAAACGAAATATTTATGACTGACGAAACTAATAAATTATAATGCAGTCTTAGTTTATGACAACAATAATAGACTACAATAAACTTGTACAAAATGGTAATAAATTTAAAATTAAGACACATTTTAAAACTTCAAATAAAGTCAAAATTACAATGTAAATTTGTACTAACATGTCACTAATAAATACAAACTAGTAAATATAAGAAACCAAAATACCTAGTCCTTCTTGTAAGTAAAAGTACAAAAATCACACAAAGGTTAGAAACTTACATTTTATGTAATTTATTTATATTTATTTATCCACCTAAAAACTGAATTTTGTCTTTTATATGTTAGCAAAAACAAAATACTCCTCCAAAATACCCTCCGTTATATTTCAATGAGGTTTTGGACAAATTAACAATTTACAATTTTATTTAAGGTGCAAAGATACTATTTAAATTAAATTGGATAAGTTGCACTAATTTGTCTTCATTTATTATATTTTTTTTTAACTAACCTCACCACTTTATGTATTTCCTTTAGATTATTTTGATTCTGTAGCAAGAACTTATTTAAAAAAAATTACTTGTACTGTTAACTTCTTGTTTTTGTTGTTTTTTGCAATTTTTATTTCTTTATTAATTTAAATAGTTTTATTTTTAATAATAGATTCTTCAATTGTTTACGTTTCATCTTTTTTTTTTTTGATTGATTAATATTTCTCTACAGCTTCTTATTTCTATCACTTTTTGTTCTTTGACCTTTTATTATTTTTTTATTTACTATTTTACTAAAAAATATTTTTTTTCTAATATATGCAATTTTTGATTCGTTCTCTTACTCCAAAATAATTACATTTTTAAAAATTTTTGTTTTTATTAAGTTTCTTTTAGAAATAAAGTTGCTTATCTTATCTTTCTCGCAGCATTAACAATTTGCTTCTATCTAAATATTGGCTATTCTACTCCGAATAAAGTTTTATTCATAAAACAAAAGGATTTATTTACAACTTTTGAATTGTTACCTGCGGGTAACAAATAGTGTTACAATATAGTACATACAGATCATATAAACAATTACTCACTAGAACTAGAAGTAACAACCAATTTCATTTTTTTTTGTTCGAAATGACGCTATGGCAACTCAAAAATTGTTTCGTTATAGCTACTGTAATTACCCAGAATTATCAGACAAATAAATAAATGAACGTTAATCATGTGATATTGAGTAACCTTCATCTAATAGCAGATTACAAAATAAGGGCAAAATAGTTTATATATTGCATATTTTGAAAATGCCTGTTAAGTCAACTGCTTTATAAAAATGTAAAGTCCGTAATCATACATCAAAATAATGAATCTTTTGTTTGATAGTCTCTAACTTATTAATGCGATGACTAAACTGACGTGAAGGAAGCGAAAATAAGCTGGAAATTACAAAAAAAGCACAACAAATAAAAAGTTTACAATTTTAAAATAAAATACGGTACCCTGAGACATGAATCAACTTTTGAAGGAATTAAATAAAATAAAGACCAAAATAGATAAAGTAGACAAGAAAAGTGAAAGAACAGATCAGAAGATGGATGTACTGCAGAAAGAGCTAACAGAAATGAGAGATGAAAATGTACAGATCAAAGAAGAAAATCTATACCTTATGCGTATAACGAAACAGCAGGAAAAAAATAGAAGAAATAGATAGAGAACTAAGGAGCAAAAGAATTTTATTATAAGGGATTGTGACCAAAGGGATGAGAGTGAACTGATCCTAAGAGAAAAAATAAAAACACTATTGAGATACATGAACGTACAGATAGTTATTAAACAAGAAGACAACGATATCAGAAGAATCGGGAAGTACCAAATTAACTACGTCAGGCCAATTGCTATAGAATTAGGGAGTTGATCCATCAAATTATAGATATTAAAAACAACCAAATGCTTTAAAGAAGAAAACATTTAGATTAATGAAGACTACTTAAAAAAAATACTTATACAAAGAAAAAGATTAGTAAAATTTATGAAGATAATCAAGGAAAATGGAAATTAAGTAACGATGAAGTACAAAAAGCTGATAGTATATAGAGAAGTTTTTTCCTTGGAAAGATACATCAAAATAATAGTCAAGAGAAGTAATAAAAAAGTAGAGAATAAAGAAGAAACAGCAGTTCATTATAATACCAACGCTTAGACAAAAGAAGATGAAACTAATGCGGAAAAAAAAGAAAAAAATTAACAGAACTATTTGGATAAAGAAAGAACCCTAAGTAAAAAATCCCCGGGAACTACAAAAGAAAAAACCGTAGGAGAAAAACTAATGAAGATAACAAAAATAAGTTGAATTACAAGAAAGTAACAGAAGTGAAGGAAGAGCGGGAACGGAAGACAACTTTGGCAATTCAAAATGATTTTGAGACTAAAAAACAAAATAAACAAACAGTAACGGATATGAAGACAAAAAGTTATATTGGATGTTGGAATGTAAGAACTATGTATGCAAGTGGGAAAACAACGCAAAGAAATAACAATACTGTATTCCAGAAAAAATAATGAAAAAAATGAGGAAAATACCACACACAAACTTGGCGTCGCTTTTATTTAAGTAAGAAAGATAAAAGAACACCTATAACATGGGAAGCAATTTATGAGCGAATTATTACACCAAGATTTTATGGAAAAATTTTCAATACAATGATAAATAGTTTTGCTCCGACTGATAGATCAAGCTATAATACTAAAGTCGGCTTTTACAAAGAATTACAAGTAGTTTATAGTAAACTAGGTAACAGATACAAACAAGATGTGATTATCGTAATGGAAGACCTAAACGCAAAAATCGGAACTGACAATGAAGGGAGAGAAGAAATAATAGAAAGGTAGAGAATAAGGACAATAAATGAAAATGGAAGTATGTTTCTGGATTTCTGTAACATGTATAGCTGAGTGGTTGGAGGCAAAATTTTCCAACATAAATTGATACATAAAATCACGTGGATAGGCCCAGGTGGAAACCCAATAAAAAAATAAGTCATATAACAATCAGAAGAAGACATAGAAGTAACTTAGTAGACGTGAGATCAATGCGCGGAGCAGACGCTGCATCTGACCACTTTCTGGTAAGAGCTAAAAATGAGAAGCACAGTCTGAATAATTACAAACAGTTTACGGTTAAGTATAACATACATTTACTAGAGGATCAGGAACCTAAACTTAACTACAACAAGAAACTCGAAGAAAAATTTAAATATAAGAAAGGGTTCGAAAATCTAAGTATACAAGAAATGTGAAAAAAATACAAAAACACACTATGCAGCTAAAGAAACAATTAAAGAAAGAAACAAAATGAAACAAAAAATTCTAGTAGCAAAATCATGGAATTAGAACAAAATTATTGGAATATAGACAAACAAATGAAAAAAAGTGCAAAAAACTATAAAAAAGATGGCTAAAAGAAGTAGAGACAGCAGCCAGAAAAAATGATTTAAAAACCCTATAGAACACAACAAGGAAATTGACCGCAATTAGAACCACAATGGTGAATAACGTTAAGAATAAAGATACGATTACACTTAAATCGCAAGAAGAAATTACAAATAGATGGATAGAATACTTTAAAAATATCTACACGAGAAAATAATCATCAACAAGCACTATAACCCCAACAATTGAAAAACACGAAACAGAACAACTTAACAAAGTGTCTTCCATTGTAGACACAAAATTTAAAACTTCAATAAACTATATAGAAACACAAAAATTAGAATTTTTAAAGCAAATATAATAAATGTAACTGTAAATAAGTTATAACGGCGGTAAACGTTGTAATAAGTAGCGGTTTTCTTATTAAGTCATTTGGTTAATAACCATCCAGAAAAATGAATAAGAAAAGTATTTTATTTACTTTAAAATTACAGAAAATTCGTATTTAAATAAAATTCAGATATGAAAACTTGCGAATCTACCGAAGGCTCACATTTACGTGTGCCTGCGTGCATAATATTGAAATCGAATTGTAAATGATATAGTTATTGTAGTGAAACTCGCATAATACAATTTTATGTGAGTGAAGATAAGTAAACGCTTAGATGCTTGCTTGCGGTTTTGAGCCTGGAGGTCATTCCGCCTACTCAGTGGCTATGTTTACGTGACTTACGTCATTTATCATTATCTTTGCAGCACGTGTGTATAAAACACAGATGCTAGAATGCACATTTTTTATCACATATGAAAAACTTTACAGTCGATTTTACTAGTTGATCTATTACATTCATTTGTAATAGACGACTTATCGTTTTTGTTTCATAATGACGGTGGTACAAGACATAAAAAAATTATTAGCTAATATTAGTTTAGACGTTTAGAATTTATTGAATGCTCGTCCTCAGTCTTTACTTCAAATTCGTAAGACCAGAAACATGAAAATAAAACAGTCCATATTAATTTTGAAGAATCTATGTATGACTCGTCAGATTAGATTTGTGAATATGAAGTAAATAATAGATTTTACTGTTTTGTAGGTTTATTGTTTTCACGTGATTCATTATAGTGTAAAAATAATGTTACCGATTTATAGAAAATAAAAGAAAAAGTGAAAAAGCACTCGTTATCAGCGAATCACATGAAAATGTGTATAAATTATGCTACTCTTGGTCGCGTTAATATTTGCTTTTAAATACAATTGGACAGCGCTTGCCAAAAGCCAATTAAAGACCACAATAAAAAATAAATAAATTTAGTAAATAAAATAACTGATTGACTTTACCTGCGACTATTATGGAAAGTGAGAGATGATCTTCTACCTAAAAAACTTAAATCATTTTTACGCAATCGGCAATACTATGGCACAAGAAAGTCGTGCGTATTTCTATGCTAAGCATTAAAAAATCTTTCATTAAAAACTGCAAATTTTTATCGATCATTTTAGTAATTGTAAAGATAGACGAATATCTTAAATCTTAAAATTAAATATAAATCGTGTTAAAGTAAGATTGTTTTTTAGACTTTGCAATAATTGTGTTTTTTCAAATGACCCTTTTGTATGATTGATCATCAGCCGCCACTGACTGTAATAATAATAAATATACTACTATATGGATCAGAATTATGGACCTTAACAAAAAAACTAACAAACAAAATACAAATTTTTGTAAACAAATGCCTAAAGAAGATATTAAAAATATTCTGGCCAAATGTAATCTAAAACAAGGAATTATGGAGTGATACTGGCATAGAACCAATGTTCAAAACCAAAAAACAATATCAGTTACAGCAAAATGGGTGAAAGCAAATAGTTAAGATCCGAAGCACAACAAACAAGATACCAATAACGCATTCAAAGAATGAAACCACCAAATTAAAAGAAAAGAACCAAAAGAATAGCAAAGCTCTAAAGTCGAAAGCCCAAAAAGTGAATTAAAAAACAAAGATAGAATTGGATAGGACATACGTTACGGAAACAAACTTAGACATTGCAAAATAAGTCTTAGAGTACAATATCAGAGGGAAATATAAGCGAGGACGACCAAACCAAACATGGAGAAGAACTATGCTTAAGGAATGTAATAAATAAAGAACTATGTCAAATCAATCGACTAGCCAAAAATAAAGATGACTAGAAAACTTTGGCTGAAGACATGTGTAAAAGTGAAGAAGAAATATAACTTAAATTTAACTTAAACCCAAACAGAACTGATAAAATATAATGTTAAGCGCTAATTTAAAATGAGCATAAGCAAAATATACATATTGGAACATAATTCATAAAGTTGGGATATAGGGATATGCAAAATTTAGTGGAATATAGCGTATCCTAGTTGCATTCGGTAATAGGTTGGTACCCAGTAAACACAAAATTAATAATGTTTAGTAACAGTTTCAAAACAAAAAAATTATGATTCACTCTTGTTTCAAACATAAAAGAAACTTAACTGCAATAAAATAGCTATAAGTCCATCGCTGTTTCACTTATTTGAATCAGTATAGTTTCGGTATTTTAAATTCAAATCTGTTGCAAACTAAATGTTGCATTCGGTTTACGTTTTAAAAGCTTCGTTCTTTAACTGATACTAAATGATCGATACATGTATGATTTTTTTGTTTTAATAATGAACTAAAACAATTCTTTTAATAATATAATAATACATTTTCGAATGCACGTTTCAAATTTTATTGCACAATAAATGTTTTTAAATACAATATCACATTGAGTTTTTTACATATTGCAACTTTCCTGGATGTGGTCTTTTCACGGAAGCCTCGAAAACTGCATCAGTTACTGTTGGGTAGCAACTTTTAACCGCATCTGTAACATAGAAATAAATATTTCATTTATATACATACATAATCATAGAGTTACACAAAATTAATTAATCTTAATCAAAAACAACACAAACTTAATATAAATATCACTTTAGCAATCATTAGAAAGTAAAAACACTGTGAATACCTTTAGCTGTACATAATCGTATAGAAAACGAAAAATTGAACTGTAATTATAAATCCTAAAGTATCATCAGATTTACGCAATAATCTACCTTAACGGAACCATGTGTGTCAATTTACATTTTTTTATAGAAATTAAAACATGATACATAAAGAACAGAAATGATAATAGTATTGGTTACATTTATGGATTATAATAAAATGTTTCGACTTACCGTTTATGGTTCCATTTTGTAATTGTACACACAGCATTACTTATCAAACTGCAACCGAACAAGTGAAAAGATATCAATTTGCAGCGCAAGCGTTGACGACAGTAATCAAAAGTATAGCAACGACTAATGCTGACTAATCACAAAGTATTCGTTTTTCCTAGAACGATTCCACTGTTTTGAAAATAATTCAATCTTATTTAATCGATCTTTAAACAATTCTAGTTATTCAAAAAATATTCGGTTTTAATAAATCAGTTTTTAGACGGTTGCTGATTATGGGATAAAAATTGCAAGTACTGAAACGGTTTAAAACTGAATGATATAAAAATGGAACTAACACGAAACAACGTAATGAAACAATTGTTTTAATTTTGTTACTGCAACAGTTTCAATCCGTGTTTACTGGGTATTGCAGAGGTTGGTGTGTGCAGTTATTGTATTGTCAGACATGTTTAACATGACAAATCTGACAGATTATTATGACAAACAAATTTAAGTTTATGTGTATTAAAACTGCGCATGCGTTATGTATTTTTTATGCTTACGCTTATTGTGAATTAGCACTAAAGCGAAAAGTGTAGGTGTAGGCTGACAATCTTATCAAATTTAATTTGTGTAGAAACACCAAGTAAGGCGGCCTTTAGTTGGTCGAAACTTTCAGGAACTGATGATGAACTTATCAATTAAAAATAATCACATAGATACTGAGTAATGTACTGTAAAAAATAAAAGAATTTAAAAATTCGTCTAATGGTAAATCTAATTAAAGTTTGTAGTAATTGCAAAATTGCATGAACGAGTTGTAGATAATTTTGCATTTTTGCAACGTCATACAACAGTGCAATCTAATGAAATAATGCATAATGACTGCTGCTTAAATAATCTTTCAGTTACTATTAAAGTACTATTTTATTTTATATATTAAAACGCGTTTTATTCAACTACGTAACATTATTAAAACAGTCTTGTACTTGTTAAAACTTTTAAATGATTTAAGATTTAATTTGTTTAGTAACTTTGAGTATTAGGTACATTTCTAATTATTTTATAATTCAAACTGTAACCTGAGTTTATATCTGCACTGCAGAGTTTCATTACATAAATATTTTGTTAGTAAATTTCTTGAAACTGAAAATACTTTTTATATTTACATTACGTTTTTAAAATAAAACATAATTTGATATTTAATTTATTACAAATACAAATACTTAAAAATAAAACGCATGCAATAATTTTTTTGGTCGATTGGAGTAAAACAAAAGATATTCATTATTCTTTTTATGTAAATGTGTTTGAAAATTAGCACTAATATTTTGTAATAAGTTTGTAGCAACTAATCAAGATATAATTTGGAACTCGAAACTGTATTTGAATGTATAAAATAATCTTAACAGCATTCATTTGAGAATTATTAATGAAATAAGTTCTCTCTGACTTACAATCGCTTGGGACGAATTAACTCAAGCTACGAAGGTTTATAATAAACAAGTCATGCGGTTCTAACCTCATCTACAAATGATTAAACAGCGAATGTACCAAAGACTGCGTGTTATTGAGTTTGCTACACTTTAGATTGATATATCAATATTTATTGATTTCCTTCCTTTAATATAAAATTTTTATTGTTGAAGTGCATTGATTTCTTCAAATAGTAATCTCGTTTGAAAGAACATTTTATACGTGAAAAGGGCGATATCGAAGGTTTCTCCTAAAGTACTCTCGGCATATTATATAACTTTACAGAACGAACTACATTCTTTAAATAAAATTTCAATATGCTTACCAATTTCAAGTTTTATTTTACAACTGGTATTCATAAAATAGCGTCGTTACTTATTTAGGTAGGAAACTGCCGTCACATAAACCTTTGATAGGATGTCAATCTATGAAACGTTTACAATTTTAGCACGAGATGTTATTTAATCTTAAGAGATTAATGTTTTCGAGACAAGTAAGGTCAAACTAGATATTTAGCTAACGTCTTCTTACTTTTATGGTAGTATTTAACCTTTCTTCAGTCTTAATTAAGTGATTGGTACGATACATAGTATATGCGTTGTTATATTTTAAGTTAAACTTAATATAGTAACATCAAAATGTATTCAGATAATTACAATAAGCAAAGTAAAAATTACAGTCTCTGTTTAAATTATTACGTTTTGAGATCATTAAAATTGTAGCGTCTTGTAATCTGATTTTGTTTCTTTTACTTTTTACTTTGAAAAAGTTAAATAGAAATCTCCTTGTCTTAAAAGTTTCTAATTTAAGTTAGCTTTTATTTTATTTGCAAAGTTAATAAATTATTACCTAAAATTGAATTAGTTCATGTTGCGTTTATTGTGTTTTTTAATTTTATTTTCTCACACAAAAGTTTATGCGAGTTAAAGTTTCTTAGTATTAAATTTGCGTTTTTTGTACATATATTTTGAAGCTGTACAAATAGTCACATAAAATGAAAAATGGATTCTGTGCGCTTTCTGTATTCAAGTTTCGTCTGAAAAGCAATTTAAATGCATTTAAAATAAATAATACAAGTGATAACGCGTCTCATAAAGATCTTTGATAATCAGTCGTTTACTTTTTGAGAAATGAGGACAGAAATTAAACTACCGTTTTTAAATTTTTTTGTAAAATTATATAAGTATTGGAAAATGAAGAAAAATGTCTTTTACTACCTACAAACTTACAAACGACAGGGTTGTAAGTTTCTACCGCATTGTTGTTTACATTTAAAATCAAGTCATCCGTATTTTGTATTATACTAGATTTGCTGAATAGATAGAAATAAGTCCCTCTCACTAAAAAAATTGGCGGAATTATGTCAAGTCAGGTTTACATACACGAATAATCAAAATGCATACGCATATGCATATCTGTATTGTTGGGTGCCCATACGGAAGTCAAATTATTCTTTTATTAAATCAATAATTAGGTATGGAAATGATAATTTATTGAATATTAAAAAAAAATCTTTCTAAAATTTTATTCTTTACCAGTCTACTTGAATTTACGTTTTGCAATACTTTATAGTAATGCTATCATAAATTTACTTCATTCATACATAAACTATTTTTCTACAAAAATCATTTTTCTCTATTTTCAATAACAAATAAAAAATAAAAACAAACTTGAAGTTTATCTATAGAAAAAATAGAACTTCAAAATAGCAATTATATTGTTTATTAAAAATCATTACAATTATTGTAAAATTTAATTCTTATAAACTAAAACAATAAATTAATCTTACAACGCTATTGCAACTTTTGCAAAAAAAATTACCATTACTAGGGAAAAACAGAGGAGAATAAAAGACAAAATCGGCAAAATAAAAAATGAACTTCGAATGATGAGCGACATATAGAAACAACACTACCAAGAAATGCTATATACAAAAGAAAAAGAAATGCGAAAAGAAGAAAGAAAACTAGATCAAGAAAAAAATAAATGCCCCAAATATGAACAAATACAAGAAGAAATAAGAAAATTAAAAAATAGCAAAGCACCGGTGCAACACGAGATCAAAGCAGAACTACTAAAGTATAGAGGACAGCAGATAATAGCACAGATACGTCACTTAATCAAACAAATATGGAGACAAAACAAGATACCAAAGAACTGGAACACTAGTATAATAATCGCAATATATAAAAAAGAAGGGACAGAAGACTACAAAAACTACTAGCCAGTAGCTCTGTTAAGCATCACCTATAAAATCTTGGAAAATCTAATAAACAAAAAGCTAAAGACACATACTGAAAATATACTTGGGGGACTACCAGAATGGTTTTATAAATACCATTCACACCCTAGAACATATAATTCAAAAACTGTGGAAACTGTGAGACAAATAAGAGAACTGGAACACTTGGAATACTTGAAAAACTATTAAAAATGACCCTAATAAATACAAATACGCAAGTGAGATTCTAAGGAGGAACAACAAAATCTTTTGTAATAAATAAATAGGTAAAATAAGAAAACTTCTTATGTCCATCCAAGTTTAACCTAATACTAGAAAGCATTATACAAAGAGCTAAACTAGATAGAAATTATCATGAGCAACCAAATACAATTAATAGCGTACGCAGATGACAGCAATCATAGAGAATAGGAAGGAAGATATTACAACAGCTATAGACCAACTAGACAAACAAGCAAAAAAAGAAAAAGTAAAAAAGTAAAAAAAGAAATACATAAAGATAGGGAAATAACATTTAAAAACATATTTTTGATAGTCGACTGCTTTAACTATCTAGAGGTCACGATAGGACAAACTGAGGAAAACAAAGTGCAACAGAAATTGAGGAAAAAAAATCAGGCATACGGCAGAAATAAAACTCTACTAAAAAACAAAGCGTTGAGTAAACCAACAAAAATAAAATTCTATAAGATCCTGATACGACCCATCATAAGCTATGCGTTGGAAACAATAGCGATAATGAACAAAAAAGAAGAAGAAGGCCTAAAAATCATAGAACGTGTTACGTGCATAAATTTAAATAATGCACTACCCTGTATATTGGTTTAATTAAAAATTACTTTTCTATTTCTCGACGCCATCTATCGGGCTCGTTGGGCCCTTCGTATTGAGTAAACGATATACGGTGATATACGGGCATTTTGACTTTAACATCGTTCACGTTATAACCTATGTCTGCGTGAATTAAAAATCGTTTTCTTAAAACATCCACGTGTTGGGACACGATGGGTAATAAAAGTATTCTTCTTTAACTAATTTAATCCACGCAGGCGCCATGTGCTACCTCCTAAGTATGGGTGTTCCTGTCGTAATTTAAAATCTACAAGAGAAAATTATAATCGGAAGCTGTAGACTTAAGAACGTTGCGATACAAGGGCAGAATCTCTATGCGGAGGCAATTAATACCAGTAATTAATATCACCTTGTTCGGAAGAGCCTAAGTACCGGATACGATTGAATTCGCTTCGGAGGCAATAAATTAATACCATCGTAGACGAAAAGACATTGTAACAGCATACGATAAGTGTCGGTTCTATTACTTTCTTGTAAATGTTTCTTTTACTTGTAGTTTGTGAGTCGCCAGGTAGACACGATTATTTTCAGGAAGTTTAATTACAGGAAGCCAGTAGAAAAACGTTTTCTGAAGGTAACCCTGAATTTGGTAAGTCAATTTTTGATTTTAATTATTCGCTGTCGCTACGGTGCTACTCATGACTAACGATATTTACCAATCGTGTCGAAACGTTCGAATTGATTTGTTTCTTATTATTGTTACTCAATTAGTTTAAGTAAATTACTATCGCATGCTGATTACGTCAACTGTCAATTATCATTATTAATGTAATTTACTTATGAAGATTTTTATATGTTGTGGTGGTTACACTTTTGTTTTACGTGTAGTGTAAGTTGCCGATACTTCTGATATTTTAGTACTTGCTTATATTTGGACTTGGACTAAATTTAATCACTGTGATGCTATCAACTTATCTAATAATTGTTATTGATTCAAATTTTAATCTATTCATCATTCTAAAGTAATTAAAGTGCAATTTGTTACAATATTTATTGTGATCTAATGGGGAAAGGTGGAGAAAGAAATAAAGAATGAAGAATAGTATCACTTCAACGTAAATAACCAGATGTTATCGCTTACCTTTTTGGCTAGCCTCGCCGCAGATGGTCGTCGGGTTAAAGAAAATCGTAAGATACTCAATTAGTTCCGGTAAGCTAAATGCCCAAGTGCGCCACCTTCTCTCGAACTGTTGTATCGCAGAAATTATGGTCTAGGTAGGAGAAAAGGAAAGCCTAGACCCGAAGTCCCCCAAAGAAAACATATTTAGTATTAACAATAACCATTTATTTTAATAAATGATTCACAACCTCCTTCCGAACGGAAGAAACACAAACTCCTCGACGGTTACGCCACTGGTAAAATCCCTAGCAATTATTTATATAACCCCCAACAAGAGAAAAAAAAATATTAAGCACATATATAAATTACATATAAATACAAAAGTCCCAAAAATAGAGTTTGGAAGCCACAGAAGCTAAATCAGATTACGTAGCTAATTATTACCGCGGCTACGGTAGCTATGATTAATAGGTAATCGCGTTCCCGCTAATTAAAGTACCGCCAGGTGACAACTTGATCAAGCGTCGAATAACCGGTAATCACAATAATAATAAATTAGTTTCAGAGAGACGGATAGCTCCCAAAATTCTACCCTTGATAAAATTTATAACTACTGTATATGACGCAGATATGACTGGGAAGTTACAATAAATAATTGTAATGACTCGACCATTACAAGATAAAGCATTGAATAAATTACTATCAAAATATTACACACAATAAATTTTTACGTTAGGTGATATTAACATTACTCCGACAAGTTATAAATACACGTGAACATTACGCTGATAAGATAATTTTATACAATTTTAATTTTACTTAAAGCCGGTAATTAAAGTAAGCAATTAAACAAATTCACTCGACTTCGCCTCTCACTTTCGCATTCATTTATATATCAGTGGTATCAATCTTATTCTAAATACATCACAAAATGTCGACACGAACACGATCCCGCGTGCATTAAGCACGTACCGCGGCTGCTGATAATCGAAGGCTATAGCGTCTGGCCGAAATAAGGTCGACCGCGAGTCTCCCGCGACTCCAAGATAAAGGTGTCATAAATACCTCGAGTACACCGCACCAACGATCCGCTAGGACCCTTCTACCTGTAGTTCTCCTTATTTTGTCGACAATCCGAAATGTTTTAGTGTGTCCACCATTTCCCTCGGATTATAGATATAAGTATACGAAGATGTAATTCAGAACGACGGACGAAGACGTCAGAATTAAGAATCGAGCATCCAGAATCCACATTAACATCAACCGCAACGTAAAAGGAAAAGAAGAGACACAAAGAAGCTAAAAATTGTGAAGATTAGTTGGTTTGCCTCCATTACGAACACGTGTGAGGATACTAACCCACTTTATGCGTTTGGCCGCCCACCATACATCGTGCTGATTTTATTTGCACCGGAGGTTCAATCGGATTTATTTTCAAAATGCTAAAATAAACGTCGGTGTAGTAGATGTTACCAGATGAAAAGAAATTCCATTTATCTCACCTCTCCGATGTTCCCCCGTTGTTAATCGATCCAAAGACAGCATAGAAATGAATTAATTTGTCGACGACTAACAACCTTCGCGCGCCCTCATAAGTGTGATTTCGAACTACGACTCGAGGCCGAAGGTGTTACTGTAAGTTGCCTAACTCTCAGGCGGATTTTGACTCGCAGTTGAAATTTACACGTTACAAATTGTTGTTAACGATTTAGTTTCTTTCTTCGTTTCCTCCAGCTTTACAAACCTTAACAATTTTGTACAAGCTTCGAGCCTCCTGTGCTGATCTAGCAAGAGCTATTTCTGCAAAGAACAAAAGATCTGGCGCCCTTTAAAATAAAGTCACTTGAACCTCCCCTCTCTCCGACAGGTATGGTTTCATTCCTACAGTGAGTTGGCCCTGCAGGTTCGTAAATTACTAGAAGCTTGTAACAAACGGGAAATTATGAGAACAATATTAGGACTAAACACAACAAGTGATAGAGAAATAAGGTCCTTAGTGTCATGATGCTATACAGGTTCTCTAAGATAGACTCGTTGTTGCAACATCCTCTGTTAAGTTTCACGGCAATTATAATGCTTACTTTTTCATTTGATCTCTTCATTATATTCAATGTATAACGTCTTATCTGTCTTCACAGCATCTTCCAGTGTGCAAATATTTTACTTCCACCAGTTTCACTTATAAGTAAATCGATCTAATTAGGAACAACTATACGTTAAACTTTTCAAACTTACCATCTGGAAAAATATTAAATAACCATATTTTTTGCCAATAAATAGACCTTTTTAATATACTACCATATTCTTCTCCGTCAGGTGTCACACTTTAGCAACTGATCGGTGCATACCTTGCATAGATTTTTAACATCTTGTATTTTCTCTAGCAACTTTCCCTTTCATTTGTGACGATATTAATTCAATAAGATTTAACCCACAGTGATACGGTGGCAATCGAAGCACAACTCGTTTACTGGCCTTTGCCATTTCATCCACCACAGACTTTGTTGCTGAAATGTTTTTTTTGGCAAGTGCTAAAAGTCCTGCTTTAAGCATGTCTTCCTCAAATTCAATCGATTTGCTTGTCAACCAATCTTGTATATCAGTTTTTTTAGATGCGTAAATTCGATTTTTTTATCTTTCTGTTGTGATATGAAGGATTATATAACACTAATAAAGCACCTTCTTCTAAGTTGCTTAGCACTGACTCAAACTAGTTTTCGAATACTCTAAAATTCATTTCTTCGTCGTAGTAGTTTTTTTTTGATTCGAAAATAAGGAAACTATTTTCAACAAATCCTGTATCTGATCCTATACGTAACACAATTAATCGTTTGTTTCTACCAGAAAGATTCTTAAGGTCAGTAGATAGTCCAGAAATGAAGGCTGCTGCTGTTTCAATTGTCGTATCTGTCCAAATTTTCGTAGTAACATGAACCCAAGTTTCGTCTAAATAATATATTTTCTTGCCCTCTTCCTTATACTTTCTTATGGAATCTTCTTCTCCTTGCTATAATATAATTTTTTTGTTGCGATTTTTTTTCTGTATTTATAAAATAACGTATATTACAAACGCAATACACTTTCGTTTAACTAACCTAAACCCATGGACATGCGTTAATTGGGGTGTTAGAAAAATATAGTCCAAAGAAATTGTATATTTTTTCTTTTAAGCAAATAGAGAAAACAAATAATTTAACAATAATAAGATTTTTACAAGATTCAATTACTAATGTTTTTTTGCCAGGTGTAGTTGCATTGAAAAAGTTTATTTTATTTGTATCTGATGCCGCACCGTACACGGTTAAGACAGGGCAAAACTTGAAAATTTTGTATTCTAATTTGGCTCATGTAGTAGAATTCAGATTTCCACGGGTTGGATTCGTATGACAATTTTCTATTCTAAATGATTCCCTTGTTGTCGTTATCACACAAGCTGAGCTTTCGTATAATAACAAAATAACGTATATTATTAAAAAAGATTAGGTACTATAATAATAAAAGATTTCCTAGCAAAGCATTTTCCTTTACAGATGGAAATATTGAAAACAGTTTTTTTTGTCATACAAACACAGATGAATTTTGCACTTTTCACACATTATGCGACTTTTCCTTTTGCAATTTAGGTGTATGCAGTGTTGTCTGTCCGTGGAGTGAATAATCCAGTGCTCTTGCCCATCTTTTTGGATTTAATAACAGAGAATTGATTCTTTCTGTTTTTTTTTGTCGTAAAACATCCGCAACAATATTTTAAAGTAACATTGAGAACATACCCTTATAAATATGTTTCACACACTTCTAGCAAACAGTAACAGGTGATCCAAGGTTATTTTCTGTTTTCTATTCTAATTTTATATAACAATTGCCTTGTTTTATTCATGTTACAAAAAAGTTGATTTTTTTACCATTGTAACTAATTAGTTATCATTTTCCTAATTTGTTATTCTATTGTATTCTAATTATTAAACTAAATAAACATAAACCTAATTATTACAGTACTATGTTTAAACTTTGTTTCTCAACTAAAGTATAATTTTCTTTTTAGTTTTTTAATAAAATTCATTTACTTTTGTTTTATTTATTTGGAAATCATGTTTTATGCAGTACATACATACAGATTTTTGAAAAAAATGTTAACAACGTAAACCCAACAAAACTTTATGTTTTTTTATATTTTCTTAAAAAAATAAAAACCGTTTTATTTTATCGTTTTTTGCTTTGTTGGTATGCTGCTGGAACGATAAAAAAGATAAACTTAAACAATAAATAAATAAACAGTAAATGTTTCGTTTAAGAAAATAGTTTTAATATTATACTTTGAAAATTTGAACAAAACGTGTATTTTTAATTAAATTTCGTTTATAGTTCTTAACTATGAAAAAAGTTTACATAAAAACGCTTTTATTTTTACTTCTTATTTTATTAACAACTTCTCAAAATTAATTAAATGCTTATTTAAATACACAAATTAAACAACAAAATAGAAATATATAAAGTGTCTAACTATATATGTGTCAATCATGAAGTTTAAAATTATTATCTGACGGAAAGTTAGTTATACTTATTTACACAAACATTAAAAAAGATTTTAATTAAAACCAGAATATTTAACAAAAACCGCTAAATTTAGGAGTCAAATTACTTAAAAATATTGCAATAAATTAAAACAAAAATTTTTATGAGTAAACAGAATTTATATAATGATTTAAAACGTTATTAAAAATAAAAAAATTGTCATTACTGTCTAATCAAGTTTATTATTTAATAAACCTTTAATAAGAAAATATTAAAAAGTAACTCTAATTAATTTGATTGTAAACAAAAATCAGAGTAATAAATGCAAATAAAACTGCGTTAACTATTGACAACTTATACTAATATTGAAGGTATTTTTCAAATTTCTTTAGCAGGAATAAAATAATTAACTATTAATTTAAGTTTAAATTAAATAAAACGCAAATAATAAACAATTTTTAGTAAAAATGCGTTAATAACGACAGAGTAATTATTTCAAATGAAGACTTTAAGGTTTTTGTTCTTTATTGTTTAAACATTGTTATTAATCAAATTAAGCTGAATTTAAATGACTGGTTTTAGCAATAAAACTCTTTTAATTAAAATAATGTTTGTAGAGATTGTGTTACATGTAGTTATTCATCGAAAAGATTTATTCTAAATTAAAATTAACGACTCTACTGTCTAAGTACGCTACTGATTGTAGGGATAAACGGTATATTGCTGTCAAACGACTATTTTGGTTTTGCTTTTCCCGGTTGAAAATCGCTGGTAAACAGTCGTGTACCTGGAAGTTATTTTACGAGATCGAATATGCTAGGAAAAACGAAAACGTATTTCAGGTCGAATTCGGTATTTTGGGTTAATTACACGACGTTCCCTGAGAGTTTTGGGCTATTAGCATGCTATCTTTGTACTTGGCTGTCTTCGGAGATATGCATGTAACCTGTGGAGTCCACCTTGTTTAACATAATCGGAAGGGACGATATAATCTCACACTTATATTAGTATCGTATTACTTTAGTGAATTATTGGATGCATATTATTTGGTATAGCATCGATCTTCTTACATTTACGTTTATTACATTACTTGTGTCAGCCTCGTACGTACTATTTATTTAGTAACATAGAATTTTCCTTTATGTAATTTACCTCAATTGTATTCAATAATAGTCAGCCTTTAGTGCATTTAATCTGTTTTATATAATAACGTTAGATTATACTGACTTAAATTTACTTTCTGTCGCAAACTTTATATTATCTGTAATATTATGTGTTGTCGTTGAGTACGTTGATGTGACATCTGTCAAATTTGTTTGTTTATTTGAACGCAGTCATAGCCAATAGCAAAATAACCTTAACCGTCATGCATAAGTTTATATACCACACATAGCTTTTGCTTTAAATCAAACAAATAGGAGTAGTAAAAGTCACTACAATTAACGAAGAAGTATCGGTTTGGTAAGTTTCTGTACTCATAATTTATTTTTTTGCGATTCATTATTGTTATTGTCGATTGTAGACTTACTTCACCTAAAGTTAAGTGCGCCCAAAAAAAGCTTTTAATGGGCATTTAATTCAAACGCATCTATGCCAGTTGGAACGGAATAGTTTTGTGACTTTAGTGAAAGTATTTTCTAGAGTAAGCGTTTGTTTCCGATTCTTGCGATTTAATTTAATTCTTCTGTAATTGTCTGTAGCGAGTCCTCATACCCTCGCACGTGTCTTGTGCTGTGAAGATAAGATAATAAAACAATTGGGAAAAATAATAATAAGTTTTAGAAACAGTTGAGAAAGGTTCCCTTGTTTTCTTGAGTAAAGCTTTTTGTTACACAACGCAACTGCAATTTTCAACAGACACAATTGCAACAATTTCTTGTCAATGCGATATTGATTAGACATTCTTTTCATTAGTAGCCAAGAGTTGCATACTACCAAATCGGTGATACGAAAAAAGAGATACCAGTTCTTACTACGAATGTAAATAGGATACAGTTCTATCAAAGATTCTAACAAATTCACACCTCTCATGTGTTAAAATAAAATCTTAGAAGCGATTGAACCTGACAGTAGTCACAGTATGGATCCAAAAGAAGAGGAATGCTACTGAAATAATTGTCATAGTTTATAATTCTGGTTGCCTGCTACAGACTTGCCTAGTTGCACAATTACTTGGCAAAGGTTCTTTCTCCTCCGCTGTGTAAGCACTAATTAATTTGGAATTCTTTGTTTAGGAGAGGCATGTAAAACCACTTTAATCTATTTTTGTGGCAACGTTTCGTGCTAAAAGCGAGCACTTGATCAAGCCAACAACAGAATTAATTAACAGATAATTTTTTACACATTAAACTAAATAATAAATAAAACATTAAACATAAAAGGGTCAATAATTAAAATTCTTTTAAATAACGCAGGACATAAACGTTCAACAAACAATTGACAAATATTGTGTAATCAAAAATTTATGAATGTCAAGGGAAAGATAAGAATAAAAAGATAACACAGAACTGAACAACGATAAATCCAACCTATATAGTTACCTTACAATTATGGATATTAAATTATTATAAACGCTACTTAAATTGTTGGTATCGTTATTAAAATGAATATTATTATTATATATATTGATGTATAGCATTTCGGAAATTAAATATATTTGTCAATTGTTTGTTGAACGTTTATGTCTTGCGTTATTTAAAAAAAATTTAATTATTGACCCTTTTATGTTTAATGTTTTATTTATTATTTAGTAAATACAACTCGTAAAGTTGCCTATGTCCTTGGTCGGCGGATTAATCCACTTGATTTTATTTTGTAAGTTTTATGTGTTAAAAATTATCTGTTAATTCGTTGTGTTGTTACTATGTTGTTTACTTACGAGTTTAATAAATTACAGTTGGCCTGATGAAGTGCTCGTTTTTAGCACGAAACGTTGCCACAAAAATAGATTAAAGTGGTTTCACATGCCCCTCCTAAACAAAGAATTCCAAATTAATTTGCACGATTACGTTACTTGTAGTTCTTAGTTCAGCATTACAATTCTCTGCTTTTCCAGAAAAAAATTCAAAATTTAGACCCAGATTTTATAATTTTACTTATGTGGTATCCTCCGATTATATGTTTTTAATGAAATACGTTCTTTGAAAGGAATTATCTGGTCGTCGGCTGATGAATTCTTTTCTAATAGAATAGCTTGGCACATTTGTTGGCTGTGGTTCAGAACGGGAAAAAATTTATCTAACTTGTTTTGTAAGCTTTGTTATTATTAAAATGCAACAAAAATTTTAATTATTGGAATCGGTTAATTGTCATTACCTCTGTTACTTGAGGAGTATATAAAACATAATTCCAGTATGTTTTATAAGGGACATTCACAGCAAAACCTTTGTAAAATTTTTTATTTTGGCAAGACATGTATGTATAGGTTTTCCCGGGTTTATCTGTGTACTATACAACATTGTAATATCTACAATCTTCTATAAAAATTCATCCGTAAAAAATAACTGAAAATTTGAATTCGAGTTATCAGTTTTTTTATATTCAATGAAAACTTGGAATTTCCACAGAACTTTACATTTTCGTAATTAGTCACTGCGTTCATCCTTTTTTAAACTAGTTAGGTTTTTTTCCATCTTTGTTTTTTACGACCTCTAGAACAGCCAACGACAATTCGTCTTCACTAGAAAATTTATCCTCAGTTGTTATTGTAGGTAAATTCTGTGTTAGTGTCATCTCAGGTATTTTGCCCTTTATTTGCATTTTACGATGTGTATCGGAATCAAGTGCAAAGTCTTCGCTATCAGAAGGTAAATTTCTTACATTTGAAGGCGAGCAAGAGGTCGAGCGCAACCGTAAAACTTTGGGTCCATCGTAAGTTCTACTCCAAAAAAAATCAAAGGTTTCTCATAAACACAAAAGATCCATTTGGGAACGTCAGAATAATTCTTGAATTACAAACTCATAATGCTGGTAAAGCGATTTTGGGCCAGTAAGTAGTTTTTTTGTGACTATGCAATTGGTAGCGATCTACCTGACTAAGATACTAAGATTATTCTTAAGGCTCAAATATGCGCTTATAACATCGGTAGATGAATGTTTTTACCGATAGAAGACAAAATTTTAGGCCAGAAAACTTAGAAAAACAGCTAGTTATAAATTGCTTTTATAATTGTAAGCCATGAGTTAAAGTTATTATATTGCGTTTGTATAATTCGTACGTTTTCATCTTAATTTTTTAAAATAAATGTCTGTTAATAATCAAATTATTGCTTTAGTTTATTTATAAATCTTAATTTTGCCAAAATTTAAAATTATTACTACCTATCATAATTTAATTTAAGCATTCATCTGTATTTTTTGTTGCATTTTTAGATAAACTTTGTTGTAAAAATTTAAAAAGACTTAAAAAAACTTTAGATTTATAATGCAGAAAATTGTCTTGACTTTCAGTAAATAGTAGTAGAAGTTTTCATGCGTATACTACAGGCGGTCAAAGGTATACAATTTTAACTGCAGTATAGCGGAACTAGGGGTAAGATATAGTGGCTCAAGCGCATACAAATTCAAATCATTATTTATTTACGGTAGAAACTTTTAGATTTTGTTATGCACGTATGCCACTGTACAATCGATAACTTCTGATAACAGTAAACAAAAAAAACTGTTAAAATGCGTTATATTATAATTTCAAAGTAATTTATTAATAAAATATAAGATTTTATATACATAAAAATTACAACTCTATCTTATTATTATAAATATATATTTTTATAAATTGTATAAGTTTGTTTTGTGTAAAAAAATTATCACCGGCATCTGTATATTTTGAATTATATCTGGTAATCTAATATAAGAATCTAGAATCTTAAGCTTTCGCAGTTATCTTGGATACGATTATAAACGACTTTTGGCTAAGCAAAATCGTAATATAAGAACCATAACAAAAATTAAATAAAAAAAAAATATTTTTAAAAAGTAAAACTGAAACAAATAATTTAGAAATTAGGTTTAAGAATAGGGGATGAATTCAAATTAAATTTTTTTAACAAACAAAAAAATTATTTTTAAAAAGACGATAAATTTTAATAATTTTTAAAAAAATGAAGAGATAAAATATAATAGAGAAGTGAAGTTATTTTATAATTAAGTCTAAGCAAAAGAATAAAGTGTAGATAAAAAGTGGTTGGTAAAAATATAATTTGTATTTAGTTAGTATTTAAATACAGATCTATAAAATTTCTTTTTAATCCTGTTGTTTTAATATGTCTAATGAACGGTTCGCCTCCTGGTGAGTGGTAAATTTAGGTTTTAATCAAATTAATGATTCCTTCTTGTAGGAGGTTGGATGAAAGCAACTACTTCAGTACTATTGCGACGTTTCGTGTTCTGGATGAACACTTCATCAGGCTCGCTCACTTTATTGTAAGAAACAAACATTTTTAATATACTTTATAACATAAAAACAAAGATTAAAAATGTGTATAAAACATAATCGACAAACAAGACAGCACTATGAAATTTAATTGTTTTGAGATCACTAACATTATTATATTTAAAATTGTTAATTCTAATAAAACCTTGAGTCATTAACTAGTAACTAACCATTAAATATTTGTAATTGAAATATAATGCGGATAAAGGGTTTACTTACCACTGAGTCAAGTAATTTTTCTAAAATAATTGTGTTGTAATTAATACATTTAAGTTAAAGACGTTAATTTGTACATCGTGAACCATGTAACCATGGCCATATTAGTTTTAGCAACAGGTAACTCAACTACTTTATTTTTTATTATTCCATGTATTTATTTTAAAAACCATTAAGTTAAGCTGTAACAAACCAGTCAGATCTAAGAGAGCACACTCCTGAAGAACCGATCCTAAGCAACCAGGTTTCGAAACAAAAAATAATTGAGCTAGAGTTAAATAATATAACAACATTTAAAAACATCAGCAGTTGTTGAAGCTGTCAGATCTGTTATATCGCTGCTCGACTTTTTTAGACCTCTGCCTAATGCTTTTTAAAGGAAGAATCCAAATAGGAGTAACAAAAAACGAAAATCAATAGCTGTTTAACTGATACTTCTATTAAAAACTATCTGGAAGTGGAAATATCCGTTCAAAAGGAAATTGTTTTATAGCAACAATTGTTTTTCCAGTAGACAGTAATCGAGAACTCAAAATGTTATTTTTGCGTAAGAGAGAAAAACATGCTGGAAGCTTTATATTCTTTTTATTGAAGATACGTTGTTTATTTTAAAAACATTAACTTTATTATATCTCTTTCTCTTTTTTCTTTGGGAACTAAAACACTTCAGTCAATCTATAAATTCAAAATAAACTTTTTTTTATTAAACGTGAGAGAGTAAAATTATTTTTACATACCAAGATTTTTCTTTTCAGCCTGTGCCAACCTTGTAATGAAACGGTCCAAATACTTGAAGTTTATAATTGGTAAAGCATAAATTACGCGAGGACAATCCTTACTTTCTATTGCGATACTATCTTGACCAATTTGGTATTCTTTCTAATTATTTTTCTTTCCTTTCTGACTGTAATAAATAACCTAGCAATTTATCTGAACATTCTCCATTAGCTTACACCGTTTATAATAAATTCTGATTGTTGTTTATCCTAATACGGACGTAACCAAGACAAGTTTACTGTTAGACAATCATTCATCGATTTATCTATTCCGTAAGTTTGCCTGTCAATTAAATGTAGTAGTGTGGTAATCTAGTATATTTGTTGATAGTATACTCAGTGCAAGATGCATGATTTCCACGGTTGCTTATGCTGTAAAGGAGCCTATGCATTAGCAGGCCGTTGATCTGGCGGTGTGCACAGTTCTGGTCTGTGCAGGCAACCGGAGAAGCATACATACAACCGTACAGAAATTGTAATTTTGTCAGTTTACTACGTTTAAGCAAATAATTGTGCTGATAGAATAGATGAATTGTTCTTGATTAGTGTTGTAGCGTGCACATTAAAACTAACATAGTGTCGTTTTTATTGTTCTTGTTTTCTTTAATACTGTATGTACCACGTCTAAGCGTCTCTTAGTCAATTATAAACTTGAGGAGATTGTAGTACCATAAATGAGGATCATAAACCTTTGTCTCTTCCATACCTAAACGTTTAGAACTGTTCACCTTCAATTTTTTGTGAAATAAACTCCGCAAACTAATACGTTTTTTAACAATGCACTCTTTGCTACGGAAGCATCAATTTCACGCAATTTATACGTGTATCCATGTAATTCTTGTTTCCTATCTTCCAAAGACATAGATTTGCTCTATAAAGCTTGATAAATTGGGAAATAAAGGAATCTACAAACATATCTATTATTTGACGCTTGCACTTGAACTAAAGCATTCGGCTTCTTTCGCATCCACACTCTCACTTTTAGTAAATCTTGTTACTAGCTTATAGGTCTTACGAACCTTGCACGGTCGATTCACACAGTCGAAGATAGGGAAGGCTCAAATAAATAAGAGTTAAAAGGCGCCAGATCTTTTATAACTAAAACTTCTGTACCGATCAGGACAGAAGGTCCAAGCTTGTAACGAATTTCAGGTTCGTAATCCTTGTTACACTGGCGTTCGTGTAACCAAAAAAAAGTAAGATGATACCATAAAGGAAAGATACAATATGTATAACAACTTTAATTTAATAACGTAGATCATTAACAACGAGTCTCAGAAATTTTCAATCTATAAATGTCGGAAGTATCGGCAACACACAATACATAAGTTTACATGACGTCTATAACGAAAAAAATTACATAACAAATATCGTTTGTAGACAGCATGCGGTACACACAAAATAATTAGTGAAAGTACCTCAATGATATTGAAACAATTATTGTAACTATGTAAGTTACAACAAGCAAAATTTCTTGAAAGACCTTTCTGACACAACTGTATTTAAATAAGACTTACCCGAAATCCAGTACCTACTTGCTCGAAGAAAACGTTTTCCTCGTTGAGTCAGGCTGGAATAAATTTGAATCGCAAATCGTGTTAACACAATTACATACCAAAGCAAAAATCTACAACTTAGTTAATTAATTAATGCTAAAAGAAAGTACACATAAGAACCCGATTAGACGAATGCTGTTGCACACATTAAGTGAAAGTTGGTTTCGCAGTTGCTTGACACATGAGTAGAATCTCGAAGAAAAGTTCATGTCTTTTTAGTTTTAACGTAGGCTTTCCAGAGTTATACTTGTTCCATAAAGGTATTTGTTGATATTAACTCCTCATTGATTGATAATGTATCGAAACATACAGCCAAAACGTGGCAGGACGTACTATCAAATTAAGAAGAAAATTACCAAAGAATTCTAAAAACGGATATGAAAAGCTTACTCTGTGATGAATAAACTACTATAAATGTGTAATGAAATCATAATTTCATTTCCATTAACGTCGATGTTGTTAGAAACTTAAAACTTTAAACATCAGAAACCATTTTAAGTAGTTGTCGGTTTAACGTCTTGACAGAAAATCACGTAAAAAAGAAAACTTGGCAGAGGGCGTCAAAACAGAAATCTAATTTTAATTCAACCAATATACAGGGTAGTGCAATGTTAAATTTATGCACGTAACAATCTGAGCAGGTAAAATAATGTACGGTCATGTGTATGCTTATCCGGTTGCTTGCACAGATCAGAACTGTGCAAGTCGCCAAATCAACGGCTTGCTAATGTGTAGGTCCCTTAAGGTTCTACATTTCTAGCAAAGTAATCGTAGCAGTTATCCACACCACCTACGGTAGCTCGAAGTCACACAATTTTTTCCTCGTAAGGTGCACTGACGAAAATACCTGTACATTTTCTTACCGATCTTCGTATGCATTGTATTTGAAATATACGAGCTTAAGCAGACAGTAAATTAACTTCAGTAATTTGAGTTAAGCGATCCACATTCGTCATTGTTATGAATCAAACCGTTGTTTCAAATAATAACTTGCCGTATTGCTAAAATTATATAACAGTTACGTTTCATCTTCTAAAAGATTAATTTAAACTGTCTTATCTTTTTTCTACCAAAGCTACTCGGAAACACTGACGACGTTATCGTGTTAAACCTTATGCCAGGAGCCGGGTAGTCTAAGTCACTTAACACGTAGATGAAATCTAGATACAACATTTTTACCTTTCTACATTTTTCTTTCATACTTGTCTAGAGTGTAGTTGTTGACTCAGTTGTATGTGTCACTATAGAAAGCACGTCTACTCAGACCCAGTTGGATAGGCTCGGTAACGGATACGTATTTAAAGATCACGCTTCTAAAGCATTAAAACAAGTTGGTAGGAAAAGGATTTTGACAAGCGGAAGAAAGTAAGTAAAGTCACGACAAAAAATTAACTGAAAAGTGTTATTGAAATTAAAGGTAATAATAAAATAATTATTACTTCTAAAGAAAATAAAACTAAAAATTATGCATTTATGCTAGTAAACTAAAACTATTGTAAATTCTGGTTTCTCTTAGCGAATGGTCTATATCTCTTAACATCAGGCACCAGTTTAAGGATGATCTGAGGGGAATTGAGATACGGGTTAATAGTAGCTAGTAGGGCACTATCGTCATCATCGAATTCGCGACAAGCAGTAATCCGGTACGCCAGAGTGTCAGGAACGTCACACGACGGACAGCTCTTGTCATCTAAAACGCTGATCGTTGATCGAAACGTAGTAGTCAAGGCAGTTGCACAAACCAGCCTTACGAAGAACTTTGGTGCAGTACGTTCCTTGCAAAAGGAGATGTAGGGGAGAATGTTTAGATATACCGCAGAGGGTATTTATAGAAACGGTGCGATAAGCTCCAAGGATAGTTTTAAGAAATAAGAATTGGAGCGAAGCTAGTTTTCTGATAACGTAGAAGTGTCGAAGTCTGTGGTACCAAATGTCTAGACCAAAAGTGAGCATGGGAATGATGATATTGTCGAAAATATTAACATTGAATTAATAGTCCGGTTAAAATAGACTTTTAAGGTTACAATAATTCGCAAAGAGATTAAAGTTGGTATAAATGTTGTAAATGTTAAAAGTGGTAGAACGGTTCGCCTCCTGGTAAACGATAAATTTCAAAATTTGGCCAAATTAATGACCCCTTGTTGTAGTTGCTTTCATCCAACCTCCTAAAAGAAGGGGTCATTAATTTGGCCAAATTGTAAAAGTTAAAAATGGTATTATCGGAAATGATGAAAGCGGTGTGAATTATGAGTAATTGGAGAAAAATATTTGTCTCATCGATAATTATCTAATGTAACTTTAATTGCAATATCTTCTTCTTGTGATTTTTCTTGTCTTCCTTCTTTTTCTTTTTTTCTTCTGTTTGATACAAGTAAATAATTCTAACAGCGATACATCAGATGTCTTCTCGCTGATATTGTAAAAATCACAATGCAGCAATAGTATTATTTTAAGTGTACTTTTTACAACATTTCACATGAATCGGTCACGATCAACAATAATACTTTACAATAAAAGCTTATTAAACATAAAACAAAATTGCGACCATTTTTTTTTAATTAAAAGCGGCGCAAACTTTGTTAGGAAATCTTAGCAATAAGCACGTGTTTTTACTACAAAGTAACGTTTAAGACTAATAATATTTTTTAAACCTCGTTCACATCCGCTTAACGTACGTACTGTACCACAAAAAAAAACTGGTGTGGTCACCACACGACTTTCCTATAAAAAATGATGAAGGAATGCCTACATATTTTTTTAAGGGTATGCTGTCATAAAACGCAGGCAGGATACGAACTTAGATTATATATAGAATTCACTTTAAATTATACATCAAATTTTTTATAAACTGTTAAAAATTTTTTTTATTTGAATAAATTGTTAGGAATGACCTCTATAAGAAACTGAAAAAATAATTTAAATAATTTACACACGTACAAAATTATATAAAAAACCGTTACAAATGGCGGATACACCTCCTTCCGGTTTTATATCAGACTCATCTTTTAACAAAAGCGAGAGAATATGAAAAGCCAGTTCCATATTAACTTTTGGTTCGAGAGTTATCGTGGGTACATCTAAAGATACTGTAAGGAAGGTGCAGCACTCCGTGTATAAACAAGTCAAAATAATATAGAGCAAAATTTTTATTTTTAACGTATCTTGCTTTCCTTTCAAGATATGGAATTTTATTTTTTAAATTGTCGCAAGCAGGGTTCGAACCTAGATTATATATGGAAATCACTTTAAATTGTAAATCAAATATCTAATTAACTGTTAATGTTAAGAACATTTATTTATTTGAATAAGTTGTTAGGAAGAATGATCTCTATAAAAAACTGTAAAAATAATTCAAATAATTTACATACGTACAAAATTATGTAAGAGAAATGGCGGATACACCTACTTTTGGTTTTTTATCAGATCCATTTTTTTGTTAGAACCGAGACAATATAAAAAGCCAGGTCTATACCAAATTTCAAGTTACTAGAACTTTTGGCTCAAGAGTTATCGTGGGTATATCGTTACACACACACAGACACCCAAAGTTTTCAGTTTCAGGAAACTTTGAAACGTAAAATTATGCAAAAAATGTTTTGTAAAAAAAATGCAATTGTTATACTTTCCTTATAGAACAGTAAAAATAAAAGTTTGTATAATATGGAAAAGTTTATGAAATAATTTATTCATAAAAATAAACGTAATAAATATGTATGTTATAGTAATTTAACATTATTTACTTTTCTAAAATTTCTTAGAATTAAGTTACGACTTAAAGATTATAAATAATAAATTTCTCAAAACTTTAGCACTTACTTTTACTTGCAGATTTCGAGTTTATTAATAAATATTTTAATTTCTAAACCTTTAAAGTTTTTTATTTCAACAACACGTTCTATTTTTTTTAATTCACTTACAAAGTTTGTATTCATTCCTTTTCGATTAATTTTAATATTATTCAGAATAATGCAACAATTGGTCTGATTTATAAATATGATTTTTTTTTCTTTTTAAATTTGAATTTAGAATTCTATCAGAATGCGTTTACACATTACATTATTCGTAAATACTTGTGGACTTTTTAACATTGCAATAGAAACTACTAAATAAATTAAAACGTTAATTCAATCTTAAATTATTTGGCGTTTAAAAATCCTAAGAGGACGGTTTGATATGACCGTGACATTTAATTAGCAAAAGACAATTAAATTTTAAAAACAATTAAGCTGACAATGCTTTCTTTTTCGGTCAAGCATAGCATCTATAATTTTTTTCCTTGGTAATTAATTGATGGCATAATTTTTTTCGTCCTACACAATGATCGTATATATAAATACATACAATACCCAAAACGAAAACAAAGGAAAATATAAATTGGTACTCAGTTTACTCTAAGTATATGTTTTACATGTTGACAAAAATATTTTATATTTTTTTATGGAAACTTATAGAATGAATGTTCAAGGGATCTAGAATTTAAATTAGTATTTATGAAAAAATAGCTTTATCTTATTTAAATAATATATTTCTTTTGTATACTGATACCTTAACGACATATTTTTATGTACAAATCGTTAGATTTTGTTTAAACTACACAAAAAAAAAATTATATTAGAATTTATGATGCGTTCGAATTGATTGTATTGGTTTTATACGTTGTTACATAACACAATTTGATGAAAAACCAAATTTAACGTATTTTATAAAAAGTATTTGAAATAAAATTGCTTTTTTGTTTGTAATATAACATATTAGCTCTAACAATAACGTATTTTAAAAGATTAATTCAAGTTCAAAAAATGGAATAATTTCAAATAAAGTTTATTAAGTTGTTAACATTATTTTTACGTTAACGTGTTATTTAGTTAATGTGTGATACAATTTCGGATCTTTCAAAACATAAAAATCAATCGATTTTATCGTTCATTGTCTGATTTAAATTTATTCCAATTTCTAATCTAATCGTGTTCATCTATTTTTTGGGAGTGGTAAACTTATTTCAAATATAACTGCACTTTATATTTCTTGACCGTTAGAGATGATATTTATTTCTATCCTTATAAACCAAAATTGCTGATGATGAAATGAAATAGTATTTTTAATAATTTAAAAAAAATTGGATTATTATTGAATTTACTTTTTTTAATTGTTTCTAATCTTTATGTTTGATATGCTGACGAAGTAAATATAAGCACAGATTACCACGTCAAAATATTTAAAATGTTGATCAATTCCCACAGTTTCCTTATTATTTTAATTTGTTGAAAGTAAACGAATTTATATTTAATGATATTTATTATGTATGAGAATTTTTATTGTCATAATTATAAATCCGTCAGTTAACAGGTTAGATAATTGGAGAAGCGAACGTGACTTATCACTACTTAAACTATCACACATTAAAGTTGTGGTTGGTCAAAGTTTTAGATCAACAAATCTCAAATATTACCAAATCATGAAAATATTATTTTATTACTTGCATGTAACTATTTATATTAAATAAATGAGTACATACAGCGCGCCAAAACAAACATTACCTCTAAAGTCAACGAGAATCGCAGCCGAATAGTTAACTGTAATAGTTAATTGTTTTTACGATAACATTTATGTTGTTATTTATTATGATGGAATACATAATTGTCTTATGATTACTGTTGTCTTAAAACATGTAATTTTCATAAGCGTAACGAATGAAACTGTCATAACTTTGTGTCTCGATAATTACAGCAGAACAATTAACTCTTTTTGTAATAGCATTTATGTTTTGTTATTTATTTATAGTGCAACATATAATTATGATTATTATCTAAATCGTACATTTGTAATTTTTTTAAGTACGAAGGAGATTGCTCGAGTTTTGTAGCATTTTTTTTAGAATGCACTGTTTTTGTAATATCACAATATAATGAATATAAAAATCTGTCGTTGAGAATATTTGAAAAAAATCTTGGTATGTGTTATCGATACATTTTTATTTTTGTTTCCATACTCATGAGACAGTCTGAGTGAGGATGTTTAAGGCTTACAATCTAATTTAAGAGTTTTGTCACAGTTATAAGTTTAGGTTGTTATTCCCAGTAAACACGGATTGAAACTGTTACAGTCACAAGATTAAAACAATTGTTTCATTACGTTGTTTTGTGTTAGTTCCATTTTTATATCATTTACATGTAACTGACAGTGAATAAATTGAAATAGTTCCGAATTTTCACAATCAGTTTTAAACCGTTTCAGTACTTGCAATTTTTTTCCCATAATCAGCAACCGTCTAAAAACCGATTTATTAAAACCGAATATTTTTTGAAATACTAGAATTGTTTGAAGATCGGTTAAATAAAACTGAACTATTTTCAAAACAGTAGAATCGTTTTAGTAAAAACGAATACTTTGTGATTAGTCAGCATTAGTCGTTGCTATACTTAACTGTCGTCAACGCTTGCGTTGCAAATTGATATCTTTTCACTTGTTCGGTTGCAGTTTGATAAGTGATGCTGTGTGTACAATTACGAAATGGAACAATAAACGGTAAGTCGAAACATTTTATTATAATCCATAAATGTAATCAATATTATTATAATTTCTGTTCTTTATGTATCATGTTTTAATTTGTATAAAAAATGTAAACTAACACACAAGATTGCGTTAAGGTAGATTATTGCGTAAATCTGATGATACTTTAGGATTTATAATTACAGTTCAATTCTTCAAGTTTTCTATACGATTATGTACAGCTAAATGTATTCACAGTGTTTTTATAACTTTCTTATGATTGCTAAAGTGATATTTATATTAAGTTTGTGTTGTTTTTGATTAAAAAACTGTAATTAATTTTGTGTAACTCTATGATTATGTATGTATATAAACGAAATATTTATTTCTATGTTACAGATGCGGTTAAAAGTTGCTACCCAACAGTAACTGATGCAGTTTTCGAGGCTTCCGTGAAAAGATCACAAAAAGAAAGTTCCAATATGTAAAAAACTCATTGTGATGTATTGAAAAATATTTATTGTGCAATAAAATTTGAAACGTGCATTCGAAAATGTATTATTGTATTATTGAAAGAATTGTTTTAGTTCATTATTGAAACAAGAAAATCATATAATTATTGATCATTTAGTATCAGTTCAAGAACGAAGCTTTTAAAACGTAAACCGAATGCAACATTTGTTTTGCAACAGGTTTGAATTTAAAATACCGAAACTATACTGATTCAAATAAGTGAAACAGCGATGGACTTATAGCTATTTTATTGCAGTTAGGTTTTTTTTTGTTTGAAACAAGAGTGAATCATAAATTTTTTGTTTTGAAACTGTTACTAAATATTATCAGTTTTGTGTTTACTGGGTTTTAGCAATCGGATTGCAGATTAGTGCAATGCAAATTGCAGTCGAAAAAATTTATTCTAAATTAAAATTAACGGTTGCACTGTTTAACGACGCTACTGATTTTACCGGTTGGAAATCGCTGTTAAACGTTCGTGTACCTAAGGGTTTTTTACGACATGTAGGTAGTTTTTTTCTGTCGACTTTTCCTTGTTGTGATTTCTATTACGCTTTTAGCGGATGTGCTAGGAAAAACGGATTCCAGGTATTGGTCGAATTCGACGTTTGGGGTTTGTAGAGTCTTACATTGATATTACAGCTGTGATATTATATTAGTTAAGAAATTTCTAATTGTTATTAGTTTATTTCTCTCTGTTAATTTTAACGAATGTTCTCTCTTCTTGAAATAAATATATTAATGTTAAAAGTTGTATTTTGTTAATTTGTTCTTTTTAGTGATTCACAGTTTTAAAAAAAGTCTGTATTGGGCGATATTTACTTGTTTTGGCGCTTTTTTAAAATTTAGGGTAGGATTAACACACCGAGATTTGCGATCCATTTGCAGATACAACTGAGTTAGTAGCAGGCAATAAAGTTCCAAAAAAATTCTTGTATTTAACCGCCAGGATAACACACGTAGGGTGGCACAAAACTTAAAATTTAAAATGAGTTACAACAGTTTAGCCATTCTACACATAATTGTCCTCAATTAATGCTAAATTCTAATCCTAGAAAATAAATTATGAATCTGCACGATAGGTAGAACAAGTGAGCTTTTTGTCTTTGCATAGATGGCACTGAATCGGCCCGGCCGCGCCGGCATCGGACGGCCGCAAACGGCCACGGTAGGTAGACCGCGCACTGCTTCGGACCATTCGGTCGCCTTCAGCCGTTTCGCAGTTCATTTAATACAGTTCTTTTGTAACAACTAGACGAGCATTAAAAAAAATTAAAATTCTATAAAGCGAGTTCATCAGAATCAGACAAAGATTTAATGATTGCATTGGCATGCCAGGAAATGGAAAAACATAAACCACGCTTCTGGATTCATAGCATTAATCTAAAAAGAGAATGGAGAATTTTACCACCTATTTCCCCATTTAGTTGGAGACGAAGAAAAATTCTTCAAGTATTTTCAGATGTTTAGTGCTAAGTTTTATGAACTAATTGAGATATTACCTCTTAGAAAGCAGGACACAAACTACCGAAAAGCAATTTCACCTAAGGAGCGACTAGCTGTAACAGTTAAGTAAGTATTTTCGAACTAAATATTATCCATAGAGGTTATTTTCCAAAATATCTAGTTAGCTATGAACTTTTTCCGAAAACAAAGACTACATTACATTTAGCTCATAGCTCTTAAAACTGTAGTAAATAAAATAAACACCCTGTATATAATAATAATTTATTAATAAACTACTAAAAAAATCTTACAAACAAAAATTACAACTGGTGATAAATGGTAAACAAAGTATCACTCGGCGCTGAAGTATGCATTTGTGGTAACCACTGACTTGCATGCTGCTCTTCGGTCTTCGCTCACTAAATTGTATATTTTCGATTTCATCTCGATTTGAAGTAGTGGTAAAAATGTTCTGACGGTCTCTTGCATTGCGTCGAAAAATTTTTGCAGATGATTACCCTTTTGATTGACTTTCGATGCCTGTTTCTCGTGAAAATAATTTAGCAGCACGTGTGATAATAGAGTGCTGTGTCTGGAGGATTTTGAACGACTCGTATATGTAGTATGGTGCGTAGTTGATTGTGTAGGCTCCGGAGTGCCTGCGGACCTTGATGGTGATGATAGATCATACATAGAATCCTCAGAAGTATCTATCATGTTTTCAGTTGCAGTTGCATCGTTGTCATAATCATTTGTAGACTTCTCATTTGGTAGGCTCTCTGGTAGATTCGACTTTTGACCTTTTTCAGCATAGAATGGAATTAGGAAACACATCAGATCCTCATATTTCCATTTTTTTGTTGCAGTATTGGCTTGCCACTAGTTGTCTTTCTATTTCGTGCTTTACGAAAAGCATCCCTCAAAGCGGTCCACTTCTTTTTGCAATCTGCAACTGAGGCAGAATACGAATATCAGAATTTAGATAATTACCTTTAATAATATAAATTGCAATGGACACACTTAGTTTGTGTACATACCAAATGGAAAGCATCAATTTTAATACTTATGATCTATTACATGTTCGTAATTGCAGGTTTCTTGGACCATACCCAGGAACACAAACACGCAATAACGTAAAAAACAAAATTTATAATTATCGTCACTACAGAGCCAGACGTGTAAGCGAAAATGGGTTTTGAATTATGGCGCAGAAATTTCGGATTTTTTTTTAAATTCATCTTACCATCATCTCGACACAATTACTTTAGCCTGTACTGTGCCACACAATTTTTTAAGAAACGATTCTTGTGCTTGGCAACCTGGGGAGCTTGAAAGTGAGCCAGTACCAGAAGGTCTTTCTAACCTAGTGCATATTGGGGGTAATTTTCAACGAGACGCGTTTAATATCAGAGAACAGTTTAAACAATATTTTGTATCGAACCAAAAAAGTGCACCATGGCAGCACGAAAAAATCAATGCAGAGAAACATGTTGACAAAAATTAAACTTTGCGCAATTTATAAGATACATATTTGACGTATATTGTAGTATTCAATAAATATAACTTTCTTGATTTCAAATACATACATATTTGTAATTATGTAGTTCTTACCAGATATTCCAGTTTTCCTTGCCACCTCGCTCCATGCATTCTCTTTACGAATATTGTCGTGGTAGAATCTGTCCTGAGGGTCATATAAAATGATATAACAGCGGACAGCTTTGATTAATTTTACTCGCCATAGATAAAATATTTATAAACTAACTTCTTTGAGAAAGCCGTCGGACGTTCGGCCGTTGTTGCCTCTTCTAGCATTCGCTCGTTTCAGTGCGTGTGCTCCTTAATTCTGATTAAAAAAATTTGATCCGGTGTATCTGGTTTATGAGCATTCAAATAATTGGTTTTGAAATTCCTTATTAAAACGTTTTTAGAACGGTTATCAATACTAGGATTTTTGTTAAGATTAATGTCACTTGCATCATTAGATAAATTATTATGAGAAATATAATTTTTGACTACTAGATGAGACTCACGTTCTTTCTCAATAATAACTGCACCATTAAATGAGATTTTGAGCTACTTGCAACAATAAAGTTTGTGCCCAGCAAATACAAATATACAAATACATCGGTATCACAAATAACAACAGTTGTTTTGAAAATACCTACAATATTTAACTTACAATTATTAATTCTTTGAAAAGATCTTGGACGTAGAATCATATTTGAAATTACAATTGAAATAGATCTGCCTGTATCTAAAATGGTATGTGGACTTTTCGTCTGCGAAACAACCGTCTCCGGCCCTTTGGTTCCCGGACTTTGCGTCCTCCGACCGTTTGGTGCCCAGGACCTTTCGTGCTCAGCCATTTTCGTTCGGAGAACCTTTCGTCTCCGGACTTTTCGTGTCCGAGGTCATCATCTTCAAATGACGAAACAAAAAATTTATTAGTAGATATGTATGGCGAACTTCATTATGCCAATTAATTTTAGAAATTTTCGTTCCCGGAAACTATTAAATCAAAACCAAATAGACGTGTTTCCACATTTTTTAATAACTTCTATTATACAATTATACAATCAGCGCATAAAATTATAATTACCATTAAAACTTACATACAAATACTAAACTTGGAATAAAATAGAAATCAAGTACCTATACCTAGATGTTCTATAAGTAAATGAGAAAATAGGAATGTAATTTGAAATTAAAACTCAAAGTTATAAGAAATATGATTTCTATTATCATAATCACCAACAATTGCTATCAATCTTTGATTAAGTTGAGCGTAATTCTTATTTATTCTAATACCCGCTTGCAGCTGAACGATGTCATAGTTTGTAAGTGACACTTGTCGTTTTAATAAATCTATGAACTTATAAATATTTGGAAAAGAGGTTCCACAACTAGATAAAAAACCACAATGCCACCCTTCTACGGCATTACTTGTTGGAGCCTCCCCATCAAGTGTTCGTTCATAAACGTTCCATAAATTGATCGGGAAAATGGGATGTTGTCTTCGTCGACAGCCCGTTCTGCCAATATAATTATCTTCGAAATAATTTGCTATTACCATTGCATCTTGGGAAAAATTTTCATGTTCCAACAGCATGTCAAAAACATTGATGACATTCAATGGTGGGATGAAGGTCATAGCCGCTATCATACGTACAGAAATTGCAAATTGATGAGATTGCTGGTATAAAACTTGCAAACCTTCTAACTGGAAACCTGAAACACACACACCTCGCCGAGTCTTGTTAAAATGCTCGAATGGCTAGGTGTTCAAAATCCAGCATTACGGTTTGAAGCGCTGCATTGGGACAAATGTTTTTTATTTCTTGTATCATTTTTGTATACGTTGCTGCCGTTTTATTTGGCAGCAGAACATACAAATCGGGTACCACAGTATCATGGTATTTCACATGAATGTTGTACAGCTGCGAAAATAAATTTGGGCACGTGCGAAACGTTCCATCTGCAAACCATGATGAACAAGAAGTCAGCAGTTGTATGTTTTTTGCTGTAGTAAATATAAGCATCCGTCCGTGTGGTAAATCTTGATTGGAATCGTAGTACAGGAATTGTGATGGTTCGCCATTTAACAGAATCTCTTAAAAAAAATTGTCAAGTTAGATAGATTACATCAATTTATATGAATTATTTGTATTACTCACCTGTGGTAGCACTAAATTACCGACATTTTCGGGAATTGGAGGTGCGCGATCTTTATTTCTTTTTTTCCTAATATTTCGTTTTATCGTTTCTTTTGATGGAAGTTTGGCAGCTACGTTAGCGTGAATTCCTTCCACAGCTTGCGACATAATTTGTTGCGGCGTTTCTTGGGTAGCGGACGCCCTTTCCCTTAGAAACTGCTTCACACGTAAAGCATCAGGACGAGCAGCTTGTGCAGCATGATTGTGCTCCATTGGTATTTTAACAACTTTGTTCGATAGATTATTTGTTTAAATTCGACCTTTACACTGCCCACGTTTTTCACAAACCCAAATCGTTCTTTCTCCATTCTTGACTTACAGCGCCTATACACATAACTATTATGTACAAATTTCATTTTATTTCTAATAGATTTCAAATTATTGTCCGCCTTGATCAATATTGAAATGACTAAACCAAAGCACACTGGAGAAACGACGTAATGGATTTAAATTGCTGAACGGTGTTTATGTACTTTATTAAACCTAAATTGAGTTATTTTAACGTTATTTTAGAAAAGATACATTTTTGTACATTGATGGCTATGTAAGCCTTCTTGAAGGCCGCTAATAAACCGGATGGCTAACAATAGCAGGTACTTTATGCAGTACTGTTTTCCCAAAATAGACAACTTACTTGAAACAAATAAGTAAGAATAACTAAGAACATGAATTTATTGCACTAATTTTTATCCTACATTTTCTGTTATACAAATTGAAAAGCAATTTGAAAAGTTGCAGTTTATGACAAATCACATAATAGTTCTTTAGAAATTGAACAGTAAAAGGATTAGTCATTGCAGCTTTATCTATGATCAGTATTCGCGTGTATGATAATGTACTAAACTTAATTAATACTACTAATAATTTTTTTGTTTCGTCATTTGAAGATGATGACCTCGGACACAAAAAGTCCGGAGACGAAAAGTCCTGCAAACGAAAATGGCTGAGCACGAAAGGTCCTGGGCACCAAACGGCCATAAATCATTTTTGTTATTTTCAAAAAATATGTCTTCCAAAATGAAATTTTAAAAGCTTCCCAACTTTTAATACCTGATTTTTCTGCTAACTAATATTTAAAGGCACCAATTAAATTTGTTGAAGCCATTTCGAATGTCAATGTTTCTGGCCAATTGTGCAAATTTGCAGAAGCTTTTAAACGATGAAACCATAATTTTGCATTTGTTGAACTCTGTTGTCCATCGTTAAGCGATGCCTTTTTTGACAAGTCTGGCATAGCGTTGTAATTAGTGACTGTAGTTCTATCAGCTTTGGTTTACTTAATTTACAAGCGTCAACAAGTCTGTTTAAATACAAAATTATTAGTGCAATCCACTTAAACTTCTGATTCTGTTGTGTCAATAAAACTACGACTATAAATAATTAGTCACACAATACTTTTATTTTAGAGTACCTTAATAATTAGTAAACATCATCCTCATTTTATCATAACCTATAACATAACCATAATGTACAAACGTCATCATTTCCGTTCTCAATCTTAATCGAACTGTGCGAGTGACATACATGTAGGGTGATGCGAAATTTAAAATTTAAAATGAGTTACAACAAATAGTAAGTTTTATTTATTAACCAAAGATTTTTAAATGTATCTAAAAACATATACATATAATTCATTAATATGCGTAAAATATTTGTTGTACATACAAAAACATATAACATAACGCAATATATATTTTTTAAATTTTATTTATGAATTAATTTATTTAAATATTTTGATATAATAATATATGTTTAACTCGTAACTATAAAGTAATTGAAACTTAAGCTTTAATTCAATTACGTTATTATAAACAAATTTTTTATTGTACATAAAATTACTTTTACTAATTAAATTTAGTCATTCTAACAGAATTGCAAAATACTAAAGAAGAATTCGAGATACCGGTGGTTTAGAAACCGCAACCCACAGATTATATTTTGTCAAGCTCCAATAGTTGCTACTTAGATTAGACCCTTTTAGGGTAAACTGTTAGAAATAGACAATCGATTTTCTTTGTAATTTACAATAAGCAATTAAATTTGTCTTTACAAAAATCTGTTACAAGTATAGTCTTTGATTGAACTTTTAGAAACGACTCAACTGATTTTAATTATTTCTAATGTTACATGCTGTTTACAAATAACACATTTGAGCATTTTACAAATAATAGTTTTGCCTGCGTACTCAATACTTTGTAATAATGTTGAGTTTATTATTTTATTTTTTAAATAATTTGAAACTGTATTAGTATTTTTTTCGATTTTATTTCTACATATACAGGGTGTCCTGCGAGGTAAAGTACAAAATTTCAAGACGTGTTCCTCAGGTAAATTTGAGTCGAAAATGTCTATCTGAACATGGTCCGCAAATGCTTCCTTATCGAAGCATGGTATTTTTTAAATTTTAGTATTGTTACAGAAAAATGTGTGGTGGAGCACCATGTTCTAGCCCAAGCATGTCCAGCCTGCGCGGACGGAAAAACCATCGCTTCCACTCCTACTGGTTCGGGCTTTTCCCACTATTACGTTTTCCGTGGCAGCCGTAGCAGGCAATGTAGGCTGTGTTATTATTTATAAAGTTTTTTTAAATACCTATCACATAACTTCACAATGGTATGAAAGAACATTAATCTCACGTGACCACTTGAGTTTTTTATTATTACTGTTTGGTATTTACCAAGTAACTCTTGTTCTAAAACTATTTTTTTTTTGGTTAAGTAACTTAGTTTCAACAACTGTATTTAAAAACTATGACCTAAAATTTTTTAAAAAGGATACACAAGAAATCAATTGAATAAAGATGTAACTTGAAAGCATTAGGTATACTTTCCACAAAAAAAAAGAGATCGTTTTACCGGTGTCAGCAAAAAAAAATAATAACCTAAATAACTGACATAAACAGAACTTATTTGAAATTAAAACAATATTGAGTTACAATCCAAATCTTTATGATTAAAACAAAGTATTTATGACTAACAGAACTAATAAGTTATAAAATGCAAACTGAATTTATAAGAACAATTAACGAAATGTACTCAAGTGCATTTGTACTTAACAAGTACTTTAAAATAAGGTGGATTTAAAACAACAAATAACTTTAAAATTACAAAATGTCACTAATAAATAAAAATTGTATTGATTAATTTGAATTTTTGATTTTTTCTAGAATTATTTTTTATTTCTTTTTTGATTGCTATGTTTCATGGTAAATTAGATTATCAATTTAAATAAATAAATGTTTTTCTGTAGTGACGTATTTTATATTAATAATTGCCAGATATTTAATTTTTCATAAGTAATTTTGTTTATAAGATACATTTAAATCCAATAAATTGCACAATTAATGTTTTCTATTTAAATTCAAAAAATTAAGTTGATTTAATAAATACTGAAAATCAATGCTATAAAACAAAGTAGTAATTTATAGTAATTTAAAAACAATAGACTGTTTAAATTTAAAACGCTGACAGCAGTAATTTTAATGTTTTTCTGTAATATAGAATTATTTTACCTTTTTTTAAAAAAAAATTTAAATCGTTTTTTTGTGGTTTAGCTTCTATATTGTTTTCACATTGTTACGTGTTTTTATTAATAGATTATTACATTTTGTTCTTTAACAAAAGTTTATAGTACCCCATTGTAATCGAGTGCTCTACTAATCGATATCAGTAATCAACGCGACGCCTTGCGGCGTACTATTTTGTTTTGACATTTGCTAAAAGAAGGGTAATTTCTTAGAAACTTGGACTGTTGAATACTAAGTAACTTCTTTTTATTAAATTTCACTCTGCCAGTCTTCTATTTTGCTAATTTAAAGTAATTTTAGCAAGTTGACGAATGTTCAAACTTTGCCTGTCAACCACAATTACTGAAAATGGAATTATTGTGCTATTGTAATAAAAATTTTTTGAACCAATTAAACGCTTGTGCAATTAAGTGCAATTGAGTAGATGACTTCAGGCGGTACATTCAAGAAAACTTTTGACTTCGATCTGTTGTCAATAACCTGTATAGTTTCTGTTTTTATGTTAATGTTATTTATTTATCTAACGCCTTCAACTTTGTTAATTGTATTAATTCTGTAACTGTATTACTTACTTATTTGTATTGATTAACAGAAATCATTTTGTTCTATTAGTTATATTAATATAATAATATAATAAATAATTTTTCAGTGCATTTACGATCAATATTAATATTTTACTATAAGTCGAGTATAATTATTTAGCCTTCAGCTTACATCTAAATTCAGTAATACTGTTTAATAATTGTTTGTGCGCAATTAGTATTACATACTATACTCCAAGTCTAGAAGTAAATATTATGTTACTCTATAATATTTTGAAAGATCACATCGTGTCATCAAAAACTTCAGATCAAGTTCGGTTTAAGGGTTAATCGTCTGAAGAAAAAAGGGAGTGTAAAACGTTGAAAAATTAAAATGCGAAAATTGAATTATTTACACTAGCCACTACGAGAGAGTGGTGGTAGAAAGCGTTTCAATATTTTTAAGCTGGGTTTTAAACTCTGGCGTCAGATTTCTTGCGCAGCTTGGTGTCTTCCTTATCTTATTTTATTGAGATGTATAACGGATTTATACAAAAGCAAACGTTTTGATAGTTTTTTATATTTTACTACTACGGTTTTATTCACATATATTAATATTTTGATTTCTTAATCAATTAAAAAATGCAACAAAAAGTAGAACAAAAATACACAGCAATGCAGTATTTAATTATTTATTTTAATTTTTATTTAATTATTAATTTATGCAATTTAAATGTAAACACAACATACTCGTATTATTTTTGTTGTTTTTACAACAATAATAAATAAATAAATTTTTAAATTAATATTTTTCAATAAGGTTGTGGTGTCCATTAAGAATACATTTTTAGAGGTATAAAAATTGTTATAAACGATTTTAATAATACAGTAAACATAAATGTATAATGTTTAATTTTTGTTCAATAAAAACGATATCAGTTTTAAGGTAAATTATTAAGTTTCAATGTATTTCGTAGTAACCAAAAATATTGCGGTTCTGATTTATAGATTTTTTAATGCTTGTTTTCTATTGTAGCTTCTACGTTTTATGTTTATTTGAATAAGAAAAATTAAAGGTATTATAGTAAAAAAATGGTACGTAACAATGTTTACTGTTAAAATATTAATAATAAAATTTGCTTTATGTAATGAACACGAAAAATATATAAAGCGCGACGCTTAGATAACAGTATGCTTTTGTCTTTGGTTGTAAGACCTCTGAGATTTAAACATGTTGATAATCCTTAGAAATACTGTAGAAAACTTAAAATTTTATTTATTTGTTATAGAATCATTTGCAATTAAATATTATTTTATCAAATGTAAAATGAGTTATTGCTTACAGCAAATTTACAAGAGTAAACAAAAAAATTTAGCCTAAAAGTATATATAAAAAAACTTTTCTTTTATTTATCTTTATGTATTTACAACAAAAAACATCTGCGTCATTGTCGATTGCATATTATAAATTTAAACTTATATGATATTTTACTACAATTTATTTTTATTAAAAATAAATAAATAAAACTTTTGTAGTTAGTAGTTACTTTATAAATTTCAAATCAAATCATATATTTCTTTAGCAGCAGTTTGTTGCAAGTTACTTTTAATAACAATTATAAATAAATACTACATTACAGTAAAAAAAAATTAACAAAAAATAAATGTGTTTCTTTAGTTTATTTAAAATATATTTTTCGATAGAATTATAGAAAGCTTTATAAAAAGTGATATAAAAAACATTTTTGTATTCAAAATTTTATTAAGTATGTTACAGATTGGTAAAAGGTGTACTTTCTCACTTTTCTTTGCGTTTATACTGTAAAGCAAATTTTCAAAATACCTTTGCGTAACATGTAAAATTCATCATACGTATTGAAAATACCATTAACCCCCTAAAGTGACAGAAGAATTACTACGGCGCCAAGACGGTATGTGTATATCGATTATGTTTAGAGTGCATTGTCCTTTTGATATCAGCGACTTCATCTACCACTTTCAACACGGTGGGAACAAATTACTATAATTTTCTGCATCCCTTAACCGTTAGTTAAAACTAGTGCAATACATCTTACCAAGAGTTCTAGTTACAGTCTTTCTTTACTTTTCTTTTTCGTTTTTACGTAGATCCAAGAGATTTAAGTATTTATAATAACTTTATACTAGTAAATTATTGTTTGTTATAACCAAAAAAACCTGTTGTTACAAGTAATTTACTATTTTATAAATTACATCGAATTTATTTGATTGGTGTTTGATTTAATAAATTTTAGTTTGCAGGAATAATTTGTAATATTTCTGTTTTTATAAATATTTACCGTTTATTTACAAGCTGAAGAAACTAAAAACCAAATAATCTTTATCCTATACGATATTACGCATGTTAGATAATTACTTTTTAGTGCGTGTTTAATAGTTGCGTTTTGCGTATCGGGTTATGAACAATTTTACCACTATAATAAAAATTTATTTTATTTATATAAATTTAGATTAAGTATAAATAATACAAGAACAATACAGATTATGTATGTCAGTGTGTAAGTAGATTTTTCTCTAAAGATACAATCTAAGAAAATTTGCCTGACTTCTTTTTGCTGCTTTCAAATGCTTGAATAGATTAAAATCTACGTTATTAAAGATGCCGTATCAAACTGTTATTATGTTATTATCATTATTTTTCTAGAAATCAAATTACATTTTTAATTATTATAGCACAGTTTTAAAAACTTTTACTAATTAAAGCTTAAGGTCGCGTCTATTGATTAAAACGTGATATAAACGGTCCTTAGTAAAGGTTTTCTATTAGTTTATGTAATCATATTCTGTTTTTTTTGTAATATTCTTATATAAACCTTTTTTAAAAATACAATAATTATCAAATAATTATTTTATAAATAGAACAAGTTCCGGCGATAAAAAACTAATCCTGCAAAATTCAAAAATGTGTGCTAACTACGTTTTATTTTTAATATTATATAATTATTGTTACTTTGTTTTATACATTATTATATTGTGGATTCTTCCAAAAAAATAACTAACTCAAATGTATTGATGATGTTAAGGCTTCTGGTCACAGCAATTACATTATTTTAAAAACCGGATTGTTGCGTTTGAGGCATATTAAGTTATAATGGTTTTACCAATGTGACTATTATTGTGGTTGTTACTTGCACTAAAACAACTACTTGTTTGTAATTATGTTATATAACTATGTATCAGTTTTGTGATTACAATTATTTGAAATCAATCTTTACTGTTGTAGTAACTATTATTTTAGATGCAGTTGTAGCAGTATTAAAATTTGTAGATTTATACAAGCACGTAAACATGCACTTGCCATGTATCGGTTGCTTTCATGAATAACTACAACTTAAAATTAAACTCAATTTATTAACTTAGATGAGAGGGAAGAGGGATTGATAATAGTAGGAGGGGACTTCAACGCAAGAATAGGGGAAGAGGGGGGAATACAAGAAAGAAAAGGGACGGGAAAGAGACAAACAAAGGACAAGGTGATAAATAAAGAGGGAGAGGAACTGCTGGAATTGTGCAACGAAAAAGGGTGGGAAATAATGAACGCGAACAGAGAAGATGATGGAAAGGGGGAATTTACGTACATCGGAGGAAGGGGAGAATCAATAATAGATTTTGTAATGACAAATGAAGAGGCCGCAGAAAAGGTAAAGACATTTAAGGTAGGAGAAAGAGTAGAGTCAGACCATCAACCACTGGAATTGACAATGGAAGGAAGGGAAAGAGAAGAGAGAGAGGAAGAGGAAAAGTACATAACTAAAAAAAAGTGGACAGAAGAGAGTATAAAAAGATATAAAGAGAGAATAGGGAAAACGGTATGGATAGGGAAGGATGTACAAGAAAGTGTAGAGGAAATGTGAGAGATGATAGAGAAAGCAACAGAGAGAGTCAGATTTAGAAAATGGAAGGGGGAGAAAACTGGATGGAAGAAATGGTGGGATAAGGAATGCAAGGAAACAAAGAAAAAGGCAAGAAGAGCATTAAGACAGTGGAAAAAAAGGAAGAAAGAAAAAGAAGAATACAAAAAAGCAGTAAAAACATACAAAAAAACATGCGATAGAAAGAAGGAAGAAAACAAAAAGAAACAAGAGAAGCAGATTAAAGGAATAAAAACGGAAGAAGATGTATGGAAGTACCTTAAGAAGCAGAGGAAAAAAACAGGACGACAAAGGGAATAAAAATTAAAGAATGGGAGATATATTTTCGGAACCTGTTGAGAGGGGAAGAACAAAAGCAGGAAAAAGAAAAAAGGAAAGACGCGGTAGTAAGACAAGAAGAAAGAGATAGGGATAGAATAAGGGAGGAAGAAGTAATAGAGGCGATAAAGAATATAAAAAAAGGAAAGGCGACAGGAGAAGATGGGATACAAGGAGAAGAGTGGATATACGGGGGAAAAAATGTAGCAAAAAGGATGACGGAAATAATAAACAAAATATGGAAAGGGGAAGGATTCCAGAAGGAAATAGAGGAAAAAAGTTTGCTACCAGACGAACAAGCGGGATTCAGAAAAGGAAGAAGGGCGATAGACAACATATATATAATGAAACACTTAGCAAATAAAGAACTAGAAAAAAAAGAAGGAAAATGGTAGCACTATTCGTAGACCTAAAAACTGCTTTTGACAAAGTGAATAGGGAAAAGCTGTGGGAATATATGAAAAGAAAAAAAATCAATGAAAGATTAATACAAAGAATAGAGGAAATATACGAAGAAACGAGAAGCAGGGTTAAAGTGAATGGGAAAGAGAGTGAGAAATTCACAACAAAGAGAGGGTTGAGGCAGAGATGTCCACTGAGCCCAAGCCTGTTCTCGGTATATACGGGGGATCTGGAAGAGACAATGAGAGGACAACAGACAGGAGGGATAGTGGTAGGGAAAGCTAAAGTATGGTCGTTGGCGTATGCGGATGACATAGTGCTGGTGGCTAAGGAGGAAAAGGAAATGAAAGAGATGATGAAAACGCTAGAAAAATATGAAAAAAAGAATTGGAAGTAAACACGGAGAAAACAAAAATAATGATATTTAGAAAAGGAGGGGGAAAAGAAAAAGAGAGGAGTGGAGATGGAGTGATGAGAAAGTGCAACAAGTGAAGGAATTTACATACCTGGGCTACACGATGAAACAGGATAATAAAGAGGGAGAACACATAAAGGAAAGGGTGAAGAAAGGAAACAGGCTAATAGGACAAGTATGGGGTGTGGGGGAAAGAATTTTCAAGATGGATATAAAAAAAAGAAAATTGCTGTTCGAAAAATTAATAAAGGGGGTGGTAATGTATGGAGCGGAAATATGGGACAGGAAGGAGTGGAGGGAGGTAGAGGGGCTACAGGAAAAATACTGGAGATGGGTGTTAGGATTGAACGGGGATACACCGGGGTATATTGTGAGAGAGGAGGTTCAGATAGAAAAAATAAGGATCGAGACAGGAAAAAGAGCAATAAAATACGAGGAAGAAATGAGGGAAAGAACAGATTGCAAAATTCTGCAAGAATGTTGGAAAGAGATAAAGGGAGGGAAAGTGAAGTACGGGCAGGAGGGCCGAGAAGAGTATTACAAAAGAAACGGGTACGCGAGTGAAGAAGTGGAGAGATTAAGAGAAGAGGGGGTAGGGACAAAAGAAGAAATAATAAGGAGAGATAGAGACATCGAAAAACAAGAAAGATGGACAAAGATAAAAGAGAGCAGATATAATAGGAATTATAAAGATATCAAGGATGAAGGGGTGCCGGAATATTTAAAAGACGGTGAGATTAAAAGCAACAAAAGGAAAAAAATGGTGGCAAGGTTCAGATGTGGCAACGAGGAGTTAGGGAACAAATATTGGAAGGAAGAACCAGAAAACTGTGCAGGCTGTGTGGTGAAGAAACTGAAGATCTGAACCACATGAGAAAGAGATGTAGGGAACTAAGAGAAGAGGTGAGGAAAACAGTGGATATCTTAGATGAAAACGGAAAAGGAGCGGAATGGATGGAGGAAGTATGGAGCAGGAGGAAAAAGTTAAGGGGGGAGAAGGGATAAGAAAATGTAATATATATGTAATGTAATAACACGACCAAATTTGTAAGCCAAATGGCAATGAATAAAGTTAAACTTATATATGTATATATTAACTTAGTTAATACTTGTGTAATTTTTATTTTTATATTAGTTAAAAATTATTTATGCTGTTGGTTTATACATTTTTTGGAGGAGTAATTAAATTACAGCGTGTTAGTTAAGTTTATTTATTTGTTTAAGACGACACGTTAAAAATTTACGTTTCGCACTTACACGTGCTTTTTCAAAATCTGTAAAAGATACAGGGTAAGTTTAGGGTAAATTATAAAATTTAATATTTTAAAACAATTTTTTTGGTTGAATCCCAAACCAGATTTTCCACTAAACTACTCAGCATATTTATAGAACAAATAAAATAAAAAAATTAAAACTTAATGGAGGGAACTTTCACCTTCGTTCATGATTTGCACATTTTATAATAATTTCATAAACTTATTTTATTAATAAGAATAACGATTATACAGGGTGTTAATAAAAAAACTTTACACACTTTACCAGGTGATAGTAGAGATAAAAACAAGAAAAAAATTCTAATACACTTAGGTTCAATACACATTGGTTTTCGAGATAGAGCTTTTACAAAAAAAACTACAACTAACAACGGATTTAGCGCATTCTAAAGTTATCGCAAAAGATGTTCAAACTGTCGTCCTTGCTCTTGTAAACAAAGTTGCAGCCGTCGTCGAAGAGACTCACACACTTGATGGAAAACACCTAGAGTCCTTAGTTGTTGGCAGGCGTCTACAATTCGCTGCCAAAGTTCATCTTCTGTGTTCACTTCAGTGGCGTAAACAAGATCTTTTAAGTACCCTCAAACAAAATAATCTAAGGGCGTTAGATCAGGAGATCTTGATGGCCATGCGACAAGTCCTCCCCGGCCAATTCATATGTTTTCGAAGCGTTCATTTAAAAAGTTTCTTACTATACGCGAAAAGTGGGCTAGAGCTCCATCATGCATAAAATACATGTTCATAATAACATCTAATGGCACATCCTCCAGTAGATCGTTCAAATTGTCACGTAAAAAGTTTAGGTAGGATTGACCATTCAACCGATTTGGTAAACGAAATGGTCCAATTATACAATCACCCACCATGCCTACCCAAACATTTATCGAAAATCCAAATTGATGATTTCTAACATGAATTGCGTGCGGATTTTCATCTGACCATTTGTGCATATTGTGAAAATTGAAAACTCCATTACGAGTAAAACAGGCTTTGTCTGTAAACAAAATATTTCCAAGAAAATTTGGATTTATGTTACATTCATGTACCAGCCATTGGGAAAATTGGATACGCGGACGGTAGTCTGTCTCTCTCCGTAGATGATAAACCTTTTGTAAATGATATTATTTATTCGCCTAGTACTCACATGAGGATCATTATTTACAGCTTGCAAAATAATGTTTTCGGTGTTTAGCGTACGTACTCTACGAAGTCTGCCACTGTCTGATTTTGGCGGCTTAAAACAACCTGTTTCTCCTAACTTACGGTCGACTTCTTAAAAAGTTGGATAAGATGGAATATGCCACAAAGGATATCGCTGCTGATAAATTCGTCTAGTTTCTCGCGAATTTCAATGAGCTTCGCCATAACATATTGGACCTAGGTGTATTAGAATTTTTTTCTTGTTTTCATCTCTACTATCACCTGCTAAAGTGTGTAAAGTTTTTTTATTAACACCCTGTATAGTTTAAATTCTGTTAATGTACTGTATATACATGTAAAAGTGTAATGTTAAATATGTGAAAATAAACTTAAAACAAGTATTGATTTAGAAAGGAAGATAATATGAGTATGTACAATGTTAATTATTTGTATTTTAATAATTAACTTATTTTTTTATTTTACATATTATTAATTTTGCAGTAATTGTTACTTAGATTTATGATGTCATTGGGGTAATCAATTGAATTTTTATTTTTTTTTAATTTAAAACATTTCTAAAAAGAGTCTATTGTTTAAATTAGTTTTTTATGTAGAATTTTTGGGTTACTGAAGTTGAAGATGTGGTTTTTCTTAAACAATTATTCTACTAATGCAGTTTTATTATTGTCGTGAGATATCCCTAGTAGCACACAAAGTTGGAACCGTATGGTTCCGATCTGTTTCCGATATTTGATTATTATTCAAGATTGGCCATTTAAAACCCATCTTGTTACAATATTGGCCGCGTATTATTTATCCAATGTAGTAAAACCATGTAAAATATATGTTGAATTTATATAGGATAATCAATATTGAATGACCACGTAAAATTAAATTAGATATAATATTGACAACCTATCATTTTTAAATATTGTAAAGCAACATAGAACCTACATTAAATTTATTTAGGTACAGTAATATGGATTGTGTGTGTAAAAAAAATCTTAATAAAATATTTGCAAACTATAATTGTCTTATATTGTTAAAAAAAACTTGAATACTGTACTATATACTATACAGTTATTAATTACTATTATGCGATCGAATCTTTAGTCAATGTTTTTAATGTGTTGAATTTAGCTTATTTTGAATATTTGCCCTAGTAGCACAAAATATACGTAATATATTAGTAAATAACATGTGGTAGATATTCAAATGTCACACTTTATTATATTTATATTACGTTTGGTATAAGATTGAATTGCAAAATTGGTGGTCAACGCCACCTACGTGGATAAAAGAGTTTTCGCAGTTACAGAATCAAAAATTGCAACACTTTTTGTTTATGTTAGTGAATTTAATTTCCCGCTATTATTGAAACCATATTTCGCAATTGTGTGGTTTAAATTCAAAATACTAACTACATCATCATATTTTCTATATAACAATATTATAATAATGCTAATCCATTAAATTCGTTGTCTTAAAATAAACAAATCCCAAAATCCCAATACCTACTTAATATATCGAATTTAATAATTAAATTATTACAGAACTTTTAAATGTTGCTCCTACTAACGAGCTATTGTATGCAATAAACTGCCGATAAAAATTTAAGATGTTGAAGATTTAGAAGAACCAAAAAAAAATATTGGTAATTTGCAATTACTGATTTTAGGAAGATATTTTGTTTTTTTTTATAATTTGCAAATTTTTTTGTTAAGGTTTCTGAAGCCAATATTGTTAATGCAGAATGTAAACAAAGGAAACGGTTGTAGTATGAATCCGGTAAAACATCTTGCAGCACTATTGGCCCAGAATACAGTAAAAATTGTCTGAACTCACTCGCTTTCCATCTATCTACTTCAAGAAGAGACCTAGATTTTCTACAAAATTCTTTGGGAATATATTTTTTTATACTTAGAAGTCGTTTTGAAACTAGTTTGACTTTTTTCATTTGCCAACGAAATTTTAAGCTACATTTCAACCATAATTTTAATAATAATATAATAATTACGCCTAAGCAAACAAGGTGCATATCATTAAGGGAAAAATGTGTAACCATGCACACCCCAACTTCTGGACACCCGGTTATTGAAAGTTATATGACTGATGACACTTATAACTTTGGTTTTTATACAAGCAATTGCATTTAAAATCTTTCTTTATTATACATACATTTTAGAATAATATTACTTTTCGTCCAGTTGTAAAACAAAATGAAACGTTTTTTCTGTAAATTACAAATAAAACTTTTTATTATTTTTTATAATTGTTAATGATTTTGTAGTGAAAGAATTTTAGGTGGTCTAGTATGTAATAATTATAAAACTGAAAAGTAAAGTGTGTATAGATAGTTATTTTGTGTTTTGTTATTACTTTTGGCCAAAATAAAGTATTTTCTTAAAAAAATGATTTGTTTGTAGGTTTTTTCAAAAATGTGCGTTAAGAGATTAAACAAGAAATTAAGTACAACAGTACAAATGTCAAATCCGCATTGTTAACCGCGACATGAAAATTAAAAATTACAATTGTTTTACGGAATTTTATTTTTTTTTCAATGTTGAATTAATTACAGAAAATTTATTTGAAGCCTGGATCAATGACAGAATATTATTATTGTTTTGTCACTCTCCACATTAATAATCCTTTTGTACCGTTTATCGCAAGAAACGGTAAAATTTTATTGTATCACGTTTTGAAAATGGGAAATTGATACGCATTTAGCCCTTTGATTAGTGACAATATTAAAGAAGTTAAATACCAAACTTGTTCGGTATGGCTTTTTGGAAAAATACATTTTTTTTATTTGTTATCTAGAAGCCGAATTTTTATTATAAATGTTTAACGACTTTGATAAAACAGAAATGAATATTAAGCTTTGCTCAAAGTAATAACGATTTCTTTCAAAATTTGTTTTGTCAGTATCGGCAGAATGAGATTCTTTGAATAAAATTTCCGTTAAAACTGCATTATCTAAGAAAAAAATCGACACATTGAAGGTATTAAAATATCCACAAAAGTTTTTGTTTGTTGCCCGGTTCACACATAGTCGGTTGATATTTAGCGCAATGCAAAATAAGTCCTTAAATTAATCATGTACAGTAACGGATAAAACGAAAACAACAAATAAAAGATTTTACAATCAACATAAGATGTTATCGCGTTCATTAATAATTTTTCTTTAACCTACATTTGAAGAATAACTTTAGATTTTTTATCGATGAAGTGCAATAATATAACTATTATTAATACGATTTTGTAACAAAGTTTGTTAAAAAAAATTAATTTTTATGTGCCAGTAAGGTTGAAATTAAATAAAATTAGATACAAATTAGGGTACAAACAAGAAAGAACGATGTTTATGACGATAATCGCATTAAAATGGTACGTTCCAGAAAACTTGTGCGGAGGGTAATGTTCGAATACAAAACACAATTTACTTCTAAAGATTTCATTGTTAGATAATTAGATTTTTATTATAAATGTAAGCAGTAAATAAACTTACAAGTACTAATTAACAATAACCAATTCAAACTCTATATACTTATAACTAAACTGCGGAATTTCAAGCAAATGCTTGTAGTACATGCTTATTCAAGTGTTTTATTTTCTAAAATTTTTGTCTAAATTTCTCAGTAATGCAAATACGTTATTTGAAATTTACAACAAAGTGTTAAATAATTAAACGAAACAATGACTGCAGGTCCCTTCTGCAGTGCATTTAAATATTTTTAAAATAAGTACTTACCTATTTAAAAACATACACGAGGAACATCAGAACACGGATCCCGCAGTTATGAACCAGTTACGATTACCACTGGACCACCTGAATTATGTAGTTTACATTTTTTGAGATTTTTTTGGGTTAAAAGCTTACCCGAAGACATAAACAGGCAGTAGAGCATTTTTAAAAGTAATTTGGTTTTTTTAAGGTTACTGCATTACTACGTTACACCGCAGCTACAGATTCCGTGAAACTTTAGTTTTATTGGCTTTGTAGCAGCAGCTCTCAAGTATTTGGTGCACATATGTATGTTAGAGCGCTTGATTGCTGCGATAATGTCAGTGTCACCTTACCCTGCTTCAAATTACGTCCTTTGAACGGATTTACAATTCTACGGCTAGAGTTATGTGCAGCCGTACTCTTAGCTGAACTAACCCATAAGTGCAATAATCTTTTACGTTAAAATTCTCGTCAGTTTGGTTATGGTCAGATTCCTCAGTAGTGTTGAGTTAGATAAGTACTTCCGCTAACAAAATATAGATCTTTATGTCTAACCGAGTCGCATCGATTTAACAATTGAGCAGTGTTTGTCAATGGTGCTGTTACGTCTTGTATAGAACGAGTACGGTACTGACGGTGTCACAGGAGACACAACCATACGACAGTGTCAATGCTGGTTAATGTCCGCTGGTAATTCCATTAATATATAACTACTTGATGTACTATTAAATAACCTTAAACGTATTATGTAACAATATAATCTTATATACAGTGCTGATTGAATTATTCAAATACATTACAGAACCAATAGCTAGTGTTACAGAAAGTACATGATAATTCTTCTATCGATAAACTTAAGCAAAAAGATGAGTTTATTTTCAGCATCCTCAATTTTGCATTATTCTCTATATTTAGTACTTTTTCATCACTATCTAAATTTAAGAGAATCGTATCTTAGATTTTTCGATTCTTTAATACTGCTTATCAAACAAAACCTAAACAAATCTTAGGCAATTTACAAACATCAGAAATCAAAAATGTTATGGAAGTACTGATCAAGTTATGCTAGTTTACGAGCCTCTGAGCTAAAATAACATTGTTAAAGTCCAAGCGACCTTTTAAGATTACTACAAATATTATACCATCTACCATTCCGACTATGCGTTCGATAAAAAACTACGAATCTTAATTCCAAGGAATCATTTTTTAACTATCTTAATTTTCAAACACTTATGCTTTTACATTGTGGAACTCAACAGTTACTTGCATCTATACGAGAGTATTGTGGGCTAATATCTGACCGTAATACGGCTAGAATAATTGCTAGAAACTGTACTATTTGCTTTGGAACTAATCTTAGATCTTATGAGCCTATTATGGTTGACTTACCAGTTTTATCGAACTCTTCACCCCAGTATTTTTTTAAATTGGTTTGAATTATGCTGGGCCCATCTCAATTAAAGACTGTAAGTTACTAATTGCCAAAGAAAAATTTGTTTATTTGTGTGCTTAATTATCAAAGCCCTACACTTTGAGATGCTTACAAGCTTGACTGCCAAAGCTTTTATAGCGCTATTTAGATGCTTTATTTGCCGTAGAGAAACATCAACTTGAGTGTTATTGGGTAATGCCACTATGTTTAAAGACCCTGCTAAAAAAATTAAAAAGGTCGATCAAAATCTTAAGTCCAAGCAAATCACAGAACCATTATCGAACTATGACTTCTATAAATATAAAATAAAAATCTATTGATCCAAGAAGTCTTCATCAAAGCAAGTTGTAGGAAAGTCACATAAAAGTAATCAAAACGTAATTAAAAAGAATACTAGGTAACTCATCTCTTACTTATAAAGAATTAACTATTGTACTAGTACAGATCGAGACAACTTTGAATTCTAGCCCCTTTCTCGGCTCTCAACTAATACAACTGATAGGTTATCTAACACATTATTATTGATCTTTTGCCAATAAAAAAACCGTTATCAAAGCATTTATCAGTATCTATTAAAGAAATTATTCTAAATATATATAAAACTTGCAAACAAAGTTAACCAAGTAGTTCAAAAACAGATTATAGTAAATTTGCAGGTACAGCAGCAGGTATTCTAACTATTTACTTTATTTACGTTTTTTTATATTATTTATTTACATAGGTGTTTTTGTCTCTACTGTGTACAATGTGCTGACTAAATATAATATAGATCGCGTACTGCATTCTCCAAAAAAGTTACGAATGGATTGAAAATCGCCTTAAGACCTATTGTGCATTTATTCTTTTTACTCAACAAACCACTAACAGTACAGAAAATTATGGTTTGTATTAACAAAGATAAGTAGAGAAATAATTTCATATTTTTTTTTATGTCGCTTACACGCAATTGCGAAAAATGGGGGTTATAAAGAACATAACGACAACTCCATTTCGTTTCTTTAAAAATAAAAATTTTCTGCTTGTTTATTAAAATAAAAATATAAACAAGTGCAGTTTTTATACAATCCACTGTGTCACACAATAATAAGTTACAATAAAATTAGTCCCCCGAAATTGGATTGTGTAAAACCGTTAAACTTTTGTAGATGTTGGATGGACGTTATTGAACCCGGCACTCGAGATCGCATAGATTGGGTTATTAAATTACGGATTAGAAGATTTATACATTAATAAAATTAATAGTGAGTACGTTTAATTTTTTTCCTGTTTATTGTTTTAACTTGAGTCAAAGTAGCGTGTTTAACGTTAAAATATTATTTTGTTTTATAGATTAACGCTGTTAAAGATTAAAATCTAGGTATATTGGTATTCCAATTACTTAAGATTACTTAAGATTACAGATTTGCACACCGATTAAAACTTAATTAGATTTAAAGATTAAAATAAGAAATCATCTATGGATATGTTTTGTTTAATTACAAAAAGAGGTATAGTTAAACATAAACTTACCTCGTTTATTAATTTTTTTAAACAGTTTAATCGATATTCATCTTCATTAAGTGAAAAAAGTTTTGACAAAAACCCGTGAATGTTACAATGTCAGATTTACAAAAGCGCAGAATTACAAATGTTTTGCCGTTCTGTCACACTGGTATAGATTATGCTGGTCCTTTTATATTAAAAACAGAAAGTTTTGTGGAAGCAAAATTATTAAAGCTAAAATGAGTTATGGATATCACTTTGACGTAAAAATTTACTTGAATTTTCTCTGCAGTTTGATATTTTTAATTTTTGTTTAGTTATAGGCAAACAAAAATAATTTGAATTAAATATACTAAACGATATTCATAATTTAAATGCTTTATGGATATCACGTTCAAGTAAAAATTCATTTAAATTTATTCGTTTGGTTAATATGTAAAAATCAAACAATTAAAGTTTGCATTTTATATGAAAAATTTGAGTAATTTTATTACTACTTTACTTTTATGTTACTTTTAACTTTCAAATCCGATTATTTACAAATATTGTTTAATACTTTCTATGCAATTACAGATATAACCAGCTGGTAAGATTACAGTTAAAATACAACATTAAGAAATATTTTGGCTTTAACAGTACGCCAAAGTGTTTTCTATCACAATTAATTATGGACACCCCAAATTATTTTATATCAACGTTAAAATAGAGTATAATTTTTTTTAACAAATGTGTTCTCTTTAAAGTCTAAATTTAGAATATAAAAATTGACTGAAATGAAAATTCAATAAATTTTTCTTGCAAAGCTCTTATTTAAGTTTTCCATTGTTTTCTACATAAAAGTTTTATCTATAACTTGTTTAGTAACATGTTAAACAATCATTGATTATATTTTTTATTCATAGAAATTTTGTATCTTATATTTTGCAAATATTACAAACCTAAATAAATGTTTTTACTGTTTCTTTTTCCGAGAAATTTAAATGGTTTTTATTGTCTCTTTTTTCATTTTATTTGTTGAAATAAGCCACAATTTTGTATTTTATGATTAATTTTTTATTTGACATGTACCATTCCAAAGTGGCAAACACGTGGCAATAAAATATTCTGCGTTTTAATATTTAACATTTATATAAATCATTTTGCTGATTTTAATTTAATTTATTTGTTATCATTATTGGAAATTATACGTTACCCAAAATAATTAGAAGACTACAGTCTTTCTTCTTAATAGAATCTTATTAAACTCGAAATAAATACTACATATAGGAAAAGTTACAAGTTTAAAATTATTAATAAATCAATTAACTATATAATTCAATTTTAAAAAATTATTTTTTCAATTTCTTAACAATGACGAATTTCTAATGTTAATTAAAATAATTAAAGCTAAACTGAAAAAAGTTTACAAAAAGAATCAGTCAACTTGATAAAAAAATTCAAAAACTATATATATCATGTTACAAAATGCTTCGTAAAATCTTAAGTTTTCGCGGTTGTTATGTTTATAATTATAAGCGACTTTCGGCTTAGACCGCGTCGTAGTAAAACACCCAGACTTAGGCTTGGTCTTAGTCTCTTCTTGTGTCAGTTACATTTACCACTCTGAAGATGCAAGCTGCAATGTCTTGCAAACCGTCAGTTTGTTTGGGTTCAAGAACGACAATACGGCATAGGCTAAGTTCTACTTCTTGTTTTGGTTCTCAAAAAGAGACTAGGACCAAGCCTAAGTCTAGGTGTTTTACTACGACGCGGTGTAAGCTGAAAGTCGCTTATAATTATAAAAATGCTTCGTACTTAATCCTAAATTCACTTTTAATTACAAAAAGTCATCCCACTTTAATGCAAAGTTATTTTATTTGTTCCATCATTAATAAAATATTTTTTTTTTAAATTATAAAGACGTTTACATAATGAAGTCAGATAATAGTATCTCTACTGTTATAATGGAAGAAACTATGTATCCTAATAATATAGAAAATGTAAAAGTAACTACATAGAAAAGTCAACAGTACAGAAAGGAAACAGTCTCATTCGACCTATCGTTTTTTGTATTAATTTATCTACATATGAACGATCAAAATTTGTTTCAAATATACTAAACATTTTTTTGCTAAAGATGTTATAAAGAGCAATTAAATTAAACGATAATATGTATGTATATGTCTAATTAATCATAACCTGGCGTACATTACTAATGATTTGTAAAGATACCGGGTTTGAGTAATATTATTCACATGTTTAAAAAATCAAACAAATTAAAAATTGTTCATTACAACCAAAACACTATTTATAATACCATATATACTAACTTAAACAACAAACTTATTACATAAACCATCTTTAATATATAAAATTAATTATAATAATTGAAATCAGTGCTGCATAGGACAAACAAAAGAAACATTAAAAAATATAATCAACAATTATAAGTATTGTTACTAACCTTTTTGTTTCAACGGGTTCTGTTAGTAACAACCACGTCACCACGGTTAGCTGAGATGTCGGTGAGTGGGCGTGGTTAAGAATACTGTAATAAAAAGAAGAAAATAAGCGCCACTCTCTTGTATTAAAAAAAAATTTTGTTTGGAGACATTATGTGTACGTACAAATCCGCTGACTAAGAAGCAGAATAATAGCAAAAATTAATCAACGAGAAAACAGATTTTGGTATATATGTTACCGACAATCTGTATAATTCTGGTATTCTATACAATGCCTAGAAATAACTGGGGCGTTTAGGCAATGTTTTTATTATGAAATTTATTATTCGTAACGTACTTTGCCTAGGTATGTATACAATTCCCAAAGATTGTTTAGAGTACCTGCTGGTCCACCGGCAATGTGTAAAGTAAATAGATTAACTTAGAAAACAAATCAATGCTAACTTGGTTTTTAATACCTATTTACTTGAACATAATTCAAGTTTACTTTTTGGAATCATAAGCTGCTTTATTAGCACGCAAATGCGGGCGCAATTTGGTTTTTTAGCCTACAGAAAATTTTCAAATGTAATTTTTCTAGTCTGTGTTTTTCAAATTTCCATTTCCTCAAAAACAAAGTTGCATAATGTTGATTTGACGGGCTAAAATTTAATTGTAGCATCCATATTACTTTAAAAACCGAAGATAGCCGATCTGAATCGCATGCGCAAAAAACCTTCAAAATTTCGAATTTCAAATGCCTGTAATTAATTTATTAATTGTCAAATTATAATCAAAAATTGTTTTTAGAAACTTTTTAAGTGCCACTTTAAATCTGCGTCAAATTTTTTGCGATTTTTTAATTTGGAAAGCAGGAAAAAAATAATTTCAATTTTCCCATGCTAAATCCCATGGGGTACCTCTAGCGTGGAACACAAGGTATTTATTCTTACACCAGAAACTATTGTGGTATTTTAAAGTGCATAAAATTATATTTTTAAGACATGAAGACTTTTTAGCATCGCGGTGTATTTTGCAAATACATTTTACAAATTCCTGACTTATTCGCGTAGATTGCAAATTTGCAACTATACGGAGTGTCGTTTTTTGATTAAGAATATTTTCTTTTTTAAGTAATTTTTGATGACAAACTGTGAACTGCTGTCTTGAATACAGTATCTTTACAACATTTTGCTTTGTAAGACTATACAACTAGTATATTGCAAGCATCGTCGCGACCTCTGTCGACTTCCAAAACAGGAATTTTAAATTGTCTTTGGAACTGATGCGGTTTTCTACAGTAAAGCTTTTTTTGCACATAAAAGGAAAACGATGTTAGAACCACAGCCTTCTGCTATATCTCTTTTTAAAGTGGCACAAATAGCATGAATAGACTTGTTGCATTTTCTACACAAATGAACAGCTCTTGTCTCATTGATACAAACACGGCAGAAGAGTGGGAAACTCAATGATTGCTCACGTTTTGCTACGAAATTCGGATCATCTAACGATTGACTAGTTACTTTAAAAGGAAGATCTTTGACATTTGCAAGCTCATTAAGAATCTGGGAACTTAAACTAGTAGTGTTCTTTAAACATTTAGTTTAATTACCGATCTCAGAACTTTGGATGACGGGGTTTTGTTGAAGTTGGGCAACTAGAAATTGATTTTGTGGATCTATTATTAGGGATTCTAAAGCAATGGGAATACTTGGTGATGAGTTAATCACATTTTCTCTTCTTTACTTTCGAGATTGTAAGTATCATTTAGAGACAAAGATATACCAACATTTATTTTAGATCCTAAATAAGCTCTATTCTTTATGACTTGCACAAATTGCAGCCCATCACTCCAGCGTTTATTATTATTATCTTGCATCCAAATTGTTAGCATGTTTTCAATGTCCTGATTTGCTCGTTCAACCTTGACCTTGGAAATATCTAGGCTTACCATAGACGGTTTTTAAAGTCGACTTGTATATTTTAAGGCTACTTATAATTTGGTTTAAAAACTTTCTACCGTTGTTAGATTGTAGGATTGCTGGTACACCAAATAGTGTAAAATATCCAGTAAATTGTACACTAGTTTTTCCTCGCGTTCTGTTAAGTGCTCTTAATATTACAATTTTTGTTAAATGATCCTGATAGACTATTACAAGTTTGTATTTTCTATCTGGATAAGATTGATAGTCAATCAAATTCGCTTGACGAGAATTAAATTTGAATGAAAATATGGACTTGACAACGAACTTTTTTTTATTCCTTTTTGTTTTTGCTAGCACGGTTTGCAAAGTTGCAGATATAGTTTAATATCATAGCGAGTTATATTTTTGTATCGTGCAGAAAACTTCTTTGGCATTCGGTCTCGTCTTCTATGACCGATACTCTGATGTGTACCGTGAAGTACTCGGAATAGTATGTAATATTGTTATTAAATATATTCACAGGAAATATCAACTTATGTTTTTGACCAACAGTTATAGAATCATAATGTTTTAATAACCAGTACTTCCAAGGAAACTTCTTTTCGGTTGTTTTTGCATTTTTTCTAATAATTGTTCATACCGTCGATTGTCAAGAAACGTGCAATTTTTAGTATTTATTGCTTCTTTTTTAATTCGCAATTGTGAATAAAATTTCATCTGAGAGATTTGTTGATCGACCGCCGTTTTTTAATAAATTGGCTTACGAAACAGAAAAAAAGTGAAGAAAAATAGTATAACTCAGTAATGCAATGAGCTTATTGCACGCTGCGCACGTCTTCCCGCCTACGTCGCACGATTTAAATGCCTGATTGCACGTCTCTTATACATATTACCGTATACGCATTCGGTACTGTATATAATGCGTAGACAAAGTATAAAATAAACGTTTTATATACAAGTAATAAGCAAAGATGCTACATAAAGTAAACATTCGATCAAACATTATTACTTACATCCAGTCGCAAACCTCCAGTACCATCTAAATTTGCTATAACAAAATTTTAAATTAACAAAAAAAATGACGTCCGGTAGCCATTTACCAGTGAGAAATGGCGTAGAAAAAAATCGATATAATTTTTTTTGTACATATAGAGGATCTTTATTTTATTGAAATTGCTACAAGCTTAATAATAACGAGGATGTTAAATTAAATTTAAAAAAAATACTTACAATTGAACGGACAAGGTTCTTACTAACACCAATCCACTCACAGCGAAGTCAAACAGGAAATTGGTCAAAGAAAGTATGCGACAACGTAAGCCTACTATGGATTTTGAATTACTAACGACATGTAACAGTATAATTGCAGTACTAAAGCTTGTGACACTGGCCTTACATGCTGTCTTGTAGAAACAAAGCATAGTTTTAATTTTGACAACTCTAAAATTCTAGGTGTAGAATATAATTTTAAAAAAACTTCAGAACCGGTATATATCAATTTTACAAAAACAATGTAAATTTTAAAACCGACACTAATAAACTAAGTTCGATCTATAAAATTATTCTATTAGTAAAATTATTATCAAACTATAACTATTAATATAAATAATCAATAGTTTTATAGCATAATAATAATTTTAAATGTTCTTTGATCAATTTGTCAGAAACTTTAAATAAGTTTATTACAAAGTTGACTTGGATGATATTTTCAGAATGCTGAGCAGGTATTTTATCATCTCTGATGTGTTTTCTTTAATTTTTTTTAGCGTAGAACCAATAATTGCAATGCATTAAAATGCAAGTGGTTTTGGCATCTTTATCGGACGTGCATTTTTTTGTTTTCTACTAGAACATTCTTACAAATGTATCCACGTTCTTTGCACATTTCTTTTTTTTAATAACACTACTCAACACACCTTTTTTAAATGTTTGATGTTGTGTTGATCTGCAGTCACCATTACCGAAACACACAGAATGTTCTATTTCCATATAGGATAAAAATATAGTAAGTATCAGAAGAAAGTTCGAGTTGAATAGTAAGAGTTTAACGCGCGTGACAGCGTAAATTAATAGTGCAATAAAAGTGATTTTTATTCTCGGTCGGTATACGGTTACAGTGAGATATAACTAAATGTAAGTGTTGGTTTTATAAAAAAAAATTGTTATTTTGTTTAACTTGTATTGTGTTTTTAATTAGATTTATAATAATCAATAATCGTGTAAATAGTTAGTTAAAATAATTTAAGTTTTAAATTCCTAACAATAATTATTTAATTTTAAAATAAAGATTTAATTAAGATAACTTGTGTTTATTGATAATTGTTTTGTAAATTAAAGGTATTTATGTTGATAACAAATGTGACTTTCATAAAATGTCACAGACATGTAGATAGGTAATTTTTTAATCAATTTCGTAATAAGTATTAGTCGAGAATAATTTATAACCCAATTTCCTACGTTTACAAATCAGCAATTCGTTTACTGATCAAACCCAAAACATATATTAAGACATTAAAGCTGATTACACAATTTGCGTAATGATAAAAAAACAATTTTATACCAAACAATTTGCTTAATAACCGAGTTCACAATGTCTAATTTACAAAAAATTATTTTTCGTGACTGAAACGATTTCTGCGTTTTCTTTTCTTTACAAAAAGAACTAACCTCATTAGTTTTTGTTGTATAAAATAGCAGCCGTTTTGTATAGCTTGTAATCATGCAGAAATTTTATATTTTGATGGTATTTTTGTGTAATCATCTTAATAAGTAATTCATTAGTTGCCCTTTTCCATGTATATTAGACTGTTGTTATTTCTGTACTTGAACACGATACAAGTTGAGAAGTTGTTTACGAAAATCGTTAAAGCAAATTCCTAAAGTTCTTCTAACATACGCGACTTTGTGAAAATTAAAATAGTAATGCTACGTTTTAAATTTATTATTAAAATTAGTAAATGATTTATTTAAACAAAAGTGCAATACTCTAAGTCTGTTACAAGTTTACTTAAATACTGCATTTATAAAAAAGAGATTTGGTGCAACATTTTGAAAACATAGACATTTGTGTCATTTTACAAATTAGAAGTGATATGTTTGTACAATTAAAAAAAAATACTAATAGTCAACGACAAAAATTTCGTAAAAACAACGACGACTATATATAGGTCAGACAAGAACATGAACAACTCTAATATGACGTGTTATGTTACGAACTACTGTGAAACCATACTATAAAACCGTCGCAATAAAAAAGATGTCTTAAGACTAAACATGAAATACCTACTAAAAAGCATCGATTTTTTAAACGCAAACCAGAATTTTATTTAGCTCTTCAATGAGGAGGGGCATCAGAACACTTTAAGTGTCTAAGAACAGGGTTACGTTTCGTGCGGCTGTGTGCGCACTTCTTCATATTTTTAAATTTTTTTAATAAAGTCGATCCTGGTTGGTATTACCCGGAAGCTGCGGGTAATAACAGTCACAGAATTCACTCACAGAAATTACACGCAAATAGCTCTTCCCTCCCTTTTCTAGCTCATACTGAGTGAGCCTAGCGCTTACAGTTATTACATCTTTACCATAACTTCATATTTTTCTTGAATTTACTGCATATTAAACATATTTCGTCATTGATTTTATATTCGCTTTCATATTTATCTGTGGAATCGTCAGAAAGCTTATAAACTTTCTTCTCAGTCTGTTTTTTTGTTTTTGTCTTCTTTCGAACACTTTGTCTTATTCGAACACGTTTCACTTGTAATTGAAAGTGATTACGCGTCTCCCAGTTTAGTTTTTTTTTGTTTTTTTTTTTCTTGCCGACCATTTTTGTTAAGAGTGGTAGTAATGTTGTCCCTTGCTAGTTTTTTTCTCTTTAGTTCAGTTTGGAGTAATTTTAGAGAAACTGGGTAATTTTAAAATGTCTCTAAATGATGTTTTTTTAATTGAGGATTTTTCTGGTGTTTTTTAGTTAAAATTTTTATGTTGGCTGCAATCAAGACTTTTACACATCTAAACTTTTTACATTTTTTTTTACATTTACATGACGTTTTTCTTTCCAAAAGTTTCTACTGGTACAAAGTCTTTATCACAGAAAACGTCTGGACTAAAAGGAAAAATGCCAGTAACTTTAAATTCTTTAATAGCATTTTCAGAAGTTGCTACACGACTATATGCATTATTGAAAAGTTCTGCAAGAAGATTTGGAGTACTTTTTTTAGGTGGTTTTTGAGAAATTTGGCACATTCAGAATTTTTAAAGTATTCAAAGAATTGTAAAATGCATCCTATGAGAGGTATGAGGCGAGATGGTCAATATTATTATATTATTCCGCGATCTTTATAAAAATTAAAAGCTTGTAAGGTGCAGCAAAATGAGTGATCGTCGACTAACAGTAACACAGGATCTTCTATTGACGATTTTACAAACGCTTGAAAATGTTCTAGTCAAGTCACAAACAAGTTTTCTTTTATTCATCCATTTTTTGAACAATTGTATATGGCGCCTGATAAGCTATTTCTTATTTGATCTTTTTGCATTTTTTTACCTGAAACATTTTTATATACAAGCAACTGAACTTAGCTAAAAAAATATCTATTGGTAGAATATATATTCTATAAGAACTGATACAACACATAACAGCAGTTGTTCTGCCTTTTTCTTTACTGGTTATAAAACCAACCCGTTTCTTGTCTTTCCGAGCAAAGCTTCTTCCTGGATGTTACACAGTACTTATGGCAGTTTCGTCGGCGTGGAAAATCCTATGTTGAGAAAACTTGTATTTTGCAAACAGAGAAGATAAATTTCTATAAAAAGTTGTTACTTCTTTCTTGTTAAATGCATTAATACGATCGACATTAGTACTTTGGCTTTTTTAAAGAGATTGTGAGATATCGTTTTACAGATCTATATAATCAATTCTTGCCCGCTTCAATCTAGAAGCTGCTCTAACGCTTCTGCTAGATTTAATGGAATTTAAAGCAAGTGTTCTTTGTTCGTAAATATGCTGGTTTCTCTTAAATATTTGTGAAGCATTTGTAATAAAAATATTACATAGAAAAAATATAATCGTTGTGTAATATCAATTACATATAACAAAAAAACATTCCTGTTTTCAATAATAAAATGCGGGTAATCGGATTTGATACACATAAGTCTATTACGATATGTTAAGAAGAAGCGTTTTGTTAGAACTGCTCTACGACAAAGGTTGCTGTATTTTTTAAATTAAATTTACTTATTGCATATCAGAAATTACGAAAATTTTATTTGTATTTGTTTTAGTGTGACGAAGGGTTAGGATAGTTATTTCTTCTTAATAATGATTTTTTTTGTGACAGAGCTAATATAGATCTTGTTGAATAAATTGCAATACACCTACGTACCTTTAAAGTAAGATAATGTACGTCATCAGCACTATCAACAATCGGTTATTTGAACTAATGCTAATACTTTAGATTTCTTCGCTTGATAGCTATGAATCTTTTGATTGAGTAACTCTTGCAGTTTCATAAATTTAGAAATATTAACATCTTTGTATATTCTCAGACATGATCTTAGCATGCTATATGTTGTTCAAAATGTAGACAATTTTTTGCACCTGCTTATTTTTTAAAATTATGCTAGCGTTGCATTTTCTGTAACGCCAATAATGTTTTTTTGTGCATCAATCATTGAATAGTTTATACTGTTTTTGATAAATTGGTTTAAATAATATATAAAATAGTTAGCAATCAGTATAACTACAAACGTAATTGATCAACTATCTAGTTTATATGCAGTTGTGACCAACGCTTAAAATGAGTAGTAAGAACTTACCCCACTGAAGTTTTTTAATAGAGTAGTAAAACGTTTACTACTTCTTATTTGTGTATAGACGAAAATTAACGTAGTATGTAAACTACAACGTTATGTGCCTAAATTTGGTTTTAAATACATTCAAAATATTAAAGAAACTGGATTGGTGTTACGTCAGCGTCTTCAAGGCAGCTGCATTACATAAACTTAACAAAGTTTTGAATTTATGACTGAAAGTAAAATGATTTAGTATGATCTACAATTGAATTTTTGATAGTTACAAATTGGAATAATTGATACGATGCATTTAAATTAAAAATGCTTAAAGCAGAATAAATAATTAAAAAATATTAATAAGTAATTTCTACAATACAATACGTCAAGATAAATTAGCATGAGTCAGCTGTCGCCATAAGTAGATTTCAAAAAATAAGATAAAATTTACAGACGTGACTCCAATAATACGTCTTCTGGAGGTTATTATAAAATGATCACCATTTATAAGAGAACTTATGATTCTCGCAAATTAATTCTAACCAAAAAAAAAAAAAACGTTTTGAAGCCCTAGAAGAATTTTATACGTATTGAAAGCAACATGCCCGACGCCATTTTAAACTATCTGCAAAAGCCAATTTAAGTTATAAATCGTTTAATTTGGCTAAAATACTAAACAATTCTTAAATAGCATAATTGCAAAAAGCGTAATAAAATTAACCAAAAACGAAAATTAAATAGAAAAAAAATTACGTACAATATATTAGCGAATAGCGTCTTAACCAGATCTAAGCGTTCACAGCAATGTAAAGTATGCAATTAAAAGAGTGAATGTTTGTTTTTTTCGCACTCTTCTTTTGTAAATGTCAAATACGTTTATGCAATTTATACACAGTAGAATCCGCAAATCAGTAACGGCGTGAATTTTAATTTGAATTATAGAGAAAATGCATAAATAATGACTTGTAACAGTTTATCAACTTATAAACAGCCATTAGAAACACTGTTAGTTATGCTTCAACATTGTAACAAAATATATGTTAATACATATATATCATACAATAATTTACAGTTTAATATTTTATTTGATAATATGTTTGTAAATATATAACAGTAAGTATCACCGTTAAACTATAAAAACCTCGTAAGCGACACGATGCCTAAATTCGGTTTAGATGTTAGTTTGATCAAAAATCTATCGTTTAAAAGTATTTAACATGTGTATGTCTATAGCACGACAAAAATCGAATTGATTAATTCTTACAGTATCCAAAAAATTGTAATGTTAAAAAAAAAGAAATTAGTAGTTCAATGCGCGAATATGAAAATTTCTCGTTGAGTATGAAATTTGTCAGGAGAATTTTCCTACTCTTGAGCCTGTCAAATTTTAGACAGTATTCTTACTTCATTTCCCACTAGATCATTTACGAGTTTGGTACTTTTACGCCAGGGTTAACTTTCACCGTTGGATTGTTTCACGCTGCTATCTTAATATGCAATTGCATTTGGAAGGTTGAAACGGGGTGAATGGTATACAATTTTCTTTATTGAGGGCTTAAATTGACTCTGCTAATTGTCTAGATAACAAATTGGATATGATAGTATCATTGATAGTATATAAAATACGTTGTACGTGTATAATAGCCTATTTATACAACTAATTTAATAATATACTATTAATTGCAGTTTAATAAAAAACAAGTATTTAAAGTCATTTTTATAAGCACTTTACTGTTACTGAAAATTGTAGGTGTAATTATAAACAACTTTTGGTAAACTTGTAAGTATTTTTAAAATCTATTGCATGATATAGTACGACGATAGTACACGGACAAAATGTCACGAATTTGTGAAATGGACTTTTAGGTAGAACATTCAAACTCGTTACTTTTACAAAATTTAAATTCGTAAAAACTCTTTGTATAGAAACTTATAAAATGAAAGACTAAAAAACGTGTGGTATTTGTACATAAACAAACTTCTCTATTGCGCTGTGAACAAACATGCGTTTAAATTTATTGCAAATCTATTTGGTAATATTAATGTTGTTTTTTTGCACATTTTAATAAACTATGTGCTTCTGTAACATATTATATTTTACTTTAAACGATACAGGAATAAAACAATCTAAATTTAATATTGTAATTACTAACCTGCAACAACAAGTAAATAAAGTCAGTCGTTAATTGACATGCTGTTACAAAAGAAGTTTTTAAACAAAATAAATGAATACAGTAGATATTTAACGTCATTCTTTTTAATGTGTATTAGGTTACGTTAGTAGCACTTTATATTTAATCAACTAATGGAAACGTCTTGTAACACCATTTTGATGTTATTGTATATTAAATGCAAATACTCAAATTTATTAATAATAAAATAATTTTGAATTACTTGAACTAGAAGTAGTTATTTGTTAAATATGACATTATACAATATATACGTTCCAACGACTAAACATGTAGGATTGTTAACAATAAGCACAGACAGCATTAATTTCCGGAACTCAGCGTTGCAGCGACCGTCTGGATTTCAACTAATATATTGTCAATGAAAGATGAATTACGCATATAAACATATTTACATAAAGTAACATTTTTTTTGTTAAATGTTCATGTTACATATTACATAAGTTAATTATATTAAAATTGTTTTTTGTTCAACTGGTTTTTTGTATATTCGCTAGTTGTCTAATACAGCATTAGAAGTAATGGTAGTTACAGCTAGAAAATTATTAAACCAATCTAGAACTTAAAAGTATAGTTCAAACAACATAATCTATGAATCTAAGAAATTAACATAATAAAACTATTAGTAAATAACATTAAATTAAATAATTTAAAAAAAAAATTAAAGGTCAAGATGACAATAAAACTTCTGGTATCATTATTAAAATAAAAATTATGTTGAATGTTGTAATAACGCTGTTTTGATTATACAGTGCACGGCGTTTATTGACATCAGTGATAATGTTAGCAGTCAGGTAATGTTATCGTTTTATTAAACAACGAGCCGAACGTGCATACTACATGGAAAAAACATTGTTTACAGTAATCATAATTTCTGTTTATGTAGTAACGATCCCCGGTAACTCAGGTCTTGGCGTTGGATTTAAAGCGTTATTAATTCGATCACAATTAACATAAATGTATGCTTTAAACTAAAATATATAAATAATCGGCCGGAAATTTTACTTTTCCGGCCTAGGCCGTTAAAGTGTAGTAGAATTTTATGAACTAAACTAAAAGTTGGCACTAGTAATCATTAATTAATTAAACGTCATCTGTCAATTTGTCAGATTTATTAACATGCACCATTAACTGTGTTATTGTTTAGAGTAGCACTAACAAAATTTTTTTAAACAAATATAAAAAAATTGCTTATATCTTACAATTGCTAAAAACAACAATGGTTTTATTTTTGTATAAGTGAAATTGTAATAATATTATGTAATGGTCAAATTAATTTCAAAAACAATTGTATTTCGTCATTACAGGTTTCAGTTTTATCAACATATGTTATTAAATTTTATTAAAAATCAATACTTAAATAACTGTTTTTAATTAATTTATACTATAAAGGTCAGCACAAAAAATGTTGTGTATCACACGTCCTAAAAGTATTTTGCGAGTATTCGCTTTTTGTAGGCCGAGGTGAAGCCGATATATTCATACTCGCAAAATAGCACTTTCGGGACTACTGATACAAATAACTATATTACAACAGATTGTACAGTTTGGCTAGTTTAATTTCACTTCGTATATTGTTTCATACACCTTTATGTATTTTAGTGTATAAGGTTTTGGTGAGATAATTGATGAATAAACACCCTTGTAATTTATTACAAATATTTGTATTCTTAATTTACATAACCAATACATTTTTATATATCTCCGAAGATGGCCGTGTTGCGTGCGCACCTCCTTATTCTTACTTTACACCGTTGCCGGCTTGCTTATTAAATCCTATATAACATCCCCCTTTTTAAGATTAATAAAACATAATATAAAAATAACGCAAAACACTATTTTACCCTAGTATGTAATCCTTAAACTTACTCGGCAATCGCCTTTCTCTTATATGTCTATAATTGGTAATTGGTTGAGATGCAGTCACAGTAGTTGAGATGTTGTCGTCACTTGGGTTCTCATTACTTAAGTCTAGATCAGGTGGTGTCACTTTAAACATTGGTTCATATAACGATTGTCTAAGATGAATGCTATTTCTTCGTAAGAGCTGGTTATTTTGCGTTTTTACTATGTTCTTGATCTTGGTTCATTACATTTATCAACAACTTTACCTGGTTCCCACGTGCCATTACGATTTATAGTTATATTATAACCTGTCTCAAAGTTAGTTTGTAGTTTTGAGGTTCTGTCATAGTAATATTTAGCCAACGCATGTTTATCAATTATTTTTTGATAAGCGGGAGACGTATTTGTATGCTTTGCTAATAAATTTTGACTAATAGGTATTTTTGTTTTAAGTTTTCTTCCCATGAGCAGTTCTGAAGGTGTATAACCAATTCCTGTAATTTGCGTTGATCTATAAATTAGTAATCCACTATCTAAGTCGCATCCTTTTTTAAATATTGATTTAGCTATTTTTACTCCTGCTTCTGCAAGTCCGTTGCTTCTTGGATAGTGAGGACTACTAGTAATAATTTCAAAGTTATAGGTGTCAGCAAATTTTTTAAAGTTATAAGAAGTGTATGGCATGTTATCTGCAATTAATGTTTCAGGAATCCCGTGTGTAGCAAATACATTTTTAAATTTATTAATTAGTTCAGTGGATGTTTTATTGTGAATAGGTATAATTTCCAACCACTTCGAATAGTAATCAAAAATTATTAAAAAGTTTTGTTTTGCATATTCGCAAATATCCGACGCGATTTTGGAAAATGGTTTATTTGGTATTGTATGATTTATGAGTAGTTGTCTGCAATTATTTGGTTTATAATGTTCACATGTCTTGCAACTACTGACATACCGCTTAATATCCGATATTAATGTAGGTCAGTAAAAACTTTGTTTAGCTAGATTGAGAGTTTTATTTATGCCGAAATGACTCTCATGTGCTAATGCCATCATGTTTTGTCTTAAAGAATTTGGTATAATTAAACGGTTATTGTACAACAAGATATCTTCAATCATGGTGATATCATGTTTTATATTAAAATAAGATGCAAATTCTTTTGAACTTCTTTGAGGCTATTGATTAACACAAAATCGTTTAATTTGTTTTAAAATTGGGTCTTTATCTGTTTCTATCTGTAATTCTAATTTTTTATTTTCTGTAATGTTCACAATGCTTTTAATGTTGTGTACTACCTCTAACATTGAAGGGTCATCAGGTTCTTTTTTAACTATATAATTTCTTGATAATAGGTCTGCAACGTGCAGATGTTTTCCTGGCATGTAATTTACATTAAGTTCATATCTCAACAATTTTAGTTTAATTCTTTGTAGTCTGGGTGACACAATATCCGCGAATTTCTTATTCATTATTGCTACCAATGGTTTATGGTCTGTCTATAACGTAACTTTATGCCCATAAATGAATTCGTGAAATTTTGAGACGGCAAACGCCATTGCTAAAAATTCTTTCTCGATGTTGGCTCAATTTTTTTCATTGTCCGTTAAGCTTCGTGAAGCGAAGGATACCGGTTTTCCCTCCTACATTAAACAACAACTGAGACCCTCTTTAGAAGCATCTGTTTGAATTGTGATGTCTTTTGCAGGATCAAAATTGGCCAATACAGGGGCTTCTGTCAATAATTTTTTTATTTGTTTAAAAGCTAGGTCATGCGTTTCGGTCCAACAGAACAAAACGTCATTCTTTAACAAATTGCGAAGAGGTGCTGATACCTCAGACAAATTTGATATAAAACTCCTGAAAAAATTGAACATGCCTAGGATCTTTTGCATATCTTTCTTGCATGTGGGGTTAGTTAAATTTAATACCGCTTCAACCCTTTGTTTGTCTGGTTGCATTCCCCGTTCTGAAAAAAACATGACCAAGATATTTTACTTCCCTACGTCTAAACTGAATTTTGTCTTTGTTAAATTTTATATTTAAATTTCTTGCACGTTCCAAGACTTTGCTCAAAATATGATCGTGCTCATTTTGATTCTCCGCAGCTATTAACACGTCATCTAAATATACTATGACGCCTTCAATGTCACCAAAATTTTCAAAATTGATTCTTTGAAACAACTCAGGAGCAAAATTTAAACAGAATGGCAACCTTAAAAATTTGTAAAAACCGAATGGTGTACTGACGGTACACAAATTACTACTCATATTATCCAATTCGATGTGATAAAATCCGTCTTTCAAGTCAAGCACAGTAAACCAACTCTTACCATTTAATTTGGAGCACACCTCCGTTACAGTGGGTATTAAGCACGGTTCCTTCTGTATATTTTTATTTAGGTCCGCCGGATCGAGACATATCCGCAGCTGCCCATTTGGCTTCTCGACAGTTACTAAGTTACTAGCCCAAGTGACTAACCCATCAACTTTTCCAATAATTTTAGTTTTTTCTAAATGATCTAGATTTTCCTTTAATTTTGGCTTAATTGTTATTGGTACACGTCTAGGTGGCCTTACTACTGGGACTGCCTCTGGTTTCAAATTAATTGTACATTTTTGTTTAAACTTTCCTACTCCTGAAAACAAATCAATATTAGCATTTAAGAATTCATTTATGTCATTAAATTTCAACCTATCATTATTTATAACATTGACTCTTTTAATTAAATTAAACTTAATGCATGTTTCTAATCCTAAGATTGGTAATTTATCCTCATCTATTATTACAAAATTTTCTTGGCTGTTAATGTTTTTAAATTTTACATTAAGACTAACAGTTCTTAGAGGTTTTAATTTTGATCCTCCATAGGCCTGTAGTATTATGTTTGTGCTGTTGTGTTTTAAATTTGGGTTTAATTTTTTAAATACTTGTTTTGGCAAAATGTTAACCTCACTTCCCGTATCTAATTTGAATTTAATATTATGATTACAAATCTCTAAATTTTCATACCATGCATCACTATTGTAATGAATTAAATTAACATTCTTAACTAAATCTTTAACCTCACAGGTGACGGACTGCACTACTAACTCTTCGTCCTGCACCGTTTCTTCCAGCTGAACTTCCTTTATACTTTTAAACCTGCACGCCCTTTTAAAATGATTTAGTTTTCCACATTTCAGACATTTCTGGCCAAAGGCGCGACACTGATTAATTCCATGTACATACTTGCATTTTTTACACTTAAATGTCTTAATTTTAGGAAATGTATCTTCTTTCTCAATTACACTTTTGTTACTGTTAATGTTTTTTCTAATTAAATTCACTGTGGCTCCCCCTCCATCTTGAATGTTTCTTAATTGTTCTTTCAGTGCTTCGCCAGCTCTGCACATTTCCATTACTTTATTTACGTCTGCGTTGTCTGCTGCCAATATTTTTTCTTGAACCCCTTTGTCTCGTATTCCAAGCACGATTCTATCACGAACCATTTCATCTTCATCCTTAAGTTCGCAACTTTTTGCTAGTTTTTTAATTTCAGTAGCAAAATGCTCAACTGGTTCACCTACTTCTTGTTTTCTATTGTAAAAATTGAACCGTTCATATATCACATTCTTCTTTGGGTTCATATATTTATTAAATTCATCTACAACTTTGTTATAATCTTTTTTATCTTCTTCACTTAATTTGAAGTTGTTGTAAATGTCGATACATTCTTCACCCATCACGTTCAAAAGGATTGCCACTTTAACTTCCTTCGCTTTTGACATATGACCTGCAGCCATCATGTAAATTGAAAAACTTTGCATAAATTTCTTATATTTTTCTGCTATGTTGCCTTCAAGGCACAGTGGTTTTGGCACTCTTCCTTCCATTTTCTTTTCTTTTTAAATTTAATTTACCGTAAGTTGTTTTATTATTTTTAAGGTTATTGCACGTGCACTTATTTAATCTAAGTTTATTTTCACCATCACTCACCCGACTGCGCCATGTTTTATACACCTTTATGTAATTTAGTGTATAAGGTTTTGGTGAGATAATTGATGAATAAACACCCTTGTAATTTATTACAGATATTTGTATTCTTAATTTACATAACCATTACATTTTTATATATCTCCGAAGATGACCGTGTTGCGTGCGCACCCCCTTATTATTACTTTACACCGTTGCCGGCTTGCTTATTAAATCCTATATAACATATATAACTAAAAACTTTACAATGAATGCATTAAACCCGGAATTTGGATGAATGCGGCCTACGCATCAAGTGGAATTTTAGTTAAGCGAATGCGGCTCAAGCTTCTAATCTACTCTACTACGAAAAAAAAACTTAATTTTTTTTGTAAATGAAAAATCAAGTGTAAACGGCGTGGCAAAAGTTAGTTATAAGATAGGAGTGCTGGAAAATTATTCAGTTATATTAATAAACGTTAATAACTTCGGTATACAGTAAAACCTCTCAATAAGGGACAACTACGGGGTAAGAAATAATGTTCGTTATAGAAAGGTGTCCGCTAAAGAGAGGGTTGAATTAAATTGCGTAAAATTATTTTAAATGAAAATTATATATGAGATAATATATTACTAGTACGTCATATAATGATTTTTTCTATTTAGTGATGATTTCATTAGGATTTTGATCTTTGAAATAAATTGCGTGTAAACGATTTTTATATCAGACAACCAAAAAAACCTCGCAAATTTTTGAGCAAAACCAAAATTTTTGCAGTGAAAAGTCAGAATAAAAAAACGGTTAAACTAGTAAGCGTTTATTTTTTTTCGTATACACTTTTTATTTTTTTAAACGTTTTTTTCATCTCTAGTAAAAATGCCTTTCAAGTATGATTTACAAGTTCTATATTAGGATGTTTTTCTAACAAAATTTTACCGAAGTAGTTACGGGTTTTCTTAGAATTATTTACCTGTCTTATCCTTACTAGTACTATATATAATATTAAAAAGCCATTTTGCATTGGAAGAGACTGGAATATTGACTTTTTAAAAAACAATAGTGAAAGAGACGAGTTACTTGATCTAATGTCGTCTTATAACTTAAAATATCTGGTAACTGAACTTACACGTGTTACAAAAAGCACTAGCTCTTGTATAGATAACATTTTTATAAACATAGTTAGTGTTTATGACATATATTTCGAACCACAGATATTTACTTCTAAAGCTCAATATAAATTTACCACAAGATGATGTTTGTCAGTTTAGAAGAATATAAATCAAATAAAGATGATTTCTATTACTATATTTCACAAGAAACTTGAAAAGATGTTTATAATGATTCGAAAGTGGACGACAAATTAGATTCTTTTATAAAATCTAAATCTACTACAACAGCAATACTAAACTTCTATAAGAAAGTTATAAACAATTTTAAAAATAAAATATATCCGGTTGGAATATTCTGCTTACTCGAGCATTCGACTGTGTAAATCACAATCCTCTACTGTCAAAACTATACAATTACGGCTTAAGAGGACTTGCATATCAATATTTAAAAACGTACTTAAGGAATCGTGAGCAGTGTGTAGAAATATCTTCAGTAATGAACGGAATAAAAACAAATATCAGATCAAAACTAAGAGAAGTTCGATGTGGTCTACCGCAAGGGTCAATTTTAGGACCATTGCTATTTATACTGTGTTAACGACCTTCTTTTTTATCTTAAAGATGTATCAGTTACTATGTACGCAGACGATAGTTCAATTTTAACTTCTGGATATGACGAAAACGTTATTCAAAATAAAATTCAAAAATATCTTCTGACACTAGAAGAATGGTTTGCTAACAATTATTTGCTTTAAATACAATGAAAACGAATTTTTTGATATTTCACCTACGTCAAAAAACATTAAATAACTACGCTGTTCAAACAATAAATACTACTATTCAACGACAATACTTAACAAGGTTTCTAGGTATTTAAATAAGCAAAATGTTGACATGGACCGAGTTTTGTGACAAAATTGCAAAAAACATAAATAGCCAATGTTGGAAACAGTTGTTTCGTCCTTTTGGGACTCCTCAGCACCGTGATCCATCGTTTCTTTAGTGTTGTTTTTCACAACTATACTGACTACTTACTACGTTTTCAGTTGGTGGTTCTTATACGACTGTTTGATCAATGTTTAATTGACAACAGTTGTTTTGTGAACTAACAAATACCAACTAATTTTACCTGCAGTATACTTCTTTCGTTGGTGTGGATGTATAGTGGGAGATCTATTGTTTTTAAGTGTCGCCTAAATGATTTTGTTGTTACACCTGTCACAGTCATTATAATTGGTACTATTGTTATTTTTTCTTGTTTCCATACTTCTTTAACTTCTGTTGCAAGAGGTGTGTAATTTTCGATCTTTTCGGTTTTTTTTTGGACTATGTTGCTGTCGTTAGGTATGGCAATATCTATAATGTATGTATGCTTTTGTGTTTTATTTAATAGTGTAATATCAGGTCTATTGCATATTATCGTTTTATCTGTGTGTGTTTTATGTGTGTGGTGTTCTATCCCAGTATAGCTTACAGTTTTCGTTTTCTAGTATAGTTTCGGATGTATATTTGTAATATGGTGTTTGTGTTTGTATTAAACCGTGTTTAAGTGCAAGTTCTTGATGGATAATTTTTGCTGCTGTGTTACAAAAAATTGTAACTGCACTGATGTAAACAGACTTTTGTTTGAACGAATATCAAATGCAATCCTGCAGAATGACAATTGTTTATAGACTTGTATAAAACAAGTTTCAAAGTCGAAGTCAAATCATCAATTCTAGTGGTTGGTTCTACAAGCACAAAAGAAACGTATGACACAACGTAAAATATATTAAAATCTTAAATGTTTATGAATGATGTAGAGCTGGCAGCATAAACTTTCTTTATAAATGTTTGCAAACATTTTCTAGAAATTTCTAAGAGTGAAAACTGCCAAAATGACTAATTTGATAGAAAAGTATAAAACTCTTTTACTGGTGAATGTTGCTCAAAGTTCATTTGTTGCAGTCACATTTAAAATTTAGGAAAGATGCGTGATAAACATGAAAGAAGATTCCATCAAGAAATTTTAGAAATGGAAAAACGATATCAGGGTAAATTGAATCCCGTCAGGATAAGAGATTATTGCTAGTTTTTATTAAAAACAACAGATTTTACAACAATTAATAAAAAAAACAGTTTAAAAGCGTGTGTTAATGTAATATTAGTGTAAAGATCAGTGTTAAGGTTAGTAATAAGTGAGTTTTGTGATGGTATAATATTATGTGCTGCTCTGTATGTATGTTTTCTAAGATTTTCAAGTTTTTTTGTTAAAAGTTGTAGATAACTCAAACATAAAATTTTATTTTTCATGACTGGAAAGTTAGTTACTACTGTTACATAATAAAATAGGTTTAGTTGTAAAACATGGCGCAGTAAAATGCAGACTTACAAATTTGTGTGTGTTTGTGTTTGTAGTGTGTGTGTGTGTGTGCGTGCGAAAGTGCGTGCGAGAGTGTGTGCGTGCGTGCGTGCGCGCGCGCGTATATGTGTGTGTGTGTGAGTGAAAAGTATAGATAAACTGTTTTTTGCTTGCAACAATATAAGAAATGTTAAATGAATCCATTGGTACAGTAATTTATGCAACGTGTAACTTCCCCCTCTCCAATTTTAGAACACGAACCGCCCCTGTATTACTGTTAATACCAACACAAGTTTTTAAACTTAGATTATTTATATTTTGCGCTATTTGTTTTTGTAAAAGGTATAGTGTATAATTAGTAAGAAATATGCATTGCCAACTTGTATGAATTGCCAGCCTTGCCTTTCGCTCAGCTGCAAATTTTCATACTTGACATCAATTCTTTATTCATTAAACAACATACTATTGTATTTTTGTAACCACTCTTGTATTGTCTCTCTTAAAAATAATTGTAGTTAAACTACATTATGTAGTTTTTATTTTTTTAAATAATATAATACGTGAGCCAAAATGATTGGATTTGAATAACATTTTGTCTATCTTGCAAATGGTCGACTTTGGCTTCATTTTTTTAATATGAATATGATATGCGAGTTAGAAAACCAGAATATTAGTGGTGGGGATAAATATCTTTGTTTTTAAAAAAACATTTAGTTTGACACTAATAACTTTTAAATTTTTATTAACAAGTTTTATCAAATAAAAATTATTTTTAAATAGCGGAAAATTCAACTTGACCCACAACTTTTTGGCTCACCCAGTATATTTCATAACTCTATAAATATGTAATCTATTATAAAAACTTTGTTGTTATTTAGAAAAGAAATCTGCTTATTTATAAATACATTTAAGAAAAAGTTAATAATGTATTTTATTTTCGATAATTAATTTTTTTATAAATAGAATATGAACATAAAACGCGGTTTTTAAGTATCTTTCTCTCTAAATAGTTAATCTTTAAGTAAGTTCTATATACTAAACACGCACAATACTTATAAACACGTTTCTATATTTTGCCATCCGTGTAGCACGATAGACATGGCGTGATAAAATTAGTTATCAACGTCATAACATACATTAAGCATTTATTTTGTACTACTGTTAACAAAGCATGTCTTTATATCATAAATAAATAATCGTTAATAAACTAACAATGTTTAATCTTTTTGTAGTTGCTTAATTAAATGCTGTTATTAACAGTCTTTGCTTTTGTTTTGGATTGAAAAGCCCAAAACAGCACGTATAAGAGAACAAATTGAATCAATTTTAACAAAAAATATTTTTATATTATTTTTATTGTTCAGTAAGATATTATATAATATTGTGCAATTTTAGTTTTAAGGAACGCGGAGTGAAATATCGTTTATTTGTTACGACAGTCTTTTCATTTTTTTTTAATTAGAAAAGGAAAATTTTAAAATACAATTTTTTGCTTTTTATGAGAATATTTTATTTGTTTCTAATTATTACAAAAAAAGTCACGTAGGTCTTGAGCCATACGTTTAAAATAATTTTTTATACGTGTACAGATAAAATAGACAAAAAGTGCGTAAACAATTTAAACAATTTAAATAATGGCATAGATACTGTAGAAAATGCAGTTTTCAAAAGTTCCATTGATCCAGTATTGCGAAAAATTGTTTTTGTTTATTTTAGTTTATCTTAATCTAATATATAAATAAAAAATAAGATAATACACAGTAATTTTTTTACAACAAAACTTAAAACTCAGATTTTTTTGTTTTTGGTAATTTTACAAATACAATTGTTTATTACCGTTGTTATTGTATACTAACGTAAATAGAATTAGATTTATTATTATGTAGTCTTATCATACTTGACAAAGTTGTTTCAAGTCTTCTTTATAGTTAACTTTATAAATTTTGATTGACACCTTAGTATAGAATTTTGGTGTTCTGGTTGACTATATTATATGATAAACCTGCAGGACATCTTTTAATTGACAAACTCTTAACAAGCTTGTTAAGTATGTTTCTACAAGCTTCTAGTAGTTTAAGAACCTTGCATGGCCAACTCACTGTAGGATTGAAATAATCCCTGCCGGAGCGAGGGAAGGTTCAAGTAATTTTATTCTAAAGGGCGCCAGATCTTTTTTTGCAGAAATGGCTCTTGCTAGATAAGCACAGAAGGCTCGAAGCTTGTATAAAATATTTAAGGTTCGTAAAGCTGGAGGAAACGAAGAAGGAAACCAAGTCATTAACAACAATTGTACTTTAATTATTTTTGAAGGATGAAAAAATTAAAATTTGAATCAATAATAATTGGAGATAAGTATAAGATAGCATCACAATAGGTAAATTCAATTTGAGTAAAGCACAGAGTATATAATAGAAAAGAGAAGCAATGTAATGGGTTTAAAAACATGTTGTTAATGTGTGTTGCCAACACATCAAATACTATAATTTTTAAATGAAAAAGTTTCATACTACATGCAAAAAAAGTATAATATTCTTCTTGCTACAAGAAAGAAAGAGATGGAAGCCTGTGAAAACCAAACACCTCCAAAAGGCAAACTTGTCTGTTTAAAATCATTGAACACTGTTGCCACTAATAACCTCCATTTTATAGTTGTTAAACATTCGAGTCCAACGCTAAACATTTTACTTAAATAGCTAATGTAGTTTTTAAATGTTTATTGTATTATTATAAATTAATATAAATTTATAATTCTCAATCATTATAGGATTACAAAAGAGTAAAATGAAAATTTTCATACAAATCAGAAAAATAAGATAAACATAAATACATTCTTATTATTTTTGTCACAATTATTATGACAATAAGATCAATATCACAATTTATGTATTAGATAGAATTTTAAGTTATCACGTGATCAATTAAAAAACATAGTTTGTGAGTACAATAGCTAGTGTTTGGTTCTACCCAATCAGTCACTTGCATTTTTATTTACATTAAACAAATTTTTTTTTTAAATTTGCTCGATTCGTATTCTCGCAACGTAAGTCGCCTCAGTCCAGTAAGTTTTGATGCGTGACGTCAGCCGTAAACTACGCGTCGCTTTGAATACACTTTGAATATGAGTTTTGGATTTTTTTTTTATTACAATTATCACATCAGATCGAGGTCTACGCGTAACGTCACCTCGTCACATGATCTCAGCAGAAAAGTGGATCTTAAGTCTCTGTGTCTTTTTTTGTAGAAGTTGAGGGTGATGTGTATAAGATGGCGATGCTACTTGCATTCTCTTTTTTTGATGTTGGCATGTTAATTTCTTATTACTTATTTTTGACTTTAAAACATTAAGTACTGTAAAGAAAAATAATGGCAGTTTTTGTTAAAAATGTGTAATTAGAGTAATATATTATAAGCTATTATCTTTAATTTAAAATCCAATTGCAACAAATGGTTTATTGGTTTAAAAGGTATTAACTCTCGGAGTTAGATTTTTTAAATTGTCATGGTCTGAATATTGGCTTTAAAAACAAAATAGACAAATTATAGTTTAACGCGTTGTTAATAGTACAAACTAATCTAAAAAGAAAGTCTTCTAAAAAATTTCCTTTAGAAGAAGCATCAATTTGTAGCAACATTATAGTAGTGCGTTAATTTTATTTAAGAGTTTATTATCTGTAAAACTTTTAAGTTAATAATTTAGTAATTGATTGAGCCGTTTTCAAGTAATTTTGGCTACTCACTGACTTACAAATCGTATTTTCATGTCTTTAGAGAAAGGTAACAAGAACTATGTATTGTCTAATACTAATAAGAATAAATACTTTTGAAATACTTACATGGACGATTTCGGTAGTAGTAATGACTCAAATGCTAATGAGTAATGTAGTATTGAATGGATATTAATACAGTGTTAGAAATTGTCGAATTACGATTCATCGTTTTCTGTTCTTTCTAATGATTAGTTAATGCCACAGGAGAAATTCTATGGTATATTGTTTGTAGTATGTTTTAAAAATAAAACTTAATTATATTTCCTAAATATCGGAATACATCAAAAATAAAACTGGCAACGCTGTTCTAACAATTAGGTTATTTATTACCATTAACTAAAAATTAACCAAAGTGTAACGGTTTCTTGCCTAACGGATAGAACTGTGGTCTGGCTAATCTCTAGTATTTAAAAAACTGTTATCGGTACTTAAATAAAGTAAGCAGACACCTATCAGCTGTCGGGCACGGATTAACATTTAGGCAGTAGTCGGCTGCTTCGATTACTTGTTTTTTTTTGTGGCGAGTAGATATCCGCTTAAGGCTTCGTTCGACACCAAGCGCAATCTTATCGGACTTAGATTTAAATTGTGATAATACGTTAAATTTTCACGCGTTAACAAATTTGGAACCGATATACGAGGGTTGCAAAAAAAATATGGCGGAGATTAATAAAATAGAAAGAATGTTCGAGCAAATTCATGGAAATATGCAGCAATTAAATTCAAAACTAGATGCTGTAATGCAGGAAATAAAGCAAGTAAAGGAGGAAAAAATAATACTACTTGAAAAATTGGCGGTGCAAGAAAAAAGAATAAGTATGTTAGAAAGAGAAGTGAGAAAGAAAAACATTGTAATAAAAGGAATAAAGGACAACGAGCAAGAAAACGAGAAAGAAATGCAAGACAAAGTTAATGCAGTAATACAGAAGACAGGAATAAACTTTAACATAACAGAAGAATTAGATGAAGCAAGAAGAATTGGGAAATACAATGAAAGAAAAACAAGACCAATAATGATTAAACTAATGAAAGAATCCACAAAAATGAATATTTTAAAAAACGCAAAAACACTAAAAGGCACAGATATCTGGATCGATGAAGATTATCCTAAAGAAGTACAAGAAGAAAGAAGAAGATTGATACCGTATATGAAGGAGGCAAGAAATAAGGGATATAAAGCGCTAATAAGATACGACAAACTAATAATTAATAACGAAACATACAGAACAAAAGACCTGGAGAAAGATGAGAAACATGAAAATGGAGAAACAAGCGATAAAAGTAGACAAAAAAAACTGTAAACGAAAAATCCCCGGAAAGTGATAAGTTTTAAGAAAATCAAAAAAAAATTAACAGAACTGTCCCAAAAAACTACTAAACACACATAAAACACAGAATAATAATGACGAACATAGTAATGAACAAGGATACGATTTACAAGAATTGCCCAAATCAAATAAAAAAGAAAAGGAAACAGCAAAATATACAAGAAAAAACAAGGGAATAAAAAAAGATACATTATTAAAATAGGAACATGGAACATTAGAACACTATTAGAAACAGGTAAAATGGAAGAAATAGGTAGAGAAAGAGATAAGATGGGGAGGCGAAGGAAGAGTAGACAAAGCAAAATATTCAATATTCTATGGAGGAAATGAAAAACAGGGTCAACATGGAACGGCCTTCATGATAGATAAAAAGATAAAGAACAAACTAATACAATTTAAAAAATAGACGGAAGAATATCATATTTAAGAGTTAAAAGTGCAATAGCTAACATATCTCTTATAAATGCTTATGCACCCACAGAAGGAGCAGCAATAGAAGAAAAAGAAGTTTTCTATAACAAACTGCAAGAAAGTTGTGAAAAAATACCCAAACACGATACATTAATAGTATTAGGAGACTACAACGCAAAAATAGGAAGAGAAGATTTCATAAAAGACGTGGCTGGGAAAGAAACTATACACGAAATAACAACAGATAACGGCATGAGGTTATGTCACCTAGCAACAGAAATGGATATGTATATTATAAGTACGAAATTTAAACACAAAAAGAACATAAAATTACATGGAATATACCGGAAAGAATAAAGGCAATCAAATAGACCATATTTTAATTAAAAGGAAAAGAGAGAGAATGATTGATGATGTAAGATCATACAGAGGAACTAGCGTAGAAACAGATCACAACCTCGTTATAACAAAATGAAAGGAAGAATGGTTGAAGAAAAACATAGACAAGTTAAAAAGAAAAACTAGAGAAAGAAGAAGAAAAAAGACATATGAAAATGAGATAAACAACCTACTACAGAAAGAGAACAAAAAAGGAAGTTTAGAGGAAGAGTGAAATACAATTAAAAGAATTATTATAAAATCGGCAGAAAAGATAATAGGAACAAAACGAGTTAAAAGTAGAAATGGATGGTTTGATGAAGAATGCGAAAAGATAATAATGAGAAAGAGAGAGGCAAGAATAAACTGGATAAGAACCTGCAAGCAAGAACATTACGAGAATTACAAGAGAATAAGAAAAGAAGGCGCAAAATTAATGACAGAAAAGAAACGTGAGTACGTTAACAAAATAATGGATTAAATAAAGAATGATAATAAGAGCAATACTATGCTATACCAACAGTTAAGGACGCACAAAAAGAAAAAAAATATAACCGCAAACATAGACAGGAAGACCTGGGAAAATTATCTACTTGAAAAAACAAAAGAAGAAGAAACAGAACAAGAAGAAGAATCCCAAGATGAAGTTGAAGAGGACAATATAGAGATAAGAGCACCACAAAAACAAGAAATAGAAGAAATTATAAATAAGTTACAAAATCAAAAAGCGACAGGAATAGATAATATATGTAACAAAATGTTAAAGTATGGGGGAAAAGAACTGAGAGAAAGATTATACGGAATAATAAGTAAAGCATGGGAAACAGAAACAATACCGCAAGAATGGAAAATAGGAATTATTATACCAATACCCAAAAAAGGAGATCTAATGAAATGTGATAACTACAGGCAAATAACACTACTGAATACAACGTACAAAATACTAACTACAATGATACAAAAAAGATTAAACAAATACACAGAGAAGACCATTGGTGAATATCAAAATGGATTCGGCCAGGGAAATCAACAATAGAGGCCATCCATACACTTAGACAAATTATAGAAAAAACGTACGAAAAAGGTAATGAAATACATATAATGTATATAGACTTAAACAAGCCTTTGATACCCTTAAAAGAAAAATGATACTAAAAGATGCAAAAAACCAAGGTATTCCGAAAAAAATAAGAAGTCTTATCAAAATAACCATGGAAAAATCAGAAGCCCTAGTACAAACACATGAAGGAACAACAAAAAAAAATAGAAATAAAACGAGGGGTTAGACAAGGAGACAGATTGTCGGCAACCTTATTTAACATTGCAATGGAAGGTATAATAAAAGAATGCGAAATCACGGGATCTATTATACAAAAAATGGTGCAAATAATAGCATATGCCGACGATGTTGCGGTAATAGCAAGAGATAAACAAAGATTAAAAGAAATAATAGATAAAATAGAGCAAGCAGCAAAGAGAAGAGGACTTGAAATAAATCAAAAAAAGACAAAATATATGAAAATCACAAGGAAAAGTGAGCAAACAGAAGAAGAAAAAGAAACGAAAATAGGGAAACATAAGTACGAAGTGATACAAAACTATAAATACCTGGGAGTAATAATAAATAATAAAAATGACAAAAGCATAGAAATTGCGCAAAGAATAAAAGCCGGACATAACACTTTCCATAGGTACAAAGAAATAATGAGAAGTAAGCATATACGTCAAAAAACCAAACTTATGCTATACAAATCAGTTATAAGACCTGTAGTAACCTATGCCGGAGAGACCATATGCCTAACAAATAAAGATGAAGAGAAAATGAATATATTTGAAAGAAGCATAATTAGAAAAATAATGGGACCCAAGAAAATCAACGGAGAATATAGAAGGCTCATGAATACAGAAGTGAATGAAATACTAGAAAACGAAACCATAACAAGAATAATTAAAGCAAAGAGAATGAAGTGGTATGGACACGTGCAAAGAAGAGGAAACGAAGCAATTATAAAGAAAATCATGAAATGGAACCCACTTAACACTGGACAGAGAGGAAGACCTAAACTCCGCTGGGAAGATCAAGTCAGAAATGACATTAAAAAAATGGGAATAACCAGAGCAAAAGAAAAGATGCAGGATAGGAAAGAATGGCAGAAAATTACAGAAAAAGCAAAGAAACACATCAACTTATAAAAAAAAACAATAATAAAAAAAAACAAGCAAACAAACAAGAAATCATAGCAGAGTGACGAACTGCTATGTAAAACTCATAAGTCAAAAGAGCTCCAACGAGCGGTTACAATTCCAAAATGGAATGTATAACCTTATATATATAACTAAAAGAAACGATAAAATTGATTTTATTCTAGGATGAGTTTAGAATCTTATTAGTTGTAATGTCCTCTACTAGAGGGATTCTACTAGCGCCTCACCGCGGTGGACAGTTTTTAATGTATACGATATTTATAACAAGCTTTGCTTCTCTTTCTTATTATATACTCCTTGGTACAAGTATACGTAGGTACTAAAACATCACAAGTATCGGCAACTTACAATACAATTAAATCAAAAGTGTAACAACCAGAACATACAAAATCTTTGTACGTAAATTACATTAATAATAATAATAATAATAATTGACAGTTGACGTAATCAGCATGCGATAACAATTTAACTTAATTTAATTGAGCAATAGTAATAAGAAACAAATCACTTTCAACATTTAGACACGATTAATAAAAATGATTTATGAGTAACACCGTAGCGACCACGAATAGTTAAAATTAAAAATTGACTTTCCAAGATTCAGGTGTACTTTCAGAAATCGTTTTCCTACTGGCTTTCTGTAATCAAACTACTTGAAAATAATCATGTCTACCTGGTGACACACAAAGAAACATATATAAAAAGTAAGAGAACCGGAACCTATCGTATGCTGTTACATATGCCCTTTCGTCCAAAGTGGTATAGTTATCAATTGTTTCCGAATGAAAATAGTAATCGTATCTGGACGTATGCACTTTCGTCGAAAATGATATTAGTTATCAATTGCCTCCGAATGGAAATTCAATTGTGTCTGCCCTTGTATCGGAGAGTTCATAGGTTCAAAAGCTTCCTATTAAAACTTTTCCATCGTAGATTTTAAACTTGACAAGAAAACCTAGATTTGAGAGGTAGCACGTGGCGCTAATGAAAATAAAAAAAAATAGAAATTACCTTTAATAAAAAAAACGAATAGAAATGACTTACCTTGCGTTGACTATATTAATTAATTATAGATATTTTCATTACACATCATGTCACGTGGATGTTTTAAGAAAACAGTTTTAAGTTATTATCATCATCATCAGGTTATATAGCAAAATATGTCAAAGTAAAAATGACCACTTGTCGTTTTCTCGACCGGAAGAGACCAACGATGCTCAATAGATAGGGCCGAGGAATGGAAAAGTAATTTTAATTTAATGAATATATAAGAAGTAGTGCATTTTAAAATTTATGCACGTAACAATACTTAGACATACGATAAAAATAGTATATTACAACAAAAATTACAGAATGAACGCGCTTCAACAACGAGACCGGGATTCATACACAAGCCGCGCAGCGGCGAGTTTACGAAACGGCATAGTGATTTAAACGTATTCTATGACGTGTGTTTATACTAGTTTTTTTATTTTGATTCGATTATCCCAAGCAACACATTGGTATAAAGAACGTCTAAATGTCCGGCTAATAGACGTTTATTAGACATTAAAATGTTTTTAAACGCGTTATTAACGTTTATTAGACGGACATTTAGACGTTTTTTGTACCAATGTGTTGTTTGGGATAGTATATTAAAACACAAGTTACAGAATGAACGCACTTCAATCACGAGACCGCGTTTCATACACGAGCCGCGCAGCGGTGAGTTTAGGAAACGGTCGAATGATTGAAACGTATTCTATGACGTGTGCTTTATACTATTTTCTCTATTTTGATACAATATTTAATATTTTTCGTATAATTTTAATTTTTAAAACCACATTGGGAAACTTTTATATTTTATTGGATTGGCAACACTTATACTTTGACATATTGAAATTTCTGTGTTAACTTAAAATCTCATACAAAATTATCTCTTTATACCTTTATAAGTAAATTTCTTTGAATTAATAGGACGTTTTTATTTTATCTTGGCATCAAAATTTGAATTTCAATTGTTAACTTCCAATAATTTTGATTTCTTTTTCATGTAACGTCAACTTACGATGCAGAGATACTAACTTTGAAAAAACTAACATTACTAAAATTCGTGTAAGAATCGCTAATTCTCATGTCGAAATAGAGAATAATATTTTCCGTATAATTTTAGTTTTTAAACAACATTGAAAAACTTTAGTATTTGATTCAATTGGCAACACTTACTTTTTGACATATTAAAATTTAGGTACGTTAACCTAAAATTTCATATGAAATGCTAATTCTTACACGGATTTTAGTGTAAGAATCGCTAATTCTTACGTCAAAATAGTAAAAAACAACTTTTTTTCACGTCTCTATAGAGTAATAAGCAATCGTATTTGCTTAAACTATAAATAATAATGAAAAATTAAACTTAAAATTATATTTATTTTGCGAAGTTTATAATTGTACAATATTTTCCAATACAAACGATAAATTCATATTGTCGTCAACACAGCAAAGGTAAGGTTAGCGACCACTAGTAAATAAGAACGACAAAAAGTTTCTATAAGTATAATAATCAGACATGAAAGGTTTTAAAATTATTAATTTCATATACATAGTTGTTTACTGTAAGAACAAAACGAAAATCAAAATGAAGTGTAAATTGACAATTAATAAAAATGGTATTTTTTCATTTTTATGCTCAAGTGCTAATAAAACGTATTTATAGTTCATGATATCTCCTAACTGCATTTCTATTTGTTGTTAAATAATTTTAGAATGAAATTTAATTTAATGACAAATTCAAAAAAACTAGACGTAAAGTCTACTTTTATCTAAAAATTACACTTTTATATTTGTTGTTTATCGGTATGTGAGCAAACAACCAATACCGTATTAAAAACTAAAAATTTTGTGTTTTGAAAACGAAACTATAATAAAGTATATGATAAATGCTATTTAAAAAGGTTGATGAGTTAATAAAATTGCTTTAAGAACAACACACCTGCTTCTAAGTAGTTTCGTCTACAGCAACATGGGATTAATTTTCACAATTTTAGTCTATATTCGCATTTCCTGTAAGTAATTATAAATTTTAACCGAATCGACACTAGTTATAAGTTGGTTTACGTGAAATTTCATTATCAAATGTTTGCACAATAAATTTTGACTTTATATCAATTTCCTTTATTAATAAGGGAAATCATAAAACAAAAACTAGTGTTGTAATATACCAAACTAATTAACGACAAGAATGAAAACTTCTCTAATTAAAGCGTATACTTTGACACGTGTATATTCAGAAACACGTGCAAAATACATCAAAGAACCGTAGAAAAATAAACTTTCAAAAAGACGTTGAATTGCAGTATATTAAATTTTATTATTTTGTTTAAGAATATCGTTACTTTATTTTACAGTGATTCTGAGTAAAGTATTTTTATTATTTTACTTTTCAAAAAATTAAAAAACTAGTTTAAAGTATTTTCTATAAAACAAATTGATGGATTGTTACAGCGTATTAGAAACATATTAATAATTTGCAAACGGTATATACTGTTGCATTACGAATTATTTATACAAGGTCATAATGTATACAACTACAAAAACTAATTTTTTGTGCTGCCAACATCACAAACATCAATATAGAAATTCACACTAAAGTAAGTGTTTAAATTTAATTATTATATTTTATATCTTGAAATTTAGTTAAAATTGAAAAAAATTGTCAAACTTGAGATATATTTCTGGTAATTAAAAAAAAAATTTTTTTTTCAAAAAAGACTAACTTTACAAAAAGACAATACAAAAAATAATGTATTCTCGTCGAAAGTTTCATATTATAATTCACTCACATGCAACTCTCGGCCATGCGGCTTCACGTCGTATTAACGTTCGTTATGCTATGCCTTACTTTCGACGCTTGTTATGTAAATTATTTATATATATTATTATAATAATAAACAGAAATAAGTATTTTTAATTTATAAATTTCGTTGTTTATATAGTTATATAAACCGCATTAAAGTGTGTTTATAAATGTCAATAGTACGAGATAGCTATCTATTAGTCTGTAATGATAATTCTTGCGAATTACGAATTGGCAGTTATCACAATTTTTACATTAAAATGAAGTCAATTCATACACGTAGAAGCTATGTGGGCAAAAATTTTTAACTTTTTGAGAAAAATATGTGTAGTCAGAGATTTTACAGTTTAAATTTAATTCCAATAAAAATATAACAAATTTACTTACAGTTTGAAAAAAAAAATAGATACTATTCAAATGTCAATTTAAAAACACAAAACTCAAAGTAGAAATGTGTAATGAATAGTTTTACGGATTAGTGATTAAAAATATAAACGCTTCACGCGTTGAGACTGTCTACCAGGAGCGTATCAAAATATATGAGTTATTTATGTACATAAAAAAACGCAATCAGCAAAATAAGATAAGTTGAGAAGATTATAAACTCAAACAATTACCTTGTTGTTAACACATCTAACCTAGACTTTAGATGTACAGATATAGATAGATTATAATCCAAATATGAAAAAAAGATTTGTAAAAGTTGCAGGAGCTTTAAAATTTTAACCATCGTTTCATATTTTTTTGTTAAAGACCTGGTATTGAGCGTTGTTATATTTATTGACATACATTTTATCTTTATTCTGACATTATTGAGCTTTTATTTTGTTTTGTACATTGCAGTACGTAACGTTTTCAAATTCATCTATGGTTTTAATTTGAATTTTTCAATAAAGAAACTATGAGAACATATATTTTTTTTTAAATATGGCTTAGAGAAATTTCATCGGCATTATAATTTCTATTTATTTAATCACTTCAATAAAATATACAAATAAAACATCTACTATATATTGTAATGTTTGTCTTTTTACCGACAAGTATGAATTAATGAAATTTCAAAAAACTTCAATTATGATTAGTTTTAAAAGTGCAAAAAAGCATTTTCTTGGGATTGCTATTTAAAAAATAAGAATAATATTCAAACAAATTCTAGAAACTGTTTTTTGCATATACATATTTAGTTATATATTTTTTTAAATGTGTTGTTTATTAATTATTGACCATAGTTACGTGAATAAAAGCATTTCGTTAATTTATGTTTCTTATTAGTAATGACCGTTGAAATTTCTTTAAATAATTTTCTGTAAACGTTAATCAGCCAACTAAGCAAACATAAAATTTAAGGTGTATTCGCTGCGTTAAAATAAATTGTTGATAAAATGACTTTTAGCGTTCCTGTATTTAGAAAACATGATGCAAAAATAAAAAATAAGAAAATCAATAAGCACTTTCCTGATTATACAATTACGTTGCACTAAAACTCGATATAAAAATTTAAAGTTTGCAAACTGCAAACACGAAATCCAAATGCATCTTAGTAAAGAAAACTTTTCTTATTCTGGTCCAGGGTCTATATAACTGTTTCTAACCTCAGTATCCAAAAGCAGGTAAATAATATACTTTTTCAATGTTGCAAAGAACTCTACAAAATTTACTCAAAGGTATTTTGTGTAAACCCGTTTAGAGTGCCACAAAAATATTTGGAAAAGATGACTTTTAAAATCATAAATACCTACTAGCATTACTAGTAATTTTACAGCAAAATTACCATACCTTGTCTAAAATTTCTTTGCAGCAAATGTAGTTTATTATTGTAAAATTACTATATTTTTAGATATAACGCAATTGGTTTTTTAATTCAATTCAAACGCAGATGTCTCGATTTACTATTCTTCTTGTGTATTTTTTTAATAATTAAAATGCGTTTCTTATACAATTTTTTAACAGATCATATACTATGATTTTAGATTACTTTTATTAAAATATACGCACATAAAAATAATTTTTAAAATAAGCATATTTAAATCGTGAGAACATCGTGTTAGAGTTTTTATCAAAAATTAATAAAAAGATTAAGGAAAACGTTTAACATCTATAAATAAGTAAATTTAATAGTACAGTTAAAAATAATTATAGAAAAGGTAGGTACTGATTAAACATGAATATTAGCTCTATATATAACTATAATATATATTTTGTCAGTCAAACATTTGTGACTTTAGAATACACAAACGATATTGTTGGTACATATTTTATTTGTTTTTATCTAGTTTTACAATATTTAGAATACATTTTCTACATCTTGCAATAAGTATCTAGAATTAAAATATTTACCTGATGTCATGTAAACCTTGAAAAGATTTGTAAGTTTTTAAAATATATCAATGATATTGTACGCCCAAACAACACATTGGTACAAAAAACGTCTAAATGTCCGTCTAAAAAACGTTAATAACGCGTTTAAAAACGTTTTAATGTCTAATAAACGTCTATTAGCCGGACATTTAGACGTTTTTTATACCAATGTGTTGCTTGGGCGTATATATTTTTAGAATATTAGTTTTATACACTTTAACAATATCTGGAATATATCAATTACACCAAGCAATATTCATCCGACTTTAAATATTGTACCAAGATCATTAGAATATTGTACATATATTTTGTGCTACTAGGGTAGTTTTTAAATTTAGTGGTGGTAACCAAGTTTATTTACATGAGTAATTTTCGTTTTAAGAAAAAATGTGCAAACTTTTCAAATACTTTTCGAATAGATTTTTAACTCTTAATAATGCAGTGGTGTCTGTAAAAGTGTGGGATTGGGAAATTATCGTATTATGTATATTTTACGGTTTTGACGCTTTACTTGATTCCAAATTTAGTACTGTATTGAGGAAATTGACGGGCAGTCAATTTTATGAACCACCCGAATTTTTTTTGGCAATATCATCTAGATGTCTTACGACCAATAACGTAATAAATTTAACGTGTTTATAATTACCGTTTTAAATCATTTGTAATTTTAATTTTTGTAAATTTAAGTGCTTTAAAAACTTTGATTTTACCAAATAATAGTTTATTGATTGCTTACCGCACTATTAAGTAAACTCTCGGTTTTACGAAACTTTGTCTTTGTCGTTATTATTTTTCAAAGACAATATGTAACCCATTTACAATTTTTCTGTTACGTCAACGTTAAACCCTAGCACCAATTTGTTTATATTTTATACGTGGGCTCGTTAACCACGAGATGGCGACAGCCACAATACTTTTATATGTAAAACCCTACTTATTATTACCCGACTTTAGTATCAATATTTTCGATTTTGTTTTATTAGTTTACAGAATTTATTTTTTGTATTCGATTTAATTTTTTTACAAACAAGCAAATTTTAATTTTATTTAACGTATTTACCCAATTGTTGCATTTTGTTAATTTATGTATAATCTACATATTTATATTGTTTTTTTTTAATTTTAATTTTTATTATTTTAATTTCTTTTAAATTATGTAATATCTGTCATATAATACTTTGTTTTATTTTTGTGGTGCTTACTTATTTGAATTTAATTACAGTGATTTCAATTTTTTGTTTGTTTTTTAATTAGTTTTAATAAATGTCTAAATTAGTTAAACTATGAAAAAATGTATTCTAACGGCTTTTGCGTTTTTGAAATTTAATAAATACAGATTTTAGTGTAATACACTCTGATACGGTTGGCAACGTCCTATTTTGATTTTGACTTTTACTTTTTTTATTTTTGAGTTTTCCAAATTATTTAAGAATTTCTGAATTTAACTCACGATCATCTTTACTGAGGACCGGAAATTACTTGGCTTACGCTACTTTTAATCAAACATCTTTTGTATGTAACAACAGACATTTTTTGTATGTAACAAAGTTTTACATTTTAAAATTATTTTTAACTATACAGGATATTCCATAATATTAGGACAGCACAAACCTACATTTTTAAATAAATTTGTATATTAATACGTTTTTTGTTTCTTTTTAAGGTCTAGTTTACAATGATTGTATTTTATTTATTTTTTAAAATAAGATTAATTCCTACTTTATTATTAATTTTAAAATAAAAAAATATTAACTATGAAAGAAAAGATTATAGACATTTTAAGTCCTTCATGATCCTAGGGAAGAACAGATCTACTTTATTTTATCGGAAGCAACCCTGCCTACGCGAGTCTTGGTTTTTACTTCACCCCTATGTAAGAGGTAAAATCAAGTCTTATTCTTATTTCTATTAAACACGCCAACTCGTTTAGCCGGCGTGGCATTTTAAGGCTAAAAAACTCCAAAATTCCTTATTCCTTATAAACTGCTAAATTTTTAAAGATATATACACTAGGGAAGGCTATATAACTCAGACTCTTGCACTACTAGAATAGTCTGCCTCGCTGATTCTCAGAGAAAAAAGAGCAAAAAGGAACCAAAAAAAAAATTAAATAAAACAACATAAAAAATTATGTTTTGAAATGTCAGAACCTTGAGTAATACAGATACATTTCAAGACTTAAAAGCAGAATTAAAAAACATCTAATGGAATGTAATTTGAATAGCAAATATACAAAGAAAAAAAGAAGCAGCAATAAAACGTTCGTCAGGAAACACAGTATACTACAATGAATGCAAAGAAAATAGCACTAGAAGAATCAAATTATTGCTTGCCAAAACACAACAAAAATAGTAAAAAAATTCAAAACAATGACAACAAGGATAACTTACATAATATAACATACGCACCCACCATAACGCAGAATGATGACGAAATAGAAGATTTTTATGAAAAGACTGAAGAAACAATACAAAAAAACAAAAACATGATTGTGTGAAGACTGAAATTAGGAAAAACATAAATTTTATTCTTAAAAGACAGAGAATGAAAAGACTTCGACAAAATTTATAAAACAGTATAGCTCTAAACAAACCTCCACGAATCAAACAAAACAAATGTTAAAAATTAAAATCTTAAATGTAATCTCAGATGGCTTACCGGAGATTAAAATAAAAGAAATAATTAGTGCAATCATAGAAGAGAATTTAACAAATTACTTGGTAAAAACGATGTAACAAAGAAATTACTTAAAGACGGGAGAGAACAGAATAAAGGTGATAAAAAAGACGTCAAAAATTATAAACTAGTTACACTCATATATCCCGTGGGTTGAGCTACCTATCGGGTGCGTTTCCAAGTGGTGGATAGGAGGGTAAATGGATGTAACGGTACGCAGCTTCATCAGTTGACGTGGGACAATCCTGTTTACCTTGGCAAGTGTTGGGGAAGCGGCAAGGCGAAAGCTTGAAAAACAAAGAGAATCGGGAGCGCAAGAAACCGGTTCCACTTCTATAGCGGGGACGTAAGAGAAAAACCCACGTATACAAGAAGCAAAGACGGACACGCCAGGAACGAAACAGCGACACCAGACGGCGCATGCAACTGTACTAACTGCCGGAACAAGGAGGCAAAAACGCAACGTTTCTAGCAGTAGCAATCCGCTGTCACGGAAACGACCGGTAAAGCAAAGTCTGACGGGAGTTGTTCTTGCAATTATACCAAAAGGGTTCCTTGAAAACACCATCAGTCCTGAAGAATCCGAAGTCATAAAAACCTCGATACTTGGATGGATTGACGAATTGGAGAAAAGACAAACTTCTCCGCGTTTTTAGGAATGTGCCCATAAAAGGGGATTTCTGAAAATAACGTGCGCAGACGTAGCAATCATAGAGTGGCTAGTGTTACGCTCTCAATGACCAAAGAAGTCAAATATCTGGGGTTTACTCTTGATACTAGATTGACTTACAATGCTCATCTAGCAAAAGTCACAACGAACAACGAAGGTCATCAGGGTTTCTAATACAACCAAACGGATGGTCGGGCACACATGGGGATTAAAACTTACAATGACCAAATGGTTATATACTATGGTAACAAGACCCATCATCACATACGGCGCGCTTGTATAGAGAGAACCAACCTAAAAAGCACAGCTGCAAAGCTAAGCAAAGTACAAAGAATGGCATGTGTACTGATAACAGGTTGATAAGAACCACGCTTACAGCAGCCATGGAAGCACTACTTTCACTTCCACCATTACACTTTGTTGTAATGATGGAAGCAAGACAAGCAGCATACATGCTGCAAATTAAAGAAAACGCTTCAATTACCAGGATAAACAAACCGGGTATATACTACTTGCTGCGTGAAGAAACAATCTTTACTATGAGATCGGACGACTGGACAAAAAACATTTACCTAGGCGCGGTTAAAGGAACTATCTGTTACACAGATGGGGTCAAAAATCGCAACGGTACCGGAGCGGAGGTATATGGAGGCAAGCCCCATAGAAAGCAATTTCTCTGACTCTGACTGACTGGGTAAGTATGCATCCGCTTTTTAAGCTATGTTATCAATAAAATTTAAACTAATTATGGCATGCATAAACAGTCTGATATAGAATAGAATATACAAATTACAAACTGTCGGTCCTGACTAGAAAAGAAAAAGATGGACGCCCCTAGATGAAATGAGAAGACAACGTCAAAAAACATGCGGCTTGATGTGGAAACGAAGAGAAGACAATGAAAAGAAATCGAGAAAACTTGCATTAAAACATGAATTAAGTAAAGGTTGAAAAAGAAGAAAAAGAGGTAGTAGTTTTTATAAAATTATAAACATATACATATATACATATACATAAATTTTTTTATATAGATTTATTACTTCAATAAATGACATGCTTTTGAGAAACAAAATCAAACAGTTTCGAACACGTAATTGTGTTATACAGGGTGTTCTGTCTAAGATGCAAAACTTCAAAGAGCCAAAACTCGATTTTTTAAAAATAGGACGACCTAATTTGGAATTCCACATCTTGCAGAGATATAAATTGTCTATCGAAATACTATAGCATGTAATTATTCCAAAAACAATGGTTATAAAGATATCGTATTTTATTGACAAAAGTACACTTTTTCAAGGCTATTAATAAGCATTACAATATTTATTAGCAATTTACTATGCTATAAAAACAATTGCAAATTCTGACAAGCAAGTATTATAATAGTCAGTGAAACAATGTTTTTATAATTTTGCATTAAAATAAATTTTCTACTAAAGAAATGGTCAACATGATTTATGTTTGGAGCGAGTGACAAAAACTGCCTGTTAACAAGAAAATGTACTAAGAGACCAAAAGTGCTTTCCCAAAAGAAAGCAATCATCCAGAAAGCCTTTTGCAAATCTAATAGAATGTTTTGAGCGAACGGAAAATATGTCGTACAAGATAAACGTTAGAGCAAAACGGTCTTTAACTAAAAAAAATGAATTTATTGTACTTTTAGCTGTAAATGAGAATCTTTATGTGTATTAGAAACTTATCGAAACAATTAAATATTATTTAATCTACTCCACTGAGGAATCTTAAGAAAAATAAAATGCACGCAAATCATATTTATCAGTTATTGCAAGAACTGAGTGAAAATGATAAACAAAAAAGATTGGCATTTTGTAATTGGGTTCAACAAATAATAAATCAATATGTTTGTTTTTATGACTTTGTACTATTTGTAAATACAGCTACATTTGACAAAAATGGATGTGTTAACCGCCATAACTTTTACTATTATTGTGATCAAAAACAACATTGTATACAAACCAAAAATCAAGTTAGGTGGTCTTTAAATGTGTTAGGTGGTATTATCAGAGATTATTTAGTAAGACCCCACTTTTCCACTATTCACAGAGACATATTTATTTAGAGCTTTTGCAAATAAACTTGCTATTACTTGAAATTATTTTACGGAATATTCTAGAGAGGACGTGGTAAGAACGGCATATGCTGAAATCGCAAAAGTTATAAAGCTTGTGCAAACTAGAAAACAGCAAAACACTAATTGTTCTCTAGGGCACGATTTGCAATGATACAAAGACAGACTGCTACCAAACCCAACATATTTTCTTGTGAGTTTGTCCTATATCATGTTAAACATAATTTCAACAATTGTTCTAATATTGAAAGTCTGTAATCATAAAGCAATAATATTTGCACAAATATTTATTATATATAAAATAAAAATTCAGCAACATTAGTTGAATTACATGAATTTCTAACTTTTTATACCACCTTAGTGTTTTTTGGTCACAAAAATAATATACTGTAAGTTGGTTCTGGTGATCAATCACACCCATGAATTTGTTATAACAAAAAAATCGGCGCTGGTTTTTTGATGACTGAATATTGCCTGTTTCTATATTCAGCCATGCGGTTTTCGTGTTCATAAAATATGTAAAATGCCACAGTTATTTTTTCATTGTTTCACAATGATGTCATTTTCTATCTATACTTCTATACATTGACCCAGTGTACACTAACGTTTTTTACGCTTTTTCTAAAAACCATTAATTCATTTAGCGACACTTCTCTTTAGAGATAATAAATGGTTGAAATTTTTGGATTATCGAAATTTATAAGTAACTTTATTATGTGTAAACAAACTTTTTGTAGGAGTATTTTTCGCAAAATGTAAACATCTCATGGCTGTCCCAATAATTTTAAAACCAGTTTAGCCGTTTAGTTTTAGTATAAACTACCAAAACAATGAAAATTAACAATTTTCCATTTCCTTAGTAATTTTGATGTCGATCGTGTCATGATCGATTAGGTTACTTTGTCATCACAAATATTATAATTCTTGTGCTAACGTTTAACCTATTAAATTTTCAAACTTAACTGTTTGCATTAAATTTGTATTTTTAAAACTTTACACAAAAGCTACGTAATTTCTTTTTTGTCGTTGCGGCACCGTGTGTTGCCGAGATTGACTTGTAATTGTATGATAATTTATGTTTGGTTACAACCAATATTAAAATAGTTTCTTTTCTTGTCGTTAATTTGTCGATTTGCATTTGTGTTAAATCTCGTCTCGCGCAAAATTGGGAATGTCAATCATTTCTCGCGCACCTAATGTTATACCAACATTTTTGTTAGCGATGTAACATACTTATCAATATAAAATGTATTAAAAACCACAAGTTTGATAATCATAGTGAACTGCATTGTAAAAGGAAGAGATCATTTTTCTAAGACATTTAAAAATTAAATACATAAATATGAATAATTCGGTTATGATTTTAAATTTATTGTAACAAACATGCTGTTTATCAGAGTAAGTTTACTATAATGCACGTTTTAATATCTAATTACGGCTAAAGGGGCCGTGTTTTATATAAGTGCGTTCTTGCGCCAATCCTTTTCTTTATCTGGTTATAGTTATAGTGTGCTGGTGCGAACCATTAATTTAGTTTCAGGTTACAACTGCTGTCTTGCATTATTCTGTAATATTCTTCAATAAGCATTTTAGTAGATGTCGTTTTTATTTATAAGGTTTACTTTCTTCGTTACATTTACTCATATTACATCTACTCTACGATTAAGGATTAATTAAAAACAAAATTTTTTAATACGATACTTGGGAACATACACGGTCTCGATATGGAAACAAATTTTAAAATATAAAATAATAAACATTTTTAGCATAAAAATCAGTTATAACATTGCATTTTGTCTTTAACGTAGAGCAAAGTGCTTATGTCTAATGCATGCATGATACAAATTTTATTGTCTATGTAGGTACGCTTTATTAATTTTTATAAGTATTATTTTATACATGTAAAAATGTGTTAGCTTTTTTTAACATTTTATGATACTATTTCTATAACTTTTTAATGACATTATGTCTTGAAAATGTAGTGTAAAAATAAACGCAAGCAACTTTAATTTAGTTAATTAAAAACAACGCTGCTCATTATCATTTTTAAAATAATGATAAAAATATAAAAAAACAATTGTATTTTAAAACCGTATAGTTTATATATTGTATATTATAATTACAATTTGTGTTAAAAAATCATAATAATTATAATTTCTGCTACTTTAAATTTCATTCTTTTAGCTTAACTTTTTGTTTTTATTTTTTTGAATGGTGTAGTCGTCGTAATATAATACAGCTACAAATGTAAGTAATAAATTACTCAAACAAAACTGTGAATTTAATTTAAAACTTTTTCAAGATATTAGTATTATTAGCACTTTTGCGAAATACTTTTGAAAAGTTTAAACTTTTTTCGAATTGAAACTGCACAATTCTTAAAACTTTCTATATCTAATTATTGAATGTTTAAAGACGTAAATATTTTTGTTTTAGTAACTTCCGTTTTAAAATGTAACTTTAAATTGCATTTGTTACATATAGTAAAACTTTGATGCAAACAACTGAACGTAGATATAAAACGGTAAAGTTAGTTTTTATTTCCTTTAAGATTGTTACTATCTTTACTAATGAAATCAATTAAAATGTGTGAATAAAATAATAAATAAAATTTTGAATGTCTATTTTTAATTACTTAAATGTATTTATATATTTTTTCTATTTTTTAAAATTCTAACATAAACAATATTGCCGTTTAAAATTAAATTAAATAAAAAAATTTCTTAATTAAGTTAATTGTATATTAAATAATTAAAAAAAAATATTGATTAATTAGTTTATTTTAGTTTTATTTGAAGTAAATTAAATTGCTTATTGTCAAACAATTATGCAAAGTTCCATTACTAAACTTTTGACATGTTTTGAAATTGTGAATTATTTTCAGAAAGAAACGTATCAGTACAGTAATTACATGTTGAAGTGTTGACAAACAAAGTAATAATAAATGTCAAAACTGATATGCTGTTTTTTCTACTGTTTAGCATTTTTTGCAATCTGTTATTATGATAACAATATACAAATAAGATTTAAAATTGCAGTGGTTTTTTAAATCAAAATATAGATAATGATTACATTTGAAAAAAAAAAAAATAACCGCAATAGTATTTACACAATGCAACGGTTTGGCATTTAAACCACGCTTTAGTTTACACTTTCTATAATAGAGACAGTTACTTGAAACCGTTTTGGCACATTTAAATCAAAATAGTCGATAAATTAAAAACCTAAATAATTTTGGTTTAAAATAAGTAACAATTCTAAGACAATAACTAAAACACGCAAAACTGAAACTAGGCCAGCTAAATTAGAATTTTTTGTTGCATTGAATCATGTAGTTTTAAAAGTTGTAGGAATGTATAGGAAGAAGTCTTTTAATAAAGTTCTATTAATTTTACGTTCCGCAACCAGTGGATGGTAGGATGGCTCAAAGCTTACTTTTTCAGTTTTTTTTTAGCTATCGCTTATCTACCCTATGTAAAAAGGTACTACGGATCGTATCAAAAAAATGTTGTCTAAACATATCATTATCACTGGATTTTTTACTTTTCCTAAGGTTGGACAATTTTTAAATCCTGTGAACGACGTTATTCCTTTTTAGACTGACGGCGTTTATAGCATTCCACGCTCTTGTAGTTGTACATACATTGGAAAAGCGTGTAGAGGCGTATAAATTAATATTAAAAAACATCATAAATGTAATAGTAATCGTAATTTTGATGGCAACAAGTAGAAGGAGCGGCCATGGGTTCACCGCTCTCTCCAGTTATAGCCAATATTTACATGAAATGTTTTGAAACTAAAATTATGAAAAATGTTGAGTTAAAACCAAAAACTTGGTTCAGATATGTTGATGATACGTTTGTTGTATGGCCTCATGGCAAAGATAAACTAAATGAGTTCTTTCAACATCTAAACTCTGCACATAACAGGATTAAATTTACTATGTAGTTAGAACATAACAGCAGTCTAGCCTTTCTTGATGTATTAGTGATAAAGAAAAATAACGGAAAATTGGGGCATTTCGTTTATAGAAAGAAAATGCACACTAGTAGATATTTAAACGCCGAATCTCATCATCATCCAGTACAGAAGAACACTGTTTTGCATACTTTAGCCAAAAGAGCTATACGTGTGTCAGATAATGAAAATCTATAAAAGGAAAAGGAAACATTGTCCCTACAACAAAATGGATACGGGTTCAAAGAGATCCAAAACGCATGGAAAAGGGCAATAAATCCAAAAGTCAAAGAAGACATATCACCTCCTACTAGCACCGCTTATTTACTATACTGTATGGGTTCGACAGACAAAATAAACAGGGTGCTAAAGAAACATAATATTAAAACTGTCTATACGACTAAGGATACCCTGAACACCAGGTTTACATCTGCTAAAGACAAACAAGGGGCTCCAAAACATGCCGGAGTTTACAAAATTCTTTGTTTCTGCGGATCAAGTTATATAGGACAGACAGGACGCTCTATTGAAGTTAGAGTAAAAGAACATATGGCTGACTGCAAACACCGCAGAGTTACCAAATCAGCAGTGGCACAACACGTGTGGAACCAAGGACACACTCTAAACTTTGACTAAACGAAAGTGTTGGCTATAACTCCTTTCTACTTTCCCAGACTAATCCGCAAAGCTGTTGAAATAGAAAAACATCCCTGTAATATGAACCGAGAAGACGGTTTATGACTTAGCAAATTTTGGCTACCAGTATTATATCCTCTAAGACAAAAATCAACCTTCCTGGAAGGGACACAAAAATTTACTCTGAGTAATAACGAAGTCAGTCAACTATTTACAAAGCAAACTATAAAGTTCAAAAAATGTATTTGAATTGTAGGTGGCATAATATTTCTAACTGTACTACGCATGTGCAAAAATTTGTTTATATAATTGCAGAAACCATCAATAGACTAGTAGTGAATATTATGTCGGGTATAATTCAAATACATTTTTTTTAATTCTCAGTTGTAATATTTACTATCTAACTAACCACTTTATAGTTTCCTACATGTGAATTAACTCGTATGTAGTTCAGTTTCTACAAGATGGCGTTTAACCTCAGATTTATTAATAAACTATTTAGTGAAGAAGAACAATTATGATATAATTTGTGTTTGGGTTATGATTTATTTCTCCATATCTCTAATTCTTAGATGGTTTCTTTTTTAAGTAGAAGTCTTTTTATATATTGGTGTATAGGTTCTATACATGCATTTACAGTAAATGACGCTATTGGAAACATTGTTACGTTGATTTTCAATAATAAAGGAAAGCGACGACTAACTTTCTTGTTCTCGGAGATAGAGTCGCAGGCTTCGTGATGTTAGATTATAAACTAAATATAAAAAAGCGCCAAAACAATGAAAGACATCGTTTAAATCTACCCGCAGCTGAAAAAAAAAAACAAATGATAAGACAGAAGTAACAACACAGCGTATATATTTATTTTATCACGGACAGTAGTTAAAAAGAACAAAAAAGGCAAATAAGTATAGCTGTTGTAATTTTACAAACACTAACGCAAGGGTCGGACAAAATATACCGCAAAGTGACCTAGTTGATTTAACTTAACTTAAATTTTAAGAAATAATTCTTTTATGTTCATAAATTAAATTACAAAAATACAAAAAATGAGGATCTAGAGAATCAAAGCGCTCCGTATAATAAAATGTGACACAACAAAAAGATTTTAACATTAATTATGGTTACAACCTAGTATGTACGTACGGTCAACTAACCACCAAACAAATAAAAATTAAAGTAAAAATGTAATACTTACAATTTGTTTACTCCAGGTGTAGATTACCTAAGGCTTATCCTGTCAGCATCACCTAAAACTCAATTGAAATATAACTCAAAAGAAAACGTACATATGGCGTTATCACAAGTAAATCCTTTTTTATTATTCATACGATTACTGAAAATAAGCGGATGCGCAGAGTTTTCCTCCAATTAAGTTTGTAATGTGTGTAATTGTTTCCTCTAATATGACTCGCTACACACAATCACAAAAGAGTTAAATTAAATTAGCTAAGGCTAAACAAGAAATAAGTTCTCACGCCAAATAGACTTTCACTCAGATCGCCACAATATTTGATTGCAATTTACAAAAAAGTGTGTGAAATACTTCACAATAAAAGCCTTATTAAAATACACAACGCTAGAAGATGATTGCGTTCTTCAAATTTTACCGGAAGAATTAAAATGAATTCGTGCTTGACAGACTCGCCCTACTCCAACAACAAAAAGTAGGCGTACCGAGGATACATTTTATACTAGAAAATGTTTACTATACCAAATTTTTAACATAAAAATATAACAGCTAAAACCCATGATATTCACGTGACTCATTTTACTAAATTAGAGTGTGTATATATTGACAAAAAACTGCACGTTGCGACATTTTTTGTTTGATTTTGAATGAAAAATCCTAATGTTTAATTGTTGTATTATGTTTTGTATGTCTTCAGAAACCACTTAAAAGAAGCATACATTTGCCAACACTGTAAACTAGCATACAACTATATTTTCCGTTGCTATTTTATCATTTGGATTACTCTTTCAAGTCTTTTTGGTGTAATTTTGAATACTGCTGCGTTAATTCTTTTTGTAACTTGATTAGCATGTTCAACCGCATCTTGTGAATAACTTGTTCTAATATTTTAAGATACCCACTGGCATCAAAACAATTTGGTAGATAAATTAACACAACAACCTTGTGATTTATTATGCCCAGTTAAACGTTAATGGAATTGGTGACCATACCCCATAAATCCATGCTATTTTTATCTGCCCAATGGTAAAGATTATGCGCATTAAATACACCATGTCAGGTAAACATAGATTCACGTTCCAAAAAATACGCGAGAGAAAGTCGCCATTTTTTTAAATTAAATTTAAGATTGTTTACAAAAATTTATTTGTAATATGATGTCGTTTTTATAGAGAGGCTAAACTTTAGAAACGTTATATGGATAAAGTAGATTTTTTTGTAGAACCAAGTGACCGGTTTTGTTACTTGGGATATTTATTGTTGAAGCTAATTGTCAAGCATTCAGCGAAAGATCTTTGAGTACAATGTCTAAAATTTGTTCTTCTACTTGTATGCCTTTTAGTTTTGGTCGACCAGCATTAGCGTTTCTCGTTTTAAACAAACTACTTTCTTGATGTCGTTGATCCAGAATTCGAAATGTGTTTCCTCTAGGTCGTTTATGCTTTGGAAAACGTATGCCATACTCGTTTGCGCCCGCGTTAGCATTTCCATTACAGGAACCATACATAAAGTACATATAAATTTAAACATTAAATGTAAAAACTATTATAAGTGAACAAAACAATAACAAAGAACGCAAAAACCAATCAAAAGTACACAAACATCCTAAAAAAACATGAAACCAGAAAATCAAATTAGATACAAAAATGTCAAAATTTGACAGATGAAGCTTATGATGGAAAGTTTGTTTTACATTGCTTAATATGTTTTTGGTACAATACGTTAATAAAAAAATGTTAAAAACAAACTTTAAGGTCAAATCATTTATAAAACAAACGCATCAAAATTCTTGTATTATTCTTAATCGCAGCTAACTCTACCAACATATGTCAAAACTAACACTTATTTATAGACCAAAAATATGAATAATAAATACCATTTATGTTTACATAACCAATAAAAAACGTAACAAGAACGTTAAAAGCTTGTAAAAGCAGAAATAAAATGGATAGCAGTTTACTAGCTAAATCTAAAATGGATGTCAAAATGCTCTAGCTTTTGACTGATTAAAAATAAATTAGCAAAAGTACATACATTCTTAAAGAAAATTGAATGCTAAGCAACTTTTTTTCTGTAAAATAGAAGACAAAGAAGTTTGAAAGACAACTTTGACAAAAAGCGTGAACGGTTACAAATTGTTTTAGTTTATTTTCCCAGTGCATACCTTAAAGACAGTAACACAGATAAATATATTAAAGCTTTAATTTTAAAGAAACATAACATTTTGAAACACAATATGTTTAGAACATTTCGATAAGAACAGGCATTAAAACACTTACGTGTCTATAGAATGCGACGTTTCGTGCAACCAAGTTTGCACTTTTTTAGGCTTTTGTTTTATTAGATATTGTTGTAATTATATGGCAAGTAAAAATATAAATTGTTCTTAAAGTTAGTTAAAACTATAATGAAATTTGGCTTACCGTTTGGCTAGCTCCCTTCGTAGATGATCGTGAGTCGGGATCCAAGTAACTAAACTTTTTCCTTGGGTAAACCATGGCCGCGCGCCACGTTTTCTTTAGTACAGTAGTTTATTATAAGAAAACGAATGTCTGGGCTAGAGAAAAAGAAATATCCTAAACTCGCAATTTTCAACCGTACGTAGAGCAAATAAAACCACCTAGTTATCACAAACAGAAAATTTAACACTAACCTGAGCTTGTGGTTACGCCACTGCCATTAATCAATATCGTTATGCAGTAAATTAAATAAATAGTACAAAAATATGATAGACCTGGAAGCTTGGTTCCTAGTTTAATATGCCGCCTCAAATAAGTAACGACGGTGGTGCTAAAGCTAAACGCGATATTTTATTGTTAATAACCAAAAACTACCCGCAGTACTTGACGTCAAGCATATGAGTAAAATAAATTAACGGGGTTTTAATTACCTTGTGAAAATTCACAAACGTTGCGCCGTTTTTCATTTTTTACAAAGAAAAGTTTTTTTTGTTTACAGTATAATTTAAAAAAACGATTGACGTAATGATACTTAGCAAACATTAACATAAACTTAACGATTTGATTAGCAATTATTTTATTTAAAGTTAAATACATGCAGAATAAATTGTTTCTTACATTACAATGACTACTTTACAAATTCAACAATGCAATTGTTTAAACGAATATTCACCGTAAAACGATTTAAAGGAGAGACTCTGATACAGAATACCCTATAGCACGCCGTCGTTTGGGGGTATCCCAATCAGCATTGGTACCAATTTATTGACATCCGAGTGTCACTTTAATGAAAATACTTTGATACAAAATTATTGGTACAATTTTTGTAGCTAATAGGTAGTTTGGTGGTTTGTATAGGCTGCTATCGTTGTGAATGTATCTTTCTGTTATAAATTCAATTTAGACGCTCAAAGTATCAATTTAGTTCATACAAAATTTATGAAAGCGTTATACATGCATTTTCATATTGGTCATTTTGCAAACGTTGCATAATATTTTTCTCGGCAATTATTAATCTGAAGATGGCAATTTATCAACTACTAGGACAGGAATCGAATATATGTAGTTATTCATTTAATCTATTGTGTATTTTACGCAAAAGACAATTTGTAAAATAAGATAAATCATTTTAAACATAACGATAAAATAATGAAATAATAATTCAACGTCGTGTAATAACAATTATTATTAAAGGTAAATAGATATAATTTTAGCTATAAAAGTTTTACCATAAAACATAATCATTTTTTATGGTAAATGGTGTACATTTTATGAAGATATAATTTCATTTTATTTTGGCGGTATTATAAACTAATCAGCATAATTTGTTGCATCCTCCTACGCACCAAATCCTTACGAAGAATGTCCGTTTTTGTCCGATGAAGTATAACGTGGTATAACCTCAGTTTTTTTTTATTAAATGCTTGTTAAAACGATGTCTACTACCATATAAAAATTTAAAATATTGTATTCCAATACATGTAATTTGTAATTACAGTGTTTTTTTATAAGTTTAAATCTTCACCATAGTAAAGTTAAAAAATATAATCATTATTTATACTTTGCATATTTGTATTAATCAACATGGGAGCATATAATTTAATTAATACAAATTTGATAACAGAATGATAGAAAATAATCATATTTTGTGATATGATTTAGGCATCACAGTGACATTCAGTTTTCTTATAGATGGCATTATTTTGATGCCTCAAAAATGATACTTACAGTTTATAGATACCGATTTCATGCGGAATTTTCGACACAAATTGTGTACAAAAAAAGTAGCCAAAATGATGTCTAATTGATACCCGGTGATAATGGTATTAAAAAGATATCTTTTTACGTAAATTTTTTTATTTGAGATATTTACGCGTTTCGCCGGTCTATTCACCATCAATTTAACAGATGTACATAAATACCTTATAATCAGAATATGATACCTTGTAGTACCACTTTAAGGCTAGCATCTTCTTCTTCTTTAGGATTATGCTGGTTTTCGTTTTAGGTAATTACATTGCGAATTATCTTATCTTATCTACTGCAATGGTGAAAGCCTTGTACTTAAGTGAACATCAATGGAGGTATAAACAAAAAGTATCAACAGAAAGTATCCCCAGAAGGTATCTTCAAAAAGTATCTTCAGAAGGTATCCTCAAAAGCTAAAAAACAAGAAATAGTTTGCGAATTGCAATCACGTGTCCCACACGCAAGTACTAACCTACAATACCATCTTCGAACAGGTGACTCGAAATATTATTTCGTCGTTCTTCCAACCCTCAAGTACAAAACATGGAGAAAGAATTCGCTTAAAGAAAAGTATCCATAAACCAGATATCGATGGATGACAAAATTTTTATCCTTTACTAATCCATTTGCGCTTTAACGCCGGTTACACGAACCGTACTTGAAGTAACACCTATAAATGACCGTATTCGACGAGAAATTAAATTAAAAACTGCGCCATCTAACGGCGTAAAACTTAACTCGATTCCGAAACCTTGTGATTGTACGTCGACGTTGGTAAAGTGCATAAACAAGTTTAAAAATCGCAATTTTTTTTCAAAAAATTTTCATTGCATAAATTTACGTTTCAAGGTCTCCTGGATAAGAAGAATGTATTTTTGACAAATATTAAAAATATTTTTAAAAATGTATCGCGTGGTAAAAAGCTTAGTTTAGAATACGGATATGAAAAAGATATGACTATGTCACTTTGGTGTAATGACATCAATCGCACGTCTGCGGTAATATTGCCGCGACGTACAAAGGTTCAAATCCCAATGCGGTTTATGTTTTTTTAAATTATATTATTATTTTAAATTAACGACGATTAAATTTTATCAGTAAAAAGACATAATTAAAGGTGTTAATTGTTTTTATTAAAGTCATAATGGATTTATTATGATAGACGTAAAGGTTTCACTTTTAAACATATTAAATTTTTTTTAGGGTATTTATTATTTAACACAATTTAAATGCAAACATTGGAACTTTAGCAAAGTTCTTCGTCAAGCAAAATAAATTAAATTAATCTGACAATTGTATAACTAAGATAACTAAAAACAATAACTATAAGGGAACTAAATTCTTAGCCCAAGTTTATTTGGCTACAACATTTGCTCGAAGGTCTAAAGGCAAACCAACATAAAAACTCTTAACGGCTATATTACCGCAGCCGTACGATTGATGTTACTACACCAAAGTGACTATTACTGATACGTTGTTTATATCTGTATTTAAATTAAACGCAATACATTTTAGAAAATATTTTTCATATTTGTTATTAAATTTTAAAAATTATTACGCAAAACGTTTTATGGTACACATTGTCATATGTTCTGATACTGGAAATATCTTTAAAACACTTTGGGGACATATAAATCAAAATTTTCAAATTTCCCATGTTAATCTGTATGCTTCGGAATTTTCGCGACACACGATATACGAAGTGCTGCATCTTATTTAAATTATCTTTGGATGTACCCACGATAACTCTCGAACCAAAAATCCTAGTAACTTGAAATTTGGTATGGAGCTGGCTTTTCATATTATCTCGGTTCTATCAAAAGATAAGTCTGATAAAAAACCGGAAGTGAGTGTATCCGCTATTTTGAACAGTTTTTCTTATATAATTATTTTTACAGTTTCTTATAGAGATAATTTTTCCTAACAATTTATTCAAATAAAAAAAATCTAACATCAACACTTTATTAGATATTTAATTTGAAATTTAAAATGAATTCACAAATATGATATACTTTTAAATCCTGCTTGTAACGTTTTTTTTTAAATGCTAACTAAAGGGGTAAGTAATATCGAGACGCACAAATATAAGGGTTAGTCAATATGATCTTAATAAAATCTAGGAGAAAAATTAAAAAAAAAAACTATTTATTCATCATTACTTATAGGAAAGTCGTGTGCTGACCACACCAGTTTTTTTCTTTTGCAATCGTGTTTATTGTTCTTTACCCGTAAACTGTTTACTGTTTGTAATGTAAACTTTCCCCAGCTATATCCATAATGCTTTATCAATTCAACCTTGACTTTGATAAATTCATAGTCTCTCCACGTTTGTTACTGTTGTGTTGTAATTGTTCTTTTGTTTAATTAATTACTTTTTTAATGTCAATTTATTTTTATGGTTATCTTCAAAGTGAAGTCCTAGGCACATTATTTTTCTGGCTTTATTGTATCCGTAAATAAAAATCGATTGTAGTATTAATTAACTTTTACAATTATTTATCTTATTACCTGCTATGTAAAACTACAATTTTTAATAAAACAGAGGCTTGAAGAAGTGGGCACTCAGCTGAAGGAAACGTCGTTTTCTATAGACACTTAAAGTGTTTCGATGCCTTTGCTCATTAAAGAGTTTTGAAGAAATTATGTTAGGTTTAAACCAAGGAGGAAAATTATATACAATTTATTGTAGCAAATTTTATTATTAACTACTTATTTATTTAAACGACTAAAAATACGTTTACTTATTCTAGAACTATGTACATTTTTAAATTAACCGAACTAATTAAATCTAATAATATTTAATGAAAACACTTACACTAATTTATGTATAACCGTTGTATAACACTATTCCTTACACGAAGATAAGATAACGTCCGCGGATAGCTTCACGATTGTTTACACTAAAAATCACGTACACGATTATTCTCGGTATATTTATCTAGACACACGCGTGCTAACGACTTATTTATTTCTACTTTAATACAATTGTTTCGGCGGTATATATACACATAAAGAAATCCTTCTCGAGTGTTCCCTATTTTTTGGTATATCTTCTAGAAGATGGATAACAGCTTCTAGAAGGCTCTTGCATTTGCAAATAACTTCTCGAACGTTTCATTATCATAACATATTTTGTGCGACTTACCGTTTTCAAAATATACTCTGAAAACTAAAAAATGGGACCTTTAAGCCTTTCCTCTTACATTCGCGGCGGTTAAAGCTACATATTCATAAAATCAATTTTTTGGTGTAATTTGACAGAGCTTGTAAAAACAAATTTAGACTTTTCAAGATCTTGTGAACTGTGGCGCTGTATTCCGTATATGTCAAAATGTTGCTATGATCCGTCTTACAAACATTTGCCGGTACGTTTTTCTTACCTATCTTACTTTTATTCATTATATAAATATGAGATTATTTTTAATTTTTGTTAATGTGAGTGTTTTTTAAATAGACTAAGGTTTTTGAGATATAACTAGTGTAATTTTCAATTTTTAGTTTATTAATTCTAATTTTCGACTCAAGGTCACATTTTACAATATAATAAAACACCTCTACATAAGACTACTGGTAGTCGAATAAGTAAGTTTTGAGAAGTATACAGATTTAACAGAAGTAAAAGCTCTACTTGATTCGTGTCTAATAACTTAAGTTAGATAGATATATGTATGTTTTTTTTAAACTTTTAGTAAGAAAAAGTTGTTGAATTAAATATTGCAGCAGTTTTGAAAATCTTGGCAGAACGGTAATAATTAATGTACTTTAATTTACATGAACAATGCAAAAATTATTAGGTACTTAACTTTTACATAGTGTTCTTTTTAATTTTAAACAAAAAAAACGTGAAAAAAGGTATGTATATGTTAACATCTTTTGTTAACCTAAAAAATTGTTTTTTTTGTCTCAATATTTAAAGCTCGTTTTAATTATTTTTAGTTGCTACATTCATTTTTACTCAAACGTACTAGAACCATAATAACACATAAACATAACACAAATAGCCTAGCTGGTAAAAAGTATAAAAATAGTAACAATACAATCAATATACATACATTGTAAGCGACGTAAAAATTGAATAAGGCTTTAATCGTATAATTGTAAACTAATTTTAAAAAGTTTGTGTTTTACTTAGTTTTATTTTAAAAGCTATAAAGCGTCTGTAAAAAGTAAAATGAATAAAACTTAATAAAGTTGCAAAAAACTGATCTGTTACAAAATATTTTATTCATCAAAATATGGCTACATTTAATAAATTTAAATTTTAAAAATGAATGTAAAAAAACCGATGTTTTAAACAGTTTTTTTTTATTTATACGCTCATGGGTATTTAGTGTATACAAACAAGCTCACTATCAACACACTTTTATAAAAATTAAATTTGCATAAATTTTCTTAAAACGAACGTTGCTTCTAACGATAACTTTAAAATTTTGAAACATTCAGTGATTTGCAATTTAAATTTACTATTACGCAAAACGTAAAATAGGGTTAGAAAAGCAAGATAAAATATATATCAATTTTCTTTTTGTCTTATATTCAATTTTTTACTAAAGTTTTTAATTATATTCTGAACAAGCATTTAAACAAGCTTGTGTTGTAAATGTATGTTTTTATGCATTTTAATTATTTGCTTTTGATATTTAATTTGTAAATTTAAGTATTTTACATTTTTGGTTTGTTGTTTTTGTGTTTTAATTAAATTTGCTTAACGTTTTTAATTTAAGTTTATTAAAGTAGGTTGTATTTATTTAATTAGCTTTGTTAAAGTAATTATTTTTGGTTGCAATATTTTTTATGCAAACAAAAATTTCAACTCTACACAACAGAAAAATAAATGTCAAAACTTTGCAATAACGTTTAACGATTACAATTTATTTTGTTTATTTCTATTAGTTACAAAAAAAATTGTATTTATTTAAATTCTATTCTCAATGACTTGAAAGTACAGTATAAAGAAAATTAAGAACAATAACAACAAATTATTCAGTTGTTATAAAATAATATTATTTATACAAAACACTAGTTTATTTTGGAATAAAAAAATTTGAAATAAAGTAATGTTACAGATACGTTGTATGTACGAATTAGACAAATATATGCAATATGCACTTTATATAAATGTATTTTGTAATTAGACAATATAATAGCAATTTTGTTGTTGCAACTACATGAGCAAAATTTACACTTTGCATGTTTATTGCATTTTAAATTTGTTTTACTTGTATCATAGTCCCTTATGTTTTGTTTTTGAGTATTTGTAATAACGGCGTTTGCTTCTTTAGTCTGTGGTAACTAATTTTTAGATTAGTGGTTAATTGATTTGGAGTTTCTAAACAACGTCAGGAGACCCGCAAAAAGTTTAATACAAAATAAAAAATTATGAGACGTTTTTATTAATATGGAAGGTAACATAAGTAACAACAAATACATTATTAGCAAATTTTACGTTTAAGTAAAATATAAATATAGACAGGTGCATAAAATACAAGTAATAACAGTCATCGTGGTGAGTCAGGCCTATCTCTAAGAGTTTATACAAGTACGAAATAGATAGATTTTATGTTTATCTTTATCTTCGCGAATAACCAAATCCGCTAATATTTGTATATTACTGTATTAAAATTTGATATTTTCAGTCAGTTAACAAATACAATTTATTATAATCAAGAAAACTAGTCTCCACAATTTAAATTGTCATCGTTAGTTAAACTAAAAGTAAATGAGTTACTAAAAATAATTAAACATTTATAAAAGCTTACAAGTTATTATAAAATTATATAAATGATAAATGTCAAAAATTAAAAAAAATTAACTAAAACCCACATTAAATACACAGCCATAGGTGATATAAAATGGAAAAAAAAACAAACAAAAAATAATTATTTTGAAAAGTAAAAATATTTAAATCAAGAATTTTATTAAGACAATTATCTAAATTTTCGTTAAAAATTTTATTCAAATATTTCTACTCAGAGATAGATTGCTTTAACTATATTACTGTCTTATCATATTCTGTTGTTAATTAATTTTATTTTTTTAAGGGGATGTTTTGGATATCCCATTAGCTAATTGCATATTAAGAACCCTGTGTAAGTACCTTGTTTCTTATATTTAATTATTTGTTTTGGTGTTAGTCGTATGCAGAAACGACTCGAAATATTGTATTGAGACGGTTTTAGTTTCTGTAATTGGAGAAATTACTCGAAGACATTGAACTTTTCAAACTTATTCTACCAGTTACTTCGAAGATGCGCAAGACAATCCTTTCTTCGTAAACTATTAATCAAAGCCTCGATAGGTATATAAGCGAACTGGCTGCAATTTTTATTCATCAATTTATTACTTTGATTTTCTCACCAAAACGCTACGCTTAACTCCAAAATTATTCATCTCATTTTTTGCCGTTTTATCTTGTCAGTGATTTTGCTTAATTGGTTAGTTACATTTTGGTTATTATTTGTGAGAGAAAATCGAGAGTTTGTCAAAAAGTATTATCTGACTAAACCTTTCATGAGGGGTTGTATAACCGATTCAGTGTAGCACTAAAATGCTTTACAGGCTACTTAGCGACCCTGAGGGCAGTGCAGTCGTTGCACGCACTTTAAACTAAGCACAAACGTGTAAATATATTTTAGTAAATTAATTACCGGTTTGCAAAATTCATTATTGTACTAAATTAATCAATCATCTTACGTCCAATAATTACATTTCTCAACCGATTCTTCTCGACTTAATCAAACGTTGTGTTACGTGCAAAAGCTGGAAAAATAAAATTTGTTAAAGTAACATAAACCAGGTTTTTCGATGCTTAATGAAGACTACAGGCCCTTGTTAATCACGAGTCTGTTCCAATTGGATACACTTAAATGGGACTTATCAAAAATTTTAGCATATGGTACCTAATTAATATTTTTTTCTGGTTTAACGTCGATAAAACATTTTAAACGTTGGTTACAAACCGTCTTTTATTTTTGTTGTTTAATAATAGAAATAATAACAAAAAACAAATTAAAATTAGAAGAAACAAACACCATAAAATGTTTTTCGGTAACTAGCAATGAACTCTCATCATAATTAATTTTAAAGCTTTTCAATCTCTGTACTCGCGAATAACTAGCTTAATGAATAATTAATAAATACCTTAAAATTTTGTTCGTAGACGGACTCCTGGTTAGCTTTAGGCTAGTTGACGACATCAGGACCCCTAACCATTCAATGAGTTAGCATCGGAAGATTTTCATAACCCTCTCTAAAGCAAAAATTGGATCGTGAAACTTAAAACACAAATCCACAAACCTCTATGAACTAACTATTTACTGTTCCATTTTTAATGATTTCCGCAGTAATTCATCATATAAAGGAGGTCAATTTACCACCCAACCAACTAGATCTTGTTACTTTTATTTATTTTATTTAGAACAACTGCTAATTAACTACCTATCAAACCAAAATTATCTATATTAAGAACATCAGTCTACTGTAACCAAACTCTTTGTAAAAAAAAACAGTAAAACAAAGACGTGAAAATAAGATGCGAACAGATTTTGTTAGGAGGTAATAGTAGAGTTTGAAGACGGACTTTGTAACAATTTTCATATAATTTGAATTTATTTTTAACAATGTTAATTAATTTCAAGATTTTAACGCCTAAAATAGACAACCAACAACGCTTTAACATCCATATCTTTATCTTTGACCCTAAAGGCCAAATTTTTCTACATTAGATCCTGATAATACGAAACATTTTCTATCTTAGAGGAGATTTTGGTTCAAACTTCACTTTACTTTTGCAAGTACTGTTTAAAAGAGCTCAACTTTTCCCAATTAGTGTTTAGAGATTATTACTTTCGTTTTTTTTTAACGGATTTAACTAATTTTGGAAACAATAGGGGAGAGATTAGATTACCTTTCTTTGATTAATCGATCTTAATCGTCGGATCTACGACTTGAGTGGCCGTTACCTCTAATAACCCCGACCAACAACTAAGGGTGAGACTAATTATTTTTAAATACAAGATAGAAAATTTCTTACTTGTCTCCAGGGTTTAATTCTTTAATTTTTTTTCTGCTTTCTTCTTTTTTATTCATACTTTCATTCACCTTTCTGTGAATTAGAAGTATAGATTCACCAACCGTTTACACCGGAATACAAGATAAGGTCAATCAACCCCAAGTGCCAAGGTTGCCTCCCAGTTCCAAACAGTTTATCTTCAAAAACATCTAGCAGATAAGACAAATTAACTTTAGTAGTTTAGTTATTTAAATTTAGTATCGTACAAATCGATATACATGCAGACTTTTTTCCCTTTGTACAATTACGTGGTAACTTGCTTACTTTAAATTCAGTTTTTTTTCTATTAGTATCGTTGTGTGTATATTAAAAATTTGTTTATCAACGATCCTGTAAGCTAATTAAAATTAATTATTTACCCAACGACGATCGGAATAGAAAGCGATATCGTTTTACCAGCCCCGTTAAATCAGTCAGGGACCTGTTTATACTTTTTTTGTTTTAATTACCGCAGGGAAGTAAAGAATAATTTGCTGTCGTATAATTTCTTGAGCGATAACTTGCAGTTTAGTCGTTAAACACTTAAGACTTAACAGAGTTTTCATAATACAACAGAAAACACAACGATTCATTTTTATTAAGGTTATAATTCATACTGCCAACCTTTTTTTTTAAATCAAATAAAAACAATTCTTTTATTGCTGCTAACTTTGATAGCTAAAGTTAATTTAATCGCAAGTTGATAACCCTTTTTTTTAGTAGATTAGATATATTATATACAGGTTACTACATAATAACAATAATTAACCATTGTACAGTACGTTTGATAAGCAATCAAAAATCTTTGAGTTTTATGTTTTTAAACATTGATTCAAAGACATTTTGTTTATTTATAGTTAGGTATAAGTTTATACAGGGCCTGTGTGTGTCTCTCTTTTTTTTCCTTTAGGGCTAATTATTGTGGAGTTTTTTCAAACTTCAAGAGGGTCTGGAAGATTCCGATGTCGCAGAAGAAACTCTTGTGGCGCCCGTAAATCACCTTTATCAAGACTCACACCATCCTCCGAGAAAGCTAGCTTGGTCGCGACTAAGGTTTCCCAATAATTCGATCTTTCAAGATTAGTAGCCGTTTTCTTTCTTCTTTAAAGTCAGTTTAGATTTACATTACAACTTTCGCACGACAAGATGCCACATTCCTAAAAAAAATATTAAAATCAAAACGTTTAATTACACTCATAAAGATTAACTTGTTGAAACTGTAATAAATTAAAAAAAATTCAAATGTAATTTAATAAGATACCGCATGATTTAAGTGCAAATGCACTAAGAACGTACTTAATACAATGAATTTTTAAACAAACTTAAGAGTATCTCAAAAAGGAAACATAAATTAGACACAACTAGAATTTTACCAGCACAAAGAAAATGCCAAATCATCGTAAATATAGAATACCGATGTATAAACAGCGTAATAATTTCGAATTTATTGAATACAAAATTTTCTTAATCATTTGATGACAAAGATAAATTTAAAAACATGAACTAACTTTATTAAATTAAGCTGTAGTTTCTCAAACAATCCCAAAATACACGAAACGACTCAAATACTGGGCCTTTCATCAAAAAAATTGCACAAACTCAAACGACGGTTACAGTTACATTTTGTAAACTTGACTATCAAACTTCAAAAACACAGTTTTGTTATCGTTAACTGTTCTCTGTTAAAAATTAAAAAGTATATCAAAAATCACACACTGTAAACTTAAAATAAATAACATATTTACTTGTCGAGGTAATAAGTAGCAACATTTTATGCTAACGTTTGCTTAAAGGTTAATTCCGAAAACGGCGCAAGAAAGCGATACGTAGCTCCGGACGGGAAAAATTCAAACCCAAACCGAGAAAATTAATTTTTTTTTGTTAATTACATGGTTTTGTTTATGTTGTACGTCAAGTTATTAATTAGTTAAGTTAATTTCTACTTTTTACTGCTTATGTGTGCAATATGCTGCTTTATTAACAGGTGTGATATATTTTTTATTGTACTTGTTTTTTTTTATTTGTTTTATGTTGTTGTTGGAATAAATATATTTGTTGTGAAAGTTGTGTTAGTCGATCTATCTACCTTACGCGTTGTTGTTTATATTTCTCCTCGTTTTGGCGCTCTTCTTCAATTAAGTTATAATCAAAACATTCATGATCAGCTAAATTTTATTAGCTACTTACCTACCGTACAAAGTTCTAAGTTACCGCTACTTTTTGAAATGTTTTTAAAACGCCATTCTGTGATAAACATACCACGTACGATAAATAAAAAATTATAAATTAGTACATGAAGTAGAAAAGGTGACATTAGATTTAATGACATCAAAAATCAATAAATTATTGACAAGTAACGCCCTCAAAATTTCAACTGTAAAATAGGTAAAGACTTTAAATGTACAATAATATAATATAATTTTTTGTAAAAATTGTGCTTGACGTTTATTCACAAAAAGAAATTAGTGTTTCTGTTTAACAAAACAAACCGAACAGGAAATGACAATTTTATTATGCAAACGTTACGATAAAGGTAATTAATTTTATAAATCTAAATTTATTGTATATGAATCATATTTATAGCAATAAAACAACTTTTTTGTGTTGCCCTCGTCACAAACATTATCATTCGTTTGTTAGTGTAGTTACGTAATGATACAATAAACTCTAAAACGGCAAAGTAATAAATCAAAGTCTACGTGAAACTATGCTTTGAAAGTTTACAAATAAAAATTTCTTTGTTTCTATTGTTGAATGATAACAAATATGAGTTTTTTTACAAATTACAGATTACAAATATTTTGACACATTGACATTACTGTATTTGACATAATGTAATGAAACAATAATTTATGAATTTTTGATTAAATTCTTTGGCCATAAAGTTTAATACATTTCTTGTGCGTTAACCATTTTACGTACCTTAATTATTAAAGCACTCTGCTGCGCGTCGTCCTTAAATTAATTTTGCTTTGTAAAATGTAAGTTACCGCACGCGCACATTAATAACTATTAATTTTACTTTTAACTTTAAAAAATAAATATTTTGTAATTGACATATCTCTAAAACATTTAAACATGCCTGATCGAAGTTTGCCCTGTACTTGATCTGTATTTTATGTCACATATCTAATACATTTGTTTATCTACCTGACTTGCATAAGGCATGATGTCATGACAAAAAAAGAACTGGTGTGGTCACCACACAACTTTATTATAAAAAAGGATAAAAGAATCTCTACATATTTTTTTAAAGGTTATGTTGTCATAAAACTACTTTGAAGTGATATGTAACGTTTGTATTGATTTCCTAGCTTGCTATAATTTTTTTGAAATTTTTTTTCTTTGAATTTATTAAGATATAACCAAAATATAGTAAATTGAGTTTATGTTGTCATATAAACTAACCCCTATATTTGTGTCAAATATCTTATAAACTGTTTGTTAATGTTAAAATTTTTTTTATTTAAGTAAATTGTTAGGAAGAATTATCTGTATAAGAAATAATTCGAATAATTTACAAATGTACAAAATTATATCAGAAAAACTGCTAAAAATGGCGGATACAGCCACTTTCGGTTTTTTATCAGACCGATCTTTTGATAATACCGCGAGAATATAAAAAGCCAAGTTCTCGTGGGTACATCCAAATATAATGTAAGGAAGATGCCCTCCGTGTATAAACAAATTAAAAGAATATAGACAAAAATTGTTGTTTTCAACGTATCTTGCTTTCCTTTTAAGACATGAAATTTTTTTAAAAAATTGTTGCAGGCGGGATTAGAACCTAGATTATCCTTTAAATTTTAAATCAAATATCTAATGAATCGTCAATGTTATAAAAATTTTGTATTTGAATAAATTATTAGAAAGAATTATCTCTATAAAAAACCGTAAAAATATAAATTTCAAGTTAGTAGGAGTTTTGGTTTGAGAGTTATTGTGGGTACATTGTTACATACACACAGACACACACACACCCAAAAAATTTTTTGTCAAAAATACATTTTTCTGATTCCGAAGACCTTGAAACGTAAAATTACGCAAAATAAAATTTTTGAAAAAAAATGCGATCGCTATACTTTCCTTATAGAAAAACGCAGGAGAAAAACACGCGCCGAAATTTTAAGATACGTAAGTTTCTAAATGTAACTTCGAAAACACCAATATTCACACGGCTAAATATTTATGTATCAAAGAACCTGATGACCTAGCACTAAACAGAAAATGTTGACAACGATAAGTGGATATTTTATCATTTAATAAATCTTAGAGGGTTTCTTAATTTAGGTGAGTTTTTACAATAGAAGTCTTGTTTTTAAGTGTTTAAGAAAAAAATTGTAAATCGAGATTAAAAATTGCTATAAAATAATTCTTTTATGATATTAAAAATAACTCTTAGTAATATTGCCGATAGAATAATAAAAATCAATTTGCAGTTAACAGAAATCATCTGTATTATTTCAATCGCTTATGCGTCTGCATTTCAACTTAAAATTATTGATGGCAGTTTCTGTACTTAAACATTAAACAGTAAAATAAAAACTGAATAAAGGTAAATTTGCAAAGATAAAAACAATGCGTAATTAATTACTAAATTTCAATAATACATTTAATAAAAGTTTTGTAAAATTTTATAAAGTAATTTTAATATTATCTGAAAATATTGCGATGTCAATAAGTGGAACTAGAAAGTTTATATCGCTACTCGAATTTCAATTAGATGCCACTTTCTTAAAGAAGATGTTATACAACGTCGTAATATTACTATGTGATGGAAACAATCACTACGGAAGCAAAGAAAACGTTAAAGTAAATGACACAATTCTCGTCTTTTCTACATTCAAGCGATAAAACGAAAAAAACAATTTTTTTGTTTGAGTCTAATTTTTATTTTTTAGATTTATTTAGTTTTTTTTTTATTATAACATACTTTTGTTTTAAAAATGTAATTAATTTGTTAATTCAAGTATTTCCAGGTAAATTTTTATTATAATTTTGGTATGATACATACGCACAATATTTGTAATACAGATTCACGCTTCATACAACCATATTTACCAAATTCAGTTCACGTTTATTGATATTTCGTTCACATATTTATTTCCATATTTATGTAAACCATATCGACTGAATTCGTTTAACTTTAGATTGTGACACTCTGTGTTGGTAGAATTTTTAAATAAATTACAATTTATGGTATAACTAATACATTTATTAATGTATTTTTGTTTTGTAACAAGAAAACGAATTTTTTTTTGTAAATAAACAGATTTGTTGTTTTTGGGTTTTTGCGCTTAAAAACGTGATTATAATAGTAAACTTAATAATATTTTTTAAACTTAGCGACACGAATAACTCAATACAATTTAATTTCCGTTTTAAAATTAAATTTACCTAAAAAATAATTCTGAAAAAACATTGTAGTAAACTGTAATAATAATAATTCATTTTAATGTTTATTATACAATAATTAACTTGATCTAACCCAATTTGATAACAAAGAACAATAATTGAATTAAGATACATATATAAAGGTAAAAAAAGTTTTTTAATTTAATGTTTACTTGTTTAGGTAATATTACATTAAAAAATACACACTACAAAACGAGTGCGGTTTCATTTATCTTACGACTTAAATTTTATTAATTGTGTTTAATTTTATTAACTTGTGTTAGGTACGTATTTACATTTTTTAAAACTAAGCGTTCACTATTAATTGTTGACGTTCAATCGATTTGCTTTTTGTGACCATCTCACCGATTATTTATGTCTAGCATTTACTAATTATTTACTTTTTACCTAATTTCTTTAACAGTAGGTTCGTATGTACCTTTGGTGTCTCCGAACAAAGAATCTATTTTTGTTTTCTCAACCATGCTCACCCAACCACTTCTCAACTAACTGTGTTGACCTGATTGTTACTAGCAGGATTCTCTGAAAAAATGTTAATAACAAGGATTAAATCGGTGTTATTTAAGTGTGATTGTGGATAAGTAAAGCACAAATTGTAATATACAAACAAAAAATATAAGTAGAAAAAGTTCATTATGGAGTAATGAACAATTTTAAAAATAAATTATTTTGTAATAAACTAAATATAAGAGAAAACCGTAAATAAATAATAAACAAAAATATGCACGTAACTAATAAAACAAAATAATTAGCAAAATGTAAGTAAGTTAACAATACAAATATTTTTTCAAATAAACAAATTAATTCTTTGTTTCCATCTTCCAATATTATCCTTCCTAGTTGTTACTATTTCCAATTTTATTTTATTTACGTTTATACTCTGTGTTTGTCTTTTGCTTTGTTGCTCTATTCTTAGTGGTTCTATTTCGTTTGTTTATATTTTTCAAAGTATTTCATGTTGTTATAACTGTTTGATATTAGTGTTATATTATCGACGTATAATAAGCAGTCTAGTCAGACAGCTTTTGACTAGTGTTGGGCATAACCGAATTATTTCAATAACCGAATACTCAGTACTTGAGTGATTTCAAAAACCGAGTGATCATTCGAATGATATATCACTTGAATCATTTAACAGTGTATTCAAGAGAAGGAATTTTTGTACGTTTACTCAATTGCACATTCGCATTCGTCACTTCATACACTCCTGGTCATTTAATTAAAAATTCAATCTTATAAAAACTTCCTAACATCTGAATTTTTTTGAATTTTTTTAAACTACACAAAAGTAAACAAATTTTTTTAAAATCAAGTTTATTTACTTTTTTGATAGACACATAAATGTAAAAAACCGTTGATTAGGGAAATAAGTATACACATATAAACATATTTTATTATATATGAGATGTTCGTTATTTCCTTTGATTTGTTATATGTTCTTTTTCAGTTCAATTGAAATTATTTTTTGCACTTTGTTTATGTATAGATACTATTCTTGAATATAATGCCTGTATTTTTTAAACATTAACAAAGTTATTTTTGAATAAATAATTACTTTCAAAATTTATTCGGTTTTTTAAGTTTTTATTTTCTGTATCAAAATTGCAACGATATTACGTTTCATTTCGTCACGATTGCACATTTTTGTCATAACACATTAATTATGCATAACCGGGTACCTACTAGGTACTGAATGCTGTAGGTTTTTATAATCTAATTGAAATTGTATATATGAATGAATACATCTTGTATAACTGGATAGACAGTTACTGGCGCAGGCGTATAGTTTTCGATTATTTTTCATTCGAATACTCAAATCTAATAACCGAATTACAACGATTATTTTCATAATCGAATCATCGGTTATTTTTCATTCGCATTATCCCATCACTACTTTTGACTAGCATTCTTGTTGAATCGGTTCATAACTTATATAAATAGGAAGAAGTTTAAGTCGTCTTCTTGGTTAATTCCTAAATTTATATTAAATTTCTTTTCTTGTCCGTTTTCTTAACGACTCCATTTACATTCTTGTATTTGTAATGTTCTTAATTTTTTATTTAATATTTTCGTAAACATTTTAAAGTTAGTGAATGGAAACTGTTTCGTGCTACCAAAAACTTTTGCTGAAGACAATTATGCGTGCACGTTTGGTGTTTAGTTACGTTTGTCATGGTGATGGAAAAATAAATAAATTTTAAAAAATGGCAATATAATGTGTACAAAATATTTTTGCAATAATAAAATGCAACCATATTTTAAAATACTTTGTAGTCATTTAATTACTCAAGATATAACTAATCTAATTATATAAATTAAATGGCGTTTTGATAAAACTTTGAGAAGAGCGGGTATTACTGGAATTACCGATGGTAGATTTACGGTAAAAATGGAAATTTGTATCAAACACCCAAACGTTAACAAAATTTTACATTGAATAAAATCGTTATGGTTAAAACATGGTCTTTCGACACAAATAATTTATTGGTTTTTGGTAGCTTTAGTTTGCTGATTACATTGACAAACTTTGTGTTGTATGCATTTTGATTTACTTGTTACATGTCATCGCCAGGTTAGTTTATTGTTGCTTACATTTTGTACCATTCCGTTTGTTGTTAAAGCCTTGATAATTAAAGTAATAGTTAATTCACACACCAATTTTGTCCATTTCGTGTTTGTATTTGATTCGATTTTTGTTATCGATTGCCATTGCAGCTTTGTTTATTGTTTGTTCGTTAAATTTTAGTTTTACCAAATAAAACTTTGTTATGTGTAAACTAAATATTAGGTTTGGCTACAAGTACTCAAATAGATAGTTTGCTAAACTTGAAATTAATGGCAGCAATCAAGCATGCAAAAAATCTTTAAGTGATTTGCAATAGGCAGATGCAAACACATTCTTAGATGAATCGGCAGATAATTGGAAACATCTTTGTAATGTCGTAGCACAAATTGATTATGTCTTCTGGTTATTTAAATGTATCGTTTATATGCATCGTTGTGTACCAAAGTTGAAAGTCGTTCTTCATCCAAAGTTTGGAAACAAATTTGTTTAGAAGTTTAGTAGGAGGTCAACCAATAATAGTTCCACAATTACGTTTCTAGCAACTGTTCGTCTTAAAGTTCAAGATCGTTAGAAAAAACTTTTAGAGGAATTTAGTGTCCCCAAGCAGTCAAATTAGTTTTATCACAGAGAATTGTTGTAATCGTCTTGGTATCGTATAGTCGTTCATCAAGAGCGTTGCTTATCGTTGAACACTTTTATACGGAAAAAATATAATGAGTTTATGAAGGCTTATTTTGACTTAAAACACATGTCGTTGATTTCTCCGATTGTGGAATCAAAATTTTGCAGGGTTTTTACATCTCGCACCGTAGTAGCTTTAAACATACATGCATAATCTAAAATTCAAATACCATTTTATCTTCACTTGTGATGTATGTTAACTGTTTTTGTCAAATTGTAGTTTCACCTTTGCATAGAAAGTTTCAATTGATTCTTTAGTGTTTCTCACCTAAACAGTTTATACAAGCATATCAATTAAACAAAGTAACTTATGGTTTTGCATTTTCTCTTTTTTATCCATTTGCACGTTGTGGCAATTAGCTCAAAAAGGCAATAATAAATTTTCTGTCGTTTTACAAGCGATCATCAACAGCTTGTATGTAGATGACTTTGCATGTAGAACTGACACTTTAAATTTGTTAATAGATTTGCAAACTCAATTGATTGAATTTTGGTTGACTGTAGTGACGCAAATGATCCGTTAATGACTCATTGATATCTGTTTTGCTACCGACAGAACATTGCCCATTTGCCCGTTTGACACAAAAATTAATGTCATTTCAAAGATTTTAGATCTACAGTAGCGCACTTCCTTGAATTCCTTCTCATTAAGGATTAAACTAATATGTTTGCTCTGCACTAAAAGAACCATTTTGTCAGAAGTGGCAAAGATTTATGACTCTTTAGGGTTCCTTTGTACACTTACATCTATGGATCATAAGTTAAGATCGGGACACAGAGCCTTTTGACGATATTCGCAGTCAGTGAAAAAAGTATAAATTATCACTCGTCGTTTTGTTAAATCTTGAACACTTTTCTGGTTTTAGTTTATCTTGTACACTTTCCTAATTTAATGCGTTTTATTGCTTTATTAAGTTTTTCCTTATTTATATCCTCGAGAGTAAACTCCCCTTTAATTATTTTGCTTATTTTCTTCGTGGTATGTTACAATTTCTTTATCATGCACTTCTTCTACTTTTAATTTTCTTGTAAAATATTTAGCCTATACCTCAAGTAGATATTGCTTTGCTTGCTTATTGTGTTCCAGAGTATTCCGTTATTTATTTGATACGTCTATTGAATTTTCTAACCAAGATCGTTTAGCTTTTTATATTTGTTTTAGTTCGGTAGTTTTCATCCATTGTCTGTTTGTATATTTTTTGTCAACTTTTTATTGATGAATGTTTTTTTTTAATTTTTCACTCCACGAGGGTGTTTATTTTCTATGATTGTAGGCTTTATTATTTTTAATTGTGTAGATTGTTTTCCTAAATATTTCCCATCTTTTCTCTCGTAACTAGTATCCGGTTGTAATGTAACGGCAATGTAACAGATGTAGTGTAACGGCAATGGTACAGCCCAACCGGAACGAAAAATACATACGACCTCATTACGCAGTAGACGATTTTGTAAACGAACGATTCTATTATACATATTAAAGAGACGTGTTTCTAATGGTTATAAGTTTAGTTTGTTTATTTTCGTTTTACTTTAATTTTGCATACAAGCAGATCTTTTAAAAACTTACAGTTCTCTACGTTTTATTTCGCGCTTAATTAATATGGATTCTTCTTCAAAGAAAGTTAGAGTACGTGGAAAAATCATCCATACTCAAAGTCGAGAAATAATTGCTAATATATTGATGTTTTTCAAACAAGAAGCAGAAAATGGTGTAACAATTCCGCTAACAAATTATAAGCAACGACTTTTTGCTGCCACAAAAATTTTAGAAATTACTTACAGACGTATAAGCAAAGAATCTAACTCGATAGAACGTGGTGAAACTTCAAGTTTTTTATCGCCTCGCAAAGAACGACTAAAACGTTGTACTAAAAAAGATATTTTACCTGCTGAAAAAGAATCTATCCGAAATATTATACACATTTTTATTTGACCGAAAGGAAACGACCAATTTTTACTAGTGAAGTTTTTTATAGACAATTTATATTTTTAGGTATTTTACAAAGAAACAGTGATTTACCATTTTAAGGTGGCTTGACTACTCTAAATAATTTATAATAGATTTGCGTTTTAAGTAAGTTGCAGTATACGTACATATCTCCATAACCTATTTCTAAAATTGTTCTTTAATAGGTGTAAAGCAACAACCGATAAAAGAAAATGTTTAATAAAAACACACGATATAAGACAAAAACGCATTGTTTACTTGAAAAGTTTAACACAATACAAATACATCGATGAAACCTATTTGCATAGTTTGCGTACAATTTGAAAAGAATGGGCCGACGATACTGTACTTGGTTTAAAAATACCTATTTCTAAAGAAGACCGATTCATTACTTTGCATGCAGGTGGTAAAAATGGGTTTATACCAAAAGCATTAACAATATTTCGTTCAGATATGTACTATTATAACTTTTCTAAATCTTTAATTGTATATGCATATGTTTAGGCACTAAATCTGGTGATTATCATGACGAAATGAATGCCAGCAATTTTTTAAAATGGGTAGAGAAGCAATTGATTCCAAATTTACCACCTCAATTGATTCTTGTAGTATCATATCATAATGTTAAGTACGATAAAAACCTAACATCAGCCACGCTAAAACAAGAAATGGTGAAATATACCACACAATGAGAGTTCCACTAAAACCGAATTATATGAAATTATTAAAATTCATAAAACAAAGCATTGTAAGTACAGACTAGATTCTTTGATGACAAAATATGAACATACAGTACTGCATCATCCTGATTTCAATCCGATTGAAAAAAATTGGGCCATAATGAAAAACTGAGTTGCGTCGTAAAATGAAATTTACTAATGTTGCTAGATATAGAAATACAAACAAATATGGATTATTTAACTAATTCGAGTCCTATCTATACAAACTAATTTTTCCTACTTATCAATCAAAATTGAATAAAAATTTGTACACCTTACCAATTATGGAACCATGTGTACACAACCGTAATTAAGTTGCATAACTAAAAATAAATTATTTTTATATAAAATCACTACTACTGTCTAGACTAAGTCGCGCAGATTGAATAATGACGTCGGTGCATTTTACATTCTGGTTGACCTCTAACGGTTGTAATGTAACAGCAATGGAACGGTTGTAATGTAACGGTTGTACTATAGGGGCAATATAACAGCAATTAAATAGTTACAGCTATGTAACATTGTTATATAACGTTAATGTAACGGTTCTAATATAACAGCCATGTAACATTGTTATATATTGGCAGTGTAACATTGTTATATAACGGCAATGTAATGGTTGTTATATTGTAAAATTGTTAAAGTAACGGCAATGTAACGGTTGTAATGTAACTACTATGTAAAAAAAAACAAGCACGGTAATCTATTGTTGGACATCGTCCAACACTGGTTTATTTTTTCTTAGTTTATCACACTCCACACTTCAGACAGTTTTTTTATAGCGTGCAAATAAATTTAAAACGAGACTTTGGCCTGTTTGGAAAACGTTACATAATGTTCGGCATGTGCGCAGTAAAATTTTGTTGCAGTCGCCGTAAATTATAATTATTTAAATAATCTTTATTACAAAACTCTATATGAAGCATTTTGCGCAAATTGATTTGAGTATTTTTTTTGTTTTAACGTTTTCTTCCAAAGCCTTATTAAAAATTCTTATAATTTTACTTAAATTCATAGTTTTTATTTTCAAAGCCTTATAATCTGAAAATATAAGATTTAGATATAGAATAACCTTAATGAATGTATCTTTAAAAGTGAAGTCAAATTTAAAAATTAAATAAAAGACAATTAGAAACAATAAAGTATTAGTGATTTTGAAAAGTTCGGAATAGTAGAAATATTATGGATATTCAATACAATAAATTGAAACTTTGAATTTACCTGGACACAGACGACCATTTGACTATTGCTCATACCAAAATTTTAAAATAATTTCTAATTTCACATCTCTATTTTCCAATTTCAGTTGCTTGAATATTTCGATGTAAATTGTTTTTTCTGTAGTAATGGACTAATGAGGGAAATAGCCAGTTCATTAAGAAATTTTCAATATTTTGTAAGTTTTTCTGCGTTCCAAGTTCGATTTATTTTTCACCAAAGAACATAAACGTTATAAGTGTAGGTTATAATTAACTTATTTTAAGCGTCCACAGCATATTTGCTCTTATTGTAGTTATTTTGTTTTAGAATATACGACATTATTTATGTGTACAAGTAAAAAAAATATTGCAAGCTACAAGATCCAGCACAATTACTTTACTTTGATCTTTCTCTAGAGGTTCATCTTTGTTTTTTCCCAGGTAAACTTGCATGCTGTATGCATAAGCCTTTATAAAATCACATTAAGTTCAAATCCTGATTCTGTATTTAGCCGGCTTGTTAACAATGTACTGTCAAAACGGGCAACGGCCTCCACTAACATTATAAACCTTTGGTAGAATTTCAACCCATTTGTCTTACAATATTTTTATAGTAAATAATTTATCAGTCTGTTGCCGTTGTAGTCAATTTTCTTTATTGTCAAATAGAATTATTTGAGCAATTATTTAAAACTGTTGTAAGGACATTGTTGCACTGAATATAGGTCGACCTACATTTCCGTTCTACAAACTGGCTGTTGCTTTTCAATTAGTTTTTTACATATTGCAACTTTCTTTTTGTGATATTTTCACGGAAGCTTCAAAAACTGCATCAGTTACTGTTGGGTAGCAGCTTTTAACCGCATCTGTAACATAGAAATAAATATTTCGTTTATATACATACATAATCATAGAGTTACACAAAATTAATTACACTTTTTTAATCAAAAACAACACAAACTTAATATAAATATCACTTTAGCAATCATAAGAAAGTTATAAAAACACTGTGAATACTTTTAGCTGTACATAATCGTATAGAAAACTTGAAGAATTGAACTGTAATTATAAATCCTAAAGTATCATCAGATTTATGCAATAATCTACCTTAACGCAACCATGTGTGTTAATTTACATTTTTTTAATACAAATTAAAACATGATACATAAAGAACAGAAATGATATTGATTACATTTATGGATTATAATAAAATGTTTCGACTTACCGTTTATTGTTCCATTTCGTAATTGTACACACAGCATCACTTATCAAACTACAACCGAACAAGTGAAAGAAAAGATATCAATTTGCAGCGCAAGTGTTGACGACAGTAATCAAAAGTATAGCAACGACTAATGCTGACTAATCACAAAGTATTCGTTTTCACTAAAACGATTCTACTGTTTTGAAAATAATTCAGTTTTATTTAACCGATCTTCAAACAATTCTAGTTATTCAAAAAATATTCGGTTTTAATAAATCAGTTTTTAGACGGTTGCTGATTATGGGAAAAAAATTGCAAGTACTGAAACGGTTTAAAACTGATTGTGAAAAATCGGGACTCTTTCAATTTATTCACTGTCAGTTACATGTAAATGATATAAAAATGGAACTAACACAAAACAACGTAATGAAACAATTGTTTTAATCTTGTGACTGTAACAGTTTCAATCCGTGTTTACTGGAAAGTACTATGTATAGGGTCATATTAACACGAACATATTATTGATTAATAAAAATCAAATAACATCAACATTGATGTTTAAAGAATGTGATCGAGATAATTGTACAGTTCTACGAAAAACGTGTAAATATTCTCAAATTCATTGATTTATAGTTCGACGTGGTTCAACAAAAAATTCAAGGTAATCTTGCTTACAGCAAGAATTGTACATTGATACCAATACCACCAATACCAACACCAACAAAATAAAAAAGTAATATCGAAAAATAAACCGGGCTATAATATTAGTGCGATACGGAAATGCGTGTCGTTATACATTATACGTTATACCTTCATTATAAACGCAAAATAAAAAAAATAAGGTATTTTATAGAATGTATTTTCTTACTTGTTTTTATTTTTAACTTATTATTTTTGAAATAAATACATTTTGAGCACTAGAATACAGAATTGTTTACAATGGCAACAAATGTAACCTTATTGTCGTACAGAAATGTATGTACTACTGCTTATGCAAACGTCGCCATTTCTTAACAGTTGTACGAAAATTTTAACAACCAAAATTGTACTTAAATGTCAATTATCAAAACAATATAAAAACTGTTGACCATGTAATTTTTGGAAATAAAAAATATTATAAATTAATAATTCAAAAAGTTGTATAATGTAGAACACAGTTCAAAACGAACTTATATTACAAATACAAAAGATTAAATACTAAAACTACAATACTTCAAACTAAAACGTTATTTTCAAATTGAAAGAAAGAAATGAATAACTAAAACATATTAAATTGCGTGACAAGACCTAAATGTCATCTTAAAGCTTATATTTCATGAAAACAATAAAAAATATTATAAATTGAACCCAGTTTAATCATCATTTTTTGACGTATCTTTTATTTGTTGCAATAAGAAATATAAAGTAATTCTATATCTTAAATTTATAGTTACAGAAAATTTAAGTTTAACGATGAGTAACAACTTTTCAGAGAGAAGTTTATGTACTATAATAAAAATCAATGATAGTGTCAAGTTTAACAAAACGAAAGTGTAGCAAAACTTCCTTTTTTAAATCGATATCTTATTTTTCGCAATTAAACATAATGGTAATTGAATTGTTAATGGTTTAAACAAGTTTTCAACTTCTAATGGTTGAGATATTAGACTTGCTAAAGTTTTAAAAGTTTTACAACGTAAAACCTTGTTAATTAAGGCAATCGTTACCTAATTGCTCTTTAAGCAACATAATGTTTTAGATATTAAAAAAGTTAATGCAAAGAACGCAAAAGTAAACTCTCAAATTTACACATTTTTAAATGTGATTCATGGCTGTTTTAGTCTGCGGCTAAGACAGTTTAAATTTATTTTATTTAGATACCTACAATAAAATGTAAAAAAAATAAATTACTGCTTATTCTTGTTTATTTAGTTTTCTTTTTATGATTATTACTTTATAAGTTTATTTATACTTTTTAATTAAATAATACGTCTAACAATACATATATTTGTTTAAAAATTGAGTTACTCTTAATAAAAAATTAAGTTAGTAGTAATAAATCTGGCACAAGTGACACGTAAGAAAACGATGATTAATATTAATTTTGACTTGTAGTAGTAAAAATCTACCACACTTTTACGGCTTAGTATACAAAAGTAGTTTTTTCTAGCGGTTCTTTTTTTATTAGTTAACGTTTCAAGACTAATATAAATTAAAAACGTGTAATATTACTTAAAAAATGCAATAATAATACTTATTATTAAAAGTTTCAATTTTATTTATTGAAATTGTACATACTATTTTTGATATTATCAATGTTAACAGCAATATTTCGTAAACCGTTCTTACTACAAATAGAAGCTATTATTTACGTTAATATATTTTTTATTGTTTAATATTTTTGTTGCTACTTGAATTTTATATCCAACTGAGCTTTGTCATGCTTTTTAAGAGTGCTGTTGTCTACTCTTGCATCAGACACTATAGGCAACTCAATTTAAGATTCGAGCGCCTTTAGCAATAAGTGAACTTCAGTTACAATAATAGTAGTCGTAACCGAATTTAGTATCGCATTGTTTATACTTTTTATTTTATACGTTACAATTTTTATATGCTATTCCTAACATAACCAATTGTGGCTAAATCTAAAAGAACTTTAAATAATAGAATCAAAATGTTATAAAATAAAAATATAATAATAACGATAAATGAACGAAAAATTATTTCTTTTTAGTGTTAATAAAACATAAGTGTGTATCTGATCAACTAAAAATTTGAATACATTACAAAGAATCTTTTGTTTCGCAAAAAGCGCCGACTAAATAATAATTTACAATTACAAAAGAAATATAAATTTTCAAGCCAAATAAACCTGAAAATAAGAATTTTTGCTTAATATACAATTTCAGGTATTAAAGTCAATTAATTATACGTTTAAAAAAAAGTTTTTAATTTTACTTAGTTTTACTGCATTTTGACCCAATAGTTACTCGTCAAAATTAATTTAAATTTTAAAAAAATAATTTTAGAACTATATGTTGTAGAAAGAAGAAATCTGTTTAAAATTCAATTTGTTTACATGATTTTTTTTTGAGTTGTTTTAAACTCTGAAGTACTAAAAATGTTAAATTAATATTTTTGGTTTTTGTGGTAATAAATAACAGTCAATATAACCAAATATTCCATAGGATAATAATTTTTTCTTACTAACGTTGAATTTTAATTTAATTGTCTTTGCAGATTAGTAAACTATCCAAATCAAAACTTAATTGTACAAATATTACATTTTCTGCATTGTTAGTAAAAAAATATTACAAAAATAACTGTAAACGTCTTGTTTAAGTGGGAATTAAAACGACAGGCCATTGGCTTAACGTCCCGTTTCATATAAACAACCGCTTGAGTAAATGTTTCCAAGCGTTTAAGATATTAAACACCATCAAATTATTGTGAAAGTGAATTTTATTAAACTTGAATTGAAGATTATACCAAAAATAATTATAGAAATATTTGTTAAAGCTGCCTTTAATAATTTGTGTTTTTGAAAACATTAACTTTAACCACTATTTAAAGTGATTGCTGCAATTAAATTAGTATTATTATTGGTATTCTATTGCAAAAATGTTGTGAGACACTATTCTTTTAATAAAAAAAATGTGTTAGCGTGCACTGACTAAAATTATGTAATAATAGTTTGTTACATGTTGTTATTTTGTATTTATCAAAAATATTTATTCTAGATTAAAATTAAATACTTGACTGTTTATGACGCGGCTGATTATTATTAATCTTATAAATGGAGATAAACGATATATCGCTGTCAAACGTCCATTTTTACTTTTTCTTTACCGTTTGGAAAATGGTGTTGAACGTCGTATTTGGGTTTGTCCGTTAATGTAAGTAGTTTTTTTTCTGCTGAATTTCGTTTGGTAGTGATTTCTATTACGCTTTTATCGGATGTCTTAGGGAAAACGTGTTCTAGATATTGTCCAAGTTTGGCGTTTGAAATTAATTACGCGACGTAGTAAAGCAATTCCCAAAAAGGACGTCGTCACATCCTTTTCCTTTTTTTAGCGAGTTTTGAGCGATCGTAATGCTGTCTTTGCACCCGGCTGTTTTCGGGCTAGTTTGTGGAGTTCACCTTGTTTTATGTAACCAGAGGGGACAAAAGAAGACTCACACTCGTATCAGTATTGTATTAGTTCGTTAATTTATTTTATGTACATTACCTAATATAACGTATACCTTCTCGCATTTATAATTATTACTTAAATTATGTCAGCTTTGTACTTACTACTTCTTAGTAACGTAAAATTTTGTCTTATATAATTTGTTTTAAATGTATTCACACTGACTTAAACTTATTTTCAGTCGCAAACTTTATATCATCTGTAATTTTATATATTGTTGTTGAGTACATTGGCGTAACATCCGTCAGGTTTCTTCGTTCATTTAAAAGCACTCATAGCCAAATGCAAAATGACAATAACCGTCGTACATAAGTTTATATACCACGCATATTTTTTGTTTTAAATCAGATAAGAAGGAGTAGTGAAAGTCACTACTGATGTCCAAGAATTATCGGTTTAGTAAGTTTTGTACTCAAATCTTACTTTTTTTTGCGATTCATTATTATCATTGTAGATTATCGATTTATTTCGAAAATAAACAATTATTACAACAAAATAAATTAAACACGACAAGTGTTAACCAGAACACATTGGTAGCTGTTAATCGAGAATAGCAATGAAATAATGACAATAATGAGTGAATATCATAATGAGATGAATTAAGAAGGTTAAGAGCACAGTGACAATAAACAATTTAATCAAAGAATAACCGGTAATAGCATTAGATAGGTTTAATAAGATTAAGAATGGTTCCATTAGCTGATGATGGGATCTTTATATTTTTGAAAATGGGTTCTAAATGACTGTGCTGTACTCTCGGAACGGAAATTGTGCTCGGCATTGAATTAGTATTAAAAACTCTAAATCCAAACAGTCCCGGTTGTTGTTTTCCATTTATGGCTTTAGTAGTATGCAATAGTTTAGTGCGAAATGATTGCAAACTGGAGGGTACATCTTTTATAAAAAAATTTTCTAGAGAAGCACAAAAATGGGTATTTGGGCTGTGTTGGTAACGCTTAGGTTCTCTTTTCCAAGTGATGTACGGTAAGAAACAGAAAGTAAGCAACAAAATCTCAAAACATCGAACTTTGTTTGACACAAAATATTTTCAAGGGAAAAAGTCACTTTCGCAAAGCTCAAATAATAATATTGCGCTCACAAGCATGTTATGCGAAGAAAGGTTGAAAAATTGAGATGCACTTCCCCTGACTGTCATTTTCTGCTGGCTTAGATACTTTTGAGAGCATTGGGATAAATGTAAAATTTTCTCTAGGCACAATAAATTTTAGAGCCAAAGTGGAACTTTCAGAAATTTAGCCCGACTTTGATTGAATACGCTTGAATTAAATAAATCATTTAATGATTAAGTAAACCATTTATTTCGCGTGATTCCTAATAATTGCTTTACCACACTCCAACTAGTTAATAAAAAAACAACAAAACTAAATAATTACTGGATTTTACCCGAATTTTATGGCGGTTCACAGTTCTACAGTTTCTAAGATTATGACACGATTTGAGCTACCTTCTCAGATCCTTTCAGATGTAAAAGTTGCAAAGTGGAATTGTGCATCCACAGTTTAAAAATTAAACTTCTTTCAACAGTTTCTCATCGTTTGCAATTCCTTGTCATATCTAAAGAAAACTTACAGCAGATTGGACTCGCAATAAAAACATTTCGCGACGCGAAATAATCGACATGCCTTTTTATTAAATTCTCTTTTTTTTACCGATTTTACAATTTTTTCTCCTATTAATATTAAACAAATGTGGTACTGACTATAAAAAAGCATTAAAGAGATGAACTCTACTTTAACATAAATTCTTTCTCTTGTTTTAACAGATTTATAACGCTAATAATCCTTACAATTGCTTGACTGTTGATACAATTTCAACATTGAAAATTTACTCAAATTTTATTTTACATACTTTTGTCCTATGTTGACAACTTTACAGTAAAATCATTTATGATTTAAACTAGTAATTACTGATAGTTTTTATTATAAAACTTTATAAATCAGGTTTATTAAATTATTTTGTTTACTTATTTTAAAATTTGAACATATATTAACGGTCTGGTAGAACATGAGTGTTTTGGTCGAGTTGCTTTTGGTGACTACCGCGGATTTTTTAGTGGCTAATGGTAGCTTTGTTGGTGTCGTAATATTACACCAGCATCAAAGCCGCCACAATTTTTCTATTGAAATGATTTGCTTAATAACTTAAAATAACCAATAAACTATTACCCTAAAACGGTGCCAGATAGAAGCAAGTTGCACATAAACATTTTTATAGAGTACAAAATTTACTATAAAAAAGTCGACAGAAGGGTACAATTACTTTTAATAGTTTATAAGATACAAGTATGCAAAGTTGCAGGAAAATGTCACACATTACATTAAAATTCTATAACGCCTAAACTATTAGATATAATTATACACTCCCGCGGACTTTTTTGTAGTAAATTTTGTGCTCAATAAATTGTTTATGCGTAATTTTCACTTATACCGTACCGTTTTTGCAGCGTACAAGGCGGAAGTTTCCGCGGATCTAATTTTGCAATTATTATAATTATTTTTCATCACTGCTGAGTGAAATTAAAACTTATTATATTTTTAAAACATAAAACGAATCATAAGGAATATCTTATTTAATAATAATAAACACTGCATCCAAAAGATACAAAAAATGATATAAAATTGGGCACCACCGCAAGTGCCAGATTTGTTTCATCTGAGCGTTTTATCGAGATTTACTCTTAGCGTACGTATAGAATCTTTGGTTTGGAGACTGCAACAGTTAATTTTAGCGTTAGTTACGTAATAGTTCGTACGTAAGTGTAGTACCGTAAATTTTTTTCTTTACCTAAAACGTTATTATTTAGGCCACTATCAATGTTCTCTAAATCCGTCACCTTAATACCTTGATAAAGATAAAGTTAGAATGTTTTTAGTAAAATTTTAGTCTTCGTTTTTTGTTATTCCACACTAGGTTAAAGAAAAAATTAGAATCAATTGTTAGCCATATATTTTTATTTAAAGTAAAATTTTAGAAGTACAATATCAACTATTAAATTAATTCGTGATGGAATGCGTTAAAGTTCAGGACTATCGAACATACCAGTTATCAAGTTACGTATTATTCCCGATAACACCAACTCAACCTTTTAATGCAGTTATCCGTCAGTGCCGTTCCAATTCTTTTTACACCACTAGTACTTCGTAGATTTGTATCCATTAGCCATATCTGGCGTGCTAAAGACTAGATTTAGATTTATTACCTTGTTAAGCGGCATTACCGGATCTTTCTTTTGTTTGGTTTATTTTGCCAGAACCCCGTTGCAAGACACGAAAAGTACAAATAAGAATGTAGGTGAGAATGAGAAAAAGATGAGAATGAAAACAAACAAGTAAATAACTAGAGAACCTAGCAAGTTGGTTGTATATATTTTTCACATCAAGTTTTAGTTAGTCGATCAAGAATTAACAAACACACAGTCGATACAATTACATGCAATTAAATGGTCGAAATATGATAATGATAATAATGTCGATTCTTGAAATGTAATAAGAAGAAAGTATGATTTACCTCTTAGACTTAGGGAGTCTTTTAGTGTAGCAGTTAGTAAAATTAGCAACACCTGCTAAACACTCCCAAGACTTTTGAAAAGTGAAAATTTGCATCCGCTGACTTAAATATTCATAACAGGATTTCAATACGTTGTGAACAATTACTAAGGTTACTCGTTCGGTTCAAATCATGATCGTAAACAGTAATGATCAAATGCTATACAAGCTAAAAGCTAGATAATTATACATGACTTGAAGTAAAATATTAATAACAATCGTAAACACAATGAAGGTTTATTATAAAAAAATGTAGATAAACAAGTAATAAAACTGAAAGCTTAATTTAATTAACAAATTTGAAGGATTCATACAAAAAAAGTAAGATAAGTAATTATCAATACTAAAACCTTCACATAAAGAAATATAGATAAGCAAGTAACACAACTAAAATCTTAAAATAAGTAAATACAATAAAAAACTGTACAGGTTATTGACAACTGAAGAAAACCCAAAATTACTTTGATTGTACCAAAGTTTAGTTGGTTTAATAGTTATTAAACATCATTATAATGAGATAATGATTTAACTTTCCGTAACTATGAGAGTGAAGGAAAAGTTTTGTACCGTTGTCAGTTTGCTAAAATTATTTTAAATTAGAAAAAACGCCAATGGCGGCAACCGCCATATCTAAAGGCGATAACAACAATATAAAAAAAATCTTTATTTAATAACTATCCCCCATCGATAAAAGCGTGATAGTAAAACGACAAGGTAAAATTAAATAAAAACTTACAATTGAAAGATTTAAGCCCTTACAAATTAGCCATCTTATAGCAAATATCAGAAACGAAATGGTTACGCAACAAAACGTCAAACCTGCTAAATGTTAAGACACCGCTACGGTTGCACTTGCATAAAGTGCGGTACTAGAAATTTTCGTTAAATTGCGAAATATAAAAATTTAATAATAATGACACGTAACACATAAAGTAATGTAAATAACTATTTAAATTATACAAAAAAAATAATAGAAATACTGTGCTTAACAAATAAATTAAAATTTAATGGGGTTTTATGGTTGTTAAAAAATTATAAAGTTTTTAATAACTATTTTAATATTTGCAAAAATTAAAATAATTGTATTCTATACTTTTTGTTGGTTATTTTAAAATAACACTAAGTGCTGCTACTTAGTGAGTTCATAAATTCTTAATACTCAACATTTTGATTAACGTTTACAACTTTATGAACTGTATTGAATCGGTTTAGTTGTTATTACAAATCAAAAATTTTATTATACAAAAGCCTAGTGACTCTGAGGTACGTTTGATACCAAACTACGGTTTTGTTTTTTCGTTAACAATTACAATTATTTGTTTTTTATGATATGTACGTTCCGTTACAAATTACGAAGTTGAGATTAATGATCATCGATTCAAAGTGAAAAGGATTAATAAAGAAAATAATAAATCTTATTCGATAGAATTCCTACGACTCAACTTATAAATTTGTAAATAATTTATTTTATGTTCTATATATATTTTGTGTAATTATATTAATAAATTATGTAAGCTACACTAGTTGTATTATTTTTTCTATGTCAATTAAGCAACAAACTGAGTTACACCAGAAGATCCTAAAAACACATCAAAACGTGGATTACTCTTAAGTTAAATATGTAGTAATGCTAACACTCAATTGCATAAAACATTGTTAACTTTTAGTAACTATGTGACCTTGTCATCAATTGTTGTTTAAAGTGGCTTAAAGCATCGTCAAGCACAAAATCAATTGTGTTTGCTAACGACATTGTCAAATCAATAGCTCTTTATGTAATTTTGTTGTACGTTTACTCACTAAACAATTGCATATATATTTTATTATTTTTAAAACGTACATTATATAAAAATTAATTCTAATAAAATGTGTATTTCAATTTTAAATAATCAAAATTAAGAATAATAAAAAACCTAAAAAGATTTAAATACAAGGTTACTAAAGCAACACAAAAGAATTGCATTTGTAAATAAGTATCAAAACGTTTACTAGTTAAGCGAAAAGTTTGTTTAGTAATTTAGAGAAAACATTTTATAATTACTTTTCAAAACTTTGTAGACTTTATAAAGTTAAACGTTTAAACTTAATTGATAACATTATATGGTTAAAGTTGCTAACAATAAGGATGAATGCTAATGATTTGCTTTAAATCACAAATGATTTTTTTAGAAACTACTCGTATACGTTACATGACAAAAATATTCTTTTAAACTTTTGAACAAAAACAAATATTGTGCAATTAAAATAATACAATATTACATTTAAAAAAGCATTAACAATACAATAAGAAGATTTAGTATTGACGTTGATTAAACTTTAAAATATATTTAGTAGTTTTTTATGCGTTGAACGTATTTTTTTATTAAAAAAAAATTACATTTTATACAAAAAAAATCAGAATGTACATTATAATCATTTAAAAAGGAAAGTTGGTTATATATTTATTAAAAATTTCAGCGATGATGATTTTTAGGAAATCAATTGCCTCGAGCACGCTCGTGTACGATCGCAAAGCTCAGTTTCAGTAAATTTTCAGCACAATAGTTGTGCTTTGACTACGTTAAGGGTAACACTGAAATCTTTCCATACTCTCTTTACTTCGGTTTTTTCTTCCGTTCTTTAGAGCGTATTTCCGAACTTTGGAAGTCTTTTTAGGTGAGTTTATTAAAAAAATAAATTTGTTTATGTGTGCTTTTATTTAATTTATAGTTTCGGTTTGAATTAAAAAAGTTTATAATATGCGTAACTTTTAAAGCGCAATTTAAGTAACTTCAAAAGTATTTAAAGTTAAACCTGATTATAAATTTGCATTAATTACAGTAGAAAGTTATATTTAAATAACTCATTTTTTCTTCATTTTTAAACTAAGAATAATTAATTTCTACACATTAATAATTTTAATTATTTGTTAATAATTGAATTCTCTTTGTATTGCACTTTTCAAAGCATTTCAATTAATAGCATTTCTTATTACGTATTTGTATTACTCTTGTGTTAGTGTGTGTTTACTGATTCGAAAGAAAAGCAATTCTTTTACGTCCAATTGTAACTTTTGCCTTCGTTGAAGCGTTGCAACAAATTGTTCTAAAGCGTCTTTACAAAAATAAATTAAAAATTTTTTATTTTGCCAGAAACGACTCGTCTTTATTAATTTTTTACAATCTCAGTCAGATGCTGATTGTAAAAATTAATAGATTTTTATTTTTTATGTTTAATAAAAAAACTAAATTAACGGTTTGATTTAATTAAAATTTAAATGATTTGTACTAAAAAATGTAATTAGCAATTATTGATTTTAATAATAGTTAATTAGGACGTCTTTTTAAAAATCAATCTTCTTTATTAAGTTTTTTAATAATTTGACAAAATGCGTAATTTCCAAATGAGATTTTTTTAATGACAATAAACTTATCTTTGTTGAACAACTTATTACTTTGATTAATGAGTTTTTTAGGTATTAAATAACTTTTCATTTTGTTGTTTGTTAGTAACGGTTTATCTGCTAATAGTTAATAACTTTATATTAATATTTTTTACAGTGATTTTACAACATAATGTATTTTAGCACAGAATAAAATAAAATTCACAAAGTTTTACTTGATAAACTAATTAAATGATGAGTAGCGTCTTTGACTTTTTTGCTATCTTTTTGAGACTGACGAACAAAGTGCATTCTGATTCTACCAGTTATGTGTTTAAATATTTTAATATGATCGTAACAAAAATAAAAGTAATTACACTTTGGATACAAGCTTTGAGTTTATTATATAGTTTAAATGAACTTAGAATATGACTTTTAAAATTGTGTTGAATCTTTTTAGTAACTTACATACAAAGTAGTAGTAATTATAACCATTTAGTTAGTTGCATCCTCAAACAGAATTTAAATTTGTTTTAAATTGTTGTAAAATGGCGTTTATATTACTTGTAACTTAATACAAATATTTTATGATTTTATGATTTTTTTATTAATTAAAACTTATTGCTATTAAAATATTTGTTTCTACTAATTTAAAGTTTATTAATTTTATTTTGTAATTTTTGTAATAATTTTTAGTGTAAGTTTTTTGTATAAACTAATTTTTTATAGTAATGTAAAGCTAACATTAAAAATTCAACTAAAATGACATTTTTGTAGGTATGTGTTAGCTACAAATTGTGTTTCGTTAAAAAACGTTCAAAGCTCAAAAACAATTATTAAATTTAAACACAAAAATTTTAGTAGGTGCGTTTAAAGTCACAGTGTCAAGTCTTTATAATAACTACAAGTAACAAACAATTATGAGAAAAAGAGACAAAGTAGACATTTTTTAAAAACATTACAAAACATCTAATTTTTGATACAATTTAGTAATTATATTTTTATTTCAAATTATCTAATCATTCAAATTTATCATTTTTTTACAAAAATACGTTAGATTGCTTTATACTCTCCGAAATAACTAGCACGTTAGAACCGTTACCATTAATTATTAATAATTTAAAAATTCCAACTGATATAGTGTTAGGAGACAACGACTTTAAAAGGTAAAGTCTAAAAATATGCTTTTAGGAACAGGAGTATTTTTTAGTCTACTAAAAGTTGGTAAAACTAGTTTAGGGAAAAGTTTACCTGTTCTTTGTAAAACAGAATTAGGATATATTTTGTCTGGAAACTTAAATTATTAAGAAAATAAAGTAAAAAAATCATTTGCGAATTGTTCTTTAATAAAATCAATTGAAATGTTTTGGTCGGTTAATAATTTTGAAGAACCAATTCTTACTCAAGAAGAAAAAGGTTGTGAAAAAATATTGAACCTTTCGGCGCTGGCGCGTTGAGACTGTGACAACGTCACTGTCGGCGGACTTCGACTCCGCACGCCATTTTTTTGGGACCATTTAAGAATAATGTTATATTTGGTATTTCTATGATTGAAAAGTAAAAACAAAATCAATTTTTTATTATTTTGCATAGGACTCCAATACATTGAATGTTGTAATGATATGAGAACAAAACGAATAACATAAGTAAAAACTAAATAAACCATATTCTAATACTTGAAATAATAGTTATTGGAAGTAGCATTCTGTACATACACAGGTTAGATGTCCGAAACACATAAACTTGTTACATGTTTTGCAAGAAAATCGTGTTGGACGATTTTTTTCCTGTCGCAATAGCAGCAACGGCCTCGTGTATTTCCAGGATTTGCGACAGGTTGCAGATTTTCAATTTGTAGTATTTTTTTCAGTCTGGCCGTAATTATTTTAGGAATGTTGGTTTGGATCGCTCTAGCACGAAGATAATTATCAGCCAATTCGGAAACCAAAATATGCAAAAATTGTCTTCTACGCATTATTCTTTGGTAAGAGTTTTGTAGAAAAAACAGTACCTCCACCCCAGCCACATTAAAAATAGAATACAAGATTACCATTGGCCATTTTGCACAATTATATTTCGCACACATTTTATCTAATGTATCTACCCCACTCTTAGACTCATTATAATCAATAATGATTTTAGGTTTTTCTGTTGGTTCGTCAATCTTACTGTCGTGATGAAGACTTGATATCAGTAATACGTTTTTTTTTGGATATAGGACACCAATGTTACATTTTTGTCAAATGCAAACATGGTTGTACCTACTGGTCTTTAAGTTTGATTTGGGGTTTCTAAAGGTAACTCTCGCTTGTTTTTTCTAATGGTTCCAAAAAATGTAAGTGTGTAATTTGTATACAAAGTGCGTACCAACGGGAGACTGGTAAACCAATCATCACATGTTACTTCTCTTATTGAATGTCTTATTGGTTTAACTAATCTTTGAACCAGCGCTAAAGGGGATCCAAGAAATAAAGTCCTTCTGGTTGTTTGCCGACATACACCTCCAGATTGCATGCGTAAAAAGTCTACCATTGCAAAAATTTTTAGCCAATACTTAGTTGGCTTGCTGGGAATGTATTGGCGAAAGCTGCATCTTCCGCGAAACGCTTCTAATTTTTATACGCAGATTTACATTTTTCGACAAATGAGTCAAATATTTCTCTTATTGGGGCCATTTTATCTATGTTTCGCCTCTCCACACGTGTATCAATGTCATCAAATTGCAAATGTTGCAACAAGAAAATAAAACGAAATTTAGATATGGTGAGATGGAATTGTTCAACACCAGTCCCCTTGTTTCATAATTCGTCCAGATTTAGACGACTTGACTTTAGTACTCCTGCCAAATAGAGTAAACTAATTAGGGCTTCAATCTCAGGTATGTCGGTTTCTCTAGCGTTTCTTTCACGGGTGTAATTTTGTTTATATCTCTTAATGTGTTTGTTTGTATATTCAACAATTTTTCTAAGCATGTCATAGTCAGTAAAATATTTCCAAATTTGAGAAACACTTTTCAAGTTCTTTATAGTTGCTTTAGGACCAGGCAAACGTGTAATAACATTCTCTGAACCAGTTCTCGTTGAAGGAGGATCATGTTTTGACCACTTGGATCCATCTTTACCAATAAAAAATGGACTTTTTAAAACAGATTTTTTTACCTCATTTTCAGAAATGTCTTGATCGACACAGATTCAATTTTTGTGCTTTTACTATATCATTTTCATTGTCATCTTTATGACAATCATTGATAACTTCAACTTCATTTAAATTATCTTCGTTCAGGGACTCTAATAGCAGTTTATGCAGTCGCTCCTGCTCTTGTTCGTATTGGAGAGTAATATATCTATAATATGTTTATATGTATATTCCAGTTTAAAATTTGAATATAAATGACTTACGTGGTGCAAATTTTAATAATTGCAATTTCAAGTATTAAATTACAAAAAGTGTATATTTGTTACTGGCCGCGGACTCTCACTTTGCAACCTTTTTTGGAATACAAACGACTGCACCAATCTCCTTGTAATTTTCAAATGATGATCTTTAAAACAACCTTAAAAAATACCGAGACGAGTGAAGTACAGAAGTACGGGAGTTTTTGGGAAATCCAGAAACAGGCACATCTGCGGTTAACAAAAAGTACTAAAAGAAATAAGGATGGTCGGTTTATAGTAAATCTTCCATTTAAAGAAAATACTGATTGTTTGGAAAATACACGTAAAATTGCGGAAAAACGGTTTATTAACTTAGAACGTAAAAGATAAATTTGTTTGGGATGAATACAGAGAATTTATAGAAAAATATAATAGTTTAGGTCATATGAAGAATATTGTAGAAACTAAAATAATTACATATGGATATTTTGTACCACACAGTGCTATTATAATTAGGCCTGACCTGAATTAGTTGTTCTTGAAGAGTTATTTTCGTCTTTAGCTATCCTTCAGACAATAATGTTTCCTTAAATCATATATTGTTGACTGGATCATTGAATCAAAGTTTGTTCTTAAAAATATTGTTAAGAATTAGCTTACACAAGTATTTGATAACTGGATATTTGGAAAAGATGTATAGGCAAATACTCGAAAACCCAAATTAAACAAAATTTCAAAGAATTTTTTGGCGGGATAAAAATGGTAAATTAAAATTATATTAATTGTTGACCTTAACGTATGGTGAAAATTGTGCTCTTGATTTAACAACAAGAATGCCTAAAGAATTAGCAAAAATATATAGTTAAATATCCACATGCTGCTAAGTTAATATTAAAATGAATGTATATGGACAATTTGTTGTTTATTATAGATTTTGAAGAAAAAAGAGAGTGAGATTATTTTAAGTCAAATAATGAAATTTTTAATTCGGTGAAATTTAATTTAAGAAAATATGTTCAAATAGTTTAAATATTTTAAGTGGATAAGAATAAATTGTTACGAATAAGTTAGAATCTTGATAGTGATAGTTTGGTGTATCCATGTAATACCAATGACCAAGTTGTAACAAAAGGACCAATGTTAAGTAGAATTAGTTCGCTATTTAATTCTATGGTAATAATAAACCCCATTGTTGTAACAGCTAAACTTTTTATGCAAGAGTTGTGGTCAGAAAATGTTGGTTGGGACAAAAATATAAGTAACTAATTGATGAAAAAATAGAAAAGGTTTGAATCGGAATTACTTTGTTTAAATTATTTAAAAAATAGGAGGCAAGTATTATGTGATAATGCTTGTCAAATGGATTAATGCTTATTGTGACAGTTCTGAAAAAGTAGTTTATTTAATAGGTTTTGAAAGTAAAGGAAATACTTTAGTGAACAAAGTGACCAAAATATTATCCATAAAAATTGATAAGATATTTTATTATATAGACTTTGAAATAGCGTTAGCTTGGATTAACTCCAATGCAAGTAAATGGAAAGTGTTTTTTAGTAATAGAATCAGTCCTTTTGCATGGTTTTGTTTCTTCAAAGAATAACTGTGCTGATATTCCTTCTAGGTTGTTACCTAGCTCAGTTGTTAGCATTAAAAGAATGATTCTGCAGTATTTGTATGCAAATAATTTTCTGTGCAGAAAAATAGATTTGTACAAAAATATAAGATGTTTTGAAGAAAAAAGTAAAAGTAGTTTGAAAAGTGCTTTGGTTGGTTCGGTAAAAAAATTGCAACCGTTTGGTTTATTTAACAAATACACTGATTTAATTAAATTACTTCGCGTAGAATATTATGTGTTTAGATTTATAGAATAATAAACACCTAAACAATTAGAAACATTTATAAAACTAACTGTAAAAGAATCAAATGAATGTTTAATTAGGTTAATAAAAATAGCTCAAAATGCAATTTTAAAACTAAAAATAGATGACTTATGAAAAACTAGTAATCTAAGAAAAGGTACAAAGTTAGCTAATTTAAATCCGTTTATGACGAACGTTTGTTTAAGAGTAGGAGGTTGTTTTACTAATTCGGAGTTGGAATATACTAGCAAACATCCTATAATATTGCCAAAAAATCATACATTAACAAAATTAATTATAAAAGATTTTCATATAAAAAATTTACAGATATCGCAAATCTTGCAATTATCAAAACACAATATTACCTACGTATATTACGAATCACCATTTTCAAAAATAAGAATGCATACACAAATAATAAAAACATAAAAAAACACAAATAATTCATATTCCAGGTACATATTTCACTTTCACAAATTTAGCCAGTCTTTGATTGAATACGGTTGGATTAAATCAATCGTTCAATGATAAAATAAATTTATATTGCGTGATCCTTGGCAGTTGTTTCATTGCACTGTAATTAGTTGACATGCATTTTAAACAAAAAAACAACAAAACAGATTACTGCAATTTACTGGAGTTTTATAAAGGTTCACAGTTCCACAACTTCTAAGATTATGACACGATTTGAGCTACGTTGCCACATCCTTTCAGATGTAAAAGTTGCAAAGTGGAGATTTCACCTTTAATAATGTGCATCCACAGTTTGAAAACTGGATTTTTTCCAACAGTTTGTCGCGTTCGCAATTCCCTGTGATATCTAAAGACGACTTACAGCAGACTGAACTCGCAATAAAAACATTTCGCAACGCAAAATAATTAACATGCCTTTTTATTAAATTCTCTAGGTGTTTCTAGCGTGATCGTTTGGCGTAAAAGAAGTAAAACAAATCTTATTGCCACAGATTAAAAAAAAAAATTAAATTTGCTCTCTCCGTTTACAACAAAAAAACAAACAAAAATTTCGTTTGAACGATAGGGTTAAATTTAAATATTTCTGACCTTTTTATATGGCGCCCAATCCTCAAATTAAAGACGTATTGCGATTTGTTGGGTCTTGACTGGACGCAGGTTGGCAACCACAAAACAATTCGTCACTTTATACAAAACGTACACTAAAAGAAAAAAAATAATAACAAAAGTACGTGAAAGAAACCATATCGTCAGTAACTCTCCTTTTGCGAGTACAAAAAAAACATCACCTGTCAGTAACTTTTCTTCGGGTAAGTGAAAAAAAAAACCAGCGCGTAAATAACTCTTTTTCGAGTACGAAAAGAAAACCAGAAACTTTCTTGCGCAAGTACGTGGAAACAAAAACAGTCCGATAATAACTTCTTTTTTGCGAGTAAGTCAAAAGAAGAACTACCCTATGCAATTTTCATTGTTTTTGCACCGGGTCAGGATTTTTAAAACTTTTGTTTAAAACTCTCTTGATTTAGTTCCTAAAACGCTTTTTTCTGATTGGTTAAATTCACGAACCCTCTCGGTACCAAATTTGCTAATTGATTTTTCCTTTTTTTACTCAATCTGTTAAAGACTGCGTTATGCCCCTTTCTACCTTTAAGATGTTACGACGTTTTGTTATTAGGCGGCGCTGCTTGTTTTAAATAGAATAAAAATTTACTGATTCTACAGCCTTTTTTCTATTAATATTAAACAAATGCGCTACTGACTATAGAAAAAGCATTAAATGATTGACTTTACTTTAACATGAATTCTTTTGCTAATCTTAACAGATTTATAACGCTAATAATCTTTACAATTACCTGACTGTTGATACAATTCAACATTCAAAATTTACTCAAATTTTATTTTATGTCCTAGGTTGATAACTTTACAATGAAATCGTTTATTACTTAAACTAGTAATTACTGATAGTTTTTATTATAAAACTTTATAAATCAGTTTTATTAAATTATTTCGTTTATGCATTTTAAAATTTGAACATAAATTATGAGTTTAGTCGAACATGTGTGTTTCGGTCTAGTTGCTTTTGGTGACCACCGCTTTTTGCGGCTAAGGGTAGCTTTGTCGGTGTCGTGATATTACACCAGGTATTTGGAGTTGTTTTTCTTGTAAACTATGCCCGCGTCGAAACGGCCACAATTTTTGTATTAAAATAATTTACTTAATTTTCTTAGGCTTATTCCCACAGCAGCAGCACAAATTAACGTACTAGCTGGAGACCTGCAAACTATGGTAATTTTACCATATACTAGCAGATTAACCTGTCACCCCCGTCTCGCTTCACTCATAAGAAAGTTTCTTTTTCGGACACATGTGAAATTTACGTACAAGAGAATTAGGTTTCCAGACAATAAAGTCAATAAAGTAAATAATGAATTATACCTTTGCCGCGGACTTTTTTGTAATACATTTTGTGTTCTATAAATATGTTTATGTTCAATTTTTATCCATATTGTACCGTTTTTGCAGCGTACAAGGCGGAAGCTCCCGCGGATTTAATTCTACAAGTAATACAATTATTTTTCAGCTCTGCTGAATGAAATTATGACTTTCTATATTTTAAAAACAAAAAACGAATTATAAGAAATATCTTGTTTAATAATAATAAACATTGTATCCGAAAAATACAAAAAATGAAGTGAAATTGAACACCACCAGTTTCAACTTTGTTTCATCTGAGCGTTTTATCGTTTTGTTACATAAACCTTTGATTCAAGCATCCTATAAGTGTTTTCAACACTAAAATTTGCATTGTGGACTTTGCTAGCATTTGTTAGAGAACAATACTGACTAATCGAAAGTAGAGAAAGCATAAAACAATTTTATCGTAATTGCTGTTAATGTTTTCGAGTAAATCCTAAAGTAAGCATTGTGCAGATGGGAAATTTACTTAGTGTTAGGGTAACACAAGAAAGTCCTTTTGGTCATACTGGTGTTGATTTGACGCCAGTATTCGAAATAAAAAAAAGTAAAGGTTGTAGACTAATTAAATTTTATGTAGCTCTTTTTATTTGCTTAGTCACGATTGCATGTCACTTGGAGTTACTTACTGATTTAAGTACAGAATGTTTCTTAGCAGCTTTAAAACAGTTTGTTGGTCCATTACGTATTCTGACAATAGACGCAACTTTGTAGAAACGTCAAAACAATAAAAGTTTTTTCCAGAAACAAACTTGGTTAATTTTAATTAATTAAAAGTAGAATAGAAATTGATTCCACCTTACTCACCTATGTAAGGAGATATCTCGAAGTCTAATACAAAACAAATAAAGAATCCTTTAAAAAAGTTCTCACCTCTTAAGTCCTATTTTCCAGTATTATCGATGACCTTAACCCTTTGTGTCCTGCTTTATTCTTAACCGGAAAACGCTTAAATGCTGTTGCTTAAGAAGATTGCTAGTTAACAAATAAGAATCGTTTAAGTAATTTGGAACATGTATAAAAAGTAACACAACATTTATGGTCTCGGTGGAAAAGAGAGTATCTTCAAGAATTACAAAAACGTCAAAAATGGAAATATGATAGTTCTCCACTAATCAGCGTGGGTGGTATGGTTTAATTTAAAAAAATCAAGCACCTGCTTATATGTTGCTTTTGGTCAGAGTTCATAAAATTCACCCCGATAAAAAGGGTAAAGTGCTATTAGTTACTTTAAAAACAACGAATGATAAAGTGTCTAAACTATCTAAAGAAGATTAACCATCAACAAAAATTGAAGCTAGCATCAATCACCTTCCAGATTGTAAAGCAGCCGAGATTTGTTTTGAAACAAGTATGATACTATGAAGAGCAAAACTTCCAGAAAAGAATCTTACCAATTTTAAATATGAAGCATTAATAGATCTAAGAAATAACAATAATCTTATAATTGTAACAGCAGAGAAAGCAAAAGCTACTGTTTTAATGGATAACATATAATGCACTAATAAAGCTAACAACTTATTTAATGATCCCACATCTTACATAAAACTGCTTAAAAATTCGAATAACAAATTCAAATTATTAACTACCAAGCAGTTGAAAATAAAATAATTTATAAACTGAGACTATTCAGAAACTAACTCCAAAAGATCTTTTTATTTCAAGGTTCTATAGATTATCTAAAATACATAAGCCAAATGCACATCTTCGACCAATTGTTAACTGTATCGGATTCACAAACAAAAGTTATTTAAGTATTTAAATTTTTTGCTGAAACCTTATATTGACTGGAGTAGTTTGATTATAAACAATACACAACATTTTCTTGAAGTAACAAAAATTATTTTTAAATAATTTACTGGTTAGTTTTGATGTTTACCTCGTTGTTTACTAAAATACTAATAGGTAATATTTTACGTCTGTTGAAACGACAGTTTAATAATGATACCATCAAGTTATTTGAACATTGTTAGACAACAACAAACAGCAAACAAATAGATGGCGTAGCAATAGATCCGCCAATTTCTCCATCTATTGCTAATTATTTTATGAAACATTTTGAAGAAGAAGCTTTAAAAATTCTGCATTTATACAACCAAAGCTGTGGCTTAAATATGTAGATAATATGTTTGCAATCGGTGCAATTGGTGTCATTGTGAAGATGGATTACAAATTTTTCTGCAATACCTTAACAATCAACATACAAACATAAAATTTAGTATTGAAAAAAATATTGATGGTATCTTATATTTTCTTGATGTAAAAAAAAAACCAGTACTTTAATGCATTCAGTTCATTAAAAACAAACACATACAGATCAATAAATAAACGCAAATTCTCACCATCACTCAGCTCAGAAACTTGGAACGATTCGCATATTATAAAACCGTGCAACGATAATTACAAGAAGAGTTAGATCATTTTAAAGAAGTTTTTATAAAAAATGGTTTTAATAGAGAGCAAATTAATAAGTTTCTTTGACCAAAAACAAAACTTACCTTAACAGATGATTCTATTATTTTATAATCTTAATTTTTTCATCAATTACATTTAAGTTTTTAGTTTTTATGGTGGTTGTTCTTTAGACCTTCGAGCATATTTTGTAGCTGAATAAACTTGCGTCAATTATATAGTTCGCTTACGATTTATTGTTTTTAGAAATCTTAGTTTTATAATTGTCAGTTTAATTTATACTGCCCGAGGAAGAACCTAGCTTAGGTTCGAAAGCTTGTAGAATATAATTTAAAAAAGTCATTAACCCTAAAAAAATTATTAATATGTATTATGGTAAAACTTTCATGTTTAAATGTTAGTAATTAATATATAAAAATACGTATTTAATCTCTAATTAATGGTAAATTTCAAAAACAATGTTTGGTATATTTTATAATACTTTTAAAAGTACTAATAACTATAATAGTTTACTAAAATAATGAAATTATGCAAATAACTTGAAAGATATGCATTGATTTAATTTTGTTGCTGAATTATTTATTAACAGTTTCATTATATATTTTTAAATCATTAAGTATATATTTGTTGTTTTCCGCAAAATAATTTAAATTTTTTTAATCAAATGTTGATAATTTTTTAATTAATTATGTTTAATTTTTGATTAAAATAATATAAAAATTGTTGCTAAAAATTAATATATCAAGCATGACAATTATGTATACAAATTTAACATTTTTTAATTTAAGTTTACAAAGTTAACAAAACCAGACAATGAAATTATTTATGCTATATTATAACTTAACGTTTTTTTTTAAATTACTTCAGGTATTATTAAAAATTTCATATTATTTTTTCATTAAAAAAAATCTAAAAGTTTTTTTTTTCATGTTTTTGTATGTTATTTTTAATTTTCTGCTATATTTGATTGTAGTACATTTAATTTGTTAATTTGCTATATTTACTGTCAGTGTAAAAAAAAACTAAATACTGGTAGAAATTATAGTTGTTTTGCATTATGTAATCTACAGTAATAAACGCAAATACAAAAATTTATTACATTATTTTTGTAATCAATGAAACGAAAGACAAACATATATAAATTCCTACAATGACATAATCAAACCGATCTATCCATAATAATGGTTTATGGATTAACCCATAAATCTTTATTTATTTCAAAAAAGTATTATTTATCCTTTTGAATTGTGTCTTGAATAAATTTTGTATTATACAAAATGCGAATCAAAAGATAATAATACAATTATAAAAAAATATTGTAAGATAACAGTAATAAATAAATTAGTATTGTGTATATCAAAAAAATGCGGACTTAAACGTATATACAAAAAAGCTTCTATTTGCTATTAGAATAAATCACAAACAATGCTGGTAAATGCTTGCTTTTATCATGGCACAATGAACTGTTTTTACTCGTAATAACAACTTACACTGTGCATGTCGTGTTTGGTTAAATTCTGACTTAAGAAATATTTCTTAGTGTGATTAACATATTGATATTTAGTTTTATGTATCTTATTATGTTAATTCGTTTTCTCAAAATAATTTTTCAACACGGCACTTGTCGGAGAAATTTTGTATTGGATTGTTTTTGTAATAAAGATTTTATTCATTAAGTTTAATCAAATCAAGATTTTTGAATCAGCATCTTTTACTAACAAAACATATTTTTTTAAACAATAAGTACTTATTCACATATTTAAATTCAAGTTTATTCTCTAAGTTGTTTACGTTTTTTTTTTTTTGAAGACGAAGTAAAAGACCTTTGTTTTAAGAATAAAATCAATAAGTTTTAATTTTTTGCTAGAGAAAGCAGCCAGATGTTAACAGAGCAAAAACATGTTAGACTGATCCATTCTGATCTTTAATGAATGCTGGCTTTTTGTTACGTAGACAATTTGTTTTTATAACTTTTAGTTATGTAATAAATAAAATTTAACAAATTTATGTTTAACATTTTAGATTGTTTCAATCTGTAAACTTTATTTAAAATGCAATTTAATGTTAATTTGTTTACCTTTAGACATTTTTTTTTTAAGATTTTTACTAAACCAAGAGTAACAGCGGAAAATAAAAATATCCATTTCTATACAAAGTTTTAGTAAATTGAAGAAAAAAAAAAGATTATATATTTCTTTAGCGTATTGCTTTACCTGTAAACTTTTTAATTACAATAAAAGTAATAAATTCAAAATTTCATAGATTAAAAAAAAATAAATTGCATAAAACTAATGTAAACATAGAATGCTAATACAAATCAATTATAGAAATCAAAATTGGTAAGTCTAAAGGAATACGTATAAGACTGAAGTGCAGACGTCAATGGTCATTTGATTTCTCGGACTTGGTAAAATTACAATTACTGTTACTCCAAAAATAAAAAACAAATACATAAAAAAATTTTCACAACAGAAAAATATTGTTTTATGTGAATATTTTTTTTAAGAAAAAATTTACATATTATACATTGTAGTGATTTGATTACAACTGTACTGTTATTTTTAGCGACTTTATTTTGAGATATCTTTGTTTAAAAAATTTTCTTTCTATGACGCCTTTGCTCCATGTTTTTCTTGCTTTTTCCTTCTTTTTTCTGGAATGTACTTTTCATTTTCATGCTTTTAGTGGGATTGTGCCGTAGTTCATCGTTTTCATGTATCCATACCATATTAATTTTTCCTGTTAATTTTGATTTCCTCTTGTATTTTTTATTGTGTTTAGCTTTCAGCTCCATACCTAACAATATTTGCAATACAAGTAGAAAACAGTTGTCTTTTAGTTTGATTTAATATTAGCTTATTCTATGATACTAGATGTAATTTCCCAATTATCATTTTTTCTCTAACTGTTTCATTTTAATACCTTCGTACAATACGATGAGTCAGAAAAAGCAGATAAACATTTTTTCTAATTTTGTTTTATTAAAGTTATTTGTTTGGGTACTCATTGTTTACAGGTATTTATAAGTCAGCATTTATTGTTAAATTTTATATAAATTGGTATTTTGAAAAGTATTTGTAAGAATAGCATACTCAGCTGTTGAACGGGTTAAAATAATTTTTTTTGTCTACCACATTGGTAAATTGACATTACGTTGTCAAAAAGTCGACAGAACGGAAAATAAAACAACCAGGTAATCAAGTATGTGGTATTTAAGTTAATATCTAGTTCTAGTATCTAAGAATTAAAAAAGTCACTTACCGCAGCAGGTCACTTATTGCGCATGGTACTCCTGCTTTTATGGTATAAATTATTCAAAAATTGTAGTAGAATATATATATTTATTTTAATTTTATTAATTCTCATAGAACATATTTTATTTATTGATATTACTATTAATATTACAATTGGAACAGTTTTCAATATTGAATGAAGGTGAGTTTATTTGAAACAGAAATAACACCACACACACACACACACCAGTCACTCTATTATTTATGTCATTGTCAGTTACACTGGCATCTGATATGTTCTTCTCACAGTTGAGATGAACTTACAGTAATTCCATATGAAATTCTATAAACCGTTTGTATTTTATTAATTAACGAATTTTCCACATACCGCTTTGCAATTGTAGAAGATTTCCACCCGCTATGTCTTTTTAAACCAAGGATATCAGTTCCGCTATTAGCGAGCAAGGTACTAGAAGTTCTTCTAGAAGTATGATCTGTATAATTTCTGAAATCTTCTAGATTTAGAAATTGTACAATTTTTATTGGTATAGCAGATAAGGTATGCTTTCCTACTACTTGCTGAACGCATTTCTCTTGGCTATAACGCACAAAGACTCGCGTTTCTTCAAAATCATTACGTCGTAAGTTGATGTACTTTTCAAGGATCTTGACACTTCTTATGTCAGATTTCACTTCAACATCAACAACATTCAAATTATATAGTTCATTGGTACGGCACGCACCAGCAATTTCCAATTCCATCGCGACTTTCATCATAAAAAACATATCACCCGAAGCATCTCTAAAAAACTTTGTAACTTCTTCTATTGTAAAATTTTAACTTTTTTTTTGGAATATATCCATCGTTTTTGCTTAAGAAATGCTATTCATTGCAAAAATGTGGAAAACAATAACACTGTTACCTATTTCGTAAAAGTATTGTTTACATGAACGCACATTATTAATTTTAAGATTGAAAATTCAGTCCATAAACTACTTAGAGACTTCTAAGGAAACGTTCCTTCATGAAAATACGCTAGAAATACAGTTTTATCCATTTTCTTAACTTTTCTGCCAATGCACCATTCTTTAAAGTTATCGTATGTTCGCTTATACCGAGTCTTTGATTTTTCCGACAGCAGGAAAGCTAGAGCAGCATTAGCAATCACTTCAACATCCGAATACTCTTCAATTTCTTCTGAAATATTGTAACTAGTATTAATATATTTCGACTTAAGTGTATACATTTCGAGTCGTTTAATTTTCTGTTTATACACTAATATTTCAAGCACCGTGGTGACAACATCAGAGACGTCAGACACTAGATTATACTTTTAAAACAATGTGTCAAATATTTTATTTTATTAAGTATTAATCAATATTAATTTATAATAAATGAGCGCTGTGGTTGTGGTAGCAAAAAAAATTTAATGCGTATCCTCGTAGCGTAAGTTCCCTTTTTTATTCTCGGTGGCTTAAGAGGTGCAAATTCAAATTTTGAGTCAAATTGTCATTTGTTTAACAACGTCGCTTCGCAAAGTTGTAGAATTAACGTGAGTGTCACATGAATCGTTTTGCAAATTCTTAAAAGCAAATAAGTTTTTTCTTTACAAAATGCACATTCTTTAAGATCTAGGATACGATGATCCTGATAGACAAATTCAGTTTTGTGAAACTTTGATTGAAAAATTTGAACAATATCGTAACATTTTAAAAATCATTTGTTTTTCTGATATTTATACATTCTTTTCAAATAGGCAAGTCAACAAACAAAATGATCGTTATTGGAATAATGAAAATCCGCGTACGAAACGATTACACCCAATATTCTCAGAACCTAAATATTTTGGCTGACATTAAAATAGTTAAACTTTTGTTTCTGAATAGAAACTTATAGGTGATATTTTTGTGAATTTGCTTAAATACACTATACAGCTGTTCAAACTTTGAAAGATCAAATAGATGACGAACCGCGATTAGATGCAAATCTGTTTTATCTTTAACTGAATGGTGCTGCACCGCATTACACCGTCCAAACTAAACAGTGGCTAGATTAACATTATTCAAAAAAATTTAATTGGTCGTAGAGAACCAATCGAGTGGTTACCGCGATGACCTAATTTGACACCGTGAGATTTTTTTATAGAGTCACATTAAATAAATTGTTTATAAAAAAACCAGCAGATCTATAAGAGTTACAGCAACAAATCATCGACGTTTGTCATTTCATCACTCATGAAACATTCCAAAAACTGAGGTAAGAAGTTGAATTTTTACTTTTTTTGTTTAGAAAAAAAAACGGTAAGTATTTTGAACAGCTTTTGTAGTTACTTTTTTGAATCAGCTTTCACAAACAGTGTATATGAGTCTATTATTTGCAAAACTAACTATTTGTTGGAATGCATTTTTTTGGGAAATCAAAAAAATTGACTTACGTTAGTACACTGTTTTTCTTGTATTCAAAAAGAAATATATTGTTATTGCTTAAGGTTTATAAGAGTGGAAAGTAAAAGTTTGCAACCCAAAAGAGTTACATATTTTTAGAAAAAAATTAATGTTTATTGCATATAGCCAGTTTTAAAAATAAATCTAATTTAAAAAAAGTTTAATAACAAACGCAAGGAATTTATTTAGAAAAAAATTACTGTTCGAAATTTTCGAAAATGTTCTGTCTGTGATTATTAGATTGTGTTGTTGCTTCACGCACCTTTAAGATTTATAGTCTGAGGTATTTCTTTTTCTCTGGCTTAGAAGATTGTTTTCTTACAATATTATTTTCTACACGTAAGAAAAGGTGGCGCTAGGGCACGGCTTGCCCGAAGAATTTAGGTACTGACAATCCGACTCACGGCCATCTACGACGGAAGTTAGCCAAAAAGTGAACCAAACATCTATTGAATCTTTTTTTCTGCTTTCCTCATTCAACTCAATCCTTTTGTATAACGCTTTAAATTTATTTTATCTAATAATTTAATGTTTTACCTTTTTTAACGTTAGTTTACGGAAAGATTAATTAGTATTTAAGCTTCAAAAATCAAACAATTTGCAGTATTTGTCTTCAGTATGTCAGTCTATAATTGTTATTGGAACCAAATATAATCGTCTTTTCAGAGAGAAATGGATCATTTTTAAGAAATGCTTTAACTTCAGTTGTGAGAAAATAACATCATATTTTTTAATTTTGTTTTTTTTAAACTTATACATTAAGGTTTTATTTCTAAATGGGAGTTAATCAGATTTTATAAGTATTGGTTTAAATGGAATTTGCCAATAGATAGAGAGTGAGAATTGCGGCAGCAGTTTTCACCGTTTGCATCGGTAGTAAGTGTTAATGTGTTCCAATTTGTAATTTAAGGTTTTGTAAAGTTTATGATTTAAGCAACGTTTTATGTGTGTTGGGTTTCTCGTATCGTTATTTTGCAATCTTGCGGTTAAAAAAAGATTTATATAATAAAAAATTAAATTCTATATCACGTTGAGTTTAAGTCGAATTGAACCGTAGTTTAATTTGAGAGAGAATGTTTTGATTCCAATTTATAAATGTACGCAAGTTATTCGTTTATAGTGAACAATTTAGTTTTAGTTAATTGTCATTTATGCAACTTTAATTGACTGCTGTTTCAAAATTTTTAAGGTACTATCACAGGATCGTACTAAAGAAAATGTGAGACAATTTTAAGAACTTTATGAAACAAATAGTAAAACTGGAAATCCAAATTTAATTTTTTATTTAGAAAAAACGAGAAAATATTTTTATTTGCAAAAAGTGTTTAGAACACAATCATTTCTAGTTGCAATAGTTAACTAGAACATCGCATTAAGCAATAGTTCAATATTAGCAGCAAAGTCTAACAATTCTACAATTTAATCAAAGTATTAATAAATAAATTTAAAACAAAAATGACAGAAACAGTAATTGAATCAAATAATTAAGTGTTTTGTCGATTACTTAAAGTTTCCAAATTTGTTGTAATAATCTTTTAATTTACCCAATTAATAAGTCAGAACGTATTTTAATATTAGCACACTAAACATAAATATAGAACAAGCATGCCCGTTGTCATTGTTACTAATGTGCATTATAAAGAAAACTTTTAACTGCAGGAAAATATTTTTTTTGTGTTATCTAAAACATAAGTTTAAAATTTCTTGTGTATGTTTAACGTAAAATTCTAACGATATTAATTTTATAAACAGAACTCTTGAATTTTTGTAGCAAAGTATCAGTTTAAACTTCTTTGTGCTACGCAAAAATTATTAAAATTACTTTGCTTTTGAATATTTTTATATGAAATGAGTGATGATTTAATTGAATAGAATCATTTTGCTAGTTCAACTGTCTTTTTTAATTTTAAAAGTTTTAAAAATATTAGGACATATTTGAAACAATAAAATACAGTATTACCAATAACTTTATGTTTGAATATAATTTTTGTACTACTTTTTACAAATATTTTAAGTTTTAAAATGCATATGGTAATTTTAATACATGATGTAAGTACATTTATTGTCGTAAAAACTTAAAAAAAAGAAAGAAATTATATTATTTTTCTTTATACATAAAATTTCCATTTTCTCTCGTTTAACGTTATTTTGTGATAGAATTAAACAATAACTGTAAGCAATGTGCTTTATGTCTGTATATACCTACGTATTTTGCATCAACCACTATTTTAAGTATTAAAGTTTACTTAACGGTATTGCTTCAGTTCTTCATTTTGAATGCTAGGTTTATTTTCACAAAGCTTTAGTTGAAAACGTTAAGTTTGAGTTTATAAATTAGATAATGTAAATTTTATTTCTTTGGATATTTTAACCTTTGTATCTGAGACTATTATTTAAATTACATTATTAAACACATAAATTATTTGTTTTGGAATAATACATAAACTCAAACAATACCATATTTATAAAATATTCCATTGTGCGGTTTCATTTTCATAAAACGTTATTGCAACTTGTACAAAAAACATTAATTTAAATCATTAATTTTAATATTATATTAGGTTCCTGACAGCCAAATATTATTAAGCTTTTTATTACAGTACTAAAAGCAAATACTTGCAAGTTTTGTTCTTTATTAATATTACAATAATTTCGTTTACTACGCGTACATCATAAATAATTAAAATTAAAAAAAAAATTAATTGCGTTTTTAAATGGTATTTATGTTTAATGTTGTTTTATTAGTTACAAGTTTAAACATGCAAGTTAATGCATTTTACTTGAGTATCAAAAAACATTCTTATTTTAAAGCAGCTTTCTATGCTTGGCAAATTAGCAACTGTCAATGTATTTTAATTTAGCAAAGGTGTTACATATTAAAACACGTTTAAAAAAATCCTTTTTATTTTACATTAACTCAAATACATCAATTTTTAAACTATACAGTGTAATAATTGTTTTTAATAAATTATTTTTATTGTAATTTTATATGAAGTTTCTTATGTATCTGTTACACTTTGTTATAAAAATTTTTGGTTTGATTTCTTTGTTTTTATATTAAAAAGTTATTATTTGTAAAATTATGGGATGTACATGCTTTAAAAAATAATTTTACATTTGATAAAGCACGAATTTCAAGTATTTTAAGTAGCTTTTTAGAAAGTGTGTTTGTTCAAGTTGTATTCGTGGGTGTAGAATTTTTTTGTTTGTGGTTTTTTATATTATTAATTTTTTTTTGAAGTTGTTTTTCCAGTACGTTAAATATTTTGAGTTTATTACACATGGTCGATTTTTTATAACCGCAAGTGAATTAATAAGTGGTGTATGGTTCAAGCCTACAGAACACAGCATTATATTTTATGTCAAAATTAGCGGTAGTTTTATCATACGTAATTTAAGAGAAAATTCTAATATTGTTCAGTATTTAACTTAGGAATTTTAATACTCTAAGCGTATAAGTTTGAACAAAAACAGAAAGCGATGTTGCAGCGTCTCTATTCCTTTTTACAATTTTTTTTTCAATTGCACATGTTAACTTTTTGTTAACCTAATATTAGGCTAATAAATTGTTTATTTATTACTGATTTAATTTTAACTTAACATTTATTATTATGTATAATAGTAAGTTGTAAAGTACCACTTTTTTAGCCGCAGGTTAACTACTAGTTAATAATGTACAAATTTACATTTTCTAATAATTCTATAAGTTTTAAAGAAAAAAAATTAAAAAACTATTTATTAGGAGCTAAAAATTTTATTGAATGCTATTTTAAAAATGTAAATTGTAGCTATTTGATATTTGCGCTTACAATCAATGTTTAAAATAATATTGTTGTTAAACAATTTTTATAATTTTACTAAGAAAAACTTATGTTATCTATTTTTTTTTGTGTTGTAAATCTCAATTACGGGAAACTAAATTCTATTAAAATAGTGAGAACTGATTTGAAATTAATATCTGAAATTTAAAATTTGATTTATATACTGTTAAAAAGATTTTATTAAATCTAGTAGTAGTAGTAGTAGTATATATAGCACTATTGAGAAAACTATTATAATCTAAGCGAGTTATTTGTATATAATCTGTCGCTTAGGTTATAATAATACACTTCTTTACCTTGGTATATAATATACTATTACTTTGTGACTATCTGACATACACTTATTGTGCATTTTTAAGACAACGACAATTTTAAGAGAACAGACAAAACAGATTAACACAATGTGCGCAATTCTTTACATTCATTTGTTTTTGAAAGAGAAACATTACGTAATGTAAGAAATTATAAATAAAATAAATTAGGCGTTCATATGTTTGAAATGTTTAAGTCAAAAAAGTTTAATTTGATAAAAAAAATTTTTAGTTTTCTATAACTGAAAAATAATATAAATTTTAGTAATGCTAAAAAATAAAAAAATGGTACGTATGATTTCTTTATTTTAATAATCATATTAAAAAAGCTCACAAAAACCACTATAAACTATTTTTATGACTTGGTTTTGTGCCTTAACTGTGCAGCTAAAGAAAATTTTTTTTTAAGTTGAGACAGCCTACTGACTCAACAACATGCGGTAACTATGTTCTGTGACATTAAAATTACAACACCAAGAAAGGGTGGTTATTTTGTGATCAAACTTGGCAAGAAAGTAGTAATTTCTTCTTCTTCTTCTTCGTAAGTTAGGACTAAGTCCTGTATTTGCATCAATGGTTTGCCAGGCGTAGTTAGGATGCTGAGAACTAGCTTTCATACCATCTTATAGGTGGTCGTCTAGGTCGTCGAAGTGTATCTGATTTTTCCACTTTCGCAATTTTTGCCAGCCGTTCATTTGGCATTCTGTTCACGTGGTCTCTCCATTCTCTTTTCCGGCCTCTTGCCCATCTTACTACATCTTGGATCTCACATGTGTCCCTTATTTCTTTATTTTTCTTTCGGTCAAATAGCGTATGTCCTGTTATTGATCGTGTTCGCATTTCTGTTGTTCTTAAAAGTCGTTTCGTTGTTGTGTTCTCTGCTCTGGTTTCTATCGCATATGTCATGACTGGTCTTACGCAAGTTTTATATATTCTGACTTTACTCCTGGTGCTCATATATATATTCCTCCAAATTTTATCTCTTAAGTATCCTAATATTAATGTTGCCTTTGTTGTTTCAGCTTTTACTTCGTCCTTTAGGTTCCTATTACTTGTTATGTTTGCTGCTAGATATTTGAAGGACATCATTTGTTCTACACTTTGATCGTAAATCGCTAATTTACATCTTCTTGGTTGTCTAGATTTGTAAGGGATTTTGTTTTCTTTGTGGATATTTACATGTTGCACGTTTTTGATGTTTGTTAGATTTTATACAGGAGCCTCTGTACTGCGTCTTCAGCATAGCATATTATTTTTATTTCTTTATCACCCATTTGGTATCCTCTTCCAGTTTGCTTTACTTCGTTTATGATTTCATCTATTATGGTGGTTAATAAGATTGGGTTTAGGCTGTCTCCTTGTCTGATCCCAGATGCCACAGGTATTTTATTACCTAATTTATTTGCCGTTCTCACATATGTATAATTTTCGGTATTCAGCTTTTTGATAATTTTTATTATACTGGGGTGAATGTTCCTTTTTGTTAGTAGGGCTGCAACATCAGTTAAGCGTACCCTATCGAATGCCTGGGTAAGGTAGATGAAGCACATATAGGCTGCCTTGTTAAATTCTATAGCCTCTTCAGTTATTTGACGAACTATAAAAATGGCATCTATAGCAGACCTGTTATTTTTGAACTTCTTTTGCTAACAATTTAGTAAATAGTTTTTGAATCGCACTCATTAAGCTGATACCTCGATATTTTTGTGGGTCGGTTTTTTCTCCCGTTTGAAAGGTCGGAATCAGAATACTTTCTTTCTATTCAGATGGTATACTCTTGACTACAAGTATTTTATTGAAAAGAGATTGCAGTTCATCGTGTAGTATGTCCCTTCCATATTTAATCATTTCTTTCCTTATTTCGTCAATTCCTGGGATTTTTTTGTTCTTTAGTTTGGTTACCATTTGATGTATTTTTTCCAAAGAAAATACTCTATTTTGGGTGTTATTGATGTTTTAAATCTCATGATGTAATTCCTGTGCCTAGGTGTTGGTTTCTGATAAGCTATAAAGTTTTTCAAAATGTCTTTCTCATTCTTCTGCCGTAATCTTTGTACTTTGTAAGTATTCATTTATAGGTGTTTTTTTATTTCTCAGTAGATTCCATATTTTCTTTTGTCCTCCGTATAGGTCATGTTCCATATCATTCGAAAATTTCTCCTAATGTTCTCTTTTGATTTTTCGAATATTTTCATTCTTACAGCTTTATAGTCATTATATGTTATTGCATTAGATCTTTATTGCAGATACGATTTCCTTTTCTCTTCTGCTAAGGTCTTGACTTCTAGTTTAAACCAGGGCTTTGTATTTGGGCTTCCCCCCTTTTTCATTGTCCTTCTTCCGAATGCTTCTTCTGTTGCTTTTAGTATATTAGTTCTTAATTTTGTCCATGCTGTTTCAATGTGATCCAGCTCTTGTGTATTATTGGCGGATATTTTTTCTCTGAGCCTTTGTTGATATAGGTATTTACTCGAGTCGTCTGATAGGGATTCTATATTCAGCTTACTCATTTCCTAGGTGAGTTTGCTATGAAATCGTTGCATGATTGTTCGCATTTTTGCCATTACAAGATTGTGGTTTGTTCCTGCATTTGCTGAGGCTACCGATCTAACGTCCTGAATTCTTTTCGGGTGAATATTTTTATTTGTGATTACTTAGTCTATTGTTGATCTTTGTCCTCGTGTGTTTTCGAAGATGTATTTATGTTGTGGTTTATGTGGATAGAAAGTATTATTAATTTTGAGTTCATTTTGTATGCAGAGTTGTATCATTTGTTCGCCACTCTCATTAATTATTTCTTCAGGAATCGGTTTTTGATACCAGGTATAACCTCGTCGCCTACTCTTGCATTAAAATCCCATAAGATTATTATTTCATCTTTATTCGGTATATTGTCTAAGACTGTTTGTAAGTTCCGGTAAAATAATTCTACCTCCGCCTGTGGTTTGCTAGTATCGGGTGCATAGATACTTATTATATGCGTTAGTCTTGATTTTTGTAATTCAATTGTCATCTGGAGTGTTTTGTCACTAATGTATCTTGTATTGCTGATTTTATTTTTATATCTTTCATGTATTAATATGCCAACTCCTGATGTTGGTCTTTCATTTTCATCCTTGCCGCTGTATATTAGAATGCAGTTTCCATATTTGCTGTTTCCTTTGCCCTTTTTTTTGTCTGCGAGAGTGTACATATGTCTAATTTGTGTCTTTCAATTTCAAGTATGATTTCTTGATCTTTATTGTTAAATGATGTTACATTCCAGCATCTAATTTTAAGTACAGTCGGTTTCCTTATTCGCTTATTCCTTGTTTTCGCCGTGTTGTCATTATTAAATCTACTCAGTTCCGAGGACAAACTATTAGTTCTAGAAGCACTTGTTTTTTTTCCCAAACAGGTCGCTAGCCCCACTTAAAACCCTCCTCTTTTATCCGGGCTTGGGACCGGTTATGACGTCACTGAGCTACTCAATCCACCCAGTTCTGTCATAGGCAGAGTTAAGAAGTAAGTTATTAAAATTTAAAAAAAGGGACAAAAATAAACACAATTTTTATTTATCAATGTGCTGGGACCTCCTATCGGCGTCACTTTTTCTTACTCTATTCCAGGTAGTCAATTTTTTCTTGAGTGATTGTAGCCCAAACAGCTTAAAATGAATGCTAGAGAGAGTTTTTTAGTTTTTTACCCATAGTAAGAGAATAACTTCTATATTAATTGCACTAATTTTTTATTCTTCACTTAGGAAAGGCAAGACAAACCACTTTATACTATTAATAAAACAACGTTTGCAAGTAATCACTTCATCAAAACACAAAAATTTATTTAAAATTTGCGAGTCTAAGACAACATAATATTTAAACTAACTAACACAGTAGTTTTCTAACGTAAAAAAACTTACACAAATAGGTCACAGTAGCAGAATGCAACAGATCACAAACATGAGCAACTACGTCATTAAACTATTTTATGAATAATAACATATAAAAGGGACATGAAACGTTTAACAAACATTACTTGTCAATTGTTTTTCACCTCGTTAACATATCGCCGAACGTTTCTATTGCTTTGGATGAATATCAAACGGAACTTACTCCTATAGACTATAGCATCTCATACCGTAATCTTCACAGTTTCGTGCACATACCGCTCAACAGAAAATTGAACATTGCGCCGTTTCCAAGGTCTTTGTCTGACTCACATTGGGCCATTATGCATCAACAAACAGAATCGGGATTTATTACTACGGTATGCTATTCTAAATTGTAATTGAGTCGCAACCTACACCACTCAAAACGCTAATGTCGGTGTTGAGCCATCTGTGGTAGCACAAGATGTAGCCGAAAAGTTGTAATCCAAAACTTCTAATTTGGCTGTAGACTGTTAGAAAGGTTGTAGGACGACCTTCATTACCTAACCATTGATCGGCGATTGACCTAATACTTAAAAATTGGTCTCTTATTTCCAAGTCAAAGATGGTGGTTCTGTACCTCATTTTTTGCTTTCGTCTCCCAAGTTTTTGTCTAAGAGAATTCCGACTTTTCTGAGTCCATGTTTGATCATAATGCATTTTCCTTGTACAAAAAACCACTTTTGCGTAAGCCAACAATCTAGGCATAAACACAATCTCAAAATAAGTTTAACACAAAACTACAAGAAATAACAATATTTAAATTAACCAAAATTTGCGTGGAACTGCAGCAACCACTGCTTCCGACCATAACTCTTGTGGCAAAAGTTTTTGCAAACAACATAAACCTATCCAACGTATCTAGTCTAGATTTTGATTTGCACGCTTAGTTAAATCATTTTGATCGGTAGTATACAGTACGATTGTTTTATGCATCATTGTTGTGTTAAGCATTAACTTTTGTATTTGCGTATTAACATATTTGCAGCCCTTATCACTGCGCAGCACTGTCAATTTGTGTCTAGAACGAGTCTCGACTGTTACGATCTGGTTTTTAAGCTTGTCAAACACTTTGCTTTATGTACCTAAGAAATACACAAATGTCACCTAATAACAATTTCTACTACTAGCTACCATTTGACTTTACTGTGCAGGAACTCTTTTGGGTTGGTTCAGATGCAATAATCGGTTTTCTGGTTGACTTGGCGTACACAAACGGCGCACAAAACAGTTTTTCGTTGCAGTCAATTTTTATTTCTAATATCACGCAGTTTTTGTAAATTTAGAATGCTAAAACGCTTATCTTATAACATCAACTAGTAGCTAAACACGTACTTTCTTAATTTGTTAGTCGCACTGATATGATGCAAAAACTACTATTTGAATTACAAAAACTTTTCAGTAATAAGTTCCCAATTAATTACAACCTTCAACTTGTTTTGGCCAATAATTACCAGTTTTCTGGCGTAATCTTAACTGGACTAAGGTTTTCTACAATTCAAGCACAAACAAACTCAACTGAAACTGTGTGGTCAGATACTTTGGCCATTGCTGCAAGTTTATCACAATCAGCTACCGCTAAATTAGATTTTTCCGCCAATTGTATCCTTGCCGTTTGCTGGTTTTGACAATTTTGGCTGATGTTGTTGTTGTAAATACGGATACTGTTTTCTTTACAAAAAACACATCTCCTGTCAAGTAAGGATTTCAACGTTTTCTTTCCACAGTGGCCACATACTATGATAAAAGTTTTTGAAACGAAGCGTATTTGTTTTGTCGCTTTTTGCCGTCACTTTAAAACAAAAGTTTGCGTAAACAAAATTAATTTAATCGAGACGACACTTCTTTAAATTTACACCATGTACGCGCAGTAATATTTTTATTTAAGAATAAAAAAATTATATAAACTTGTGTTACATACACATGACATTACTATTTTTTGTTATGTTGTTTGCAATACTATGGACATCGTATTTTTAATCAGAAAGAATTGCAATTTTAATAAAATCAATAAAAAATATGTGAGTTACTTAAGTTGTACAATAATAAAAAACGGGTTGAAAATTAATGAGACTAAAAACATTAATAAGAGTATTAAAAACTTAACTAGTACATTTTAGACAATGTAGTCAAAAAACAATTACTTAAAAACCAGTTTAACATCTTTGAAAGACACTTCAACCATTATGACATACATATATTGCAATATGTACTAAAAAGAAATTGTTTTATTGTAATCGATGTATTTTCAAGATTACTGACTTTTTACTACGTTCGTACTGCTAATAATGTTAGTGTCAAACAATTAAATGCAATTTATCTAAGATATAATGTATAGGATAACAGTTTCATACTACTCTGTTACAAACGGACAAAACAAAAGATTTGTAAAAACGGTAAAACAAACTACATATGTAAGTTTCTTTAAATAAAACATTTGAAGACATTCTTAACTTAAGCAAAACTCTGATGTAGCTGCTGAAATCGTCTAATTCAACCAGAAAAAATTCTTATACATACATCTAGGTTTAAGAATAATATAAACAAGATTAGATTTAATCTAAGAGATATAAAGTTAAAAAAAATGAAACTGTTTGCTATTTGAGATTTAACCAAAAATTTTACATTGAATTTTTTTGCAAAACAATAAATTGCTATTTGTTAAAAAACGTACACTTGTTTTGAAAAAAAACGAGACAAACTGTTTTTGATGAATAAATGATGAATTTGATTAATGGTGTAAACGCGGCTTGACTGTAGAAACCGCCCAATCCTCTGTAGATCTTAGCCAACACAGCAGTTGTCAATACATGTTACCGAAAACTTTGAGACGAAAGCATGAAAAAGAGAAAACTAATTTTATTGAAATTATGCTATAATAATTATTAGATAGGTATTGGTCAATAATGGGTGTCTTGTAATGTGGTTATCAATAATTAATTTTTGAATTGTTTATAATCATGATGATTATTTATATATCTATGTAAATAAACGCTTTTAATAATACAATTTTCATTTATGCCATCCCACGCATCTTGAATTGCATCAACAAGCTGAGCCAGAGACTAATATTAACGTAATTATTCAAAAAAAAGCTGGTATGTCGTATGCTGTAGTAGTATAAATATCAGAATGATGATGTAACAATAAAAAACACTTAATTGTTAAAAAATATATTCACCCTCCAAATATTGAATTTGCTTTGACGGTAGCGTTACGTCGCGTAAGATATATGCATTCGTTGGAATCCACGCGCGTTTCAACAGCTCAACAAACTCTTAGACTACGAAAGCTTGCCCAACTCTAGTATTCACTAAAAAACTGCTGTTTTGTTTACAGAGACTGATATAATTTTGTTGGTAACAAGTTTGTTTTAGATGCAACCATATATTTTCTTGGGCCGCAATCACAAACTCTTAACAAAGCCTTATAAATACAGCAAGAAAGCCTGTTTCTTGTATATCGCTTCTGAAAGTGGAAAATGGATTTTTCCTTGACGTGCAAATCAAAGTAATATTTTAAGCTTCAGTGGCAATTGATTACTCGCGGTTTTATTTTACAAGCACACGACCCACAGATGCTCTATAAACATTCAACTTAGCAGCGACTTTACAGACTATCGACTTTGCGATAATTTTGCAATAGTTTGCAATTAGTACAATTTATAACTTATTATTATTATTTTTAGTCTCTCAGTTCCCCGCAATAATTATATTGTTAATAATGCAATATCCGTACTGCTGCGTGAACGCACCAAAAAGAGGGGAAAAACAATTCCATTATTAGATGTTTTCCAGTAAGAAAAAATTGAGGCATGATAAAGAAATGATTACAATTATTCCCAGGAAACAAGAAGGTTTAAAGAATCTTGTTTTTTAGTGAGTTACTTTTTATTTTTTGACCATCTTACTTTGCGCAGATCATCTTTCTGTTCTTTCTAGTAGGACTCTCACTTTGGTTTTGATTTGTTTTTAGGTTTCCTATTCCGTTTGTCAGCATTAAGCTATGCAGTAATTTTTACAATTTGGAACAGCAATTGGTACGCATTCGTTCTATAACTGACTATATTATCTTTTCTCTTCCTTTTCTTTTTTTATATGTTTAGGTGGTTGTATGAGCACTATGGAGTAATCTCTTCTTTGTTCCTAAACGGAAAGAAGAGCAAATCAGGCAGTTACACAAACCCTTATCTTTCTCCGTCTTTCCTTATTTTTATCTTTCTTACTTTCTTCTTAGACCGAGGGTTTTTTTATGTTCTTCTTTTTTTTGATTATTTTTAAGGTTCGCTTTTTGGTCGGTTAGTTGGACTTAGAATCACCTTTTCTTATCTTTCTCCATCCGTCTCTTTTCTTTTGTTTTGTTTTTGTTTTTCTTACTTTAAATTTTTCTTCTCTTGCTTTGGTTGTGCTCGGGTTGAAGCTTCGAATAAACTACGACGTCGTTTTTTGTACTCTATGTATTTTTGTTTAGTCGGCTTTTTAATGTTTTGAATGTTTAGTTTTTTGAATTTTTTTGTGTGATTTTTAGATTACTAATTACTTTTTTTTTGTTTTTTTGGTAACCCGATTTATGCTGACTTGCAATCAGAATCCTCTTTTTTGAAATTTCTTTGTTAGTTTTTTTTATGATCTTTAAGATTTGCTTGATTACTTTGATGGAAAGATTCTCATACCGTCCGTTAACAACTTTTTGGCACAACTTAAACAGTTTTTTTTCTTAATTTTTCTGTTTCTGTTTCCGCATATCTACATACAACTTTCAATATATACTTAAGTTTCTTCTTTCAATTTCTTCAGTTTCTTAATTTTGGGGATTATACTTAGAGTAGGGTTTTGATTACTAAATGTTGAGATTTCATTTAGTTTCAGGGTGCTTGACAAAACTTTTTACTTCTTACGTTTATTGACGTGGGCTCGTTGAGGGATGAGTGTTCTTTGAAAAAAATTAAACTCGTTTTGTGGTGCTTTATGCGACATTTGGGATAAACGTTCACTTTTTAAAAGTATCTTTTTTTTGGAGTGACTTAATTATGTCCTATCGGTTTTCTAGCCGTTTTAGCAACTCTTTACCTCAAAAATTTCAGCACTTGGTGTTCCTGGTGTCGGCAAGTTCTTTCTCTTTATCTGAATTGAGTTTTTCTATAAAAGTGGGTTGGTTGTAATTTTTAGGGATTGATCTTTAGCGTATGCTTAAACTTCTGTCTTCGTTTAAGCTCCAGATTTAATTTTGTTAAAAAGGGGAGGGTGTTACATGTCGTTATTTACGTATTAGCTATAAATACTAATTTGTATTAAAATTCAGGACTGCACTAGTTTTTTGACGGCACACTGATAAAGTTTCAAATTGATAGTTTCAATGTAAGGAATCCTACTGGCTCATTTCGTACTCAATTTTTGCTGCAGTCGCTGACTGTTCTTACGCTGTCCGCTAAATCGTGAGTAATTCTTTTTATGTTTAAATTTGATCGTTGGATATTTCTTTTACGTTTTAGCAATAATGCTGCAATAGAATTGGGATGTTGCAAATAAAAAAAATTGTAAAGATAACGGCTGCCATATTGCTTCAATATTATAATATTGTCTAACAAGTTTACCAGGGTTAAAAACGGTGTTTTCTCACAACCAGTTTCTATTCTATTCCATTCTTTGCTGTTTATGAAAATAACCAGTTATTAACCTCTATACGTTTTTTTGTTTAGAAATTTTTATATAACGGTTGAGGTCTTAAACTTGAAGCAGACAAATGTCAAGTATTGTATTAGAAAACCATTTGTTAATGTGTAACTTTCAACATTTTAAATCGTAGATCACTCCAAAACTTTATTTTCAGTTATAACTTTTAAAACATTGTAGTATTTATGTAAATAAAATACTGTCTGTACTGTGACCATTTGCCCGTCGAGTAACTTTGAATTACGTTAAATAATTTTAAGCCAGATTAAGCCCACAATTGTTGTATGTAAGGTTACATACGTTTTTTTTTGCCAAATATGATTAATAAAGAGGTAATTTTTTGTTGCTACTGAATATCAAGAAGCTTTGGTAGGTAAATGTTTGACTAATATTTTTCTTTATGCGGCGACATCTAAGTCCAATGATTTATTAGTAAGGTGTCATGACTGTAAGTGTGTGATCGAATTAGTAATTTTAGTGATTATATAATCAATTTCTTTCCATTTAATTAAGACTAAACAATATAATGTGTATTACTGAATTCTTTATATTATTAGGATTACTGTTACCATAACGCTGCTTCATTTTTCGTTTGTTACTAACTTCTTTTAAATTGTTATAAATGCTATTAATACATATTTTCTTATTTTTTGAAGTAAACAAAAAGTGGCAATTTAACTATATTTTTTTACACATATATTTTACATGATATATCTGAAAAATATATATTGCATTTGTTACATTGTTTTTGCTTGCTTTATTTTTGTCTTTGTCCTGTTTGCTTCGTAGTGAGTTGGTAACAAATTAAAAGCAATTCAGATTTGTTAGAATAAAGAGAAACTCATGTCCATCTGATTGTTCTATATTAACTAAATAAGTGATCAATTTTTAAGTAGTAATCATTTTTTTACAAAAAATTATATTTAATTTTATTTAAAAAGTTTTTAATTTTTATTTGCGCCATGGCATTTTAGTAAGGCCAACACGTGGAATAGAATTTCACTTAATAGTTTCCAGAATACCTCTAAAACGGCATTTTTTCGTTACTTATTAAGAAATGATGAAATTTATTTTGCTAATTACAAATTAATTTTAGTAATTTTAGTTAAAGGTATTCACAGAAAATTATTAGTTTTACAATAAAAACAAAAACATTTATTTTACTCATAAAAAGATAGTGCTACCGCTATTTACTTAAAGTTTATTATCAATTTCTAACAAATGGTTTTTTAAAGTATATATTTATATAAATATCTATGTATGTGCAAAACCTTTACATCATAAACAATACAAACTTTGACAATTAATAACACATTACAAGGTACCTATTACTGACAAATAATATTTTTAATAAAATTAGCTTTTGCTTTTTCATGCTTTTATTTCAATGTTTTCGGCTACAGGTATTGACACTTGTTGCATTTGGGTAGAGTCATCTACAGAAAACCGGGCACTTTCTACGGAAAAACCCCGTTCACATTAATAAAGCTTCTGTTCGTCACAAAAAGTTTGTCTCAATTTTTTTCAAAACGAGTGTACCTATGTAACGTATGCTAATCATTTTTTAGCTCATTCACTAATAATATAAATTTTAATAAAACAAAATTAATTATAAACGTTTTTATTATTTTTAAGAACAAATTCTTACTTTTATACATACATGTAAACTTGAATGTATATAAAACGAGAAATTCAGAACTTTAAAAAAACACTGTTAAAGTAACTAAATACTAAATTGTCACAGGTAAAATAACGTTGCTCTTTACTAAAAAAATTAATAAAACGGATATTAAAATTAAATGTGTAACGCTACTATATCAAAATTTCAATAAAGCATTTTTCAAATTTATTAAATTATTTCAATTAAGACGAGTATATTCATTAAAATTTATCAACTCAAAAGTAAAGTTATTGAATAAAACTAAATTTAAATGCCAAATCCAAATTTTTTGCTTTACAATCAAGTTTTCAAAATGAAAAAAAATTTAATCGTCGAACGTAAATCTTGTAACCCTAATCTTCGAATTCGAGAGTTAACACATTCAACCGTTTGGTGTCTGTCAGTAATTTATTGAGTTCTTTTATCGTTTAAATTTATAATTCTTTATGATAAAATTGTAAAATACTTAATTACTTTTTGCATATTAATGCAAAGTTGTGTAATTAAAATATTAATAATTAAATTAAAATTAACGTTTAATATTAAAACTCAAAACATGGATAAATTTTATATAAAAAAAATGCGCGTTCTAAAATTTCCTCAAAACGATTGTGTTCTTCGTAAACCAATTAAGGACGACTCATAAAAGGATTCACTTAGTTAACGAAAAAGATGGTAAAACGGAAGTTTGTTTTGTATTTAATTAAAAAACAAATTTGTAATGCAATACAAAAATCAATTCGAACACTAAACGTTTATTAATCAACTATATTATACTAAACTAACAAAATAAGTTTACATAATTTTTATAATTTTGTTAGTTTTTACAGAATCTTTTTTTCTTGATAAAATATTGTTTAAACTACTTTTATCTGTTTTACTTAAAATTTAAAAAAAATTATGTAACGTAAAATATATTCTTGAAGAAAATTGTCTTTTGATGTTGTGAAATGAACCGTTGAAATAGCATAAGGAATACCTTCATCTTGACATTTTCATCCTTCTCTATAGCAACCGCAACACTTTCTTGTTATCTTTAATTTTTGTATTCTTAATAAACAAAGTGAATGCTTGTTTTTTATTTTTATGCATTGAAATATAACCCAAGAAGCAATTACAGCACTATGTAAACGTCTCTGCGCAAATTAAGAGCTTAAATGTGTAAACAGTTTAACACGTCATTTGAATAGTAGTGACTTACTTAATTCACATTCAAGAGCAGTTATACTGGCAAATTCGCAGCCTTTGCACGTTACAATTAAATTGGTTTAAGTTTATATGTTTAGTAACTTTAGAGGTGTAAAGTTTTGTTTATTTAAAATACGCTATAGATCTGTTAAATTTTTTTTGACAATAGCATCTGGTTTACGCCTTTTGCATATAGTTTCGATAATTGATTGTTCCTTCGGCATCTAGAATAGATTGTCCGTAACACTGACTGTTTCTGTAAATACAAAACACAAAAAGAAATATTTGAGTAGTAGTAATGCTTTGAGTATTTCCTAGTTTAATGTTTCAATGTACAAGAGATGGTTGATTTGAAATGCATTTCAATATCCGCTATTAATTAAATCGTAAGTTGAGAATTTTGTTGATCAAAGGGTTGAATATATTACAACCAAATAGTTTCTATGAATACTTGAATAGGTTGACATAACTTATGTAGTTAAATTTCAAAACTTTTACTAACAACATCAATAATTATTTTTTTTAATTGCATTTGTAAGCATATCGTATTAGAATAATTTTGAATTTATTCATTCGTTGTGAAATATTTTTAATTGTAACAGCAGTATTGACACTTTTTAGAATCTTGCAATTAAAGCAGGTTATTGTTATCTTATAATTATTTTTAAAATTAAGGTTTTTCATTTTTGAATTTAATGATAGATATCTGTTTTTTTAATTAACCTATTTTTAAAATAAGTTAAATTTGCATTAGTGACAAAAAAGAAAATAATGTTTTAATAAAAAAAAAAACAAATTTTTTTATTTATAGTATAAAAAACGGTCAATTGTATGCTTAAATTTCTAAACTAATAACCTATTTACGGTGTAATTTTTTTTATTTTACACAATTAAGAGGTTACTTTTTTGGGCGTTTGAAGCATTTAATAAGCTTAACTAAAATAATTAGATTTTTAACGTTAGTTAAATTATAGTTATTTTAAAATACATACATTAATTAAATAATAATGTAATCAAAATTGCATGTACAATTGCATTATAAAGTTTTGCAAAACTCAATAATGCTAACATTAAAATAACGTTACTGTATGCTATTACTACAATACAATAAAATTACTTTCTCTTGTACATGTCATAACAATACGAACTTTCTAAGGATAGTTTTAGTTTAGTTACATTTTTTTCTCTAAAACTGTTACAAGGCATTTCACTAAACCAGACTACTTTAAATTTTGATTTTTAGAAACACCTATTAAAAATCTTTGTTGTAAGTTTTATATTATGTACCTGTTACAAAAAAAAGTTCTCTTCTGAAAGAATTACGTTTTTAAAATAAGTTAAAACATAGTAGAATTCAGTTGTTTACGGGTTGAATTCTTAATACAATTTTCCATTCTGAATAATTTCCGTGACCTGTTTTCCAAATCTTTGGTAAAGGAAAACTAGAATCTCGGTTAATCTTAAAAGGGTTTTTTAATATTTTAATGGATTTTCTATTTTTTTGCTGATTGTAATTAAAAACATTTCTCAAAATTTTTGTGTTTTCAAATATAATTTGATGACTCATCTTTAACACGTGTTTTACCACCGTTGACTTTGAAAATAATTTAAGATTTCGATGCTCCTTAATACAAATTCCCACGCTTCTACCTGTTTCTTCTATGTATGCACGACCACAAGAGCAAGGAATACTACTGTCTGTGGTACCTTTGACTTAGGGTAGATAAGCGATAGACATTGGTTGAGACTGAGATTTTGCAGTTACTCTTGGTTTTGCAGACGTAAACTTTGTAATAAATTATACTTTTTCTATTGTAATTGCTTGTAACTAACACTTTGGTTATATGACGTAAGTCTTTTTTGAGATTTTGGGGTTGACTGATGAAAACAGCTCTGCAGACTAATGAATTCACTGCTAATGATTTTTGAGAAGGGTGATTGTAACGTGTAAATTCGCAATTTGGTATTATTTCTGCCAAAGGATAGGCAACTTTGCCATCATCGAAGTAAAATAGCTTGGCCTTGAACAATTTTCATTTGATTTACGTAGTAACAACCGGGGCAAGCGTATTCCATCTTCGCAGAAGTATTTCCTGTCGTGCCATTTTGGTTTGACGTAAAAAGTAATTGCGTGCTAGTAGCGCCGCTACCAGAGCGTTAGATGGGTAGTGTTTAAACGCAGCTAACTAACGGCGTATTGTATCTTCTCTTCGTCAATAAACGAATTTGTCAATTATAATTATTTGTTTTATTTTAGAATATACTTTGGAGATGCGGATCTGGGGTTTCCTTTTCTCTAACCCAGACATTTGCTATGTTATTCTTACGCAAGAAAAGGTGGCGCACAGGGCACTTGGCTAGCCGAACGGTAAGCCAAACATCTACTTATTTTCATTTTTCTTTTCACCTTCCTAACTAGTAGGTTACATGACAAAAGAATCTACCACTACTACTAACAACCGTTGAAAGCGAAGAACACAGCGGTTTCTGATGTTTGTGAATAAAACTTTTCTCGAATATTAAAAGTTATTTATCGGTTTCTATAACTGCTGACTCCTTTATAAGTTTGGAAAGTGTTTTTTTATTAGATAAAGAAGGTGTTACAAGTTTCTAGAAGTTTACGTATCTTGCACGGCCAGCTCGCAATAGAATTGAAACAATTAATATCGGAGAAGGAGGAGTTTTTTTAATGAGGGCCAGATTTTGTTTTGCAGATAGATAAGGTTTAAAACTTGCATTAAAGCTTTAAGGTTCATAAAGTTAAAGAAACGAAACAATAAACCAAATCGTTAACATCAATTCGATTTAATTATCTTAGAATAAATAATGTATAGATAAAATTAGAATCAATAACAAATAATTCTCAAATTTGGTAGCCACACAAAAAGTAATTTAGTTTGATTAAAGGTACAACGTTAGTTATAAGAACTCCTTAAGCATCGGCAACTCACGATACATCTATATAGTAAATTTTAATGACAAGGACATACATTCTTTGTAGATTAATAAAATTGACAATGATAATTAACGGTGTATAATACATGCGATAACAATTTAAGTTAGACTACTAGTAATAGTAAACAAATCATTGTAAAAGTTACCGAAACTATTAACAAACAAGATTTGTGAGAAACACCATAGTGACTTTGAATGTCAATCAAAATTTGATTTACCCAAATTTGGTGTAACCTTCAGAAAACGTTTTCCTAATGACTCACTTGTAATTAAGCTAACTAAAAAAATCATGTCAAACTAATGACTCACGAAAGCTAGAAAAAAGTAAAAAATAACATTTATGACAAGAAAAAAAAGAATTTAATGTATGCTGTTACATGTGTACTTTTTTAAAGGTGATGTTAACGTCCATGCCTCGGAGTAAAAGTATTCATCGTATCTACACATCGTATAACAGTTAATTATGGGTTCGATGTCTAATTTTAGAAATTTTCCACAGTTGGCCAAATGTTTCTGACCCACCAAAGAGGTGCTTAACTTTTTTAGATAGTTGTGGCCCACATTTAAAGATAACACGTGGTGCTTAAAAATTCACATGAAAATTACACTTAATCCGAAGAAGAATAGAAAAAGCTTATCACGCGTTGAATAAATTAACTAATTAAATCCGTTTTCAAAATACATTACGCCACAACTCGTGAATGTCTTCAAAAATAATTCTTTCAATTCAAGCAGGCATATTAATTGTACCACAAAGTGGAGGTAAAAATGACGATTTGACCGTAAGTGACCATCGCGATACTGGTTAAATGGCGTCGAAAGACTAACTTCAAGTAATCCAAAAATATGCAGGGTAGAGCAATTGAAGTTTAGAGCATGTAACAAAGAATTTTTGGAAATTACTTTATACGACCAAAACCTAAACGATTTATAATAACAGTGGCTTTCCCTTTGTCAGTTTTACGAATGCTTATAGCTTTATCTTGTTTAAGAAATTTCAATGCAAGATATTCCGATTGTAAAATTTTACTTTGGAAAATTCTTGACTTACAAAGAAGTTTTGTAGTTTTAATGCGGATTTCTTCTGCAAGAAGATTTAGAACTGTTTTGATAAACACTTCCACTGCTTATACAATTTCTTCAATAGAAAGCTGTGTTGTAGCAAATACAAAGTTAAAATTTTGACATAATAGCAGTTTTTGTAAAAGACAATAAGCGTAAAGATAAATTAAATTAAAGTCTCGGGTTTTGCTTCTGCATCAATGACGTTTTGGAAACACTGATTTGTTAAGTTTTTTAAGATGTTTACTTGTAACCATCTCTTTGATTCGTTGGGCTTATTCCAAAGAAATGCGATCAATGACACTCCAATCAAAAGGCGAAAAGATCCTGGTGAGTTTTAGATGACTGTCCAATAACGATTTATTAACAATATCAATTCTTTTTAGGCAGATTAATATTTTTGAAGCAGATTTGGATTTTATATGAGACTGACTAAAATTAAACATTTAGGAACAACGCGATTATTACGACAACATATAAGAAACATTAAACTACAAATCAATCTTACCAATTTAATACAAAGGGTTGAATTTTTTTCCTTTTTAATATCCTCTCCATAAAGATTAGTTATAATAAAATTTAGGTTTCCGAGGGCTGCAATTGTAATACAATTTTTTATTCTGGATAATCCCTGTGTTGTCGTTATCACACAAGCTGAGTTTCTGTCGAACGTCGCAGTCGGCTTCTTTAGAGCCCGGAACAAACTGATTGATTCCAACTTCTAATGGATAAAACTAGTTGTTAAATTCCTGGTAAAAGAAAACAAAAATCTTGTTTAATATTAAAAAGATTTTTAATTATTTCAATGGATTCTCTAATTCTTCGCTGAGATTAATTAAAAAGACTTGCCAACTGTATAGTGCTTTTAAATATCATGTGATGACCCGTTTCTAGCACGCGTTCTGCCATCGCTGACTTCAAAGATTGTTTAAGAGGACTACATCTTCGATGCTCTTTAATACGAATTTTCACGCTTCTACCCGTTTCTGCTATGTATGTACGACCACATGAGCAAGAAATGCTGTAAGCACCGTCAGATTGAACTAGAATAACGCCCGTCACTGGATTTAATAGTTGACTTAATTTAAGAAGAGTAAAAAAGCGAGTAACAATGTTGTGTTTAGACACTGGTTGAGACCTAGATTTCTGTTGTTGCTCTTGGTTTTGCAGACGTAAACTTTGTAATATATTGTTTAATACTTTTTTTATTGTAATTGTTAGCAACTAACACCTCGGTTAGATAATTTAACTTTTTTTTGAAGATTTTGGGGTTGACTTTAAAGAAACAGCTCTGTAGACTAATAAATTCGCTACTGATAATTTCTGAAAAAAATGATAAGGAGAAAATGTATTTAAATATCTATCGGTAGTAGGTTTTCAATAAATGGAATGTGATAACGAACCATCTTTATTTCTATTAGCTAAAATCTCCAAAAAAGATAAAGATTAGTTCTTTTTTAATTCCATAATAAAACGAAAATCTTGATAAATAGAGTTTAAATGACATAAAAACCCGTTGAGCGTAGAAGGACCATGTTGTCAAATGACAAAAGCGTCATCAACCTATCTGTACCAGGATTTGAGTTTTAGATAAAATGTAATAGTTTTTTTTTAAATCTTTGTGTGTAAAATTTTTCTTGTAAAGTATTTTACTTTTTACGAAAAGTTTTACTCACAAACATCAGGAACTGCCATGGGTTTTCCGCTTTCACCAAGTGTGCTAATATAATTATGAAATATTTTGAGAAAAAAATTCTATCTATCTAGTGCTTGTACAGATACGTTAATGACAAATTTGGCAACATGTTACTTCTACGCTCAACGAGTTTTTATGTCATTTAAACTCAATTTATCATCATAATATCTTGTGCGCCGGTATTGTCCGGGTAACCGCAGTACAGAGCTTTGAACGAGCGATAAATAAATAAATAAAATAATTTTATTTTATTCTTTACAAAAAACGGTAACGGTACAGTAGTTTCGGCGAGCTAATCAAAACCAGCGTAGGCGGCAAAGACAACAACCAAGCAAGCGTAAAATGAATGAAAAACAATAACTAGTAGGCGTGCGTTCGGCAAGCGGCAACGTCGGTAACTAAGCCAACATGCAATAACGGTATTAATCTCCGTCGGATTGGTGAAAGGAATTACTTTGAGTTCGAATGATCGGTAAAGAGACAGGCTACAGAACGAAGCAAGTGAACGTGCAATAATCCTTCAACATGCCACTTGAACTCAGTGTTGACAGCGTATTACGCAGGCCAAAGCCCGACACTACGAATACGACGCCTGGTAAGCAATAGAGTGGAACAAGTAGCCGTGCGAAAATTTCTGAACATGTTACTTAAACCCAGTGTTGATGGCGTATTACGCAGAGCAAAGCCCAACATTACAAAAACAACGCCCGGTAAGAAACAAAATGAAACAAGTAGTCGTTACTTGAACCTAGTGTTGACGGCATGTTACGTAGGTCATAGGTTAAAGAAGGGTAGACAGGGGAACGGTATTTCCTGGAGGTTTCGTTAATATACTTAAAACGGACTACTTTTTGGTTCAGCTGGCTTCTCTCAGAACTTGGATTCCTCTTCAGTTTGAGCTATAACTAGAACTGACGTTTTATCGTCGAGGCCTTGGTTTTATAACAAATGGTCCGAAAAGGGACAACAACTTTAAGCAGGGATATTATGGGATCTGATGAGAGAAGTGACTTTAAGCGGGGATAGCGCGTGCTTTGATGCGCGTTTGGTACTCAGTCGGGATTGCCTTCGATTGTTTATTTACAAACGGAAAACTAATTAATACAATTCTAATAATAATAAACAACCATAAATCAAAGTTAATAATGGCGAAATACAATCTTAACAGTAATATAAACGGTTCGTTTATACAATAAATAAAACGGAATACAGCAAAACTGATGATGATAATATTATATGAGCTTGTGCATTGCCTTACTCAAAGTAACGAATTCGAGGAACGTTGTCATTTAACTACTTAAAAAATTGACTCACACTATCAAGATAACGTTATGCGTTTACAGTACTTTAAGAAAATATTTGACCAATTATTCTTCTCTTTAACATTGTAAACGATAATCTAACTTTCAAAGGTTGTAATTGTAGTTTTTACAAAAGTATGTATATTTTCGTTTTTTCCAGTACCATATCATTTAATTTTTTATAACTTAAATGAAACCATGCTTCGTTCGTAAAAAAAGTTAAATCCAAGAAGTTATTATTATTTAACTATTGATCAAACCAGTTACAAAATTGTACACGCTGCGAGAAGGCGAAAGTTAAATTAATTTGGTTAACCAAATCATTTTCTTATTAGATAACCAGTTAATATAATATTTAATTATTTATTATTTTATACATGTTCAGTAATCAATTCAATTTAACCAGCTTTGGTTAATTAAACCAGTTTAGTTGTTTTCGGTTAAACGATTCGCTTCAAGTGTTTTTAGTAAATTGACTCATTTTAAAAATTATATATCAAATCATCCATTAACCGTTAATCGTAACAACAAAAAAATGTATGTATGATTAAGCGCTTTTGCGTGCTACTTCAAGAAAACAAATATTTGCAATTTTTCGTATAACTATTAACAAATAAATTACTATTTTTGTAAAAACTCGTTTTATTTAAACTACAATTTGTTATATAATTTTACTTAAAACTTTTATATAAACTAATTTACATTATATTAGAATAAAATGTATTAAAAAATGCTTACATGTTAATTATCATAATAATATGTATATGCATTTTAAATCAAAGAAAGTGGTATGTAGATTCCAATAATTCAAAATATAAATACAATAAAAACTTTTCTAATATGGAACTACAAAAAAGTAGTCACATTAATGAAATGTTCACAATGTAGAAGTCTTTACGCAATTGTACTAAATTGTTTTTGTGTTTTTAACTACTATAAACAGTCTAAACAAGAAATATCTTAAGATTATAGTACACTTTTCAACAAATACTTTTTAAAATTATTATAATCAAAATGGCTAAAAACTTGTTTACAAAAAATTTAAAAAAATATTTTAAAAGCTGTTTGTCTACTTAAAAGGAAATTGATTTAATCTACATTAAATTTATTCTAAAATAAATATTATAAGTAAAATTATATTTATAGTTTTATATGTTTCTATTACAAAGATAATTTGTAATGATGTTCAGGTCTAAATTGAAGCCATTAGAGGTACGTTAATGCTTTTCAAAGATAAAAAAAAGTATAAAACTCAAAATTTCTCTACTTACCAAAATATTTTGAAAAAAAAATATTTTAATTTTACCGGATATAGTAATTAATTTTGATTTCTTTACGTTATAACGGTATTCACGAATTGTTGAAGTAGTTGAAACAAATCAGTTTCCAAAAGTGGTTAAAGCTGTCTTAACCAAAATTAATTATACATATATTATAACTGACTCGTTGGGTTTAAAATACATTTATAAACCGTAATTTTGTTCTTATGTGATGCTTTGTGGCATGTTCTTACTGACAACTTTAAAAATTGAATTTTGAATGAACTATCAATTTATTAGGATGTTTTTCATGCAATTATGAATGCCTTTGACAACAGGTGTAGTAATTATAGAGAACCTTTCTATGTTCTTATTTTGTCTTGCAGATGCAATTTTTTTTGAAAAACGATCAAATAAAATTTGTTTATGTTGTTAGGTAGTATCGTAATTAAAGTTTGGTTCTGAAAAACGTTCGATAAAATAATCAATGCAACTTTAATTGTAATTGTAGGTACTATTTCAAAAATGCGTTATTAATCTTGTTCAAGATTAAACATTGTGAAATTCTATTAACATAAAATAAAAAAATTAAATAACCCTAAAATTACAGCTGTTATTCAGTGCTTACCTACAGAAAACACAAATACTGCTGAATAATTATGATAATAATTGTTTTAAAATACAGAAACAGGCTTTCAAAAAAACGAAAAAAAATATCGACACATGTAATTAAAACATTAGAATAATCTTTTAGAATGTTACTAAATGGTAACAGTATCAAATTAAAACAATGTTGATGTAAGCGTCATAAGTCACGTAAAAAACAAGTATCAATGAAATCTCTATATTAGGTGTTTTTGTATCTCAAAATCCTTTTTATTTGTCATTTTAGAATACTTCTTTCAATACAAGTTATTTTGTTAATTTTTGAAACATTACACTTAATACAATTTTTTAAAAATAACAAAACAAAACCTTCTGAAAAGAACTGTAAATAAGCGAATTTATATTGTTCAAAAATTAAGAAAACTCTTTTACTTCACTTTGACGCTGTGTCCAATACTTATGACCGTGAGTATTATAGTTTTCAATTTTAAAAATAACCAATGTAAATGTAATTAAAACTACATGTATAATAAGAATAACAAGAGTTAAATTGAAACAACAGCGTCTTAATTTACTTTAGCTCTAATAGCATTAGCTTTAATGCTCAATAGAACGCAACTCGCATCTTCTATAATTATACTGTTAAATTAATCTTTGTCTCAATTAAATTAACATTTAGATAAAAACCTTGTTTGTAAAAATAACATTTTTTAAAGATTAAATTATCTTTAATAAATGTGCTGTATAATAATATAAAATTTAAAAATGCATTTATTACAGTAATTAGTGATTCTAATTTATTTATGTAGGAAAATTAAACGATTGTATGTTCGGTCGTGTAATATGCACATATGTACGTTCTTCTTTGGAAAAAAATATTCCTGACTATACAAGCAAATACATTAAAAAAGTTGTTTTATAGTTAAAGCAATGTAATGTTTTAGTCACTCAAAAATAATACATAAAAACATATCATAATTACTTAGATACGATAAAATGTTTTTAAAGTTTGTAAAAAACAAATGTTAAATAAATATTTAAAAATAATGATAAACTTAGTTTAAAACACACAATCTAAAATTAAGTTTAACAATGCGTAACAGAATATTAAAGTAAATTGGTCACAGCGCTACACTTTTTGTAAGTTTAAGGCATAATTATGATTTATTTAAACAAAAAAAAACTAATAAAAAAATTACAATTTTGACAAGAAGCATAAAATCTATATTTATTTATAAAATTTATATTTTATTTATAATTTATAAAAAGTTATAAAAAACATGGCGAATAAATAAAAAAACAACAAATTTTTGTTTGAACTAATTTCACATTTAAAAAAACTATTATTACAATGTTGTTTGTTTCTTTTTAGTCTGCTGGATTACAACGCGTAAATCAGAGCTGAAGTTACAAAGAAAAAAAGTTTTATAATATAGATAATTACAAAATGAATTATGTAGGAAGACGCGAAGTGACGAGGATTATTAGTAGCGTAGGTTATAATAATTTTCTCAACCGTGGTATATATACAATTTTTTCTACTACTAGAATTATTAAAATTTTTTATGTTTTGTTTTGTAGTTGTGGCAGTTGTCTCAAGTTTAACATAAAGTTTTGACGTAATTATCGGTTAAAACACAGTAATTCAGTAATATTTACATTTACTTAGGCGCCCAGTTCAAATAATATTTTGTTATTGTTATTCTATAGTATTATATTAAGTTAAAAATGTTTTTAAATTTAAGGACATTGATAAAGCTTAAAAAAGTATGACAATAAAATTTCGTAATGGTGGTGTATTATTTATTAAGTTTATACTATATAAATTATGGAATATTGCTGCAGTAATTATTTTTTTAAAAATTTTATAAAAAAAATTTTTAGAATAGATTAGCAAATTGCTTAATTTTATAACTTTATTTTTTATAAACTTAAGCATATTGATTTTATGTTGGAAGGGATGGCTTGACAAGTTATTGATAGATTTGTTTGATGTTGCAGGTTTAATATATCAATCAGTGATAATAACATTGATCTAAAAATAAATTGTTGAACAACATTTTAAATCACTATTCTAAGTAAAATAACTCACATTTGTTATTAATCAGTTAAATTTAATTTATATGTAAATTAGGTTTATATTGAATTTAAAGATTTCTTTGTGTAGAAAAATTTACAACTCAGACATTTTTAATAATTTTATTTCTTATTTCTGCTATTTATCTCTTCTAAGTACAGTGCAATAAACTATGTACGTACAAGGTGCTGACTTGCAAAACGCAGCATAGAAATTTCAATGCTAAATCTTAAATGTTGAATTATTTGCTTCTCTAATTATTTAAAAGTAATATCGAATCCGTTCATACTATTGTTTACAATTTTTCACAGAAACAAAAAAATCAAAGATAAAAAATTATGGTTTTATAAATTATCGGATGCTATGAAATTGTAAAACTAAGAAAAGGCAATTACATTTACGTGTCATTGATTTCACTTATTTTATGAGTAATTGTAAGTAATTTTATGAGTAATAAAACCATCAAACGAGTAATAGAAAACAGGATATTATTTAATCTAATAAAAAAACCGCAATCGCAACAAATATAGAAAATCATAGCAAATGTTCATACAAAAAACTATTTATTGTTAAGCAATGGTTCAACATGTCGTAAAATACATTGTTAATTGATATTGTAATATTTTGCCACATTTGGCTTAAAGACAATTTTTTAACTCTTCTACATTATGAAGTGTTTGTTTAGAATAAATGTTAGGATGTGTTGTACAAAAATTCTTGATCGGTAGATCTATCGACTGTATATAAACCACAGGTCTTGATCTAAGATCCAAGACGTTGCTAAAAGGTTGGATCAGTTAAACCTTATATGACCTTCAAATTGACGCTATTGGCAATACTGAATGTTGAAAATTGACAGCATTCGAGAAACATAACCTCATTCCATTTAGAATTAATGCACACAGTAGTATCATATTGTATTGTATTTTGTAAACATTACAAATTACCTAGATAATTACGGAAAGACCACTAATTCTAATATAAATGAATACGTAATTAAAACTTTTTTAGTATATATTAGTGAACCAAAAATGAGCAAATGAGGAGAAAAAACTATTAATTAACCGTATACATAAACATAGTTGCGTAAAATCAAAAAAAAACAAACGCAAATAACAATAAAAAAAAGAAGGAGCGTGGAACAAAATTTACCATGAGTTTAATTGTAATGTTTCAAAAGGCCATCTGTTCTTAAAAATATTTATAAAAATATTAAATCAATAACAATTACAAAAATGTCTGAACAAAAAAAACATATGTATAGTACTGGAGGGGGGTTTCCAAAATATGTGGATGAAAATGAGATAGATAGGGATATACACGAAATTTTGGGTAGCCAGGTTACAGGCAACGTATCTGTTTATGATAACGACCTTCAAATTACAGATAACGTTACAATTGAGTTTGAAAGTAATTACCGTTTGTTTATATATGCTTACTCATAACAATCTTCTTTAAAGTCAACATCTAAGAATTAAACTTTTATGTAGAATCTTCTACCGTTGAAGTTTGTCTCACTGATGCCCTCTGTTGCGGGAGGAACTTCTGCTGTTCCAACTGAACAAAATTTATATGTGCACAATGTGATTATTTACATTCGGTTGCTTTTAATTCAACATGTTGTAGCGGTATTATTTAGTGTGATTTTAGACAACTTGAATAAAACTCAAAACTAAACATTTACAGCCACTTAATTGGGGTTTTATTGGAATTTTCTCGTTAACACAAATAAAGTAAGATTAGCTTCAGAATAATTGTCAACTTAAAACAATTCGTACATGTTATATATTTTTCTCTAAACTTGTTTTTCATTCGACGCGCACACTCTTCGATTATATTTGAATGTTACACACTCCCCCTTTGGTTTTCGGTAACCGTCCCGGAAGAAAACCAAGAAAATTGATTGAGTAATGAGGTGACGTTCCATGACGTTCTTGGAGGCGCCGACTTCGACGTAATGATGGAAGATTGGAGGGAATAACGGAGACGCCATCGGTCACTTGGCTTTGTTTCGAGGGATTTCTTTCCTCGTCGTCTGCAACATAATGATTAATATTTGAAGCAAGATCAGAGCTTACCGCAGTGGATTTTTTCGGTCTTCCTCGTTGGCGGATAGGACAAATGAGAGTTTCTGTCGTTCCTTTAGTATACGGCTTGAGGGCCGATACATGATAATTGCCAAGAGGCACATCCGGTTCGTGGATATGAGCCACCTGGTAAGAAGTGGGCGAGTTTTGCTTAGTAATCAAATACGGTCCGTCGCGTCTAGGAACAAACTTGGACGTAAACTGCTTGGCTGAGTTACTCAATTGGTGTACATCCACAAGGACCAAATCACCTGCGTTGTACGGAGTAACTTCACGTCTAGCTTTATTAGCATGTTTCTTTGCAGCATCCTGTTTTAGTTCATGGGTTTCTCTGGCACGTCTTAGCACTTGATCCATATTTTTAAGTATTGGGTGATCCCAGGTACAAAATTTTCGTTTTGAATAATAGCACGTAGGTCGTGATGCACTTCGTATGGTGTTCGCGGTTCTCTTCCAAAAGCGAGAAACGCCGGTGAATACCCTGTGCTAGCGTTTATACACGTATTCATTGAAAACCTTACTGCAGGCAGAGCTTCTTTCCATTGGGTATGATTTTCACCACAAATGATCCCCAATTGGGTTTTTAGATCTCTGTTGCGTCTTTCTTCAGGATTTGCTGAAAGATGGTAAACAGGAATCAAATTTTGTCGAAAACCTAAACAATGAGCTACTATTTGCATCACTTCACCAACGAATTGAGGCCCATTATCACTGATAACTCGACGTGGTGTTCCATACCGTAAAATTACTTCGTCGACAAGACATTTTGCACATGTCTCTGCAGAGGCGGTAGTCAATGCAAACAGCTCTATCCATTTAGTAGCGGTATCTTCAATAGCAAACACCCATTTCTCACCAGTGGGGGCTTCGGGAAGTGGTCCAAACAAATCAATTGCAAGCGTCTCAAAGCGCTGATTGGAGATAGGAGTTTGTAACAACCCAGCAGGTTTTAGGTTAGTGGGCTTATAACGCTGGCAAGCTATACATTTTTTGACATGGTTAGTGACATCTCGATGCATAGTAGGCCAGTAAAAACTATTAGAAATTCGACGCAATGTTTTCTCAGTGCCATAGTGTCCGCTGGTAGATAAGTCATGATATTCGCGCAAGACTTCTTCAATCTTAGATTTTGGGACAACTAATTGAGCAGATTCGGAGTCAACATCACGCACATAGCGATACAGCACACCAGATAGCATGACATAACCACGATCAGTCCATCGAGTATAATCGATTAGATTGGGGTTGTCCGATTCAAAGGTATCTATAATCTTTTTGATGTCTAAATCGCCTTTTTGTTCCTCTCTAATATTTCTTGCAGATTCTTGTGGCAAGAGCGTTGTTACAGTGCTAACAGAAACATTCCGTTGTATATCAACGTCAAAAGGCGGTCGTGAAAGACAGTCGGCTATGACGTTAGTTTTCCAGGTATGTAATCTATTTGTAGATCGTAGCTTTGTAACACCAAAGCCCAACGAGCTAAGCGACCACTTGGAGAACGCAATGACATTAGCCATTTGAGAGGTTGGTGATCAGTTTTAATAATAACTTGTGATCCTTCTATATAACCTCGAAATTTTGTTACAGCATACACCAAACTAAGAGCTTCACGTTCCGTACAACAGTAATTGACTTCAGCAGGAGTGAGAAGGCGACTGATGTACTCCACAGGCCTTTCATCTGCACCTTCGTCCTAGAGTAGACATGCTCCAATAGCGTATGAACTTGCATCGCATTTGATGATATAAGGCAAATTTGAATCTGCTTGTCTTAAAATTGGAGGAGACGATAATGCATGTTTTAACTTAGTAAATGCGGTTTCTTCAGCATCTCCCCACTTAAATTTTGCTGTTTTGCGAGTCAGTAAACTAAGCGGTTTTGAAATGTCGGCGAAATGTTTAATAAAGCGCCGAAACCAGCTACACGTTTGTAAGAACGAGATGACATGCTTGACATTAGTAGGTCGTGGCATATCTATTATTGCGCGAATTTTTTCAGGGTCGGCTTGTATTCCACCTGGCGTTATCAAATGTCCAAGATAACGAACCGAATCACACGCAAACGTACACTTTGAACGATTTACACATAGTTTAAACAAAAGAAGTCTTTCAAATACTTTTTGTAAGTCTCCTAAATGTTCATCAAATGAACGTGATAGAACAATCAAGTCATCGATATATGCTAGTACCGTTAGACCAGTTAGTCCAGCGCGAAACTTGTCGATTAATCTTTGAAATGTCGCAGGAGCATTGCGTAAACCAAAGGGCATGCAGCAAAAGCGAAAGATGCCAAAAGGGGTGATAAATCCTGTTTTATCACGGTCTTCAAGTTTGACGGGTACCTGGTGATAACCGGACTGAAGGTCAATAGTAGACATGTAGAGCGTTTGTTTAGCGTTATGCAACAGGTCGTCAATCCTAGGCAACGGGTATTTGTCAGGCACCGTGAGAGAATTTAGGCGACGATAGTCGATACACATTTTTACTTTACCAGGTTCCTTTTTAGGAACCAGCACTACTGGAGCAGCGTAGGCAGAGTCACATTCTTCAATGATATTCAAAGCGAGGAGCTTATCAATTTCTTCTTTCAAAAGTTCAGTTTTCTTAGCGTTTAGCCTATAAGGAGGCACTGCTATTGGAGTGTCATCGACAAGACGAATTGCATGTTCAATGTAAGGAGTAGGTCCATGTACATTTTCAAAAACATTTTTGTAGTCAGTAACAAATTTTTTAGACGTTGTTTTTCGTCGGCACTTAATGAAACTGCTTCGTTTTCGCGAAGTGAGGTAGTTGCATCAGTGAAATCTGTATTTGTAGTGGAAATAGCAGTAGCGAGTACGAGACAAGGTGGAGAATAAAATCCATACTTTGTATAAACATCATCTTCGAACCACCATTGCATTTTTGGAATGTTTAGCACAACATTGGCAGCAGTAAGAAAATCTATACCCAGAAGTGTCTTGCTTTCTAGATGAGAAGGCACAGCCATAAAACTAGTTGGAACAATTCTTCCTTCTAAAATAACGTCGCATTGAAAGGTTTGAACAACAACTTCTCTGGGGACGCCATCAGCGAGTGTCATTGTAACTTTGTCGGGGGTAAAGAAAAAATTATTGTTTTTTAAATACGTGTACAACTTATATCCAGCAATACTACATTTCGCTCCGGTATCGACACAAGCTAATCCTTCAAGGTCAGAAATTTTTATATGAAACATGGGACGATTAGCATCCGAATTAACCTCAGTCATCAATACGTCAAAAGATGATGTTGAGTTTGTAGCAGGAGACTTAACAAAGCTAGTGCTAGGTTGGCATTGAGGACATTGAGATCTTACATATCCTGGTTTACCACATCCAAAACAGACAAGTTTGTTAATAGGAGGCGAAGATTTATTTTCTTCAATGGGTTTTTGTGAACGTGCTAGTGAAGCAGCAAATTTTCTACAACCGTCTTTAACATGACCATAGTTATGATAGGTGCATTTAGGTCTAAGTTGTAAAGACTTATCAGTAGCAAGCAAATGGTTTTTGGGGTGAGCAAACATCATGTTTGTCCACAAAATTTTGTTCAACAGATCGAGCTTTGTCAACAAGAGTAGAAAAATCAGTAATTCCTTCTCTTGGCAACAGCGTTCTAATTCTAGAGTTCAAAAGACCATAAATCATATTTAATTTATGAACTTCGTGTAATTCAGGGTAGACAGGCAAGCGCGATAAGAGTGAGCGAGCATTGGCAACGAAAATATCCGTTGGTTCCTTATCACCTTGTTCTTTAGAAAACAGCTCACGAAATATTTTGTAAGGCGGTTTGTTATAACCGAAAGCATGACGCAACGACTTTAAAGCTTCATCCCAAGACGCGACAGTAGCTTTTGTACCATGCCACCAAGTTGCGTGACCATCAAGTAGCATTGACAATCCTTTAATTGCATTTTCATCTGTAATGTTTAGACAATCTTTGTACACTGTGATAGCATCTATAAATGCATCACAATCTTCCGTTTTGTTACCGGAAAATCTAGAAAAGCATTTAGAAAAGTTTCCAGAATTTTGCTGAAACTTTAAATCAAGTTAATTAGCACTTTGGATATTAGGCGCACGAATATTTGCAATGAGCGTTTGCAATTGTTTGTCGGTCATATTAATGGTAGGGCGTTCCATAATTTGAATTGAATTTTCCGTATCAGATTCACTTTTTATAGAAGTTGGGTTATCGTCAGGCGGACGGATAGTACGGCTTCGTAAGTTATGCGGCATAAACAATGTTCGTAATATACTAACTAAGTAAGTAAAATTAATCTGTAGCGTTTGAGTTTCAGTTCTATAACTTTAGATACAGACAAATAGTTACAATTGCAGAGAATGACAGACACATGCTATATACACGATTGCGAAAATTAATTAGCACAATATTTAATCATTCAATGAAATGAATCAGCTGTTCTTTAATTTTATATAGGCGAAATTGAAAAACAACTACGTTACGTTTAATCACTGCACAAAATGATAGAAAGTTTCTTTAAATGTTTATATTCAATTTACACTAAATGTCATTGAACAGATACGCAACACGCGGTCGTATGATTGTACGAATAAATCGCGTAAATACAAAAGCACTGCGTAAAGCAATGAATTATGCGTGGAATTTCCCACGAAACTGCATCTTCAAATAAGATGAAATTGTGCTTACAATAAGTTTCTTCTGAAGGTTTTCTTACTTTCCCTGCACTACCGAAGCTTTCCAAATTCTTTTATGGGTTTCTGGTACCGTTTGCACAATTTGCCACTTTTAAAATTGCGTTGAAACAGCACTAAAGTTGGGCGCCATTAGATGGAGCGGTATTATTTAGTGTGATTTTAGACAACTTGAATAAAACTCAAAACTAAACATTTACAGCCACTTAATTGGAGTTTTATTGGAATTTTCTCGTTAACACAAATAAAGTAAGATTAGCTTCAGAATAATTGTCAACTTAAAACAATTCGTACATGTTATATATTTTTCTCTAAACTTGTTTTTCATTCGACGCGCACACTCTTCGATTATATTTGAATGTTACACACTCCCCCTTTGGTTTTCGGTAACCGTCCCGGAAGAAAACCAAGAAAATTGATTGAGTAATGAGGTGACGTTCCATGACGTTCTTGGAGGCGCCGACTTCGACGTAATGATGGAAGATTGGAGGGAATAACGGAGACGCCATCGGTCACTTGGCTTTGTTTCGAGGGATTTCTTTCCTCGTCGTCTGCAACATAATGATTAATATTTGAAGCAAGATCAGAGCTTACCGCAGTGGATTTTTCGGTCTTCCTCGTTGGCGGATAGGACAAATGGGAGTTTCTGTCGTTCCTTTAGTATATGGCTTGAGGGCCGATACATGATAATTGCCAAGAGGCACATCCGGTTCGTGGATATGAGCCACCTGGTAAGAAGTGGGCGAGTTTTGCTTAGTAATCAAATACGGTCCGTCGCGTCTAGGAACAAACTTGGACGTAAACTGCTTGGCTGAGTTACTCAATTGGTGTACATCCACAAGGACCAAATCACCTGCGTTGTACGGAGTAACTTCACGTCTAGCTTTATTAGCATGTTTCTTTGCAGCATCCTGTTTTAGTTCATGGGTTTCTCTGGCACGTCTTAGCACTTGATCCATATTTTTTAAGTATTGGGTGATCCCAGGTACAAAATTTTCGTTTTGAATAATAGCACGTAGGTCGTGATGCACTTCGTATGGTGTTCGCGGTTCTCTTCCAAAAGCGAGAAACGCCGGTGAATACCCTGTGCTAGCGTTTATACACGTATTCATTGAAAACCTTACTGCAGGCAGAGCTTCTTTCCATTGGGTATGATTTTCACCACAAATGATCCCCAATTGGGTTTTTAGATCTCTGTTGCGTCTTTCTTCAGGATTTGCTGAAAGATGGTAAACAGGAATCAAATTTTGTCGAAAACCTAAACAATGAGCTACTATTTGCATCACTTCACCAACGAATTGAGGCCCATTATCACTGATAACTCGACGTGGTGTTCCATACCGTAAAATTACTTCGTCGACAAGACATTTTGCACATGTCTCTGCAGAGGCGGTAGTCAATGCAAACAGCTCTATCCATTTAGTAGCGGTATCTTCAATAGCAAACACCCATTTCTCACCAGTGGGGCTTCGGGAAGTGGTCCAAACAAATCAATTGCAAGCGTCTCAAAGCGCTGATTGGAGATAGGAGTTTGTAACAACCCAGCAGGTTTTAGGTTAGTGGGCTTATAACGCTGGCAAGCTATACATTTTTTGACATGGTTAGTGACATCTCGATGCATAGTAGGCCAGTAAAAACTATTAGAAATTCGACGCAATGTTTTCTCAGTGCCATAGTGTCCGCTGGTAGATAAGTCATGATATTCGCGCAAGACTTCTTCAATCTTAGATTTTGGGACAACTAATTGAGCAGATTCGGAGTCAACATCACGCACATAGCGATACAGCACACCAGATAGCATGACATAACCACGATCAGTCCATCGAGTATAATCGATTAGATTGGGGTTGTCCGATTCAAAGGTATCTATAATCTTTTTGATGTCTAAATCGCCTTTTTGTTCCTCTCTAATATTTCTTGCAGATTCTTGTGGCAAGAGCGTTGTTACAGTGCTAACAGAAACATTCCGTTGTATATCAACGTCAAAAGGCGGTCGTGAAAGACAGTCGGCTATGACGTTAGTTTTCCAGGTATGTAATCTATTTGTAGATCGTAGCTTTGTAACACCAAAGCCCAACGAGCTAAGCGACCACTTGGAGAACGCAATGACATTAGCCATTTGAGAGGTTGGTGATCAGTTTTAATAATAACTTGTGATCCTTCTATATAACCTCGAAATTTTGTTACAGCATACACCAAACTAAGAGCTTCACGTTCCGTACAACAGTAATTGACTTCAGCAGGAGTGAGAAGGCGACTGATGTACTCCACAGGCCTTTCATCTGCACCCTCCCCCTGGAGTAGACATGCTCCAATAGCGTATGAACTTGCATCGCATTTGATGATATAAGGCAAATTTGAATCTGCTTGTCTTAAAATTGGAGGAGACGATAATGCATGTTTTAACTTAGTAAATGCGGTTTCTTCAGCATCTCCCCACTTAAATTTTGCTGTTTTGCGAGTCAGTAAACTAAGCGGTTTTGAAATGTCGGCGAAATGTTTAATAAAGCGCCGAAACCAGCTACACGTTTGTAAGAACGAGATGACATGCTTGACATTAGTAGGTCGTGGCATATCTATTATTGCGCGAATTTTTTCAGGGTCGGCTTGTATTCCACCTGGCGTTATCAAATGTCCAAGATAACGAACCGAATCACACGCAAACGTACACTTTGAACGATTTACACATAGTTTAAACAAAAGAAGTCTTTCAAATACTTTTTGTAAGTCTCCTAAATGTTCATCAAATGAACGTGATAGAACAATCAAGTCATCGATATATGCTAGTACCGTTAGACCAGTTAGTCCAGCGCGAAACTTGTCGATTAATCTTTGAAATGTCGCAGGAGCATTGCGTAAACCAAAGGGCATGCAGCAAAAGCGAAAGATGCCAAAAGGGGTGATAAATCCTGTTTTATCACGGTCTTCAAGTTTGACGGGTACCTGGTGATAACCGGACTGAAGGTCAATAGTAGACATGTAGAGCGTTTGTTTAGCGTTATGCAACAGGTCGTCAATCCTAGGCAACGGGTATTTGTCAGGCACCGTGAGAGAATTTAGGCGACGATAGTCGATACACATTTTTACTTTACCAGGTTCCTTTTTAGGAACCAGCACTACTGGAGCAGCGTAGGCAGAGTCACATTCTTCAATGATATTCAAAGCGAGGAGCTTATCAATTTCTTCTTTCAAAAGTTCAGTTTTCTTAGCGTTTAGCCTATAAGGAGGCACTGCTATTGGAGTGTCATCGACAAGACGAATTGCATGTTCAATGTAAGGAGTAGGTCCATGTACATTTTCAAAAACATTTTTGTAGTCAGTAACAAATTTTTTAGACGTTGTTTTTCGTCGGCACTTAATGAAACTGCTTCGTTTTCGCGAAGTGAGGTAGTTGCATCAGTGAAATCTGTATTTGTAGTGGAAATAGCAGTAGCGAGTACGAGACAAGGTGGAGAATAAAATCCATACTTTGTATAAACATCATCTTCGAACCACCATTGCATTTTTGGAATGTTTAGCACAACATTGGCAGCAGTAAGAAAATCTATACCCAGAAGTGTCTTGCTTTCTAGATGAGAAGGCACAGCCATAAAACTAGTTGGAACAATTCTTCCTTCTAAAATAACGTCGCATTGAAAGGTTTGAACAACAACTTCTCTGGGGACGCCATCAGCGAGTGTCATTGTAACTTTGTCGGGGGTAAAGAAAAAATTATTGTTTTTTAAATACGTGTACAACTTATATCCAGCAATACTACATTTCGCTCCGGTATCGACACAAGCTAATCCTTCAAGGTCAGAAATTTTTATATGAAACATGGGACGATTAGCATCCGAATTAACCTCAGTCATCAATACGTCAAAAGATGATGTTGAGTTTGTAGCAGGAGACTTAACAAAGCTAGTGCTAGGTTGGCATTGAGGACATTGAGATCTTACATATCCTGGTTTACCACATCCAAAACAGACAAGTTTGTTAATAGGAGGCGAAGATTTATTTTCTTCAATGGGTTTTTGTGAACGTGCTAGTGAAGCAGCAAATTTTCTACAACCGTCTTTAACATGACCATAGTTATGATAGGTGCATTTAGGTCTAAGTTGTAAAGACTTATCAGTAGCAAGCAAATGGTTTTTTTGGGGTGAGCAAACATCATGTTTGTCCACAAAATTTTGTTCAACAGATCGAGCTTTGTCAACAAGAGTAGAAAAATCAGTAATTCCTTCTCTTGGCAACAGCGTTCTAATTCTAGAGTTCAAAAGACCATAAATCATATTTAATTTATGAACTTCGTGTAATTCAGGGTAGACAGGCAAGCGCGATAAGAGTGAGCGAGCATTGGCAACGAAAATATCCGTTGGTTCCTTATCACCTTGTTCTTTAGAAAACAGCTCACGAAATATTTTGTAAGGCGGTTTGTTATAACCGAAAGCATGACGCAACGACTTTAAAGCTTCATCCCAAGACGCGACAGTAGCTTTTGTACCATGCCACCAAGTTGCGTGACCATCAAGTAGCATTGACAATCCTTTAATTGCATTTTCATCTGTAATGTTTAGACAATCTTTGTACACTGTGATAGCATCTATAAATGCATCACAATCTTCCGTTTTGTTACCGGAAAATCTAGAAAAGCATTTAGAAAAGTTTCCAGAATTTTGCTGAAACTTTAAATCAAGTTAATTAGCACTTTGGATATTAGGCGCACGAATATTTGCAATGAGCGTTTGCAATTGTTTGTCGGTCATATTAATGGTAGGGCGTTCCATAATTTGAATTGAATTTTCCGTATCAGATTCACTTTTTATAGAAGTTGGGTTATCGTCAGGCGGACGGATAGTACGGCTTCGTAAGTTATGCGGCATAAACAATGTTCGTAATATACTAACTAAGTAAGTAAAATTAATCTGTAGCGTTTGAGTTTCAGTTCTATAACTTTAGATACAGACAAATAGTTACAATTGCAGAGAATGACAGACACATGCTATATACACGATTGCGAAAATTAATTAGCACAATATTTAATCATTCAATGAAATGAATCAGCTGTTCTTTAATTTTATATAGGCGAAATTGAAAAACAACTACGTTACGTTTAATCACTGCACAAAATGATAGAAAGTTTCTTTAAATGTTTATATTCAATTTACACTAAATGTCATTGAACAGATACGCAACACGCGGTCGTATGATTGTACGAATAAATCGCGTAAATACAAAAGCACTGCGTAAAGCAATGAATTATGCGTGGAATTTCCCACGAAACTGCATCTTCAAATAAGATGAAATTGTGCTTACAATAAGTTTCTTCTGAAGGTTTTCTTACTTTCCCTGCACTACCGAAGCTTTCCAAATTCTTTTATGGGTTTCTGGTACCGTTTGCACAATTTGCCACTTTTAAAATTGCGTTGAAACAGCACTAAAGTTGGGCGCCATTAGATGGAGCGGTATTATTTAGTGTGATTTTAGACAACTTGAATAAAACTCAAAACTAAACATTTACAGCCACTTAATTGGAGTTTTATTGGAATTTTCTCGTTAACACAAATAAAGTAAGATTAGCTTCAGAATAATTGTCAACTTAAAACAATTCGTACATGTTATATATTTTTCTCTAAACTTGTTTTTCATTCGACGCGCACACTCTTCGATTATATTTGAATGTTACAATGTTCCTTTAAAACACAACAAAACCAGAGACAAATTGTCTCTATGATGGAGCTAAAACAAGATGGAATTGGGTGAATTACAAAACTAGTTTTTCTTGAAGAGCATAATTAATAGCTGAAAAGACACAAAAGGAAATTGAATTAATGGAGTGTGAATCAAATTGTAGAGTAAAATTAGCACAAAATGAAAGAAAAATAAAAAATTTAGTTATAATAAACTAATTCGCTATATAAATTTTTAATAAGTTTTATTTACTAAATTAATTTTACACTAAATTTTGTAAGTTGTTATTGACTAAATCATATCTACTTTTGTTATTTTTATTATTCACATTATTTTCCCGAATATTTCTGTTTCTGTTCACAATTTAAGTTAAGTTTATGACTACCTCGATTTTATGATTAATAAGAGGCACAGTCAATGTTATGTAAAACTAATGTGGCTACAATTAAAGGCTCTACTGTTCTAGGATGTAGTCCTATACCAAAGGCAACGACTGGAAAACGTTTCTTCCATGTTCCAAATGTTCTCTCAGCAGGATTTCTGGTTAAAATTTGGGATTTATTAAACAATTGTTCTGCTTGACCATGTGGATTTCGAGGCTAAGTTATTAAATAATTTCTAATCCATACCAGTACACTTTCTTTTCCAATTTTTTTGTTTTCCATTCATTTCATCTTGCTCTGATTCTGTTATTTGCAAAAATAATTGCACCATGAGCTGCTCCTTGCCACCGGCATAAAATGCCACGAATTAAACATTTAGCACCACTAACCACTTGCACGTTGAAAAAAAAAGCCTTTGCGATTTCTATATCGTTTATTAATTTCTCTAGAGGATAGACTCATTTTAGTGTTTTAACTCTTGGAAAAGAATCTTGCGTCTGAGTTGATCGTCTCGTTGATGTTTCTTAGCACTGAATGCTCTTTTCTGTTTGGCCGATGTAACTCTTGCCACACATACACTCTAATTTGTATATACCTTTGGTGTGTAGTCTCGGAAGTTGATTTTTGTTAGATGGTATGAGCTGATCTATTTTCTTCACTGTGTTATAACGTGTAGTGATGTTCTTCTTTTCTAAAACCCTTTTCAGTATGTCAGTGACTCCGGCAACTTAAGGTAAGTAAGCATATGTTTCTGACGATGTTTCTGCAGCAACCTTGCTTGCTTCTCCTTCTTTTTTTGTGGTTTTATTTATTTTTTATTGTAGCCATTTTTATAAGAGTTTTCTTGATGTGTTTGTTTTTTTCCGGCTTGTGTTCTTCATCACTAATTTTCTCTGCTCTACTTAAAAGTGTTGATAAGGAATCTCTTCTGTTGTGGATGGTGATGAGAGGATGCGTGTAGATACCGGTCTGTATGTGTTTTCTTGCGGTATACGCTATGACTTAGCCTGTTGCTGTCCGTGCGTGTTACCATAACGTCTAGAAAGGACAGCGTTTTGTTCTTTTCGATCTCCATGGTGACTTTGATACTGTTGTAGTGTCCAATAATGTTTGTAAAAAAGCTTTGTAATTCTTCCTGTCTGTGAGGCCATACGACGAAAGTATCGTCCACGTATCTGTACCAGCATTTCGGTATCCTGTCGCTTGATATGTGGCGATTATATTATTTTAAATTTAAATAATTGACATTATTATCTATATTGTGCAGAAGCTATTTTTTAATTTTTTTTTTATTGTTATATATTAAATAATGTAAACTTATAACAAAGTAAATTTCCTAACAAAGTCAAATTTTAAGACCTGAACGACATAGAGGTTAACAATGTTTGTATAACTATAAATGAAAAAAATAGTCTTTTATCACCTACAAATTTATAAATGTGATGACCTAACATTTCTACCCAAACATTAATATTTTGGGGATATTGGGTCGTGATTTGTACAATTTTGTGTGGATTGTCAGCAGCCCATTCTCTGCGATTTTTCACGTTTGGTTTATTATGCAATGTAAACTTGCATTCATTTGTAAACAAAATATTTCTTAAAAGCACTATTTGCGTAACATTTGTGAATCATTTAAAAGGAAAACGCACTCCTCTTCAAATCATGTTCACGCAACTCTTGATGCGATTGCTATTTACAAGAGTAAAACTTTTGTTTTTTTAAATTTGCAGAACATGTTTTGCTATTTGCCGTAAACTTATCTTGAGATTTTTAGTAACTGCCGCCAAAAAATTGAAGGTGTTGTCATTTTTCCTCGTTTTAGTGTAAGATTCAAGCATTTTACACTAAATAAGGCACTTACTTCACAAGTACTATTTCCAGCATAAAATCACTTTATCATTTCAACTTTTTCTTGCGTTGAATACATTTTAAGAAACACAAAATTTACTAAACATTTCTTTTTGAATTATTATAGCATCCTAAATATATTTAAAAGATAATTTTTATTTATTTAATTTATTTGGTTTTGAAAGATGGAAAATTGTAAACCATAGAATAGATGGATGCAGTATTCTTAATTCTTAATTTAGCAAATTCCATAAGTCGATATCGAATGTCTACCCAACGTTTAAAAAAAATTCTTGGCTTACTAAATCTTTATGTTGTCATTGACAACTTTTAATTTTTCATAGTCGCCTTAATATATTTTTATACATTATAGAGAAAAAAAATAGGAGTTTAACGATGTAACACATATATTTACAAACTGCAGTAAATCACTAGATGGTCGTTTTGTTCTTTTGGGATTCCTCGGTAGTGGGAGAACTTTCTAATGTGGTTCCACAAATGCATTGGAAGACTTATAGCTCTATATTAATAAAGTCCAATGACAGGATGGCGTTACAAAAACATTTCAAATATGTTGATAATGTCTACACAACATAAAAGACTACAGTTGTCTGTCGGTATGGTTGTGGAAACACACCGGTGTATCCTAGCGCTGACGAGTTCTAAAAAAACGAAACAGCTGTCTGCTAGTTCTGATGTTGTTTTTCACAACTATACCGACATTGCTTCTATTCTATTGTATAGTTGAGATTTTGACAACGTTTCCTGTCAATAGATTATTGACATTCGCTTGTCAATCTACTGACAACTTTTCGACGTTTCGTACTAATTTATGATTTACCATGTTTGTGTTTTTTTAGTAATACTTTCTGCTTTTTTCATAAAAAAATATTTTGATAATAGAATAAGTTTTTTTGTAGCTTTTTATTCGTTTATTATTTTCAAACAAATTCATTATTTATTTGTGTCTTTTTCTTTATTTTTTTAAGTGATTGCAGTTGTGTATGGCAACCTTTGTGGTATTTACACAACTTACGGTCAATAAACGTTTCTAAATCAAAATAAAAATTAGTAAAGCTCATGTACTGTGAAATTAACAGGTTATGTTTAGCAGCAATAGTAGTAAAATTTGTCTCAAAAAAAAGTAAAATAGAATTGTTTTAGATTAAAGTAAAAACAACGAAGTTTTTATTGCTAACTATTTAAAAAGTATTATGCCAATTATACTTATCTTGATAAGATTGTATAACCTTCACGTAACAGATACGTGCTTTTTATGTTCACTAAAAGCTTGATTAATTACAAACGGTAATTCACTTCTACAGCAGTTTTTACATTTTATTTTACATAAAGGACATAGCTGTAAATTTACTCCTCTGGTCGTTGTAAAAATGTTTACACAACGCGCCAGTTTTTTTTTTTGAATAGCACAACCAATTATATTTATTTAACTATTTACATTCAAATTTCTTCTACTTCTTCAATGTTTTTGTTTTAATCCTAATGTTTTTGCTCATATAATGGTTTATATCATTGTTGTTAACTAAATTAACAGCACTGTCACTGTATTAAATGCAAAATCTTCTAAAAAGAAAATATGAAATGCCTGAGAATTGTTTCCCACAACCTCTTCATCGCTGGAAGATGATGAATGAACACCAATGACTTATAGAGAATTTTTTGTCATAACAAATTATGAGCAAGACCGTTCTTTATCAAGAATGTAAACGCTGATAAAACATAGCTTCCAGTGACTCCATGCACTCGAACAAACATCATGGCATGTAAATAGTACGGCGTCACTAATTTTTTTCTATCTTTGTAGTTCAATTTGTTTGCTTTTATCTCTCCAAAAAGAACGGAAATTGTTCTCGGCATTGAATTAGTATTAAAAACTCTAAATACAAACACTCCCGGCTGTTGTTTTGCATTTATAGCTTTAGTAGTATGTAATAGTTTAGTGCAAAATGATTACAAACTGGAGAGTACATCTTTTATAGAAAATTTTTCTAGAGAAGCACAAAAATGATTATTTGGGCTGTGTTGGTAACGGTTAGGTTCTCTTTTTTAACTGATGTACGGTAACAAACACAAAGCAAGCAACAAAATCTCAAAACATCAAACTCCATTTGACACAAAATATTTTCAAGGGAAAGTCACCTCCGCAAAGCTCAAATAATAATATTGCGCTCACAAGGATGTCATGCGAAGAAAAGTAAAAAATTGTGATTCGTGTCCACTGACTCATTTTCTGTTGGCTTAGATAGGTTTGAAAGCATTCGGATAATTGTAAAATTTTTTCTAGACACAATCAATTTTAGAGCCAAAGTGGAACTTTCAGAAATTTAGCCAGACTTTGATTGAATACGTTTAAATTAAATAAATCATTCAATGATTAAATACACAATTTATATTGCGTGATTCCTGACAATTGCTTCACCACACTCTGACTAGTTGATGCGCATTTAAAAAAAAACAACAAAATTAAATGATTACTCGATTTTACCAGAGTTTTATGGCGGTTCACAGTTCTACAACTTCTAAGTTTATGACACGATTCGAGCTACGTTACCACATCCTTGCAGATATAAAAGTTGCAAACTGGAGATTTTATCTTTAGATATGTGCATGCACAGTTTAAAAATTGAAATTTTTTCAACAGTTTCTCGTGTTTACGATTCCTTGTTATATCTAAAGAAAACTTACAGCAGCAGATTGGACTCGCAATAAAAACATTTCGCGACGCAAAATAATCGACATGCCTTTTTATTAAAATATCTTTTTTTACCGATTCTACAATTTTTTCTCCTATTAATATTAAACAAGCGCTACTGATTATAAAAAAACATTAAATAGATGAACTTTACTATAACATGAATCCTTTCTCTAGTCTTGACAGATTTATAACGCTAATAATCTTTACAATTTATTTGACTGTTGATACGATTTCGACATTCAAAATTTACTCAAATTTTATTTTACCTACTTTTGTCTAATGTTGATAACTTTACAGTGAAATCGTGTATGACTTAAACTAGTAATTATTGATAGTTTTTATTATAAAATTTTATAAACAGGTTTATTAAATTATTTCGTTTACGCATCTTAAAATTTAAACATAAATTATTGGTTTAGTAGAACATGTGTGTTTTGAGTTGCTATTGGTGACTTTCACGGCTTTCTTTGCGGTTATGGGTAGCTTTGTCAATGTCGTAATATTATACCAGCATCGAAACCGCCACAATTTTTGTACTGAATGATTTGCTTAATAATTTAAAATAACCAATAAACTATTACCTTATAACGGTGCAAGATAAAAAAAAATTGCACATAAACATTTTTATAGAGGACAAAATTTACTATAAAAAAGTTAGCGGAAGGGTACAATTACGTTCATCAGTTTAAAAGATACAAGTGTGCAAAGTTGCACGAAAATTACATTAAAATTTTGTAACTCTTAAACTATTAGATATAATTATACACTCCCACGGACTTTTTTGTAGTAAATTTTGTGTTCAATAAATTGTTTATGTGCAATTTTTATCTATATTGTACCGTTTTTGCAGCCTACAAGGCGCGGATCTAATTCTGCATTTACTATATTCATTTTTTATTACTGCTAAGGGAAATTAAGACTCATTATGTTTTTAAAACATAAGAAATATCTTGTTTAATAATTATAAACACTGCATTCAAAAAATACAAAAAATGAAGTAAAATTGGGCACCACCGCAAGTATCAGATTTGTTTCATCTGAGCGTTTCATCGTTTCGTTACCCGCGCCTTTGAATTAAATTAAATAAAACACAAATCAAATAAAAAGAATAATAATAAAAATAGTTACATGAATTCAGATGGAATCGCAAACAAATAAAATAGAAAAAAGTATATGTAAAAAAAACAATATAAATACGTAGATTAAAACTAAATTTAGAAAATGTAACAATTTAGTTATGTACCGTTAAGTTAAAATTTCAAGACTTTGTACGCAGCAAAACATAAAATAAGAAATGAAATACACTACAAAATAAACACTCCGTGACAATAAAATTAAAAATATTAATATTACTAATTTAATTTGAAGGATTTGACGTCAATTTTATTATTTAAAAAAATATAAATCGTAAAACTGTGACAATTTGTCTTTAGAACAATTTAAACGACCAATAAATCGTAAGTGTTGTTAATTGAAAATTTTAATAATGGTACAAAAAACACAAGTCACAAACTTTATTTTATTTAAATTCAAAGCTTCTAAGCGCTTTATCATAATTGATTTGTACTGTCATAAATACGTTAAATTTTCGTAGTTACAGGAAGGTTTTTGATAAGTTATAAAGCTCTTCTGGAAATGCTACTCAAAAGTTACTTGAGTGGTTACAGATTTGCGATGGTTCCGCACTAACACAATAAATTTTAGAAAACTATATTCGGACCCAAATAAATTGTCGAAACCGTAAAACATACAAATAAAGAAAACTCCATTCACTTAAAACTTTATTGAGTCTTTAATAACCCTCCGGATACCACTATCCACGTTTAGGGGCTGAAATCCACCGTAACTACAACACACAAAAATGTAACAAGTTTGTTGACTGCCTTTCTCACGGTGAAAAATGCAACGATTAAAACATGTATAGATAACTATAAATGGTGTTAGCATAAACAAACGAATATAATATCAAAGTTCTGATATCTTAGAGACTAAATAAGATTTGTCGAATCTAATAAATAATAATGTTATCTGAATTTTAATATTACAAAAGCAAAAATACAGCACACCGATATTTAAGCAACGTAAAACAATAAAAAATTGAACAAAAGCTTACTTAAAAACTCGAAATAACAATTATTTTATATTTTTGAATTTTTTTTTATAAAATGAAGCAATCGATTATTCAATACTCGTCAAATTAAAAAAATGTAGGTTTTGAAGAAAATGCAAATGCTGCAGTAGTAATTTTAAAAAACAAAATATTTTATTTATGCATAGTTGGAATTTATCATCTTTAGTTACTTATTCGATGTTCAAAATTTATTCTTTCATTAGCATCTTTTCTTACATTTTACTACAAAACTACAAAGAAGTATTTTTCAACTTATTTAATTACGTAATAAATCTAAACCCAACTTCACAAAATCAATTATGTTTATAAATCTATTTACAACATGCAGTGATGGTTGTAAGTAAAGTTAGAAATTATACAAAAATCTGCGTATAGAATAAAGTTTTCTTGTGTCGTGTAACTATTAAGAAACTAAAAACTTGATTTGTATTTATTTAAACGTATATCATTATACGTAATGTTATCAAAGTGTACTTGAGTTAAGTGGTCAAATTTTACTTTCTACTTTATTATTGTCATTATTTTTATATTATAAATTAAGATTATTATTTTTATTAAAATTTTGATTAAATAACTTTTATAAAGTAATTAATTAAATTAAAATCAATTTAATTTTTAATAAAAAATTTGGTATGCTTTGAACCAATTATATCAGCAAAATTTACTAAACGTAATTTTATAAGTTTAACAAATTTTTATACAAAACATTTTCTCAAAAAACTTGTTAATAAAATGAATACTAATGTTTATTTATAAATTTAACTAAGAATTAAATTAAAAAAAAAGTATAAAAGTATTCATACAAAACTTTAAATATGCCATGAAAACAAAAATTGAATATAATTTTTATTTAAAAATTGTATATATTTTTTAATTGATTATTTCGATTTGTTATTTCTAACAATTTTTTTATAAACATTTTTGTTGGTTTATTTATTTATTGTAAATATTAAACATTTTACGTTACAAATTTGTCAGATGTTAACGGATGTTAACTTATTTGTTTTAATACAAATATTTTTGATCTAATCCAATTTGATTTGAAATTGTGTATTAAAATTTGTCATGTTACGTACCGAACAAACTGTACTAAACAATGTTTTTAATTTCAATTACATCCAAATTAGTGTGAAAGTTAAAAAAATTATTCATTCAATAAAATATTATTAAATTACAGCAGTTATATTACTATAAGTGTATTACTAAAATCGGTAATTGCAATTCGTTACAATGTAACATTTATGTTTTTTGTTTAATCGAAATAATAGTTACAATCGTGTTTTTATCGAAAATCAATTTTTGTTTTGTTTTTTATAGTTGCATAAAATAAGCAATTTTAACAAATTAAACATTTTTTTAAATAATATTTAAACAATTGTTAAATTAATTTTCTTATACAGTGCACGCCGTTTAATAGGATTATATTTGGAATTTTTGATTACAATATCCGATATTCGAAACAAAACATGTTTATTGATTAGAAAAAAGTAAATACATACAGTGTGTATCTGGTTAATTTAGAAGGTTTCTAATAAAAAATTTAAAATAAAACAAAATTTTGAGACAAATAAATCAAAAATTACAAGTGCATTAAATCTCTTAAGTTTCTTAACAACATAACTTCTTAGTAGCTTAGCTTAGTAGCACCAAAAATAAAAATAAATACAAAATAATATTACCAGATGTAGTTAAATTAAGACTAAAATAATTCAAAAAAGTTTACTGCTAAATTATTTTTTTTTATAGTAATAACAGAAAATTAATTATCTAGTAATTAATAAAATGAACTAAAATTTGCATTGCTTGATTTCTGTAAGCTATTTTACTGGAAAAAAACTATCACCGCATAGTGTACTATTTTGTATATACTAGGGGTAAAAAAACTACGGCTTTTTTAGCCCCTTAATCTAACCACCTATGAATAGTTTTATCATTAAATGAACAATACAAATAATTTTGTTCATTGCCATAAAAAACTTACAAATAAAATGATTTACCTTACATTTGAGTTTATTAGTTTACAATCGTTGTATCTATTAGTTTTAATCAAAGTTCAAACATTTTCCGACACGAATACTTTAGATAATTACAATAGAATGAGGTTACTATTAACATTACGCAGCTATTCCGGTAATTAAATCGCACCTAGTATAGGAAACTAATTTATTTAGTTTTGATACGTAACTTCTTATAGTTCGCAGCATATTTATTGTTTTATACAATTTTTATTATTAAATAAAAAAATTTATTTACTGTTCATAATTTTTCTTGACCCGTGATTAATTTGTTTCTAGATGAATGGATTTGGGCAATTTGTAATTGATATCTGCTTAATTCACATTTTTAATATTTAATATTTTGTTATAAATCTGCTGTCATCTATTTTTTGCAACATAAATTAAAATATACCGTTATTTTTTATTACAATCGATAATATTTGTAAAGCTTTGCGGCCATCAATTAAGTATTTTGACTTTAATGTTAGTAGCATTGTAAATATTTTTTGTAGTTTGTAATTCTATTAACACAACCAATAAAAAAACATCAATGTACCAATTAGTGTAATGAATTGTCCTTATAAAACTTTTGAATTTAAAATTTTATTTTTACAATTTTTGTGTTTAATTTTTCTAAACAAATTGCACTGATACTATTGTAGTAATAATTATGAATATAAGATACATTTCAATTGTTATAATAATTATTTATTGTTTTAGACAAATTTATATTTATTTATTTAAGTTCCTGCGTACGTTTCACTTGGGTTTAAAGATGGTCAATTTAGACAGCAACCACTTGAACACAATGTTTTATTGCTCGAACAAAGACTAGGAAGCCCACAAAGTTTTAAAATCTCTCAAAAATAGTTTGACGTTTATGTTTGCAAGTGCGCTAAAACTATCAAAGACGATTTACAATAGTGAAAAATTAAACAGGACAAAATTGTCATTAAGCAAATACTGTTGTTTTGATTTGTTTTATTTTATTCGAATTATTCAATGTCAATGAATGTAGCAAATGCTATTCAGTGTTAATAAAAAAACGGTTTGTTTTAGTAAACGATTAATTATTTAGTAACAAAGCAAATATTCAATGTTTTTAGATATGTACATACATGGTGTGTACGCTTTCTAAACGTAACGGTCTCTAACAATGCACAGTTAATTAAATACGTAAAGCTTTAGCAAGGCGTTTAAGCCCACAGAATTACAATCGTCCTTTACTTTGGTTCATTGTTTATCTTTTGTCTTCAATTCTGTCAATTTTTTTTAATAATATTTTTTAATTAATTTTAAATATATTACTTTTAATTATATGAAAGTAAACTGTTGTTAAACATTAATGATTATTTATAGAAAGCTTTATAGATTACTTTAATGACATAATTATTAAAGCTGGTCTCAAACTATTACCGTTTAATTTAATACATTTTATTGTAACAAAAATCTGAATTTTTTGATACACAAAAATGTATTGTTCGTAATTAAATTATATTGTATAAAATAATTACTATTTTATTAAATACATTCACACTTTCAATTCAAAACTTATTCTGTTGATAATTACATAGGTAGTAAAACGGAAACAAAAATTTAATAGTAATTTAGAGTGTATTGTTAATCTACTATATTCTTAGAATTAATTATGCATTGTTATAAGCAAAATTAGTATTAAAAGGTACATATCAGAATAATTATGTAGCACTAAAATTTACTCAAGTCTTGTTTAAAAAATTAAATTAAATTGAATAGACATTTTTTTTAAATATGCATTTTTAGAATTAAATTTAAATACGATTATTTATTTCAATTATTGTTTATATGCAAAAAATGTTTAAATTTGAGACAGAATATATTTAAAACTTGTAACAATTAAATATTGCACGTAACACGTGTTTTTTTCAATTCAATTTACTTTTACTTGGTTATTACAAAAGTAGTATTTGTTTTATAAAATAATATAATTAGATTTTAGTTTTTATTTCCTAAGCAAATGTAATTATTACTATTTCAATTTTACATTTACTGATAAACAAAAAAATTTTATTTATATACAAACTTAAAAAAAATGCGTGCAGCACTGACGACTATTTACTAATCTAATTATTATACTATACTTCGGTTGCCCAACAGATGGAAATAAGTCCTTCTCACAAAAGTTTTTGTAATTGATTAATTTAAAGTACGCGGCAGATTTACATTGAAAGTTTGAGCCACTTTCCGAAACTATTGTACTAATAATATCGTGTTTAAGCGTTTCGTTAATTTATTATTTTATAACATCATTTTTATATGTTATATTATTTGCCAATAAAAAACGCAAATCCAAACGTTTATTGGTATATGATAACCTTTTTTAAATATTTACAAAATTAGCAAACAAAGTCAACCAAATATTTCGAAAACAGATCATAGAAAATCTACAGCTACAACAATAGGTAACGTAACCATTTATTTTATTTACGTTTTTTATATACTTAAAGTAAAAATTTATATTATTTTTACTTATTTATACGTTTTTTGTATCTGCATTTTCCGAAAGTATACCGTAGGTCAAGGTCAATGTTAGATAATGTTACGGATGGAATAAAAAAGGCCCTGCGCATTTGTTCTTTTTACTACGTTACAAACATTTAAAAAAAATTAGGTTTAATTTAGTTAAACAAACAAATACAACTTTGTTTAACTAAACTAAAGTGTTGTAATAGTGTTAAATAGTTCTTCATATTATAACAGAAAAGTAAAAAACAATCTAATCTCCGCTACTAGGTTGACAAGTGCATTGATTGAATTCAAGAAAAACATTCCAATAAGAAAGTGTGTTGTGCATGAAATGGCAAAAACCAGTAAACAAGTTGTGCTACGATTGCCAATATACCACTGTTAGTTAAATTTGATTAGATTAATATGGGCATAAATGAAAGAAAAAATTGTTAGAAAAATACAAGATGTTAAAAATTTTATTTGTTGAAACAGTAGTTAATTACTCTAAAAATAATTGAAAAAAATCTATACATCATGTGATTAAAGTAGAACAAGAAATGTGACAAACAGAAGTTTCTTCATAAATTTGTATGTTGTTTGATTTTTTTAGTTGTGTAATGTAAATACTTAATTATTATATATAAAATATCAAATGTAATGTATTTATTACTTGCTGTTGGTTATTGCAATTATAATATTAAATTTTTTAAAACATACTCTGTGACATAAAAAATGCAACACCAAAAACGCGTTCAAATTTTTGAATCAAACTGCACAAATTAAACAAAAGATAAAGTCATGTTTTGTTATTGATATGTTCGTTTCGTTCATTTCACTCTCTCGCATCTTTCTTGGCATGGATTCTGTCAAGTCAGACAATTTGTAATTTATGGCGTAGAGCTTCTAGCGTCTGTAAAGGATTGGCTAATTGCTTGAGTTTTCAACCCATTATCTCCCACACATTTTCGATAGGCGAAAGGTCGGTGGCCACGACAAGATATAAACTACTTTGAAGCAATCCATAGAATGCTTTGCAATGTGGAAACGAGCACTATCTTGTTGGGAATGAAAGACTATGGAGTTCTACCTCTTCATCAACCTATCGATGGGCATTCATATTGCCCCGGATGAATACCAACTACGACTTGTCCCCATAAACTATAGCACCTCATACCATAACCCCCACAGTGTAGAGAAAAAAAAATGTAACATATTTTTATATCACATTTATAAACCTCTAGAAGTTTTTTAAATGTCAAACCGAAATATTTTGTTAATCAACTCTAGAAAAGATGTCTATTAGACCTACTACTAAGTAGTAGTAGCTAAATATAGCAACAAATCGTAGCGTCTTTCAGAATAAGCGACCACACCAAAATTGGGCGGCTGTTTTAAAACCTCGAACACGCTCGGCAAGCACGAAGCGTTAATAGCCAAAACCTTCTATCTTAATAAAGAAAATAGAAAATTTCAAATTTTAAAACACAGTTACCTTAGGTGAATAGACCATTAAAGCCAAAATCTCACACGGAAAATAGATCAGTCTGTCCCATTCGTGGGAGGGGGGACATGAGTTTGATTAAAAGAAACCAAAGCTTAAAAAACGCTTTATTTTGCAACATACAACACACGAACCTTGTTATTGCAAGATAAAATAGAAGGACAAGAAGAAATAAACCACATAAAGTAAAATATAATCGGACTTTATGAAATAAAAAAAAGTTAAATGATTCTTGAATCAGAACATATACTATACCATAAAAGAGAAGAGGATAAATCATATGATTGAGTTGATTTCTTTATAAATAAAAAACATATTGGCAACATTATCATAGTAAAAAGCATATTTTCACGCATAATATACTTGATAATGAAAATAAGCTGAAAGTAGCAACTTAAAATAATTCAGGTATATGACAACAAAGACGTTGAAACATTTTATAAAGACCTGAAATTAACAATATACAAAACGCAAACTCACTACATGAGGCAGAGACAATAATTGGAAACTATGGTGTTATGGAAAAAATAATTGAAGAAAAATGTTGTTACAGAACAACATTTACTTAATGAACGAAAAAGAAGGAAAACCGTAAAAAGACATGGAAAAGCTCTGATGGAAATACGAAAAATGAAATAGATTTTATTGCAACTGACAAAAAGCAAATCATAGCTACTATTAAATGGTAAGATTAACAGTTACAATGAATATAAAGCTAGAAAGAATAAAAACTGTTAGAAAACAAAAACCCAAACTATGGAATTGTCCTATAGGTTTGACAAGATACGCAAACATTATAACAAGAGAGTTAAAGAATCAAACTGAGAAATGCACTACTGTAAATGAAATAAACGATAACATTGTATACACAAACTAGAAAAGCAGAAAAAGAATTTGGCAACAAACAAAAACAAGTAAGTGAGATCAGCGATAGTATAAAACAACTAATAAATGAAACAAAAAAGGTACCAAGACAAGCCGATATCAACAAAAACTAATATAGATAGCTCAATAAACAACGCAAACTATAGAAAAAAAAACAAAATTTAAAAGTTAAAAAAAAAACTAAAAAACGGTAGAATAGAATTTTTTCAAATGAAGGATGACAAAGGACAGTTGAAACCAACATTTTTATCAAAAGCTGTATGGAAGCCGTAGCAACGACAAACAAAGGAGTTTCTGTCAACAAAAAGGAAGAATGAACCGATGATCTGAAGACATCCTAAAAATCTCTTTATACAAAATAAGAAATTCTTTATCAGAAATGAAAAACACAAACGCTCCGGCAGAGGATGCCATAATGATTGAGCTTATAAAAGAAAGAAGTGAACAACTACTTCTTGAAATAGAAAAGCTTTTCAATATGTGCCTCTCAGGATGTGTAATACCATCAGCATGGAATAACGTTGTTGTAATTTTACTCCACAAAAAAGGCAATAAAACCGTTTTTGAAAACTATTGACCAATTAGCCTTTTGACTCACTTACATAAAGTTTTTACAAAAATATCGTAACAAAAAGGTTGGAAAATAAAATGTATTTCTATCAGACTAAGGAGCAGGTTGGATGTCGAGCAAAATACGGCAGAAACAAACACTTACAAACAATAAAAACGCTTATAGAGAAATGTGTAAAATATAACAAACCATTAGTTCTAACATTTATAGACTTTTATAAAGCGTTTGACACGGTTGAATTCTAAGCTATACTAGCTGCACTAAACTTTAGGTACCGAAATCTTATAAATTATATATGATAATGCGACGGTAAGTATCAAACTTCACAAAAATACAGATAAAATCACATTGGCATCATTGAGAAGACTAAATTATGTATTGAGAAGTGACGTCAGTGTTAAAGGAAAACTGCTTTATAGTCAAAGTCGTGAAGTGATAGCAAACGTTTTAGAATTTATGAAACAATAAAATGAGAATTAAGCATTTTTTGTGCTGCCAACATTAAAAACGTCAATATTCGTTTGTTAGTGTTTTTACTTAATGAGCAAAAAAGCTCTAGAGTAACGAATTGAAAAGTAAAAATCCAAATAAAATTAAGTGTTTAAAGTTAGCATTATAATATATCGAGTATGCGATAGGTGCAAGTAATTGTAAAGTATACCAATTATTGTAAAAGTGTGATCATATCAACTCGATTTTATCTACGCCATTGGAGTGAATGTGATGTCATTATTTGCACATTTTCGTTTATGACGTATATGTAGTTCTTACAGTGCTCGAGTTCTAACTACGTACTTTAGTACTCTGCATCAAAGAATGCAGAAAGCGTTGCGCGACTTTATATGCATGAATGTACAAATAAGATTTTAACAGCAATTATACATTGTCGTTTTAATTCAACTAAATAAAGCTAATTTAGAAAACAAATGTAATTAAACCTCGGGTAATTTGTTTAACTTTAAATTCAAACACAATTAATAATAGAAAACTAAATTTAACGTATTCCAAAGTTGAGATCTTCACACAAAAACTTGATCAAGCTAAGATCAAAGATAATACAAAAATAATCTTAAGGTTACCGTTCAAAAATCTCAAATTTAATCTCTTTTTTCTATATGTTTCTTACTTTTTTCTTTAATTTTTGCTTTGCGAACTTTAAGTTTGGCTAAACTTTTTATTTTTATTATCTGATTTTAAAGATGATAGTCTGTATTTTGTTTCGTGCCAAGTTGTATCCACAACTGTAGTAATTTTGTTCTAATTTCATTCGTATAGTATAGTGCCAGTTCTCTATTTAAATATAGTCATCATTCTAAATGTTTTACATAGTTTTACTATTTAGTAAAATTCTCGCGAGTTCTAAATTGTTTATTCAAATTTCTCAAAGAAGTAATTCTTGTCGTGTAGTTTACTTATTTTTGTTTGTTGTTAATTAATAATAATAATTTAAGTTATTTATTTGAAAAACGAATAAACAGTTGTCTATAGAAACTAAAACTGTTTGGGTTTAGTTACAAATGTGCAAAGTATTTTACTTTTTTTGTCAAAGGAAACATGATAAAATTATCTAATTACTTCATAACATAGTTAGTGATACTTTACCTTTTTGCAATTTATTTAATTAATATTTAATTGATGGGAAGAAAAACCAATTTTATTATATTTGTAGTAGTTAATAAAATTTATTGACAAACGTTTTCTTTGTATTGTAAGTGATTTACAATTTGTGTCGTCGTCAATTTCCGTAGTATTACAATGTAAAACATCGCTTTTTATGTTATAATAGACGCTTCTATCATTGCCAATTTTGTTTATTTGTACAATCCCTTTTATTTACGCTATTGTCAATGTATTTTAATAAAAAATAGTTTAAAAAAGAAAAAAGTTTATCAACGCCCAACTGCTGGCGGATTATAATTATATAATTTTAATTGAAAACATACAGGGTGGCCAATATTGTGTCAAAGTAAAATATATTTCTTATTAAATATACAAAATATAAGAAGATATTTACAGAAGCCATAGTCTAGAATTTTACATTTTAAAATTATTTTTTACTATACAGGGTATTCTATAATATCACTACAACAAAAAACTTAAACAAAGAAATTTAAAAGTAAAATTAAATAGTTCTTGTATTAACAACCATTTTTAAAATGGTCTCCACCAAAATTGATACTTTTCTATAACCAGTTTTTTTAAAAATCTGTAGAAATATATTTTTTACATTATCCTTTTTAGTAGATGGTGTTTGATAAAATATATCTTTAAAGTAACCCCATAGAAAAAAAAACTGGTGTGGTCACCACACGAATTTCCTATAAGGAATGTTGAAGGAATATCTACATATTTTTTTATAGTTATGTTGTCATAAATCCATTTTGAAGTGATATGTACACGATTGAAGAAACTGTAAAGTTACTAGGATTTTTGTTTTTTTTATTGGATTAAATTATTATGAAGAATTAACTCTATAAGAAACTGTAAAAATAATTCAAATAATTTACATATGTACAAAATTATATAAGAAAAAGTCAAAAGAATTTAAAGAAAAATTGTTATTTTTTAACGTATTTTACTTTCCGTTCAACATATGGAATTTTTTTAATCAGAACAATAGTAGAAATTATAGCAGTTAACACAACCATTTTTGTGAAATGTGGTTTCATCCACAAACAGAACAAAGTCAAATAAAAACCACATCTAAATTTTGATGAGCTTAATTAAAAAATTTCAATTTTCCTTGTTTATCATTTTTACTAAATATGATATGAGTGCATTTTAATTTTTTTGAGATTCCTTTGTGTAGTAGATCAACTAACATCTAATTGTTTTGATAAGTTTGACTCACTTACATGATGATTCTCGGTCATAGCCAAAATTACATTACATCTATTTTCTTCATTTCAAGACCGTTTTGTTCTAACGTTTTATTTTGTACGTTACATTTTACGTTTGCTTAAAAGAATCGATTAGATTTTTAAAAGATCTTCTTGTTTTTTTTTAAACCGCTATTAGTACATTCTTTTGGCCAGCATACAGCTTTTGTCATTTACTCCAAGCATATAAATGATATCGACTATTTCTTTAGTAAAAAAAAATATTTCAATTAAAAATTTTAAGAACATTATTTCACCGAGATAATTCAATATTTGTGTGTTAGAATTCGTAACTGTAACATAGTACATTACCAACAAATAATCTGATATTAATAGCCGTCGAAAAGTGTACTTTTGTCAATAAGATAAGATCTTTAAAGCCATTGCTTTTAGGATAGTTAGATGCTATATCATTTAAATATTTATACAAGATAGTAAATTCTAAAGTAAGCCGTTCTGTTTAATGAAATCGAATTTTGTTTCTTTAAAGTTATACATCTTTGACCTTGACGGAACACTCTACATTAAACAATTACGTGTTCAAAACTTACACAGCCCCTTGTAACCGGTCTTTGCTTTGTGAGGTTGATTTTGTCTACAACACAAACAAACACAATTGAGATGTATAATAAAATAATTAAACGTATTTACATTTAACCACACAAAAATAAATTAAATAATTAAAATTCAAGATAAAATAAATAACATAAAATAACTGTATATCTCATGCTGTTGAATCCGCCGACGGTGCCCTCTATTGGCTTGTGTACGACTCTGTTATACTTCAACGTTGTTTTAAACTAAAATACAAATTAAAATATGGTTTTTATACTCGTGTTTTCCGGTAATTAATTAATACAAATCCTCTTGCCAGCGGTGCCTTATCTTGCGTTTATCTGGATAACTGGAAGCGGTAGATTTGACAGGTAAGTTTGTAAACAATCTCGTCGAATTGTTCGAACGATAACCTCAAGTGCTTTTTTAAATGCAATTTAGATACTTCCTGTACGTAAGGAAATACGATTTTTGGATTTTACAGGTCATTGCGCCGGATTATTAAGAATCAAATTTAATTAAATTCACGTCTATAAAACGACATTTAATATTAGATCGGCGTTTTCTATAACTTTTTTCCAAGGTCGCAACCGGACTGGACGAATCGACTGAAATACACTTCCATATGTATTTATGAGACGACGTGGTAACAAAACGGATTTCTGGTGTATTTGTTTATGTCCCAGGTACGGAGTTGCATAAAGTTGTTGCCGTACAACTCGAGAGATGAATAAAACCGCCTTAAACAGTTACCGTGAACACTAAGGTACTCTACGAACAAATGTCTAAGGGCTACTCATCCGGGTCAGCCAAGGTGCAGTATGTAACACTCCAGTAATACTGAATAACTCTTTGGTCATCTACGGCAAGCACTAAGGTACTCTACAAACAGACAACTTCAGGTGTTCGACAATTACTAACAAGGTTATCCAAATATATTCTTACAGGTAGATGGCAAGCGGCACTACTTTTACAGATCTTCATCACGTATATAGGTTAAGAACATCAACAATACGTCAAATTGTGAGGGGTGTATGCAAAAAAAATTTAAAAGTCCTACTTGATAAATGCATCTCACTGCCATTCAAAAATATGTGAAATGAATGCAAAGGTAAAATGCCAATCCAGACTGTTCGGGGCCATATATAGGAATCACATTAGAATTGTCAAGCCACACAAAGTAGTTCATTATTCTTCAACTACAAACATTTTTTTCTGTCACTTCATTGGCAATTGTGGATACATCATATTGTTTTCGATATGTTGGCGTGGAAGCATATGGTAAAGAATGTGATTCTACCGTATTTAAATAATCAACATCTTTTCACGCATTACATTCAGATTCTTTGCATATACCTGGTCCAAAATGCTTACCACAAACAAAAAATCCGGCTCTGCCATGTTCTAGTTGGCGACAAAGCTTTTGGATTAAGTGATAAACCGTTATGTCAATTTGGTAAAAACAATTTAATTCAATAACGTGTATTTATTTACCGTTTATCAGGTGCCAAGCGTAGATTTGGCATTTTAGCAATAAATAGAAAATTTTCTATTGCCCTATAAACGTACATCCCAACTTTGCCATTGACATTGTAAAAGCTAACTGTATTTTGCACAATTTGGTAAAGATGAGAGAAGGTTTTTGTATAGACGATGCGTTAGAAATTACAAACCAAGAGAGTGAAATTTGTCAGAAACAAGGATTGGGAAGGAAACACGAGATTACTTTACACAATTTTCTAACCGTAATGAAGGATCTGAGCTGTGGCAATTAAACAAAACATAATTAATATTGTTGTTTTTATAACAAACTTAATTGGGTTTTCTCTTTTCCTGTCAATTGTTCATAAGTTTAAATAAATATGTTGCACATGCTACGATGAGAACGTTTTGTCTTGTCATTCTTGTAATCGAAGTTGCTAACGATTTGTTTAATTTCGTAAAGGGATACATCAGCGATTAATGAAATCAAAGAACTCAAACAAGCAACCGAAATCTAACTAAAAACTTCTCAAAAGTTAGGTAATCAACTTGTGAAACAAGCCAGATTCTAAACTCTGAAAAGATAAGAAAGAAAACGATAAACTTGAAAAAACAAACAAAAATTTAACAAACAACTACGCAAAGTTAAGTAATCAATTTGTGAACAAAGCCAAATTGCTTGTTTGAGTTTTTTGATCTGGCACACCCACGTACTCGATTACCTAAGGATATCTCTACTCTGTTAAGTTAGGTATTATTATCCACTATTGAAAAATAAAGTATTTTCATAAATTTATTTTTATTTTTATATTTTACAAATACAAGCCATAAGCCATACAAGTATTTTTTCATTGAAGTACATAACACAATTATAAACTTATAGAAAACAGAAATATATTCTAACAGTATTACAACTCAAAATTTTTGTATTTTAGTTTCAAATGTAATATAATTCGAGGTTTCAAGACAGAGGGGCCTATACGCCAATTTGTTGAAATACGAGATTTTGGGTGTATAGGAAGCTTATAACGTTTACTATGTTAGGACAGAAGGGCGTATGATTCTGACGTCACGTTACTCAAATAATCATAAAAAGATTTTGCCGTATCCGCCTATATTGCCGTTTTTATGGATCAGACAGGCGTATGTACTTACGCTCACTTGTTTGTAATATCTATACTCGTACGCCCGCGTACGACTTGAAACCACGTGCAGTGCAGTATAAGAAATCGTTTATGTGTGAGTGTAGTGACAACGGCTATTGTTTTCTTAATAAATATGCTATTATTAAAATTATTACATTGTGTAACAAAAATGTATAATAGTGGAAGTTTGCGAAGTAAATTTATACTACAACTATGTAATTCCAAAGAGAGTTCACAAGATACGAAAGGTATGTATGTAGCTATGTAGTAAAAATTATTGTTAAAGCTATGTAATTTTTATCCATTTTGCCGACAGTACTCTCCTCTAATTATAATCTTAAATGCATAATATACTGTTAAGGATTAGTATATTATTTTATCATTAATAATCTGCTTTAAAATAGTACAAAAAGCTCATTGACAATAAATTAGTTCAAAAAATAATCATTGCCTGTATTTTATTGTTAGTATTGAATAGGATGAAAATGTAAAGTCTACTTACCTTATTTTGGAAACAATTAATTTGGCGATTCAACTAATTTACATTATGACGTTGAAGATGGATGAAGAATGTTAGTCCTAAACTAAAGGATTGTATTTGAAGCTTTAATTTTAGATACAAATAAATACATGCACACTAGTAAATTACTGTTATTTATTGCTTTTAGTTGCACAACAAGCAACAACATCTCAACATGAAGCTGCCTCCTCAATAGGAGAAAATTCTCAAGGGATCGCCAAAAATCTTGAGTTAGTTTCTAATTTTGAACACAAACTAATTAAGTAAAGACATGCAGATAGGAAAAAATCTGGTATTGTAAAAGTTGTTTTTTGATTTCTTGTTTTACTATAGACACTTTCATTCTATTCATAGAGTTCTTTGAATCAGTACGTACTCCATCACCACCGGAAAGCGACGTCTTTGATGGTAGTAATGCCGATCCTACTTACCAAATGGAATCTGAGTTTGAAGTGCAAGAGTTAGAAAAACGTGATGAGGTAATACAAAATTCAGAAACGAATGAAACTGTCCCTAAGAGAAAAAGGAGTAAACGGAGAGCACTGAAAACCTGGAATAAAGTTATCAGAAAAGCAAAACGAAACTCAGGTGAATCTTATTTAACAACTACTGGAAATATTCGCAAAAAGAGAAAACCGAGAAATTTAGGATGCGAGTGTTTATGTAAACAAAAGTGTCACTTAAAAATATCAGATAAATGTAAGTTGTCAGTTGCAAATGCTTTTTGGCCTTTACAAGATTTAAACAGACAAAGAGACTTTATTGCCAAAAATGTAGAACGCGAACGTTCAGAAAGGGGAAGAGTTGAATTACCAAGGCGGCAGTTTTCTCAGAAATACTTTTTTTTAATTGCCGGAATTAAGCAACAAGTGTGTAAAACTTTTTTTCTCCAAACACTTGATTTCAGAAAAAATGATGAGAACTGCGCTAACGAAGTCTAATCGAAATAATGCCGGCATTCCTTTGTCTGACAAAAGAGGTAAATACTAGCTTGCTAGTAAACATTCTATGATACTATTAAATTTGTAACTGATCACATAGATTCTTTTCCGCAAGTTACAGCTCACTGGTGTCGAAAAGATTCCAAAAAAGAATATTTAGAAGCTATATTAAATAAACGGAAAATGTACGATCTATATAAGGAAAGTTGTGCTGCTGTACATTACAAATCAATTTCGGCAACAAAGTATCGGGAAATTTTAATTAAAAAAAATATTGGTTTTCACATTCCCAAAAAGGACCAATGCTGGTGTTACCATTTTGAACAAATAACTGACGATAAAAAGACAGATCACAAAATAGCTGAATACAATCTTTATATCCGCAGAAAGGTAGCTGCTAAACATGAAAAAACAAGAGATGCTAAAAAAGCTAAGACTGATTGTACTTATGTTTCTGCCAACTTTGATTTAGAAGCAGTTTTGTACTGCCCCCTTTTTTTGCAGAACCTATTTTTTATAAAAGGAAATTAGCAACCTTTAATTTTACTGTTTACGAAGTAGGAAACTATCAAGGGCATTGTTATATGTGGACCGAGTACGATGGAAACCGCGGAGCAAATGAAATTGCAACATGCTTAATGAAATTTATTGAAAATCTTCCTCCCACAGTACATCATTTAGTACTTCATTCTGACTGTTGTCTTGGTCAAATGATTGCATAACTATTGCAGGTGTATGTAACAAAAGGAAACCTTATAAGGTAAACGTACTGCATTATGGAGATTTTATAAATTACAGAGATCTTCAGGAGAGAGTAATGATTAACAAAAATAAAGCTGAAAATAGAGATATTCTCAGCCGGAAAAACGTAAAATGGCTAAGATTTGAAAAAGAAAAACCGAACGTAATGCAATATAAGGATGAGTATTGGAAAGAGTTTAACATTTTAAATATTGGTCAAAAAGGTAGAAAATCATCTTCTACAGTTAGACAAAATAATTTACAGACACTGTACAGCTTCAAAATTCCCATTAAAAAATTAAAATACAACTTACAAAAATTGTGTAAAAACAAAGATGGGCTTATTCCTGTTGAATATCATAATTTTTATAAGTCTTTAGCTGTTGAAAGATTTTAAAATACTGAGTCTTTCGGATGATGAAAACGAAATGTCTCTACAAGCAATAAAAACAAAATGCTTAACCGTAAACGTAAATAATACAAATAAACAATTTATCGGTATTTTAATATCCATTTAGTAATTATAAATAGAATTTTGTATTTTCTTTAGTAAATAAACCCTTATAATCACTGTACGCCTTTTACATTGAGTTAAAATAGATCATCAATCTTTCGATAGGTTAGTGAATTGAGCTTTTCGTGCTTTAATTTTTGCAAATTGTTTATTTAAATTTTTGGTGTCTGATTTTTTTAACTGGTCCGTTTCTATTGAAATGATAGCATGATTACTTAGTCGGTTTTGCCTCATGGTCGATCTTAAATATTTTTTTATTATTTTGAGTTTTGAATAAGATCGTTCTGCGGTAGGAACAGAAACCGGTATTGTTAATAAAATAATAGGAAAAGAATCCACTAAGCTTTTAGTTGCTATATAATTTAAAGTTTCTTCTAGACACGTAATAACTTTTTCATCAAAATTTTGTAAATATTTCAATTCTTTAACAAGTTCCACGGCAGTTATGTTTCGTTCAATGCGAGTTTTGTTGTTTATTAAATGACATAATTCTAATTGTTTGGTTTCAGAATAATTTTTAAATTTATCAATATTCCATAAATACGCGAAATTATTAGAGTAAGAAGAAAGGAATTAGAATATCTCATCTACTGATTACATCTAGAGCATTAAACAAACAATCAACTTTAAAGTTTCGTCGTGGATCGTTTTATCGTCACATTCATAATCAAGATTTTTTTTAATTTTTGGCGGTCTTAGACCTCCTTGTTTTTTGAATTTAGGATCTATGTCTAAGCTGGATGCTATTTCTTTAGCATCAATCAATAGATCACTAAACTGTTATCGTCACCTTTCAACAAATTATTCAAATTATTTAAATGATTACAACACTGAGCAACATCAAAGTTTTTGAATAACTTTACTAACAATGTTAACTTTACTTAAAATATTATACCACAGAATAAAAATGCAAATGAACTCAAAATTTTGCAATTTTTTGGCCATCGATGCACCCAAATTTTTTACGTTATTTTCAAAGTTTCCTTCGCTTATTTCAAACAGAGCATCATAAACCTCCCCAAGTTGATACCTTAAAGGAGTTATTGCATCTATTCTACTAGACCATCGAATATCCGATACAGGTTTTAAAGTTAAATTTGTTACAATAGATAAATTAGATTTCACAATTGACCAGAGTTTAGTAGAAGCTGAAAAAGATACAAACAGTTCTTGAACTAAACAAAAAAAGTTAATGCTCAAAGTATTCGACTAAATTTAGGGTACGATTGCAACAAGAAACAAAGAAAGTTGAAGAATTGAAATCCAAAATTTTGTTTTGTAGACCATTATACCTACCACGCATATTTTCCCCATTGTCGTAACCTTGGCCCCGCAAATCGTTGATATTTAAGCTTTCTTTCTCTAACGCCAACAAAAGAAATTTTGTCATGCCTTTACCCGACACATCATCTATAGCACAGAATAATAAAAAATGTTCTTCTATACTAATTCTCGTATTCTTTAAATTAACAAATCTTATACAAACTGAAATTTGTTTTTGGTGACTCGAGTCAGGAGTCTAATAATATGGAATAGTAATTTGCATTTTTAGTTAGTTCTAAGATTTTGGATTTAATATTTTTACCGATCAAGTTGATTACTTCATTTTGTATTTTATCCCCGAGATTGTTTTTGTGATCTTTTATTTGAGAGCGAAAGTATTTTCTCAACATTACTTATTTCAAGTTATTTCAAATTTTATAAATTTTTATAAATAGTAATATTAGTGCTTATCAATTATTTTGTTTGAATTTACTTCAATTAACAATGATGTTTATATAACCAAATATACAAGGATTTTTCAGATGCACGTTTTTGGCTTTTAATGTTTTAATAAATCTAAAATAAAAAATAAGATTTAGATGAACTCACCTTAATATACAACACAAAACACATCACTAAAAAGACTGTAAAACTACAAAAAACTAAAGTTTCAAAAGTAGATATCTTTTACCCCATGCACCTTTTCACCTCGATAAGTTAATTATCGATCGGGCATCGCGCAACAAATGAAATCGCGACCGATGCAGCGCTTAAATATATAAAGTTTTGTACATTGCAAACTCAGACAGAAAAAAAAACGCTTGTTCGCTGTTCACTGGTTGGCTCGTTGCAAGCCAAATTTCAAGCTCAACCTTGAATAAAATCAGATTTGTTTGAGTTCACACAATTTATGTTATCATGATAAGTATTGCGTATTCGATCGAATAAATGCTATTATTCCATACTCTCATTTCGAGAATATATTATTTTTGAGAAGTAATTCGGTTCCGGGGTCTCAAAGTGTTAAAATAAACAAATCAAAAACAATGTAATAGCTAGCAATTCTTTACTAGTTTTTTTTATCACTATAAATTTTGTTTGGACAATGTTGTTTGTTGCTTTATCTTTTTTTTTATTTCGAGTTTTGAGACTTTTCGGCGTCTTCGGCGCCTCGGCGCCGTCTTGCACCACACGCTTTGCCCTCATGTACGGCGCGAGCCTGTTTTTATCCTACATTCACAAGGTTACAGATCAAATAGCAAAACTTCTTTGTCAGAATGGTATTAAACCCATATTTAATTCGACAGAAAAAATTTCTCATATTCTTCCTTCTTCCAAATTCTTTGTTTATGTGGTTTAGTCGACATTGATGAAACCGGGTTGATCCGTCATTAATCATAGTTCAGAACATGATCGTTGTATAAGGAAAAAGCATGTTTCTAAGTCTGCGGTTGCTGAACATCATTTTACTACAGGTCCCAAGATTTTGATAACGTTTTGGTGATTGCCAAATCTCAATTTTTTTTAACTAGAAATTCCGAGAGAGCACAGAAATCATCAAACACCCCAATAACTTCAATCGTGATCATGGTTTCTAGCTATCCCCTCTTTGGTTCTCGTTCATTACTATTTTATCAAAAACACGCTCCCTTCAACCGCAATCCAATCAGAGTCGAGCTTAACCAGCTCTGACGATACTTCTTCTTTATATACGGAGACTATTTCTTCTTAAGTCACTTCTATGAAGTTTAGAATTTGGGTTGATTCACAAATTTATTACCTAACTCAATTGTTCTTTGTTAGATTTTCGTTTAGTTTTTCAAGTTGATCGATTTTTTTTTCTTACTTTTTCACACCGGAAGGTGTGTTAAATTGTGTTTAAACGTACGTTTTTCCGGTTTTTTGCCAGTCGGTTAAGTAACCGGATTAACCGTTTGTGTGCAAGGGGTTTATGAATGCCTTAAATAGTGATAAACCTATTTCAATACAAGATTTTTTTTTAAAAGCATGTTATTTATTGCAGTCATAAATTTAAAAAAAAATTAGAACTGCTTATAATTTTGTAAAAACTAACTTAAAGCGTAGACCTCAAAAGGATTTCAAAAACTGATTAATATACAAAGTGTTCCATTAAAAAAAATATAGGTTTGTGTTGTTCTAATATTATGAAATACCTTGTTTGGTTAAAAATAATTTTAAAATGTAAAACTTGAAGAAGTTAAAAATCCTTTTATAATTTTTATATATTTTGTTTAATATTTTGTAGAAGGGAGATTTTTTACATTGGTCTACCCATACATTGCTGTTTTTTAGCAACTCACTTTCTTTGTTATATCAAAACAATTTTAAACAAATTTTTATTATTTGATTGCGTTATTTAAGACTAATCTTTGTTTTTATAATTGCGTATGTTTTTAAATTTGAAAAGATAGCTAGAAATAGCTCTTACTGTTTTAACATCGTCACACAAACATATTCCAATTTAAGTGGATGAAAAATTTAAATTAATTTTGCAATAAAGATTAGTTGTGTAATAAAATACAGACATCTCCTTAACGGTACATTTTCCACAATGATTTAATTAGTGTTTAACACAATAAATATATTTAATTTGTTAAAAACGAATTAATCAAAACTGGTAAAATTAAGCGCTATAATTGTGACAAAAAAATTATTCGAAGAACAGAAGTTAATGTTTTATAAGTAACTTTATACGTGTGTCGTATATTAAAGTAAATTTTAGTTGTTATTGTACATTCGAAAAGTTGTTAACTTAAAATAAACAGTAAAGTTTACTGTTGTTGTACTAATTTTATTTATTTGGTAATGACGACACTTAAACTTTAACGTAAAATTGTCTAACGTCTTAACCGCCGGAGTGGTTTTAAGATTTATTGTTTACTTTACCCTTACACTAAGCGATTACCAACTTATTTTATACTTAAAATTTACATAATTTTTAAATTTCGACTTTGTTTTTATATCGTTTCATTTTATTTTTGCAATGTTATTTTAAAGCAGATAGATCTCGATAGGAAATTCGTAGCAAACTTAAGAAAACATTAATTCCTGCGAGCATACTTCGACACGGTTGCTCATTTATTTTTACCTAAGAGTAAATATACCTTATGTTACGATTACGTAATTATAATTTAGCAAAATATGTTTAAAATTTTAAATATTGATTTTTAGTATAAGTGATGTGTAATTAATAAAGTTCGGTTTAGCAAAAAGCTTTTGTGTATACGGCTGATTGCGTTCAAAAACTCTCTCTCTCTCTCTCTTGTTTGATTATTCACTTGTAAACAAATTAAAATTAGAAAATATAATTAAGTATAAAGAAGAAATACACTTAAAAAGTAACTTTAATAATTTAAATTTTGCTTAAAACTACTCACATTATATAAAAAAAAACTTCAAGCGTTTAATTAAATTTTAACTACGCGTATGCTTAGAATTTTAAATTGTTTACAACACCTGCAGTTAATGTTGTAGAGTTTCTATTTAATAAAAAAAATACACGGTGTACTAACAATAAACCAGTTTTATTTACTTTATCATGCGTCAACTACTATAAATTGAAAAAGCTTCATCCGAATCGATATTTTTTAAAAAGCTCAATACGGAGATGTTTTGAGCTTGACAATGTTATCCACACCTTTTTGTAAATTGAATATGCCATATTTATTTAAATTCAAACAGTTACTCAAGTGCGTGCGTGCCATACTTAAACCTTAAATTGCTGCTAAACTATGCTTAAAGTCAATTGAGGCATTATTATAGTTATCATTTGTAAGTTCGCAGATGTATTTAGGTTTAATTGTATATGTAAGCTTTAATATTTATCTAAACTTATCTAAGTTGTTACGAAATTATCTATGGCAAACAAATATTTATTTAATGCGTTTTATTTTAATAACACAATCTTAAAAATACCCAGCTAAAACAGTTTATTAAAAAGTATAAAAAATTACTTCTCAAAGTTTAATTTTGTTATTATATTACGCAAATTATACGGTAACGCTTGTTTAGTAATTTGCTTTGCTTTTATTATAAACAACGCGCAAAATTATAATGTATAGCAACAATTTGTATAACGTATATTATACTGTTTTATCTACGTTCTCTAATTTATTTTGAGTTTACTTGCCGTAAAGTTATCTTTAAAATTAACATTACTTTGTTTTGATACATTAACCCAAGAAAAATTTTCTTTTAACTTTGCAATTACGTTAATACAAACAATTTTGTCTTAGAAATTTATTTTCATAAACATCTGAAGATCTGTTTATAATATATATCTATAAATAGGGTTTATTGTAGCGGTGCCTGTAAGGTGGGCACCATTTTTCAAAATGCTTGTAAATAATGTGAACGTTTTCATATATCACTAAACCATTATGTAAATAACTACCAAAATGTTTTAGAGTTATCAAATAAATTCCTTTGAGCAGTGTAGGTATATGACTTGCAAAAACTTATTATATTTTTTAATTTTCTCTTTAATTGCGTCTGTACCTAGATTCTAACCTGGGAAATAAAACTAGGCATTTATCGTTTAATTTATTATAAAATGCTGTGTAAAAAATTACCTTTTGCAATTTTACGTGCTTGATTTAGTGCCAAATTTGAAGTAGGTTTTTTGAGAGATCGTTTCTAGAAAGGTTTGTGGTTTAAAAATTTAATATTTATTTTTAATGGAATGAATTTCTTAATCTAAGACTATTGTTACGATAAAATCAGGTTCCTTGAGTTGGGCAGCCAATATTTGTTACGCTGGTCTTTTTGTAACAAAACGAAAGCAACGACTAGCACAGTTTTCCTGGAGAGGGAGTCGCTGGTTTTGTGATGCTAAATTATAATTTAAATCTAAAACAAGGCGCCAAGACGATAAAATATTACACTAAGGAGATACCGTCTAACTCTACCCGTAGCTGGAAAAGAACAAATAACACAACAGAAGTAATAACACAAAATATATATTTATGTTATCACAGACAATAACTCCAAAGAGAATAAAAAAGGTACATAAGTATAAATTTTCCAAACGTTAATACGTGGGTCGAATCAAATATAAGTTGCGCTTTAACTTAGCAACACACCGTACAATAAACTGACCCTGTCGGTCTATACTTTTACATACGCAGAAAGTATGAATTTATATTCGCAAATTTAAAATTGCAAAAGTATACAACAAAACAATTTAAGGCTTCGAGACTCAACGCGCACTGCATATGACTTTGTGAAGCACAAAATGATCTTATTAATAATTGTGTTAATCTAACATGCACGTACGGTCAACAGTCGACATGACCACCAAAATACAAATCGTAAAATTTGAAATTGTAATACTCACGGTTAGGTTTTACCTAGTAGGGAATTTCCTAATTCCGTACTTGAGTTACCTAAAACGTAATATTAAATCCAACACAAACGAACATACAACGCTAACACAATTATATTTGCCCTTTAGCATCGAATCATTTGAGATCGCAAATGCGCAGCATTTCCCTTAGAGCTAACAGAACAATTTATCGTAGCATCTCCTCTCAAAAGAGATACAAAGGTTTCCAACACTTGACGGTGTAAATAGTTACGTTTTAGCAACGTGACGTCATAGAAGTACTCCTAACTATGCCACCTGTTCGTTATTTTAACTGATAACGGTAAACGTGTGGTAGGTATCGAAATCCATCTTTCGAAAATCTATTTGCATATTCCCGTAAAATGATCTAAAGGTGAAAGCCGCGTTGGGTGTAAAAATACAGGGCTCGTCGATGGTCTTACAGGAAGTGAGATTAAATATGCTGCGTACATATATTGAATTGAATTGAATTGAGATTTGGTATTAATAAAGCTACTAAAGTAACAGTTTTTTCGGACATTCATTTCTGATTAACAATAAACGTAACATCATATTATTAAAATATCTGTAGACGTTCAAAAATATTGGTATCATCTAGTTGATTTAACTACGATCAATTTCATTCTATTGCTTTTTTAAATAAAATTGCAATGCGGTATGTATATAGCTTTTCAAATATATCGTTTCACTTAGAACACGTCTTGCAAGTCCTACTGCTTCATGATTACTGAATTTAAACTATCGCGGGCAACAAACGCGCGATCTCTTCCACATGTTAATACTGCATATGAAATCTTATAATAGAGGACGCGAGGTTACGTTAGAATGCTCTGCTACATATATGTACACCTGCAGGCTTCAGTAATTGTAGCCCGAACATGAAGAAATACCTATTTAATATACGTTACTTTGAATGACGATCATATTAAATTAATGTTTTATAGTAATAAACCATAAATAATACTTACATCTTATAAATATGTTTAAATATTTTAATTCATAACAATTTATACTGTTTTCGTTTTGTTCTAATGAACGTATAGGGAGCTCGCGCCCTAGAGCTTTTATGGACTAGTCAGCACTGGTTTATTGGAATTGGAGAAAGTTTTTAATTATCTAATTAAATGAAAAACATAATAAAGAATCTGAATAGTTTGCATATTTCGAATTAAAACGCAAAGCAATTTATTTACGTTTATAAGACTTCTATACCATTTTTAAAAATATCAATGCATTGTTTTTGACGAATGAACTTTGCAATATTCCTATTGCACAGCACAAAATTTAAAGAGTTTAAACATTAAACTCGTTTGCAACTAATACTAGCTATAAAGCTTCGTTACCACATGCCACTTTATAGTAACTTTGCTATTTGTAAACCATGCCTTTCTCTTTCGTAATATTCAAACTGATTAAAATGTAACATCGATGTCCGTTACCTTCGTAGTGTAAATAATTCACGAAAATCTGCCACGTTTTCAAGTTCTTTTCTTTAAGCAATTCCAGCTACCTCTTTCAATACGTTTTCTCAGACGTTCTTATGTCTACTTTTAAAGAATCCAGGTATAGTTTAACTTGGTGATGTTCATGATTTGATTGCGGATTTCTAAGGAATATTGCAGCTCGTACGTGAGTTTTCTTATTTTGAATTCTAAATTACTGTCGGCTTTTTTCGACTACTTAAAAAAAATAGTTTTTAGTTTTCTTAAACAGATTTAAATTATTTTGTTAATGTTATAAAAGACAATTGCAGCATTCATCTAGGCGCTCCAATTTTTAGACAAACTGATGCCGGTAGTGCGACAGCATTTACCTTGTTTATGTCATTAATCCTTACTTGAATGTTTTGAAAAACTAGAAGAGTTATCTTTTTTGCTTTTTAAAGATCTTGAAGATAATCGTTGTAATAGACATTTTACATCAATATAAATACCAAATCATGGGTTTTTTTCGTTAGCGGAAAAGCTCGTACGCGTTCGTGGTTTTTTTTTAAATTATTTCGAACTGGTGTACTTGGTTACGGCTTTCGTACCTTTGCTGACGGCGTGCTTGGCCAACTCGCCGGGTAAAAGGAGCCTCACGGCCGTTTGGATTTCTCTGCTCGTGATGGTCGATCGCTTGTTGTAATGGGCGAGACGAGACGTTTCGGCTGCTATGCGTTCGAATATGTCGTTCACAAAGCTGTTCATGATGCTCATCGCCTTGCTGCTGATTTGCGTATCGGGATGTACCTGCTTGACCACCTTGTATATGTAAATGGCGTAACTTTCCTTCGTCCTGCGTTTCTTTTTCTTGTCGGTCTTTGAAATGTTTTTTTGAGTCTTGCCGGCTTTCTTGGCAGCTTTTCCGCTTTTTTTAAATCAATTAACCACTTGTATTTTGTTCTTTATGTCGCATAAATTTACTTAATTTTGCTTAAATTGTTACCAACTTTTTGTTCTAACGGGCCCTGTTAGTAACAACAACATTACCACAACTAGCTAAGCTGTCGGTGATTGGGCGTGGGCAACTTCGTTGTACTAAAAAAATCTTTGGCTTGGTAGACACCAAATTTCCATAAAAACTCGCTGTCTAAATGTTAAATAGGATTTAAAAAAAAAATTATTAACAAGAGAAATTAATACAGTAGCTGGTAAATGTTGTTACTACTGGAATATTACTTTTAATACTTTTAAGAAGTGTAAGCTTACATTCGACAATTTAATCTTAAGCATCACTGCATAAAACACGGACAAAATACTAAACGGTACAAGTCAACGTAACCAATAATGCACAATTTTGCAAGCCGCTGAAAGATGAATTATAGATTTGACTAAAAATAAATTATTAATAATGACTTTAAAATAGACTAAAAGTAGCTGAATACTTAATACAAGTAATAACGTATAACAACATTAATAACGGTTAAGATTTAGTAAATCCAAAGTAATGCTTCTGACTCCAAATATTGGAGACACTTTTTTAACATCGGGTTGTCTTATTATAATATATTTATGTAATGATTATATCGACTGAAGCAATCTATTTGGTGTGCGATAACATTTTAGGGAAATACTACTTCCAACGTTAGTAGTTGGGTTAAAAAAAGAATCTTGAGTCTTAACCAAAATTGGTATAACTAAATTTTAAATTATCAAAAACAAAATAGCGTCTGGTAGTCATTTACTTGTGAGAAACGACGTAGAAAAATAATCGATTTAACTCTTTACGTACAAATAAAAGATCGTAATTTATTCAAATCTCTGCAAACGTAATAATAACGACAATGTTAAATTAAATAAAAAGAAATTACTTACTATTGAACAAACAAGGTATGCAAAAACGTAACCTTACCGTGGATCGCAATAGCAAATACTGGATGCCAACTACCAGTGCCGTGTCAAAAATTTTATTAACATACAAAAACGTAAAACGTTATTACTAACGACACGTAACAAAATGGTAATGTTAAATAGCCCTAATAAACTATAATCTTATTTAAATTTCATAAAAAAATACTCTACATTTAGACATATGTCAGTAATTAAAACTATATTCCAGTTTGCTATTCTTTATCACTGTGTACTCAAAACAGAAAGTTCTATCACAAAACTAAGAGTTGTTTTTAATGCTTGGGCGTCTGAGAAAAGTAGTTTGTCTTAAAATAAAAATCTAAAAATCTTTGTTTGTCAATTGCGAGCTAAATAATGTAACTTATCAACTCGCTGCTTTTGTTTACTTAACGCAACGTCTTATTCAGTAAATGTTGCAAATAAATATCACAACTGTTTTCTTGCGTTTAAAGTTTTTTTATACAAAATGTATGTTGACGATTTAGTCTCGGGGTGATGAAAGTTCTTATCAAAATAAATTACTTATACAAAAATTAAATTGTGTACTTGTGTAAAAAAGCTTTGAGTTAGGTAAATGAAAAAATATTAATCCTGATGTTCTAAATATTTTTTCTTTGAGACTCCTTTTGTGTACTCTTAAGATAATACAACGTTACCAACTATTAGACTTATATAGAATCCTAAAATTAATGCTTTTACATTTTAGTGTAACACTCGGCGTTATTTGATTTCTAGACGTATTCTTTTGTGAAAGAGTTTGTTTTATTTATTAAGTTTTTTCAGTAATTTTTTTATTAATTTATTAAGATAATTTTACGTTTTTAACTGTTTCTTCATTTTCATTTTTATTTTATAGTTAAGTATTTAGTGCAGATGTATTTGAATGCAATTTATAATTTATTAGTTTTATCAGTAAGTTTTTTATTTTAAAGATTTAGATTGTAATTCTATATTCCAGTACATTCGTTTGTTTTAGTAATTTATAATTTATTATTATTTGATAATTTTGCGTTTCTTGTGAGAAAATTTTTTTATGCTCATGTTTAATTATCCCATGTTTTTTTTCGTATCCTTGTTTAGTTTAATTGTCTTTTTGTATGTTCTTCTTGAAGATTTTACGTCTTTATTATGTGATTTTTTTATACTTTTTTCGTCGGAACGTGCGTTAGTTTATAAAAGAAGTCGCGGTTGTTACTGAGTTACTAATGATAATGTAATAATTCCAGAACAAATTATATCGAGAACTAGAGTTGGCGCGTGATGCAATGGTTGTTTGATCTCCTAAGCATCGTGTAGTTGTGTGCTTAGGGTTGAAAGATACCCGAGCTCAAACATTTTTAGATATATAAATTAGTGTTTCACTTCATATGAGCATTTGTTAACGTAAATGTTTGGGTTGTGCATTGTAGAAGTCATATTCCAAGTTTGCATTCTCCGGTTAAATAAATATTGTACCCATTCAACCAGGCACAGCCTTCGCAAGTAAGTTTTACCACCCCGTTGCAGTCTAGAATTGCCGTTTAGCTTCTGGGTTTAATCACCCGCAGCTTTCATCAGGTATTTAGAATCTAAATTTATTAGAAAAGATTTCATTGCAATTATATTTGTGTTCAGTGTAACTAAATGGCTTTAAATTTATCATAGTGAATTTTATTTCTATTTTGACATGTAATTTTGTCAACTAAATAAAACAATAATGTAGTGATTGATTTGCCGTTGGTGAATAAATTTAACCAATCAACAAGTATTTATGTATTTGTGGTTTAATATGAGATCTGTTCCCAGTACGGATCTCTGTTCCTAGTCTCTGTTCCTAGTATGGCAACACGTATCGCGTGATTCACTTTCACTGGCGATTAGACACGTGGGTGTCGTTATACTGTTAAAGTTGCACTTTTGTTTAGTTAAATGAATGCGAATTTATGATATGACAACAAACTTAATTTATTTTTAGATTTTTTAGATGCAGAAACAGATTATACAAATCAATGTTTTTATTAAAGTATGAGACGATTGGTTTATCACGATTATGTATAATTTTTATTAAAGTATATGTAACTATAATCATATACGAAAATTTTTTCTTAATAGTTTACCATCAAATTATCTGATATTTTAAAATTCAAATAACATAAAATGTTTATATATAAAAATGTATAAAATACATAAATCATGTTTTAATTAAATGATAAATACGAATTAAATTGGTGTGTTTATTACTTTTAATCAGTCAGTTGCTTATCCAAGTTTCAAGTGGTTGTTTTGTATTTTTTTTAAATATAATTTTTAAGGAAAGGGTGTGTTGGGTAAATAATATAATAGAAATACGAATATGTTTGTTTTTTATTTTAAAATTTAGTAAAGGTATAATAGCAGCTTTTACTAGTGCAATGCTAAAGTGATTACAAAATTTGTAGAAACTTGAAATACTAATTAGTATTTGCAAAAGGTATTTAGAATAGGTATTTTTTTGTACTCATATACTAATGGTACCTAGTATTTTGCGAGTATAACTTATTTCTATTACCAGTGGTGGCAGAGGAGCTGTGAGTGATAAAATCATAAATCAATGACAGAAAAATTGTCTAATTGATAATTTCTTAACTAGGATAAATTGCAAACGGTTTTAGTAACTCACGAATTTATTTGTGTATTCAACTTTTTACAAACAAAATTGGAAAATTATCAAATCGCTATGGATAATTAAAACATAGTTAGTTACATATTTGTCATTGCCTATAAAAGTATGTAAAGGTTTTATCACGTATGTATATTTGGTTTGATGACTTTAACCAAATGAAATGGTAAAAGTAATGTTTCTGAGTTATATCTTTGGTCGTAACTGGTTGCTGCGACTTGCGCGAGTGTGCGCATTTAATGTATATGTATACAATTGTATTTATTATATTTTTTTAAATTATTTAAATTTAATGTGCAAATACGTATTAAATATTACTATATAAGAAACCATTAAAAATTATTGAATATTTTTTAATAGTAATAATACACATCAAAACCTATAGAAACTAATTAAAATAACGGGAATTGAAAATTTCATATAAAAACCTATAAACACTATTATACTACTAAACCTATTGATTTCCATTGACACCTATTAATTTTGTAATAATTTCTAGTGGTTTCTATATGCCTTTTTTAGTAAAAAGGTTTAATAAAATGAGGCATCTTGTTTGTTAACCATAACTTTAATTGATCTCTTATGCTTACTATTATGAAACCGTACAAGAATCCTTTTTGTTTAATATTCCGAAAAGCAGGTTATGGCTATTCTCATTCAGTACATTAATTTTAGCATTTTTGTTGTTAATGATCATTAAGAATATTGTACAATATGATTAATGCTTCTGTTGTAACGTCGATTCTCAGGTAGTTTCTTAGATGAAGAGCGCGCTAACAAAAGATGCAAAAAAAATTAATTAAAGAATTAGTAAAATTAACAAAATTGATCAATTAACTTCCAAAATGTCAAGGATGCCAAGTAGTTTATATTTAAAGACTAAAACCACTAAAAGTCTTTATCTGCAATAATAAAGTTACACTGGAATAATTCATTGATTAAATACCAAGTAGTTATTATCTTATATTTAAAAACAAACACACAATAACGGAAAATAAGTAAACAGTAATTGACATAAAATCTCAAGAGAAAATTAATAATTAGTCTCAAAACCTTTAGCTAAGATGTTACCGGTAATTGTTTACACTTATACTTCCAAAAAAAAAATCTTAAACTAAGTAAAATAGAATTATCAGCAATAGGTAAATTTAGTCTTTTGTTTAAACTCAAATTTCTTATACTGTAAGTTCAACTAAGTAATTTTTTCGAATCACATAGTTAATTAGAAATTTTGCTATGTAATTCCTAATGCGTAAATTTTAGAAATTAATTTAATAGAAAGGTTGGTTGTAAGCAAAACATTGTAAGGAAAACAAAACGAAATTTTACTGACTTGCGTGTCAAGCCTCAAGGTTGATGATCTCACTTCGTAGAATGCAACGTTGTTATAAATAACTTCGACGTATTTTCCAGAACTATAATCGATAGCCAAGGTATTTTCTTCAAGAAAATCAGTTTGGATCATTGGTATTTACGTTTTATTGATATACCGACTCCATTCAAATTATAAATGTAGCGACAATCTCATTAAAGATAAATTCGGTATATAAAAAAAAGTCTAAAATGTTTAAAAACAAGAAATTAGATATTTGTAATAAAATAGAAACTGTATAATGAACACAGATTTTTTACATTAAGATATTGTAGATATAAGATAAAATAAAAGTACATGACTTCAAAATGAAGTCACACAAGCGTTAAGTACCGAATAAATGAATGAATGAATTTCAAGACTGATCTCGCCCAAAAAAAGTAGCGACTACACAAAATTAAAAATAAAGAAAGGTTTACACACGATTTGTTAAATTGTAACAAAACAGTAACAAAAACGTTACACACCTCGTACGACCAAAAAAAAAAGTAAGGTCTTATCAAATGCAGTACAAGAATCATGGTGGATCTATAACACCAAACGTAGTCTAACATCAATAAGCAACGACAAAGCAAAGACAAGATATAAACGCAAATGTAACTCTAGCCGTAGAATGGACCATTTATTGCTTACTCTATCTTATTACTAACCTAAAACTATGAAAATTAAAATAAGGGAAAAGAAGTGAGAAATCTTGAAACTTGACTTCGACAGCTAAATAATCCTGAAGGAAATGCAACCAGACGTGTCTTTGCGTCACGAGATCGGCAAATAACGTTATCCCACTAATAACTATTTCAACAAAACTAGGCACAATAAGATGAAGGCGAAGAAGAAAGTGACAATGTTAAAATCAGCAAAAAACGTTGCACTACAACTACTTGTCTAGAAAATCTTCGCCATTATAAGCTTTTAAATCTTTAATATGCCACTTCCCTAAATTCTTTCCAGATATATCACATAATTCATAAACAAGACTGGAGAGAACTTTAACAACTTTACATAGAATAAATTTTGGTGCTAGCTTAGTAGCAACATTTTTTGTTGCGTCTGAAAGAGCATAATTCTATTTCCAGACAAAATCGTCAACCTCGAAAACGACAAGTCGTTTCCTCAAAGTAGAACACAAGCAAACATTAGACACGAAGTAGAAAATTGAGTTACTTCATGTCTAGATAAATTAATAGCTGGAGCAATCTTGAAAACATTTTTGTCCCCACAACGATGGTTTTCTTTAATAAAAGAAAAGATGTAGTTAGAACAGTTTTGTTTGTTCGCTTGGTAGGGTTTACTTGAGATAAGTGACGAGCACTATACCAGATATTAACTTTATAGTTAGAGATAAAGTCGGTAAATTGTTAAGTTTTAAAAAGTTGTGCACTGTCACACAAGATAATTTAAGGTACGCCAAAGATAGTGAAAACATTTTCTTTGACATATTTAACAACAGAAACGGTAGTGGCGTTAGATAAGGGTTTTACCATAATAAATAAACCAGTCAGTAATCACTAGCAATTAAATAATTCCTTTCTTAGAGCGAGAGAAAGAACCCATGAAGTCAATAGAAATCATCTGAAACGGAAAGTAAATGTTTTTATATTTGCCTATCAATCTAGCACGAGCTTTTTGAGAACCACAAACTAAACAATTAGAGGCATATTTCTTAACAGAAGATTTTGGCCAATGAAATTCAGTAATATTAGAGACAGTTTTAAAAACTCTGAAATGACTAAAAGTAACTTCATCGTGGAGTTCAGAAATAATTTGATTTCTATTTTCACTAACAACGACAATTTTTTAATCAGATAAGTTAGAAACTACTTTCAAAATTTTGAAGAAAACTACCGGAATGAGAAAGATAGTCAGCAGGAACACTTACGGAACCTTTACGGTGTTTACTAGTAAAATTAAATTTAGACAAACGAAGACACTAACGAGCTAAGCGATTTGCAGGATCTTTGAGTTTAGTTAACCACAGCAAGGAAGAATGATCGGTAAGGACAATAAACTTTGTACCATCAACATAACCTCGAAAATATTCGTAATCAAACAAAACACTAAGACATTTTTTTTCAGTAACGGTATATTTTCTCTCAGCTTTAGTTAAGGTACCATTGGCATAAGCTACAAGATGTTCAAAACCATCTGCTTCTTGGAAAAATACGGCACCTAGAGTTTGAATGAAAAAAGGCTTAGAAAAATCGGGACTAGATAAGAGAAAGTCAGAAGTCAATAATTTCTTTAAGATAGAAAAAGCTTGATCGGCTTCAGAAGTCTAAACAATAGATTGTCCTTTAGAATTACCATGTAAAAGAGGGTTAATAGAGGCACTGATAGGAGAGAAATATTTAATAAAAGGACGATAATATTGCAACAAACTTATTACTCTACACACTTTGGTAAATTAGCTTCTTTATGCTTTAAGAAAACCAAATTAAGAACTTCTAAATGTTTTTCGAATGTAGGAGTGGCGATAATTATATCATCAAGATAGACGAAAACATATGGGTCGAGCTCTGGACCAAGTATTGCATTCATAAATCTTTACATTGACTAAGCACTATCACACAAACCAAAAGGCATTCGTTTGAATTGAAAAAGACCATGTCATAAACAGTAAACGCAGTCTTAAGACACGAATCGATATCAAGAGGAATTTGAAAGACGTCTTGCTTTCAATCAATTGAGGCAAGAAATTAACTTTCACAAAGTTTATTTAAGATATAGTCAATCCTACCCAGTAAACACGGATTGAAACTGTTACAGTCACAAAATTAAAACAATTGTTTCAATACGTTGTTTCGTGTTAGTTCCAATTTTGTATCATTTACATGTAACTGACAGTGAATAAATTGAAAGAGTTCCGATTTTTCACAATCAGTTTTGAACCGTTTCAGTACTTGCAATTTTTTTCCCATAATCAGCAACCGGTTAAAAACTGATTTGTTAAATCCGAATATTTTTTGAATAACTAGAATTGCTTAAAGATCGATTAAATAACATTGAATTATTTTCAAAACAGTGCAATCGTTCTAGGAAAAACGAATACTTTGTGATTGGTCAGCATTAGTCGTTGCTATACTTTTGATTACTGTCGTCAACGCTTGCGCTGCAAATTGATATCTTTTCACTTGTTCGGTTGTAGTTTGATAAGTGATGCTGTGTGTACAATTACGAAATGGAACAATAAACGGTAAGTCGAAATATTCTATTATAATCCATAAATGTAATCAATATTATTATCATTTCTGTTCTTTATGTATCATGTTTTAATTTGTATGAAAAAAATATAAATTAACACACATGGTTGCGTTAAGGTAGATTATTGCGTAAATCTGATAATACTTAGGATTTATAATTACAGTTCAATTCTTCAAGTTTTCTATACGATTATGTACAGCTAAAGGTATTTACAGTGTTTTTATAACTTTCTTATAATTGCTAAAGTGATATTTATATTAAGTTTGTGTTGTTTTTTATTTAAAAAATGTAATTAATTTTGTGTAACTCTATGATTATGTATGTATATAAATGAAATATTTATTTCTTTGTTACAGATGCGGTTAAAAGTTGCTACCCAACAGTAACTGATGCAGTTTTCGAGGCTTCCGTGATAAGACCACATCAAAGAAATTTGCAATATGTAAAAAACTCAATGTGATAATGTATTTAAAAATATTTATTGTGCAATAAAATTTGAAACGTGCATTCGAAAATGTATTATTATATTATTAAAAGAATTGTTTTAGTTGATTATTGAAACAAAAAAATCATACATGTATCGATCATTTAGTATCAGTTCAAGAACGAAGCTTTTAAAACGTAAACCGAATGCAACATTTAGTTTGCAACAGATTTGAATTTAAAATACCAAAACTATACTGATTCAAATAAGTGAAACAGCGATGGACTTATAGCTATTTTATTGCAGTTAGGTTTCTTTTATGTTTGAAACAAGAGTGAATCATAAATTTTTTGTTTTGAAACTGTTACTAAACATTATCAATTTTGTGTTTACTGGGTAGTTACTTCATTTAACTTACGACCATCGAAACACATACGTTAAGAGTTATATTTTTTCTTTAAAAGTAAAAGAAGAGAATTCTGAGGACTATTAGATTTCTCAATAACACCTTGTTCAAGAAGACTATCTATTTCATTATTAGGATAAGTTTGTAAAGCAAGAGAGAGAGGATGTTGACGTTGCTAAATTGGCTAAGTATTACCAGTATCGATATAGTAAGAAGATAAATGCGTTTTATAATAGTATCCAAGTATACTTATATTTTCAGAAACTTGATCAGAGACCCTTAACTATATTTATACAACAAACAGAATTTTTTTTAGTAATAGAGAATGAAGAAGAAAGAAAATTCATAAATATATTAAACAGATGACCGATATCCAATCCAAAAATAAAGCTAGTAAAATTTCACTTTCTTGGTGACATTATTAATACTAATAGGAATTTCAACAACTTCAGATACTGTTTGAGGTTTTCCATCGCCAGTAGATATTACAATAAAGGGATCATTAAAAACAGTAAACAAAAAAGAGACATGTAAAGCATCTTTACCTAAATAGAGATATTTGCATCTATATCTAAAAGAGCTGTATGTGCTTGTTTATTCAAAACCAGCTTAATGTAAAGACGGCAAAGAAGAGTTACGATAAAACTTAGAAATGGTTTTTAACCAAGTAGACTATTCATTTTTGGAAAATTAGGTTTTAGAGAACTTTACTCTTTCTTTCGGATCGTACAGAAAATATTTTTGTCGAGATGACTTGGACTTTCGTGACACATTGCGCCTTTTTGTGCACCAGGCTCGTTTTTTTTGGAAAAGAAACTGTTTGTTGAACAACAGGATTTCCAGAAACCACATTACGTTTAGAAGAACTGGAAGAACACTTTGACTATGTTAGGAGGATCTATAGCAGAAAAATTTCTTAGGGAATTTACAGTCAGAATAAATACGTCCATTATTTTAACAATTCCAATACGTAACGACAGACAAAGATAATTCCGATATTAAATCAGTTATATTGACATCATCAGTATAAGCGAAGTCAGGAGCTAAAAAAAACATTCCTTTCTTTGAAGGTGGCAGATGATATTTTTTAATTTGTTGGCGACTATTTTCCAGCTTACGACAAATATCTAAAAGAATAGGAAACGTTGAGTAACCTGTAAGACCAAATGTGAGATAAAAAAAGGATGAAGATTTCTTTTTGCTAAACGAAGTTCATCTTCAACTGAAGGAGACGTACACAATCTATTAAAGATGACTTGCATTATAACAATAAAGATAGCAACACTCTCGTTTTCTCCTTGAGTACGCTGCTTAATTTCAGATAAAAGGTCGTCATCATAAGAAAATGGAAGAAAAGTTTCTTTCAAAAGTTTTTCCAAATCTGGCCAGTTATTTACGGTATGTTGAACAGAGCAATACCAGATAAGAGCTTGATCTTTAAAAAGATCTACGGCAGAGTCAAATAATCCTTGAAATAAGATATTACGGGCTAGACGTAATTCATTCATTCATTGAGGAACCGGAAAACTTGAGATACTGTAGTTTCTTTAAGCGGGGTATTTTGCAATTGTGACTCAATGTCGGAGACACTATCCAAACGTAAAAGAAATTCGCTTTTCAAATCTATAAAAGATTTATTTAACTTAGCAACGATATTTTTTCTTTTGTCATTTTTGGCAATAATTTGATAAGTTCGGTCGGAAATATGAGATAATCGGTACTCAGACGTTAAACTTAAGAAAAATCAGAAAGACCATAAGTTTTTGAAATCAAATTTTTTAAGAAGTTAGATACTTCAGAGACGTTTTGTTCAAAAGCATTAGTAGACACTAAAACCTTAGATGCATCACTAAAATCACGATGTAAGATATTGTAAATATAAGGTAAAATAAAAGTTAGATGTCTTCAAAATGAAGTCACACAAGCGTACTACTCAAACCCTAAGCACCGAAAGAATTTTAAGGCTGACCTCGCCTAAGAAAAGTAGCGACAACACAAAATTAAAAATAAAGAAAGGTTTACACACGATCGTTAAATTAATGCAGATAATTTGAAATGGAATAATAACAGTAACGAAAACGTTACACTGTACTTTTTTTTAATTTTTTTAATTTTATAAGTTTCTTATTCTCTCTAGAAACGTAGAAAGTATTTTCTGTAAATACTTACACGAATTTACTGTGGTGTTAAAGTGTCCTTTTTTCGGTTATTTCCACAACTAAAAATTCAATGATTTTAACTGTACTAATTTTTATGCAAGATAAACATTTTTATATTTCTAGTATATTTAATTCTTTAACTTTTTTAACAAACAATTATGTTTGATAACAAAGAAAATTAATTTTACTCTAATGCTGTGATATTATTTTAATTTAAAACGCTATTGATTACTTAATAACTATTATTATGGATTTAATATCAATACCTACAGCGTTCCAAAAATATATTTAAACACCTATTTTGTTCTGAAAATTCAAATTTTTTTTGTTAAAACTTTATTTTTAATTGTTAATTTTATGCTTTAAACGGTGTATAATATGTTTTTACACAGTAATAAACCTTTATAATATTTAATGGAAAACCTTTTATGACACACATTTGATGACAAACCCAAGCTTAAACGTACTGATTAAGTATTCAAATATTTTACAAAACACTTTGGCGTTAATCTCGTCATAAACTTTATTTACATAAATAACGCACAATCTAAAAAGCGCTTAACAAAAATTAACCAACAGTTTAAACCAAATTCAAATTTACATAATGAAGTAATTTAAAAATTGTTTATATCATTTGTTTATAATTTGAGTTTGTTTGGTATTTACAAATAAATTGAGTTTAGACTTTTTTTGTTGTCATATAAAGCATGGTTAAAGCGGAGAATGTATCAGGAATGCAAATTTATGTAATGTAAAAAAACAGCATATGCTTGTAAGTCCATAGTAATATAAGTTTACAAAGTTGTTTATGCATGATAATTTAGATTATAGTGAGCTACAAAAACATAGAGCAGAATTTATCTTTATCTATACATGGTATTAACGCTCTCCTATTACTATAGCTTTTAGGGTCAATAACGAGAACGTTTTATTAAAATTCTATAAGCGTCTGTAATCTTTACTACAATGCATATATTTCTATTTTACGTAACAAGTTCTAATTAATATTGTTTACTAAACGAATTTAATTTTACAAATTTTAATTACATATTGACTTTACAACTAATGAAAAATTTAAGACAATAATTACTTTTAGCAGCTTATTTTTTTTTAAATTATCTAATACATGTTAATACGCAATTAAACTGTTTTGGTAAACGTACATCGTACAAATATTGCTTTAAAATTGTAAGGAAAACAGGTTTTTAACTCTTTAGATTCCAGAAAGCGTATATGATAATCGTGACATTTTCCGCTGCAGATACAGTTTTATTTGAATAAAAGAATGTTTTCTTTTTTGTTATGTAAGCATTAAAACCAACTTTTGTATCGTCTGTAGCTTTCATACCAAGCGTATATATGTATATGTTTTTATACTAGATAGCATAATTTATTTTTGCAAACCACACTGACAATGATTTTTAAACAAATAAATAAATTTAAATAGTTAACGGTTATACAAATACTTTTTTTTTTAAATTAAATTATTAATAATTATTATTTATTTTTTAAAGTATTAGAAAATTTTGTTTTTACTTTTCAATAAAGAACAAATAATTAAACATTTAATTTTAATCTTTATATACATTTTGACAGGAATTTAGTAATTGAGTTATTAAAACGCAATATGTGTGTTAAGCACGATGGTGTAAATATTTTAATAGGTCGTAAAGCCATTAAAATTGTTTCTATCTTCGGAATGTTGACACCATTTTGTATAGTTTTGTTGCTGGTGGACCGCTTCGTCTTCTTTTTTGCTCAAAAGACCAAATGATATTTTACTTCTTCGAATGATTAGTTGCTTAGTTCTACATTTCACTATTTCATTGTTAGCCTACATTATAAACTGTGTTATAACATTGTAAAGAATTTGCTAATGCACGTTATAACGTTGTAAGGAATGTGTCTATCGAGTTACATCACAATTATATTATTAAGTTTGCAACTTAAATTTAAAGAAATTTTATTTTTAATATAATTTATGTTTGTAAAATTTAGAAGTTCAAATTAAATTTAAATGTTATGATCGAAAATGATTGTTCATGTTTGAACATGTTGCCATCTCTAAAATAATAAATTGTGTTAGGATTAGTTTTTGAATGTTTTGCTGTTGCGCTTCTTGTTGTTTTCTTCTTCCACGGCTTGAAATTTTTTATCTAATTCTTTTCTTTGATCTTAATTGAATACTTGGTTGTGTGTTGCATTGTTGTCTGCTTCCACTTTGTAAATTGTATTCTTTGACTTTAGTTTGCCCACCTCTTCTACCACTTCTTAAGTTATATTCTTTGGCTGTAATTTGGCCACAACGTTGTATTATAATTTGTTTCGTTTGTACCGTTGTTAGACCGTAGTAAGTTTGAAGGGATGTAGTTGAACCGCTTCCTTGTTTGTTCTAATTAATGTGAAACATAATTAACTAAGTATAGGAATACAAAAAATACGTTTAATCAATGTGGCTAACCTACGCGGACTACTACCTAAAAAAAACTTCTTGCGCTTGCTTAAGTCATTAGCTTATGAAAATAACTTTGAGCGCATCTCGATTACATGATTACATATTTCTCCCACTCCTCCTATCGATATGTGCTCAATACGCAATACGCAAATATAAAAAAAAATCATATATGTTAAAAGTTAATTTATTTCTAACATTTCTACGCATTGGTTATGCTTACAACTACTTAAAGTTTTCGTAAAATAATCGAAGAGCTGCAACTCGTTTGTAAATAATCATTAATAATCTCATTACTTTCAAGCAAATCTCTGACAAAATGAAACTAATGTCAATGTGCTTACTACGCTTATAAAACACTGCAGAAACGTAGAAACCCATAATGGTTTATAAATGGAACAGCAAGAGAAATATTTAGACCATCAGTTTGACAAAAGGAATATTATTCCGTACACAAAAGATTTCACTGTGTCAAACAAAAGGCGCAGTTTTTTCTGAAGACAATTAAATTTATGTCTTATATGGAAATCAGGGATATGGTGTTATGAATCTCTTGTTGTGTCTTTATCCTGGAAAACGAGAAGGTCTACCTGCACATCAAGCAGAATTTAAACGTTCAATAAAATTAGTGATTGTGCAGTTTACGTTATCGTATGCGTGATAGTGAAAAATAAATGGTGTCAAAATAAATCAATTTTTAGTTACTTAGTGTTAATTTGTAAATATTAGTTATTAGTGTTTCTAATTGGTGTAATCTTTTACCACAAATTTGTTTTAGTTTTTAATTCATGTTTGTTCGGTTTAATTTTAATTTACAATGCATTTGATTCCGTTTAATTGTTTATTATTTGTTATTAGCGCTTAGTTTCTAATAATCGATTTTAAGTTTATGGTATACTAGTGTCAGAAGTCGGATTATTTTTAACGCCGTAAGGGCGAGTAAACAATTTGTGTGTACTTTTACTTTGCGAATGAATGCCGGTTATGCGCTCCTAGAATGCCAAAATGGATAGCAAAATATTAGAGTTTTTAAAAGAAAATTGTATTAAATTAGAAAAAAAATTTATTACACTGGAAAGAAAATTAATGAAAAGTACAAATAAAATAGAAAAATATTTTAAAATTCTGGAAGAAAAGTTAATGGAAAATTCCAATAAACTCGAGGAAAAATTGTTTGACAATTCAAAAAAGCTTGAAGAGAACATAAAACAATTACAAAAATATTTCATTAATTTATAGATGAAAGTTAAAGAGAAACTAATAGAAACATCTAGAGTAATAAAAGAGAAATTGATGAAACTTCCAAGATTATGAAAGAAAAATTATTAGAAAATTTCAGAAGGTGAGAGGAAGAAACAAGAAAAATAAAAGGAAGATTTAAAGTAATGGAAGAAATACTACAAGGCAAAAGATATGTGACTCCAAAAACAATCGTAATACCTGAAAATGAAAGTGATGTAACATCAAAAATACGGATCGCACCGCCGACGTTCGATGGCAAGAAACTGTGATCGACGTGCTACAAACAATTTAAAGCTACTGCAATGGACAATGGAGGGAACGACCAAGAGAAAGCCACTTTGTTGGTTGTTGCCCTACGATGGAAGCGACAAACATCTTGCAGACTATCCCTGATTACCAACAAATGGATTACCAGCTGCTGACCTCACGCCTGTAGATTCGATATGGAGATGCCTATATTTAACAGGTGTACTACGCGCAGGTAAAGAATCGTTGTCAAAATTCTACAAAAAACTTTCAAGAGTTCGAAACAAATATTGCACGTTTGAGGAGACTAGTTTACCTTACAGCTCTTTGTAGTTTTCTGGAGCAACTGGCAGTACAAACTTTTGTCGATGTGTAAGAGACAGCGATACACAACAAACGCTGCGGCTAGCTCAATCTAAGACGCTCGACAACGCGCTGGCACATGCGTTAGAGTTTGAAGCGGCAAAGCAGGCGTCTCATCGAAGTAGTCATCGTGTATGCAATATGGTAGAGAATCAAGAAGAAAGGGAGAAAAGCATTGAAGAGCTACTTCGACAAGTATTAAGTGACCAAACAAGCCTTATACGCCGTGACCTAGATCTTAAAACTGCACTAAACTGGGTCACATTGGACACCGCTGTCTTAAAGCAAGAACACGAGAGTCATCAGAAAAACTAGTACAGTTGTTCCGAAAGGGGCAAAAGTCGACCTACAACAACCATGCCCCAGAGATCACCATCCACGCTGCATCACCAAATAACTACCTGAACAGCATTTATGTTGTTAACGCCATCAATGAACGAGGAGTTAAACTATTGGTTGACACAAAAGACGAGAGACGAGAACAATAGTGCGCCCAGATATAGTTCGAGAATATGGAATAATAACACCAATCACGATACAACTAAAGATAGCAACTGGCGAAACAGTCCCAATTCATGCAGAAATGATGGTGATTATTTGTATTAGAAATAAATCAATTAATCATCAGATACTGGTAGCTGATATAACTGAAGAAATAATCTTGTGGATTCCATTTAGACATGGAATGTGGTTAACCTAAGCCGACTACTACCTAAAAAAAACTTGTTGCGCTTGATTAAGTTATTCGCTTATAAAAATAACTTTGAGTGCATGTCGATTACATTATTACATGTTTCTCATACCTTTTATTTATTTTTTGTTACGTTGATGTTGTATTTTACTATGCTATACAGTCCTTTCAAGTTTTTTTTGTTACTTTACTACTATTACGTCAGTTCTAGTTACATTTATTTTTAATTTTTAAACGATTTGTAAGCTGTCTTTGATGTGTTTATTATAACTGATTAAAAAGAAGCCAAAACAAGAACAAAACTGCAGGTGCTTGTTCACACTCCACAGTACTGAATAAAAACAAATAGAACACGACCGAACCAACAAAAAGTAAAAGAAAAGTAAAAACATCGACGTCTGCAAAAATGTAAAAGCAAAGCAAAGTAAAAGCCGTTTCGTCTTTCTAAGGCTCATCAGCAGTAGCTGCGGTAACATCTTTAAATTGATTTAAATCAATAAATCAATTTACCGCCGTTATAACTATAAAGCATTGACATTGCTTTACTCCTAATGTTTTTTTACGTTGTGGTTTTATCCCGCAAAATTATTCAAAGCTGATTTTGAATTTTGCGGGTGTTAAATTAATTTCAACTCTACAGCTAGTATATTACAGGTATTAACGCAACTTCAATCAATTTTTGGAACAGGGATTCTTATAGTGGCACCCAATGGCACAGGGAGAATTTTTTTAGAAGTTTTGACCATTTTTTGAGTTTGCTCTGTTAAATTCTCTTTGAAACTGGTGCGGTTCTTTACAGCTAAGACGTTTTTTGCACATAAAAGGCAAACAACTTTAAAATCATAGCTTTCTGTCACATGTTTTTTGGAACAGAACAAATATTATGAGTAAGTCTGTTGCATTTTCTACACGAATAAGCACCCGTGGTCTTCTTGGTACAAACACAGCACAAAAGTAAGAAACTAAATGATTACTTACGTTCTACTACAAAATTCTGATCATCTAACGGTTGACCATTTATCAAGAATCTCATCAATGGCACATATAAAGTTTTATTACTGATTTTAGAATTGGATCTATTATTAGGAATTCTGAAGCAATTATATATACGTATATATTATAACTTTTATTTTAGATCCGAAAAGAGCTTGTGAGGATTTTTTTGGTACCTCATTAGAACGCTCTATTTTTTATGAGTTGCACAAATCATTCCAACGTTTACTATCATTATCTTGCATCTAAATTGTTAGCATGTTTTTGATGTCCTGGTTTGTTCTTTTGACGTTCTTTGACTAGGTTTGCCATAGAACATTACAAATTTATATTCCTTCTCTGGATGATATTGATATCAGTCAAATCTATTTGGTAACAAGAATTAAATTCGGATGAAAGCTTGAAGACAATCCCTTTTTTTTGTTCTTTTTTGTTTTTGCTGACACGGTTTGCAAAGTTGCAAACATAGTTCAATATCATAGCGATTTATATTTTTGTATCGTGCAGAAAACTCTTTTAACATTTGATTTCGTCTTCTATGGCTGATACTCTAATGTTTATCGTGAAGTACTTAGACACTACACTATCACCGACGTAGTATTATATAATATTGTTATTAGAGGAATTTACAAAAAATATCAACTTTTGTTTTTGACCAACAGTTATAAAATCATTGTTCATACCGTCGATCGTCAATAAACTTACAATTTTTAGTATTTACTGCTTCTCTTTTAATTCGCAATTATAAACAGAATCTTTCTTTTATTTGAGAAACTTGTCATTTTTAAATAAATTGACTCATAAAACAGAACAAAACTGAAGAAAATTTAGTAGTAAACTCTAAATTCGTACGGGAGCTAGAAAAGTGTTTATTGGATTTAATGACAGCAAAAGTCAATAATCTATTGACAAGTAACGGCGTCAAAATCCCAACTATAAAATAGGTTAGGAACATCGTCGGTACAATTGTGGAAAACAACATCAGAAATAGTTTGTTCTTTCGGAATTCAGCGCTAGGATACACCGATGTGTTTCCACAATTATACCGACAATGTTTTTAACTTATTCTATAGTTGGGATTTTGACGGCGTTACTTGTCAATAGATCATTGACTTTTGCTGTCATTAAATTCAATAAACACTTTTCTAACTTTCATACTAGTTTATAGTTTTTTATATATCATACGTGGTATTTTTACCACAGGATGGCGTCCAAAAAACATATTGGTAATGTCTACACGACGTAAAAGACTACGGTTGTTTGTCGGTACATTTGAAGAAATACATCAGTGTATCCTAGCGCTGAGGAGTTCCAAAAGAACAAAACAGCTGTCCGCTAGTTCTGATGTTGTTTTTCACAATTATAGCAACGATGTTTCTAACCCATTGAAAAGTTAGGATTTTGACGGCGTTACTTGTCAATGTATCATTGACTTTTCTACCTTCAGTACTAATTTATAGTCTATATCTCATACGTGGTATTTTTACCTCAGGATGGCGTTCTAAAAAGATTTCAAAAAATTAGATTTACTTAGTTACGCAATGAGCTTCTTGTACGCTGCGCATGTTCAACTTCTCTCGCCCGCGTCACACAAAGTTTATTGCCTGCTCGCACGTTTTTTACACACATTACCGGCCACGCATTTGGTACTGTATAGAATACCTAGACGAAGTATAAAATAAATAATATTTCATATATTACTTAAAAATTTTAGGTACTTTGTACATTGCCTAGGTGTATACCGGATATACAGATTACCGGTAACATATACTTTGTTATATTTACTAAAAAAAATTGTTTTTCAGTCTATTTACTTTAAAAGATGAGATTTTTAAGCTTGTTTTTGATTTATCTCACCAATGTATTGCAAAATTTGTCGGCGACGTATTATAAATCTTTGTACGATTTTTAATATTTAGTACAAATAGACTGGCATGGATTGACTTTAATCAAAGGTGAGTTTATGTAATTTTCAAAAAAAACTGTCTGCATACACGAAATTGACACGACGAATTCATTCTTAAGAAAATAATACAATAATTGGGGTTTTGTTACGGCATTGCGTTTAGAAAATTGCACAAAAAAGCTCCGCTTAGAAGTTCTTTACAAATTACGCAAATTCTAACACTAATGTAATAGCAAAGGTTTCCACGGTCGAATTATATACTAAGATGAGTACGTCTTCCGGGTTTGAACCGTGTCATTGTCTCAAAAGAGAGCGTGTTTTCGATAAAAGAGTAATAATTGCGAACCAAAGATGAAACAGCTCGAAACTATGATTACGATTATCAATGTAGACTAAACTACATAAACAAAAAATATGGTATACACCTTGAAATTAAAGTGTAAAAAAATTTTTTTTTGGTAGAAGAAAGAATCTAAAAGATTCCGCTTGTCAATTGAATATGGGTTTAATACCATTTTTACAAAGAAGTTTGTCTATTTGATTTGTAACTTTGTGAATGTAAGGTAAAAATCACAATTTTGGTTTGGATTCGAAAGTAAAAAAAACGTCCTTAGGTAACCCCGTACATGGATGCAGACGACGATTAATAACTGTTTGAATATCTTGCTTTATATAATCATTGTTCACTGAGGTTCTGGTAAGTTAGTTACTGTTACAAATATAACTAATTTTCTAAACTAACAGACAATAGAACAAACTAATCAAAATAACAAACTAACAATAAAAAAAAGAAGTATTGGTCAAAAATATTTTTTTTAACTGTTAGACTATTAAGTAGATAATATCATTGCAGTAACAAAATATCTCTTGCCAGAAAGTAAGAAGCAATAAAATAAATCTGATTTAGTTTATTATTGTTTAAACTTCTGTAAGTTTGTAAACTATCACACATAAGATTTTAATTGTTTTAACATTTAAAGTTAAAGTAGTGTCAAGAAAGAAATAAAAGTAGGTAATATGTTTCTCAGAGTACAAAATTAACGTAATTTAATTAATTTTAACGACAGTTTGTAACAAACAACATTTGATTAACTGAATATAAAACATTAGCGGTCTAGTAATTTGACATCCATCAGAAATATTTTTTCTGGAACTGCAACAGAATTTTCTTTGCTTAAACAAAGATCTTGTCAAAACAAATTTCGTTTCGTCTTTATGTTTTTATAGTTAAATGCATAAATTTACACAATAACAGATAACAAATTTTTGTTTAAGCTAAAACTTGCTTTATTACCTATTAACTACAATTTAGTGCGTTAAAAAACATACTGCGTGAACCAAAAAAGGGGGTCAATTTAAGTTTCTCGCTGGTTAAAAATTTTGTTTAGTTAGTAAACCCTCTTAGCTTTAATTTAAAAGCCATTAGTATCAAACTAAATCTTTCTGAAAAAGTAAAACAACCTTTAATGGTTTATTTATTTACTTTTAAATGCACAATTACCAACTTAAGATAACTAAGTTTAATAATTATTTATAGCGGAAAATTTACTTTAACCTCAATTATTTTGGCTCCTTCCGTATTTTATTTTAAGTAATAAACAATATCTTTAATTTTAATTTGTTAATTTAAATAAGTTGTTTCTCTATAAAAAAAACATTGATTCTTGTTTGATATTAATAAATTTATCCTAGAAAGTAACTTGATTTTGGATTTAGTTTTTGTGTATTTTGCAGTTGGTTATATAATTTTGTTAACGAATTATTTGAATACAAAAATATGTAAATTTCTTTAGTTACAACGAAATCAGCTAAACACAAAATAATTTTTGCTAATAATAGAAAAGTTGACTTAAGAGAATTTTATTAATTTTTACAATGAAATATCTAATATTTGCATACTTTTAATATTAAACAAAACATACAAATTTTTTTGTAACGCAATATTGATTTTTTATACTTTTAGTAAATTGTGTTTACTTTTAATTAAAATTAAATAATGATAATAATTTATAGTATGTATAAACATTTATATTAAAACGCAATCATTTCTTATTTCTACGTTTGAGATTATTTTTATAAAACTTATTTTACGCAATTCGAATAGTGTGGTTTTGTGAAAAGTTAAAAAGGTTCTAACTTTTTATACCAAAAAACAAATTGAAACTGTGTTGTAAAATAATTGTTAAATAAATTGAAATTGTACGGTTTCATGATTTAAAAAAATATTTTTTTTACATTATTTAAATAATCTTTTATGAAACACACAAGATTAGTTTTTTTTAATACGCGGTTGGACGTTTTGTATACAATTTTATTAAATAACAGTTTTAATATAAAATATATAGTTTACGTATTATATTAAAATTGTTATTAGAGCTAATAGCTTTCATATAATATGAAACATGTGTTTTAAAAAAATTACAATCTCGTAAATGTAAACTATTTTATTTTTAATGGAATAATATTTTTTAACAATTGTTTTTAAAAATTAACTAATAACAAATTTATGTCAATAAAAAAATTATACTATATTATAGTATGGTAATAAACATTAGTTTATATAAATTTTAATTTATTTTTATGACTTCAAAAACAAATACCTTTTAAAAAGTAATTTAATTTTTATAAAGCTACAAGACGTTGATTTGTTAAATACATTTATATTAACTAAAAATAATTTAAGTAACTGATTCAAAAATATCTGTAAAAAAAATAAATATTTATTGAAATATAAGACAAAGAAAATATCGAATTTATCTTATAAATAACTTCTAAATGAGATTACAGTCTTTTTTTTGTATGTCAAAATTCCCAAAAGATTTTATTTGATTAAGATACACAGATTACAAATATTTTCTATTTTTGGCAATTGCAGTTTTTATGTATTTACTTAAAATATTTGTTTATGAAATTAGTTTTTATATTTCTCAGTTTTTATAAATAATAATAAATACACTTAAATACTAAAAAATACGATTACTTAAATACTGTAATTGTTAAAAAAATAAATATTAAATCATTTGCACAAAGTTTAACCCAAACTAATATAATTAAATAGTGTTAACCAAACTTTTGACATATTAACTAATTAACATTAGAGTTTATTTAAATAATAACGTGAAAAACGTTTTGATAAATATACTATTACTTTAACCAGATCATAATCTAACGATAATAAACCGACAACTTCATAAAATCTTAGATTACGTTTTTTAACAGTTGATAATAGTAACAACATTGTTTTTAGTAGTCTTGAGCAAATACAAAACGTCAAAATTTGTTTTAAAAAAACTGTTACAATTACAGTCACAATATGTCTTTTGTTATTTACTTATTTCTATTTTATATCACACATATCAGTATACCTAAAGTTATACATTGCACTTCTGAAAATCTTTGTATAGCGTCTCATTATCCAGTTCTGAGTCTTTTTAAAAGTTTTTTTAACTCTTCTGCGAGCTGCATGCTTTGCGCATTGCTGTTTTAACTATACAATTTACTTTATAATTAAACACCGGGTGGTTAAGCAAAATTTTTCATATAAATGCCTATTTTGCGTGTTAATGCTAATTTTCTCAAAATCATGTTGACGTATGTAAGAATTAATTTAAAAAGTAGGTTAAATTCATGAAAAAATTAGAAATGCAATAGTATTAAAAGCAACAGCAATTACCAAGGTTCAAAAATTTTGTGTTGCCTATATTTAAATGTATCGTCGTAAACATTTTATTAACCTAAATTAGAATTAGCAAAACAGTAGTTTTTATTTTCGAGGCTTTCGCGGCCATGATTTTTTTTTAACAAATAATTATTTTCCGGTTTTGAACTGCGTTCCATATTTACATTTTTCACAAAATTTATAAAATTTAGAAAACTTACAAACTTTGAAAAATTTACAATGTTTGACGTTTCGACAGTCATGTCGCTGTCTTCTTCAGAAAAAAACTAAAACTGAAGATAAAGGATCCTGACAAGCCTTTATATAACGCCGTTCGGGTCAGTGGTTTGTGATGGTTTCGATTCATTAGTTTTCCGGAACATGTTTTTCCATATTGGCGCTAGATCCCATTTTGAGCTTTAATTTACAATGGATAATACAATCTTCTTATTTATTTTGTATTTTTTAATTTGTATCCGTTTTTATAATACAATTAATAAACATTTTTAATGTTCAAGTGTCTGCTTACTTCAAACAGTTTTAATGCCTAAACATCCGGTCTTTACTTATAATATTTGTTACTTATGATTTATTCTAGAAGTTCTCAAATTTTTTCAGTTTGTGGTCTATTTAATAAAAATTCTTTTAATTTTAAACATATTCTATTATTTCGCAGAGCACTAATCATTAGGTGGTCTGCAAAGTACAGTTTGACAAGCACTGCTTTATCTATACCCCACATAACACAGAATCGGTTTAGTTTTGAAACATATTTTCAATTTTTGTTTTTTTAGGGGTTCTAAAAGTCACGCGATTTTAAGTAAAAAAGTGTCTTAAAATAGTAACTGTTAGTTTTTTTTAAAGTTAATAATAAATAATTAAAAATGAATTTGATTGTAAATTCTAAAAAAAGTTCAGAAGCAAATCATTTGTGTCTTAAAGTTGTAATGCCACAGAATAATAATTCATATATATTAAATAAAACAATAAAGGTTTATTTATTTTGATGGTTACATTAGTACTTTTTTTTCAAAACATATCGCTTATTGCATTTGATGAAAATAAACAAGCACTCATAAGTGACTTTCGGCTTTCGTCAGTGGCATTTACCACTCTGAAGATAAATCAAAAACGTAGTAATATCACAATTGATTATTTTTTATTTTTTACTGTTTGAGTAAGGGATATAAATCAAAATTGTATTAATATCACAGTAACTTTTTTTAAATTTAATTTGGTATTTAGTATTCTTCTTTATTATATGGTTACTTCTTAAGTAAATATAATCAACAACGTATTTAGTTAGTTAGTTATAATATCTGAAAACTTTTTGATACTATGAAATTTTACATCAATACATCTAAATTAGAAAAAACAATTTCAGGGTTAGTTGCACTTTACCAAAGTTTTGAACTCACATATGTAAGACTCAAAGTTCAATCAGGATGTCGAGCAATCAAAACAATAAAATAAATTCGGAAATTTGCAAAACTTCTATTTAAACTTAATATAAAGTAGATTAAAATAAACAAATTAATTAAAACATATGCTGATAAAAGTAAAAAAAAAATATCTTAATGACGAAATTAATAAATAGGTTTTTGCGTTTGGGTGGGTAGGCGTATCGAGTTGAAGATGACCCTTGAACGGTTACCTGGAATACAAAAAAAACCACTCTGAGCACTCTTTGATCCAACACAATCTTTGTGCTAAATTATTATAATAATTATCATCCCAACATTTAACATTTTATCTAATCACATCTCATTATCAACTAGTTCAACTAGCGCTTAAATATTTCGGTCCCGGCACTGCCTACAACTCTTTTGCAGTACCTACTTTGGATATAGTGCGGATATTAAGGGAGAAAACGCGCATAATACCCATCCAAAGCGCACTCAACATCATATAGCTTAGCACTGAGTCGTGCAATGACACTAAGGGAAATACGCGCAGAGTGTCTGCTCCAGCTACTAACTATAATTGTACCATGGCCATCTTATCACACACCTGCACTGAGACGTGCAATGATACTAAGGGAGAAAACGCGCGAAGTATCCGCTCCAGCTACAGGTAAATTATTAGCACTGAGACGTGCAATGACACTAAGGGAGAAAACGCGCAGAGTGTCCGCTCCAAATACTAATAATTGATGCACCATGTACATACATAACTCAATTTGTCAACACAACTTCTAGGTGATCACCTCTAACAACACATACACCTGTACTGAGACGTGCAATGATACTAAGGGAGAAAACGCGCGAAGTATCCGCTCCAGATACAGGATTATTAATACTGAGACGTGCAATGACACCAGGGGAGAAAACGCGCAAGGTGCCTACTCCAGATATTAATAATAGTTGACAACTTTCAACAAACGGCAAGACAGAAACATATCAATACAAAATTAACATATTTAACGAATTAATCAAGCAAAGATTATATGGAAAAGCATGCTCAGTGAAACTCACCTTAATTTTCTAATATATGTAAATTACAAATTCAAATAAACAGCACAACACAAAAATTACTTCCACATAAGAATTCACATTCAAGAATAATTCGAAATAACAAATCTTAGGGTAACTTTTCGTTACAGACGATTAACAAAGTTTAAGGGAAACTCGCCTATATTCGACTTATGAAATTTAATACATTTGTATATAAAGCCGTTCTTGTGTTTGCTGCACCTGTTTTAACATCGACAGACTTATAAATCTTTAAGGAAAAAAAAATTTACTTATTTCTAAATTAAACATTCTTACATTCGGCCATCCTGCATTCACCGCGCCTCGCGGTGACTAACGTCTGGCTCATCGGGATCGGAAAGTACAACTCCTTCTTCATCACTACTCTCCTCCGATTCTCCTGATGATACACCTCCAACTGGTATCCAAGGGCGCATACGATCGACTGCAACAACTTTCTCGTAAGCCGGCTTTCTATTAAGGCGATGTGACCCAGCCATGTCGTTTACAATGTACCGGTCGTTGGGCAATACTGTTTTGACAACCATTGGACCACTATATGGTGACGCTAGTTTACGACTTGATCCTGTCGAAGGCTGATTTTTTAATATTAGTACCAAATCTCCAATTTTGTACTGTTTTGGTTTCTTTCGTTTACGGTCGTAGAAATGTTTTTGCTTTTGTTGAGCAGCTACGTTTTTTTCCGCAGCTTCACGTCTTATGTCTGACAAGTTTTGGATAATAGTAGGTATTTGTTTGACTTCATCTGTCAATACACTATCACTGCCACCTCTTGGCGAGTACCCTAACAGGAGTTGACTCGGAGTTTTTCCTGTTGATTTGTGGACTACATTATTTATTGCAAATTGGACGGTTCGTACATTTTCGTCCCAAAGTTCTTCTTCTAGTGTAGAAGAAAGAAGAGCACCCAGCAACGTTCGGTTTAGACGTTCAACCTGTCCGTTGGCTCGAGGTGTTGCAACAGCGTTAAGAACATGTTTGATGTTATTTTGAGAACAAAATCGTTTGAAATTTTTAGAGGTAAAACAGCTTCCTTGGTCAGTGATGATGGTCTGTGGGGTTCCATAAGTGGCACAAATGTCTTTAGCATATTCACAAACATGTTTTGTGTTATTAGACTTTACAGCTTTTAAGAAAGCAAATTTAGTGAATGCGTCAATTCCCATGATTAGATATTTATTTCCCTTCTTACTTTTTGGAAAAGGTCCTAGATGATCTAAGTGAAGCGTACTGATTGGTTCGATTGGTTTTTGTATTGAATGAAGAAATCCTTCTTTTTTTCCAGAATTTCGTTTATTATAAAGGCACTGTATACAACACAAAATATACTTTTCTACGTAAGGTCGCATTTTTGGAAACCAATAATTCTCGCATAAACGATATAAAGTTTTTTCCAAAGCAGAATGACCAAAGTCATCGTGAGCAGCGCGTACTACGTGATGTCGCATCTCCTTTGGTACAACCCACTGCAATTCACGTGCCGCTGTTCTATAAACACGACCCTGGCGTAAAGCACCATTCTTATACACCTAATGCTTGTTGTCGGTTTCTGGAGGTCTCGTTAAAACTTGTCCGACATCAGCAATCTTTTGATCTGTTAACTGACCGGACAAAACCTTATCGACTTGTTGAATATGCAGTATGTTTTGACATTGTTGGTAATACTCGGATTTCGACTTATGGCGTCTATATGTTTCATTCGGTTGCCTGGACGGTACTTAACATCAAAAGTGTACTCTTGCAATTGAAGCCACCACCTGGCAATTCGTGGTATTAATTGCTTTTTCTCACTAGTTGCTTTAAGTGAATTACAATCGGTAACAACGGTAAAACTTATGCCTAATAAGTAACTTCGGAATTTCTTCAAACTTTCCACTACAGCTAGAGTTTCCAGCTCGTATAAATGATATTTACTTCACTTCCAATTGTTTGACGACTGTAGTAAGCTACTGGATGAAAACGCTGGTCTGTTTGTAATTGCAACAGTATGCCAGCTAGTCCAATCATACTAGCATCAGTATGAACTTCCGTGGTTAAAGTAGGATTAAATAACACTAAAGTTGGTCTATTTATTAGCTGCGCTTGAAGTTGCCGAAACGCTGCTTCTTCGTGTTCGTCCCATTTCCAAGAAACTGTCTTTTTTGTTAAAGTGGTAAGTGGTTTTGCTATTAATGCGTAATTAGGAACAAAATGGCGAAAGTAGCCCGTAAGCCCAGGAAACTGTCTAATCTGATGTACTGATTGTGGAGTTGGAAATTGCCTAACAGCATTCATTTTATCTTCTCCTGGTCGAACCTGACTGTGTCCAACTTCAAAACCCAAAAATGTTATAGAGTCCATCAAAAATGCACATATTTTTAAGTTTAATGTCAACCATTCGTCACGAAATAACTGTAGAATTTTCTTTAAGTTGAGTAACGCTTCTTCTAACGTGCGAGCATGTAACAAAACGTCGTCAAGGTAAACGGCAGCAAAATCATTGGCGGATCGCAGTATTCGATTCATGAACTTTTGAAAAATTCGTGGAGCATTGGTTAATCCAAAAGGCATTCTATTGTACTCATACTGTCCCAACGGTGTAACAAATGCTGTATACCGTTTCGATGATTCTGATATTGGAATTTGGTGGTAGCCAGATTTAAGATCCAAGCTCGTAAAATAAACACCACCTTGAAGTCGATCAATCTGATCATCTATTCTGGGTAGAGGATGATTATCTTTTATTGTCATACTATTCAGTTTTCTGTAGTCAATGCACATTCGATTTTCGCCGTTCTTTTTCTTAACTAAAAGCACCGGTGAACAGTAATCTGAATCAGACTCTCGGATAATGTTATTGGTAAGTAGTTCTTCAATAATGCTCTTGACTGCGTCTTGTTCAGGTCTAGCCATTCTATATGGTTTGTAAGAAAATGATTGGTCTTCCTTTATACGAATTTGCATTTCTGTCGATTTAGCGCAACCTAGTTCTGTCGCGTTTAGCGCAAAACAATCTCTATATTCGTTCAGAATCCTTAGTAATTTTCTTTTGTCATCGTTGCTTACGGGACCAATTTTAATTTCATTTTTAGGCAGAGGAGAAAAAGTGGAATCTTTAATGGAAAACATACACTCTTTTGGTATTGAGTCGTTCCTTTGTTTAACACATGGCCATGCTCTGGCAAATATAGTATCTTGATGAAAATTTAAATTACCATCGGAAAGATTTATGCAAGGTATTGCAATAACACCATCTGTTGAAACACGTAAGACTGTATTTGGCAACAAGTATTCTTGTCCCTCTTTCAAACATACCCTTGCTTCAACGAACAAATCACCTTTATAATCTTTGCAATAAACTTGAACATTAGCTAAATGGTCATGTGGGACGGTTGTTTCTTTACGCACCCGTAATACAATTTTACGTATTGGAGGTTCAACTTCTATATCTTGGATAAGCTTTGTATCTGATTTAACAAATTTTAATATTTTATCGTCCTTTATCATCAACACTTTTGGCAATTCTGTAAAATTTCTACCGATTAGAATTGGAACCTCTTGAAGAGAATCTCGAACCACGCATACTTTGACCTCGGCTTCTACCTCATCTACTTTTAATGTTAGTTGTACCGATCCTAAAGTAGTTGTAAAACCATCACCATACCCTTGAAGTACGCAATTGTCTTGCCTATTGTATGAAATTTTTAAACATTTAACATTACTAAACCTAATAGTGGTACAAGAGCTACCTGAGTCTATATATGCCCTTAAAGTAAAAGAATTATTAACTAAAATGTTTTTGTAATACTTATTATTTAATGGATCGCTTGTCCCATTTAGTCATGCTATTTGCTTGGGGTTATCCCGTTTCTTTCGATAACAATCAGCTTCGACGTGTCCTTCCCAACGGCAATAATTGCATCTTTTTCCTGTACTAAAAGTACTTGTACACGCTCTAGCAATATGACCGCTTTTTCCACAGTTGAAACAATTGTCTGTTTTTTGGAAACGTGCCCGATTGTCAGCAATTTTAGTAAAACGGCGCTGGTGTTTGTGGATTTTTCCAAAATCAGCTTTATAATTTGTGTGTGGTACATTAGAAGTACTAACCGTATTTAAAAACTCGTGTAAAGATTCCGGCGTCTGATGTTTTCCAGCTCGAGCACCTGTTTTTACTACGTTGTCATCAATTCCACCGATAAGACACGACACCGCATCAGTCCCTTGAATTTTGCAACTGTTGAGTAAAACACATTTTTCATAATAATATTTAGTATAAGTCTCATCAGGACGTTTGCGACGACGTTGCATTTCGTTTAATAATTCGCAAAAATTTTTTTTATACGGGAAAGCTTCCTGCAATTTATTTTTCCATTCTTCCCAAGTCAATCTTACTGAGGTTAGGCCTTTGTACCATACCTCTGCTAAACCACTTAATCCCCAGTGCAAAATAAATTGTAGCCTCTTCAGACCATCCAAAAATAAGTTTTAATTCATCGACCTTTTGACACCAAGCTGTTATCTCTTGGTTTCTATCTTCCGGATCAAATATAGGAATCACATCGCCTCGAACCGTGGTTGATTCTCGTCTACTACCTGAATTCTTAAGAATGTCAGACATAACTTCGGTTAATCTAGTCAAAGCATCAGTTTGTTCACTGCTTTGACGTGCGCTGGTACTAATATCATTGCCTTCGTCGGACGGAGTAGCGTCTCGCGCTCGCTTACGGCTCATAGTTGAGAGTTGTATTAATTAACTTTTGAGAAAAAAAAGAAAAACAATGTTACAATTACAAATAAAAAAATACGACCATCCACAACTCAGATATCGCCTGTTAAATCCCGCTTCTGAAAAATTTTCTCTGTAAGACTCAAAGTTCAATCAGGATGTCGAGCAATCAAAACAATAAAATAAATTCGGAAATTTGCAAAACTTCTATTTAAACTTAATATAAAGTAGATTAAAATAAACTAATTAATTAAAACATATGCTGATAAAAGTAAAAAAAAAATATCTTAATGACGAAATTAATAAATAGGTTTTTGCGTTTGGGTGGGTAGGCGTATCGAGTTGAAGATGACCCTTGAACGGTTACCTGGAATACAAAAAAAACCACTCTGAGCACTCTTTGATCCAACACAATCTTTGTGCTAAATTATTATAATAATTATCATCCCAACATTTAACATTTTATCTAATCACATCTCATTATCAACTAGTTCAACTAGCGCTTAAATATTTCGGTCCCGGCACTGCCTACAACTCTTTTGCAGTACCTACTTTGGATATAGTGCGGATATTAAGGGAGAAAACGCGCATAATACCCATCCAAAGCGCACTCAACATCATATAGCTTAGCACTGAGTCGTGCAATGACACTAAGGGAAATACGCGCAGAGTGTCTGCTCCAGCTACTAACTATAATTGTACCATGGCCATCTTATCACACACCTGCACTGAGACGTGCAATGATACTAAGGGAAAAAAACGCGCGAAGTATCCGCTCCAGCCACAGGTAAATTATTAGCACTGAGACGTGCAATGACACTAAGGGAGAAAACGCGCAGAGTGTCCGCTCCAAATACTAATAATTGATGCACCATGTACATACATAACTCAATTTGTCAACACAACTTCTAGGTGATCACCTCTAACAACACATACACCTGTACTGAGACGTGCAATGATACTAAGGGAGAAAACGCGCGAAGTATCCGCTCCAGATACAGGATTATTAATACTGAGACGTGCAATGACACCAGGGGAGAAAACGCGCAAGGTGCCTACTCCAGATATTAATAATAGTTGACAACTTTCAACAAACGGCAAGACAGAAACATATCAATACAAAATTAACATATTTAACGAATTAATCAAGCAAAGATTATATGGAAAAGCATGCTCAGTGAAACTCACCTTAATTTTCTAATATATGTAAATTACAAATTCAAATAAACAGCACAACACAAAAATTACTTCCACATAAGAATTCACATTCAAGAATAATTCGAAATAACAAATCTTAGGGTAACTTTTCGTTACAGACGATTAACAAAGTTTAAGGGAAACTCGCCTATATTCGACTTATGAAATTTAATACATTTGTATATAAAGCCGTTCTTGTGTTTGCTGCACCTGTTTTAACATCGACAGACTTATAAATCTTTAAGGAAAAAAAAATTTACTTATTTCTAAATTAAACATTCTTACACATATTTTATAAATAAACCAACTCGAGACAATGCACAGATCTAACAAATAATATAACTGACTCTGGTACTATTCGATCTGTTAATTTATTCGATCACAAAATGATATTTTGTAAATTAAAAATTGCTACTATTAAACACACACAATGTTTCAAGACTTCAGAATTTTAAAAATGTAAATAATGATCTTGAGAAAATACCATTGCATAACATATATGACATCACAAAGATTGACCTCAAATTAGCCTTCTTCAACAATAACCTGTATTTAATAAACATGCTCCTATTCAAATGTCAAGAATTTCAAAACATGTAGGTCTTTGGCTTAACAAACACATACAATTTTTAATGCAACAAAGGAACTATACATATAAAATTTACAAAAACAATAAAACTAGACATATTACAAAAAGCAAGCAAAAAACGTTAGCTTTGTCTCAATCTCTATCTAACGTCGAGATTAAAAATAACTTCTTTATAAATGCAGTTCCCAAATCTATAAACAATAACAATGATTCTTTTCTTAAATATTACACTCAGATTACATCAAATGACAATTTTAGTTTTACTCAGGTGTCGGAGAATGAAATACAACGTATTATCTCAAACATTAAATTTTTTTGGATTCAATGGCATATCAGTATGTCTATTTATTATTAAAGTATGCGTACCGTACAATTTGTGTCTAATTTGTCGTGTAATTTTGCATAACAAACTGTATATATCCATACAGTTGGAAGAAAGTAAATGTCCTACGGTTGCCTAAAAAAACAGAACTTAAAGACTTAAAAACAATATCCGTTTTACCGGTAATATCAAAAATTCTAGAAAAAATTATAAATACCCAACTTGGCCAATTTCTAAATAAAATTAATTTGATTCCAAAAACTCAGTCAGTCCTGGATAAGGTTGTACCTGCATATTATTTAAAATTACTGATGATCTTATCAACAGTTTAGACAAAAAACTTGCTACAATACTTATAACACTAGACTTTTCAAAAGCCTTTGACATCGCCAATCATAAAATATTGATAGCAATTCTAAAGTCTTGCGGGCTTCTGCCAAGTGCCATAAAATTTTTTAAAGTATTTATCTAACAGGCAGTGATATATCAAATCTAAAAATTATCTTATCTTCCTTCTTGCCACAAGAGTCTATATTGAGTCTAATTCTCTTTTCAGTATACACATCCAGTTTTTATGATTATGTACAATATAAAAAATGTCACTTTTACACCGATGATACACAACTCTATTATTGATTTATACATTCAAAAATTGAACAAACAATCAAAATAAAACAAGATTTAGATACCCTGTCAAATCTGACCTCAGCGCATCATTTAAAACTAAATCCACAAACATTGACAGCCATGTTATTCTGTAATCGTTACTGTCGCGATAACCTTTTACATCAACTAAAAGTAAGTGTGAACGGCGCAGAAGTCGGCATTACTACAAAAACTAGAAATGTAGAATTTTTTATGAACTTCAATCTGAGATTTTACTCTCATGTTAACTACATTATGAAAAAATGTTTTAAAAATTTGCGTATTATTTATTAAAACCAAGAGCAGTCATATAAAAAAGATTCTATGTGATCTTTTAGTTTTATCTTATTGCAATTATTGTGATATTGTATGTGCTTTGTTAACAACAATATTAAGGAAACACAAAAACTACAAAATGCTTGTCTTAGATTAATTTATGGAATACCCAGAACCGTGTATCATATATCTGATAAGTTGAATGATGCAAATTGGCTAAATATGTCACTTTATATTACAAATTAGTAACAAGTGTTACCTTACAATGTTTATACGTTGTGGTTTTAGCTCGCGATGTATTCAAAACTCATTTGAATTACGCGGGTATAAAATCAGTTTCTATCTCTATAACCATTTACTTACTATTTAATGCATAGCAAATTTATACTTAGTAAAGATTGTTTATCCTCAGCTGTGTATTACAATAAGCAATTTTGACGTCTCTGCTTAGGAGGAGCATGCAAAACATCTTTAATTTATTTTTGTGCCATCAGGCCACTGTAATTTATTAAACTTGTAAGTCAACAACATAGTAATAACAACAAACTAAATTAACCAATAATTTCGAAAATATAAAACTTACAGAATAGTATCAAGTGGAAAAATCCACCGACCAAGGACATGTGCAACTTTACGAATTGTAGTTACTTAATAATAAATAAAACATTAAACATAAAGTAACGTTTAAAAAACACATGACAAGTAAGGTTTATTTACAGCACTAAACAACAGTTACTACTGTTTTGAGATAACTTTGACAGTTCTGCTAGCGGAAACTCAAAATCATTCATTTGTTGTTACGTGGCAACTAGATTTGAACAAAAAATTGTTAAATTAATGTTTTAATGTAGCTAATAAAGTTAAATATCTCATACGTGTAACATCGTTGAATTCGTTTTTTTTTCTCTAATGAACCGTATAAAAATACAAAATGGCGGCTATAAAAAAAATCAAAAGTTGACAATGAAAACATGAAGATCTAATAGCAGAGAAAACCTTTGTAACGTTAAGTAGATAGTTGATATCGACTTATGTAAATTTGGTAGATGTCATCTAATATAATGAGGTAATAACAAAGGTATGAGTTAAATAAGAAAACGAAGAACATCAGTTTTTTCAAGATATTTTAGAAAGAAACCAAATCATCTCAAATTTATTAAAACAAATTGGGTTAGTTAGTTAAACAAACAAAAGTGTATTGTTTTTACACTATATACTTTATATACGTTATTGTATAGATACATAGAAATCGCAACAGTTGCTACTTAGAATAAATGATACCGTGGCGTAGAGAAGACGCTTACGCTAGTCAGGTTACTACAAAAGTAAATACGACAATTGAAACATCACGATAAACCTTTGTTTCTAAATTGTTTACTAAACCTCAAAATCTTTCCGGTAAAAAAAAACAATTAATTGTGCTACATATAAGATTATATGTATACAAGATTTGTGAAAAGTGGTTTGCTTATTTATCAATTGAAAAAAAATGCCATACCATAAACAAATGATTATGGGAGTATTCAAAAACTGGTTTTAGTCGATGCTATGTAACTTAGAAGGTGATGCAATAATGGTAGATACTTTTTTATATTATAGCAAAAAAATTTTAAAAAATTAACTTTCGCAAATAAAAAAACTGATATAAAGGTTAAACCAGAACTTGTAGCAATTTTCATCAGTAAAAATGTGGTGGAGAAACTAGCCAATGCCAGTAAACGAGTTGTGCTACAATTGCCACCATATAAATGAGATAAATCCTATTGCATTAATATAGGCACAAATGAAAAAGAAAGTTGCTAGAAAAAATACATTTAATTTACAAGATAAAATTGTATTTCTTGAAGCAGTAGCCAATTCTGCAAAAAATTAAAAAAAACTATACAGCATGTTCTTAAAATAAAACAACAATCGTAGCAGAAGTACCTCACATTGGAAGTTAAACCTGTTGGTATTAAATAGAGCAACGAATTTTTCACATTAGACTCCGATTCCGCATAAAGTTTTATTTTTTTGTTTTTAAGTTATGTAATTAATAATGTTATATAAAATGTCAAATGTTGCTGTTGGTTGTTAAAAGTATAATATTGAAACTTTTTATAATATTTAATTCACATCGTTTTATGTAAATTGCCACTTGTACCTTTTTTAATCATATCGCATAGATAAGCACGTGCATCATTATAAAGTTTTTCCGACAAACAACATGTTTATGTTACAAAACAACGTGTTATTAAAAACCATAATAACTCAATTATTCATATGTAGTATTTAGTCTTAAAATATTTATGCACGCCGTTGGATTTTAAGTTGCAAACTATTCATAAATAATCTTCTTTGGGGATAAAAGTTAATCAATGCAATTTTAGATTTATATTATTTAACAATCCTTTTACAATGCAGTTCACTATGTTTATCAAACGTGTGGTTTTCAATATATATTATTTCGATAAGTATGTTATATCACTAACAAAAATGTTGGTATTACATAAGCAGCGCAAAATATGATGAACTTTTTCAATTTTACAAAAACAATTTGACTACTGTATAGGCAACTAATAATGCACAAATGAGTTCACCATTTACTCATTACATTCTTATTATTTGTGTTTTTAAATTTGTCTTATAATAATTCATCAATTTTTTTAGTAGGAGAAATTTATTTCCATGTTCGACAATTGAAGTATAGTCACGATTGTAAACAGTTATATTTTAGAAAACAGATTTTTTGTAATGACTTTTTGTGTCAGTGCTATACATTAAATATACTATAGTTTTATTATAATTATTATTTTAATAATCATGTATATATTATTTATACATTTGTTATAATGACGACATTAAATAATTTTGTCTTTAATATGTTTGAATCTAGAATTTGATTTTTTTTCAAAAAACAATTTCATTAAATAATTTAATATGACTTAATAAACTCATCTTTTACATAATTCTAAATTCAATCAACGAGTCATTAAAATATGAAGTATTCTTTGATGAAGTTTTATTAGAAAATATAAAAACCTGTATCTAATTTTTTTTTTATGTTTGTAATTAAAAATGACATTAAATAGTACTATTACTTTAAAAAAAAAGTTATTAGCAGTAAAAACAAAACATCTAATAAAAGTAAATTTTTACATCGTCTGACTGCATTAGGGAAAAATTAATTTTAATGTTTTGTCCGATAAATACTACAATAAACAGAGAGTACTACAATAAAAATTGAATTATTTTTTAATTAAATATTTTACATAGGTTATGGATGTTTTAATTATAACTTAATTACATTAATTTAAATAAACTATTCGTTTGTTAACAGATTTTATTTGCAGTTTTTTCTTACTGTAAATAGTAAGATTGTAAAGGTTAAAAAGAAAAATAGTTTGGCAACGTAATAAAAGATTTATTTGTAGCATGTTTAAACGGTACACACAAAGAAATCACGTTCTATAAATTTACAATTTAGAAAATGCGTTTCCGAAAGGTTAGAAGTTACATTTATTGGATTTAAGTTAAATTTACTGATATTAAAGCAGTTTCTTTTTTTTGTAATGCAATGATTGCAAATATAAAATTTTTTAATAGGAATTACACAAACTTAAACTTTTAAGATTCATTGTAAATGTTTGATTATACGAATAAATAAATTTACTGAGATTTTAAGAAATTGCGATTATGTCTTAGTTTTTAATAATTACAAATTAATAGTTGCGTTTTTAATAAAAACTGTTTGTAAACTAAGAAATATAAGACAAAATTAAGACACAAAAAAACTGTTGCCGTGCGTCTTATATTTACGCAACTGCGTTACATTATAAAATACGTTTATGAAGCAAAGTCAAATCAATTTATCTCGCCGAGATTATATAATACAATGCAAATTTTTATAGATGGTTTTACAGCGTTGGTTCAAACAATACTGTCGTTATTGTTAAATTTCAAAAAACTGCCTTATTTTAGAAAAACGTTGAATTTTTTAATAATTTTACATTTTAATTGTAATTCGGATTTTGATATAAATAAGCAAAAATATGTTTTTTTAAATTTATATTGTGTAATAATAAAATTTAATTTTTAAGCTTTAATTAACTAGTTATAAACAGTGAAAAAACATGAAATGTTGAATAATGAACACACACTAGAAATAATTACAAAATGTAGTAAATCTCAATTTTGCGTCGTTAAATTGGTTTTTAAGATTTTAAATTTAGTAATAAATCAGTCCGGGCGGTAATACTATTTTGAGTTTTTATTAGGATTTATGATGTTTTTCTATAGAACAGGTGGTTTCAATATCTCGAGAAAAACCTCTAGTGTGTATTTTATCCACAAGCGCAAAGCCAAAGTTTAGAGTCGTTTTTTATTTTGTTTCCTCAAAAAGAAAACAGAAAATAAATATGTTATTAAATACATTTAATACATTTTTTAGAAATATTTTATTAGTTTGTATTGTACAGTTTGTATTTATTTAATAAACGTTACCATAAAAATTAATTTTTAATTTACAATTTTTATTTTAGTGTTATACATTTAATTAGAAAAACAAACAACAAAATTCTAATTTTTTTAATTGTTTTAATTTAAATTCTATCAACTTTGTTTGCTTTCATATGAGTTTTTATTAAACGTCTTGTTTATTTTTATTTATTAGCTGTAACTGTAATTACATTTTTGTATACGGGTTTTTAGTGTTTAATTAAAAAAAATTTAACAATTAAAAATTTTTTAGTGTTAATTACTAACTTTAACTTTTTTTGTACCATATTTTCTAAACTTTAATTATGTGTATATTCTTTGTAGATTCGTTTTGGTTTTCTGGGCTCTCAATTAAAAACACCGTACGAAAAAGGTAAGTTTACTTTAGAAACTTCTTAAAATTTATAATATTTTAGTTATTTTTTAAATACATTTGTTAAAAAAATCATAAAAAATACAGATTCTAATACTGTGTTTTTTAATTAAAAATCTACGAGATATTTTTCTATAAATTACACCACATATGCGTACTCAAATCCATAGATTTTTGTGAACGTATATTTACTTAAAACGTTATGCAAAATTATACATTTAGTTTGTTTGTTTCTACTTTAGAAACGCTCTAAATTAATTCAAAAAATTACTTTAATGTATAATGTTTGTTTAATAACTTAGTTTTTTTTTAAATCAAACATTATTTTCTACAAAATTATATTTTGTTGTACCATAAATACTAAACTTAAATTGTAAATCTTTTAGTGTTTGGTCGTTATTTATTTTTTATTATTTGCGGTTACTATTAAAAATAAAATAGCTTATAAAGGACATCTTTGTGTGAAGCTGATAGCAGGAAAGTTTTATGTAACGTTGGACGATAGAATAATAGTATTATGAATCGTAAAGTATTAAGTTGTTTTTCTTTTAATATTTTATAAAATTTGTAAGGTAAAATAAACAATATAAAAATAGAATAGAATAGAAACAAATCGTTTTTAACAAAAACTTGTTTAAATATTGACTATATATACTGCACTACGAAAAAGATTATTTAATCTTACAAAAAGTTTTAAAAACATAGTTTTATTAAACAAAAAAATTTTACTATTAAATTTGTTGGATTTGTTATGAGAATAATCTTTATTGCTGGCGGCTCAGTTATAGGTAGGTGCATCGCAGGTTTTGATGTGCTAATCATAACGTTAACGTAAGATTAAAAATGCACCAATACGGTTAGATACCAGAATGGAAGACACCATTTAAATCTATCCAACGTTAAAAAAAAACAGCACACAGGTTGTAACACAACTATATTTTTATTTTATTACGGAAAGAAAAGTTAGAGAGTAGCAACGAGGTAAATTTACATAAATGCGATCAATTCCCAAGCAACATTTTGTAACCGTGGTTACGTTGTAACCAGTTGCAAATTAGTAACATTAGCACCATGGTAAATAAACCGTTGCAGCAACGTAGCGGCAACTTTCGTAATTTACTGAGGGTTCAAATCTATTACAGAAATAACCATTTTACAACTATGGTTATAAGTAAGTTTTTCTTAAACCCTTATGTCACTACAGTGTCAATTTAGTGACATTAAAACCTTCATCTCGGTTTCGAGTGTAACAGTTTTGAAACTATGGTTACAAGTGTCAATTTCTAAAACTACACTACAGTGTTAATCTATACGTTCAAACAGCAACAGAAGAAGTGCGTTTTACGAGATTTTTATAAGACACATAGTCCATTATCATTATCCAATAAACAGTACCGAAAGTGTTTCTAATTCAAAACTACGTAAGTACAACTATTGGTATATTATATTAGTATAATTTTAATCGTGCATTTAAACTACTGTTTCTAATTTAATCAACGTTGAAGAATTAGTTGCCAATTATAAGTAAGCAAATTTTAAATTGATTTTATTTTCTTCTAGGATAAAATAGAATTTGATTGCAAGGACATTACAATATTACACACAGTGATCAGAACGTGTAAATTAGATCGCCATTGTTAACACCTATAATCTTTAAAAAACCAGTCGAGATTATGATCATTGAACCGATTATAATTGCACATGTGCATTTGTAGCCTAATACAAAAATTTAACTAAGAATTACGTAGACGCATTAAACTATAACATGTGAGAAATATCTTAATCCGCCATGGTCTTTTAACACAAAGACATTTTTCTCTTAACAAAATTTATGCATTTACTATTTACAAAATTTATAAATAATAGACATAATCCGCTTTTCTTGAAAATTTGCCGTAAAAACCTGTTTACTGGTACCTACTTGCAACAGATGTAAAAATTCTTTTATTATATCTTTTTGTTTGAATTTAGTTCTATAAGAAACTATAAAAATTTAAATAATGTACATTTATTATAACTTTTTATATATCTGTATCTTTTTATTAATATATTTTTATCTCTACTTTTGTTTTAATCTTTATGATGCAGTTGGTAACTAAAATCTTGGATAAGTTCAAATAATGTTAATAAGCATGTTTTCAAAACAGTTACATAGCAGTTGCCGTAAACGGTAACTATAATGTTACAAATCAATTACAAAACCGTGATAATAAACCATTACAGAAACGATTCAGAATAGGTAAACATGATTTGTAAAAAAGCGTTATAGCAACGCTGCAAAACAGTTACAAAGTAGTAATTACAACGGTTTCAGACACGTTGTAAAACGGTTATAATATTACTGCAGTTGCCTTGCAACTGACCAAATCCGGTATTGACAACGTATCAGGAAAGACTCAGCAACTATTCTGTAACTAAATACCTTACTGAAACCATAGTTGCAAGAGAGTTTTACAACCGTTTTGTAACTGATTTTTGCTACTTGGGTTGCTAGTATGTAGGTATAGATCACAGACAATAATTGTTGATGCAAGTTGTCGGTCTAACTTTTACACTCCAAAACAACAAATTTACATTGGTAAATATAATACAGATATGCAATATCTCAATAAATTAGAACAACCAGAGTACACTCTTTACTACTATATTACACACAAAAAAGTTTTGTAGTTAATTGTGACAACAACCTGATATGTACATACAGTCGTACGTGCAAACGACTGACAACGTAGATAAAAGAAAATTAGAATAGGAAATGCCATTTATTTATTTTTTTGTTTTGAAGTATGCGGCTAGCTAGCAACATTTTCTCTAGAATTTTCTGAAGTTTGTTGAAACACAAAATGATATACATATAGTGTTACCACAAATATGTTCTCTTAGGTTTATACAACCTGTAAGAAAAAACCAGGTGTGCCAAGATTTTCCTAGGTTAATACTGATATTTTGTTGAGTGGGCCTTCCAATACAGATATAATTGTAGTCATTAATCAAAAGTTTTGATATCTTTAATTAAAGTAGGTACAACACTATTTTTACAACATTGTTAATTTACTCAATATATACTAACAAGTGTTAATATCTCCTCATTAATGGATCACGTGTGGGTATCCAAAATGGTTTAAGACAATTACGAGAAAATCAACTTAATTTACAAAAATTAACTAAATTTTTACCTCAGAAAGATTTTCACGTAAGCAGCAAAAGTACTACACCTATTTATAGCGTAAATGCGCGTGAATATTTAGAACTGAAACCTTGCTGAACGCGTACGTTGGATGATTACTGTATCATAAGCACCGGAAAAAAGGTTTTACTCCAATTGACAGCCACCACTCTTAATGTAACAAATAATGAGAACTCTGGGACGACACTTATACGGTACTAAAATCACTACAAAACACTTTTAACATAATAAAATAAGCAGGTAGCGTTCTCTAAGATCTTTGATATTGCAGATTAATTCAAACTTTTTCTTATTTGACTTTGAGTTAATGAGACTTAGATCTATAGAGTTAGATGATTAGCTATAATAAATACCGTTTTATTCCATTTTATTGTTTTTATCCTACGTTATTATTTTTTTTATTGCAATTTAGGCGGTCATCAAAAAATATTAAAAACTAATAAAGATTTACTCTAACAGCGGACATGTTTTGCAGCAATACGTTTAAACTTTACGCTTAATGTTTACCTTAAAAACAAATATAAACAATTGTAGCCTTTCTACTAAGAACTAAAAACTTATATTGAAAAATATTTTCGTAAACAATGCTTTAAAAAACATTGTTACAAGAATTTTTTCATCACTTAATTACTAGAGACTAACTCCGTTAAAATTACACACGGATCGCAGGTTTTAATGTGCTAACTATAAGTTAAGATTAAAAAGATTCAAAACGGTTAGAAACTAGAATGGAAGATACCGTTTAAATGCATCTAAGGCTAAAAGAGAACAAATGACAACACATAGGTTGTAACACTAATATATTTTTATTTTATCACAGAAAGAGAGGTTAGAACAGAGGAACAAGGTAGATTTACATAAATGCAAACAATTGCTAGTACGTAAGCACAAATTTCTTTAAATTGATAAATCTAATACAAATATGCAATATCTCGATAAATAAGAGAACCGAAGCACACCCTTTAATACTATATTACACACAAAAAATTGCTAATAACAATTGCGATAAAATCAAATTAAATCACAAAAATAAAATCAATTGTTACCCCAGAAAGACATTTGTATAAGCAGGAAAAGTACTACACCCATTTATAACGTGGAACCACAACCACCAAAAAAAAGGTCCTACGAATAATACAATCTGTAAAAAAAACTAGCCTCTTCTCTTGATATAACGAAAAGTGGACGTTTCGGGACGAAACTTATACGGTACGAAAATCACACCAAAACACTTTTAACTTAACAACATAGTTAACAATTACTTTTCTTCGTGTTTAAAAAATAAATATTTAATAAGACAAGAGCAATTGTTCCTATTATAGATAATCTTAAAGACATAGAACACGCATTTAACATGATTCTAGCGATATAAAAAATATATACACTAATCCATAATGCTGTCAAGCTTTCCTACGGACGTAATATTTATAAATAAAGTAATCCAGTGGGTTTGTTTTTTCTTGCAGTTTAATATTAAGTCTAATTGTATTACAAAAAAATGACATGTTATTAGATTATTTTATTAGTAAATTTGAATGCAAGAAGAAAAAATATGAATTATGTGGGTCAGTTTGACAGTATTCTGGATTACTCAATTGGCTTAAAATATCAGATTTAACTTTTAAAAATTGTCTTCTGACACAATGTTGCTCTTATCATCTATGTTTAGAAATACCACTACATCTAGTTTTGCAAAAAAATTAATTTATTTAATTGGTTCAATGATAACTTAGATTGCATGCTATTGTGGGACTTATTTAGAAAGTCTTTCTCTTTGTTTTTTCTATTATCAAATTCAGAACATTTTAAAATTAACGTCTAACAGTAGTCAGCAAACATCTACCTATTCCATTTTCTTTGATAGCGATTTTTAATAATGAATATGTTTTGATGAAATTTTCTCTATGTTAAGATTCTAAAGAAACGAGTTTAGATGCAAACACAGACAGTGTATTTTAAGGCTCTGTTACACCTTAATACGTAATAACTTTAAAGAGTTTATAGACATTTACCTAGTAATTTGGTGTATAAAAATTTACGTCTTTAGCATTAGAAAATTTTTGTTTTAAGTATTGAAATCCTGTCATCTTTGTCTAATTTTATATCTAACACTCGTAACAGTACTAACAAATTATAGACTACGTTTTTTTCCACAATAGTATATCGTATTCTCAAGATGTAATATTTTGTTTATTCTGATAAAAGAGAATTTACCACATATACAGGGTGTACCGCGAAGCAAAATGCAAAATTTCAAGACGTGTTTCTTAGGTAAATTCGAGTCGAAAATGTCTATATGAACATGGTCCGCAATTGCTTCCTTATCGAGATATATTTTTTAAATTTTAGTATTGTTAAAAATGTACGGTGAAGCTCCATGTTCTAGCCCAGGCAAGTCTAACCGGGGCTGACGGAAAAGCCATTGCTCCCACTCTTACTGATTTGGGCTTTCCTTACCATTACGTTTGTTACGTGCGAAATTTTCATAAAGTAATACCCTCTATATCCTATTAAAATTATATTCCGGTTTTGACGCCCTCTGCCGATCTTTCTGGTTACTGGCATGTTGCGGATTTTATTTTGAAGCTGTCAACTACTTAAGACGGTCTGTGTCGTTTAAGATCCAAAGATTTTAAGTACATCCACTGTGATGGACAGGAAATTATAAGTTAGTTACGAATTTATCGTAATTTATTTCGGCACAGGGTAAGATATTTGCATCCGGTTTGTTAGGATTCTTTTGTAATTTATTTATTAATTTGATAGCCGTTTCGTCACGCTCTGACCACATGTTCGATTTAATAAAAAAACAATGAAGAATTAATACTATTGATAAATACCGTCACCGAACGCTTAAGATTCTGGAAGGCATATTATCCACAACGAAAACGAAGTCTCGACCAGCATTTGCCTTTGAGGGGTTATTTCTTATACGCTAGTCGATTGCGATACCCACCTTTTTGTAATCGCAACATAACAGCATTCGATACAACGTATTTTTATATCTAATTTCTTTTATTATTATTACCGATTTTGTAGCTTCCTATCTTCGTGAGTTATTGTGTTAGCACGATTTGCTATTCAATATCTATTCCAGCCTTACTTACCGGAGAAAACGTTTTTTTTTGCTCAAGTAGGTACTGGATTGTGGGTAAGTTTATTTAATTAATTTTTTTCGCTGTCAGAAAAGTCACTAACGGAACTTTTGTTTATGTTAATTTCCGTAATTACGATTATTGTTGCAATACCGTTAAGGTAATTTCATTAATCATTTTGTGTGTATCGCATGCTGTGTACAAACGATATTTATTACAAAATTTTCTTCGCTATTCGCTTCGACTTAACCTATGTATTGTGTGTTGCCGATACTTCTGGCATTTATGAGTTGAGAATTAGATATACCTTTCGCTTTTATTGTGGTTACCCGAACATCAGAGTAAAAAGGATTACAAACTTAAAAATTCGTTACAAGTTTGGACCGTCTGTCTTGAACGAGGCAGAATTGTTAATTATAAATGATCTGGCGCCCTTAATTATTATTCACTTGAACCTCCCCTATGTCCGACTGTGTGAGTTGGCCGTGCAAGGTTTGTAAGACCTAAAGCTTGTAACAAATTTTGGCTGCCCAACTTCAGGGACCCGATTTTCTTATATCGAATTTCTGATTCTCTATAATTCTTTTTGCTATTTTCTTTAATTGTGATTAGCGTAGGATTACTATCATTCATAGGTAGTTTATATTGTTGAATTTCTCTCGATTTGGTGTGTGCGATTATAATTTCTTCTAGCTTTATTGATACTTATATCTTTTCTTAGTTTTCCGTGGGTTTGATTTACTTTGCTTCGCTTATTTAGTTATTGCTGCAAGACTTGACGTCGGAGTTACTTCACTAACTTTTACTTCTTTGATTTAAGTGCTGCGGTTTGACTTTATATTAGTACTTTGCTTACGTTTATCTTAATCGGACTTTTGCTTTGATTTTTGGATTAACTCGACTTCGTCAATTAACCTTTTTTTGGCTTATTAGATTAATTACTTGCTAGTGATACTACTTGTACTTTTATTTTGAGTTTTAGTCGGACATGTGGTAACAGATATCTGCTTTAGTTGACTGCTTTGGTTAGTTTCTTGTTTTAATTTTCATTGTTTTCGATATGTATTACTCAGATGAAGAACCACCACTTTTTACTTCATCGGACTCTGATTCGGAAATTAACGTGGCGGTTTGGAATGTTACTTTTTCTGGTGAAGATCCTTCTTTACTTATAGAATTTCTTATTCGTATTGACAAGTTGTGTTTGTATCGTGGTGTTTCACAGCATCAACTGTTTCTTTCAGCTTTTAAAGTTTTATCTGGCAAAGTCCTTCTTGTTTTTAGAACGAATCGAAGTTCGTTACGTTCGTGGAATGATGTTGCTGCTTTGTTGAAATCGAAGTTTTTACCTTTTGATTATGATGAGCGCTTAATGGATTCTATTCGCAGTCGTACGATGGGAGCTGACGAAACTATTTGTACTGGATATCTCTTTCTTCAGCTAGCAGAACCGGTCTCAGATCAAATGCAGGTCAAAGGTTATTCTCCGGAATCTAACGCCGTTCTATCAACTTCCTTTAGCTTTGATTGAGATCACATTTATCGCTCAGTTAATATCTTTAGGCAAGCGTTTGGAGTCTAACATTAATTCTCGCGATTCTTTCCACTTTTCCACAACAGAGATTGGTGACAAAGTTCAGGAGCCGTCTGTAGTCTTTGCTAGTAAGAGTTCTACTTCAGTCTCTTCTGCTATTGCTGCTACTTGTTTTCTTACTGCTTTTACACTTTCTTCTTCTGTATCTACTTCTACTCCGAATACTTGTGTTCGTTGTCGTTGTCAAGGTGCTAAGCCTTTACGTACTGTTCGTCCTCTTCTTTCTCTTCCTCCTAATTTATTTTCAGTTTTTAGGATTATTAGGCCTACTACTGATCCTTGGTATTTAAGTATTATATCTAAAGTTACTGCTTCTCCTCGTCGTTTCTCTCGTTGGTGTGTTGTGAAAAATCTTTTATGTAAACGTGTACGCATTTCCTTTTCTGATCCTTGCGTTTGGAAGTTAGTCGTATTATCGGACTAGCGCAAGCAACTTATTCAGGATCACCACAATACATCTGATTGTGATCACCGCAATGTTAGGCGCTCCTCGGTGTCACTTCTACTGGCCTCATATGCGACCTAAGGTTGCCGAGTTCATACGTTATTGTTTTTGTTCTCGCAAGGAAGCAACCCTATTAGGTCACATCACGTTTTGCCAAGTAAAACGAAGCTTTCCAACAGTGGTGTCGCTACAAGGTCTACGCGTATACATACGGATCGTGCTGTTTCTCCTGATGTAAAAGCCACTACTCTTACACTTCGTCAATCACTTCTGCTTATTCTTTGCTGTCTCCTTTTTCTAATCGTTCTCTTCTTTTTCATCGGCGTCGCAAGCGTCGTAAGTGCTAGTTCACTTTTTGGGCTTTCGACTTTCAACCTTTGCTATTGTTTTGCTCTTTTCTTTTGGTTTTGTTGGTTCGAGTCTTTGAATACGTCGTCGGTATCTTGTTGGTTATAGCTTGGATGCTACCCAATTGTTCCACCTATTTTGCTGTCACCGATATTATTTTTTTTTGGTTAAGTTCTGCTAAAAGACAGACTACCTTTCCGTCTGTATATATTTATATCCGCTTAGTCGGCTTTTTTGGATTGGTACGTCATCTATAGAATTCTCTCTTCTGCTTTTGGATTTGGTTTTTTTCTTTTCTTAAGTTTTCTATTCCGCTCGTCGGCATTAAAGTCTTGAAGTATACTTTCCAATTTGGGACAGCAATTGGTACGCTCTTGTTCTATGACTAACTGTAATATCTTTTCTCTTCTGTTTCTTTTTCTTTTTTATGGGCGGTTGGTTGGGCATTGAAGGGTTGGACACTCCCTTTCGTTTCTTCTACGGAGAGAAAAACGAATCAGACATTTACATCTGGTTTTATCTTTCTCCGTCTGTCTCTTTTCTTTCTTGTCTTCCCTACTTACTTTTTTTCTTTTTAGTAACTTCCTTCTTTAGTGTTCACTACAACTGAGTTTCTTTTTTTCTTTTCTTTCTCAGTTATTTCTCTGGCCTTATTAAGTTTAGTAGGTTTTTGTTTTGTTGTTTTTGGTTTGGAACTTGGAATAGACTGCAACGTGGCTTCTAGTACTCTGTACTTCCGCTTAGTCGGCATTTTTGATGTTGTCAGTCACCGTTAGAATATTTCTCTTTTTTGGGTTTCTTTTGCTCTTGGAATATTCTAATCCGTTCTTCGGCATTTACGTTCCAATGTGACATTCCAACACATTAACTCACGATACTCAATTGACAAGTGAAACTTACTGTTCTTTATTGGCTCTTACTTCTTTTTCTTTCTTTCTTTTGGTTTTGTTTTGGGTTACGTAGTTTGGATTTTTTTTTGGATTGGCACACATTTAGTGTTTAGCTTTTTGGTGATTTATTACGAAATTTTCTTCTCCATTCGCTTCGACTTAACCTATGTATTGTGTGTTGCCGATACTTCTGGCATTTATGAATTGAGAATTAGATATACTCTTGTTAATATTCTACGTTACTAACTTAAAGTTTTTATACCTGTTAATCTTTCTTTTATGATAACATACCTTTCGCTTTTATTGTGGTTACCCGAACATCATAGTAAGGATTACAAACCTAAAAATTCGTTACAAGTTTGGACTGTCTGTCTTGATCGAGGCAGAAGTGTTAATTATAAATTATCTGGCGCCCTTAATTATTATTCATTTGAACCTCCCCTATCTCCGATTGTGTGAGTTGGCCGTGCAAGGTTCCTAAGAAGGAAGCTGTGTTATTATTTATTGTGACAGTTGAGTTGTTAGTTTCATTAGACTGCGCATTCATCAGACGCTTAGTTTCAAATCTACTGTCATGTTTGTTTTTACAAGCAAAAAATACGCAGACAATCTGTTAGTCTATGGATACTGCAACTGCAGTGGCAAGAAATCAGTGAGGGAATACCGCCACCGGTATCCGAATCGACGAATACCTAATAGTAAAGTATTCGGGGGAGTTTTCAAACATCTTATAGTACCTACTACAAAAATTTAAAAAATGTCAATTCTCGATAAGAAAGCATTTGCGGACTATGTTCATATGGGCATTTTCTACTCAAATTTACCTAAAAAACATTTCCTGAAATGATGTGTCTTACCTCGCGGGACACTCTGCATAACAAAAACTATTGAGATTATTTACTCAGACGCAGGACATTATAAATACAAAGTACGTGTAGTTAGTATTACTATTATAAATTTGAGTTATGTAACACATTTTTAGAATCTTACAGTATATCCACATATCCAGATATCTATTAGTATTTTTATTTTATTGGTTTCACAGAAAAAAAAGAACAGGTACGTGTTTATAGTGTATGACGTAGAAATTAGGCCAGACAAACTAAAACCCGTCGACCATTTCTGTTTGCATAATAATTATCAATAGGTATTTTGTGTTGACTTACTAATAAAATAACGTTTCTTAAGACATTATAAAGCTTAGTATATTTAGAAACAAAAACATTTTTTAAAAACCTGACGTAATGAGTAATTTTTATAAAATGGCAGAAATAGAATTAACAAGTAGATGTGATGCACGTATAAAAATATACGAAAAACATTTTTTTGACCAGTGCAATTTTTCTACTTACAAAAATAAGTGGAGTCACAGTTTTTAAGGGATTTTCTGAAAGTTTGACAATTTATTTGCTAAAAATTATTATTTCTAATTTCTAATCTAAACATTAAGAATTGTATTTAATTATTTCAATTTTTTTATCATTTATTATTACAATGCAAAATAATGTTTATCTAATGGCAATAATTTTAGTAATGTTTGTAATTTAAACCTAAAGTTGTAACTTTCGTTTGATTTTCGTACTTTTCTTTTGTAAAGGACCCGGTATTTTAGATTGTAATGTTTATTGACATTCAGTTTATTTTCTTTAGTAGCATTTTAGCACGACTTTACAATCAAATTTCAAAATTGTTTAAAGTTTTCAAATTACTCTTTTGAATTTTATTGTTTAAGAATTTGTTACGTACAAATATACTTAACTTTATTTAAGTCTCGTATTGTTCTTATAAATACAGATTGCATTATAATTTATAAATTCCGTCAGTCCTTAGTAGGTTGTTTCAGTTGTAAAGATTTATTATAATTCTATATTTTCCGTACGCTTCGTTTACTTTAGCCATTCACATTTCGTTATTACTTGGTGATTCTACATTTTTTGTAGAATAATTTTTCGATGTTTATGTTCAAATACGTCATGCTTTCTTTTACATCTTTTTGCAGTGTTTTTATTTTTTCGAATAATAGTTTTAAAAAATTCAACGTCATAATTTTGCGTGCTTGGTGAATAACCGAGGTTTTATATTTCCAAAAATTCTTTTTGGAAAAGAGTTCTTAAGTATATTTGAAACAATAAAGTTTTAGTTTTTGGAATTTTCCCAAAAGACCCGGTAGTAATTTATAGTAAGAGAAAATAAAAAATTTTTGGTAAAATTAAATTAAAGAAAATTATCCCATTCTGTAAATGAGACAGTCTCAAGAATTTACTTGAAACCTCGTCAATGCGTTAACCGTAAAATTATGTAAAGTTTAGATTTGTTACATAACTCATCATTATTTTTGGAACGCGCAGCTCTGCAACTCTCAAAAATGTTTGCTTTTACCACCTTAAAAGTTTTTCCACCATTAAAAAGCTGGTCCAATGGGAAGTTGAAAATTCTAAGTATTTATGAAATACGGTTTAAAATAATTTTAATTTTGCATTACTTGGTGCAACTATAGGTGTTTTAAAATCTTTGAAATAAACCAAAACATTTTATTTTTTGTTGTGTTGTAATTAAATTTTTTGAATTACAATTTCGTTATTTTTTTAATAAATCTTGGATTAAACGCCATTTCGTAAAAAATGGAGTTACTCTAATACATGTAGGAAACTAAGAAGTCGTTAGTTATATAGTAAATAATACAACCGCAAATTTAAAAAAATATGTTTTTTGTTTTATGATACGTCATTTAACATATCCGAAACCAATAATCATTTCCATTTTGTACGTTAAGAAAATCACACGTATGTGTTAGCATCAAACCCGCGAGTTTCTACATTTTTAAGTATCTTAAGTCATCCACGCTGATTTTAAATAATAATTTGCGATTTAGGATGTGGTCGTTGTAAGAAATTTGCTAGGCAACTTTGGTTACCTGCACATGTTCTTTCATCTTGAAAAATTCCTAAATAATAATGCAGACATAAATTATTGAGAATTATTCCAAATGCGTATTCTGCAAACGTATGTTAGACCACCGTTTGGATTGCTATAATTCCGAACAGCATTACGACTAAATTGAAGAGCACACTAATTTTTTTAACATATCGAGCTATTTATTTGTGCTATTTGTGTTGGATGTGCCATTAGCTAATTGCATATTTTAGAACAAAAAATTATAATACTTTGTTTTGTACATCGTTTTTAACTTCTTACTCTTTTTTACCGTTTTGGCATTTTTTTAATTGTCCTATAATTAGAACACTGAGTACCATCTACGACCATCTCTTAGAAGAGTTTTGAGTTGTTGCCTGTGCTTAGTTACGAATAAATTTACGTAACACATTTAATTTTCTATAAGGAAAGTATAGTGACCGCAATTTTATTGCAAAACATTTTTTTGCAGAATTTTACGTTTGAAGGTCTCCTAAATCAGAAAAATCTATTTTTGAAAAAAATATGTTGGGTGTCTGTGTGTGTGTCTGTATGTGTGTAACGTTGTATCCACAATAACTCTCAAACCAAAAGTCCTAGTAACTTGAAATTTGGTATAAAGCTGGTTTTTTATATTCTCTCCATTTTATCAAAAGATGGTTCTAATAAAGAAACCGAAAGTGGGTGTATCCGCAGTTTTTCTTATGTAATTTTATTGGTATGTAAACTATTCGAATTAATTTTACAGTTTGTTATAGAGATAATTCTTCTTGACTATTTATTCAAAAAAAAATTCTAACATTAACAGTTTACTAAATACTATTTCATTTAAAATGAATTCCAAATATAATCTTGGTTCGAATCTTGCATCTATTTTAGAAAAAAAATTTCATATTTTAACGGGAAAGCGAGATACGTTAAAAATAACAATTTTTCTCTACATTCTTTTGAGTTAGATGTTTTTCGCAAAGTCGTGTAGTGTTTGTTTAATTCCATTAATTTAATTTCAAACCTATTTGACGCGTTTTTTTATTTTGACTTTTGATTTTTTGTTTTGAGATTTCTAACTGTCATGAATTTCTATTTTTTATTATCCCATTGCTATGGAGCACCAATCAATTATATCGTTTATGTAGCTTTAACTTGGACATTTCTTTTTAACATCTTTTGCACGTAACAAAGTATAGTTTATTTAAAAAAAAACCGTAATAGATATATTTGCAGAATAAAATAATAATTATAATTTAAAAGGATTTCACTACCAATATTTTTTTGTGTTTGTAATTTTTTCTTTCTGTGACAATAAAGCCAATCGTTTCGTAATTCTATTAAACTATAAGAGCTATATCAAATCATCTAATGTAAAATTATACTGCTTGTAGCTGTTATTTGTTGGACAACTCTATTGTACTTCAGTTAATTTCATGGTATAACAAAGGAGTTTCTAGTTTAAGGGTTTGGGTGCTGTCCTATCTATGACAGCGCGGTTTACGCACACAAGCCTTTACAAATAATTTACACTACTAGATTTGATCGTGCATATATGTTTATGTTACAACAATTGGGATTGTTTATTTAATTAATACACTAACCTTTGAATTAATTAATTAATATTTTTACTAATAGTTCACAAGTTTACATTTTACACCTCAGAATTTATTTACGGTACAATTGTTTAAAAACCTGCATTATTTTTAATTTTTGGTATGATTATAATCTTAAATTTATGTAAAAGATTACAATGTCTTGTCATTTGGTTTATTTCAAACAATAAAAAAAACATATTTACCAACCGTTTGATTTAAATAATATTTGCAGTATTTTATATTTGTAGCATTATAACCTGTCTGTGAGAATTTTAACAAGAAACGCACATCAATAAAATTTTAGTCTAAAATGTTACTTCAAACCAATAAAATTTAAGAAAACTAGAAACATCTTGTCTTATTTAATCAGTAAACAAATATGCTTTTTTAATACTATTTTTACAGTATAAGTTTACACGCAATAAAATTAGACAATTTCTACATATACATATATGTACATTACATTTTTTAAACATGTCAACTGTAATAAATTATCAGTTGTAAAAATCGAAATGTAATAGTACCTACAAGAATATTAAAATTATTAATATACTAATTGTTGGGTTGAAATTTAAGTAGACTGTATTTAACCCATTAATGCTCACTATTTTTTTCATTTTAAAATTTTATTGTATTAGTTTTTATTAATGTTATTAAATGTGTTGAGTACCAGAAAAATATGAAAAAAAAATTCTTAAATTGGAGCAAGGATCGTTAACGACCCACTGAGCACAAATGCAGTACTTACCACGCATAACTTTGTCTGAAGCATCTTTCTTTATGTAATAGATGTATTTGATTTTGTGTGTTATGAATTTATTGGCTAATGTGTAAACCAAATTAGGTAATACTTCCAAACAGAATTTATTAAAAAAATATATTAATTATATAAGTAAAATAGCTTCAATTATGTTGAATGATAATTTAAAAAACATTTACCGTGCAGTGGCACTTCACAAGACGTGCATGCTTTTACAGTTTTTTTTTGCAGACCGTGAAACCTCTTCGATGTTGATTTATAATTATTATATGCATTGATTCTAACTGAAAATGGAATGCTTCTAGTAGAAGACGGAGCATTTCTCAACGATGGTGTTTCATATTTCAAAAGAAGTACTCTTACAACATCTCTTCAGAACGATAGGTGATTTGAGGTTTTACCTGCACTTCGACTCAACTGAAAACCATTTGTTATGGTTACATCAAAAAGTCAAAAGATAATCGGTATATATTACTTTCTGTCTCGCATACTAATCCTATAGAGTGAAATGTGGTCAAGTTGGTCTACTTCGCCCATATGCCTATTATAAGCTGAAACAACATAAGGAGTTTTCAACTTTTTTGTTATTCTTGACAGAATACCGTTTGGCTGTTTAAAGAGGTTTAACTTCATGTTGATTTGACAACAGCGTTACTACACTATTATCTTTCCAGCGCACTGCAACAATATTTTTTTGTCTTATCGTCTACGAGACTGCATTTATCAGTCCGCTTGATTCTAACAGTTACACCGGCATGAATCTTGATAAAGATCAACCTGAACGCAATATACCAAACGAAGCGCCAAAACCCAAGTTTTGAATCCAAATCTAATTGGCTTTTCACGAATGAATTGTTTACACCCGTGGCGCCCAAAGTAGGAAATCATCGATTCGTCTACCGATAATGAAAACTCAAGAAAAACATACTTCAAAAACTGTTTATTCAATGCGTTTAATAGAGGTCGTATTTTTGTCATTTGATCACTTTAATCACATTGCGTGTTGTCTACAACATGTAGATGTCTTCAAATCTTCTACGTCTCATAGATTTAGACACTAAGTCATTATTGACATCTTTATTTTCTCCCAATACATTCCCCGCCTAGGTAAAACATTGTAACTATTCAAATACAAAATTCCAATAAAAATGTAGATTTCTTCAACCGATAAGGTCAAAGGCGCATTTTTAGATGTTGAATACAGAAGTTCAGTAAAACCGACAAGTGCTCAGCGGGTCGTTAAAATCCCATTACAATTCAAAGGAGTTCCAGGAAAATAATTGTAAATATTTTAGGATAATAATCAGTACTAAGGATTTCTGAGTACTTTAAGAAGCTTATCTTAGAATAACAACAACGAACTCTAAAAAATTTCTTTTAAAAGGTTTACTGCATTTGAACCTCGCAAATTTGTTATTTAGGCAAAGGAATGCAGTGTTTAAAAACTATGTAAAAAAGGTGATAATTTATATTTAGTTAAATAAGTATACAGTAGTATTTGAAAAGTTTATTATTTAGCAGGAAAACACTTTTTCATTACAATAACTAAACAAAATAGAAAAACAAATGTCGGGTCGTTAAACATGTTGGTTCTTGTAACTTCTACTTTTAATATTCTTGTATTATACATTTACAAGCAAAATACATATTTACAGAAAATATTTAAGTGCACAAAGTACTACTCAAAAGAACACGTGTATTTGAGAAAACAGTCAATAATATTTTCCCTTAACCTACACTTAAAGTCACTAAAAAAAAATCCGCACTTCCGCAAATCGTGAAATGTTACACATAAGTAGTTTGATTTAACATTCCGCCCGTTCTGAAATCACCAGGTTCTCTAAACAACATTTCATTGTACTTTACGGTAGAAGGTAGACCTTGACAGCACGCCGTTTGCAGCTGGACTTTGAAGCAAACTGCAGAGTTACCACTCGGATGCGACTGTTGCTCTCTGGATGGATCTGGACAATTCTAGGTAGAGACCAACGGAATGCTTGCAAGTTTGGCTTTTAAACCAAGACGAGTTGATCAACTTGAATAACTACAAGGTTACTAGCTTTTCGTATCCACTTAGATTTAGACTGGTATTCGGGCAAGATTTCACGTTTGAACCCTTGCCAAAAATGGAAAACGATCTTCTGACGTAACTGAAGCTGGTCTAGATGGTTTTCAGGTACCTTTGACAAGTCTGCTTTTGGTAACGGTTCGGAAGCACCACCAATTAAAAGATGAAAAGGTGTGAGAATGGAAAAATTATTAGGATCGGATAAAATAGGACCAATAAGTCGGGAATTCAATATGCCTTCAATTTGGGCCAATACCGTAGATATATTTTCAAAGTTTAAATTAAAATCGCGTAAAATACGACTCAAGTAAAACTTTACAGAAAGAATTAGAAACATCGATTTGCACGAACCATCGGCTAAAACTTTCATAAAAAAGCCGCAATTTATATGCGGTTATCGTGAAATTTGTTGCGTTATTGCTGTAATTGTTACTAGGAGTTCCGCGAAGTGCAATAAATCGCTTCAGGACTTCCAAAAACGCCGCAGAGAATAATAATTTCAAGTGCATTTCTTGTATAGCGATCTTTTATGGTTATAGAGACTGCAAAATCTAAACCACACTGCGTAAAACACCGCTGAAAAATAAGTTGGGCACCTGCAGGCTTTGTTTTAAAACAGACGATACATTTTTTAACAATATCTTTGCATAATTGTTTTGCTGAAATAATACAAAATTTGTTCTTGAAGAACACACATCAAATGTCAAATTCCGCAATGCAGAAGTTATTGACTAGAAAAAATATGAGTTTTTGGAAGTAAAACGGGATGCAACTTATTAAAATTTAAATTAGCTGTTGGATACGACCTTTCGATGCGTAACAACCCCTGTTTGTCTATAAACAAATTTAAAGATCTTAAATGACCGCTTTTTATTTTACTTGATATGCTTCTTGGACTGCTAAGTGTTCAGTAGAAAAACAAACTTTGTGCACTTAGGGAAACATTTTTAAAGAATTTGCCAATTCGTTGGTCTTAAGAAAACCTAAAATGCGATTCTTTTGGGAAATTTGAAAATTAAAAACAAGACAAAATTTGATAAATTTTGAAAAAGGAGGAACATTTATGTATCAACTCGTCAATAACACTTTCTTCTTCTATAGAAACAAACACCACCTTCGTTATTTTTTGTTTAGATAATTCCAATTCATAAGTTGGCATCTCATCCTTAACGGAAAAAATAATTTTATTTAAAAATTTGGAACCTTAGAACCACAAGTTGTCACGCTGTAGCCAACTAAACAAGCAGTCACGGAAAACTAGATTTTCTTTACTTGGACAGTGATTCCAGTCGTGGACATACTTTGGCTCTTGATTGCGAGTTACGCAATTAGCTTAGTGTAACCAACCCAACACTATCTTTGAGTCGGTTCAGTAGAACAATTTGGAGACTTGTAAAGAAAAAATATTTAAAATTCTGTTAGACAACTTTGCGGAAAGGACAGCAGCTGTTAGTTCTAGTTGAGGCAACGAAACTGTTTTTAACAAAACCACGCGTCCTTTTGAACATAACAGATCGACATCAATGCGGTCAAGAAAAATGGATATCACATGCAAACATTAACCGTAAGCCACGCAACTTGCGTTGCTAAAACAATGAAGTTCAACTAGCAAAGTTTTTTTAAAAATAATATAACGAAGAACACGCAACATCGGAGCACAAGTAACGCTTGAAGCGAAAGCATACCATTTAGTTTGCAAAACTGAAAGAATCGTTTTGTCTTAATACATTTGACTTATCAACAACTTTTTTAATCAGTAGCTTGCCCGCAAAAATGATTAGAACTAGAAATCCTAAAGAATCAAGGAATGACAAGAGAATTTCTTTTTGTAACTTTGATTAAGTCCATTTGGAAAGAACACGAAAATTGGAATTTATCATTAGCGGGATACCAAGAAACGCTTAGAGATTTAGACTAAATATCATGAAAATTGATAGTAACCGCTTGCGAACCATTGTCGTTTAAAACAGCTAATTGGTCTGAAGAGAATTTTCTCAACAAAATACCAAACCTGTTCAATACGTTGGTAATTTTGGTGCATATTTGTCTACGGAGTACGCTCTAGAAACTAGATGGTCCATGTAAAATTTCTCTTTGATTTTGTTACAAACCTCTAAATTTTGAGATTCACAATTGTCAGCAATGAATTTCAAGCAGCGCACAGCTAAAAACAAAGAACTTATCAAACCGTAAGTGACGATGGCAAGCAAGTAAGGATGCATTGATTCTGACGCTGGTTTAGAACGATCCAGATTGTAACCGTCGTATAAAGTTGTTTGATTACTTTCGTGAAAGACCCGGTATTTGTATTGACGTTATTCGTTTCGTGTATTTTGAATTTGTTTTATTAATTTTAGATTGATTTTAAAGTTATTTTACGTTTTTAAATTTAACGTTATAATTCAAAGTTGTGGATAAAATTTTGTATTGATTTATTTCAAAATTTATTAAGTTGTCTTTGTGTTTATTTGGCATTTTTCTTTGTTTAATCAAAATTCCAGAAGTAGTTTATGTTTTCTTTCCGAGATATAATTGTAATTAAATATATTTTAGTAGTTTGTTTATTTTAAGTTTGTTTAAATGTTCTTTGCATTAAATGCATTTTCAGTACAGTCGTACTTGGTTTCTTTGTGTTAATCCATTAGATTACGTGGAAAATGAAGCCATTATTTTAATTTATTAGACAGTTTAAATTTTATGACCGGCTTGTAATATGATATTTTGTCAATTTGACACTTTTACGCGGAAACAAACACCGTGACTCAACACTACGTTTGTAACGTTACTGAATCTGTTTGCATCTTCTTTGCACTTCTTGGTGGTATAGTTTTCTTTGATGATAATCGAATAAGTTTATAAATATAAGTGATTTTGATGATAAAAAGAAGTTAGTTGGCTGATAGTCGTACGATACGATTTAAGTATCGGGATGTAGTAGTCGAGGGCCAAAAGTACATTAAGCTATACTCCTTCTTGGCGCCTTTTGAGTTTGAGTTTTGATTATGCTTTCGTTCAAGTTTTCTAAAACAATAACGAAATTCTTCTTCACTGAGCACGGGCAAAACATCATTTATATTACTTTATTTCAGGCAAGTGTCATTGTTTTATCTTTTGCACATAACAAGATTTGTTGAAGTTAAACACCCAGAATTTTTAGGTTTGGTCCTAGTCTCTCCTTGAGAGCCAAAACAAAAAGTAAAACCTGGTTTTTGCCGTATTGTCGTTCGTGAACCCAAACAAACTGACGTTTTGCAAGACATTGCAGCTTGCGTACTTAAAGTGGTAAATGTCATTAAAGGAAAAAGTGTAAGTGAAAATATTTATATGATTGGCGATTAGCGTAATTACCGGACCTTATTTATCTGTTACCGCTTGACTGATTTCAAGCTATCCTTAGTCGTAAAAACAGTTTTGATATTATGTTTAGTTAGCACCATGCTTATTTGGTCTGTCGAACCCATACAGTATAGTAAGTAAGCGCTGCTAGTAGGAGGTGATAAGTCTTTTTTGACTTTTGGATTTATTGCTCTTTCCCATGCGTTTTGGATTTCTTTAAACCCGTATCCATTTTGTTGTAGGGACTCCAACAGTGTTTCCTTTTCCTTTTGTAGATTTTCATTATCTGACACACATATAGCTCTTTTTGCTAAAGTATCTAAAACAGTATTCTTCTGCAGTGGATGGTGGCAAAATTTGGCGTTTAAGTATCTATTAGTGTACTTTTTTTTCTATAAACCAAATGCCCCAATTTATTATCAATATATAGAATTAACTAGAAAATATTATATGCTACCAATCGACCTATATGAACCTACCTTGCAATTTTAGAAAATAAACTGTAAATGCTAGTTAAGTTAATATATCTATTGAAATTAAAATTATTTTTGTGGGAATTGATAAATATTTCGGAAAACAATTTTTTTCGTTCTTAATATTTATTCAGACGTCTTTCTAACGCTAAAAATATTATGAACGCTATGTCATAGCATTCACCTAGGTGAGATATGGATTTATTAAACAAAATAAGAACAATTAGTTTTTCATCTTTAGCTTGATAAACGGTTTCTTCAAAATTCTGTATAAATTATTTATCATCTTTGGAAAGTAATGCAGATTCGTTAGGTTCTGGAATTTGATCCAGTTTCCAACATCGCTTTAGATCAAAATTTACAGTAGAAGCAGTTAGTAAACAATTTGAAGACTGTTTAGTCTTTGACTCAAGATATACAGTGTGCGTGAGTGTGTATCCGAGCTTAGTTTTTTACAAAGTGGCCATTTTTGCCGCTAGAGAAATCTGACCAATGCACAGAAGACTGTAAAATTGTTCAGCATCTATGAAAAGTTCTATTTCTGAGTCAGCCAAATTAATATTAACATGGATTTAGAAACGAGAAAGCTCGAAAGATACTGAAAGAATGGATGGCGCATTTTTCTCAATTACGAGACATTTTAAATATGTGCAAAAAGGATTGACGCACGAATTCATGTTTATTTTAAGAAAATTGAGAAAGAGTGGTTTGTTTGCCACTGGCTCCTATAAACGAGATGTTCGCGGGGTTTGTAGGTAGCCATAACTTTTTAATTAAATGGTTTAAAAGTAATGAATGGGCTCCATTGTCCAGCAATCTGCGTACTCGAAGCAACTCCATTTATGTTTCGTATTAGTACTTCAATAGCCAATAACACTACGGAGTTTAAAACTAAAGTAAAGCATGTTGAGGTAGTCGACACGTTAACTGGCGAAAAAATTACTGCTTGGGCGTTTAGATGCAAAGCAGGGTCACCGGAAAAACTTTCAACTGCTTGTATCTCTTTGAAATTACGCAGCGAATGATGACCTATTTTGCACTTGACACAAAGAAACTTAGATCGGCATGGTTGCAAATTGAGATGACCTAAGCAACTATAACATACTTTTAAATTTTTAGTCTTTTGTATTCGTTCATAAACGTTCAAAGCTACAAACTTGAGACATTTGGGATAACTTGCGGTAACAAAGGATTGCTTTTTTTGCGTTTTACATATCTGTTGGAAGTATCATCATTTTCGGCAATCAAAACGGACACCCTGTCTTGCAGGAACATTGTGACAGTAGAAATATTCGTAGTTTTTCTCAAGATTTTAATTCTAATTTAGCTTCGACGAGATGATGCAATAATGCATCTGTCAGACTTTGGTTGGAAACTTCGGAAATTTTAAGACAAGCTAAATTTTTATTCAATTATTTTTACGGACTTTAAATAAAAAATGCTTAAAACGTGAGATTGTATAATTAACTTTGGTATATAAAAACGTTTGTTTAACAAGTCCCAAGCACTATGATAATTTTCGTGCGTGGAAGAAACGCCATTAGAGTGTTAGAAGCGTCACAAAAGCATAAGTTCTTCCGTTTCTGAACGAAAAACTTTTGCCATAGCCTTTGCACATAACCGACAGGCGTTATCGTAAAACTCATCTGCTGTTAAGCGGTAATCCGGGACAGCCTCTAACGTAACTAATGACTCATATAGATCGGTATAATCATTGATTAAAGAAGGCAGCTAGTCGAGAAATATATCTTGTATGCCATTTGCGTTTGGCTAGGCTATTGCAGAAACTCGCATATAAAATCGTCGTTGCACCATGACATAGTAAAACATGGATTTGATTGAGTTTCGATTTTTTACACATGTTACAAAATTAAAAATGTTAACAATAGCTTGGCACGACTATGAATATATATTAATACGTAGATAGGTTTGTTACAAAAAATTAACATACGAGTTTATTATCATATACGAGAAAAATGCTGTAAAGCAAAGGAAACACAAATAAGATATTTGCTGAAAAACCACAAAATATTGCAATTAAAAAAATGTAAACAAACTGGATAAATAACAAACAATTACTGTATAAATTTAATAATCTACCCGAGAAAAAAAAAAACAGCGTTATCCAAAATATATGCGGAAATTACATAAGTGCTAAAATATTTAGTACGTAAATTGCAGCATCTTGTGGACATTATAAGTTAATTTGTTCTTGTAACAAATTTTATATTAGTGTGACACAATATTCTTTTCAAATTAAGCTTAACGAACATCTTAGAAATTAAAAAAATCGATCAAAATACATTAATAATCCAAATTTAATTAAATCTACAATTGCACAACATGTTTTAAATAATTACCATATTCTTATTTCTTTTAAATCTTTCTTTTAAGTCTTCCTATTAAGTTAGCAACAAACAAATTGTAGCATTGTTAGAGTCGAATTATATTGAAAATTACAAATAAATTTTTTTTTTGTTAAACGATCAAACTAATTTCAATTATAATTTTAAACTCATATTTTCTTAGAATTTTTTTTAAATTGCACCATCTTTCTTTATAAAATTTATATTTTGTAAAAGTTACATTTTTTTAATAATTAGTTAGATAATTTGACTTTTTCATATGTTGACATTTTCAAAAAAATTTAAGTAAAATTTAAAATCTTATATTTTTAATAAGTTGTATATATTTTTTCTAAACTTTTTGAAGATGGGCTTAATTTTATTACAAGCTTAAAACTTGAGAAAAATTAACATATTTTTGTATATTATTGGTAGATAGAATAATTTATATAAGCCAATTAATAATAAATTCCGTACAATTTAATAGTACCTAACTGCTAAAAAATTTTGTTTTCTAGTTTACTCTAAAATTTTAAGTTTTCTATCGCAACTTAAAACCTAAATTTAGCAATAAAAACTTAACTAAACCCACAATTTTCAATACAAAAACATTGGTTGTTAAAACACTTATAACAATAATAAAGAATGGTTTTGGTTATTTTTAAATTAATAATTAATTGCAATTCACTCTAATATTGTTAAATAGTAAATCAAATTGCATTAAGCTGTATTAAACTCTAAAGCACTTTAAGCGTTAATTATTGGTCTGCTTTGATAGTCGTCAACTTATGATAGCGCAAAAACCTTTTGACCTTAAAGTGTGCATATTTAAGCAAATTTACTTACTTTATTAGCAAATTTATCGATATCTTCTAATACTAACGATTTTGATGCATATCAGTAAAAAATTGTAATTATACATTAAAATCAAATTAATTTATTTTACTAACAATATATTGTAAATCGTTTTTGTTAAATTAATTATTTTATGTATGTATGTTTGTGGTATTTTAGTATATGCAACATAAACGCAAATCGATTAATGAAAAATAAATTATCTGAAATAACTAAGTAATTACGCAAAATATGATGGCAGAGCTGTTTCATAGTGTAAATTTACTACATAATAATAGTTTTCAAATTACTGAAAAAAATTAAGTTTTTTTTAAAACAGCCACATAAACAAATCTAATTATTTTGAATAAAGTTATAAATTTTTACAATTTCTTTCTAATTGTGTTATAATATAAAATATTTGTTTTTAAAAAATTTTTGGTACAAATAATTTATTTTTTAGCTATAAAATCTGTTACAGTTTTTAACGAAATATTGGTTAGAGTTTTTAATATGCTTTTTGCATATTATTGTGCCATTTTTGTAATGTAAAACTTATAATAAAAATTATATTTTTGTTGTTTTTATATTAACAATTTTTGTTTTAAAACAAAAACGTCGCATGTTAATTATTTTTTTTTTAAATATAATTCTGCTTGTGCAAAAATTAACATTTTTTATATATTACATTTAAACATTAATAAAACATAGATAATGTATTGACATAAACATTAAAATAATTATTTCTAATTTGATACATTTGATTTATACTTCGTCTACCTTCATCAACGTTTTAATTGTAAAAGGTTTTGTGTTATATTATAAACGTCATTTTAATGTATAGTATTGTAATATCGTAAAAAATAGACAAAGAATTATATTTACGGAAATGTCATCAATAAGAAAGCAATTGAGATTTTGCGCACTTTCATCAAGAGCTGCGTCAATATAAAGCCAAACGATAAAATTTATTTGATATTAAACCGTGTGTTACCAATTATAAATAGAAAAAAAACATGTTTATTTACGTAATTTTAATTAGAGCATATATAATGATTACTAGATACTTTAAAAGTGTTAACAGTTACATAATCTGTAAAAATGTTATAGTTGATTTTATTTAATTTATATAAAATTTTCGTTACAACGTAAAAACAATTAAAAAAAAACTAAACAAAACGTCAAATGAAAACTGCTTTATATTTTATTTATCTATAAATGTTTTCAAGTTGAAATGTAAATCAGTAAATAAAAATTTTAATTAAATTTAAATTATCAGTTTATTATATTACATTTTTTTAAATTTAATTAAATAGTAGTTAAATATATAAACGAAATAATTAAAACTTTAATATTTCGTGACATTGTGAAACATGCTAACTTTTTTTTAACACTAACTAAATTAAATTGCTATAAAACTAAATCTTTAACATTATTATGGTCCTTACAATTTTTGGATTATTTCTTAACATATAACATTTTCTTGTTTTTTTTGTAGAGTCAAAACAAGAATTATGATTTATTCTACTTTTTGGTAATTCATTATAATTATATAATGTTAGATACTTTCAAGTTTGCAATATAATTTTTATTTATTGGAAGTAAAAGCACTGCCTCATTCAAAAATTATTAAAACAAACTTGTCAAAAACTTTCTTTGGTATTTTTAAGTTATAGTGCTTTTGTTACTAATAAAATGTAATTAAATCTTTAGTTTTTAACAAACAGTTTTAAATAGTCGGTTTGTATCTAAACATTCATAGGTTTTTTTAGAAATGTATTCAAAATTACCTCTAAAACTCCACTGTAAGAAGTCACGTGTCTTATTTGTGTTTTAGTTTGGATGTTAGATGTCTAGAAACATAACTATTTTAAGACTCAGGTTAAAAGTTTTTTTTAAGTTTCCATATCTTATTACAATTGTGTTGTTATTACGCAAACTAAGTTACGTCACATATCCCAGAGGACATCTTTCGAGCCTGAAATAAGCTGATTGCGCTTTAAAATTTGGATTTTAAAGACAAATCTCTGATAGATAAAACTGATTTTAAAATCTCCGGTAAAAGACAACTAGAATCTCGATTAATATTTTTAATTATTTCAATAGTTTCTTTAATATTTTGCTGATAGTAGTTTGAAAAAATAGCTAAAATCTTAGTGTTTTTATACAAAATTTGATGATCCGTTTCTAGCATGTGCTACTGCTGTTAATTTTAAGACGGCTGCATTGTTACATGTTGTTATCTATGTATTTGTGAAAAATATTATTTTTTATTAAAATTAACGACTGCGCTGGTTTGTGCGTTGACACTGAATATTTTAAAGGCGTATCGTTTACGGCCTTTACGGGTGGGGAGAAACGCAAACCAAAAAGAAACGTCTATTTTTTATTTTTTATCTATTTGAACCCGCTGCGAATGTCGTCATATTAGAAGGTTATTTTGCTACATGTAAGTAGTTTTTCTTTCTGCTGAATTTTCCTTGTCAGTTATTTCTATTACGCTTTTAGCGGATACTGAAGAGGAATTGGTTGGTGTATTATTTAGAATAAACAATTTTGTTGAGTACGCGATGTTTTTTCTAAACATAACAGCAATTCTAAAATGGCGTCGTCACGTTACTTCAAATATGTTTAACTTTTTTTGCGAGTTTTGTGAGGTTACCACACGGCCTTTACACACAACCATCTCAAAAATATTGAATAACACTTGTGGAGTGGAGTGCACCTTATTTATGACACAAGGGGTGCTAAAAGAATACTTGCACCTAATTCTAAATTTTTATCTGATTAAATCAAAGTGTAAATCATACTGATTTATTTTACTTTTAGTCGGAATCTTTATATAATCTGTAACTTAATGTAACACAATTTGTCTTGAGTGCGCTGACGTGACGTCCAGTTTCTTTGATCAATATGAACGCAGTCAAAGTCAGGCACATAACATAGTTGTCGTACGTAAGCTTACATACTAAGCATACTTTCTGCTTACATTGATACTTGTGACAAGGAACTGTCAGTTGGGGTAAGCTTTTGTACTCATAAGTTTTTCTTTTTCGTTTCGCGATTGCATGTTAAACGAAGTAGTTGATTGAATACAATTTAAATAAATCTGTGTTTTCAAATTGTTTCTTTCAGTGAAGGACAGAGGTAAACGAGGTCTATACTTATTCGTTTTGGCACCTTTTTAAATTACTGTATGATTAGCACATTGAGATTTGCGACCCTCTTTTCTAGTCGCCTGCATTTAAGTTACGGATTAACTCACGTAACCGCATTCTTGATGTTTTTTAATATAAACTCCTACGTTTCTACCCGATTCTTCAATGTATGCACAACTACAAAAGCAAACAATGCTATAAATGCCGTCAGAATCATTATTGTTTATCTAGCTTATATCAAAGATACTATGGATCGTATCGGAAAAATTTTAACACAACATTATCACTAGGTATTTCACTCTTCCTAAATTAAGTAAACTCTTAAATCTTGTAAAGACGTTATTCTTTATCAGTCTGACAGCGTTAATAGCATTCCTTGCTCTTGTGGTTGTGCATACATTGAAGAAACGAGTAGAAACGTAGAAATTCGTTAAAGAACATCAAAAATCTAGTCGTTTTGAACAATTTTCTAAATCAGCAGTAGCGGAGGTTATGTTAAAAACAGGTTATTAAATTTTGTTTAAAAATAATAAGATTTTAGCCAATGTTTCAAATTACTATAAGCGAAAAATTAAGTAATTTATTGAAATGATTAAAAATATTATTCGATATTCTAGTTTGCTTTTACCGGAGATTCAGAAACCAGTTTGATAGGTAGGAAGCTAGTCCACAAAAGCGAGATATTTAAGCGCAATCGGTCAGTTTATTTCAGGTTTTAAAGAGTCCATTACAACGCGTGCAGAAGCTCAGCTCAGGTAACAATAAAAACGTGTTCAAAATTAAATTATTTTGTATTTTTCTTCTTATTTTGAAAAATTGAATTTTTTTTTCTTTTAAATTTTTATTTAACTGTATTTTATTTTTGGAAACAAGTTATTCGGATTACAACTCGTAAATTAATTTTTTAATCACTCTACCACTAACCACTGAAGATCATCTCAAAAAGTTTCAATTATTGGAATCCAAGAATCGTAAAGTTTCATTTACTACTAACTCAGTAAAGACGGTTGTCAATTTATCTAGTTTGGTTCTCACTTCAGAACAGGAATCGGGTTTGAATTTTGCGGTTGCTCCTAAACGTATTCCTAAAGAAGATATTCTATGTGCTGTAGAGTCTTCTATAAGACATCTTCCTCGTCACATCTCAGATCCCATTCGTATTAACACTGGCAAAATCCTTGAATCATCTGAAATTCCTAAATCCAACATTTCTAAGTCGGAAGAGTCAGCTCTAAAAAGTCTTCGTAAGAACCCTGATATTATTGTTCTTCCAGCCGACATAGGCAACGCCACTGTAGTTTTGAACCAAATTGATTATGTTACGAAAATCAATTCTATTTTGTCTGAGGAAACTTACGCTCTTCTAACCCATAACCCCACTTTGAGGATTGAACGTGAGGTTAGCCAAATCATCAAATCTTCCAATCTACCTCCTGAAACTAAACGTCGGCTTACCCCATCAGATTCTGAACCACCTCGTCTATACGGACTTTCCAAAATTCACAATCAAGGTATTCCTTTTCGACCTATCGTTAGTACTATCCAATATCCCACCTACAAGCTAGCCAAGTTCTTGTCCAATATTCTTTGCGAGTTTACAGGTAAAACTTCTTCTCACATCCTCAACTCTCAGCATTTTATTCAACGTCTAGAAACTATAAAACTTGAACCCTAAGATCTTCTCGTGAGGTTTGATGTTACTTCACTTTTTACTAAAGTTCTTATTAAGGATTCGCTTATTATCCTCAAACAGATTCTATCTCAATATGGCAAAGACTTGAGTTTGGTTCCTCTTATTGAAAAGTGTCTATCCTCTACTTACTTCCAATTTGATAACAAGTTTTACAAACAAGTTTTTGGTGCTGCTATGGGTTCTCCTCTATCACCTGTTGTAGCTAACATTTTTATGGAATCCTTTGAAACGGTTGCTTTGGAATCATCAATGTTAAAACCTAAAGTGTGGTTTAGATATGTTGACGACACGTTTATTGTTTGGTCTTATGGTCATCTTGAATTGTCTAAGTTTCTTGATCATCTTAACAATCAACACTTAGATATCAAATTTACTATGGAAATCGAAAGTAATGGTTCTCTTCCATTTCTTGACGTTCTTGTGACTCGTAAGCCCGACGGACTTTTGGGCCATTCTGTTTATCGCAAACCCACCCATACGGACAGATACCTTCATGTTTCGTCTCATCATCATTCTGCACAGAAACGTTCTGTTATTGAATCGTTGGTCCATCGTGCCTTTTCTATTTGTCAACCTGAGAATCTAGACTCAGAACTCCGTCATCTTACTAGAACCTTAGTGAACAATAGTTATGTAAAGCGAGATATTTATAGAGTTATTAATCGTCGTTTACATCTACGTACTCGATTATCTAAGGACATTTCTACTCCCGAATCCAACCCGAAATTGGTCTTTTTACTCTACATTCACAAGGTTACAGATCAAATAGGGAAACTCCTTCGTAAGAATGGTATTAAACCCATATTCAACTCGACAGGGAAAATCTCTCAGATTCTTTCTTCTCCCAAAGACAAATTTCATACACTTTCATCTCAAGGTGTATACCAAATTCCCTGTTCTTGTGGTTTAGTCTACATTGGTGAAACCGGTCGTTCCGTCATTACTCGCATTTCAGAACATGATCGTTGTATAAGGAAAAGGTATACTTCCAAGTCTGCGGTCGCTGAACATCATTTTACTACAGGTCACAAGATAGATTTTGATAATGTTTCGTTGATTGCCAAATCTCTATTCTTTTTCAACAGGAAATTCCGAGAAAGCATAGAAATCATCAAACACCCCAATAACTTCAATCGCGATCATGGTTTCGAACTATCCTCTCTTTGGTTCCCGGTTATTAGTCATTTATCAAAAACACGCTCCCTAGAAACCGTAACCCAATCAGGGCCGAGTTAACCATCCGTGACGACCCTTTTTTTTAAATACGGAGACTGTTTCTTCTTAAGTCACTTCTACGGAGTTTAGAATCTGGCTTGGTTCACAAGTTGATTACCTAACTCGGTAGTGGTTCTTTGTTAGATTTTCGTTTGCTTTTTCAGGTTATCGTTTTCTTTCTTACCTTTTCAGAGTTAAGGTTATGGTTGTTTCAGTAGATAACCTAACTTTTGAGAAGTTCTTAGTTAGATTTCGATTGCTTGTTTGAGTTTTGCGATTTTTCTCACGCCCTGATAAAGCCCCTTACGAAAGTGGGCGAAACGTTGGCAGCTTCGGTTGCAACTATGACACGGTCCAAACCCGGAAGACATTCTAATGTTAGTACAAATTACAATGTTTGTATAAAAATCTATCTGAATTTTGAGAAACCACAAAAAAAATTTACAGTTGATGCAAGTATCTTATATCACACAAAATTCCGTACATATAAAGTAATTTGTTAGCTTAAATTAACATTCAAAACAACATTCACTTTAGTGAATACAACACCATTGTCAAATATCACGCACTTAAACAAAACAATTTATGAATTTAGTACATGTAAAAAAGTTTTGCACTTAATTGGGACAACAAACGTAATATGTTGTGCGTGCAAACGACTGACAATGTAAACAAAAAAAATATATAAGAAACAAGATACTCACAATTTAGTGTCCCGGAATATGCGATTAGCTAATAGCATATTTAACACAAACTCTTTAAAATAGCTAACAAGTAAATTACTACATACATAAAGTTTCATGCAATATGTTAACAGGAAATCTAAATACGCTAAGTTTCCCAACGTTAGTGTAGATATTTTGACCTTTCCAATTTGTTTCGTAATTGTAGTGATGGTTTTGATATTTTCATTTAATTTTGTTTTGCAGAATACGCACCCAGAACAACTCTTAAAACTCTATGCGTGCGGTATTAATAGCTCAATCAACTATTCAAAATTAGCGTGGTTGATTTAAGGTACTTAAAAATGGTCAAACTCTGGAGCCCTACAACAATACAATACGTGTGATCTTCTTAATGCACAAAACGAAAGTGGCCCATGTATTGCGTCTCCAGTATCAAAAATGACCTAGCACAGGGCAAAATTTCTGCAGTACATAACATAACAAGCTTTTTAAGTAACACGTATTAGTTTTTGTAATTAAGGTGTCTTTTTACTTACCTCACAAATATAATTACTACTCGTAATGTTTCTTATTTTTACGGCAAGCTTTTCTGCATGTTTGGCGTTATAAAACTTTATCTGAAAGCAATAAAACTTTCTAAACTATAAAAGCAATTGAAATCAAGCACTCAAATGAAGCTAAAAAGCGGTTAAATATTATCAAAAAAAATTAAAATGTATTTTCAAACAAAAACTAGACTTACTGTACCAAGTGATTGGACTATAAGCAACAATTTTGTTGTTCTACTTTTTATTGCCAATATAAGTGACAAAATTGGTAGACTACTGAAGAAACATGACATTAAAGTTGCTTATAATATTACCACAAAAATTAAAACACCTGTAAAAGATAAATTTAGACATAACACCTGTGGACTGTATCAAGTTCCATACGCTTGTGGGAAGGTGTACATTGGAAAAACTGGTAGAACTATTGAAACTAGACTAAAAGAACACAAAAAACATCTTCGTTTACTTCAACCTTCTAAATCTGCTATTGCCGAACATGCGCTAAACACTTTACATGACATAAACTTTAAAAAAACTATAACGACTGCTAAAACCAAAAACTGGCGTTCAAGAAACATCAGAGAAGCTATTGAATTTATTAAAGCACCCAACAACTTTAACAGAGACAATGGTTATGAGTTATCTGACATCTGATTACCTGTTATTTCCTGATTTCTACTTTATCCATCAAACCCACTATAAGCTACGTCTAGAGTTTTTAATGGCGGTTGTTTTAAGCCTTCGAGCAAATGCTGTAGCTAAAAGAAGTTACAATATTTTTTAGGTTTGTTGTTTCTAGTTATCGTAGTTTTATAATTGTCATTTTATTAACTGTCACTTGAAGCAGAACGTAGACCACGTTTGTGAGTTTTTTAATAAATATATACACCATTAACCGAAAAACTATTTTATTAGTAATTTAACAATATTTTTTGTTTGTCAACATTGCAAAGGTTAATATTTGCTTGTTAGTCTAATTACGTAATGGACAAAAAAGCTCTGGAGCAGCAAATAACAACTACTACTTAAAACTAAGTGTTTAAAGTTAATTATTCTATTAGAACGAGTATGCGACATGTAAAAAAATTATTAAAAATACTTTGAAATTTAGTTGAAATTTTAAAAACCGATGTTAAAGTTAATGTTAGATTTGACAGAATTAGTCATAAATGCATTACCAACATTATTTCAAAAGGTTTTTGTTTTTATTTTGAAAAAAAGTGTAATTTTACAAAAAGCAACATAAAAAATAGTGTACTTCATTCTTGTCAAAAGTTTTATAGCATAACTCACTAACATGCTGTGCGGCTTTGCGTTACATTCACGTTCGTTATGTTGTGCTTTATTTTTGACATTTGTTACGTAAATTACTATTGCGAATATTTTGAAGTGCAAAAATTAATAAAAGTGCCTTCTATTATTTAGAATTGTTGTTGATATTTAGAATTCTATTTTTGTGGTAAAGAAAATCAAAGTAGCGGTCTCTAGAATTTAATATCTTAAATTAAGTAATCCGCAAGAGTCATAAGTAAGACAACCGACAGTTTAACAACAAACATTTTAATCTTTAAAAAATTGTTATGTAATTTTAACAATGACACTTGCATTTTTTTGTCTCTAATAAAAAAACTGTATAAATTGTGTCAAATATTTTCTATGTTTATATAATTTTATTATTGAAGATATACTATAATGTGAAACATTTGGATTTTATTCTTGTGCCATTTTCGTAGAAATAATACAACCTTTTTGTAGGCCTTTGATAATGGTACCATAACAAAAAATTAATATATAATTGTAAAAGACTCCATTTTATTAAAATTGATTATGCATTGATGCGGTTTTCGTGGTGGAGTAACTAATTAATAAGTTTTTATCAGAGTTAAATATTTAAAAAAATTTGTTGAATAAAACCATTTAAAAATAAACAATTAATAAATTATAAGAATTTAATCTATTGTAAATTACAAATTTTTCATTAGTTATCATTTACTTTAGATTGAAAAAGATATAAGTAATAATAAGATAAAATATCATTAATTTATATTTTTTCCAATAATGATAAATTATTGTAAAATAGTGATAATAACAAAAATAATAAGTTTTGTATCCAAAAACATGAAGATTTAGTTGAGTCTTAAAGAATTGTGATAAGCATCAGACAATTTAAAAACGGATACATTTTTATACATTTTCACGCAACGTAAATTTTTATACGCACTTTTTAAATGGAATAGACATATTTTGTAAGATTTAAACAACTAAATTAAAAAGAAATATGAAACTCTAACAAAAGACTACTTAAGTTTGTAATAAAATACCAGTTTATGTCAATAAAGACATAAATAAAGTTTAATTATACTTTACGCTTTAAGACGAGATTAGACTTAAATTTATTAAGTAAAATACATTATTAAGAAAATGTTCTCAATTTTAATTTATTATTTAAAGGTTTGCTTGAATTAGTAATATAGTACTCGTGTTAAAGTGGAACTGCTTTTAGGTCTTTCTGTAACATATATCTTTATACGTACAACTATTTTTCACATGTGACTGAAGTCGATTAATTTAGTAAAGTGCTGGAAATACGATTAAAAATATTTTGTGCGTTTTATTGTAATAAATGTAATAAAAAGTTATTGCAAAATTAATTTAATAGGTTTCTATGGTTTTGTGATACAAAAATAACGTATGTTATGTATGAATTCAAGCTTAAAATATATATAAATAAGTTTTCAGAAATTATAGCGTAAAAGAGCATTTATTGCGAAATTGCAAAATATCGCAAAAATGCCTAGTTTATTTATTTATTTAATGTTGCTAAACTCAAATAAATTAATTTTAATAAATTATTAATTTCAATTAAATAAAAAAATTAATATATACAGTATGTACACAATAAAAAACAATATACAAATATCAAACAAAATTAAATATTTAAATATTTAAAAAAAATAGATATAAATCAATTAAAACAGAAAAAAAACGATAATAATTAATAAATAACTGCAGCAAAATATAAAAGTATTACTTACAGCCTTGCTTATATACATTATAGTTAGTCAATGAGATAGCTTTATATGGAAACTGATTTTTTATTCATGTTAGATGGCGATAGTGAAAAAATCAAATACAAAGCCTCAATCCGTTTTTGATTATTAGAAGATAAAGGTACAAGTAAGCTACTAGTACACGTTATTAGTTCCGACATATGTCTCAATGTTTTAACAGTTAACTTGCTTTGATTCTTAAAACTCTAAGTTTGCAAAAATAATTCGTACACTTTCATTTTTGTTTATAAACAAAAGGTATAGAATGAATAAAATCCTGCAAAAGTATCTATAAAATTATAATCAGTTTAGTGGTTTGTTTCATTGACTTTGTTTAATATTCTTTTCAAGTTGGAAGCCACCAAAGGTGTGCTAATTTATTTTTTTTTCAATTTTTTATAGTACTCAAAAGGCACATAAAATATAAATATACAAACACATTAGCATTTTATATGTATCTTTAGCAATAAACACAAGGCGATGCTTCAAAGATTTGGATTTTAGAACCAAATTAATAATTTAAATTCCGGTATGAATTACTATTACAGAGCACGCCCTTTATAGAAATCACGGATAATGTTATCAATTACTGATGTTGTCACTTTATTACAGAACAGACCGGACGTATGCTACTACATATATAGAAAAAAACACCGCTTATAGTAATCATACTTTTGGTTTATGTTATCAATTTTCTTCTCAGGTTGTTTTCCATACATGAACAATAACCTATTTTGAATAAATTTTTTATCTGAATTTTCACACTACAGTAAAACATTTATCATTGTAATCTTAAAATAGGTGTTTTGCATATTTAATTTGATTGTTGCAGTGTTATTTACTTATTCAAGTATTTTGACATATCTACGTAACGTTACTTTCTTTAAATATTTTTTGCTTGTATAGATGCTATAAGTTCACTTTCTAAACAACCTGTTAATCACATACACGCGTGTATGTATTCACTGCTTTCTAAATAATAAATATTTTTTTAAATTTTGGTTATTGTTATTTATTTGAGTTTAGTCTGCATTTTTAATAATAATTGCAATATTAATTGTTAAACAATTTTGTATTAAAGGTTATTTGGATCGTAATTGTTTTGCACAATTCAACTAAAACTAATAAATTGCATTTGTTTTTCTAAATATTGCAATTACGACTGACAACGATTAAATAAAAACTGTGTAAAACATCTTTTAGTTTAAAATGCAATTCATTTTTGTTAAAAGTTTTAAAACAAAACGTTTGTTTGTTAGTTAAGTTAAGAAATTGTGGTATAATATAAATAAAATACAGCAATACAACTAAAAATAATAGCAAAATAATTAGCAGCAATTGATACAAATAGAATATATTTTTAAAATAATAAGTATATAAGATAAAAATGTTTTTTAAATTTTTTTAAACAAATTTAATGAAAAATGCAATGAAACGAAATGGTTTTACACAAATTATTTATAGACTGTGCGTTTATTTCCAATTAGTTTGTGATGTTTAACTTTGTAAATTACTCAAGCAATTTAAAATGTTTTGAAATGCATTTATAAAATGCATTTTGTAAAAATAATTAGAAACTGTTTATTTACAGTTTTTTATTAACATTCTTTGAACTTATTTAAGAAAATTCTTTATACATTTTAGTATATCTTTCTATATTGTTTCTTTGTGACTATAAAAGCGTAAATTAATACAATTTACAATTATTTTGTATATAACGCTTGTGCTAATAGACATTTTACTCTAATGCATACAAACATATAAGTTTTGTAATGAATTGACGTGTCATTATTTAAGCATAATTCTATATAAACAATATAAAAAAAAATATAAATACAAAAACAACATTAAAACTATTATTATTTTTTTTTAGTTTAAGAATCTAAAAATTAAAACATGTTTGCAAAATGTAAAATTGTAGATTGACGTTAAAATACGATAATTAGAAAAAAATTGCATGTAAATAACGAACGCAAAAAAATACAACGCGTAAATAAAATACCAAATTACAGAAAATGCTACTTTTTACAACAAAAAACTAGTTTTAATGCTGTAATAGAATTAGTATATATTTTAAATCTACAAACAATTTTAATCAGTAATGAAAACATAAATATACATAAAAAATGCACAAATATTATTATTTAATAGGTTATATTATTTTTAATAAACTTGATTCTAACCAGGTGCATTTAAACATTGCATAGTTTTGTGTAATTTTAAAATTTTGCAGGTTTATACCTGTTAAATGTTGAATTCTTATTTTGATTATTAACAATACGTCACAAAGCTTACATCTGAAATTTACATCATGATGATTTATAACTAGGGTAAACTTATTTTGTATGTTTGTAGAATTATTGTTATAATATCTCAGTAATGATGTTTGAAAAAAACAAAACACTTGTTTATCAATCTTTCCAAGTAATTTTTGCAATTATATAAACAATTTTTTTTCAACGTATTTTTCAATTTTCTAGTTAAAAAAACACCTTAATGGTCAAATAAATTAACAAAAATTATTAAACATTTTCAAAATAAATTGGATAATGCTACTATCTATCGTTTCTTGTCTTATGATAATTTTAGTTCTTTTTTACATAAATTTGGTATGTGTAAAATTTCTTGTTCTTATTGCAATTGTTTTTATGTAGGACAAATTAGTGGAAAGTTCAAAACAAGATTAAGAGAAACTATGTATTTATTTTATTAACAAGTATTTAGATTCTGGTATATCAAATATTTGTTCTTCTTTTGCTAATCACATTTTATCTATTAGTAATTCTGTTTCTTCTGACTTTAATCCTTGATTGATATACGTATGCTTAAAGATAGCCAGTTTATGTAATAAGAATAGAATACTATAGTAGTTCAGTTTAAATCGCAGATTAGAAGTGACGCATGGAACACTGATATTACGTTGCCATGTTATAAAATGAAAAAAAAAACTCTTTTAATGCACGTAATTATGATAATTAATATGAGGACGCATTTTATTTTATTTTAATCTCAAAAATAAATAATGTTATACGATACATGAAAATAAAGTATCGGGCACTTGCGATCTATATAAAAATACATTTATATAACTTGTTTTACCAACATGTTACAGCAAAAATTTACTTTATTGTGCACAAACTTATTTTTTTCTTTCCTTTTTTTTTCTGTGCCTTAAAAACCAGTCTTAAACTACACTTAATTCTACTCCTATCTTAAAACTTGTATCTTATTTTATTGAAATTTTCTCTTTTAATGCTGTTTTTAAAATCTTCTTATTACAGGAAGTACATTACTTTTGAATAACATTAGGCTTTTCTCACAGTTATTATTAGTAATTCAATTTCCTTTTTGACAATTGTGCATGGTAGTCTTGAGGTACTCGTGTAAACCCTATTTTGAAATTTATTCAAACTATTTTGTTATATTACGTAAATGTGGTTCTTGGAAATGTTGGTTTAAATATTGTAGACCTATTCACAAAACAACTTTTAAGCCACTCACCATCTACGTTACAATTTCATTAATTTCTACATTTTAACTTTATTTATTTTGTGTCTTTTAAGCTTTATAATTAAACTTTTAAACGCAAAACTCAGCTTTAACAGTCAAGTTTAAATTTAAAAATTAAAATCATTACTATCATCCATCACCTTTCATGTGTCGTCATTCTACCCGTAAATAAAACTATCCAGTGCGGCCAAAAGCTTACTCTGTTATTGCCACCGAATAACAAAAACTAATCACCGGAACATCGTTGCATCCGTCGAAGAAAATCGAAAGTGGAAACTCTTTATATAACCACTAAGCCAAGCACTCGAATCCATGCTTCCACCAAAGAGGTTTTCCTTTTGGTTTTATCTTCTCTACAAATCCTTCTACGCAAGATATATTTTTTCTTTTTTTGCCAAAAAAATTTACAGTATTAAAATATTTCCACAAATTTCATAATATTGTAGGGAAGATTTTTGTATATTGAAAGTTTATCTTTATAATGATTTTTGTCAGTTAAGGCTAAACTATTTAACGAATCAAAAATATCATTAATTTTTTTGATAAAAGACGCACTGTCTCGAGCTGTGTTGACTGTAGTCAACGCGCTCTTAATTGTTGCAGATACAGAATTGGTAAATACTTGGATAGCATATTTAACGCGCATTTTTTTATAATTTACGTGTTTTTCTGTCATTTTTAGCATCGATCTTGCAACGTTGTTATTTTGGTTAACATAAAGTGTATTCATAAAATTCAATCAATTTTCTTATTCTGGACAAACGCGACCAGTTTTGCGTTTATAAAATTGTTTCTTAAACTTTTTAATAAGTTTAATTCATTACTATCGATGATAATATTTGGTTTATCTTTAGTTGTTTCTAAATGCGTTAACGCTGCTTTACTGTTTGATTCCTGATTCCATACTAAAATTTGAAGCTATAATCAATTTTAAAGCAGTTTTTGTACAACTTTTTTCAAAATTGTTGCAAGTGGTTCTTGTTTTACGGAATCGATGCTTATAAAACATTAAAACGGCAGTTTTCAATTATATATTAATTTCTTTAAATAAAAAACCAATTCCCTACGGTTTACAACCTATACTACTTAAATTTTAATATAGACATCGTTTTAGGGTTTTTTCGTCAAACATTAAAATTCACTTTTTTTTCATGTGCCATTTCGTCTACGTTTCTTTTTAGTTTTTCTGTAAGATTGTTGTTTATAACCACTTTAAATTTTTTTCATAGAAGCATTGCGTACCCATAAACGTTTTAAATGCGCTTCTCTTATTTTTAAAAAGATTTGAAATACTGTTGTTATTTTGAATTTTTTTATATGATTTTTGAATCTAAACATTTTGCGCTTTTGTCGATTTAGTTGATTTCGTAATTTTATAATTTTGTGTCTTTTCCGCGCACATCGGCTAACTTGGCAGTAGTTTTTCTATTCTGAGGACTCGAAACCGTTTTTCTCAGTGACAAATCGCTGACAAAACTATGATTTTGTAAACTTCTTGGTTTGGTTCCAAAGAAGTAATATTTCTTTTCAAACTTAAATAACATCGTACATTAACCTACTTTGTTATTGTAAGAACTTTGTTTGACGATGGAATGGTTTAACCTGATTACAATAATCTGGAAATAAATTGTCAATTGTAATAATGTTAATCTTGCATTATTTTATTGCGTTATTTATTTTTTTACTTTTTAATTTATTAATAAACTACGTTAATGAAAATAAATTTTAACTTAAAAAATGGCAAAACAAATTTCGCCTAGACTTCGTTAAGATCCTTATTAGTTTTTGAAATATTTACGTTACAGTAAAATTTAAAAAAAATTTAGAAATTAGATATTAGTAAATGCTGTTTAAATTATTGGTATCAGTATTAAAGCTAACATTATTGTTGTGTTTAGTAATAGAAATCATTCGGCTAAGCGTTTATTAAATGATTTTTTCACGTCTAAGAGTGTAGGGTTAGAGAAATCAAAATTGTGACTTGTGTTAATGTGATGTACTGCAACCGCTGATTCTGTTTTTTTTTGTTTTACAGGTGATTTTTCAGACAATTTTTTGTTTTGTTTGTCCCATGTAGCATTTGTTGTAATCGTTGCTATCCATTTTGTATACGACATTGTTAAATGTTTTAATAACTCGTTTATTTGAAATTCGTTTTTGCGTTTACGAATAATTCTTTTGTATTTACAAAAATAATAAAAATTCAAAAACATTTTGATTGTATTAATAATTTTTGTGATTCTATAAATTACATAAAACTTTTTTGTCGGGTTAAGATAGTATGAGCGACTGTCTTATAAATATTTTTAATCTAAGAACCTAACTACAAAAAAAACCTTAGAACCTATAACATAAAAAAATTTCAACAACCAACTATTATTAATGTTTGAATGTTTTTTAATTTATTTTAAAATGTGTTGGTTTTCAGAGAAATTGTTCCATAGTTTTATTAAAACAGCAGAATTTTGCATAAAACGGAACATTTACCTGGTTTCGGCAAACTTTAACGGGTTTCACTGTATTTACATAGCAAATTATTTAAATATTTACGTTACTACGTTTACTATAATCCTCTCGCGGAAAAAAATTATTGTGTTGTAAAAAATAATATATCTAAATATAGCTTGTCATGTACAAGAAATTATACAACTAGACTTTTTAATTAACGTAACAGCAATGCAAAATAAATATCTTGACAAAATTTATAACATACTATAAAAACTTTAAGTTTTACAAATGTCGTACATAAATTGATTTGTAATACTGGCAACAATGTTAATAAATTATTGAGATATTAGCACAATTAAAGGAAACTATTACAATCTTGTTAGCACTTTACACTAACACTTTACAATACACTACACAGTAACGTAACAAACCAGTTCAGTACAAAACTATACTTCTAGTGCGTAATACAAATTTATGTGTCACAAATTTCCGTAAGGTTGATTATCTCTAAGAATATTTTCATCAACGCTTTAATGATAAATTTCTTCATTTCTGTAACAGAAGTTCTTTTTTTAATTATCTTGAAATTCATCTTTTTTATAATGAAAATTCAGATAATTGTCAAATTCTTGATTTAAACATTTCTCCTCTTCTTATTAATAAATTTTAATGTGCTTTTTGTATGTTTTCATTTTCTATTTTATATCACTTATGGCTGTGCGTTTAATGTCAGTTTCAATTTCAATTTTTTAATTTTTAACATGTGTCATTAACTTTTTATAATCTTGTATAATAATTTGTAATCTCTATTAAATTTTTAATCATTTTTGTTAATTTATTTGCTTTTAGTTTGACAATGACAATTTAGATTGTTGAAACTGGTCTCGTTTAATTATAATTAAATAATAACTAAATTTTATTAAACGTTCCCACTGTGTTATTACTATTATTACACATACACTATACAAGATAGAAAACAAAATTTTAGTAAATTTTAATATTTGATTTAAATTTAGTAAAAAAAATTTTTATTTAAAACTTTATAAGTAAGTTCTAATAAATTCTTAAAATTACATTAAATTTACATTTCTCTTTTACGTAAACTTACAAAAATACATGTTTCGAAAAAATAATGTTACTTAAGCTTAATTTAATAAATCTTCTTGTTATATACAAAAATAGACGATCATTAATTTTTTCTAAAAATGTTTTAGTCTCCATTGTTGTTTGTACTTTTGAAATCTTCTCATTTGTTTTTGTATAAAAAATTCGACTTAGTCATATATTTTACATTGCATTCAAATTTTTTTTTACATTGGTATAAAAAATATATTTTAAGTATTGATATTTAAAAATATGTTTGTAACAATGATATTTTTGTAATACAAAATTTAAATTCGCAAAACTTGCGTAGATTTAAATTAATTTATAATAAACAAAGTTAGATTTCTAGACATTTAACATTTTTTTTAAGTAAAATTGTTCTCAATTTACATTTGTATTAAGGTTTATGGTTTATCTAATAGTTATAAGAAGAAAATATTGTTTTACTGTAAAAACTTTAAGGTAACGTATCTAAAACGGTTATTGTGCTGTCTAACCGTAAGTACGTTGTAATAACACATTTACTAATTGGAGAACTTGTAATAACATGTAACAGCAGTAACCTCAATCGATTAGTAGGTACTATTCGAATTTGCAACGGAAAACAAAGTAATCAAAACATTTCAATTTCTTTTAAACAGTATTTGAAACTAATATAACATGCAATTCTAATATTAAAGCAGTGTAATGACAAATAGATTTAAATGCCTGATTATACAATTTTAAGTTAAACACAAATTTAAAACACTTCATTTAAAATTAATTTTGTAATAAGTTTATGAAATGCAAATTTTTGCATCACTTTATTTGAGTTATGATGCAATAATTTTGATGTTGATAAATAAAGTTAAAATTCGTTTAATAAAAAACATCGATTTCTTTGAATATGTCAGTACCAACATCCAATTAAGGACACTTCGTTGACAAACACTCAAATTCATTGCCTAATAACTGCACAAATAATATGTTCAAAGGCATAGATATCTTTCCCGCTAATAACTTCAATTATTACTAACAGTAAATTAATGCTATAGCACATTTGAAACAATCTCTGTCATGGAATGTGTAACTAGTTACATTAATTTAATGAGCAATTAATTCTACCACCTCGTAAACTAACCAATTTATATTATTAAAACTGTAATCAGTTTGAATTAATACTCTTGTAAACCTAAAATAAAAATTGCTATAAGATTCTGAACTATATTTTTATTTATGTTGTCTTCAATTGTAATATAGTTTAATGTACGGTGCTATTGCTATTTTCATAAACACAATTTTTAGAGTTACATATAAAACTCTGCCATTTACGTTTGTTATCAGTACAATTTTACCGAACTATTTCACAATTCAGAAAAAATTTACAAAATTGTTCAGAATTTGTTTATAGCACTAATACATGTAATTCACATTTAAAAGAACAAAATTAATAGCTTTGCGTAAATAATTTTAAGAAAATTACTAAATTCAATTGTGGTTGCATGCTGTGTTGTTTGTGCTAATGGAAACAGGAATCTACTTGCTTCAGAATTTTCTTAAATCTATTTAAAAAAATACATCTTACTAAAAACTTTTTTTTTAATGTTTCATTCTTATTATTGCAAAAAGTTTATATTTTTTTTTGTAGTATTTTAATATTTTTTTATGAAATTTTACAGAATAAAAAATATAACTAAGGCAAATTACGATTTTTATAAAGTTATATGGATTTAATAAGTTGACGTTTTTAAACAAAAAGTAAACTGAAAAATTCACTTGTGCATTATTAAAACTAACAATTTGAAATATGGCGTTTACAATAATTCTAAGTTAAGTAGTACGATTACTAAAATGATAACAAAATTAGATGATTTGCAGGCACAAAGGTGACAAACTTGTGGTCTACATCATCTTACGATTACAAACACACAAACTGTATTTTAGCGTTTATCAAAGTTGTGACAATAATCATAAACAAATTTTAGTTTGTCACAATAAACAACAACGTAAATTTTGTACGAACAATTCTTATCATATAACTATGTTGTCATGATACTCGTATAATTCTTTTGTTTTATATCAAAAATATTACGTATTTAAAAATCTAAGACCAATTAAAAGCATTGACTAATCATATAAGACTTGTCACCGGTCTAGTTTGGGTCTAACAGGGATTGATGGCGAGGGGCCAACACAAGTCGCAACGGTACTTACAGTTACTTTTATACTAGGCACTTCTATTAGTAGCGCATAATTCAAAAATGAAAGCTATTCGACTTAATATTACGCTCAAGGTCGTCTAGTATTTAAGCGTTCGTTTGTATTGGTCAGCGTTTATCACTACTATTCTCCGAATGATGACAATTAATACGTGCACAATCATAGCGTATACAGATAAAAATAACTTGAGATTGTAAATGCACGTAATTGTATAATTTTACATTAAAGCAATACAATTTCCAACATAATTTTGCAGAATGTAAAACTTGTAATTCATTTTTTAAGAGTATTTCTTAAGCCATTGAGTTCGGGTTTTCTGCAGGAAATTTTTTTTTCAAATACCTACAAAATTGTTTTATTAGTTCTTGAAATATTAACTCAAAATTAGGATTGGTCGCTTTATTATTCTATAAATCTGGTTGAAAAAAAGCAAAGCAAAAAATAGTTTTAAAGTTTTAGGAGTATAACCACAGTAACTAAATGACGTTAAATCACTGTCGTTTTTTTACAATTTGTGAAAAAATTTGGAGGATAGTAAGCAAGAATATTATTTCTGATTTGCACTACTTACCTGTTAGTAGGTATCGTAATAATTTTGCCAACGTACAAAATATAAAACAACAAAATTAAGTTTTTTGCAACCCTGTAAAGCAAAAATATCCTAAAACTTTTATTGCAATTTATAACATCTGGTTTAATGAATAAAACTCAAAGTTGAGAGTGACCAAATTTTAAAAATCAGTTTTTTTTTTAGTATTTTAACTAATAGCCAGATAGTATTAAGATGTCAAACGATTTAAAAGTAAAGTAAAGCTGTTAAAGTCCTTAGTTTTTAGTTTACTATTTAATTTTCAGTTTTAAATTAAAAATGTAAGCTTTATCTAATTAGAAATTTAGTACTCACATTGTAAACACAAAATATTTTTTATTTTCGATTTATAAAATTAAAATTAATAGTGCATAAATAACAAGTGCAAATAATTATAATTAAATATTAGGATATATTATTACAAATATTTGTTGTTATTAAAACATTCACATGCACATATTTTTAATATTTTATAGTTGTACTAAACATAACATATTAATATTAATTACAATTATAAAATATAATAAATATATAAAATATTTTAATTATCTGTAAAATTTAACCTTTGCAATATTAGTTAAATTGTATAAATATTTATAAATTGCAAAACAAAATTTTATTAAAAACGCTTTGTTACAACAATATTTGAAGACAAGTTAACTTTTGGCGTGTTCGCAAACAAGATTTCTGTTGCCTAATATGATTAACCAAATTCGATAAGAAAACTGAAAGGAATTGTAACGTAGTTTAAAATTAGTTTTTTTTTAAATAATAATTACATAAAACGGAAATTTTTTCAATCTTGATACAAGAAATTATACACGTTTTTATTTTTATACTTTAGAAGTTATTTTTGTTCTCACAGGTTTTAACACAAGTTTTTGTTTTAATTTGTTTAATTATTACTAAAATTTTATCTATAAAGATATAGTTATTTTTAAGTTTAGAGTAAATATTTTTTTAATAAAATTTTTGTTTATAATTTTTTTAAGAAAAGCAGCGTTAAAATTCTATAGTAATAACATTTTACAATAAACTTTTTATTCACTTTTATGGTTACAATTAGGATTGCAAGTACTATTTCAAAAATGCTCTTTTACAATAATTCTGCAATACTATTAATATAAAAAAAAAAAATTAGACAATCTCAACATTACAGCTGTTACTCACAGTTTTAAAATATAAAATAAAGAATAAGGAAAACGACGAAAAATAATACTTGATGTACATAGACCTCAAACAAGAATGTCAAAGACAAATGTTACTAAACGGCAACATCGGGTAACACTACCAACTTAAAACAATGTTGATGTTCAACTGATAAGTCACGTGAGAAATAGATTTTATTGTGGTCCCTGTACCATTATTTCTACTATTCTAAAAACATGCAATTTTTAAGAGAAATTTGCTCAGAAAACAGAAAAATATGTTTTTGGTCAGCACATTGGGAAAAAAACAACACCAACAACCCAACAAACAATGCAGCAACGGACCGGCAAAGAATCGACGCTTGATTTAATTACATAAAGTGCTGGTCCAATGCTTAATATCTGCACAGGTTCTGTGTCACAACGGCAGTCGTGCGTGGAGCAACATTACTTAGGCAGTTTACCAGCGCCAAAAACAGCACATGAACATAAATGACTTAGCACTATACCATCGCTACCAACCTGCAGTTTACGCTGATACAACCGCAGTTTAATTCATATACAGCACAAAATTTAGTCATTTTCTACCAAGTCAGAAAATTAAAACAGATTCTACTAAAATAAATATGCTAAAATAGTATTTAGCCTGATAAGTTATAAAAAATGAATAGGTGAAGTGTTAAACTAATTGACAAAAATTGACTCCTTATATATTCATTGTTTAATTCGTAAGAAAATATAAAAAAACTAAATAAAAAACATTTATCTATTAATTCAAATTCTTTACATTAAAGATCTTCCGTGATTTGAGCGGCATTGTTCTGTAATAAGTATTTTATTGTTAATTGGATCTAAGCAGAAAATTTAAGAATACCTTGTTCACTCTACGTGATATTCCACTTCATGCTGAGTGGCATTTTGTGTTAATGGATTTCTTTGGACAGCAACTGCAATTAAAGAATTAAATGATTGATCAATCAAAAATATACACATTGCAGTTTCCGGAAGTTAATAAACAAATACTACCCTTACTAATTATCAATTTTAAAATATTTGTGTACTGTTGAAAGCCATGTTTTCCGTTTCGTCCTGCGAATTCATTTTTGTTGCTACTTGATTAGTGATCATCTTAGCTAAAATACGTCAGGTCGATTACATTCTTTCCTTCAATTACCTGAAATGTTGAACACTAAGAATCCAAAAAAGTTATAATTTTTTTCATAAATTATCACTACACTGAAAATATTAAATATATTACTAGTATAAAGATTTGTTTTATTTATTAAAATTGATTTAAAATTTAATCTTTTTTTTTCAGTATTGTAAACATGAACAAAGGTATAAAGTTAAATTAATGTGTAAGGAACCATATTAATCATATACTTTTCGCCCAACAATAAATCGTGGAACGTTCTTAATTCATCTACAGTTGTCATCTCATCATTCCTACTACTTTGAGAAGCGCTAGATTCTTTGTGCAACATTTTAATCTTTTGTAACGTTTTTTGGCACGAAACTAGAATGTTTATAAAATAATTAAAAAAACAAATCAAGAAGCAGTATGAAAACTCACTTAATATATTTTATAGACACTTTGCATTTGCTAACTGGATTAGTCAGAGGAAGATTCTTTTCAATTGCTTGTATTTTCATTTCTTCGTTTCGGAAAGTATGCCCCCAACACATTTTCACACCGTTTTCATCAAAAAACCATGAGATGGCAATAATATCTATAAGTATACTGCCATCTACCTCTTCTTATGGTAATTCCACTACAACAAGTTTTCTGAAAATATTAAATTACAAAAAATGATAGAAATTTAAAAATCTTAAAATACCTATAAAACTTCACCACATTCAAAATCGAATAGAAATGTTACTTACATAAATATAGCATTAAAAATTTCCAAAATGAGCTAGGCTGTTTTAAAAAACAGTCAATGCTGCTTACAGCTCTTATCTCCACCAAAACTTTGGTGTTCTATTCTGATCAGATAGAAGAAGAGAGTAAAGTTTGCGGTTAAACTTAGAGTTTTACTACACTTTTATGTTATTGTAGAAACTCTCTGTAACTACTGATTAACTATAACCAAGTACAAACTTTGAAAAAGACGAATAACTTGAGCACTAGTAAAATAGCCATAGCTAAATAATCTATAATTTACTTAATTAATTGACTTTAGGTGATAAGTACTTAGTTTAAGACTTATGAAATAGACACAAAAAATTAGTGGTTACTCTTAATAACCGGTAATAGTTTAACAATAAAAAACAGTTAAGTATAAATAACATTTAAATTTTAGAACAAATGAAGTAGTGGTGAGAACATCATGCGGTTGTTGCCACAAAGAAGTAACATCTCTTTGTATTTTATATCACTTGGACTATACTAAGTAATTTTGGTAGAATTTAAGTATAACCTCGTACAAATACAAAAATGAAGAATCAGTAGGGTAAAATGCCAAAGATTTTCCAAAATCTATTTTTACACAACCAATCTGAATCTGCTCAGATTCATTAACCGCAATCATTTTAATTATTAGAATTTCGCCATTTTTTGAAAGCATACAGTTGTTTCCATCAGTTGTTTTTAATACAAAATCTTTTAAACAAACCTTTCATATAAACCTTAAATTACTATTTCGAAAGATTTCAAAGTTTTAAGTTAATTTTCAAAAAGAAAACAGCTGACATACCTCAAAAAACCAAATTTTTTTGCATCTTCTACTAGATGTATGAGAGAATGTGTATTATAAGTGCAAAATTCTTCACAATAAATGCGTATTCAATTCTTAACAAATAAATGTAAAAGCTGATTTGCATTATTATAATGCTGGTTAAGATTCTGATTCAATAAAATAGTAGTCGAGTATTCAACCGGTCACAATTTTTGTATATGAGTTATTTTAAGCATTATATCAGAAATTGTTTGTCGATTAATACCATATGGTCTACCATCATCCCTCCATATAAACAGTTTTCTCATAACACCTAAGCAAATACTGTGCGTGTAATCTATCGGAAACGTTGTCACAAGTCCAATGCTCAAAACTTTCAATGGGGAATTCTCTTTATGATTTTAGATATAAAACTTTCACCATAAAACATATTAAATTATTTTTAGGGTAAATGGTGTATTATTTATTTAGAAATATAATTGCTAGCTTTTGAACTTTATCCAAGTTCTTCGTCAGGCAAAAATTAAATTAATTTGACAATGGAATTGCCAATTTCTCCATCTATTGCTAATTATTATATGGAATATTTTGAAGAAGAAGCCTTAAAATATACCTCAAAAAAACCAAAATTATGGCTAAGATATGTAGATGATGTTTTTGCAATTCGGTCTCATGGTTTAGATGAACTACAAATGTTTCTTCAATACCTTAACAATGGACATCCTAACCTAAAATTTAGTATTGAAAAAGAAATTAATGGTACCTTACCTTTTTTTGATGTAAAAATAGAAAGAAAATTAGATGGTACCATAATACATTCAGTTTATCGAAAACCAACACATACAGATCAATACATAAACGCAAATTCTCATCATCACCCAGCTCAGAAACTTGGGACGATTCGCACATTATATAATCGTGCAACAATAATTTGTCACCAAGATAAATTACAAGAAGAATTAGAACACCTTAAGAAAGTTTTTATAAGAAATGGTTTTAATAAAGAACAAATTAAAAAGTTTCTTAGACCAAAGACAAGACCTACTTTAACAGATGATTCAACTATTAACCAAAACTTTGTAATTCTACCTTTTGTTTCCAACATAAGTGACAAAATTGGAAAAATACTAAGTAAACATAAGATAAAAGTAGCTTATAATACTGCTACTATTATTAAAAATTTGTTGAATCCTATAAAAGACAAAATACCTTACAATACTTGTGGAGTGTACCAAGTTCCATGCACTTGTGGCAAGGTATATATTGGCGAAACGGGTAGAACTATAGATACGAAATTAAAAGAACATAAAAGACATCTTCGTTTAATACAACCTATTAAGTCTGCCGTTGCCGAACATGCACTTGACACTCTTCATGATATAAACTTTGAGAAAACTAAAACAATTTCTAAAACAAAGAACTGGAAATCAAGAAAGATTAGAGAAGCTATTGAAATTATCAAACATCCTAACAATTTCAATAGAGACAGTGGTTACGAACTTTCTGACACATGGTTACCTGTTATTTCTTAATCTTAATTTGTCCACCATTGACAGTTAAGCTATGTCTAGAGTTTTTATGGTGGTTTTCCTTTAGACCTTCGAGCGAATGCTGTAGCTAAATAACTTGCGCTTATTATCTAGTTCCCTTATAGTTATTGTTTTTAGTTACCTTAGTTTTTTATAATTGTCAAATTAATTTAATTTTTGCCTGACGAAGAACTTGGATAAAGTTCGAAAGCTAGCAATTATATTTCTAAATAAATACACCATTTACCCTAAAAATAATTTCATCTCTTTATGATGTTCCTTGTTCAAACAATTATAAAAGTCTTCATCTGTGCAAACTTGTACATTAGAATTACAAAAAGCCATTCTACGTTTTCAATAATTCTCTTGAACCCATCACTTATTGTATCCTTAATAAGCATTGTGACCTTTCGTGTTTTTAATAAAATAATTAGCTGGCGTATCACAACAAAAACTTCTAACTTTTATTTTAATATTTTTGCTGTTCATATCTATTCCATTGTTTGTGTAATGGGACAATTCAGCAACAAATTTTGCCAAATAATTTTCTAAAAGAGGTTTTGATGTACCACAAAAAATTACAATTGCAAATGGCTGTTCTTCTAAATAGTTAAATATTCTGCACGGTATACGCCAAAAAAACTCATTGGTACTTTTATGAATTGGCATACCGTGTAGATTAACGTCTAACTCGAATACATCTGTATAATTACCATGTTTCCTAACAATTTTATAAATAAAGTGGTAAAGACCAAAAAAGTAAAAGTGGCCGCTACCCAATTTTTTTAGATTGATGGTTTTAGGTGTTGACAGAGGAGTACGAGCATCTTTAGGAAGATTAAAGACATTCGTTTTCTCTTAATACCATGATAGCAACTCATTGATTACTGTGTGCGTAACCTTATTTCTCAGTGCCCAAGAAGCTAACAATGCATTAGGCGATTTCTCAATGACTTCAAGATTTTTAGTATCAGAATTTTGAGCAACATGCCCTTTGTCAGATACCATATCTTCTTCTGGCATCACACGTTGATTATAATCACCGATTCATCATGGCGACCAACATAGACAAGACTCTCTCTACTTATGTTATCTAACGTTTCACTACATGAAATTAAACTATCATTGTTTGTTGTACTACAATGTCATGTAGGTTGATAATTGACAACATTCAAATTAGGAATTATCGTGTCCCTTGAACTGTACGACACTGCTTCAACATGATTTAAGTTAATTAAATTCTCTACATTGTGCTTAAGGTGACGATAAACAGTTCGCTTGCATTTGTTCTTAAAGCATGTTAGCTTGTTTGCCATTATTGTTTTTAGCACCCGTATGTTTTATTGTTGTTGTTATTGACGTGTAAAGTTCAAATAATTACTTATACAAATAATGGAACTTATATTATATTACTTACTTGGTCAAGTCATTCATGACAAACAACTTAATATAAATTAGTTACTATAAAATTAATTTTGTTCATACAATCACACACGATCATTTATTTGATTTGAAAACTTATGGTTTTGTTCGTAAAAACGTTCAAATCATGAACCATTTAAACTTACAACACGATTCGAATTTTGAGGTTACGAAACCAACGGAAGCAAGAGGGAAACTACAAAAATAGCAGGATATCTGTCAATCAGCGTTTGGTAAAACAAGACGCCAACATTTTAGTTCACAGTACTATGACAAGAAAGTTAGCAATACCACATTCAATGATTCATTGCAAACTTTAAATTAGGCAATCAACAGAAATTCTGGTTGAATGTTAATGGGCCAGCAACCAAATTTTGTATAGTTTAGCATGCATTGGTAAAGCATTGGCATAGCATTAGCTTTCTGCAACCAACGTTTCACCAGCATTACCAGCATAAAACCTCAAGTCAGCCAATACTTACTACATGTTTGTTGGAAAGTTTCACGTTACTGCATTACTACAAAAATAGCAGTGAGACGCTGCTCGCAAGTAATAACGTCGTGGAAACCTTCCGGCATGGCAAATACTTTTAATTGCAGATTCTTAATTAAGTGCAAAACAAGATTACTTCTTGCAAGATTTAAAGAAAGCTACAAATAAACGATCTTGAAAACTGTTTTATTTAACTAATCACATTTTTTTTGATTTATTACGTTTAGTCATATTTCTTTTTAAATTAGAAAAATTGTAAATCTTATTACTTAAAATCTGCAACGAAAAAATAATAAATATATTTCATTTGTAGTACTACATAAAATTTTGTTTAAAAGATTACAAGCGTTGAAAGCTTAAAGTAAAAATAATAGATTAAAAAAAGTTATTGTTAAACAAATAAACATTTTGAATTTTAAATTTTGTTCGTTTTTACAAAATCATAACATTATAGTACTGTGTTCATTGTACATATATAAAAAACATTCTTGTTTAAAATAAATTAAGTAAAAGCGTATTGTCTGAAAAACCATATTATGTAGTTATTGTTGATAGAATGTTTATTTTAAACTTAAATTAAAAAAAAATAATATGAAGCAGTTTTAACTTAATTATGGTATGTAGATTTGTATTATATTTTTTTTTAAACTAATATTTGTACACATATATGATCCATTAGCATTTTTGCAGTGTAATGAAAACAAGTAAAAAATCAATATTTTAAGGGATTAATTAGTAGATAAGCTTTAAATTTTAACGAAGTTAATAGTAACTTCGGATTTTACTTAACCAGTTTACAAAGCGTTTTAAATTCTACTGAAATGTTTTAAATTTTAATTTAGGTAAAGAATACCATTAGACACGTAATTAAAAAGGTATAGTAGTAGAATAAACAATGTTTTTTTGCATTCGAATAATTACAAAGATATTACTCTATAATTTAAATTTTAATTTTTTTAGAAATGAAAATTGGTTTTAAAGATTTTTTATGATTAAACCAAAAAATGACATTTATTTAAATATTTTATTTACAATTTTATTATATTTTAATTTAGAATGATTTAAACGTCACTTTCTAATGTTATTGATGTTATAATGAATTTAAAATGATTTGGCTAGTTTTCTAACGATTCAAAGAGTTTTAAATCTACGTTCTAGAAATTACTATGTTTTTAATATTTTTACTTTAAACCGTTTTTAATTAAATTAACAAAATTATAACATTCCTAAGTTAATGTTAAATTAAAACAAAACAATATTTTATTAACGTTTGATAAAGAAAATAAAAACCAGATTTGAAATATTTGAGTTAAAATCTATGAAACGTTTTTTATATAAAAAATGAAATTGATAAAGATGTGAATATCACATAAAAACCCTTTCAAGAAGTAAGAAGAGAATCTAAGTTGATTTATAGATTTTTGATTTTGTGGAAATCTGAAAACCCAAATCCTGTCGGATAGCATCTATTAATGTAAATATGTAATGATAACAAACACGCCATGCTACATATGAATATGAAAACTTCCTGATGTACAATGCTACACATATTTAGCAACGGTCGTCGAACTTTCTAAATGCAAATTCGTAGTAGTATGTATGAATTGTATCACAAAACGCGTATTTAATAAAAATTGCGGCGTTGAGGAAAACCCTGGTATTATAATTTTCTATACAACATTTTGCGCAGCAAGGAAAAATCAAGACTAAATTAGGTACATTTATATGATAAAGTTTAATACTAGACAATAGTTACGTATTGTAAAATTTAAGAAATGTGCTTTATGGAAAACAGTGTTATTTAAAAAAGCGCTTATTCCGCAATGTTATTATTTACAAACAGACAATATTCTCTGAATTAAATTAGAAATTGTCTTTTGCACTGTAGCAACGCAAATTAAAATAACTAATATGAAAACAAGATACGTTAATTGCAAAAATCGTTAATTGTATTTTTGCAATGTTTATAGCGTTTTGTGATAGACAAATAAAAGCGTTTGTGCAATTTTTGAACTTTTTTTTTAATAAAATAAATATGATGTAATTTTATAGAAAATTTTATCGTACAGAAAAGTAAATAGTAATTCAATATTTTATTTGTAATATTATAATAAACATTAAGACTGATATGATACACATGATTTACGTAAATTTTTCATGTTTCAACGTAACATTTACACTAATTAATGACGCATTGTATCTGCACTGCCGTGTTTGCGATACTATGCGTCTTTGTACAAATATATTTGTTGAATATTATAATTAGAAAAATAAAAGATATAAAATTACATTGTTTTATGATACGCGCTAAAGAACGGTTTATTTTAGATTTGTTTCTATTTAAGCAAGTCGCCTTAAAGTACGATTAGTAATTATTAGAATTCTTAACATGTTAAACTTTTACATTTTAATGTTAATTGGTTTGCTAGTTGTTTTTTTTTTGGTTTTTAATAAACTAATAACTGTAATGAAATGCGCATTACAAAACTTTACCCATAAAAAAAATAAGAAGTAGTTGTAATTTGCTTCTTTTATTTAACCTTTTAAAACAACAAAAAACCGTTAACTTTTGAACAATTATTTAAAAATATAGAAATTGTTGTATTTACGTGAAATAACAAGACAGTGTCGTTTTATAGTCCAGGAGCATCAAGCGCGCGCCCAGGGCCCATCATCCTCGGTGGCCCGGGCGTGCTTGCAATTTCGTTAAAAAATAGAAAATCTCACGTCTGTACAATGATACAATGTATGATATAAAAACCAAATAAAGCCAAGCAATGCAAAGAAGAGTCCTAAATTGTATATGTGCCCGAGACTCGAAAAGCTTTGCTATTGCTATTTTGAGAAGTTTGATTGTTAAAACCCGCACGTTTTAATTCATTGTATTAAATAAATAGTAATATAGAATTCTTTGTTTAAATAAAAACACAACGTTTGTATTGCAAAAACTAGGTAAGTTAACCAATAATTGTGATTTCAAAAAAAATTAGTGTAGGCTTGGACATATAATAATAAATAAAAATAAATTTGTCTGCGGTATGAAATAAGAACATATACAAAAAAGTTATTTTCGAAAGCAAATTTAACTCTTAAAAGTGCATGTCATTAGCACAGGCACCAGAATTAGCTCAAAAACAGGTCAAGAATTTAGAACTACTACTATGGGTATGAGCAATATAAAATACAGGAAGTGTGGAAGTCCACAAGAGCAGTGTCCAGCAGTAAAACAGATCTGTTATGCGTTGTATATTTTTGGTCACAATAAGACGTTATGTCAAAATAAGACTGCAGTTGCAATAATAAAAGAGCACAATTTAAAAGACATCGTTAACAATGATTTATTTAGTTTAAATAATATCAGTATGGTTATTGTAGCGCTTCATACTGTAAGTCTAATCTATATAAATAAAAATGAATCGCTAAATGTGTTGCTAAGCACAAAACTCGAGAACGGATGGACCAGTTCAGTTAATTATTTTTTAATATTCTTTGAAGTTCGAAGACGGTTCTTATGAAAACAAATTAGAAAAATTGCTTAGCAAAATATAAAACCAACAAATTGAAGAAGTCGTAATGTGAATTTGTTTTAATTTTATAATTCTGTGTATTTGAGTGTATTCTAGTTAATTTTTTTTTATTTAGAGTATAGCTGTAAAAGCATGCAGTAATTGATTTTAGTATCTTTTGAGTAATCCCCAATGCTGCATTAATTTTTGCTGTCAAGGTATTGTGGTAACAACAACATATATTTGCTTAGCTTACAAATAAGTTCCTCGATTTGTCGTCAACAATCCAAATGAATTTTTAAACTCGCTAGATTTGCTATGATCGCCGCCTCATTACATTCAATTAAAAGTTAGATCGGTAGTCATAATGTTGCAAAATATCAACCAAACGCGTCTTTTTAACGGTACACAACTAGCAGTAAAAAAATTACTAAACAACATGATCGAAGCAACTATGATAAAGGGAAAGTATAAAGGAGAAAACTTTTTGATATTACGTAATGATTCCGACTAATGTACCCTTTGAATATGAACGACTGAATTTCCAGTGAGATTTGCTTTCTCTATGACCATTAATAAATTCCAAAGGCAGTCATTGAGTGTAAGCGGCATTAATCTTAAAAAACAAATGTTTCTCATATGGCCAATTGTATGTTGCTGTTCTCATGATGGGAAACCATCAGATTTGTTTGTTTAAGTTATACATTTGTGACTGTATGTATAGTATCATAAATTTATCTTCAAGTTATGGCAAGAGTTTTATATTTTTTGATGCTTGAGTATTGTATTGTCAACGATAACGCACATGTTCAACAAATTCAAGCTTGTTTAGTGCAGTAGAAGTGGTCAAAAAATCGATTACAAAATTTGAAATTTTGCGGACAAACAAACAAGAAAGTAAGCTAAGCAAAACATTGTAAAACAAATTAAATGACATGGTTTCAGCAGGTATTCTAAAATCAGTGACACAACGAATGGGTTTCAGCGATTGTGGTGATACCAAAACGCAATGCAAACGTGCGCGTTTGTTGAGTTTTCCGTTTAACGATAAACACATGTTTAAAGGTGGATCCAGTACCTTCTTCCAACGCCAGATGACATTTTTGCAAGTTCGGCAGGTGAAACTGTTTTCACAGTTTTGATTTTTTCAAGAGTTTATCAACTATTAACAGACATGTTAGGTTATTTTAGCTGTAATGGATTGGATTCTAAATTCCGTACTTAGTGTGACTTGCTATTTAGTTGATATTCTGATATGTGCTAACTGAAGCACAAAAGTTGATAGAAACAGTCTTAAATAGGTTGGAAAAATTTAATGTTAATTTTTAAAAATCTCATTTTTTTACAGATCAAATATTTGTGTCATATATAGAAAGCAAAGACTCTTACCCTTACAATGATTTGCATATTTAGGGCTACTTAATTATTACGGTAAATTTGTTCTTATGTTGTTATCACATTTAAAGCCGTTATATAACTTACTACAAATAAAGCACGCAGTTTGATTTAACAAATCAGTATATAGAAAGTTTTGAGTTAAGTAGAAAATTAATAGCGAATAATCAAGTCTTAACACATTATGATTCAAAACAAGCAATTGCAGTTTTGTGCGATGCTGGTTCCTACGAACCTTTCAAAATCATTTTATTCCGAAATATTTTAGTAATGTTGGTTGCACGTATTATTAGGAAACGATAATTTTGTCGGTTTATGATTATAAGATTATTGTAAACGTACTTTAATGTTTGAATCTAATACGTTGTCAAAGTTACCGTTAAACGAACGTACAGAAGTAAATTCATTTAGTTTATTAGATGATAAAGATCCTATTGTAACGAATTTATTACTTAAAAACTAATTTATTTAAACGATTAAAAACTACGTTTACTTATTCTAGAAAAATATGCACTTTTAAATTAACCGAGCTAATTAAATCTAATAATAATATTTAATAAAAACACTTACACTATAATTTATATCACTTAAGATAAGATAACGTTCTCGGATTTCACAGCTGATAGTCACGTTCACTCGATTCGGTGTACACTGTTATTTATTTAAAACGCCGCGCGTGCTAACTATACGTATTTATTTCAACTTGATAACCTTCTTAATACTGCATGCTTTCACATTCCAACAATAACTGACCTACGATTTCCATCTTCGGCTTTTATAGACATCAGCGAATTCTTCTCGATCGTTCCTCACTTTTCGTTATATTTTCTAGAAACTAGATAACAGTTCTAGAAGGCTCTTGCATTTGCAAGTAATTTCTCGGACGTTTCACTGCCCCCTTCTTAGGACTGTTCTGTCCCAGAACAGGAGACTGGATGTGACACCGGTAAAAGGGATCGTGGCGATAGCGGCAGCTTCCTCCATTTCGGCAACTTCCTTGACCATAGAAGTAACAGTCAATGGACTTTTCCTGACCCAATACTCTCCTCGGTTGGTAACTACAGACCAACACTTGAACGCCTGTTCCTCGGAAGACGACCTCCAACATGTTTCGAACTGTCCTCCAATTCAATTGGTCTGAGCCACAACCAAGCTTGGGTACTGCCAATTTCTTAACAAGATGGAACTCCATTTGTCTCTTGAGACTCCATAATGTTCGCCACAGATCTTTGTATAACGGCTTGACACGTGAGTATTTCTTGGTGACTAGATAGAAAACGAAGCGTCCGTCACCACGTAGTCCTAAAACCTTTCCGACTGCCGGTTGCTGTCTTCGTAATTCATCTAGCTGCCCAAACTTCTTTTTAAACACGACTGCAACCCCTTTTGACATGTCAAGGTCCTCGCTCACGCAATGTGCGATGGCGTAATCTTTTGTGTCTGGAACAGATCTTGTTGTTCCTCGGTGGTAACTCCGAACCTAGCTTTTCCAGAACCTCCGTATAAGTTCATAAACTTTTCGAACTCCATTTCTTCGATTGGATTCCTGGTTCTGCTACTTATTACTCTGGTTCGGACCTGAACTTGCGGATTGTGGTTATCGCCAGCAAACGGGGCTAGACGATCGACGTGGACCACTTTTGGCTTGCCTCTGGGCGGTTTTCGGATGCGGTATATAACGTCGTTAATACGCTGCACGACTTCATAGGGGCCCTCCCATTGCCTTTGCAGCTTCGGCGACAAACCACGTCTCCTTTGAGGGTTATACAACCAAACCATATCGCCAGGTTGAAACCCACCATTTTGCGCCTTGACGTCATATCTTGTTTTCATCCTGTCGCTGGCAATTTGTGTGTTTTTACGAACCTCTTCATGTACTTCGTCTAGCCTCTTTGCCAGCTTGCTGACGTAATCTTCTCCAGCGACTTCTTCTTCCGGTCTTCGTCCAAATTGAAGATCGCATGGTAATCTTATCTCACGACCGAGCATGACACAGGATGGTGTTTGACCTGTGCTTTCGTGAACGGATGATCGGTACGCCATTAAGAAGAGGTGCAAGTACTGATCCCAGTCTCTTTGATGTTCGGACACTACCTTGGCTAAGTACTTGCCCATTGTTCGATTCATCCGTTCAACCATGCCATCAGACTGAGGATGGAGAGGCGTTGTCCTAGTCTTTTAATTCCTAACAGTCGGCAAACTTCTTGAAACAGCCCAGACTCAAAATTGCGGCCTTGATCGGAGTGTAATTCCAACGGAACTCCAAACCGGCAGAAAAACTCCTTTACTAATACGTCTGCGACTGGAGCTGCTTCCTGATTGGGTATGGCGGAAGCCTGCCTGCATTTCGTGAAATAATCCATCGCCACCAAGATGTATTTATTTCCCGAATCGGATTCTGGGAACGGCCCTGCGATGTCAATCGCTACTCTTTCCAAAGGGCTTCCTACGTTGTATTGTTTCATGGGTGCTTTGCGCTTTCTCGCTGGACCATTTCCTGAAGCGCAGACTATGCATTTACGGCACCATTTCATGACGTCCTCTTTGCAGTTCATCCAGTAGAATCGTTCTCGCACTTTACCCAACGTCTTCTTAATGCCAAAGTGTCCTCCTGATGTCCCATCGTGGAGAAGCTTCAACACTTCGGTCACCCTGCTCTTCGGCACTACCAGCTGTAGTCTGTTTCCCGTGCCCTCGGCATTTTCTAGGGATCGCTTAAGAAGACCGTCTTCTACTATCAAGGAGTCCCACTGCGCCCAGTACGCTTTGATATTTTTGCCCAAAGCACTCACTTCTTCCCAGGTTGGTCGTCGGCCGTTTTCTTTCCAGTCCAGGAGTAGTCTTATTTCAGGATCGTCTTCTTGTTCGCGACGTAACTGCTCAGGTTCCCACTCATCATCAACCATAGCAGTTCTCCGGAGGCATTCGACTTTTTCTTCCAGTCGCGAACAATGGCTGCAGTCCGCCGGACATGGTCTTCTAGACAAGGCATCAGCGTTCCGATGACTGTTTCCGGCACGGTGTTCTGTGTCGTAGTCATACTCTTGCAGTCTCTCGAACCATCTTGCCACTTGTCCTTCTGGGTTACGGAACTGCAGTAGCCATTTTAAAGCGGCGTGATCTGTTCTCAGTAAAAATTTTCGTCCATACAAATACTTGTAGAAATGTTCGATGGACTTAACGACTGCTAACAACTCCCTCCTAGTCACGCAATAATTCCTTTCTGGCCTGGACAAAACCTTGCTAAAGTACGCGATAACTTTTTCTTGTCCATCTTGAACCTGCGAAAGGACCGCGCCTATGGCCATATTGCTTGCGTCGGTATCCAAAACAAACTTTCCATCTTCTCGTGGATAACTCAAAATCGGCGAAGTGACTAGGGTCTGTTTTAGTTGATTAAAAAAAATTTTCACAGTCTTCATTCCATCTAAATTCTGCTTTTTCTTCGGTTAATTTTGTCAATGGTTTGGCAATATTGGCAAATCCGGGTACAAATCTTCTATAATAAGTGCACAACCCAAGGAAACTTCGGACCTGATGTTTGTCGATCGGTCTTGGCCATGCTTGCACTGCTCGGATTTTGTCTGGGTCAGCCCTTACTCCATCTCTAGATACGACGTGGCCAAGGTATTGGACTTCCTTCTTAAATACGTGGCACTTCTTTGGGCTCAGTTTGAGGTTAGCCCCACGTAATCTCTGGAACACTTCCTTCAAGTTGTTCAAGTGCTCTTCAAACGACCTTCCAACCACGATCACGTCGTCCAGGTAAACCAAACACGTCTTCCAAGACAATCCGCGCAAGATGGTCTCCATCAAACGCTCGAACGTTGCAGGAGCGTTACACAGGCCGAAGGGCATTACGGTGAACTGCCACAAACCAGTTCCGATCGTAAAAGCTGTTTTTTCACGATCCTTGGGTTCTAATTCTACCTGCCAGTATCCACTCTTTAAATCTAACGTAGAAAACCACTGGGATCCTGACAGGGTGTCTAGCGTATCGTCAATTCTGGGTAAAGGGTAACTGTCCTTTTTGGTCACGTCGTTTAGCTGCCTGTAGTCTACGCAAAACCTCGTTGATCCATCTTTCTTCTTCACGAGTACCACTGGGGATGCCCATGGACTACTTGAAGGTTCAATCACGCCTTCTCTCTCCATATCCGTAATTATTTGTTCGGCTTCTTCTCTTTTCGCCAAAGGAAGTCTGCGTGGATGTTGTCGTATCGGCCGAGCGTCTCCGGTATTAATTTTATGTTTCACCACGTTAGTTCTTCCTTTGGAACCACTCTCCAGCGCGAACACATCCTGGTACTCTTGGATCAACACTTTAACTTTAGCCAGCTGGTCTTGGCTGAGGTTTTGGCATTTGGTGGTAAGAATGTCCAATAGATGTTGTGGACACTTCTTCGGCGGCGTATCTTCGTTCGTCTTCACGCATCTCACAATTTGTGATACTGGCGTGCATTGGCCTACCACGGTCTTCTTTTTCAACGTTACAGGATCTGAGTTGATGTTTAAGATCCTTACTGGCATCGTGTTCTTTACTCGTACTAAAGTTCTTCCAACGAGTAGTCCCTTTTCAACTAAACCGCCCTCCATTGGTTCAATCGCGCGTATGTAGCCTTCCCGGAGATTTCCATCAAGGCGTGCCATCACCACACTTTCAGTCCTTGCAGGCAGAATCACGTCTTCACTCAATAAGACTCGCACGGCTGCCTTCTCTGACGAATGAAAAGGAATTTCTTCATTGTCGATCTTCAGGACATCGTTCTTCATATCCAAATGGAACCCATACTTCTTTATCACGTCCATTCCCAGGATAACTTCTTCCGTGATGTCGGCTACCAGTACTTGATGGTCGAGTACTCCATTTCCCAAACCAATGGTTACTTTGACTTGTCCGTGAGTAGGTATTTCGTCGCCCGTCGCTGTTCGAAGTCGTACTGTTACTGGTGATGTCTTCTCGTTTTCCAATAAGATGTCAGGACGAATGATGGTCTTCGTCGCTCCCGTGTCAACCAGTAACTGGACGCTTCTTCCATTGATCTTTCCATCGAGATAAATGCTATGCAATTGCTCTCTAGGCGATGCCATTTGGATTGTAACCTCCGGAGTTTGACTAGATGTGATTACTTTTTGTTTCTTTCGCTCGCCTCGTTCCAAATTTTCGAGGGCTCTTCTAGTCCTCTTCTTAGGTTTGGTACGATGCCGTCGTACATGGCCTATTTCATCGCAGTTCAAAGCTGTCACTCCTCTTTCCCGAAGTATTCGTCGCGCTATCTCCTCGATGCTTTCCAGTGTCTGCGCGGGTACTTCTGTAGCACAGCAGAGTCTATGACCACCTCGTTGCGATGCTTGTTTTGCTGCTTCAAACTCCAAAGCATGCACCAAAGCGTCATCCAACGTCTTCGGTCGAGCTAACCGGAGGGTCTGCTGTGTTTCGCTGTCTCGGAGGCCATCTACGAAAGTTTGAATAGCTAACTGCTCCAGGAAGGTATCCGGTGCTGTAGGATACGCAAGCCGTGTTAATCTGGCGATGTCAGCCTCAAACTCTTGAAGACTTTCGGCAGCTTTTTGAACCCGACTTTTAATTTGAGCCTGGTATACTTGTTGAAGATGAGCATCCCCATATCTCATTTCTAATCGTGATATTAAGAGTTCGTAATTTTCTTGCAGGTGGTCCGGAACAGTTTGTAAAATTCCAAGCGCTTCTCCACGTAAGGACACTATTAAAGACGTCGCTTTCTGCTTGTTGCTCCAACCATTAGCTGTAGCTGCGGCTTCAAACTGCTTGTGGTAGGTTGACCATGGAACTTTACCATCAAAATTCGGTGGTACAACTTTGAACTTGTGGGTGGTTTCTTCCCGACGGTCCATTATTAAATCTTCACTGGTGACACTTCCCTCACCATGGTAATTCATTTGGTTCATTCTTTCTTCGAGCAGTTTCATTCTGTCTTCTATGGTTCTTGAGTTTTCTTTTAACTTCTCTTCTAGTTTGTCTTGTACTTCTTCTATTATGTCATTCATAGAATCGCAAATTTCTTCTTTTAAATTTAACATATCTGTTTGGGTTTCCTCTTGCACCATTTTAATTTGGTTTTCTATGCTTGTTTGTATTTCTTCTTTTAACCGTCTAGAATTTTCCATCAATTTTTCTTCTATCTTCTGGGTATTTTCAAATAATTTTTCTTCAATTTTCTGAGAAGTTTCGTAAAACTTTTCTTCAATGTTTCTAGAGTTTTCTTCCATTTTCTGCGAATTTTTACTCAGTTTTTCTTGGATATTTTTATTCATCGATTCAAGAAATTCAAATAGTTTTGCATCCATTTTAACTGCTTGCAAACGCGTCACCGGCATAAATTTAAATATAACACGAATATAAAGTTTTTAAATACACTACTTTATAAACAAACACGCGTATCGTATCTCAAGCGATAATAAATTACTTAATGGTATTTACACTAATAAAAATCGCGAACAGCTTTATCTATTTACACGATTTCCACGGGTTTAAAACCGAACACCTGATACCAATTTGTAACGAATTTATTACTTAAAAACTAATTTATTTAAACGATTAAAACTACGTTTACTTATTCTAGAAAAATATGCACTTTTAAATTAACCGAGCTAATTAAATCTAATAATAATATTTAATAAAAACACTTACACTATAATTTATATCACTTAAGATAAGATAACGTTCTCGGATTTCACAGCTGATAGTCACGTTCACTCGATTCGGTGTACACTGTTATTTATTTAAAACGCCGCGCGTGCTAACTATACGTATTTATTTCAACTTGATAACCTTCTTAATACTGCATGCTTTCACATTCCAACAATAACTGACCTACGATTTCCATCTTCGGCTTTTATAGACATCAGCGAATTCTTCTCGATCGTTCCTCACTTTTCGTTATATTTTCTAGAAACTAGATAACAGTTCTAGAAGGCTCTTGCATTTGCAAGTAATTTCTCGGACGTTTCACTATATTAAAGTACTGTAGGTTACGTCCTCCTTATATACTTAATTAATGAATCGGTTATAGAATACTCTTCACTAGGAGGGGCAAATTAAACCACTTAAGATTTTTTATATGGCGACGTTTCGTGCAATCATGCGTGCACTTCTTCAGGCCAACAAAAAGGTTAGAGTGGAATTGTCCTTAACTCCAACCAACATGACAGAATAGAATTTTTGATTATACATGTCGTGTCAATTATTGTTTGTCATTCTCAGTTAATTGTTCTTTTACATTATTTTAATTATTTGACCTTTTTAAAAATATTTTAACAATTTATTCATGTTAATTTATATTGTGTAATTAGTTATCATGTTGGTTGGAGTTAAGGACGATTCCACGCATGATTGCACGAAACGTCGCCATATAAAAAATCTTAAGTGGTTTAATTTGCCCTTCTTAGTGAAGAGTATTCTATAACCGATTCATTAATCCTATATTAAGAAAACTAAAAGACAGTGTTAGAACAGAGTGGCCTGATAGATAAAAAAGTCTGGAATAAAACCATATGTTGTAACCATTGTACGGACAGGTCGTTTTATGAATGTACCGTACCGTTCAGGTCTAATGAACGCGTAAGTTATCGGTTTACGTTACATTTGATATTATTAAATTAAAACTCTTAGTTTGTTTATAACTAACTAAGAAGTGTGTGTGTATATGTTTATTAAATTTAATATATAATTAATTCCATTTTTTGTTATTTTGTAAAATAAATGTTCTGTTAGTTTTGTAGTATGGTTTTGTTCATTTCTGCAAGACCTTACTAGGTATCCTGTAGCAACTTTATTTTCTTCTTTTTCAGCGTAAGAAATTTCGTTCAAGAGATAATACGTTTCGGAATCACACGGCTACCAAACTTTTATCACATACATAAATTTCTGGTATGAGCCAGAGTAGTTGTGCTTTTGGAGATTGTTATATACGTGCTCCTAGATTTCTCAAGTTTGTCATTTTTTTTTGTGGTCGTGTTTCCTTGTCGTCAAATCTTACGAAACGTAGTAACTGTTTGAAACGTTTCAACCTCATGCTAACTCTAAAAATTGGAGGACTGTATAGATAAATCTATAACACATTATAGTTAGTGTCTTTGACATTGTAACACTCCTCCAGGGTAGCTCTGAAGATGTGCAATTGTTTCATAGGGTTTATGACACGAAATTAAACATCATACAAATGGAATGAGATATATATTACTAAAATAACAAGGCACCGAAGTTATCCATAACAAATATTTATCGCTTGGTATTGATTTGGGACAATTACATTGTCGCTTGCCGCACGTAAGAAATTGAATTATAATTTAAATGTTTTTACTATAAAATGTAAACAAATAGAAAATTACAGTGTCTGACCTTATTTTGTTTGTTGACTCTTTCACAATAACACAGTTCTTACATTAATCGGTTTCGGAGCTTCTGACTTTTTTAATTGTTAATCACTTTTATCATTACCAATTTTTCTTTGAGCTTTACCGTCTCGACCGATCGCGAGTTATCTACTGCCTCTATCAAATCAAAAAATGCCTCTACGATAATTGTAAATTTTGCGTTATTGCATTCTCAGGGTGTTGACCGTCGTTATTGACGGCCTTTATTCTGTTAATATAATCAATTCTCCAACGGATGTTTCCTATAAAAATTGTAAAATGCAGATTCTATTGACGACTGCGAATTACGTAAACAACAGGAAATTTAATATTGAATTTCACATCTTACTGGAAATTAGTTCTTACAAGGAATTTGAATTTTTAAATTAAAATCAAAATTTATTTTGTTTTTTCCTGGTGCTTGTTACAATATTGGCAAAAAAGGCTTTCAGTTTGATAGCATCACAAAGTTTCCAAGCACTATTTGTCAATACTCTGTTGGTATTTGAAATTTCTATGGAACGCTATTGAATTTACAATTACGTCGTCCAGAAACAAATGAAACGTATCAATGTCGTCCAGAATAATCTTCCCAAGTGGTAAAATTACTTTGTGCAGTTTAGTTTTTATAATGTTGTGGGCACATATTCGTCCCAATAATGTAGACTGAGAGCTTGATTCTAACCCATCTTTTCTAAAAAACTTAATAACTGTAGGAAATCTACATTTTGTAATTTTGTCATTTTATGTTTTACCTCCAAATTAATTCAATGGGATTCAGTCACAATAGTAAGATGGCAATCGAAGCACAGTATATCTATGTTTCTTAGTAATATATTTCTGTTATGTGAAATTGTTTTACTAAACAAAATTAATTTAAACAACAAATGGCGTTTCCACCTCGTGGCATTTTCCACGTATTTGATATTCAAAAAAGAAGTATATTGCAAGTATACTTCTTTCTTTAAAAGCAATTTAGTTTTTTTATATTGTTAGTATTTGCCGTTACATTGCAACCATTTTCTAATTTTTCTAACTTCGTAAGTATGTAATAAGTTGTTTTCTTCTAGAGCATAATTTTCTCGGAACTTGCTTACATAGCACTATCACCACGATAAAATGTCATTGCGTTTTATTAAAAATCTTTTTTATTGTAACTTTTTTTGTATCTAATTTATCAATTTCAATGTAAGGATTATCTTAGACTATTTGTTTCACCGAAGTAATAAACTTTCTGTAGCATTTTCTAAACTAAAATTTTTAATCTTGGAACTTTTTAGTTTACAGTATAAATGCTTCTTTACAAAATGCTTAATCAGCATTGTCCGAAACAATTGTCTTAGAACCACTATTTTTGCAGAACTTCACTCATGCTAAAAACATTTTTTATTTATATACATTAAGTATTTATAAATGTACTTATTTTTTTATAAAATCCGGTGATTTCCAAGTTGCAGCAGCAGCTAGTTCGGTGTTTAAACGTAACGACTACGCATCAGTTGCTTTTTGCTTGTCGAAGAATTCTACGACAGTTTAAATAATGCTTCGTGTTTTCACATAAACGGCTCATATGTTTCTAAAAAACAAAAAGATAAAGTTAAGTGATATTGTTTAAACTAATTAATATTATTTAAATTTAATCATGATGCATTAAAAAATAATCGTAAAAACTACACCAAATTAAATTAATCCAAACAAAAGCAAACGTTTTGGTAATGATATTATGTAAGATTGCAATTATTTAGAATAAATATTGTGTAATTACCGTTTTATTAAAAATTCCACAATAGTAAGACTTTTGAAAAATATTAGTTAATTAAGATGAATAAAGACCAAAAATGAAAGAATTAGAACACGTTAACTTGTTAACGCAAATACAAGTAAAAATTAAAAATTTTGTTAAAGAAGGTATTTGTTATGATTCTTTAATTGCAATTGCAGGATTGTTTTGGCACCAACAATTTTAAAATTTATTTTACATAGTTTCCGGGTCCCTCGTTTGTTTAAGTGCGCTGTAACTGTATGAATGCATAATTTTTACGACTAAAAAATGTTTGTTGTAAAAATTCTAACGTAGTATGTTTTTTTTAAAATATCTATAATAAATTTTTACAATAATATGTAATACCCTTGTTTATATACATTATAGTTAGACAATGACTGCGCTAAAATTGGAAACATTAATTTGGATGCAAAAAGGAGTAGTTTTGGATGCAAACGCAAAATTGACATATTTGGCGCTGCTTTTGTTAATATTACAGGTTTCTAAGTTAGAGTATATTCTCTTACAGTAATTTATAAAGATACAGTTTCAAAGATTTGGAAAAGACATACGTTTTTTTTTATTATATGTAAAATAACCTTGAAAGAAAATTATATCTATGTACGATAACACTTATGTTATGAAATTCGGTCTACGTAAACAACTGGTATTCTGAGAAACATAATTATTCCATTAATAGAAGACAATTTTATAATTGAATGTACAATTTCTAATTTGTATATATTTGTTTATAGTATTCAAGCGATCAAAGCAATAAAATAAACTACCGAATTTACAAAATTGCTACTCAAGTTTGATATAAATTAGATTAAAGTTAACTAGTTAATGAATCAACATGCTGATAAAAAAAGATAAAAGAGGGTGGGCAGGCATCTTTAGCTAAGGATGGTTCTTTATGTCAATAAACTGAAATATTCTACATGTTTCTGTTTATAGACATAATAAAAACATCTGCGATCTGGTATATTGTAGGTAATGCTGATAATATTTTTGGCCGAATGCCTGCGTTTATAACTATGCAGTGCACGCTGCTTAATAGAATCACGTTGGGACACAATATACGAAATTCAGGAAAATGCTTATTTGTTAGAAAGCAGTAAATACATACAGGGTGTATGTGATTAACAGGTTGTTAATTTAGAAGGTCAAATCAAATCAAGTAAAAAAATGTTTATAAAATGTTTAAAAAAAGCAGCATTTTGAGCCGACAGATCTGACGCATTCAACATTTTGTTGACAACGTTAATAAAACGAAATCAAAAACAACAACGTTATAATGCTTCATTCTCTGCCCTAAGAACCACACAATTCTTTTCAGAAATTTGCTGGCACTAAAAATAAATACAAAACAACGTTATCACATAAGACGTAGTTAATTTAATTTGTTACTCTAAGAAGGCACGTGCTTTCCAAGTTAATTCACAAAGATAACGTATTTACAGATGTTAAAATAATGTACTGTTTCGTAAATCAGTCAAATTATTTTAATAAATAAATAACACTGCAAATATAAGATAAATATGCAAAACAACTATTTTTAGAGTACAATGATAATTTTTTTCACTTTAAACAACCGTATTCTGAAATTCAGCTCAAAAATGCATACAAAATAAGTTATTGATCATGTATAGGAACAAACCTGAGAATAAATTGATATCGTAAACCTAAATTATGATTACTATAAACGGCGTTTTTTCTATGTAGTAGCATGCGTCGGTATTGTTACTTTAGTAAAGTGATAACATAAGCGGCGAGCGCTGTAAGTAATTCATACAAAAATTTAAATCATTAATTTGGTTCTGAAGTCCAAATCTTTGAGGCATCGCCTTGAATTTATTGCTAAAGATACATCTAAAGTGCTAATGAGCTTGTATATTTATATTTTATGTGCCTTTTGAGTTGTATAAAAATTTAAAAAAAAATAAATTAGCACATCTTCGTTGGCTTCCGGCTTGAAAAGAAAATTAAACAAAGTAAATGAAACAAACCACTCAACCGATTATAATTTTATTGAAACGTTTGCAGGATTTTATTCATTCTATATTTTGTTTATAAACAGAAATTCAAGTGTACGAATTACTTTTGCAAACTCAGAGTTTTAAGAATCAAAGCAAGTTAACTGGTAAAACATTGCTTTGCACGTATGTCGAAACTAATAGCGTGTGTAAGTAGCTTACTTGTGCCGCCATCGTTTGCAATCTTTTAATAACAAAAAACGGTTTGAGGCTTTTCATTTAATTATTACCTTGTTTTCGCTATCGCCATCTAACATGACTAAAAAATCTGTTTCCATATAAAGCTATCTCATTGTCTAACTATAATGTATATAAACAAGAGTAATACTCACTATTTTTATGCATATTGTATATTATGGGTTTTTAACACAATATTTAACTAATTCACTTTTGTTATCAGTGAATTGCAAGTTGATTCAGTGTAGCAGGCAATTAAGAAGTATAGTGAAAATTAACTAAACAAGTTGGAACATCACAGTTACCATAAACCTCCTTGATAGCAGTACGAACATTAAAGGCCTAAACAGGTATAAACCCCTGGACTTACCTGACATAGTTTAAAGTAGTTATAACATGTAGTATTTAGGAAAATGGTTAGGTTGTACATAGCTTTTAAAAAAATTCAGGGTTAAGGTTTTTGTACCTTGCCCTCATGTAAATTTTTGTCAATCTATTTATATATACATTACATTTGCTTATTGTAATGTTATTTACAGATTGCAAACAGTACACTGAAAAATAAAAAAAAACTTTTGTTATGTTTAACAGCAGTAACGTTGTAACATAAATAAGTCAAACTAAAATTTAAGAATTTAAGGAATATAATAATTGAGTGCATGTTTATAAGTACACATTTACTCATAATCGTAATTAGGAGAGGTGTTTTATGACTATACTTGACCAAATAGAAAATTAAAATAATAGAATATACTTTAATCACTTATTTAATGCTTATTTCTATAACGTAAGTTATTTATAACACCAGCGTACGCCGATAATTTAAACAAAGTTTAGTCAATTAATGTGTCTATTTAGTATACCTTTAATTAAATTAATAGTTATTAAAACATAAACCATAAGTACATTTTAAATAATAAATTATTTTTTAAATTTTATTCTGTAATACAAATAGTAGTATAAATATCTAAATTTCAATCTTAGCTTTAGACTTAAACAATACACAGGATAAGATATTAATTTCAGATCATCTATTCAATAACCAAGGTCTTTTATTGAATCAAATCATATATTTGTAACCTACAAAATACATAAAAGTTGTGATATGTTGATAAAATCAATTAACGTTTTAAAATAATTTTTCAGTAACACTAAATATAACACTACTGTGTCATTCCTATGCTACAAATTCAAATTAATATGTCTTTTTCTTGTTGGTTTAATAACTATTAAGTGCACGCGTGTGAAAAAACAACACTACTGTAAGCATCTAATTTTTTTATTTTTCTTAAATAACAGCAGCAAGTAACTATATATAAATTTTAATAAAAAATATACTATAGAAAGTATTGCATACAGATATTTTTCAGACTTTTTGTACATTTTAAAATTACGTTAATTTAAATCATTTGGAAATCAACGCTAAAAACATACAATTTAAACTACCTAATTAAAAATCAAAAGATTAGTCACCAAGCGCTAGTGCATCTTTTAGTAATGATATTTGCTAGATTTAATAATAACAAAAATTGTTTGTAACAATTATTATTAGTATTATTATTGAAACATACAATTATTTTTATAATAAATAAAATTAAAAACAAATCAAATTATTTAAATTAAACACGTTACTTTAGTATGAAAACAGCATACTTTGAAATGCGATACGTTGTAAAACAGAATAAGCACTAACTTGTTCTTTACTTAACATAATTAAATTGAAACTGAGTAAAAAAAATACAAAAAATCTGTAATTATGTTTTTAAGATACGATTATATAACTACCTATATACCACAAAATCTTTCTGTTTATAGCTTATATACATAAAAATAACACCATTACAAAACCATTAACCTCAGATTTTAGACGTCTATTAGTTACTATAATAGAATTAGCAATATAATATTGTAATACACTGAAATTTAATTCATTAAGTTAAACACAAGATGCCAATGAGCAAACGATAAATTACTCCTCTCTTCTACTAAAAGTTTCTACGTAAAGTTGCATGTTATTTAATTATACTTTACTCAACGTAAACATACTAAAACAAAACATTTACATTATTGCTTTGATACTTTATTCTGCTAAGAAATTTTGTTAGAAGTCAACCAGACTAAAAACTATGAAGTAAGCGTTAGCGTCGTACATTTACAATTTGCATAGAAATCAAATGTTACTGGTCACTCCTTATCTTTTTGACACACAATTTATTTCTTTTGTCTCGTTTTATTTTTTCACTTTAACACAAAACTAAATTTAGTATTAAATTAACATTTTAAATAATATTTTCTTAACAACTGAATGCTAACAAGGCGTTTATTATTAATAATTCTTAAGTAAATTGAAAGTTAACATCTTGTTTTATACAAAAAAATTTGTTTTATTACAATTTTAATTTTTTATTTAATTATGAATTTACGTGATAGTTATCAAAATTTTGCAAAGTAAATATAAAATATAATTAAATGTCGTTTTACGGCTGAATGTTTTCTTAGTAATTTGAAATAATAAAGTATAAAATAACAATTACTCTAAAAACTTTTTTGTAGTAGCTGCTTGGTTCTGTTTTTGAAAATAATTTAATGCTTAAAATAAACATGTTAAATGTTAAGTCCAGTATTCTTTTGTTACGTTTTTAGCACTTAGTTGACTATTGACGAGTTTACTAAATCTACTCTATAGTTAACAATTTGTTATTATACTATAATACTGTAATAAGTAAAATAGTTAAAAATTATACTTCTTCAATTCTTCTAAATCTCGTTTACCTTCTTGGGAAGCAGATGTGCAGCTTTTGTATCGTCTTTTGAGAGGTCGGCAGTGGGGTCTACTTAAATTCGGTTTTTCATGTTTTGCCCATTGATCTTCTGTGATTCTGTCGACGTGGTCTTTTCAATATCGTTGTTTTGATCTCGTAAACCAAACTATATTTTGAATTTTGGAATCTTCTCTTATATTTTTGTTTTCTATTCGGTTTACTCTAGGTATTAATGTCTTTATTTCTGCTGTCATGTTTTTTGTTTTTGTTGTATTTGCTCTAGTTTCTACTGCATATGTAAATATAGGTCTTACGGCTATTTTATATACTCAGAATTTGCTTTCAATGGATTTAAATTTGTTCTTCTATATGAAATCCTTCAGATAGCTAGATATTCTTGAAACTTTATTCACTTAGATTTGAACTTCCTGTTGTAAATTCTATAAGCTTGTTATCTCAACACCCAAGTACGTACATTGCATATATTGGTTAGAGGGTTTGTCTTTTACAGCCAAATTACACTAGTGGGCTCTTTTGCTATAACTATTAATTTTGTCTTATTTACAGATAGCTGCATGTTGAACTTCTCTTCTCTTTAAAACCGATATAGAAGTTGCTGTAAATTGTCTTTGTTATCAGCCATAAAAATTGCATCGTCAGCGATTATTCTCCCATTTTATACCATCTAGCAACTTTTTTTTACAATATTAATTATTTAATCCATATTGAAATTAAACAAAATTGGGGAAAAACTGTCAACCAGACGGATTTATATTAGTATTGATACTTTTTGGGTAAATCTCAGTGGTGTTTTAGTCTTTGTTTGGTTATTTTTTATTGAGCTCTTTTATTACATTAATGTAAGGCACATGTATTGTGCTTCCGCAATATATCTATGACGTCGGCTATTTGTACTCTATCGAACGCTTTTTGAGATCTATTAGGCAGAGAAACAAAATTGTGACGCTACTGATTAGTATTATAGTTTGAATTGCTGTTGAGCGCAGTAGCGCGTGCTTCTAGTTTGATAATTTTTAAGAACATACATTCGCTGTACAAATGAATAATAAAGTTACGTTATTCCAGATTCTACATTTTAATTTTGCATAAGATTTGCAAGGTTTTTATAATTCAGAAATTTTTCAATGAATTGTCTGAGAATGAAGATTGTCTCCCCTGTCGATCAATTCTGTCTGCAGTCTTGTTGTCCTTTACTTATTTTTATTCAATTTGTTATATTTGTTGTTACGATTTTTGTCAACAACTTACTTATCTTAGTTAGTAAAGATATTATTCTATAATTTTATATAATCAGTAGGCACTTTTTAAGTCAAAACAATTTTTTGTGATTGCTGTTTTATATTCAAGTCTTCCGTACTTAAGCATTTAGTTAACAATTTGGTCTGAGCCAAGGGTCTTTCTGTTTTCCAATTTTTCTAATACTTTATGTACTTCTTTCTGTGTTATGTTATCTTTATCTAAAAATTGCTTGTGTTCTAGTATATAACATAAGTCTCTTACATACGTTTCCGATTTTTTTTAATGTGTTTTTATGTTTCTTAGTGTATTTCAAATATTTTTCTGTCTACGTAGACGTCATGTTTAACCTTGGTAGTAAATTTTTCTTTATTTCTTTTATGATACAATTCATTCTGTTTCTAATTGTTTTATACTTTTCGTATTCTTTTGGTTCTCTATTTGACATAAGTTTATTTCTTTTATTTTGCCAGCATTTTTACTTTTTTTGTAAACTAGTGCTTTTTGTTGATCTTACTATTTACGTTTACTTTTCTTATTCCTTCTGCCACTACCTAAACACATTAGTCTAAACTTCCATCGTTACTATTTTTACTGTCTAATAAACGACATTCATTAGTAGACCTTTGCAATAACGAAAGCTTTAGCATTTTTTCATCTACGGATTATTTATCTTCTACCTGCATTTACTTTTACTGGTATTTTTGTATCTAATTTATATCATACATGTAAACGTTTAAACATGTATATGTGTGCTTTAAGATAAATAATTCATATTAATATTTTTTTTCATAATTTCGTGTTAGTTACAATGTGACAACTTAATGTTCTACATCGTTTCTTTATTACAAACATTTTGACTATTTTTGATGTCAATACTATTTTTTTTAAATGATCAGATTAGCATAATTACTATTAGTAACTGATATTTAATAGATTAGTTTGTAATAGTAAATAATTTTAATGTTTATAACAAACACTAATTAGCTTAAAAAACAACAAATTCTAACTTGCAAATAACCCTTGGATGTCCATGGGAGGACTCTATCTCTACAATTGTTCTTTTTCTTTTTATTTGCGTTTGTTGGTAAAACAGTTTTCTCCTATTGCAGTTGATGTTTTATGGTTAAGTTGCTATTACGATTAGTCGTTTTTAAGTGTTGTGCAGAAAATCAAAGTAGGATCTTGTAAGGACCCCCTAGAGGTGTTTATATTATCAAATATTTATTTAAATTTTTCAATTTTTTATTGTAGTTTTTCGTTAAAAATGAATCGCTGGGAACGAGACCGTTAACACAAAAATAGCTCAAGGGAAAAACGGCAGATGTAAAAATGGATTCTGAAACATAATACTATAGTAATAGTGCCACTAAGAATAAAGAGAAATGTTTAGAGTGGGATAGTCAACCATTCAGGAAAACAAAGAAACCACAAAGAAATATTGTTCTGGTTTTACACCATACAGTAAAACTTGTAATTCAATCATTGAAGCTTTATTAAATTTATTTTTGACGACAGAAAGATAAAACAGACTTTCAGACAAATTAAAAAACTGAAATTGAAATGAGGAATCTCATAAAAGCAGATGCTCTACTATGTAGAAAAGAATCAACAAGACAAATGTGAACCACAAACACTTTTATTCATCGACCTTTTTTCACTGCCGCATTATTTCTAAACAAATTTGAAGAAATTTCTACTATTTGACGATAAGCTTACTATAATTCAAAGAAGAAAACATAACAAATTAGCGGCAATAATAGTGCTGTGAGTTGCATTTGTGAGTAAATGTACTAATGTTTTTGCACCATACGAAGATATAACGATTAATAAATTTGTTTCCAAAGAAAGAGTCCATTTAGGCAATATATAAAATCAAGACCTGGCCGTTATGGAATAAAAATTTAGGCAGCTGCAGATGTTAAAGCGTCTATTTTCACAATCTGAAAATTTATACTGGAAAACTTCCAAGTCGCAGTTAGCGGGGGGTCACAGCCAACAGTTTCTTTGCCAGTGTTTCTTAAGCAAATTATTTACTAAACAAAAAACTTACTTTACTTGTGACTGTTTGTCAGAATAAACTAGATACACCAACACAAATCAACATTACTGCTAGACCCTTGCAATTATCAATGTTTGCATTTACAAAATGTCTAACCATAATGTCATATATTCTCAAGAAAAACAAAATGGTGCATTTACTCTTAAGTCAACATAATAATGCAATGATTTCCGAAGACAGAAAAACAAGCCGCAAATGATTTTAGACTATAATAAGACCGAAGGTGGTGTTGATAACACTGATAAACTAATTTGAGAATATTCGTGTAGCAGAAGAACTGTTCGATAACCCTGCCGAATATTTATAAACATTTTGTACTGTAAATGCGTTTATTGTATACACTGAAAAAAATGCAGATTGGAAAAAACAAAATTCATCTCAAAGACGATGCTTTTTACGCAATTAGCGGATGCTCTTGCTCGCTGTAATATGAAAATGCCAAGCAAAAGTCCAATATCATTAAGAACAAGTGAAATCTGCTCGCCGCACTGTGAAATAAAAATCAACAGCAGGCTATACCCGACAGAAAACGTGGTAAAAGTCATCAATGTTCTGGTGCCAATGACAAACAAATTAACATATCATGCGCAAAATACAACGAGCGTGTGTGTGAACTGCACTGAAAAAAGCTACTAATCGTCTTCCAACTGCTTACGAACATAATTTATTATGCTTACTTGAAAAAAAAATTTATTTCTACTCAATTCATTCTTATGGATGCATTTTTAGTTATGTATACAAAAAAATCTTAATCCAAAGTATTACTTACTAGGAGTTTTAGATATAAATTTCATAATTCAATGTTTTTCTGTTAAACTTAATTAGAATATAACTTAAAAGTGCGCTGAAGGTTTTGTTTGTCCACAAACGATTAAAAATTGATATACTATATAAAAAGGAAAATTTAGCTGGGGTCCCCGAGAGGGGTCGCATGGGCATTTACGTTTGTTTTCAACGGATGGGTATCTGTCGGTTAAACAAATTTAAATTACATAAAACTAATCAAAATTAACGTTATTTTATTAAAATTTAGAAAATGCAGTATTCATCGTTTATATCAAATTAATTTTGTCGTTGTTAAATAATTTTTTCAACACGTATGTAATATTTTAAACAAATTTAGTATTTAACTAATTTGTGTAAATAATGGTCAATTATAATTGTATGTACACAAACTTACGTAGATATACGTACATACGTTAATTGAATAAATCGATTAAATTAGTAAAATAAACAGATTCTTTGCGATTCAATACATTTTTATTAATTCTTATGTACTTATTGTATAAAAAAATTAAATGTAAAATGTTGTTTAAACGCAAACATTTTATAAAACAAAACATTTATTTAAATATTATTTTTTTTCTACGAACGCTGTTAAAAGTAAGCTTTTTAACACGGTTCGCCTGCATTAATAGTGCAATATTATCGAGTAACGTGTTAGAAAACATTGTTTAAAACTATTGTTTATAGAACAATGTTTTTTAACACTGATGTTAAAAGTAAACAATGGATATAAAAAGTACAAAATAAGATTTCGGTCAGTGACAATTTAATTAAAAACGAAATAATTAATGCAACACAAAATAAATATATAATTTAGAACAAAAATAAATTTAATATACAGTGCGTTGTTACTAGAAAATCAAGTCATTTAAGTTGGGCAGCCAAATTTGTTACGTGGTTTCCTCGCAACCAAAAAAAAAGAAGCAACGGCTAGCACAGTTTTCCCAAAGAGGGAGTCGCAGGCTTTGAGATGCTAAATTATAACTTAAATCTAAAAAAAAGGAGATATCGTCTAACTGTACGCGTAGATGGAAAAGAACAAATAACACGACAGAAGTAATAACACAATATATATGTTTATTTTACATTTTATATTTATTTTTACATAAGTATAAATTTTCCAAACGTTAATACATATATATCGTATATAAGTTGCGCCTTATACTGGACAACACACCGTACAATAAACTGATCTTGTCGGTTTAAACTTTTACATACGAAGAAGAAATGATTTTATATTCGCATATTTAAAATCGCAAAAATTAATAACAAAACAAATCAGGCCTAAACGCGCACTGCATACCACTTTGTGAAGCACAAAATAATATTAATTGTGTTAATCTAACAGGCACGTACAATCAACAATCGACATGACCACCAAAATACAAATCGTAAAATTTGAAATTGTAATACTAACAGTTAGGTTTTATCCAGTAGGGGATTAGCTAATTCCGTACTTGCATTACCTAAAACGTAATATTAAATCTAACACAAAACGTACCTACGGCTAGCGCAAGTAAATTTAGTTTTCAAAGCATGCGCAGCGTTTTCCTTCGACTTAACGTAATAATTTATAGTATCAGTTTCTCTCAAAAGAAATACAATTTTGAAGGTTTCCAACCCCTTGACGGTGTGATAAGTAACGTTTTAATAACAAGATCTCATAAAAATTTTCCCAAATATGCCCCCTGTTCGTTATCCTCACTGCTAACAGTGAACTTGTGGTTAGTACGGAAGTCCGCTACAGACAATTAAGACAAAATCAAATTAAACTCCCAATAAAAAGAAATACAACGGCTTATTCTTACTAAGCTTCCTTTAAGTAACTATAAAATTAATTTGCATATTCACGTGAAGTAAGCTAATAGTGAAAGCTTTGTTGAGCGTAAAAAATACAAAGCTTACAGAGCCCGTTTGTATTGTACCAAGTCTTACAGGAAGTGAATAAAATATGTTATAAAATTTGACATTGCCGACAAAAGAGAGTGGGGGTGTCGAGGGACAAATTTTATACTTGAAAAAATTTTTATACTCGAAAAGTGTTCTACCAACTTCTTAACATAACAGCGTACCAAATGTATGCAACCGAATTGATGAAATTTGATATGCATGTTGTTTACAAAGCCTTTATTATTATTACTCTTTTGTTATTTTTTTAATTGACAAAACCGGCAGCTGCACAACCATCGCATGCCGTTTGGAAGGTATTTCCAAGTAAAATTCAGCGACATGCCGCTTGCCATAGTTATCCCTAAAGATAACCTTGCTATTGTAAATTAAAGATTAGAAGTAGGTATTAACTGGATTACTAAAGATCCAGTTAGCATGGAAAACAATGAATTGTTTTATGGAGTTTAATGTAACATCAGATTATTGAAACCGTGTTTTAAGTTTGTAAAGTTTATCTAGTACAAGAATCATTTATAAGCAATGCTCAGACTGTTCACTATTTGCTTCTTGGCAGTAATAAATTCAATTAGAAACCGTTTAATTGAATTAAAATGAACTAGCGAGAAATATTTATTGTTCCTTCTCGAATTTGTTGCACAATTTCATTCAAGTTATTTGGTTTATCAAGGTAAATGCAACTTTTTAGGCAACCTTACAAGATAAATCTAGTGAGATTAAGTCAGGCATCCGCGGTGCCCAAAATACATCCTTTTTCTTTTCCAAAAAACGTTGTTCAAATTAGCATATTACTAATTACGTTAAAATTTCTTTATCGAGCTATAATCTTGTTAGATGAGGGATAATATATTATTGGGTTATTTAACGTCCTTTGTTAAAAAAATTAAAGTATTATGTATAGGCAACGTTGCGTGTGAGGTTGCGCGCACTTCATCAGGCCTCTAAAAGTTTATTAAGTAAGTTAATTTATAATACACAAAAACATATAATAATCATAACATTTCAGATCTTAGTTACACTTACGTAGAATCGTGAGAGTGTTAAGTTGTATGAACCTTAATTTTATTTAATAAATAAGTTGAGTTTAGTCTTTAACATTTAGAAATAACAAACAGTTAACATTTAACATTAAACCAACACTAAGGGTTACGTATGTTATAATAATAATAACTATATTAATAATACAATGTTACATGTGTTATCAAAAATATTTCTGAAAGTCAAGATCAAGATAATCAGCACATAAAGAACACACAGAACTCGTAATTTTTATTATGTCGATAATAACAATTAATTTTTATTAATTCTTGATATGAAATAGTTGTAGATATTGCTTAAGTTATTAGTATCATTATTAAAGTTTATGTTATTATTATGCAGTTTAATGTGTATCGTTTCTTAAATTAATTTTTTTTTAAATTTTGTATCTATATCTAAAATTGTACGATTGTTGAAATCGAAAGTATGTCCTTTGTTTATATGATGTAAAACTAACGCTGTATTGGCTTTATTTTTCTTGCGGTTATACTTATGGTTTTTAATCCGATTTTTTAATTTTTGTTTAGTTTCGCCTATGTAACATACTTTGCATTTATTGCAGCCAGTTTTATACGCAACGTCCTGTTTTCTACAATGTCTTTAATTTTGCTGTATAGTATGTTGTAGATGGTGTTTGTGTTGTACATTGTTATTTTGATGTTACACGTTTTTAAAATTGGAACGTTTCTATTGGTTGAATCAGGAATATTTTAGGATAATTATTATTTCTTAGAATGTTAAGTTTTTATTAGGAAACTGTGGACTACTTAAGTTAATAATTTTATTTTTTATAGCTTTTATGATATTTATTTTTTGGTGGTAGGGGTGTTTAGAGAAGTAGTTGAGTATTCTTTTAGAAGCTATCGGTTTAGTTACCATTCGCTAATTAACAACCTAGTTGTGTTATCTCTAGCAAATTTCACATCTAAGTAAGGAAGAGTGTAATTTTTGCTGTTTGGTAGGTGAATTTTATATGTGGATTGTAATTGTTAAATATATTGAGGGTGTTTTCAATTTCAGTGTTGGGTATAGATAAAATGATATCATCTACACAACAATACAGGAATGCTGGATTGTAAGTGAGATTATTATTGTGAAATTGGCTAATATCGATGAAGCTGGATTACGCATGGTCGTCCCAAATCTTTGAATATACATGTTGTCATTACATGTAAAATAACTAGTATCAAATAAAAATTCTATTATTTCGATGATATTATGTAGCTCTAAAGTAGTATAGCTTTTTAAGTTTATCCAGTATTTGTTTATAAGTTGGATGCTGAGTTCTTTAGTGATGTTAGTAAACAATAAAAAGACGTCAAACGAAATAAGTGTGTCATTATTAGGTATCATGGTGTTTTTTGTCTATTCGATCAATTCATATGAGTTCTTTATGTTACTGTCAAAATTAGTATGTAATATTCACTAATATCTTAGTTATTTTTTTATATTCAGCATTATCATAGAAAAATGGACAAAAACAGTCGAGCGTTTCCAAGTTTTTTATGAAAACAAATCAAAAACACATTTGCATTGTATTTTTCTTCTACAGCCTTAAGTTTTCACCAATCAGTGAACATTAAACGTAGTTTTACGTCACTTTTAACACTTGTATCACCAATAACTATTATTAGTAACGTTATAATTTTTAGTTAACATAAATGTTTTTTTTTAATTTAAAGCTTTTTAAAGTCAAATTTGCCTTTTTACAATGTATAAAGAATAATGCATAAAATCTAGGCCATATACTCTAAATAATGAATTAAATTTAGTTGCCTATAATTAACTATCTACTGGTAGTACAATTAATCTGATGGCTATCTGATTTGTCGTTGTCTTCTAAAGTGTTTTAAAAACTATTTAGCATGTTTTTTTTTAAGTATAATAAATCTAAGTTTAATTTAAATGTAATAAATCTTGTGTCAAACTTCTGTATTAGATTAACATCATAAGAACTTTTATTAATTGTCTGTATTTTGTTAAGTTAGCAATTACCAACTTTTTGAAATAAAAATGCAATACATAATCATAACTTGGTGGTATATACTGTCTTTATAAAATTAGTTATGTACATATTACATTATTAAATATTGTGATCACTTTTATTGCTTAAAATAACGTAAAATTTGTGATCTTTAAATTTTATACTGTACTTATTAATTTAAATATCAGTTGATTAATAATTGTTTTCAATTGTAATTACAGTAACAACGTTTGCATTGCTAAAACATTTCAATTAGAATTAATCACTAAACTTCTCTACATATTTAAAAGTTTCTAATAGGTTTACACAGGTGTATAATCTACTTACGTAGCAAAGCCATTGCTATTAAACTTTAAATCAATTTTTAATTTGTATTTAAAACTTGCATTCTAATTCAAGCTTCAAATTTATTTACTGTTAAATTTGTAGCTCAAATCCAATTAATGTTTAAGTAGCGTTAATTAAAATTTTGTAGCAAACGTTAATTAAGTTAAAAAACTAAAATATTTTAAATAAAAATTACGCTAACAAATTGCAAAATTGAGTAAGTAATGTTTAACAAATTATATAAAATCAAAATAAATCCTAACTAATTATACACGTTTAAAACTTATTCATAAATCAATTTAATGTAGTTTTTGCAACAGCTAGGATGTGTAGATATAAATAACAAAACTATACAATCTTTCTTGTAGAAATTCAGTTACATTAGAATATTAAGAAACTTTTTGATAAAATAAAAATGTAGGTAATGACGCCTTGTTGTTACAAATGTCTTAGTTAATTAAACGTTCCGCAAACAGAAACAACAACTGTTAACTTGTAACAGAAAAACTTATTCTTTAGTCTCTACATCAAAAAGTTGTTCAAAGAGAAGTTGTAGAGAAAAGTTTGAAGGTTATTTCGTTTATTCGTTTTATTAGATTCATTTAAATAAGCAGATTAAAACTGTGTCTTCGTTTGAGTTAAACAGGATTAAATTAGTTACAAGACATTTTTCTTAAATCTCATATAGATTACTAATGTAAATCATTTCAAAAACTGCAGGAATGATAACTTTATATATTACATTTGGAAATAAAAAGGACTTTGTCTTAAGTCTAAAAATTTTAGAACAATTGACGATTGACATCGGTATACTTCTTCAATTTATCAATCTCTTTGTCAATGTATCAATTTTGTTAAACAGAAGTTTTAAAAAAAAATACATAAGTAGAAAAATCTTAACATAACAAATACTAGAATAATTTAATTCAGGTTTCCACAGGTTGCATTCGTAATAAAATTTTTTATTCTGGATAATTCCAGTGTTGTCATTAGCTGAGCTTTCGTAGCACGTCGCAGTGGACATAAAATGGTTTTCAAATCTCCGGTAAAGGAAAAGTAGAATCTCGGTTAGTATTGAAAGTATTTTTAATTGTTTCGATAAATTCCTTAATTTTACGCTGATAGTAATTAGAAACATTTTCCAAAATGTTAGTTTTACTTATATTCTTCTTACTAGTGTATATTTTTATTTTTTACTGTAAAAATATACAAATAATTTCTTATTTTTGCTTATTTGTTAATTAAGGTAAAGGTAATTTATTACTTTTTTTTACTTTTGTGTTTAATTTAAATCTATTGTAATGTTATTAATTTTTCGTATTGGAAAAACGTTGTTATACATATATTTTTGTTCGGTTTAATACTTAACGATTGTTTTACAATTGTTCATTATTTTTTAATTATTGCAAACAATAAATTTAAGTGATTGTTTTATTTCAAATGCAAAATTACAGAATTGTCACTGTAATAACAATGTAATTAAAACATTTTTAAATACTAATTTAATTTGTTTTAACCATAAAAATAAAATTTTTATTTAATTGTTAAATCATTGATTAAATAACAAGTAATTCGTTTTTATTTTAAATATAATTCGTAGTTATTGGTAAAGTAATTTATCCTCCTGTTTGTGAAGTTGTAATTAGTACTAGATCTTGTCTTCCTTAGGAGAGGCAATGAAAACCACTCTAAACTATTTTTATAGCTACGTTTTGTGCCTCTAGTGTGCACTTCGTCAGGCCAAAGAAAAGGTTATGAGTGGAAACAGTCCACTGGTCCAACAAGCATACCGTCTAATATTATTACTTATTCTAGTTACCATAAAATTATTAAGTTATCATAAAACTGTCTAATAAATTAAAAGAATCACTTTATTTCCATGTTATTTATTAGAAGTAACACAACGAAAATAATTACAACTATACTAAGAATGTACTTCAAACAAAGAACTTTTAAAAAAACTTAAAATAAACAAACTGCTACAAATATATTCAATTACCATTATATGTCAGAAAGAAAACACAACAACTAGAATTTTGGCCAAACAAATAAAATGCCAAATCAACACAAACGCACAATACGAACAGCGCAATAATTTTGAAATAAGTGAATACAAAATTTTGTTAACAACTTCGAATTATAAAGTTGAATATAAAAACGTAAAATAACTTCTTAAAATCAATCTGAAATGAATAAAACAATTCCAAAATACATGCAATGAATAACGTCAATTCAAATAGCGGGTCTTGTATGAAAGTAATCAAACAATCTCAAACCACGGTTACAATACAAAGAAGAATTTGAAAACTCTATTGTCATGGGCTGAACTAGGGTATCTAATAAATATGCCCTATATTTGTATTTTAATTACATACAATTTTATCTAAACATAAATTAAAAAGTATACATTTTTTATTTATTACAACCTGCATTGTTTGATAACCTACTTGTACTGAGTGCTAACTTTTTCTATCCGAATATGAATTAGGGTCGTCTGCTAGTTTTTCGATTTTAATGTGAGATTCATCAGTTTTGCTAATCACACCTATTATCTGCAAAATCTTGTTCAACAGCTTGTTTTTCTTTCTTGGTGGGCCACTGAATTGATTGGGTTGCCAAATTACTAAAATAAAAGGTAAGTTTTTGAACTATTCGGTGCAGTGTTATAATGATAATGTTAAATATATCAACGACGTCTCCAAAGCTAGCTGTTTCATGTTTTACATACCACAAGTAAATTCAAAGTTAGAAACAATCAATTGTGATTTTGTTTTCAATAAAAATTAAAATATTAGCATGATCGAATACAGAGAATTTTCTATATTAACATAATGTCTTTTAAAATCATTGCTTTGCAAAAATGTAGTTTGAAAATTATTAACTAAATCTCGGCTTATACAAAAATGTTTAAAAAATTTTTGGTCTGTTTACAAAACAACTGTTTATATATAATCATTTAAATTTTTTACATTAATATTGTTTCAGACTAATGATAATTCATCATCAAAATCACTAATGCTTGCAACAGCGTTATTATCACTTTCTAAATCGCTCATTTTACACAATTGCATTTGTCGATTAGAGAAGATTTAATTTGGATATAAATAATGTGTCAAATTTTTAAAAGACGGTTAAGTTCAGTTAGTAAACAACATTAATTGACCATGTGCGAACTATTGGTACTACCTTAAAAGCAATCACTGATTTTACCGTTTAGAATCAGTTCAGAATTGATTTTAAAGCTATTTGAAATCGTGTTTGAACGTTTTACATAACCGTGACAAGGACGTTTTGCGTTTGTCGTACGGTAACTTTGTTCTGCGCAAGTTGAATACAGTTTTAAATTAATTCTAAATGTAGTTGGAACAAACCTAATAGATCAATACCAGAAAACCATCATATAGATATATTGTATCGAAGTAAAGAAACAAAAGAGATAATTTTTAAATTAAAAAAAATTAACAAATTTTAATTGACGTATCCTTATTAATTATTACTAGTACTACAGAAAGCACAGCTAAGAAACAAAAGGTATTCCGTGCCATTCTAAACGTCTTAAAAAATCAACAGATTAATTTATTGTCAAAGATAAGAAAAAGCATAAAATGTAATCGCGCTAAAAAAGACTTATATTATGACTGTAAGCAAAAGTGATTGTTTTATGAAATTGTTTGTTATAAATTGCTTAGTCTATTGTCTTGTGAGCTATATATAATAGTGTATATAATTGAAATAAATTAAAAAACTATATATCAGTACGAAAGATAGATAAGTTGTCATTGAATTTAATGATAGCGAAAGTTGCCACGTTCCAATGGGGGAGGTGGAGAAAAAGAAAAAAATTAAATAAATTACTAAGATGTCACGCAACCACGTGCGAATACTAAGCTACTCTATGACTTTGGTTAGAAATATCTAGAAATTTTGTTCTACGAATGCGACATTCGAGCGGATTTATTAAGAATTTCTAAAATAAAACGTCGTTACGTATCCGTAGATGGCCAACTACTCTCGTGCGCCCTCTACGTGTTTAAATCGAAGAATATAGTTTGAGGTCAGATATCTCACACGGTTAAAGGCAAGGTTGCCTAACCATCAGGCGAATTGATTCCCATTTACGAATTTACACGTTACAAAGTCAGAGATCTATTGATAAATAACGCTGTCAAAATCCCAACTATAAAATAAGTTAGGAACAATGTCAGTATAATTGTGAAAAACAACATTAGAACTAGTGGACAACTGTTTTGTTTTTTTGGCACTTGTCAGCGTTAGGATACACCGATGTGTAGACATTACCAACATATTTAAAATGTTTTTGGAACGCCATCCTGTGATAAAAATACCACGTATATAATATATAAAAAAACTATAAATTAGTACGGAAGATAGAAAAGTTGTCTTTAGATTTAATGACAGCGAAAGTCAATAATTAACAAGTAACGCTGTCAAAATCCAAACTATAATTTAGGTTAGGAACAATGTCGGTATAGTTGTGAAAAACAACATCAGAACTAGTGGACAGCTGTTTCGTAGTATTTTTACCACTGGATGGCGTTCCAAACGCATTTCAAACAAATTAAGTTTTAAATTCGACACAATATCAAAAATTATAATAATAATATAACTAATTAATAAATCTGAGGCTAAACGCCATCTCGTAGTAACGGAGCTACGTACGAGTTAATCCACATGTAGGAAACTATGAATTTGTTAGTTAGATAGTAAATATTACAACCGCGAATTTAAAAAAATATATTTGAATTATACGCAGCATTATATTTCTAATTCTTGTTCAGGGTCTATATAACTGTTTCTGACTTCAGTACCCAAAAGCAAGTAAATAATATACTTTCTCAATGTTGCAAAGAATTCTACGAAATTTACTAAAAAGTATTTTGTGTAAACCCGTTTAGAATGCCACAAGAATATTTGTAAAATATTACCTTTAAAATCATAAATACCTACTAGGATTACTAGTAATTTTACAGCAGAATTACAATACCTTATCTAAAATTTTTTGCAGCAACTGTAGATTATTATTGTAAATTTACTATATTTTTAGTTATACGCAATTGGTTTTTCAATTCAATTCAAACATGTCTCAATTTCTTTTGTAATTTTTTAATAATTAAATTGCGTTTCTTATACAATTTTTAACAGATTAGATACTATGATTTTGGATTACTTTGTATTAAAATATACGCACATAAAAATAATTTATAAAATAAGTATATTTAAATCGTGAGAACGTTGTGTTAGGGTTTTTAGCAAAAAAAAGTTTAAGGAAAACGTTTAACATCTATATACACGTAAATTTAAAAGTACAGTTATAAATAACCATAAAAAATTTAAATGCTGATTAATCATAAATATTAGCTCTATGTATAATTATAATACGAAAGGGTACCCAAAAATAACCGGAATTATATTTTAAATGCTATATATTTACAAATATTTACAAAACAACTTTATCCCCTTCAAAATACTCTCCATTACAAGTAATACATTTGTCCCTGCGGTGCTTCCACTGTTCGAAACGTTGTTTAAACTTATCTTTAGAGATGGCTGCAAGCTTCTGTCTCGTTTTTTTTTGATGTCTTCAATGTTTTCAAATCGCCGTCTTTTCATGCCCCTTTTCATGCGTGGAAACAAGAAAAAGTCGCACGGAGCCAGGTCAGGCGAGTAAGGTGCGTGGGGCAGCGAAACCATGTTATTTTTAACCAAAAACTGGTTAACAGTGATGGTTGAGTGTGCAGGTGCGTTGTCGTGGTGAAAGAACCAGTCACCTGTTTGCCACAAATCGGGTTTTTTTTTGACGAACTGGGCAATCTTCTTAACACTTCCAAATAAAAGGTTTGATTGACAATCTGACCTAGAGGAACAAACAACTCCTTTCACATCAAAGAAACAAATCAACATTGTATTGATGTTTGACTTGACTTGGCGACATTTTTTTGGGCGGGGTGACGATGGTGTTTTCCACTGGCTTGATTGTTGTTTTGACTCTGGGTCGTAACCATAGCACCACAATTCATCACCAGAAATTACCTTTGAAAGAAAATCTGGATCAGTTCTAAGCTGTTCTTTCAGTTCACGACATGTCTACACTCGACGTACTTTTTGATTATCAGTCAGAGCTCAAAGAACAAATTTTTGCAGCAACGCGTTTCATTCCTAAATCTTCTGTTAAAATTCGCTGAACCGAGCTCCAAGATATTCCACTGGTTTCAGAGAGTTCATCAATTGTCTGTTGACGGTCTGTGCGCACAAGCTCTCGAATTCTTTCAACATTTTTATCGATTCGGGCAGTTGATGGACGTCCAGAGCGAGGTTTGTCATCAATCGACATGTCGCCATTTTTAAATCGAGAAAACCACTCATACACTTGAGTTTTCCCCATAGCATCATCTTTGTAAGTAGTTTTCAACATTAAAACAGTTTCAGCAGCGTTTTTACCGATTAAAAAACAAAATTTCACAGCGGCACGTTGTTCACTTAAATTTGCCATCATAAAAAAACGAAGCAGCAGTGAAACAGCACTAGCAAAAACGGTCACTAGTGACGAACAGAACGTGGCAGGTCAACGGCCCGCGCGGCACTGAACTGGCGACGAGTTGCGCTAGGCAGGCCCTAGCGGCAGAAACCAGTACTACAAAAGCTCCACCCATGGCAATGCTATTCCGGTTACTTTTGGGTACCCTCTCGTATATATTTCATGCTAGTCAAAGTTTAAAAAACATTTGTGACTTTAGAATACTCGAACGATATTGTTGGTACATATTTTTATAACATTGTTTTTATCTAGTTTTACAATATTTAGAATACATTTTCTACTTCTTGCAATAAGTATCTAAAATTGAAATATTTACTTATATCATGTAAACGTTGAAAGCATTTGTAAGGTTTCAAAATATATCAATGATATTGTACAAATATATATTTTTAGAATATTAGTATTATACACTTTAACAATTTCAGGAATATATCTATTACACCAAGCAATATTTAACCGACTTTAAATATTGTACCAAGATCATTAGAATATCATCGTACATATATTTTGTGCTACTAAGGAAGTATGTTTTCCTCAAGTTCATTCGATTTACATGTCAACCAATTTTACAGCACTTTATTCTAAATTACATTGCCAGTTTTTGAATACCCTAGAATTCACTTCTTCGTGTAGTCGACAGTTTTTTTCTGTTGTATGTAGCACAATTAGTAGCTTGCTTTTACCAGAAGGATTTTGAAGTCCAGTAAATAATCTAAAAAAAAATGTACCTTGCTGTTTGAATAGTGTATCTGTCCAAATTTTTGTAATAACATGAACAGCATCAATCTAAGTGTGATTCAAATAATATATTTTTCTACACTTTTTTATTTTATAAAGGAATCGTCTTCTTTACCATACCGCCGCGATTTCTTTTTCTGTACTTATAAAATAACGTATATTACAAACAACATACAGTTTTGTTTGTTTAATTAACCTAAACCCAATTTCATTTAATAATGCTTTTTAACTAATTACTTCAAAATTTCACTTTCATTTATGTTAATACAAGCCATAATTTTCTGTGCTGTTAGTGGTTTGTTACGTAAAAATACTTTTTGTTTCATTAGTAACATTATCTAATATTAACATTGATGCAGTTATTTGTGTTATTTATATAAAAGAAACAGAAGAACCTATGCAGATAAGTAAAATTAATATAAATCTTCACATGTAAGTATATAAAAAATGCAAATGAAATAAATGGTTACGTTGTTTTGGAACCACTTGGTCGCAAGTTTTATGGATTTTTTTAATAGTTTTTTTGTCAGATACTGATAAATGTTTTTACTTACGTTTTTATTGACAAAAGATTAATAATAATAATAAATTAGATAACCTATAAATATAAATTTTGTTTGGTCAATTCGTTGATATTTTAAAAGAAGTCGCATCTTGGCTTAACATCAACAATGGTATATGGTTTAAAAAAAAACAATTTTAAAATAATAAATTGTGTACACATAAAAATACTGATAAAAGTTAACAAAATATTGAAATACAAAACTTATACGTACACATTTATTTCGACAAGTCAATCAGATTTTTAATAAATTTTTCTGTGTACTTTGAATTAACCAATTTATGTTAAAATCATTTGTGGAAGGTGCATGTTTTCATCCGTTTGGCAGTATTAACACAGTATTTTTAAGAAAAATTAGTTTCTTTACATAATTTACAAAAATCTTATACTAAAATTAACAAAAATGTAAAGACCATTTGCTAAAAAGTTACTTTTGAATTTCTGGAACAAAAAAATTGTAATGTTAAGTTGGTTCTAAAAATAAAAACAAAGTGTAAAAAATTAACTACAAAACCACGTTTACTTGGTGTTAAGAAATGTTATCAAATATTTTTTATCATTTTAACTTTTAATTAGTAGTACAAAATTAAGTTGTTTAATATTGAATTAACTGTTAATAGAATAAAAATTTTGTATTTATCCAAAACTTATATTTTTATAAAGTCAGCAATTATATGTTTGGTTGTGTAGGTTTATTTTAACGACAAAATTTATTTCAGTAAATTAATACTGCAGGGAACGAAAATTGAATTTTAAATCAGACTATAAGATTACCTAAACAAGTTATTTTGAGAAAATTTAAGGAAAACGATCTAATTAAGAGATAATAGATGTAATTTAATTGTCATTTGATAATTAAATCCGTACAAACAATCTTATTTAAAAGATTATTTAACTTGATAACAATTTACCTGTTTAAAGTAATTTTTAAAGGAAACTACTTAATTAAGGAATCATTTAAAAAGAAATTCAACTTGAAGATTAATATATACGTAATGATATAAACTCTAGTTGAAATTGGTTTTAAATTTGTTTGTTGGAGTAAGTTTAGTTGTACAATTTTATTTTTATTTAAAAAACGTAAATAATTAGATTATAACAGTTCTATTTGATCTATGTATGCTTATTTTTGTAATATAATTACGATAGTTTACTTGTTTTATTTTAGTTTTTTCGATGTACCTAAATAAATTGTACCCGTAAAATTGTTTATAAAAAAATTAACGTAGTGTTACGTGAGTAATACAAATTAAATTTTTGTTTTTTTTTGGTTTAAAAAATTTTTGTTTGAATTCTAACTTTCTAATGGTATTTTTTCTTTTACTACACAATGATATAGTAGGTAATAACTTATGGCACAATCGTTTGGATTATCAATTTTTGCCATGTGACTGAGGCGCTTCTATTCTCAGATAAATATTTTCTTTTTGTTATTTGAGAAATTGCTGCACAAAAAATAGTAGCGCAATAATTATCGTAATTTGAAAAGGTTATTTTGTTACTATATTTGACTTATAAACAAATTGACTAATGCGAGTTTTGCTTGAATTAGTTTTATTTTATTTTGGATTATATTTTGTTAACTAAGTCTCGTTATAAAATTGAATGGGTTGCCACTATTTAAATTAATTAGGTATTTATTTGACAATAAAACTTCTCTATAATTACATTTTGCAAGCTTATAATTAACTGAAAATCTAAATGAATTAAATGAACTAAAATAAAATAAAATAAGTTGCGGTCAAAATGCTTAACATACTTTTATAAAATGCAAGCCTTGTGTTATTGTAATTGAAATTTTTTACATATGAAAAAGGTGTAGTAGTAAAAACTGCAATAAACATAAGCAAATTGAATAATATCATCATATACAATAAAATATTGCATGCTAAAGAGTATCTATTAAGTATTTGCAAGACCTGTAACGTGACTTTCCCTTTAACAGACAATGTTTGCGTATTAGTTATAGAACTATTTGAAGGAATTAAATTTTAGAATGTGTTTCTAAACTTTAACTATGCTCCGTGGTTATCCTAAAATAAGAGTAAGTTTACAACAAATAATTTAACTGTAATGATTAATGCTTCTTCAAAGAATATTTTTTCTTACGCGTTGGATTTTGTTTTTATAAACAAAAAAAACGTTCTATGCATTAAAAACATTGCGTTAGTTTTTAACGCAAGTATGAAAATATCTAAAAATGGACATTGCAAAATAAATTTAGAAAAAAATTGGAATTTTAAATTAATTTTTTTTTTACTCGTCACTGTATATTTCACATTGTTCACTTTAAATTCTTTAAATTACTAGGGTTGAAGCACCGTAGCAACGTTTTTTTCTTCCGGGATTTACGCGTTTGACATTTTACACGAAACCTGCAAACAAAATTAATAGTAAAATTTGAATGTGATATTAGCCGTTGCTTATGAAAAGAGTTGCTGAGATATGATGCACCTATATGTGCTTGACACGTTTAATAATTTTCTTGTAGATTAAGATACTTTTGTTCATTTAAATTATCGTTGTCATAAACATCATTTTTACACTTGTGGAGATTAATGACTTGTGACCGTTTTTGACACTCAATTTGTCAAGCGTATTAGAACTCAAGTACTGTAAGAACTACATGTACGCTGTAAACAAAATGCGCAAATAATGACTTAACATCGAGTTGGTATGATTACATCACTTTTACAACAATTGGTACATTTCACAATATAACGAACGATTATATTGTATTCGCAAAGGTTTCCACGGCGGGAGTCTATGCTAAGATAAGAACGTTTTTTAAGTTTAAACTGTGTTAAAGTTGCAACAGAAGTTGCCAACGTGTTGCCCACTTTCAAACGCAAAGTCAACAAGATCATTAGATCTTCTAATCTATTTCCTGAAACCAAACGTCAAGTTACTCTCACAGATTCTAAACCACCATGTCTATAGAAACTTCTTAAAACAAGGTAAACATGTTCGACTATCGTCGGTACTTAGCCAAATTTTTGTCTAACATTCTTTCCAAATTTACAAGTACAACCTCTTTTTACATTCTCAACTTTCATCATTTCATTCAACGTTTAAAATTTATAAAGTTTGAACTTTAAGATTTTCAAAAATGTAGTTTTAGTATGTTGATGACAATTTTATTGTTGATCATTTAAACAACCTCTGATATCAAATTCATTATAAAAATTGAAAGGAATAGTTCTCTCCTATTTCTTGAAGTTTTTGTAACACGCAAACCCGTCTAACGGCTAATTTTTTTATTGCAAACTGACACATATAGACAGTTATCTTCATTGTTTGTCTCATCATCATCCGGCGCAGAAACGTTCTGTTATTGATTTTTTGGTTCATAGGGCTTTTTTTGTTTGTCAACCCGAAAATTTAAATTCGAAACTCTGTTTTCTTATTAGAACCTTAGTAAACTATAGTTATATGTAGCGGGAGATTCAGGCAGTTATAAATCGTTGCATAAATTGTTGTAGTCGAGTATCTATAGACATTTCTGCTTCCGATGCTAATCGAAAATTGGCATTTTTATAATATCACAGCTCGAATAGGAAAACTTGTTCGTAAAAATGGTTTTAAATGCATATTTAATTAGACAGATAAAATCTCTTAAATTATTTCTTTTTTCAAAGACAATTTTTTTACACTTTCATTTCAAGGTATATACTAATATCCTTGTTCATATGGTTTAGTCTATATCATCAAAACTGTTTGTTCCGTCATCAGACGTATTTTGAAACATAATTTTTGTCTATTTCTAAATCTGCCGTTGTTCATTTTTATATTACAGGCCACAATATAGATTTTGATAACGTCTTGGTTATTGCAAAATTTCTATTTGTCTTTAATAGGAAAGTCCGAGAAAACATATAAATCACCAAACACCTCAAAAACTTCAATTGTGACAACGTTTCGCCAAAATTATCAAATCTTTTAATTTATTTTTTGAAACTAAACGTCAACTTACCTCCTCAGTTTTAAAACCATCTTGTCTATTCAAACTTACTAAAGTCTACAAACAAGGTATACCTTTTAGAACCATTGTCCGTACTATCAAATTTCCTACTTACAAGGTAACATTTGAAATCTATCAAGTTTGAAACCTAAGATCTTTCTGTGAGTTTTGATGTCACTTTACTTTTTGCCAAAGTTTTTATTAAAGATTTGCTTATTATCATTGAGCAAATTTTTTCTTACCATGACAAAAACTTTAGTTTCATTTCTTTTATTAATAAATGCTTTTCATCCACTTATTTTCAATTTGATAACAAATTTTACGAACAAGTTTATGGCGCCGCTACAAGCTCCCCACAAAACCATAAGTTCCATGTAGATTCTATAAGCATTCCCAAATATTCATTTCTAAAGCATTCCAATAGTAGTTTGTGTATGGACTTCTAATAACACACTTAATTTAAAACGTATTCTATTAGAATGCCTATATAAGAAGAATAAAGTACTCTAAAAGATTCTTTTAAAAACACTTCTATAGGAATACTATATTTAATTTAAGAAAGAAGTGCTTATAGCAGCCTTAAAATGGCAGTTGATTGGAATCACTAAAGTATTAGAAATGTAGCATTCTAAAGGCGTTCCCATATTGATTCTATAATAATGCACATAGAAGGAGAATAAAGTACCCTAAAAGATTCCTTTAAGATCACTCCTATAGGCCTTCTATATTGATATACAAATTAAAGTGTTTATAGCAGCCTTGTCAATGTATTAAAATTCAAGTATTACGATTAACATGATAACATTCTTTTAGTGTTTTAGTACCTGTAAAATCGGTTTAATGGTTCTTTATTTGAGATAAAGAAACATAATTTTTAATATCAGAAAAACCGTTTGTACAAGCTGCTAAATTGTAATACCTAAACAAAAATAACTTCCTGTAGAGATTAAACGCCGACATCTAAATTTTGTTGATAAAGATATGTATGCAATAAAAACCTATGCATTCGCGTTTGATACTGTAAATGTAAATAAGATTGTTGATTTCTGAGAATTGTGACGAGATATGTACCGTCTACCGAGTTTGATTCACCATAAACGCTAAAGTAAGTACTTATACGGTCACGGGTATATGCAGTTTTACGTTTACGAAACGAAGACGACTTCGGGCTTAGTCTATATTTGTAAATGTGTTCTTTTTGTGCTGAATTAAAGAAGAAAAAGCTTATTAGAAGTTCTGCTGATTTAAATAAAAGTAAGTACAAAAAGAAACAATTGACAACATATCTATTTTTTACGATCAGCTTATCCACGTTTTAGCGCTTTATTGTTATTGTTTATTTTTACTTGGCATCCAGTTATTTTTAGAACAGGAGTGGCCAACCTGCGGACTTAAACTTAAAAAGCATTGTAATAAAAAATTTATTTTATTCATAAAAAGAAACATATATTTTTGATATGAATCTAGTGAAAATGCATGCGACTGATAATAGATAATAAAAAATACTTAATCGCTTAATTTTGTTATAGAGTTAACCCAAAGTTGGCTCAAAGGAGTTCCTGTAGATGTTATTAATGAGGTGTTCCAATGGCTACGTCATGGCAAAGCGAGATTAAAAAATGAAATAATTAGGATGATGCAGCAAACTACAAATTCGCAAACCATTGATTAAAAATTATTATAGTTTAGACAAAGATACTGTACAAATTTCTTAATAAAAAATGACTTAAAACTAATCATTTCATGCTTTTTGTGTTTCTTATGGTATGCTATTAAAACCCTGTAAAAGCATGCAAATCAATTACCTTTTAGTCGTTAACTTTGTCATGCTATTCTACAACATAGGAAAGTACTATATTGGCACTATTTTAAAGCATTCTAATGGAACGTGAAAACTTCTACCTTTGGCCTGCTTTTGTACAACGTCTAATAGGACTCTATAAGCACTAACTGTACAGCATTCTACTGGAGTGTCAAAACCTATCTCTAAACATAAACCATTCTACTGCTACAGGAAGGCTTTCAGTAATATCAATACTGCCTCTATGCTTCTAAAAGCATTATTATGGAACCTATTTGGTTTTGTGGGTCTTTGTTATCTCCTGTTGTAGCGAACATTTTTTAAAATCCTTTAAAACGGTTGTTATGAAATCATTGATATTAAAACCTAAAGTCTAGTTTTGGTATGTTGATGACACTTTTATTGTTTAGTCTTAAAATTGTCTTGATTTGTCTAGGTTTTTTGATTATCTAAACAACCAACACCTTAATTTCAAATTTACTATGGAAATTAAAAAGACTTTTAGGCTATTCTGTTTATTGCAAACTCACACATACAGACATATATTGTCATGCTTTGTTTTATCATAATTCGGTACAAGAATGTTCTGTTATTGAATCTATGGTTCATCGTGCTTTTGTTATTTTGCCAGCCCGAGAATCTGAATTCGGAACCTTGGCATCTTACTAATTTTTATTCGTCTTTAATAGAAAAGTATGAGAAATCATAGAAATCATGAAACACTCCAATAATTTCACTTGTGACAACGGTTTTGAACTATCCCCTTTTTGGCTTCCGGTTGTTATTGGTTTATTAAAAACATGCACTTTTTCAAACGTAGTCCAATTAGAATCGAGCTCATTTTACTGCGACGATACTTTTTCTATAAATAGAAAAACTACTATTTTTTAAGTCACTTCTATGGAGTTTACAATCTGGCTTGGTTCACAAGTTGATTGCCTATCTTTGTAGTGATTTTTTTTAGATTAATCTTTGCTTCTTTAAATTTTCGATTTATTTTTTGTCCTGATAAAACCCTTTATAAAAGTGGACAAAACGTTGGTAACTTCGGTTACAACATCAACACGGTCCAAACCCGAAAAACGTTCTAATCTTAGAATAGACTATATTTTATATAAATTAAAAAATGTATACAGTTATAGACTACGTCGATTAGATGTTGATTAAAATTCATTTTTTCGATTAAAATTCATATGTAAAAAGAATAATAAGATGTAACAGTACAAGAAATAAATCTACGTATAAAAATAAAACTAGAACGTTTTAATAAAAGTTGTTTAAAATAAATGTGCAAAAATTTAAACCATAGAATAAATAAATTATTCGGTTTCTTCTGTTGACTTTTTTTACTAAAAGATGTTTTATCTTAATTTTCAGAATCTTTTGTAATAGCAACAAATTACAAACTATCCATAGCAATGTCTATAATTAATTCGTTTGTCATATATTTTTGTACAGTATGTCGACATGTGCACATACAGAAGACCAATATATTGCAGTAATTAATGTAATTAAACAAAACGTGACATTTTATTTAGCAACCCAGTTTCTAAGCCGTGTCTAAATTTTTTTATAAGGTTTAGTTCTGGATGGTAAGAAGGCAAACTGAGAACAAAAAATCTATGTTCGTGCATCAGAACATCCAAACCACATAATCGATGTTTTGGTTTGTGAAATTTAATAAAATAACTGAGTTTCGTTCAGTTAGTCAATCTTGCCACCATTTTTGATTTAATTGGTACAGATATGAAATGTCTGTTATTTAAAACATTGCGATGAGAAGTATTATCTATCAGTAAAACAGTCTTGCTGAGAAAGTTAGGAATAAGCTCTTTTTACAGCCACTTGGAATTGTATATTAAAATACATTTTACAGAATGAACGACCACGAGACCGGGTTCTATACACGAGCCGCGCAGCGGCGAGTTTATGAAACGGTACTATACGATACTATTTTCTATACTTTTTTTTTTTTCAATTTTAATATTTTTTGTACAATTTTAATTTAAAAACAACATTGGGAATTTTTTGTATTTTATTAAATTGGCAACATTGTTAACCTAAATCTCATAACCTAAAATCTCATACAAAATTATCTCTTTATAGCTTTATAACTACATAACTTTGAATTAACATCAACATTTGAATTTCGATTGTTAAGTTACAATATTTTTGATTTCTTTTAGATGTAACGTCAACTTACGATGCAGAGATACCAACTTTGAAAAAACTAACATTACTAAAATTCGTGTAAGAATTTGCTAATGCTTACACGGATTTAGTGTGAGAATTGTTACTTCTTATGTCGTAATAGAGAGTAGTATATTAAAACACAACTTACAGAATAAACGCGCTTCAATCACGAGAGCGGGATTTATACACGAGCCGCGCAGCGGCGAGTTTATAAAGAGGTCGAGTGATTAAAACGTATTCTATGACGTGTGCTTTATACTATTTTCTCTATTTCTATACAATATTTAATATTTTTTGTTTAATCTCAATTTTAAAACAACATTGGAAAATTTATATTTTATTGAATTGGCAGCACTTACACTTTGACATATTAAAATTTATGTGTTAACCTAAAATCTCATACAAAATTATCGCTTTATACCTTTATAAGTAAATAACTTTGAATTTATAGGATGTTTTTATTTTATCTTGGCTTCAAAAGTTGAATTTCAATTGTTAAGTTCCAATAGTTTTGATTTCTTTTTCATGTAACGTCAACTTACGATGCAGAGATACCAACTTTAAAAAAAATAACATTACTAAAAGTTGTTTAAGAATTCGCTTATTCTTACACAAATTTTAGTGTAAGAATCGCTAATTCTCATGTCGACATAGAGAAAAATTATTCCACGTCATTTTATCATGGTAATCACCTGACTTGCATCCTGAACTGATACGTAAGTAGTAATAATCTTTATAGATACCGAACAGTACAAAGCAGAAGTAAATATTGCAAGTACATTAGGGATGAATCCATTTCCATTTGTTGTGCAAATCACAACAATTGATTACTTTTTGAAATTGGTTTCATAAGATTTTTCTTACTGTTGTCTGACCAACTTTTTGGTGTGGTGTGATCGATATTTTGTCAACTGACCTAAAAAATGATACGATTTAATCGTGTATCTTGCGATTTTAGTTTTTCTCTATGTGAAATAATTAAATTAAATGGTGTGTTCAGTATACAAGTAAAACTTACTTAAAACCTATACTCTTTAAGACTTTGCGTAAGATTATCAAACCTCTTTCAAAATCAATCGTAAAGTATTTCAGTTTATTAAGAATTTCTTTGATTATTGGTACGAATTCTTTTTAATTGATTTTGGTTTATCTTGTATGTTTTTATAATAAAAACAAAGAGCATTTACATTAACGTATTTTTGCAGTCTTTTTTCAAATAGTAGTTTCATAAAGCCGTTGTACCGGGTGTCCCAATAAGAATGGCTCTCGCCCATATATCAGATATCGTTTATAGTACAGATGCGGAAACAAAATTTATAACAAAAATGACATCGAGAAAAACCTGGAAATTATTTTTAAGTTTATATGTCTGCCGCTAGAAGGCGTAATTAAACAAAAAAAATTACAATTTTACAAAATTAATCTAAGTAAAGGGCATAACAAAAATAATCAACGCATTCTTCAAAAAAATATGTCTATATTTCTTCTCTTGAAAACATCTCTTTTCCACCAATGTAAGAAAAATAATTTTGACATAACTCTATGACTAACGTGCACGCTAGAGGGCGCTATTTAAATTTTATTTTAAGTCTAGTTTTCTTTAGAAAATATTAAATAGGAGTATGCAGTTTTCATTGGGGATTATAAATGTAGACCTAATTAGCAATAAAATAGTAAAACCCGCATGTCGATATCTTTTTCCTGTCTTGAGATATCTTAAAAAAAGTGTAAATTTTAAGCATTCTTTTCGAATATAGATTGCCTACTATGGTTGTGTAACGTCGAATATCAGGTAGTTTCTTAGATAAAGAGCGCGCTTACAAAAGATGCAAACAATTTAATTAAACAATTAGAAAAATTGCCAAAGTTGGTCAATTAACTTCCGAAGTCAGGGATGCCAAATAGTTTGATTTTGAGACTTAACTATTAAAATCTAAACGTTTATACGCAACGATTTGTCAAATTAGTTTGACATTAAATAAAAATAGTAACGATACGTTACAGTTGTAAGTACGAAACAGATATTAACAATTTTGAATTAATTAAAATTAACTTTCATTACTCTATTAATAATAATTTAAATTATTATTATTACTGTTAATGTTACTGGAAAACGGTGTTAAAAAAGCTAAAGTAGATATATATAAAAATAAGTAGCGGGTCATGAAAAAAAAAACAGACACTTGTCAAATAATTAACATAGTAATTTGTTTATTTGTGTTTCATTGCGATTTGTTCGTATTAAATTCGAAATAAAATTTACTTAAAAGTTAAATTACGATGATTCTTACAAACCATGAAACATTTGATATGATAGGCACGTATTTTGAATGCATGGGAAATGCAACTGTTGCGGTTAGGGTGTATGCAATACAATATTCCCAAACACGCCATCCCAATAGCGGAATTTTTTGTTGACTCATACACCGTTTAAAAACGACGGGAAATGTAAATCTTCCTGTTAATAGAAGACGCAGCAGAGGTCGCTCAGACAAAAACACAACAAACGCTTTGGCATATGTGCATCTTAACCTCCGTTTAAGCATCACGGCAGTAGCTAGAGACTTGTGAATAAGCAGAACTACCGTTAACCGTATTTTGACAGAACACAGATAAATTCATTAAATGGAAAGTTAAAAATAGTTACTATGTTTCTTTATCAAAATATACCTACACAATAATATTTGTTGACATGGTTATATTTATTTATTTATTTCATAATCCTATAAAGATATATATTAGGACGTTATATTTCTTTCAGGTTTCATCCATATTATTTAGTACTGTATCAAAGCTTGTAAAATTTTGTTTACGATAGAATGTTGGATTATTGCAAGTAGTTGCTAGATATGATATTTAACGACCCTTAATTGTTGTCACGTATTTTGTGGTCAGATGAAGCTACATTTAGAAGTGATGGTACGGTAAACCGTCACAATATGCATTATTGCTCACAGAATAATCCACACTGGATGAAAGAAGTTCAACATCAGAGTCGATGGTCGGTAAATGTATGGTGTGGTATCTTAGATGGTCGTATAATTGGACCTTTAATTTCGATGCTTCACTTAATGGAGAACGGTATCTAATTTTTTTAAAGGATGAATTGCTTCTTCTTCTAGAAGACATACCTCTAACATTTCGTAGATCCATGTTGTTCCAGCACGATGGTTGTCCGGCCCATTACTCAAGAGATGTAAGAGAATTTTTAGAAAATAGAAAGATAGAACGTGGAAGTTATTTTTTTTGCCAGCTAGGTCACCAAACTTGACTGTCTTAGACTCTTATCTCTGGAGCGGATTAAAGAGCTTGCTTTTGCAACTACTCGAGACAATATGATCAGGAAAATACGAAATGCCATTCAGAGTATTTCAAGAGCAGAAATTGTTACTGCTGTTAAATCTACACTTCGAAGAGTAAACGTCGTAAATGATGGGCGACAATTTGAACATTTAGGTTGACACTAGTTGCTTTTTTTATATTTTATAGTGCTGTTTGTGTTTATTGTTGTTTCGATTTATTACATATATTTACATTCGGCAAATATTTGTTTTTTTCCTTGACCCACTACTTATTTTTTATATATTTCCACTTTAACTGCATTAACGCCGTTTTCCAGTCACATTAACAGTGATGATATTGAAAACAAGGAAAATTAATTTTAATTAGTTCAAAATTGTTCAAATCCGTTTAGTACCTACAACCTAGGTAATCTATATTCAAAGAAAAATGCTTAAAATTAACACTTTTTGTAGGATATCTCGACAGGAAAAATATATCCACATGCGGTTTGCGCTATTCTGTTGGTAATTAGGTCTACTTTTATAATCTTCGATTAAAACTGCATACTCTTATTTAATATTTTCCAAATAAAACTAGATTTTAAAAAAATTAATAGCGTTCTCTAACGTGCATGTTACTCCATCGGGTTATGTCGAAATTATTACTTTTATATTGGTGAAAAAAAAACTGTTTTCAAGAAGACTAAGTTGCAAAAATCGGTTAAGTAGAAGCGAAGTTATGGGCGTTTTTTCATAACAAAGTTTCCATTCTCACCCACCCTTTATTTGAGTAGAGAAACTAAAACTTTTTAAATATTAATTATACACAGGTTTTTTTTGAAGAATGCGTTGATTATTTTTGTTATGCCCCTACTTAGGTCAGTTTTGTAAAATTTGGCTTTTTAAATTTTTTTTATTTAATTACGCCCTTATAACGATACAGTAAATATTAATCACACTTCACATCAAGAATTATAAGTAAAACACGATTAAATGATGTAATGCAAGTTTATTTTAAGAATTCTCTAAACTATTATCGCGTTATTACCGTGAGATGTTTTGAAATTAAGTTTTCTCGGGATCGTTTTATTTACTCAAGTTTGATTTTACGACACTAAAATATGATTCTCACGAGTAAGCTAGTGCGTGACTTTTAATGAAAACAATAAGTAAAAGCATTTATCAAAATTTAAAAAAAAAGCAGGGAGACGCGTTTGAAATGCCGGCCAGAGCACAAGTGCAACCCGGTATTGTATTTTGAGTATTTAGTTTGGCTGTGCAAATTTCTCTAAATATTTTTACTACTTGGGAAACGCGAAGTGAGTTCTTTCTGTGAATGGTCAGAAAACCGCTAGGAAACTAAATTAAAGGTAAAATTTTTGTACTCTGCCTGGAATTATTTCGAGTGACTTTGAATCTGAAGCTGTAATGGATAATACCTTTGGTTGAATGCAAAGCGTCAGATACAGAACTGATATACTAATCAGTCCAAATTTAATAACCGAATTACGACTTAAGTACCATAAATGCAAACGTGGTAAAATTTCTATATTTTGTGTTAGTGGCTATAACTATAATTATCAAATTGAAAATTCAACGCATCAAATTTCGGTTGAATACAGAAACTAAGTGAACAGCGTTTGTTGTTATCACATCACGTTTTGTTTGCATTGTGTGGTGAATCTGACAAGTGATAAAACGCCCAATAGTCCACCGTTATATAACGCGTTATAGTTGAATAAAACTAAAATTATTTGTTTAAAAAAAAATGAAAATAAAAAACTTTCTAAAGTAGATAGTATTAACTAACCCCTTGCATGACTATTATTTAAGGAATTATACACGTTTATTTTTTTGTTTGTATAATAGATCTAAGTTACATGTTTGTTTGTTTTTTTATTGATTTATGTGTGTAATGATTCCTGTAACACTAAAGGTAAGTTCCAGGAAGTGTTAATTCTAAACGCAAGTAATCTGAAAGTTAAGGTGTTTTGGCCATTTGCTTAAAGACATTTTTGGTTTATTAATGAAATAATGAAATTAAATCATTAAGTAGATACTATCACGCAAACCCTGAAAGAAAGAGTCAAAACAAAATGATAAAACTGCATTCTATCATTTTAGTTAATCGAACGTTTTTTATAAACTCTTAAATCAAGAGGCGGGCGGTTACACCCTCCAGCGGTAGAATCCAAATTTAAAAATAATTTCCAGATTTTTCTGATGAAACTGATAAAAATACTGGAATACAAATGTCAAAATAATACCACACAAACTGTAAGTGACTGCACTGTTTGACTGATCGTCAAATGTAGCGATTAGACACCCCTTGACTAAGTAGTGCAAAAATAGTAAAAAAACAAAATTTTGGATGCTTTAACTTAACTAATTTTTGTTTGTGTGCACATCAATGACGTAGGTATGCAATTTTCAGACAGCGCAACCTCTACTACAATAGAGAAGCTAATGCTTATAGATTTTGTACTTACATCACCTGGTTTAATTAAAACCTAACTTAAAATCTCAGGGATTGAAAGTCTAGGGCACGTCCTATTTCAGATATTAGTTTCAAACTAATTTGTTCTAAATTTTTACAGAAAAGCAAAATACGGTTCTCGAAATATATTTTGGAATAAGAGAGTTTTCCAAAAACGAATCTCAGAATGAGAGTTTTCCAAGAACCGATCTCGGACGGGGACTGGTTCTACAGAAACGGATTTTAGCAGAAAATTTTCTAGTAACATGATTTGGACAGGAAAAAGTTTTATCGAGACGAATCTCGTCAGAAAATTGTTTTCCAAGCTTGTGTGACCGCCTTTTATACACGTTTTGGGTTTTTCTTGGTTAACCTTGTAACGGGAATCCACGTACTTATCGTCATGGATTCGATGTAAGTGAAAACTTACGCTCAATTTTAAAAATTATTTACAAATTTTCTAAAAATTGCTTTACAAGATTGATTCGCACACTACCATACGACAACAAATTATAATATTAAACAAGGAAAAACGTTTCTCAAATACACAACCGTGCAACTACTCGACTTAACGCGTAGTAAAATCATTATTTTAAGTTTGCAAATATAGGGTTAAAAAGTTCCATGAGATAAAAATCATTCGTTTTGAAAAAAAATTAGTAAGGCCTGTCATTTCACTAAGCGGCATTTTACTATCGTATATGAGATATGTGAGAAATAAAACAATAAATGTCAATAGTTTTATAAAATGTTTGCGTATACATTAGAAGCTTTTATTACTAAACAACGTAGGAATGATAAACTCAGATTCTGGTTTGACTTAACATCGTGTCATTAAAAATTATAGAACAATGGCTAAGAGGCCGTAATATAAATTGTGTCTCAAAGCCAAATAACCTGACAATGTCTTCTAATACGGCAAAAAGTACGAAAAAGTTACGTCTAGCTAAGATAAACTTTTTATTTTAGACAAAACTCTATTCTTCTACAAATTTAAAGTTGCATTTACTTTTTTTGCATTGCACTATTAATTTAAACATAAGTAACGGCAAAATAGTGAAAAACTCAAGACGCACATTTGACTAAAATAATTTTATTGTTCTTGTTTAAAACAATACAAAACCAGCAAGGTTGCTTATATTTACAACTTCTAGGTAAATGTGTATATAGTTTCTCCTAGTATTGCTTCTATTGCCGATTAAGACTTTTCAAATAATTGTAACTTGTAATGTGCATTTTAGTGAAGTGCTTGAATTCCTATCAAATGTATCCCAAAATGAAACTAAGGCAGTTTTGTTATCGGAGAATTGCATGTGTAAAGCAATGACTACAAATCAGTTTATTAACCTATTAAAAAAGGATCACACCGGAGCACGTTTTAAACTGGCGTGGGCGTAAAGAGAGTGAAAAATTTTAAATACCTTAAGTATTCTAGCGGAAGACTTTGTCAAGTGTAGAATAAAAACAGTTCGTAAATCGTTTAACACGATGAGAGGCATTTTCTGCGACGATAATCTTAATTTGAAACTGCGGCAGCGACTAGTGAAATGCTATATATGGACAGTTTTATTATCTGGTGTAGAGTCATAGATCTTCAAACTCGTATTATGAGCCAAATAGAGGCATTTGAAATGTGGATGCACCAGAAAATGTTGCAAATACCCTGGACAGATATGGTCAGTAACGCAAGAGCACTTAAAAGAGCCAGAGCTGAAAGAGAGTTCCTGGCTAGTATCAAAGTACTAAGAGGACACAAATATGAGTTGCTGCAGACAATCAATAAAGGCAAAGTAGAGTGTTGGATAAATGTTGGCATAAGGCAAACCTGGCTCTGTAACATACGCAAGTGGACTGATATAAAGACCGATAGGAAGCTGTACAGAGTTACCTAGGAGTAGTTTACTCTCAGGCGATAGCTAACGTTGGGGGGACCTAATATGACACTAGAAGAAGAAGCGTCAGAATGAGAGTACCTAAAGTTGCCTGTTTACATCTATACACAACTAAAAGATACAAAATTTTAAAACATTGTATCTACATAGAAACGTAAACAAAACAAATGCTAATCAATCTCTATATCCACGACATGACGTCATTGCATAGGTTACTTTCCAACATTATACAAATTCAAAATTAAAATGCTGGTTTGAAATATGAATTTCAGTTCTATTTCTCGCTTTATGATGTAATTCTAATTAAAAATAGCGTATGAAGAGCATTCACTCTGCTTTGCGAAGTTGCACGTGTTTCAAAATATTGCTTCTACACTTGTGTCATAATATATTATTATTTAGATAAAATAACACTATACATTAATAAGTATTTCAAATTTAAAATTTCTAATAAAAGTATATTTTAATGGTGTAATTGATATTTAGGTTAGTCCTGTAGCGTAGATTTAAAATCAAACAAACGGAAACAGACAATGTTCATCTTCATTGTTTTTTTTAACTAATAATTACTTTTCTTATATACTCTTTTATTATTTTTTATAGAACCGCAAAAAACTTTGTTTTTGTTTGCAGTCTAGACACAGTAGATTTAACGAAATTGATTTTCTATGTTACAATCAAAAATTAATTACAATTACACTCTTCACTTTAAATTAAAACTAAAATTAAAAGTTGCTTGTTAAGTACTTAATAATTTTGCAGTGACTGTTAAAAAATAATAATAATTTTTGCATTATAATCCTTTTTAATTTCAACAGAATTTAATTAAAAATTTTATAGTTTTAAAAATAAAGCATTTATATTGTTGTTTCTGTAGTTCTAATTACCAATGACAGGTTTTAAAAGCACAAACAAGAGGTATAATCCGAAATAAATTAACTTTGACACATAAAGATTACTATTATGTTGGAATTACATTTCAGCGTAAGCAAATAATAAAATTATCAAGTAATTAAAAATATTAATTTAAACTAAATTAACCTTTACGTTTTTCAAAATTCAATTTACTAATTAATTCTGATAACGTCACCACTTTGTTTTTAAGAGCAATCGGTTTAACATTAGATGGATTGTGATTTCTTGAAATGTCAATAGGTAGAAATTCTCTTTAACGTAACATTTTATTTAAACTTAATTAACAGTGTTGTTTTTTAACTTATGTATTAATTTTAGTTAGTTTGTGCTTTTGTTAAAATGAAAAATTATTAATTAAATTAGCATTTAATCGTTATCAACTGCTATACTAAATTCAATATCTTACTTTTTCTGAACTTTTACATTGACATTCAAAAATAATTAAACATTTTATTTGATGCATCAGGTTTTGTGAACGAATCAGTTTTAATAGTAATTTTATTGTATCGCCAATTAAAAATACATTGAAAAATAAAATATACTTTGTTTTAATCTCACAAATAACAAACTTAAATTATGATTTATAATTGTTTAATTTTATATTAAATGTTAATGTTTTATTAAAAAAAAGCAATGTTTCTTTTTAAATTACTGCATTATATGACAGTAATATTTCGTTGTTTTCATCTAGAACATATTGTGATTTTTTATATAAAATGTGTAAATGTTTAAACAGTTTAATATTATTTAAACTATAGTTACAGCAATGTAATCAAATTTAAATTTATAGCTAATCATTTAAATCTTACTATTAATTTAAACCGCATTTGTAGGTTAGATTAATTTGCTCACTAAATTATTTTTTTGAATTTACATTACGACGCAAAGTAAACATATAATTCGTGTTTTTTTCTTTAATTAACAAAAGATATGATACAGAATAATTTACCGTAGTTGTAGCCGCACGTATATCAAACAAAAGGAGCATAAATATAGCTGCTGTTAGATTTTTGCGTAATGTTCAAACATAAAGTTATATAAGCATCTATGAAATATAGCCTAATAAAAAGCATTTAAACAATTCAGTTAAACGTGCCTAAAACGCTTAATAAAAACACGATAGATGGTTCGTATTTTCTGTTTGTATTTGGTTTTACACCAACGCGAAAGTGTATCAGAATTTTTGTATATTTGCATGCGGTTTCAAGTAGGCTTTTTTTGCTAACAGTATTTAATTAAAATTTTCGCATTTTAAGCTTAATACCAAATTGTGGCTTTTTAAACAACGAAAAATAGTAAGTTTGGATAAACTTTAACTCTTGTAAGCTAAAATAAATATATAATATAAATAAATTAAATTTTCCAACATAAGTAAATTAATAGATTAAATATAAACAATAAATTACAAAAAAATTTCTTAAAACCATTAAGATGTATAATATAGATGAATAATTCATTAAAAATTAATGTTGGTTTTACTAACAAACATTATTATTTTTGTATAATTTATGGTTTACGTAAAAAAAAACAACTATAATTTAAACAATTGTGGTTTAGCTTTCTACAAAAAGAATGCGTATTGCACATTATTAATTAAATTTACTTTTCTTTAACATTAAAACAAATTATTAAATGACAAAATTATAGCATAAAAAAGATATCTAAATATTTTATTTTTAATGACAACAAAAGATAATGTTATTTGAAAAAACATTTTTAAATACAAATTCTGTCAAAATTGTACAATAAATTGCAATTATTTGTTTTAGAAAATTAAGCTTTTTATACAAATATTAATAAAAAAATTAAATGTTTGTTATAAATTGCTATATAGGTGAAAACGCTGTCAAAGTGACTTCATACCCGCGTAAATCAAATAAGTTTTGAATATATCGCGGACTAAAACCACAACGTATAACATCGTCAAGTAAACAATGTCAACCCAAATGTCAAAACTCCAACAGAGTAAACTACCGAACGGCTGTTTCGGTCTTTTGGGTCTCCTCAGCATCCGGAGAACACTAATGTACTTCTACAAATGATCAATTAACGTTGAAATTATAATGTTTGCAGTTGTTATTCTACAGAATAACACGTTACATTATTTACCTAAAGCTCACAAACTATAAATGAGTTAGTTAAAATTTAAAAACTCTTATAAATATTTTAACAATAATAGATAAGAGTTGCGTCAATTTTAATCAAAGAAATTAGCATCTGTAACTAAAAAATACATAGCCTTAATAAATAAATAAGTTATAAGACAAATTACTCAACGTATTCAACCAAAAAGATTATTTAGTTCACTAAAATTTTGAATAATAAACATAAAAACACGTTTTGAAAAAAGAAAATTAAATTAAAAAAGAAATTCCACAATTTATACACGATACAAAATTATAACGTACTATCATTTTTATTAATAAAGAAAAAAAATATAACTACACTCTCCAAGATGTTTTTGTTAACTTAATGTACTTAACACTTTCTAAAAAAATATGACGAACTATATCTTTTACGTTCCGACAAAAGCAAATTAAGACTAATTATAAACAAAGACAAATACGAAACCAAAATCAATAGTTTATTAAATGTCAACATGATATACAACAAAGCTAACATAGTCCTTGCTGCTTAATAACTAAATCTAAACAATAATTAATAAAAACACAGAAAGACGATTATTTGTTAAAATTTATTGTATCTTCATTTGGAGCAACTACGTATAAACTCTGATGTTTATATCAAACATATCAAATAATATTTTATATTTATTCCAACATAACATAAAAAATATATATATAAACTGATTGATAACAAAAAACGTCACAATGCCACCTAGCACAAAATGGTTGGGTCTTTGTTCGCCAACATATTTCAAGATTAAAGATTTTTAGGGTAAATGGTGTATTTATCTAATACAATTTACATGCAAGCTTTTGAACTTGAGCTAAGTTACTGCCTGACAAAAAACTTAGCTCAAGTTCAAAAGCTTGCATGTAAATTGTATTAAATAAATACACCATTTACCCTAAAAAAATTTTAATATGTTTTTTGGTAAAACTTATGGCTAAGAAAAATGTTACGAGAATTTACTTATAACATAAAGGCAAGCAGCTAGCACAATATAAATCGGCAAGAAGATTGCAGGTCTTGGTGTGCTAACTATAAAGTAATTTAAAAACACGCCAAAACGGTAGAAAACTATTAATGGCAGACACCGTTTACGCCTGTTCAACACTGAAAAAAAAAACAAATGACAAAACACAGGTTATAACTAGGAATATATGTAATTTAACAAAAAACGAAAGGTTGAAAAAGAAGAAACGATGTAGAATTACATAGATACTATCGGTTTAGAGTTGATTGGTAGATACCACAGACAATAATTGTTGATGCAAACCTTCTTAAGTTGAGCAACACTTTGTACATAAAATTGAATTTTTTAACTTAACTTTTACATTCCAAAAAAACAAATTTACATTGGTAAATATAACAATATATCCAATGCAATATATCGTGATTAAGCAAAACAAAAGGCACCGTTTATTAATATATTACATAAAAAAGTTTCATACTTAATTGTCACAATAAGAATAATATGTGGACTAAGACAACTTTAAATAAGAAAAAACATACTTACAACTTTTTTTGTTCTAAAGTATGGCGGTTAGCTAACGACACCTTCCACACAATTTCCTAAAATATGCTGAAAAGTAAATTATCACGTACATATAGCGTTATCACAAAAAAAATTTTTAGGTTCATACAATCTATCACCAAATTATTATAGATATTTTAGTAAATAAGTCTTCCAATTCCTTTATAATTGTAGTAATTGAAACTATGGTTTCGATATCCTCAATTAGCGTATGTTGAATACATATCCAGCACCATTTTCAATATTTCGTAAATTGTAGCGTTATCATAGGCATTTTCCATTACAAAAGAACAATATCTCAGAATTAATAGCAGACGTGACGGTACGCAAAGTTGAGACGTCTACGGTCTATTTAAATTTGATTTAAATTACATTATAAGATGCATCTTAGATAGTGAAATTGACAACTCAAAAAATTATTAACAGCTATAATGCTCATCTTAGTTTATAAAAAGATGGTTGTTTACTTTTTTTTTGATGTAACAAATTAAAAACTCTAACACAAACGGTTTACTCACAGATTTGTACACTAAACCAATGGATTCTAACAGGACTATCAATTACTTATTTAAACACCTTTACCACAAAAAAAATATTTTGAAAGCAATTAAAACTAACATACTAACTGTTATTTACAAAATCAATTGTATAGACTGTAATAAATGTTATGTAGGTCAAACTAAACAGCAAACAATCAAACGGTTAAAAAATTATAAATTCAACTGTGCTAATAAAAAAATTGAGTCAACACTAGCATTACAACATGTTAAAGCAGGACATAACTTTGAATTCAACAACCTTCTTCTAGATATTGAAGCAAATTACAAAAAAATTGATAGCTGAAATGACTATTACAAAATACAATAATATTAATTAAACGTACAGTTTATAAAAATCTTATTACTAAGATAAATTATTCCTCACTTGTGTTCATAATCATTTTTATCAGTTTTATCACTAAGTTTTTTATATATGTCAGAGGCACCGAATAATCTTAACTACTTCTATGAACAGCATACACGTGCACTCATTTGTTTGTGTTCCCATAAATTATGTTTAAAATGTTTAGTCTTTGTAACTTAATAACTTAGAATCAACCAATAAGGATTTGATATTTTGTATTATTGCCTTTTATGGGCATAGGAACGCGCGTGAAATTACAATCTTTCATGCGAATGGAACGACACTAGCTGAAAAATGTAACTTGTAAGAGGGCAGATTGAAATGAGATTTAGTGGTGACAACTTGATAAGATAAAAGAGCTGGTGTCGGATCGTTTGTTCCAGTGTTGATCATTAAACGTTTATAAATTTAATTTTTATATTAATGAAATCAGTTTTGTTTGTTTGTGTTAATGACTTTGTTTGAAATTTGTAATCGTAACTTTTGCTATAGTAAATAAATTGCGTAAACGGTCAGTGTCGTGCGTTATTCACTTGTAATAAATTATCGATGCAGTCTAACCCAGCGGAGCCCCTTTTATTTTCGATCCGTCTCTGACATCAGAAGTGGGATAAGGACTGCAAAATGATAATGAGGATCCCTTACGAAAAAGTGCAAGTTAAAGTGAAAATTGTAGTGCAACTCTAGAAAGAGTAAAATTGCTACAACAGTTATTGTTAGTTATCTTACAAGTCACCAAGTTCAATAAATTTTACAAAAGTAAAATTGCCAACGTATTTTAAAAATGCAGAAAGTTGATGCACTATTTTTGATTTGGATGGAATATTTACGTGACCGAAACAAATAGTTTTAATTCAACTGTTTTCTAAACCGTAAATGGAAATTTTAGTGTTGGCATAAACAACCAATTAATTGATGAAACACTTTCGACAATACAGAATATTCAGAATGTATTCAAATTTTAAAAAGTGATTTATTATTTGGCGTAATTGTAATCCGCTACTTCCAGTCTATACGTTAAGGGCACGTGTACCATATTACAAAGAAGACTCGGCAAGCGACCGGCGCTATTACTTTCTGGTCATCAAACTAGATCGAAGCGTCGAGTATTGTCACCGTCATTTAAAAATGAAGGAGCTGAACGTCTTGAAATTCAATGAAGACACCGCAGTCTATCGCCGCTTAGAAACTCGATAGGGGTTCGTGACCCTGTGGCAACCCAGGCCATGCTTCTGAATGCTGTAGTTAAAATCTGGTGAGATCTTTCCTGTTTATTTAATTTGGATTGTCATTCTTATAAACAAAAATATTGCCGTTTATGAAGTGGCAAATGTTTGAACGACATAACTACCTTAGATTAAAAAAAAATGTCACTATTACATTGCCAAATGATTTTTATACAGACAAACATTATAATCAGTAAAAGTTTGATAAAACAAAATTTTAATTTGAAAATTAATTGAACTGATTTTATTGATTAAACATTTAAATTTACCTGAATGTAGATGCAAATTTTGAATTAAAAAGAAAGGTTGTTCATACTGTTTTTGTGTTAATCACAGGAAGTTTAATTCTAACACAATAAGTGTCTACCAGAAAAATATCCGTCACCTTTAATTAGAAATCAAATTATTGCTTACACAATGCATACTATTTTGTGTGTAAACCGGTGTAAACATTGAAATTATTTACATTAAGGATGATTTATTTCTTTTTCATCTTTTGTATGACTAAATTTTTAAAACGCATTTAAATTGTCGTGAAAACTTTTGTTAAAGCAAGTTTTTGGATTACCGTAAACAAAAGTAAAATTTAAATTAAAAAGTCGATTATGTTGCTTCTGTAAGAGTTAAAAAAAAAATTGCGTTAATCTTTAAACAACGTCTGTACTGCGATGAGGCAAATAATAAAGTAATTCCCTGTTTAACGTCCGACCCGTTTCAACTATTTTTAATCTTGACTTGCCAATCGAACTTCATACAGATGCTAGTTCAGTTGGTTATGGTGCTGTACTTTTTCAAAAAAAGAGAAGCTAAAATTCATTCTGTTGCGTATTTTAGTAAACGTACTACTGGTTTAGAATCTCGACACAATTCTTATGAGCTTGAAACTCTAGCAGTCAGGGCTGCAAGGCATTTTCGTCAAAATCTTTCAGGCCGTTATTTTACAGTCATTCAAGATTGAACTATCTTAAATCATCTCGTATAAAACGGGACTTTGCACCACGAGCCCATCGTTGGTGGTCATTTTTACAGGCCTTTAACTTCGACATTCTTTATTGCGAAGGAAGCATGCTGATTTCTTTTTACGAAATCCAGCTGCATCAAGTAAAGAAGTGTCTGCTTTATCATCACCCAAATCTAAAAATGACTCAACTTATATGATTTAGGTTGACGACTTATATTTCGACTGGTTGAAAGTTTCTCAACAACGTGATAATAGCTTGGTTCAGTTAAGTGCCGCTTTGTGTTGACCCTGGTTTGTATAACCAGATGAGGCAGTTGTGCCGCTTTGTGTTGATCCTAGTTTGTATAACCAGATAAGGCAGTTGTGTCGCTTTGTGTTGATCCTGGTTTGTATAACCAGATGAGGCAGTTGTGCCGCATTGTGTTGATCCTGGTTTGTATAACCAGATGAGGCAGCCGCTTTGTGTTGATCCTGGTTTGTATAACCAGATGAGGCAGTTGTGCCGCTTTGTGTTGATCCTGGTTTGTATAACCAGATGAGGCAGTTGTGCCGCTATGTGTTGATCCTGGTTTGTATAACCAGATGAGGCAGCCGCTTTGTGTTGATCCTGGTTTGTATAACCAGATGAGGCAGTTGTGCCGCTTTGTGTTGATCCTGGTTTGTATAACCAGATGAGGCAGCCGCTTTGTGTTGATCCTGGTTTGTATAACCAGATGAGGCAGTTGTGCCGCTTTGTGTTGATCCTGGTTTGTATAACCAGATGAGGCAGCCGCTTTGTGTTGATCCTGGTTTGTATAACCAGATGAGGCAGTTGTGCCGCTTTGTGTTGATCCTGGTTTGTGTAACCAGATGAGACAGTTGTGCCGCTTTGTGTTGATCCTGGTTTGTATAACCAGATGAGGCAGCCGCTTTGTGTTGATCCTGGTTTGTATAACCAGATGAAGCAGTTGTGCCGCTTTGTGTTGATCCTGGTTTGTATAACCAGATGAGGCAGCCGCTTTGTGTTGATCCTGGTTTGTATAACCAGATGAGGCAGTTGTGCCGCTTTGTGTTGATCCTGGTTTGTATAACCAGATGAGGCAATTGTGCCGCTTTGTGTTGATCCTGGTTTGTATAACCAGATAAAACAGTTGTGCCGCTTTGTGTTGATCCTGGTTTGTATAACCAGATGAGGCAGTTGTGCCGCTTTGTGTTGATCCTGGTTTGTATAACCAGATGAGGCAGTTGTGCCGCTTTGTGTTGATCCTGGTATGTATAACCAGATGAGGCAGTTGTGCCGATTTGTGTTGATCCTGGTTTGTATAACCAAATGAAGCAGTTGTGTCGCTTTTTGTTCATCCTGGTTTGCTTAACCAGATAAGGCAATTGTGTCGCTTTGTGTTGATCCTGGTTTGCATAACCAGATGAGGAAGTTGTGCCGCTTTGTGTTTATCCTGGTTTGTATTACCAGATAAGGAGTTGTGGCCCTTTTTGTGTTGATCCTGGGTTGTAAAACCTGATGAGGCAATAATGCCGCCCTGTTGCCAAATTAGATTTTTTTTTGTTTGATGTAACTTAAAATTGTTACTTGATCTACTTCTTGATGTTTTCTATTTCGTCAGAATGGACGAGCGGTATCAATTGAAATGGCATTGTTATTTACGTTGCAGCAACTTCCTTTTTACAATTGCCCGAGGACGTGCAAAATGTCAGAATGGCCGTGTCAGAGGCACCGAATAATCTTAACTACTTCTATGAACAGCATACACGTGCAAACATTTGTTTGTGTTCCCATAAATTATGTTTAAAATGTTTAGTCTTTGTAACTTAATAACTTAGAATCAACCAATAAGGATTTGATATTTTGTATTATTGCCTTTTATGGGCATAGGAACGCGCGTGAAATTACAATCTTTCATGCGAATGGAACGACACTAGCTGAAAAATGTAACTTGTAAGAGGGCAGATTGAAATGAGATTTAGTGGTGACAACTTGATAAGATAAAAGAGCTGGTGTCGGATCGTTTGTTCCAGTGTTGATCATTAAACGTTTATAAATTTAATTTTTATATTAATGAAATCAGTTTTGTTTGTTTGTGTTAATGACTTTGTTTGAAATTTGTAATCGTAACTTTTGCTATAGTAAATAAATTGCGTAAACGGTCAGTGTCGTGCGTTATTCACTTGTAATAAATTATCGATGCAGTCTAACCCAGCGGAGCCCCTTTTATTTTCGATCCGTCTCTGACATATATTTAGGCATTGTCATTGTGCAACGTTTGATTCTAAATTTTAATTGTCCGTTGAACTACGTAAAATTTTAAATAGTACACTTATGGATATTTTATGCTGAATCCAACTATCGTTAAACGTCACAAATACGTCATTCGCAGCATCCATTTGTTTGTCTTTTTTTAAATAAGCGCGTTGTTATGTACACGTACACTTTACGTTGTTAAAATTTAAAACTTTCTTAATGCAATTGGAAAAGTTTTAAGTTTTAATGAACCAAAATTATTGGATCATATATTGATTGTCGAAAATTGTATTTTGTCACAAGGCTCATTTCGAAGTATAAAATCGTATCATGAATTTGTTGTATCGATTTATCATTGTTTAGAATTTTAGTATTTATTGGAAATAGCAACCCAATAAGCAAGATCGTATAGCATACAATATGGTAATCACTTTTATTGCTATAAATCGTTCGTTATTGTTACATTCTAGTTGACGAATTTACATCTTCTGGAGTCACAGAATATATAAATTACTATTGTTATCGTACAGTAAAAATAAAAGAAAATTTTTCCAAGTTTGACATCGTCAACAATCGCATACATAAGTATGAATTTTGTTGTTTTCTTAGTTGGATAGGTTTTGGAGAAATCACCTTGATTGCATTTCTTTACCATCGCCTTAGTTGTAGTTTAGTTGGAAAATAATTAAAACATTTGCTGTAAAATAGAGCATTCGTCGTAAAATCGTAATATTATTTATAGCCTTTGTTGTAAAGCAAAGCGTTGTTATTACATTGTAATTCGAAAAACATAGATTTTGTATTTAGATAGTAAGATCAAAACTTATTTTAGACATTCGTATCATCGTAACATTTTGTAAATAAATAAGTTTCATAAGATTTTGAAAAACAAATGTGATCTTATTTTGAATTTAGAAATATTAAGTATACTTTAATTTATTTAGATGATAATTTTATTTTATTGGATGTAGGTATATAAACATCACATAATTATATTTGTGTACCTTAAATATTTTGCATAATTTATTTTTTTGTGCATTTAGATAATTTACTTAATTGTATTTATATTTTTAATTGAATTCACAAGTATTAGTAAAAATTAAAAGTGAACTGTTTTTTGAAGCTGTAAAATATTTAGTCTAAAAGTTCAAATACCAAAGTTGTTGTGTAGAAACGTATTTGTCTCACTTACAATAGATTGCTCATCAAAAAAATCTCAAAAAAGTTTAGGCAACTCGAATACATATTACCAATATTTTTTATACCAAGAGCTTTAGTAAAAGCGTATGTTTTTTAACAAAATTGAGACCTGAAAAAGTGCACACTTAGCAGCAAAAACGTTGCCAATTCACAAGTTGATGTCTTTTTTTTTTAATTTAGAAAATGATGATGGTGATGATTGTAGATAAATGAGGAAAAGAAGTACTACATACAGCAAATTTAAAGTTATGACTTTTAGACAAAGCAACTGTTGATAAATAATTAATTAGATAAATTAACAACACGTTATAAAATTATTTATTTTTATTTTTATATAGATTCACTAAACCTTCTCTTTTATATTTTTAATTTTTATATTTTAATTAACGCTACATGTTTCGACAGAGTCATCTTCAGGCGTATTCTATAAAATCAAAAAATATAAAATCAAATCTTAATTAAATATAAACTTACATTGGAATACAACAATCAAACTTCAAATATTATATAAACTTTTAAAAAATAATAATAATAGAAATCTGAAAATGAATTAAAAAATCAAAAAGTTATAAAATGAATAAACTTACCAACATATATAATCAAATTAAATTAAAATTGGTTAAATATTTGAAGTTTGACAAATTTCAAAAATTTGAACAACATAACATTATCTTAATAATAGAAAATCCAAGGATACAACAAAATAATATAATAATGGAAATAATCAAACAAAAACTAATTTAGAAAAAGTAAATTATTATTAAAGTTAACAACTTCGTTAAGGGATGATTCACGATTAGAATTGTAATTTTTAATAATTTCTTTTATTTCTTTATTAAGCCAAGATGAAATTTTAGAAACTGGAGTATTTGTAAAAGAAACTATTGGTCTTATTGGGTAATCAATTTTGTGAATTTTAGGAAGACCATATTATATACTTTTCCTCTTGATTGTGATAGTTTTAATAAAGAAATAAATATTATTTATTATCTAGCTAATATTAATGGTTATCCATTACATATTATTAAAAATTTACAAAAGAAAATTTTGTCTTCTATTAAAATTAAAAATTGTTCATCTCTTACTCCTGTCTCTAATAAATCTAAAATATATTTTTCTCTTCCTTATATAGGCCCATCTTCATTTCAATTTCAAAATCTTTTAAAACATTTTGGCATTAACATTTCTTTTTCGTCAAATAATAATATTAAATCTTTATTTGTTAATACTAAAGATAAAATTAATATTTTAGACAAATCCGGTGTTTATAAATTAAAATGTGGTGATTGCAACGCATTTTATATAGGTCAAACAGGTCGAAAGTTTTTTATTAGAATTGCTGAACATCTATCTTGTATTAAAAATAATAACATTTCATTTAAATCATCATTTGCTAATCATATACTAAATTCTCAGCATTCATTCAATTCTAAAAAAGATTTTGAAATTCTACACATTTGCAATAAAGGTTTAAGACTTAATTTTTTAGAAATAAAAGAAATTATTAAAAATTACAATTCTAATCGTGAATCATCCCTTAACGAAGTTGTTAACTTTAATAATAATTTACTTTTTCTAAATTAGTTTTTGTTTGATTATTTCCATTATTATATTATTTTGTTGTATCCTTGGATTTTCTATTATTAAGATAATGTTATGTTGTTCAAATTTTTGAAATTTGTCAAACTTCAAATATTTAACCAATTTTAATTTAATTTGATTATATATGTTGGTAAGTTTATTCATTTTTATAACTTTTTGATTTTTTAATTCATTTTTTAATTCATTTTTCAGATTTCTATTATTATTATTTTTTAAAAGTTTATATAATATTTGAAGTTTGATTTTTCTATTCCAATGTAAGTTTATATTTAATTAAGATTCGATTTTATATTTTTTGATTTTATAGAATACGTCTGAAGATGACTCTGTCGAAACATGTAGCGTTAATTAAAATATAAAAATTAAAAATATAAAGGGGAAGGTTTAGTGAATCTATATAAAAATAAAAATAAATAATATAATATAATTAACCCCTTTTTGAGCAATTATAGAATAAATGGAAAAAATAAACGTTATAAAATACTAGTTTAATTTCTTATAATTGCTATTTTACCTAAAATAAAAGAAGGAAAGAAGGAATGATGAACGTTTCTGGAATATTAGTAAGTTATGTTAAATGCAAATTGGAAAATGATCGGAATCCATGGGATTTTCTAAGACTTGCCAGGAAACTTTTCTTGCTAATGCAGATGATGTAAGTGTAACGTCCACCGCAGATTGATGATTAGGGAGACAATGAAAAATAGTGGGATTTCCATTATTTAGTACTATAAGGTCTATGTTTTTTATTACATCTACAAGTATATGTCCTTGTTTGTTATTTATTTGGGAGCCCCACATGTTGTAATGACAGTTGAGGTCTCCACATATGATTACGTTTCAATTAAACTGAGTAAATAAATTTGTCACAAACGTTAACATTTAGAGGCTTGTATACGAATACAACACAAAGATTTGCAGTAGTTATGTGAATTGCGCATACTTCAATTTGACTGCAAAAAAGTTTCGGTCTAACCTAATAACATTATAACCTCTAATTCTAGGACTATTTGTGGCTTTTAGCCAAGTTTCAGGTAGCAGTACAAAATCTGTATCTTCTTTATATAATAAGTTTTTTAGCAACGGTGTTTTCTTTTTAATACATCGAGCATTCCATTGAAGAAATGATATACTTTATTTATTCGACACGTTTGCCATTCTGGTAATTATTGTAACAGATGTTCTGTAAGCATTTTAAACAATTAAAGATTATGGTAGTGATTTCTTCAGTGATTTTTTCTTTAAATTGTATAATTTCGTTTTTATATGGATTAGGTATGATGGGTTTAGTAGGAATAATAAATGTAGATTGTCCTGTGATTAAAAAAAAATATTAGAGGTTAAAGTGTGTTTATCTAATTCTAGTGAGTTTGGAGCTTTACGTTTTTTATAGGTACCCAACAGCGGTTGAGTTAGACGTGGTTTATTTATAAGGGTTATATTCGGTGTACCGCTTTGGTTCAGTAATGGAAGGAAATTTTCGAGTGTTTTTAAAACTACGAATCTGGATTTGACCCGGCCGGGTTCAAACCCCAGTTCGAATTCGAACCGGGAAGTAGGCCTAAAATAATTATGAATTGCAAATCGTGTTAACACAATGACTTACGAAAATAGAATTCTACATAATTGTTAATACTAAAAGAAATTAGATATAAGAACCCGATGTATCGAATGCTGTTCTTCGCAATTAGTAAAAGGTTGGTATCGCAATCGACTAACGCATCAGAAGTAATGTATCGGAGACAAATTTTTGTCCAGGCTTCGTTTACAGTTTGGACATAGGCCTTCCAGAATACTAATCGTTTCATAAAGGTATTTGTCAATATTAATTCCTCATCAATCGATAATGCTTCAAAAATGTAGTCAAAAACGTAGCGAAACGTGCTATCAATTAAGAAGAAAATTACCAAAGAATACTAAAAACTAATAGGAAAAGCTCACCTTGTGATAAATAACCTACTTGAAATGCGTTCTCAAATTATAATTTTCTATTCATTAACGCCGATTTTGTAAGATTAAGAATCATTTTTCACAAGCACAATTTGAAGTAGTTCATAGTTTGACGTCTTGACAGGAAATGGAATAAAACTACACTCGGCAAAGAGCGTCAAGAAGAGAAATCTAACTTGAAGGTAATGAATACACAAGGTATTACATCAGAAATTAATGCACGTAACAACATTTACTAGATGTTTAACACACACTTGGTTTACCTGCCTCGACTATCTGTTTTTAGGTCAGACAAAAAAACAAAACTTTTTCAGACGAGTATATCTTAAAATCGACGTTCAATGTTCAATGTTCAAGCTAGAAAATATAACCAAAGCTTTTTCTGGTATTTGGACAAAATAAACATCGGATCGCAGGTTATCGACAAGTGAAAACGTAATTTTGTCATACAACATTTTACAAATTAAAAAGTTGGGCTTTTCCAACTCGACCCAAAACCCGATTCGATTACGGGCTGGTCATCGAGTCAGGGTATAGAAAAATATATCGGACCGAGTTTCGGGCCGGTTATAGTTTTTAGATTAGCGCCAAGTCGGGTTTTTATCAAAGCCCGGCTCGGCACAGCTGGATTTCATCCCGTTTTGAAGAGTTTCTGTTGTAACGTCCCGTTAGAGTTCATTACATTAAAATTTACATTCGTTTATTTTCTGCAACTAATATTGCACGTAAATTTATTCAGTTTGGCAACGTCGCGTTGTTTCAAATCTACCTGAGTATTAGCTTAAGCTGGCACTTTCGTTTGGGCCACGCTTGGCCGTGCGTGTCGTAGTGATGCGGGGAAGACACATTTTCTTAATTATGGCGTAAAAACGCATACAATTTAATTTTCATTCATTCCATCTAATTGTTGGTGAGTTTACGTTTATTTTGATATAATTTTTCTATTGAATTCAACATTTTTAGTGATTTCACAATGTTACTCAATATTTAGACAAAGGAATTTATTTTGAAGGCCGTTGCTAAGCAGCGTGAGTACATCATGTCATTTAAAAAACCATTCTAATTATTTATATTTAGGGTCTTTTACTTTTTTGGATTTTCTGGATCTTTTCTTTTACTGGATCTTTTATTTTGGTTTTGTCTTTTAATTACTGGATTTTCCGTCATTGGATTTATACATTGGTTTTATGCTTGCTGGTGTGTTTGGAAATCTACATTCCTTTAGAAGAATTTTATCACTTCAACAAAGTATGTGCTAAAAATAGAAGATATACGATAACGTCATATCATATGGTGAGTCAACTGGAATGAAGTTACTACATTTCAAATAATTAAATTGTGTTATTGGAACTTTTCGGGAAATATACTCGATAACACATTAACCGTTTACTATTTTTGCATTTAATATCAATTAATAATTAGATGTAAGATTTTACGCTTTTTATTCATCACCAATTTAAAGGTGGTTGGCGCCCTAATATTTTATTCCAAATATGTTTAATTCAAATACTGTTCATTTTTCTTTAATGTAAATAGTGTATTATGTTATAGTTAATAAATTTAAGGAGTTCACGTCTTCGTATTTATTTTCATTCAAGCTCACACCCAGAGGTCTGTGCTTTCGATTGCTGCCGTGGTTAAATTATTATTTTGCTTTTGTTACATGTATCATGTGTCACATTTTTATTATACGTTCTTTATTCGGAGTAATATTTTATTACACTGTCTATAACTTGAGAATTCAATAATTATTTAATGTGTTACATTTTGAAGTAATTTGATTTGGTACGTAACGAATTTAAAGATTATAATACGTTACGTTAAGAGATCAATCAGGATAAAAGTACGGAAAATTTGGAAGATTTACGCATTACAAAAATTACATCCAAACTGCATTGGCATTGGCATGTACTTGACTTAAACTTATAACACGTTTTTTTATTTAAGTTTTCTTATGATTTCTTTTTTTGGTTTCTATATTTATCCCAACTTATTTATAAAAATATTATAGCGTTCTAAATTTAAATTTGAGTAATTTTTAAATTAAGATGATATTTAGGAGTACGATAGAATTTCTATGACCCTATTGATAAATTTGTAATTAATTGTCTCATGTCTCATTGTTCATCTTTTATATGTTATATTTTGTTATGTTATAATATTAATAAACAATGTGAGCTAGCCTAGTTCATTTAGTTATTTGCATTTACTTTCGCCTTTATTTTTTATTATGCATTCAAATTTTTTATACGTTAAATTATTTTCGTATAACATAGAATAACTTTCGTTTTTAGAATAGTTATTTTGCAAAACCTTTACTTTTAACTTGTTACGTGCAAAAAATGAAACAATGACACTTGCCTGAAATAAAGTAACATAAACGAAGTTTCTCCGGTGCTCAGTGAAGACGGGGTGGGTTATATTCAAAAATCCCGTGATTGCTTGGAAAACTCGAACGAAAATAACATCAAAAAGTCAACTTAAAGAGCGCCAGAAAGAATTATAGCTTAATGGACTTCTGGTCCTTGCCAACTACAAGCCCGCACCTAAAGAAAACACTCTAAATGGACCTACCTTAATAGAGTGTATGTCACTAAAATCTGAAATGAACTTAAATTTTACATAACGCGGAGGCCGATGAAATTAAAAGCTTGTTTACAATTTAACTATTTACCATTTATTTGAACAAAAATTACTCAAAACAAGAAAATAAAACAAACAAAATTAAGCTATTTAAATTAACGCATAATAATAAAAAAAATTAAATAAACATGAAAGTTAAAATCAAATTAAAGTAAGTTGAATAATCGTATCAAAACAAACAAATTTTTTAAAGAAATGAAACTAAAAAAAATCATAATAAAAAAAAACAATTCAAAATCTTAACTAATTAAAGCACGGCCGTGTGCGCATTAAATAAATTTCAATTCAATGCAAAACGAAATAAATTAATCTATTTTAAAAACAGGATGAAAACTTTAATAATAAATTTTCGGGTTAACGTCAAACAAATTTTTAACACAACGAAATTTTGTCACATAGTTTTGACAAATACGGACAATAATCAATTATTAATTACATTATCGATAAAATCGTTAATTTGCAACACTCATTTTTCCTAAAAACCAAAGCTTTTAAGACACAAACACGTAAATAAAATTCACAAACAAGCAATCGGTACAAAATAAATACCTTAAATTGTCGTCATAAGTCTAGGAAAAAGCTTGTGGTTGAGTCCTGAGTTGCCAGATGTAATCAGAAAGAAACGTTGAAGGGTCCTCCCCCCAGAGGACTATGTCCGTCGGAAGTTTCTCAATAACCGCCACCCAGGCGTAGATATAACCGCGTCGTAACAAAATACAAAATTTTATCCACAACTTTGAATTATGAAATTGAATTTAAAAATAACTTATTAAAATCAATCTAAAATCAATAAAACAAATTTAAAATACATGAAATGAATAACGCCAATTCAAATACCGGGTCTTTCACGAAAATATTCAAACAACTAATAATTTATTTTAAACGACGGTTACAAACTGTTTAAGTAGAGAAAACAATACAAACGATTAAACTGTAAACCAAGAATAAACAAAACAAATATTGTACTCTTGTTAAAAAATTTTAGTATTAAAGTATTTATTCTGTTTTTTTTTAATTTCTGAATGTGTGTGTAATATGTTTTAAATCAAAATATCAAAAAGCTTTGTTTATGTTTCAAAAAGATAGAGAGCAAACTTTTGACAAACACGTCTATCAATTATTTTAAAACAATTTTTTTTAATATTAAAGAAGTATTAAAAAACTATCGCTATCTTCCAACAATTTTTTTTAAATAGCGAATATGATTTTTTCAGGTCGCCTTAAAAATATTTACATTGCAAAATAAAGTACTTAATCTGTTTTACTAATTATTTTTAAAATATATAAATACAAAATTTGTTAAAACACTAAAGCGTTGTAATTTTGTATAATGTAATTTTGAACGATCATATTTTTAATTAATAAAAATACTTTTAATTTTGTAAAATTAAGTTAAACATGAATAGTTATTAGCAACAATATTTGTTTTTAACCATTTACGTAAATTAAGTTCTACTTAAAATATGATTAACGTATCTTATTTCCATTCAACACTAACATCTTCTGTTAATTCTACAATTTTAAAGAGATGAATAAATTTGACCTACGCATCTGTAAATTGTTTAACAACTTTGAGTATGAACGTATGAAAAATATATTTTAATTTTTGCAAACTTTATAATAAGAAAAAAGTACTTAGTAAATTGTAAGATAAAGCATTAAGATAGTTATTGGCTTTATCTTATGTACGTGTGTTTACGTATTGCGTGTGTATTCCCTATCCGCTCATACATATATAAAGTACCGCACGAAGACGATTTAAGGAGATTTGGGTCAAATGAAAAACCGGTGACGTTATTTAATCTACTGACACCGTCAAATACAACAAAAACTATGTACATTTAAATGCTACGTATATTTTTATACTAAAAAAACAATAAAACAAAAAAAAATTTTTTTTATGTTTTAGAAAAACTGTACTAGAACAGTAACTAATTTAAAAATATTTTAATATATTTTTTTATTTGTTTTTTGAAAAACTACGTTATAAGCACAAGAATTTAGAAATAAATGCTAAAACAAGAAGGCTAATTATGAAACCGCGAATGAAAGTAAATGTTTACCATAATGTTAAAATTAATAAACACAACTGCTTAACAAAATTAATATTAACATATTAATGTTTATAGATTATAATACTAAACTGTAAACCACCATAAACTTTAATTCCAATTTGAGTATTAACTTTGTTTGTTTTTTTAGCTGGCTAATCAAAATAGTAGCAGTTACAAGGCAAGGTTTTTTATTCTTATCTAAAAATTTTATGTCTTATTTTATTAAATTTTGGTTTAATTTGTAAAATTTACAATTTAATTTATAAAACACATGGTAAATTAAATAATAAAGCTATGTAATTTTATCTAGATTAAAGTAATATTCGAAATTGCACGGTTTTTGTGTCATTGATACAGTATTTGTTATTCATTTAATTTTATATATTTGGTAAATTATTAATAAAAACTTAGTTTAGGTTTGCTTGTAATACACAACGTTACTATTTAACAGTATATGCTTAGTTTGTGTATTTACTGACACTGTTCAACCGTATTATACATACATTTACCATACGATCTAAACAATATTTATCTTTCAAAATTAGATAAACTTTTTGCGTTTAAAGTTTTACTAAAATATTTTTCCGCTACTAGAAAAGTGTAAAACCGTGTGATTATTTATTAGAAGAATTTTAAATAAATTTTGTATCTGTACGGATTAGTTCAATAATGGTACATTTTGGTTTGCGATGCCAGTAATTGAATAGATAATACAAAATGAGTTTGTTACAGTTCGAATGCAAATATCATGAGCATGGACACTATTAAAATTAAACGTGATGAAACATGGAACTAGAGTTTCATGTTGTTTTGTTTTTTAATGGTGATACTCTACATTTGTCTGTAATTACATTAGCATAATTACCTATTGCAGTGCTATTTTCCAATTCATTTATTTTATTATATACTGTTGTTTAATGTGTTGTTAAATTAAAATTTCAATATTTTACGGTTTTTGTATACTTACTGCAAAAAGGAATTTAACAGATCATCTACGCCCCTAACTCTGTTTTCTATTTACAATAGAGAATAAAAAGTGTAGTAAAAAAGAAGAGTAATTTTCACCTCGCGTAAAAAGCGACTAAAAAAGAGCTTTGTATGTAAAGGCTGTGTACTTTAAGTTTAAATTATACTCTTAAAAAAAATCTGTTTTATCTTTACTGTAAAATAATGCTGAAAATAATAAACTAACTAAATACAATTTGTAATAAAAACGTGTTAGTTAACGTGTTACAATTTAGTAAAATACACGTTAACTCCAATGTTTCTACAATAGTTTAACAACAAATGCAATTTTTAATTGTAAATGTATAACCAAATTATTTTATAAAGTTATTAGATTTAAATTTAAATTAATGTTCAAAAAATATTTTTTTAAATTATTATTAAAACATGTTTAAATGTTTTTTAATAAGTTTATAAATAAAATTTGAAGGGCGTGTAATCTTTACGTGCGATTGAAAAAAAACTTCTTTGTCGATTGTGACAGATATTACAGTTTTTTTTATTTTTATCTATTAAAAAGTAAAACGTTCCTGAGGCCGTCATTTTAAATTAGAAAAGGTAAAGCAAACCAAATGTCTAATACGCGAATGTATAATTGGTTGCATAAGTTGTAATATGAACACTTTTGGACACTGTACAAATATCTTGTTTTAATGTAATCAATCACAATTATGGTAACCACAACTAGTACAGCTTTATAACAAATCTTTTATTGTAAAGTTTACAAAACTCATTTTGGTACAAAATACAACACATTGTATTTATTTCTTATTTATTAAATTTACTGTTTTTTGTGAATTCAAATAAAAAATTCCTTAAATTAATAATTAATAAATTGCGGAATAGATCCATATTCAGTCTTATTGGAGTTGAGTTTAATAAAATTCCGTAAATTGTAGTCCATATATCAATTTAATATATAAAATTTAAAAATTAAAAGTTGTTAGATGCCACTTGTAACAGTTGTTTCAATCTTTTAATGCTTAAAGATCATCTTCAGACTAAAAACTAATTACACTGACCGGAGAAGTGATAAGAAATTAATTAACAGGAACTTACTATAACACATGTGTGCACTAATTGACAAACAATTAAATTGACATTGAAATTTGACGGTTACCATTACTTAAGAATTATTAGCAAATGACATTTTGACTGATAGATTAAATTTAAAATAAATTTACCTACACAAAATGGTCGGACTACAAACTAGTAATGAGCTAGAGTTCATTTCAAGACTAAAAAACCGCTGCGCAGAAACCAATTTTGTTTCGAATGTCAGTACACCAGCTAATCAAAAAACGTTTGCACTTTTCATACGGCGTTTAAGGTGTCTACATTTATTCCACAAGTTGTTATAAACTCTTGTTCATCTTTGTGTTTTATATTTTTGTTCATATTCTATTCATCGTCTTATATGCAATTATTTTTTGAATTAAAGATAAACCATTACAGTTGTTTACAGATGATGTTTTTAGTTAGAATTTATTTCGCATGGTCGTCAAATTCCGAATTTGTCCGACGCGCACCTCACGGTTCTTTAGTCGTAAAATGATCTCTAACATAGCGGTAAAATAAAGTACAAGTTGCTATTAGTAACTTACAGAACTATAAGAACAAGCAGAGACAATCGTCAAAGTACCGCATTGGCTCATATTTTAATTGTAAATTAAAATTCATTTTGTCATTGATCAATAAACTCATTAAGCTGACTAATATAACACATTTCAAGAAATTATAAAAATTCTAAAGAATCAATCGAACTAAATATAGTAAAGTACCCTAATTTCGAATACTTTTTTATTAACGCATATTTTTTTATTAAAAAAAGAAACAAAAATAATTATGAAACAATCATGTCACATGTTAGACTCTCTTGTTTCATTTTTTTAAAATTTTTTTTTCATTATAACAGTTTAGTAAAAAAAAAATTACAGAACAAACAAAAAGTTGTAGTTAAAAAAAAACTAATTTTGGATAGGTTATCCAAAATTGAGATCCCTTTTTTCAAAACGTTTAATCTGTACAATTTAGGTATTTAAACAAAAATCACACACAAAAATATTTTTTTATATAGCCAACGAAAACATTTAGTACAACAAATCGAATTTTACCTCTAACATCTTTAGAGTAGAATCCATTGCAATACAGACACTTTATGTCATTCTTCTTGGTCATTTCTCTGAAACATCCATATCTGAATCATCTTCTAGACCTACCTTAAGCTGTCTCTTTGTCTCGCTGTTCTGTTTTTTATTAGTTGAACTTCCTTTTTCTTTGTCTTAACTTTTCTTAGTTTACTGATGTTAATTTTAACGAATTGTTTTTGTTCTTTCAAATTTGCCTTCTTCTCTTTTTCTAAAATATTTTTCTTAAGTTCTTTTTTGTATGGGGTGCTTGTTATCATTGCCGTCATTCTTTCTTTGGTATTACTTTTGATCTGCATTCTACTACATGATGGCAAAGACTAAACATCTTTGGTCAAAACATATTTTGCGGTTTGCTGTGTGGCCTGTAGAGAGTATTCTTGTTTTGTTCTTGAACAGAGTTACTTTCTTCAGTTTTTCTGAACCACATTTCAATTTGTTGACTATAGTAGGTCTTAAAGAGCCCAATAAAAACCAAATCAAACAGTTGTTTTTTGTGTGATGTATGCATTAGAAGACAAATGATTGAAATATTAGATTGACGCCCCATATCAATCATATCTATATTTCTGGTATGTCAGTAATGACCATCTAATCATAACACCATTGGATCATATTCAGAAGGTTTAACAAAACCTATGTAATGTTTTAACCAACGAGTAAAGATGTGTTGTTAAATCTAGTCAGATGGATGGCCTGGTGGAACTCTATCTATTAATTCGGTCTTCATGTTTTTTGGAGGAAAATTATAAGTGGTGGAACAAATCCTCCTGTAGTAAGACCACCTCTGTCATTAGATGTTAAAGCTTCAGCTTACTTTTTTGCCTGTTTCTTCCAGATTGTAAACCCCAGCAGAATTGTTTTTAATTTTAGAGTAAGAATAAGTTCCCACAAATTGTAGATTTTTTTTACATGTTTTTTGTAAACCTTTTAGCTCAGACTTTTAATGCCAATTTAGGGTTTTTTAAAGAATCTTTTTTAAGCATTTTTTCCAGCAATACCTTTGCTTTCTGAGAAAGAATATGGGTAATTATTTTTTATGATTAGTTGAAAAGCTAGTCTATCCATTTATAAGCGTAGATATCCCATTTCTTTTTTTTTTCACTACTTCAATAGCACGTTTCGTGCTCTTTGGGCACCACTGATTGCTGTTCTCTCTTGTTTTTAACATCTTCCCTTTATAATAATCCTGAAAATAAAAAACATTGGTGTACCTAAATATTTTTTTGCATAAAATTTAAAACACAGCATAATAAAATAGAAAAACGTATTTAGTTTCCTAATCTCGGATACTATCCGAAATTAGGAAATTATAAAATGTGAAGTTACACACAGTTTTAAATAAAAATAACAATAATTTGATACATTTTATGAGATGATAGGTTTGACCAATAGCTGTACTTACTAATTATTAAAATAAGTATAGAAAATCTTTTAGTTTATATCAAAAAACTGACCTCGAGTCGCACGTTGCAAAAACTCACCAGATATTTTACTAAAAACGTGATTGGCAACATATACCGAAGATATACCTATGTTGGTTTCTGTAAACATTATACTTTTTGATGTGTTTTATGTTCTGCTCACGTACAGTCTGACAAATTAAGAACCTATCCAAGAATCGGGTACTTTAGTAATTTAATTAAATCAAACTAGTCATACTTCAAAATCTTGTTTACCTATATACTCTCAATTTTTTTAATAAATCTATCATTATTTTAAAAAATCATAACCCACAAATTCTTTTATTACATTTGCTATAAAAAAAAAATACAGAAAACAGGCCTTCCGATAAGACCTATAATTTTTTTATCAGTTCACCTACATACCTTATTTATAATTTTTTGTCAAATAAAACTTTAAACAGTTAATTCAAGACTGAAATTACCAACGCACAATCAATAATAACTAACATCATTCTACGTCAAATTTGTTTCCATCAGTTTTACCTTCTGAAACCATTAATTTAATTGCACATTTACTCACAATTTCAGATTTTTCTAAAAGTATTACTAAAAACCTAATTGGTAAAGTTTAGCATCAACAGCACCTTAATAAAATTTAACAATAAAATACACTTACCAAAAGAAGAATGGGCTCTTTTTTAAGCTTCTTTTTAGCAGAATTATTAATAGACAATTTAGAAAAACACCACATAAAACTTAAATTAATTTTCATTAACCAAATTATTTTCTGGAGACGTTATATCAACTTTTTTATTTACAATAGGTCTGATGTGTTACTTAATAGTTTCCTCTTTTTTTTAACAACATTCACAATAGAATTTCATTTACAATTAAAAAGTCAAACAACAACTCAATTTCTTTCTTATACTTAAAAATCAGTTTAATTAAGAACAATTTAATCTTTAAAATTTATCGTAAAACAACTACCATTGCCAATACTATTACTTGTCATTCTTGCCACCCTCTTTTACACTAATTAAATTATATCAATTTCTTTTTCAACATTCTTTTAACACTTTTTTAAATAACATAGATTTCAACAACGAATTAATTACACAACAGTTTTCATATTGCTTTTAAGAATGAGTTTGCGTATCAACTTATTAATCACTTATAAAACAAATTAAAGTTTAAACATAATATCACCTCTCAGACAAGCTTATTCCTACTTCACAAAACAACAAATCAAAGTTTTGCACACTGCCATATTTACCTCAATTTCAAAACCTTTTCAATTTTATCAAAAAAATCCCAGTTGTTGAAATATGTTTTGACAGTCTACTTAATTTAAACAGCATCTTTTCACTCAAAATTGATCAACTTAATATTTTTTCGAAAAATGGGGTCTATCAACTTATTTGCTTTTCTAATAAATCTTATATTGGCCAAACCAAAAGGTCGTTGAACACGTGACTTAAAAAACATCTTTCTTTTTTAAAAAACCCTAATCGATCGAATTTGCATAATAATAAATCTACTTTTGCAGAACATGAAATCAACAAAAACCACCAGTTTGATCAAATTAAGTTACTCAGTTCGATTCATTCTTTGAAATTTAAAAAAATTTTAAAATGTGTTGTATTAGTCAGTTTGATGAGAGTTTACTGTTCAATGATAAAATTTATTTTAATTTACAATTAAAATAGGAGCTGGTTCTGCGCTCTGACGATTAATCGTTTCTCTGTTCTTATATTTCTCTCAGTTTCGACAGCAATTTGTACTTTGTTCTACCGCCATCATAGCTCATTACTAATTTGTAGTCCAACTCTTTTGTGTCGTTAAATTTAATCTATATTATTATTTTTTAATTTAACTAATTATTAATTAATTTAAATTTCCAATTTCAATTTAATTGTTTGTCAATTAGTGCGCACATGTGTTTTTGGTAAGTTCTAATTAACTTATTATCACTTTTCTTCAATCAATCAATGTAATCAGTGGCGGATACAGGATTTTACTGTGGGGGTAAGGTCATATAAAATGAAATTGTAAATGCCGGGGTTTAAAAATATACTTCCCAAATAAAAAATATTATATTCAAAACAAAAAAAATTTAACTTAGTTTTAAAAAGGTTTTGGAGGGGTTATGACCCCTATGACCCTCGCCTTTTATCCGCCCTTGAATGTAATTAGTTTTTAGTCTTAGTCATTTAAATTTAAATTTTATATATTAAATTAAGGTATTGAGTACAATTTAGACATTTTATAATAATTATTGGTGGTTTTGTACTATAAGTACAATAAATAAATTATTTTGTGTTGTAAATTAAGTAAAAACAATATTAATTTAAAAATACTTAGCAAATGTTGTAAAAGTAAATTAAAATAAATTGTAAAAAAAAATTTGTATACAATCAAAACAAAGATTTAAATACAAAAGTTTAAAGTGCATAGAAGGTTAAAATAACAACATGTAAATACCAAAATGTTAACAAAATAAATGTACACTCGGTTGAAAACAAGTCGAGACAAACTTTTTGTGACAAACAAAAGTTTTAATGGTGTAAACGGGGTTTGACCGTAACAACCCCCCGTTTCTCTGTAAGTAGTCTTAAGCAACGCAGCAGATGTCAATACCTATAACCGAGAACATTAAAATTAAAGCACAAAACAATTATTTTTTAAAAAGATATTATTTGTCAATCATGCGTACTTTGTAATGTTATATTAATTTTCGTATTGTTCATGATGTGGGGGTTTTGCACATATATATTTATGTAGACAATTGCTTTATAAAATCATTTATTGAAAATTGATGATAAATTTTAAGTAACTAATAGTAGCATTATTTTTTCATAAGTAAAGAGAAAGTTTTTGTTTTTATCCTAAAATTGATAATGTTCTCTAAATATCATTACACAAAAAAATACTGTAATTATGTTGATAATTCTAATTCACAAAAGCAATTATATTTTTTTAAACAATATAAAAACGTTCAGTTAACCCGTTTTAATTTAATTTAATTGAAATAATTCAACAGAATTATTATTATCAACGCAAATTACATAATTTTTGGTAAAAAATAAGCAAATGCCATTGTAAAGGAATTCTGGAAACTATTAGGTCAAAATGTATTTGTTAATCGAAGTATTAAGTTTTTATTTATTTGTCAGTACTACTTAAGTTGTTTAATGCAAATAAAGGTTGTAACGTGCCTTCCTACGCCACTGGTGATAACAACGTTGAACCCCGTAGGGTTACCAAGGACTGAGGGGTAGTCGTTCAATACCTGGCGTTGTGAACACATGCTATGCTGTGTAAAACTATATTTTTTACGTTTGTTTTACTTTATAAAGTTATTTTGTTTATTGTGTACCCTGCTGTTTACCTTATTATCATTAAAAATCAACTACGTTTGCGAAGTGTTTAAATTCTGTTCAATAACCGAACCCGCGGCAAGTAGAAAGAACTTTACATCTTTCCTCCTGTTATAAGGTTGAATTCTTTTTGAATAAAATTGAATCTAATTCTTCTTAAGAAAACGATTACCGATAAAAATACCCAAACTGCTTAGAAAACTGATTACTTGTTTAGATACAATAGAGCACACAAATACTTTATTAATGTGAAATATTTAACATAATTATAATAAAAAGAAAATTATAAACAAAAATATATAATAAATAACTAATAATGCGTATAACCCTCCTGGTTTGTTGTGGGTGTATATGCTACCAACGCCTCAATAAAATCTTTGTTTATGTCTCACGCATTTTTAATTGTATCAACAAGCTAAACGCGATGTGAAAAAAAATAATATCTAGTTCTTGTTGGTTTCCAATTAACTGCATGACTTCAGCCCAAACGTTGAAATTGTTAACTACGTTTCGTCTGACGTTTTGTTTACATGGAGTACTGTTTTTCGTCGTCTTCCTTATTCTGTATTTTTATATTTTAAGACAATTATTATCATATGTATTCAGCACTATTTGTGTTTTCTTTAAGTAACTACTGAATAACACCTGTAATTTTGAGGTTTGTAATTTTATATTATTAGCATTTCAGGATGTTTACTTCTGACTTGTGCTTTGGCACAGTGCATTTTTAAATGGTACTCGCAATCTTTCGTCGTATTCTCTTTAAAGTTGCATCGATCAATTCAAAAAATATTTTCCAGAAGCAAACTTTACTTACGATACTTTCCTACAATGTAAATAAATTTTTAATAGTCCATTTATATATTTTTTTCACAATATTGAAAATGCAAAACGTTACAGTAATATTTTGGGTCAATTTTTCGACAAGCTTGATGACAACAAAGTTTTTTTAGTGGATTAGAATTATTTAATGAGGTATCAACATATTACAATATTCTTTGTATAAAAGTTTTTAAAGAAAATTATTGGTTTCACGGTTAAACAAAAACTTCTCTTTCACTTTTGAAAAAATAGTGTTACTAATATTTAGTAAAAATTGATTTCTAATAAATAATTTTTTAGTTTATTAAATAATCATGTATGTGTGAAACCCTCACATTATAAAGACTACAAAAATTAACAAATAATAACACATTGCAAAGTACCCGTTATTAACAAATAATATTTTTAATAAAACTAATTTTTTTTTTGTGTGTTTTAATTTTAATATTCTAAGTTAGTAGAACTACGTTTACACTATTAAAACTTCTGTTTACTATAAAAAATTTGTCTCGATTTTTTTCAAAACGAGTGTACCTGAACAATTCGCAATACATAATTGGTCGACACAATTTGTCTTTTAAATTAGTTTACATATTTTCCAGAATTTCTGTAAACTTGGTAGCACACTAATTACTGTTTTTAAATATCGGAAATCACGTGAGCTGTGACGTGAACGTTACTTGATTTTGTCCATTAGTTTACAGATCGTGACAGTTAAATACGTGGTTTGAACAACACGTTCATAATAAAGTAAACAAAGAACACTAAACAATACTTAATTTTTTTATTCATAACGTAAAACAAACATTTTTTTAAAAACGAATATATACAAAAAAACGTATGCTAATTATAAAAATTAAAATATTTTTTCTTCACAATAATAATGTTTTTTTTCAATTTAAATAAACTCAGTTTCAGTTTTCATAATTGGCTTTGCACATAAACTTATACTTTTAAGTAAACAACGTGTTTGTTAAAAGCAGCATTAATTTACTAATGCTACGAAATACAAGGTTTATTAGCTCATCATCTTGAATACTTACTCACACAAATAACATACTATGTTGTTAATGTGTACTATTAAAATGAGTACTAAAATTTGAATCTGATTAAAAATAGTAAACTAAGCTTTGTTAGTATCAATAATGTTTTATAATAACAGAATTGTGTTGATTTGGTGTTAAACAGAAATATTGCTAACTACAAATTAACAGAAAACTTTTTATTTACCGATTTATTTAATTTTTTTTTTAAGAAGTGTTATAGCTGATGTAGCTATTTTACAAATATTTCTGCAAAAATACCAGTAGTATTAAGTTGTCGACATATAAATACATAAATTTTTTTCTGAATAAAAGTTATTTATCACAATTACAATATGCAAATAGTTTATTGAATCCATCACTCTCTAGATTAATGTTCAGTTAAACACTTAATAAGATTATGTTGTGTCAGCTTGACATAAATTGTAAACAATGGCCCACCTTTTCTAACTTGTTTAGATCAGTTATTTATGAAAACAACTTTTATTCCAATGTAAAAATACAATCGTTTTCTAGTTTAATTAAAAAAGTATCTTAAAGGTTAAAATATTTACCGGTTACAGACAATAATTACGACATTATCTTTCAATTAGTAAATAAAAGTAACTATGTAGTCTTTGTTATTAAATATTTAATAATATTTAGTACTGTGGTAGCACAAAACTCAAATATTAAAACAAATTTCGCAGTGTTAAGAGTAAAATTTAAATTAAAAATTGCATTTATTATAATCAAAAAATGGTCTTATTTATAATTAGTTAATTTTTTAGAGTCACGTTAATGTATTTAATTGCTCAGAAATCGGACGGTAACAGCTACTTTGTACGGTAGTACTGTACAACCCAAAGTAGCTGGCGGGTGCCTACAAGGCGGGGAGCTGTCATCTCGACTATGATGCTTTGTCATGGATGGCCTACTACAAGAACTAGAAGACGGGGGTGTACTTGTTTTAGGATACGCAGACAATCTCACCATTATCACAAACGGGAAGTCTGACGCGCCTTTATCAAACGTAATGAGACACCATCAGTGAACCCAATTAAGACGGCAATTATTCCGTTTAACAAACCAGAAAAAAAAGATGACATAAAACTACCTACGGTGTACGGAGTCACGCTGTCGATTACAAAAGAAATCAAATATCTGGGACTCACTGTTGATACCAGACTGACTTTCAACGGTCATCTAGAAAAAGTCACAACAAAAACCATTAAAACCCACAATCCTAAATGGTTGTGTACTGTACTAACAAAACCTATCATCACATACGGTGTGCTTGTATGGGATGAGAGAACCAACCAAAAAATCATAGCTTTTAACGTAGGCAAAATACAGATAATAGCATGTCTGCTGATAACAAGAGCAGTGAGAACTACGCCCACGGCAGCCATCGAAACACTATTTTCACTTTCACGATTACACCTTCTTGTAAAGATGGGAGTAAGACGAGCAGCATACAGGCTAACTATGAGATTTGACTTTACGAAAGATTAACACATTATAAAGAAACTTAAAGTGATAATACGGTCATGACACGAGTAGACAAAAAACATTTACCCGGGTGCGGTTAAACTATCAGGTACACAGATGGGAGCAAAATCCGAAACATTATCGGTGCAGGAATATATGGAGCAAGACACCATCAGAAGCAATTTTCGCTGCCTTTGGGTAAATATGCATCCGCTTTTTATACTGAAACTGCTGCTATTGACTGGTGGTCAAAAACATTATCAACTCAAAATCATACGCTAATAGGCCGATATCGATCATGTCTGACAGTCAAGCAGCATTAGTTGCACTAAGAATGCCAATAACAAAATCCAAACTGATTATGGCATGCATAAACATTCTGGAAATATTGAAAACTTGCCAAGAAGTACAACTTATCTAGATACCAAAAGACCAGAGTGTTACGACAAAACCTAATGGCGGATGCGTTAACTAAAAAGGGTACAACAGTGACATATATCGGACCTAAACCCGTTTTCGGAATCGCCTACGAAACCGGAAAAGAAATAATTTGCAATAAACTGGCAGCGAAACCTAAAAAACTATGGAACAAGTCTTGAGAGATGAAACACATAAAACACTTCTTTACTTAGCCGCAATCAAACACTCAAAATGCACTATCGAGCATAAGTCGACAAAAGTTAAAACAACTCACAGGACTAATAAGAGGGATGCCGCGGATGGTTAGAGCACAAAAAGACTCCGTAGCATTTGCTGTGTAAATGCAAAGCGTATTAAACACAACGCAGAACGATTCTCGCCAAACCAAAACTAACTGATAAAGAATTGAAAAAAGCCTCTTAGAACAAATGTCTAGACTTCATTGACGAAACAGAATGCTGAGAAAATTAATCGGAGATGAACAAAAGAACCAACAAACCGTAATGCAAGGGCGCTAGACCAACTGCCTCTAGAATAAATTAAATTTAAAAACATTCATGTATTTCATGCAGTTCATTTTGTAAACGTTATATCAAATTAATTAAATATTTTAAATTACGTAAATATTTGTCATCTTGTTAATAACGCAAACAATTTGTTTTCACTGCAGTTTCTCGTAGGTAATCATAATGCTGCGATTTTGCAGACAATCAGTAACTGCAACTTGCAAAGCAATTGTTGTGTTTAACAATTAAAGTATGTCATTTTGTGGCATTTGAGATCTTAAACAAATTTATTAGTAAATCTGAAGACTGTTTTTTGGAGGTGCAAAGTATGCAACGGAACTTGAATAGTTATGCATGAAGGTTCGATCAACGTACACTTAACTCAAACAGTGTAGACTTTTTTTTAGAATAAACTATACATTGTGTTTAAGGTGACAAAACAAATAAATGTATAATTCTTTGGATTAAACGTATTTATAATTTTAACTTCTTATTAATACTGAATCCCCGATCTAGACAGACTACACAAATAAAAACAAAAAAAAATAGTTTTTTATGGACGTTTCGTTAGCTATGCGAACAAGTTTATTAAGCCATTATTCTGACTAAATTAGTTTTATCTAAATACAACAAACTGTTGCTTATGAAACAAAATAAAAACAATTAATTAACGTTTTTAAATGTTAAATCTAATATAACGTTACAAGATAACTAACTGCTAATAAAATTATATTTTAGTCTCCTTAAGTGTAAGCTGTATTTCATAATCCTTTGTACATCAAATGTAATTTGATTCTTACGCATATTGTTATATGACAATATTGTAAAATTCTCACAGTGCGGTAAAATGAGCACTAAATTACAAGTAATAAAAAACACTCAAAATTATTTTAATTACATGTTACTGAACTTTATACAAATAAATATTACTTTACATTATATTTAATAACTACATTAATATAATTGTACTTGTCCAGCGCTGCAAACATATAAACCTAGATGTTTATGCATGCTTTGTGGATTATAATAAAGCATTTGACTGCGTGAAGCATAATAAATTAATGGATATCTTGAAGTCAACTAATATAAATAAAAAGGACCTTACCATTATCAAAAATTTATATTGGAATCAGTCAGCAGATGTTAAAATTGGACAAGAAAGGTCGGGTGAAGTAAAAATAGACCAGTGGGCAAGACAGGAGAGTATTCTCTAGCCACTCTTGTTCAATCTATATTTGGACGCCATATTTAGTGAGGCTGTATATAAATCCACTGAAAGCATAAACAACTTACGATACGCGGATGACACGATTTTAATAGCCAGCAACATTAGACTTACAAAATCTTATTGATAGAGTTGTATTTTTAGTGAGGATTTTGGATTAACAATGAATATAAGGAAGAACAAATGCATGTTAATAACAAGAAAGAAAACTATTACATCTAAAGATCTCAACATTGGGGAAAATGACTTAGAACGGGTATCCACATTTAAATATTTAGGTACCAACGTAAATGACAAATGCAATTCAAGGAAAGAGATAAATTTGTTTAGCTATATGGATCGCCAACCTTCGTAAAGAGACGGCGCGATAAAAAAAATTGAAAAAATCAAAACAGATAGGAATTGAAAAAGTCAAAACAGATAATTTAGTAATGCAGCCAAACAATAATTTACTTAATCTATTACACTGTTACTATTTCGGTATTTACAATAGATTAATCGTTTAATAAGACTAGAGAGATAATTATTAACTAGAGAGTTTCCATTTAACCGAATGCTTATAAAACGCAGTATACCTTGTAAAGTGAAATAATTCACGGTGTCAATAGTTTTACTATAATAAATAAAAAATAGTACAACTATATTTAGGTCTAAAACTCAACTGCACACTAAGTAATACCTTATTTTGATATACAAATAATATTATTAATTTGTGAGTTACTTTTTATAATATCATAGACAACACCGGAAAAATACTAATAAGACGTAAATCTTTCAATTCTGTAGAATCATGTTTTACAGTTAGTGTGAGTAGATTTTGTATTGTTTTATAACTTTTAACAAATGTTTGTGCTTTTTGTATATTAAAATTTGAAATAAAGTATTTATGTTTGTACTGTTAAACTAACTTAACTGCAATTTTTATACCCTGAAGCATGTAAATAACTGTATGAAAATACACAACTAAAATGTTACGCATTTTATTAAAAAAAATCAAAATAAAAAATTTGTATTTATAATAATAAAAATAATTTGAAAGTCAGCAGACTACAAATAATAATACAACATTTTTGTTAAAAGATAATCATAACTTTTATTTTGCTTATAATTATTTGTAAAAAATACTATCAAATTAGAAACATTTGATTCATAAATAGGGTAATCTTAATAATGTGAAACAAAATAATTGAGTTGTCTATATTACCTATAGCAATGCTATTTTAAAAAACAACTTTAAAACAATTAGCTTAAAAAATAATTAATTTAAGTGTTTTTAAATGCGTGATGGTATTTTAAGATAAAAAAAGAATGCCTACGCAGTACTTAATGTAGGTGCGAAGCAAAAACAAATTGAGATTTGATTAGATCTTTATACAAAAATCTATTTAAAACTTGTGTTAAAATTTTTAATTGTTTTAACAATCATATATCTTAAGATAAATAAAAACAAGATTTTACTATTTATTTATATAAAAAAAATAAATTTAGTTCGTTGCATGTACAAAGTTATAAACATTTGAATGTAGTCCAATATTAGAGTCCAGATTAAGTTAATACACTTTTCGATTTCAAAATCGTGTACGGTGCAAATACGGCACAAGATTACGTTATTTTATATTTTGTATTTCTGATATTTCATTTTTAGATCAATGTATGTTCTTTAAACATAATTTATTCAAATAAATAAAGAAAATATATCTTTACAAACACAATAAATTAAAAAATGTTTTTGTAAGTGTAAATGTTAAAATAAAAGAGGTAAAATATACACACATTTTTTTTACGTAAATTTAAAAAATTTACTTATATTAAATAATTTAAAACACACATACCAAGTCAAATAAAATAGATTATACGGCCTTTGTTATTTTACAAATTTTTTAAAAGTTTACGATACATATTTGCAGTTACGCATTGAGTTACAATGGATGCATTAATGTTTTTTTTTAATTTTAGGTATTGGCTATATATTAAAACTAAATTGATATCCAACAAAAAAAACAATTTTTTAATTTGTAAGAATAGCTTATTAAGATATAACTTTTTTAAAACGTTTTAATTGTGTCACTGCTAACAAAATAAAATATTTAACTAATTTTTAAAAATAAACTTATGGTCTTACAACGTATTTTTAACAGATATCTTTGTAACAAATTAAACAATAATAACACTACTATAAATCTATTTTTTAATATGTTCTTAGTCTCGGCGTAGGAAACAATTTAAACTACTTATAGTCAGATCGTTTTAAACCATATGTTTTCAATATTACGTATGTTTTAAGTACTTTAATATTTTTGTATTAGGTCTGTTTTATTACCTACTTTAAAAAAATAAAATAACGTTAATGTTTATTGAAACCAAAGCGCTATAAAAAAATAACTGTTGCACGTTTTCGGAAAATTTTTAGGTAGCTTGGTTTCTACTAAATAAACTTTATTACTGCAATTAAAAATATAACAATTAAATTTAGTTTTCTAATGACATTTAAGTTTTCGATCTGTTTTAAAAAATGTCTTAAACATGTTTGTAATGCAGTTTACATTCTAGTTGAACGAAGGTTGAATAGCCATATTGTTTTAATTTACCAGAACCAAAATATTATATATTACATTTTTAGCCACGTGAGAGGTCAAAGACTGATTCAAACAGCTAAAGACAAAATTAGAATTTTACAACAACAATTAGTTCAAAACTGGATGTAGCCAAAACTAAGCTCAAATGGTGCAAAAACGAGACGATTTTTAAATCTTTTGATTTTTTATCAACGAATAAAACCGACTTTAAGACTTTGTTATGTTACCTTGTATACAGAAAGCCATGTAGTATACGTCATAGTAAAAAAAATTCAAAATGTTTATAATTAATCGTTTTTTTTTAAATGTTGTCTCGTTTTTAACCACTGAAAATAAGACCTGAAAGGTTAAAAACGAGACACTGTATTTTCTGTGCTTTCAGTCATTTTATATGAGTGAGAAAAATATGAGACACTAGAAAATAAAATCGAAACACACTGCAAAGGTTTTAAAGCGATTGATAAATCAAATAAAATTGTTAGATATAAATTGTGAGAATGTTCTTAAAGAAAACTCGCATAACTAAATACAAAAATATGTTGATATTAAAGTAAAAATAAAACAAATCAAAAACAAGCCAAATAAATCATACCTAACAAAAACGGGGTAGAAAAAATCTGGGTTTTTAAAGCTAAATTAGAATAATTAAATAATATTATTATAAGATAATTTGTATTAAATAATATTGCTGAGATGTTACTTTTGTCGATGAAGTAATTGTCCTCAATGGCTAGAAAAATAAATTCAAAACTTTTGCGCTTTAGATAAATTACTTCTACATCGCTGACAAGAACTTTAAGAATTGGTCCCGCATAGTAAGTTTGATTCTTTTTAGTATTAAATTTGATTAGGATAAAATCATTTTTTCTAAATGCATATGCTTCTGTAATCTTATGTTTTGTTACTTCATTTTCTGATGGCTTGTCATCAGATTCATCTTTAATAATATCTTTTAGAATCAAACCGTCTACATTGCTTTTATCTTGGTAAACTAGCTGTTTGTCAATGCTGCTTTTACTGTCACTCTCAACTGTTTTACTTGCCTTTGGTTTTTTTTAAGTTTTGTAGATTTCACACCTTTACCTTAGTTATTCTGTTTTTGCTTCTGTATTTCCTTTAAATATTCTTCTGTTGTTAAATTTTTTTCCACAGAGCCTATTCTTCTTCTTGCTGTTATGTTTAAGGTTCTTCGAAGTTTATACAGTAGTAACGTAATGATTTATAAGCGCAAAAATGGTTCGGAAGAAGCACTGGTAGATTGATCTTGAACAAATTTAAAACACTGTTTGGTTTACGGCAGAAGTTGTCGAGTTTCTTTATCGTGATTTTCAAAAATATCAAGCGAATTTTTAAAAATCCCATGTTCTTTATATCTAAGTGGCTTTGCAGGATCTAAACGTTCTTCTGGATATCGATTCATATTGCATGGAATTTTCCGGTCTTTTTAAACAAAGATTTAATAATTTCTGCAAATAAACTTTTATTCCAAATGCTGCAAATCAAATTATGCTTAAATTTTTGTCAGTTAATCAAAGCTTCATTACATTTAAACTTCAATGAACTAAAACAACATATGTCAAGCGGTTGCAGCCAATTCTATCGTCGATTTATCTAAATGGGCAACATGTCTATCTAGTATAACAAAAAGTGAGCGAACCAGTGCACAAAATGTTTGAAACTACTCTTGAAAAATCTGACAAGTCATCCATCCCTTTTCTGAGGCTGATCCTATTTGGTAAATTGGTCTCACCTAAAAAACATTTTTATTACTAACCATATTCTAAGTAACAAAAAGCTAACATCTTACTTTTCCAACTGCTCCATAAATTTTGCCCTTGGAATATTATTAAAAAAGGTAATAAAGTACCACTTCTTAAAATGCATGCGAGTACGGTGGTATTTTTCTGGTCCCTTCCGGTGAACTTTCTGACCAATACCAGCAACGCTTTCTATTCTGGTTGGATCGGAAGAAAACTGGTCTTGTCTAAATTCCAGATGTGACCGGGCTTGCAATTTCAAATCAGATGTGCAAGTATTCAGACAATCGTAAAAGCCAAAGACGATGTAGCTGTTCTACCTTTCCAGTTGCCCAAGTTCTTTTGACTTACAAAAATTTTTAAACTAATCTTTGCCTGGCTTTCCTTTCTTAAACTGGGTACTATGTTTATTTTTATCTTATCACTTAAATCTAGTTTCAGTTCTTTGGTTAGAGAAGTTTTTCTTCCTTGTTTACGAAGTGAACGAGTACGTCTGCTTGAAAGAAAATGTTTCTCAATCGTAAATTGTTAGTTGCACTTCTAAAAGATAAAATGCCATCTTTTTATTAGTTTTAGGGCTTTGGCATTTTTGTAAAAAAAATTAAAAAACTTAATCTTGTTTTTTAACTCGCGGGTGTCCGACTTTTGCACCTGTCATTTGCGACGTGCTTCCTTGCCAACTAGCAAAGATTGACTAAATTCGTTATGAATGATTATCACCGGATCTAATAATTTAAAGACGCTATACTTGCCGAGTCTTTACGACACAACAGGAAAAGTTTGTAAATACAGTTTAAAAGATTTTTTAAGCAAAATGCACAGTCAAATACATTAGTTTTTTTCAATGTTTGCGTTTACATTTATTTATTTTTTGTTACAGATTTCAATTGTATATATGTGAAACTTATTTGTAACATATTTTTTACATTGTTATTAATTTTTGCACTGGAAAAAATTGAATGCCTTGTTTTTGACCGAAATTTTGGCCGGATCATTTTTGCACCACTTGACCCTATAGAACAATTTACCAAAATTACGTGGTATTTTAAAAAAAAGCGCCAAAATATACTCTGAGTCAGAGTATTATTCCTGTTCTCTTGTGTTATTTTGGAAATAAATTAATTGTAATTAATAATGAGAAATATTTTACTTTGCCTTATTTAGCAATGAAAAGAAACGATTGTTTTTATACAACGTAGATCACAACACACAATCTCAATTTCAAAACCTAATCCAAATTTGAGGATAACATTTTAGTTTGGTGTGCTATGTTTAAGACTGGATCTACCTCGCAACCATACATAGTTTGTGTTTGTTGAGAAATTTTATTTGGAAAACTTTATATTTAACGTTTAGTTTTAGTTTTTAAATACCCACCATTAAAATAATAATATAATATTTTAGCCCGATTCAGTTTTATGCCATTATACACGATTAATTAGAGACTAGTGTACCACAAACAACATAGACTTTGTACCTAAATTAGACAATCCTTTAGATGTACTTCAGGCTCGGCTAATAATTAATTTTAGTCAATTTTGACTAGAAAAGTGTACGTTAAAAGATGGGAAACTGCAAATGAAGATCAATTTAGACGTCGCAATATTTCAAAAAATTGTGTTTAAAAATTACCACTATCTAAAAACTTTCTAAAAACGTCAGAATCATACGTTATTTTTGAGTAAAAAAATACTTAATTAAAACTATTCTAAGTGTAAAACCTAAATAAAAAAATAACAAGAGACTAATTAATTAAATTTATAGTTTTTAAAAATGCGTGTTTGTGTCAATCATAGATGAATTAATAGTTACTTAATTTCTTGAACTACAAGTTAATTTGAAAATAAATGTATTAAACAACACAATACAAAAGCGATATAAATAAACAGCTAAAGCTTATTTATATTAAAAAATTATAAAATAGTAAATTGTTTTTTTCTTTTATATTAATAATGTGCAGCAATGTGTTTTTAGTTTTAATTACTTAATACTAAAAATAATATTATATTTTAAAAAAATACAGCAAAGACTTTAATTTTACCCATTTCAATAAACATTTAAATTTTTTTTTAAATCAAAATGATTTATTAAAGCTTTAATCTTAGAAAACGAAAATTCAATTCAAAAATGTAGAAAAGTAAAGATTACTTTACTTTGCATAAAAAAGTGCTTAGTCACGATTGTGTGACAGTTTCTTACGCTTAAATGTATTAAGTGTTATTTTTTGCGTATCGCTACAATACTTACAATGTTTAAATTTTTTCAACCTATTGTTTATTTTAAATTGTTTTTTAACATTAGATTTGCATTTAATTTTATATAAAACATTGTATTATATAGAATAACAATTTGTTCATAACTTTAATTTTAATTTGGTTGTATGGTTTGTTTTGCAAAATATGTTATAAATTTTTAAAAGAAAAAATATGAATATTGTTAAGAAAACAAGAAGAACTAAAATAACATAAAGAACAATAGATATAAATAATCGAATTAATTTTCTAACCATTTTTTTTAATTACACATTAGAAAGGAAGTATTGCATTAATTGTAGTATTATTATTATAGATAAATGATTAAAATTTATTAAAAAACTGCTAATTAACAAACATTAATTAATAACCATTGCAGACTTAAATCTGATAAAAAGATTACAAATTATACAGGGTTCGCCATTACTCCGGACTCGGTTTCTAGTGTCTTTGTATAAATGTCAGCATAAAAAGTTAGTACTGTAATCATTTCTATTGAAAAGCTGCATCTATTAAAATATTTTTTTGGTTGTTTAGTTTTCGCTGGACGTCATGAAGTTGCACTTTTTTAAATAGCAATCCATGAATTTTTTATGCTATTCGACATTGCATTTTTATATTTTTTTTTAAATTGATTGCTAAATTTTTTTTGTAAATTTGTAGATGAAACTTAGAAGTACTTAGATTTTTTAATTTGCCATGCTTATTTAAGTACATTTTAACCTTAATAATTTTTTTTTCAGTCACTAGATATATTTTCAAATTTTTTTACCAATTTCAGTTGGCAACTATGCATTTGGGTTCATAATTGTCATTTTTTGTCCCATGACCTAGTTTGTTATCTTTATTACGTTAACCATTCTAATTCTAATTCAATATAATTTTGCGTGTGTTTGTACTCGAAGCTTATCATTTTAGTTTCTACACGCACTAACTTATTCTATGAGATGGCTCTGCCATCAAACTTTGCTAAATGGTTAACTTTATCATACTGCTGATAAGCCTCAAAATGCCAAACGGCCGTTAAATAGTTGACTGTGGTAGCATTTGCACAATTGCATTAACTTTCCTTTAACCTTAATGTTTTTTACCTTATGGTTTAATCCCGCGTTTTATTTAAAACTATTTTAAATTATGCGGGTGTAAAATCAACTTACAACGTTTATCTCGGTTATAGCTATTTACAGTTAATTAATTACTTACATTATTTTTTACAAAGTACATTTTAATAACAAGATTAAAACAGGAATTTCATTGATATTTTACTTTTTTTAGTCATATAATGTACGGAAATAAATATGGCGCTTTGTATTTACAATGCTTTTAAAGTTAAAGTAGCAGTTTAACAAATCTGTGATCAGAAAGCAAACATTTTTCATTGTAAAGTACAACTCAGTTATTTGATATAAATTAATAAACCCATAGAAACGCTTTTAGTAAAAATCTTCAACCCAATAGACAATTATGTCACTCAAAAGTAAAAATTGCAAAAAATGACTTTTTGTTAGTGGATTAAATGACTAAATCTGTGAATTCTATAATCATAAATATTTCTAAATTGCTGTAACACATATTAATGCGAAACCTTTTTTAAACTAAAAACTGCAATAAAAATGATTTCTTTCTCAACCGGGGCACGTATAACATTACTAATATTTATTTTTTGACAACAACGTTGTCTCGTTTATTTGTGGGTTTTTGTGCTGCCAACATTGCAAATGTCAATATTTGTTTATTAGTATAAGTACGTACTCAACGAAAAGAGCTCTAGAGTAGCAAAATAAAAAATAGGAATCTACATAAGACTAAGTGTTCAAAGTCAATTATTATATTAGAACGAGTATGCAACAGGCAGAAAAGTCATTTAAAAAATCTTGAAATTCAGTTCCAATTATTAAATCAATGTCAAATTTGACAAATTTAGTAAGTAAGTTTTATTTGCTTTCGTCTATTTACAATTTGCAAAGGGTTCGTTATTGTACCTTAGTGAATTAAAATATTTAACCTCTCTCTTTTTTACTCTATACTTTCTCCATTTATTCTGAACCCTCTCCGTTTTTTTCAGTATTTTTTCCCCTTTGTTTTTCCCTTAGCTTTTCACGTTCTTTTAGTATGTGGTCAACCGTTTTCCACCCCTCCCAGCATAGCTTTCATAACCTCGCCATGTCTTTTATGCAGTATTTGTTTTCTCCTTCTTCATTTCCACATCTGAATTTGGCTATCATTTACTTTCTTTTCTCCTGCATTTTTTCTCCTACTTTCTTTATTTTGTCGTAGTGCTTATTGTATTTGGACTGTGTTATCTTTGTTCTCTTTTCTTGTTGCTGTACGTTTTTGTCTCTCCTTACTAACGTTTCTCTCATATTTTTCCGTTCTGCTCTTAACTTTTCCACCTCTTTTTTTTCATATTCATTCCTCTTGTGGTATGCTTTTCTATTTTTTGTTCGTAATTTGTTTTCCTGTCTTTTACCAATTTCCAATATTCTTGCAAAATCTTGCGTTCTTTTTCTTTCATTTTTTCTTTGTATTTTAAGATCCGTTTCTTTGCGTCCACTTTTATTTTTTCCGCTTCTACTTCTTCTGTTACTATGTTACTCAAAGTTTTTCTATCAAGCCCTAATGGCCACTTCATATACTTTTCTAGAATTGTTTCCCGATGCGCATGCTCTTTCCATCTCTATATCTCCGCTACGTACAGCATTTTTCTTTTCTTTTAAGCTCCAAACTTGTCTAAGTATTTTGTTGACCTTGGTTACCTTATCTCCTACGTGTGCCTCTTTCCCGTTATCCTGTTTCATCTTGTATCCTAATTATGTAAACTCTTTCTGTAATCCTAAATTTTTTCCATTACATTGCAATTCTTTTTTATACTTATTCTTCCTTTCTTAAATTATTATTATTTTTGACTTTTCTACGTTAATTTTTAGATATTTTCTATTCTCTATCTTTCCAGTGTTTTTATCATCTTCTTCATACTTTTTTTCTGGTCGGCTACTATCGCTTCGTCGTCCCCATATGCCAATGCCATATTTTTATCTTTCCTATGTATGTTGCCAATAGGCTTGGACGTAATGGGCATTACTGGCTTAGTCTTTTTTTTGTCTTAAATTTCCCGATTGACTATCCATTTGATCTCATTTTGTATGCTGTTTTCTCGTTTATTTCTTCTATTCCTTTGATTAATTTATCATAATCTTTGTCATATATTCCCAAAGCTTCTTTTGTTTAAATTGTGGAATGCGGCTTTTAGATTGATAAAGATTGCGTACATCTTTCCACCTTTTTTTCTAATTTCTGACATTTTGAATACCGGCCTGTCTATCCGGCAATATTTCATTTTCTTCTGTTTTCTTCTTTAATATTTTCTTTCTTTTCCTGCTACTTTTCCTCTCTTTAATATTCCCAATATTTTTTTCTTTTTTTTTTATTTATTTATTATTCCTATTCTGTATTTCCGTTTCTCTAATTTTTTAGTGTTCTTTGTGTCCGCTTTTTAATTCGTCACACTTTTCATTTCACCAATTATTCTTTCTTATAATTCTCTCTTTTTTGGGCCTATACGATTTTTTTTGTCGCTTTCTTCCGCTTTGTTGTTAGTTTTTGTACTATTCTAACTATCTCCGTTTCTTCTTATTTTACTTCTTTTAACTTCTGTTGGTATTTGTTCATGCTTTCTCGTGTCCACATGTTTATTGTTACGTACTCTGTTTCATCTTTTTTTGGTTTCCGCAAATGTACCTTTATCTATATTTTTATCGATTTATGGTCCGATTCTATAGTTTCCTCTATTTTGAAGTTATCTTTCCATCCTTGCCAGTTTGCGAGGGTGTAATCTATCGCCGACTCTCCTTTTACACCTATATTTGTAAATTATCTTCCTGTCTTCCCTTTTTTGTTTTCATTTAAAATATCTAATTCGCTTTTTCCCCTCTTTATTTATTGCCTAGTCTTTACATTTCTTTCTATACAACCGTCCTCTTTTTTTCGCTCTCTTCACCAATTCTTGCATTAAAACCTCCTCCTATTATTGGCTATATACCGTCATTATTTAATAATTTTTTTTCTGGCATTGTATGTTTCTCTCTATTATTCCTATAGTCTGTTGAGCGTCAGTTGTTTTTCTTTTGTTTTTCAAATTTTTTACTCATGTAATTATTCCTTCTTTTGCTTTTCGCTTTTTCTGCTTTTTATAGCACGGTGTATTAACCACACAAATTTTTCTGGCATTTGCTCTCCGCATTTTTTCACTGACTATCTTTGAGTCTCACGAGTCCTACGACATCAAATTTTCTTATGTATTTTCAGAATTGTTCTCCCTTATTTCTCACTTCAGCATTGTTCCAGAAATTTATTTTAATGCCTCCTGATTGTATTGTGCTGCATTTGTACTCGTTATCCTTTTTTGGTTCCTTGTTGTCTTCTTGGTTTGTGCCTTTTTTTTGTTTTACTTAATTTTTTGCTCTAGGGTAGCTTTTGATTTACCTTTTTCACTTAATAACGCCGTTTTCTTTTGCATTATATATGTACATATTATCGTCTATCCATAGATTTTTATATACAATTTTGCCTATTCTTCCTTCTAATCTTTTGTTACTCGCAATGCTTATTAGTTCCTCTTACAATCTTCTTTCCTCTTACGTCAGATCGTCAATATATATTTGCGTATTTTTAATTTTTTTCTTTTTTATTACTGGTTTTTTAATTTTGATGCTAGGTAATTCTGGCACTACCATCTCATTTGGTTTACCTTTATTAAATACCATCACTTTTCTTACTTTTTGTTTTAACTTTTATTTTCTTTTCTAGCATCTTTTCTAGTTTCTCTTTTGAGTCATTAAACTTCCATCTTTTGACTACTATAATAATTTTTTTGCCTTTCGTTCTGCACTTCCTTTTTCTCTAACTTTTCGATTTTTTCTAATAGACTTACTTCTTTTTCTTATATTTTTCGTTCTTTTCTACTTTTTCTCTCATTGTTTTAATTTCCTTTTCAATCTCTTCTGTATTCTCGTCCATTTTTTTTATTATTTATCTAATTATCTCTTTGATTTCGTCCATTTCGTCTCTACTCAAGTTATTTTATTCCTTTTTTGCTTTGCGCTTCCATGTATCTTTGCTTTGGCAATTATTATTTTTTCCCATATTAATATAAATTTAAATTTAGTAAATGTAGTACATTATACGTCTGGTGATTTCAATTCTTTTTTAATTAAAAAAAATGCAATTGTACAAAAAAACAATAAGATTAACTTGTTGTTGTATCCCAATAGGAGGTCGTTTGGAAAGGTTACAAATTAATTTGTTTTTGAATGTTGGCGACGTTTCACAGACTATACCTGTGTCTGCTTCTTTGGGCCAACATTCAAAAACAAATTAATTTGTAACCTTTCCACACGACCTCCTATTGGGATACAACAACAATTTACTAATAGATATAACAAGGAGGATTATAATAAATTAAAAGAGTAAGATTAACGTTTGTTATGCTATACTTTGCTTTTGACGCTTGTTACGTAAATTACTACTGTCCACAATAGTTAATTTACATTAGTTTAAAATTTTCTTAGTTATATTGTTTTGTCAGGCACACATTTGTTTTAAAGTTTAGCTACAGGAACACTTAACTACTTTATTAAATACACATTTTTTTGTTCTACAAAAATGCTGGCAAAAAACTGATAAAAACAATAACCTGTAAAATACTACTACTTCTAAACAATTTCTGGTTCAAGAACATATTATATTATACAATATATTTTTATTAGTTTTTATATAAATCAAAGCCTTTTACATAATTTTAGTTTAATAAAGTTATTTTAAGAAATGTATAATTTGAAATAAAACAAAAAGTTTTACTTATAAATCATTATTGACATAAAGCGTAAAAATATTTTTTTATGTTGTTCTTGTCGTAAACATTAACATTCATTTATTAGTATAGTTACGTTATGACGAAAAAAAAACTCAAATCAAATCAAAATCTATGTGAAACTATGCTTTGAAAGTCCATCATAATTTAACTAAAAGTGTGTGGCTAATAAAAAATATGTTTAAAAGTTCTGAAGTTTACTTAAAATTAAAAAAAAAACGCTTTACAAATTTTATAAATTTAATTATTAGAGTATTATATATTTACAAGTTAGTATTACGTAAAATTTTCGAATTCTAACTAAACAGATTCAGTTAGTTATAAATGTACCACTAACATTACATTGAAGTATGATGTTTTCAATGTAGTTTTTTATTTATATTTCTCAAAAATTTCACAAAGCGAAAAACAAAGAATAATGTATGTAGCTCTTGTCGAAAGTCTCACTCTCATGCAGTGCTCGGTCTGTGACCTCACTATGCTTCACTTTTGGCGATTGTTACATAAATTACTGCTAACGTACTTTTGAAAACAAGCATTTTTTGTAATATTATTATTTTAAATTAAACAATATAATAATTGTTTTAGTTTTTTACAGCAGTTATTTTTGTTAAGTTTTGAATTTTTTTCCTTTTTCTAGTGATAATTGTATTAAGTTATTACATTTTAATTTTTTTTAAAACTAAAAACAAATATTAATAAAAAATTAAAACTTACACATTCATTTATTTAAAGGATTTATGCAAAATTTTTAGAAACATAAAACATAAATTAAAATAAAATGCAAAAAATATTTTAAATTTTGATACAGTTAAACAAAAATATATTTTTAGAAATAAAATAATAAATACTATTATAATTTTTTTAAATTCTAACTGTTTTTACATAAAATAATTTGTTGTTTACGAACAAATTAATTAATAATTGTATTCTTAAACAATATTCAATCAATATTATTGGTGGTTAAAATGAACACAATCATGTATGTTTTAAACTTAATTTTTACAAATGTTTTTATTTATTTGTTAGTTCATGTACTTATTCACGTAAACATAATTGCACGGTTACCGTTTTGTATAAAGTATAAAGACGACACTGCAAATGTTAAAACAGTTTATTTTATTTTTACTTCTTTATTACTACTGAACACTATTTATAAAGTTACTTGTGCATAAAGTTACTAAACGAATATTTTCTCTTTCAGATATTTAAATGCATATTTTGTCCTTAATTATAGCAGAAAAATAAACAGCTGTTAAAATATTCAAACCCTCAATATTGTTTAATTAATTTTTTTAATTTATAACGTTACTATATACATTTTAATTCTCCCTTTGGGCGCTATTAGATATTTGCATCTACTAACCGGGTTAAATAAAAGCTATATACTTGCCTAACAACGCACATTAATTATCAAAATAATTTAGAATATTTATAATTATTAGTACAAAAACTTTGCTTTACTAATAATATAAAAAATTAAAAAATTATTTTTAATTTTTTTATGAAACAATTATAAATAGTTTTTACAAGTACAGGTTTAAACTGTGTCACTTGTTAATGCTTAAGCTTAAGCAAAAGGTATTTCCTTTCTAAAGCTGCCTTGCCTAAACCTAGTGTTTAACTTTCTCCTTAATAAGTATTAAGTTGTAATTATGTGGTGAAGCGTTTTATATTGCTTCTTGTCTAAAATGTAATTAAAGTTGTTGTATGTGTCGTTGACACTAAATTGCTTCTGACTAAATTTAAATTGCTTAGTGTTTAATATGACTTTTCGGGGTCAAAACACTGTTATATTTGTAATGCACAGAGATTCATATAAATTTTTATTCCACAATACTACTAAATTAATTTATTTAAAAAATATTTGTTGTTCGCCGTTTTTAAAAACATTTTGGTTTTGGTATAACAAAACAAATTACAAAGAAATTAGAATAGTAGCCCAGTTCTACTGAATTAGTATAAGCTGTATGTAAACCTCTTTGATGGATAAGTTTATTATAGTATGCTCTTTACACGTTTTCTTTTCACTTTGTGATGACATGTTTTGTTCTCAAGTCAGACGCCAATAAAAACAGTTTTTACTTGTTGTTAGGCCAGCCTGTACAATTCAAGCATTAGTTAATTAATAAAATGATGAAACAACATAAACTAAAATAAAATTAAAATATATCTATGTTTTAAATTATATATAATACAGCTACTCGTACTTTTGGATTTTCAAAATATTTGATTTTAATCCATTTATCATTGTTTTTCTTCTAATTTATCGTCGCCGTTTTAGGTTAATCTGCGCGTTGCAAGAATGTTCCGTCTAATGTAATGGTTAGCTAACTAATAATTAAAAGACAAAAACCAAAATCAGCTATTTGCAGGATGGGTTATGTTATGTCATTGGTTAACAACATGTAGTAATGGTTACCATATTGTAGTTATCATATTATAGAATTTCTTTTTAATACTAATTTCTAAGATACATACAAGATGGTAGTCATTATTATATGTTGCTATTACAGTCACATTCAAACTGTACTAAGATGAGTACGCATTCCGGGTTTGGACCGTGTCATTGTTGTAACCGAAATTGCCTTCAAAGACTTAGTAGTGGATGATACATGATGATTCCTAGATTCAGACGTTTTCATCTTAGTATAGATTCCGGTCGTGAAAGCTTTTGTTTTTACATTAAGAATCTCTACGAGGAGAATATTTCTTCTAAAACATCCGTATTTTCCAAACTTTGCCACAATCTACTCAAACTTTTGCATTCTAACTTTTTTTAGTCGCTGTGGTGACCACATTATACCTGCATTCCTCAAAATCAAGTTTTACATTCAGACACGTTTTTCTGTAAACATCCTACAACGTACTAGTCTAGCGTTGATACGCTAACAGATTAAGCAAACCAGACAAAAGTTGACACCATTTTGAAACAACTCTTTTATCTTTATCATGAGTTGGCCAACACTATCCCCTGATGATTAGAATTAACATACGTTCTTAGCGCATTTGGAATTGAGTCATGTTTAAGTTTATAATATATTACTTCCGATAGTTTCAACAAGATATTGTTTATGAGTGTAATTAAATTTGTTGATTTTGATATTTTGTTGCTAACATTGTATCTTACCATGGGAAAGGCCGTATTTAAAGTCTATTACGTCTTAATTAAATCTGTTTGTATCTTCTTTCTACGTCTTTGTGGTACAGTTTTCTTTCATAAAGATTTTGGTCGCAGTTTTTTTTTATGGTGGTAGGCTTGCACAAAGGTTATCAAAATAGGTGGTTTTGGTTTTGGAAAAAAGTAACTCACAACTTTAAGATTTAAAGGTATTCGCTGAAGTTATGCAGAAAATAGTGAATTTTTAGTTCAGTTAATGGAGGTTTGGTTTTCCTAGTTCGTAAACTGTACGGATTTTAAAAATTTTACTTGTTTTCAAGTTTATTTTTACGTAATGTAGAATCGTGATCGTTTAGTAGGCCGACGCTGTTTTATCTTCGCTGTAGTAATGGTTCATTGAAAATCTTTCGATGGTATCTTGTCGAATGAATGGGGTTTCCTATCGAAGTTCCTGCCGACGTCAATTGGCTTAAAGCTAACCAGGAGTCCGTCTACGAACAAACACTTTGAAATTAATTATAATGAGAATTCCCTGCTAGTTATCGAATCTTTCGTTCATTTGCTAAACATTTTATGGTTTTTTGTGCTACTTTTAGTTTTTTTTATTACTTCTATTATTTAACAACAAAAATAAAAAACCATATGTAACCAATGCTTAAAATTATTTATCGACGTTAAACCAGAAAAAGTTACTAATTACGTACCATAGTATTAATATTTTTGATTTTTGTTTTATTTAAAACAGTTACAAAATTTATTTTATTTTGTAAGTAGGTATGTATTTTTTTTCTATTAATGCGAACACGGCCGTGCGTTTTATTTTTCTTTTAAAATGTAATTAAGTTTTTTTTTAAATTATTTTTATTTTGTTTATAATTTCAATGTAACCATGTTATTCTTTTCATTTAGTTTTGTTATAATTTAAAATTTTATTTGCGTTAACTTGATTTAAGTTTAATGTAACTGCTGTTTGTAACAAAGCTTTTATTCAGTCGGCCTTTGCGTCTGTAAACTTCAAAATTACAGATTTTCGTATGATACATTCTTAAGGTAAGTCCCATTTGAGTGTATCCATTTGGAGCGGACTTGTGGTTGGCAAAGGCCTGTAGTCCATTTGAGATTTACAACTTTTTGGCGCCTTTTAATTTTAACTTTTGTTTTTGTTTTCTTTTGAGTTTTCCAAACAGTCACGGAATTTTGAATATAATTTACATCCATCTTTACCGAGCACCGGCAAACCTCGTTTATGTTACTTTAATTCAAGCAATTTTCATTTTTCTAGTTTTGGCACATACTACAATGACGCGGTCCGAACCCGGAAGACGTTTTCATCTTAGTATATAATCCGACCGTGAAATCATTTGCTTCAAACTGACCAATCACAACATTTTGTTTACTTTACAAATGATCGATTTTGGTTTTATTTTTTCATATGCAACTGATATTCGAATTAGCAATTAAGCAGTAGCGATAAACATTTTATAAAGTATTTAAAATTTATTTGACAAAAAATCATTCATTATATAACATCATACTATTATTGTAAAACGCGTATTATGCTAACAAAAAATAGTACGTGCATAGTAATTACAATTTAACGTAAGCGTTAATTTAATTTAATAACAATAAATTTATTCATTAATAAATTAAAAATAACGAGCATGCAATTTTATAAAATTTAATTTTTATATATCCTTTTACCTAGCGGTGCCAGGTTTAGGTTTTTTTGTTGTGTATTTACATTTTATTTCATTTAAAAGTTTTTACCATTATTTTCTGTTTTTTGCTAGTGTTATTTTTTTCTAAATTTTGTCTTATTTTACCTATTACTTGGTTCCACGTTTTTGTTAATTTTTTGCTTTTTTTGTGTTTGTGTTCTTGCTTTATAAACTAATTTTACTTATGTTTTATTATTGATTCCTTGTACGTGACATCACCAACCGAGTTGTCGTTGTTCAATAAAGTGCATTATTGGTTATACTTTTCTTATTTAGGTGTTCCTGATTCCGTCATTTTTAGTGCTCGTACTTTATTTCTACAGCTTGTACTTTGTTTTTTAGTCTTTCTGCTAGTATCCAAGTTTGCATCCGTAAGTTAGTGCTGGTTTATATATCGTATTTTATTTAATTATTGTTTCTTTAAAATTTCAATCTCGTTTATAAATTTTTGATTTATTGCGTAGTATAATTTTATTGTTTTTATTTCGTCTATTTTCTCTTTTTCTCCTTGGTTCTTAGTGGTGTATTTGATTACATTGTTTTTGGTAATTTGTGTTTGTTATTATAGTTCCTAGAAATATTCTTTTTATAGTTTTTAGTTCTATAGAATAATTTCTGATTTCCAAATCTGCCACTTTTGATTTTATTTCCAAAGTTTTTCCATGCTTTTTTTAACTGCTGCTACTATCCTTTTAGTTTTGTTTGTTGGTTTGTGTATAGTTTATATTGCTCAGGGGTTTTCTTTGTTAGGTATTTTTTCTATTTTTTCTTCTTGTTCTTGGATCCTTTTTCTATTTCACTAGTCTGCTCGTTTGTTTGTTTTTTCGCATTTTCAAATTTACTTTACAGACTTTTTGGCAGCGTTAATAATTATTTTTTTAAAATGTTTTGTTGTTGTTTTGTCATTTTTAACTTGTAGGTTGGTTTCGGTTATTTCTTTATATTTTGTCGCTATTTCCTTATTTCTATGTTTTTAGCACTTTGTGACTTTTTTGTTTTAATGTTTATTTTTAATTTTTGTGTTTTTTTCTTTTTTTTTATCAATAAATAGTAGTCACTAAATATTTCGGCGCATCTTCTCTCTCTTACGTTTAATATGGTTTTTCTATCTTTTTTTTAATTAGAAAGTAGTCAATTATAGATTTTTTATTTCTAGTTCGGTTGTAGGCTAGTATACATTTATGTTTGTGATATAAATTTTATATAAAATTAATTTCGTAAACTTTTGTCTTACATAATAAGTTTTGCAACATGAAAAAGAGGTACATTAAGGCATAAATCCACTATCAAATTGCACAGCTGAAACCTTTTAAGGTTGTTATAAAAAAGTAACTATTTGGTATTTTTTAATTATTGTTAAAACGTACACACATAAACGTTTTGCATATTTGACTAGAAGATACAGTTTTGTTGTCATAAAGAAGATGCCACGTTTTTTCTCCTTAATTCTACTATTTTGAAGACTTGTTGACAATAGTCTAGATTACCATTTGCGTTCTTTTACCACTCTCTAATAGTAAGAAGATAAAGTAATACGTTGTTTACAGCTTTTTACGTAACTGCGCTTTTTTGAAGAGTGACAAACTTACGTACTTGAAGTAAATAAGCTTTTTAATTATAGTTTTGAGTATGCTATCAAGTAAAATTTTCTATAACAAAAATCTACATACAGAACTGAAACAGAAATGTTTAAGCATTTGCAAAAAGCACACTTTATTATCTCATTTTAGTAAAAGAAGAAAACTCAATGCAGGTTATTATAACATACACCATATTAAAATTTAAATGCAACTCTACACAATATTAATTAAGCTCTACGATAGCATTGCTGGATTAATCACAAAAGCTTAAACAAAAATATGTTTAATATTTTTAATCCTTTTTGAATGCTTAAATTTTACATTGTGTACATATTAGTGATGCCGCAGCTAATGATAAACTCGCAGCAACTGTGTCAGCTTCTGTTTCTTGCAGATGATCAGAGTATGGAATCAATACTGATGACAGTCTTCAAATTTAAAATATAAAACCAGAAATCTTGATACTTGGTTTGTATTCTCAGATAGTTCACAAACCTGACACCATTGTAATAAAATTTGATAATCTTTTAAAAAACTGAAATATGCAAATGCAAAAATTTGGCGTGAATCTTTTAAATCCAAAAACAACACGATTTCACCATTTTAAGTTTGTAGTTTTGTCCGTCATAAAACAAAAGGATACTACATATACACACTAAAGTACTATATAATAAATAACACACACAGTACAAATTATTTAACAGAGTACACAACGAATTCTATTACTGACTTTTGATTCAACTTTTAAATAAGTAACAGATATAACTACCTTTAATTAGTCAAGACGTTGCGCCTTAGGCACTACAATCTTACACAAATATAATAGTTATAAGTAGAAATAGACACCACATATGCAAATAAGGTGTTTAATGTAGAGAATAAGATGAATGTTAGTATCAGCGTGAGACTATTAGTGTTAGAAACAAAAAACAAAAATCAAAATTAACCACAGAACGTATAGGTGCATCATGCATCAGCAATTCTTCCTATAAGTATGAATTGATTTTACATTCAATATTTCAAATAAGACTACTGGATGACTTATAATTCAGAAAGTTTTGCCCAACATTAAATTATTTGCGTTTACTATGCAGTTTACGTGTAAAACATTGAACGCATAAGTCGCAGGAATGAAAGAAAATTGCTACGTCATTTCAACGTAATCCACTGCATTTTTAAAACAAACGATGCACCATACAAAGGTGTGAATGATAAAAGACTTTTAACGTTATAATTTTTAAAGTAATTCTTATTTAATATCATTTTCGTCAATTATAGGAACAAACATTTATTATGTCAAATGATAAATTCGCAGGTTTAAATTTATAGTATCTGTTTATATAAAAATTTCTTTTGGTGATAAGTATTTCTTTTTTTTTTGATAAATTCAAATATTCTCGTAGTTTTTGCTCACTTATCTGAGAATGTTTTGGAGCTTATTTTTCTTACGTATCCACTTTAGCTGTACGATAACGGTAATTTTCGCTTTAAAGGTTCTCAAGTAAATCGTTTTTAATAAACTAAATATGATAAAGCGTCAGGTCAACATCACTCATAAAAATTAGTTGCTTGTTTTAGTAAGAATAGCAAAACATTATATTAATATAGTATTTAAATAAATAAATTTTTACAAACTACAAAGTTTAACAATTCTTTTTTCCGAATCTAAAAAATTTTTTTGGTAAATGTAATTAAATTTGATATTTTATATTCATTTTATTGATTTCACTTTACTTGGTTTCAGTGCAACAGCAGTAACTATGTAGTTTTTTAAAAATATTTTTATGCAGTAGTTGTTATTTTATTTTGTAACGCGTGTAAATAGGTAAATAAATGCAGAAATGCATGTATTGAATAAAACAATAAATAACGATTATATCATTTAAAAGTGTTTTTTGATATTTGTTAAATTAATTTCAACGTTTTTTTTACTTACGTGTAACACATATTTAAGTTATTTGCAGTTTAAACAAACTCTTTACAGTTGCACCAGAACAATGCATCTCTACTTGGTTAATTGGTGTTTGTATTTACTAAACATTTTCGAATAGGTATAGAGTACGCCTTCCGGCAATAAATACATAAACTACAATGGAAACTTTGGGGTAGCTTAATTAGCTACAGTTGGCTTTCTAACATCATTAATTAATTGTTGTATTTTAAGATAAACGTTAATAGTAGATTACTCGGTTTTTTAAAATGTAATTTATGTATTAAGTTTATATATATAATATAAAGTATTTTAACTTAAAATTGTAAATAAAAAACAATATAAAAGATGTGACTAAAATACAACGTATGAAAATGACAGATATTAGAAATGTAATATTCTATAAAAAATACAAATAAAACTTTATGTTATGTATAAACAAGTAAACATTGGTTTTTTAATGTGTATATATATTTTTGTTACTTATTTTTGTTAGAAGTTATGGTGCTATAAAACCGTAAAAACGTAATTTAATTAATAGATTAATTTTAAAACAAAAAACTAAAAAGATTATTTGTAATAATTATGTATATCTACTAAATTTAAAATTTGTTATAAATATTTTAAAAATATGAAAACTAAAAAAATCAATTATTTTCGTAAAAGTTGCATAAATATAAATTATTATAATAAACAACGTATGTAAAAATATTTTAAAATTAGATAAAATAAACAGAATTTACTGCTTCAAATATTTTATTTAACAAGTTTTGTAATTGTATTATCAATAACAGCATATTTTACTAGTTAACCTAATTGTACACTTGTAGTTATTTTTTATTCCAACTTATTTCTTTGATTTTTACTTAGTTTTTCTGCGCTAAAATATAAATATTGCTTGAATTTTTAGATAAATTATAGTAAATTTGCTAGAACCTCTTACGTTATAGTTTTTTGTTACTAAAGAATTACAAGTAGGTAACGTAATAAATTTTAACATAGGTATAAAAAACGTTAATAACTTCATATTATTTTTTTAATCAACGTAGGAAATGTTTTTATGAACAATAAAAACCAAAAGCAATTTTTAATGTGTTATACTTTTATTTGTTGCATTTTGTTAGAATTTTATTTACTTATACAAATTTAATTTTTCTAAAACTTTAATACGTCAATTTGCATATTTATTGTAAAATCAAGATTTTGTGTTAAAATGATAAACGTTTTTTTATATCTATTTATACTTAACACTATTATACTAACTTTTGGTTTTATTTAAAAGTTTTCTTCAAACGTAATTATTAAAATTATTTTTTTTAAACAAAGTTGTTTTTACTTTTAAAATTTATTAACAACTGCCTCTGTGCATTTTGAACAATGAAAGCAATTGTAAGTTTAATAAACTTCGTCTAATGAGAAGAAAAAATAAGTCAATTAAATCTGTCGTTCAGTGTAATAAATTAAATTTAGGTAAAAGCTTTTATTTTATCTTGCGTATTTAAGACATTAACAACAAAATTAAATTCTAGGGTCGTGCACTTTTAGAAGATTAAGAAACTTTAATATGTCCAAAACAGCAAAATAACAGGTAAAAGAATTTAATAAAAAAGAAAAAGTGCGAACGTGAGATATTTATTGTATAGATAAGAGTACTTCCTGAAACACCCAAATTCTATCTTTTAGTTTGTAGATAACGAACAGGGCGTTAAATTTGGTGCAAACCTCCAATAGTATGGTTTCCATTCGCTTGTTTGAGCAGCACATTGTGGAAGCAGATCGAGCTGACCACAGCACCATTAGACTAACCCAAAATACCGTTTGCAATAAGAGACTGCTTTGAATATGAAATTGTTGTCTCTAGCGAATCTACCCTTAAACACGCCTAAAGCAATTTCTAAGGTATATAAAATAAATATTAAAAATATGTAAATATCGATAAAATCTTGATGTAACAAATTTAAACAAGAAATTCGATTAGTAAGTACTAGCGTTATTCAAATCTACATATATACAACTTAAAATAATTAAGAATATTGGAAATGAGTGTTTTTGTATTGCAGCAATTCAGAAAATATTTTATTTAATATGTTTTTTAGAAACAGATGCAAAATAAATGTAATTAAAAACATCTATTATTAATATAAAGTAAAAAGTGTTTAAGACTTACAAACTTCGCTTTTAATTCATTTTTTATGTTTCTAATTAAAACAGTTTGTATAACTTCTATACCTATGTTTATTTTAACGTTTTTTAAATTAATTTAGTTTAAGATTAAATAATGTGACAATTTCAGTTTTGATTTATGAACTTCAATTAATTTTTGTAAACATGTGTATTAGTAACAATTAATACTGCACAATAAATACAAATTTTATACCGTTTTTTATTTAAAAAGATTTAAAATAAAAATTACAAATTAAATCAGAAAACATTCGTTAAATAAGTAAATTATTTTTGTTACTATACACTTAAGAATTCGATGTTGTTGTCTACCTTTATTTTTTTTTATTTGGTTCGAATAAAAAACGAATCCTGAAGTGTAAACCGTATAATTCTTTGTACATCAAATGTATCTTGATTTTTATGCACATTGTTATATGACAGTATTGTAAAATCCTTTACAGTGCGATAAAATGAGCACTTAATTTCAGACATCAAAAAAATATGTTTATACTATACTTCATATAAATAAATATTAATTTACACTGTATATAGTAAAATGAATGTACAAAAACGTAAAGATGTGATTTGTTTTTAACACTTTCTATGTAACAAAAATGGTTATTCAAAAAAGGTAAATAACCAAAAAATGAAATTCTAAGTCTATAAGTCATTATAATTATGTAAGTAGATACCTATAATGCCAACATAAAAAATAAAAGTAATAATTGATAAATTTATTTGTTAAATTATTGTCGATTAAAGAAATTAATATAATTTTTGTACGCTTAGGTATTACAGAATTTCAATAAAATGAAAACCTCGCTTGATGGGCTCGATTTTAAACAAAGCTGTCGCACTGCAAAACGCCTACACACTAGATTGTAAATAAGTATTACGGAGTTAATTAATTACTTGTTTATTTATTTATTAACTTGATTTGTTTATTTTATGTAATTAAACGATGTCAAACCATCAATGAAATTTTCTAAGTTAAGGAACATTTAATAAAAACCCATAGTGACAAAAAAGATAAGGATTTAACGTTTTTTCACACAATCAAAGTAAAATATTTAAAAACACCAACATTACAAGAACTCATAAGGACAAGAACTTATTCTATCAGCCGTAAGTAAGATAATACGTGCGTGTTGCACAAAGCATTTTTCCACTAAGCAATAATACTATGCGAAGAAAGATCGACAAAATGGCTCAGTGTATAGAAAACTATTTATGTGACTACTTAAAAACATCTGCATTTTCTATACAGTTTGAGGAGTCAACATTACCAGAAAACGAAGCTTTACTTTTAGCTTATGTGAGATTTGTAAAAAAAGAAAAATTTTTCGAAGAATTGATATTTGCTAAATGTTTGGAAATATGTTTCTGGAGGGCTTATGCAAGTTGAGAAAGAAAATAGTGAATAAGAACATGATGATTTATTGCCGCTTATAAATTTTGTTAAAAATATTGCTGAAAAACAAATAAAGTGGTCTAGACATTCCGTAACAAACACAATTGAACAATTTAGAGAAAAAACAGGTCCAAATATATCAGATGAATTTGACACACCAGCAGGTATTTTCTTGGCATTATTTTCAGAAGATCATAAAAAAATTGCCAAGTTACAAGGATTATTGGTCCTCAAAACGAGAAATCAGAAAAGTACATATTTCCAGTATAATGTCTCGTGATCGATTTGCGCGGCACTTGAAAAATTTACATATAAACGATAATACGTTGATTCCAGAGAAAGGAACTCAGAACTACGATAAATTGTATAAAGGAAGACCCCTTCTAGACAAATTAGAAGAAACTTTTAAAAATTGCTATTTTCCTACAAAGCGACAGTCTATTGATGAAAGCATGATTAAATTTAAAGGTAGAAGTTCATTACGTCAATATTTACCTCTCAAACCTATAAAAAGGGGATATAAAATATGGGTACGCGCTGATGAAAAAGGATTTATTTTACAATTTCAAATATACACAGAAAAAATTGAGAGTACAGAAAAGAATTTAGCAAGTAGAGTTGTAAAATTTGATTGGGAAAGGATATGAGATTTACTTTGACAACTTTTTTAATTCCGTTTCCTTGATGAAAGATTTATTAAAATGTAAAATATACGCCTGTGGTACTTTACAATCAGGAAGAAAAGGAATTCCCCAGAATCTAGGAAATGAACGAAACATGAAAAGAGGAGATTCTGATTGGCGTGTAAGTGAGGAAGGTCTTTTCATTTTAAAATGGATGGACAAAAAGCCAATATTATTCCTAAGCAACTTCCATCAACCTGACGAGGCGACTATATCGAGGAAGAAAGATGGAACTAAAGCAGATTTCCTTTGTTTTACTTTGGTAAAAGACTATAATGCACACTGGGATATGTTGACAAGGCTGACATGTTGAAATCATGCTACCAAATCGACAGAAAGTCTCTAAAATGGTGGCATCGAATCTTCTGGAATTTACTTGATGTCACTATTGTCAACGCATATATTATATTTATTCAGCGAGGTGAGGGTCAGCATTCTACACTAAAAGAATTTAAAATTGCCGTATCAAACGGATTAGTAGGTGCATCACCTAACAAATCAAAGAAGGGACGACCACCACTAAATGAGAAACCTGTAAACAGATTCAAAATTACGGTTCCGATAGAGAAAAGGACAAGTGAAGCTGCACATATGCCGATCCATGGAACGAAGGTTAGATGTACCCATTGTAGTACGAAGATTGATCCTCATCGCACTCGTTGGCATTGTGAAAGTTGCAATGTAGGGTTGTGCCTTGATAACAAACGAAATTGTTTTAAAGAGTTCCATAGACATTAAGTAATATTTTTTGTAACTACATTTTATTGGTAGTCCCAATTTGGAACCAATATTTTTTTTGAAAATTTTGATAAATACATAATTGTATTCAATAAAACATTTTTCAATTTTTCAACCTCAATTATCAACTTTTCTATTTTAAAAAGTCAGGACTCAAAGGGTTAAAATAAAAATTAGAATTTTAATAAATACTGCTTCAAAAAATGTTTTATTCATATTTTATTTTTACGTCACCGTTTACCCTTTAACACATTAAAGTTAAATTTGTATTTTTTCTATTATGGATTTATGTGGGTTTTTTACTTAGGGGTCCATGAGCAAGTTTTGACTATAAAAAGAGATCCGTGGGTCAAAAGAGTTTGAGAACCACTGTTCTAGACGGTTATATTAATCGTCATTTCAGCTTTAGTTTCCGTTCTTGTTTTGTTTCAGTTTAAAAAATAGTCTGTTTTTACATAATCCGTTCAGTTCTCACTGTTCTCAGCCGTTTCAATTCCCTGTAGCCATAAACAAAGTGTACGCGTATTTTGTTTTAAAAATGTTCAACACAGATTGTTCATACTTGTTTAAAAATGCACATATGTGGCAATGTAATAACTCGTAGATAAACACTCTCATTACAATAACTTTAACTTTAGGGCGGAGGAAAGCAAAACAACAATAAAGTAAAGCTTGGAATTGTAATATATAAATTTAACGAAGGAACTTTGCTTAAAACCATGCGATTGGTTGAATTATTTACGCATAAATATCTTCAGTTATTAATACTTTGCGGCACTTATTAAACAAAAACAGGATACCAATATGAGAGAAGCTATTACTCCTTGTTAAAAGCTAAGTGCGACATTGAAATAATTAGTAAGTGAAAGCACTTACCAAAGTCTTAAATTTCGTACAGTGATATCAACACTAAGTCTAAGTAAAATAATACCTAAAACTTATAACTCCACCATTGCGGTACTCAAAGATTATACAGGGGGTCTCACAGTGATCGAGGGTTAGAAGTATATCAAAAACTGTAAAAACTAGAAAGTTTGCACATGCGACATCCCTTGTGTAATATATTAAATAAAAATATTTTCCAAGTAGCAGCACTTTCGGAAATACCAAAAGTAAGCATCAACATCTTTATTTTAAATACAAACTTCTGGAGTATCCAAGATCCCTTTCCGCTGAACGAACAAAACTTTCAAGAAAAACATTAAAGTATCCCAATACATTGGTTTCTGCAGCTAAGATTGGCGACAATTGGCTTTGGCAAATTTCTTGGCACATTTACTTTTCCAAAATTTAGAAAATTCTTTTCAATCCTCCTGAATTTTTGTTTTGTCATTGCAAGCAAATGCGGATATCTTTCGTTAAAGTTTCTGCAGGCCCAAAGAGTAATAGGAGCAGACTCGCCATGAATGTAAAACAAAATTTAGAATAACAGCATTTATGCCTTCCATATTGTCCTATTAAAAACAAATATGAAGCGCAAAAATAAAAATTCAAACAGATAACACTAATAACAAACGTAAATGTAACTTTCAAACTGATAGCTAACTGAGAACTGTCAAATAATAATAAAAACATAAGAAAGCATAAGAAACAATTGAATTAAAATTTGTAAAGTATCTATGTAATGATAAATTTGGATAGAAGCATGTAAATAACTCTGTAATCATTAATTTTAGGTATAGGAATATGGTATATCTATTTAAAGGAAATTTATTTCTGCCTCAAATGGACTGATAATTAAATAAACGTTTTATTTGAAAAAAGAGACTTTTTAAAGTTCTTTTTAAGTCTGGAAATAACGTCAAATAGATACATAACCGCGGGCAATTTTTTATTATCTATTACAAACAATTGTGTCTCAACTTAATGACATTGACAACCTAAAATTCTATTTTTGTAACTTACCACTTTCGATTTTCAATTTTATTTTTCAGTGAAAAATTTTTTTTTTCTCAACAATAAAAATTGATACGCCGATTATTTTGAGCATACTTACTAAACATGTTATGGCACATCAGCATGTAAAAAAAATTGTCTAGTTTGCATTTAAAATAAACATGTTGATGCTCACTTCCAGTATTTCCGGAAGTTCTGCCATTTGAAAAATATTTTTGTTTAATAGTCAACGGTCACCGTGAGACACCCGGTATTAAGGTAAGTAATGCGTTTACATTTTTTTTAACATTAGAATTTTATATTGTTTGTATTGTCCATTAAAACTAACACTTTAAGTTGTCATTAAAATCCACCATTCCTTATAAAGTAGCGTATTTTATAACTGTTGACCGATATCAAAAAATAATTTGGTGATTATTGCGGTGTCAAAAAGTGGGTTTGTAGTTGGTCTACCACCTGCTTCGTTACTATTATTAAAAATGCAGTTAAGGTTTTTATACACCCTGGAAATATATCAAGGTTTATAATTTTCTTATCATAAAGTATAATGTCTGAAAACTTAATTAAATTAAACGGTATTTATTATAGGTAACCATACAACTCTAAAAATCTAGTCCAGCTAACTTGAAGCCGAAGAAAGCAAGGTTTAAGTTAATCTACAATATTGAAGATTTTAGTGGTCATTATTTGCTTCTCCATGGACCTTGGTTGCTTAAATTATAAACAGAAACGTGTTACAAAATTATGCTAAACATGCAGGAATAAAATCTACTTAATACCGTCTTAGAGGAAAACACTATTCTCTCAGAATTACACACCCCTAACCAATTGAATTAAAATGCTAAAATAATTTTTTTTTTAATTTATCACGTTGTGTAATAGAATACTGTTAATCGGCAATAAAATAAAAACGTCAGCTAGTTAACTTCGATTTATGCAAGCGGGCAAACAAAAAAACATAGGTATGCTTATCTGAACATGCTGTTAATTTCACAATTTTTTAATACGGTTTCAACATTCATACATAGTAATGATGCTAAATATTGTTAAAATAAATTTGTAAATGTAGGACGAATTGAATGGCCAGATGTTTCCGTACAAAAAAACTTATTTTTGTATGGGGTGGTACTCATCGCTTCTTCAGTTTTAACCTCGTCGTCTATAGTATTAACACAGTCGCTGACGAACGAAAGAAGATCATAATACCATAGTGATGGTTTGCTTACTACTTTAATTCTTGTTCCTCATTTTTTAGCTTTTTTAAGTTTTTTTTTATAAATTGAGCGTAGAATATTAATTTAGGATTTTATAATATTACTTTAATAAGAGAGTGTAACAAACCAAGTGATATACAGTATAAAAACACAGCTTACGTTTATAGAAACACTACGCATGCACATAACTAATTTTAAATTTAAATTTTTAAGGTTAATATCATTAATAATATTTATATTTAAATACGTGTAGCAACAATAATTATACTACAAAGGAAGTATACCTCAAGGTTTATTAAAGTTAAACATAATTTAATATTTTACTAATTTATTTAAATTGTGTTATAATATATATTAATGTGCAATTATTTAATGTTATATTAAACATATAGTATATTATATATGTTTTTTACGACTTTTTTGATACTATGTTGTGTACCTCGATTAGAAAAAAATTATTTTATTTTATTGTATTTTAAAAAATATTTCAACATTTTTGTTGTTTTACTAAAATATTTGTTTGTTTATTTTTGATAAAATGTTTCAAACAACAATTTTTGATTTGTTATTTTAGGACGCACAAGTATTGAGACTCTTTTCAACCGAGTAATAATGTATGTTTTTATTCTAAAAATATGTAAATATTCTTTTCGAAATCAGTTTACGTACAAAAGTATTATTAATATATTATTTTATGTACAAAAGTTTATTTGATAAAACAAAATTTTAAATGCGTAATGTATTGTATATCAAACAAATTCTTTAACTTATATTTTATTTAACCAAATTTGAAATTCTTTAATTTTTCGGTATCTGCAAACTTAAATAATTTATAATCCAAAAATTAAAATCACATCCGCATTTAAACAACGACTTTACTTAGCATAGTACTGCGTTTCGCGTCTAGTATAAAATTTTTATGTTTTTATTTGTGTCTGTCTCTGTATGTATTATGTTAATAAATTTAATAAATTTATCTATGAGTTGAAAACAGTTTATGTTTTATAACATGGTTCAATATTGCTCAACTTTAGATTGTGTAACAATAGCAACTAAATTTTTATGTAAAAAGACGTCTTGAAATTTTATTCAAAAACGTTTTCAAGAATATTTTTCTTTTATTAAATCATCAACTTTTTAATTAAAACTTATGTTGTTGATATCTTAAACATTTCTTAAAAATAAATGTTATTTTAAACTATAACACAGCAAAGTTTATTAATTCTGCAGTAATTTATGTCTTAGAAAATATCTTGAACTAATAAAACTGTTGCATAAGTTTTGTGTAAACATTGTATGTATACTTAGTTATTTTAAATTAATTTTTCTTAAAACAAATAATGTTAACAAAAAATTATAACAACATTTGAAAAGCAATTTCATTCTTAATTATAAAGTAACTTAACTTTTAAAATTAACTAAATATTTTAATACATTAATAGCGAAACTATCATAATAAATAAATAAACATTTGTTTGATTCGTTTTGTACTAATGTACTGCTACAATCATATTTTAAAATTTATATTTAGTCAATAAGTTTATTTATAAAATAATGTTATTTATACCAAACACTACATATTAAAATTACTAATTGACTAATATTTTGTTTATAATATTTCATAGCGTTTTGTACTTTTGGTTTGAAACGTCGATCGCCTTAAAATATTTTAGTGCTTTGTTTAACATTTCTTTTCAACTTGATATAAAAAACAAAATAATTCTATGTATAAGAATTTCTAAACATTGTTATTTTAGTTTAAAATTAATTTTATATTTTATATGACAATTCTGTAATTGTCAAAAAATATTAATATTTGATTTTAAAAATTAGATGATACTTTTGTTATAAAAATTCTAAGCATTATAAAAAACCATTTTTATTTACCAATGCATAGTATATAATTGTAACTAGCAATTAAAAATAAAATCTTATATGTAATGTGTGTTAATGTGTTTTTTTTGTAAATAAATATGTCACGTAATAATTATGTAATAATAATTTTTTACATATAGTTTTTAAAGTTTTTTCTCTAACACTAATTGTCAGTTTACAAAAAGTGAATTAAATGTTTAATTAAAATTAACGTTAATTCATGACGCGATTCATAAAATTTTGGTGAACAACAAATCAAAAATTTGAATTTTAATTTGATTTGAGATTAACTTTACATTTGTAAACTTAACGTTCACTTTGTTTAAATCAACAATAAATTTGATCAATTATATTAAAAGAATTGACTTTAAAATAATAACAAAAGAAGAGAGAAGAACGTCGAAAACAGTCAGACTTTTTTGTTTTTATTGGTTTTTAATGTTGGTTTTTGTTTTGGTTTAGTAATATTTATTTTAATATTTTTTTATAGGTTGGGAAGCTTTTTAGCTATATTGTGGTACTGCGTTAGTACTAATGCTAAATCTAAAACTGTGGTGGTTAAAGTTTACTTGAGTAGAATACACAACTAACGCTGGACGTGAATCAAATAAAGCTCCAGCCTATTAAAAGCAACAACGAACTAAGAAAGCTAAAAATAAAAAACAAAAAAAAATAGAGCAAATGAAGGATGGGCTGTTAAGTTTAGAAAGAAAACATAAAATGCATAGGTAATGGTATAAAATATTAGAAAAAATTCTAAAAATACAAATGGAAGTAGACAAATTAGTAAAATCAACAATCATAGTTGTATTTTAATTCTAGGAACAAGTGCAACAAAATGTCAGATATAACAACGGACACAAGTTAATAGACTTTTCCATCTAAAACAATTTAATGATAAATACTTTTTACCATCACAAAGATACGCATCAACCTAAAAGAAAATTAATAGGTAGAAAAGCAATAAAACATAGTAAACTATGTTGTTATTATCAAAGAATATAGAAAAAAAATAAGAAACACAAAAACAAGAAAAGAGTGTGAAATATATTTAGACCACTACCTAGCAATGACAAAAATAGAAATAAAAAAAAGAAATACTAATGTCATTTAAAAAAATAGAAGTGGTAATTCGGAATTTCAAACTTAGAGAAAAAGTAAGAGATAAAGTAGAAAAAGGAAATTAAGATAGAAATGAATAAAAACAAATAAATTGTAAATAACATGACAATAGAAGACATGTGAAAAACAATTAAAGAATCAATAATTGAAACAGCAAAAAAAACATGAGAATGTAAAAAAAAACTTACAGAAATAGAAAGATTACTTTTAGGAAATGCTTAAGACTGTGAAGTTGGAATTGTTCTACCTGTACAAAAAAAAAGAAGGTAACAGAGAGTGTAGAAACTAAAGGAGAATTACCTTGCTAAGCACTATGCTGAAAGTAAGCATATGAGAAAATTTTGGAAAAAAAACTACAAATGACGATAGAACAACTAGAAATGTTGAAGAGTGGTTTTGAAATAAAACTGATTGAAAAGAAAAGGAACAATACCATATATGCAATGATGATAGATATAAAAAAAACGCTTGATAACATTCCAAATAAAATAAATAAAGAGTAGTCTCAGAAGAAAAATAGTAAATAACATACTAAGAAAAGCCGTAGCAACCATATACCACAAAACTAAAAATAACATAAGAACAGGAAATCTGAAACCAGACGAGTTTCGAATCAAAGAAGAGCTAAGGCATGGAGAAATACTTAGTCCGATACTATTCCACATAATACTTTTCAAATAAAGACACAAACAAGAAATTACAAGTAGGGTATTGAAACATGCAGAGGATGGCCATAGCTAAAAGTGCTTTGTGCTTTACCTGCGAGAAATATAAGGTGCTGTATCTTAAGAGTTAAAAGTTTTGTAAATTTGTAATTAATACTGACGCCTACACAGTCTCATGTAGGTAATTATGGCTTGGATAGTCAGTGGCGCAGTAGATACGATTTAAGTATCAGTCCTACACAGCTTTATGCAGATAATTATGGCTTGGTTCACTGATACGTTAAATCGTCGTAGTTGAAACAATCAAAATACGGTTGTAAAAGAAAAGATAAAGCAAAGAATCTATTCTAAAAATATGAAAAAGCAACACTTAAGATGGTTTAGATATCTGATTTAGATATCACGCATAGTGTGCAAAAGAAGTGACAAACTGTAAATAGTGCATAGACCTACATAAATTGTAGATAATATTATTGACTATATGTATATAGTAGGCAAACATTTATTTTGTATGTTTGCTTGCTTTTAGGGTTAATATTAGCCTAATTTCTTTCGAAATTGTTAAAAACTTTTTTTTACTAAAATATTATTGATTATTATAGTAAAACAGTTGTAGTTTGTGTTCACATGCTAGTTTTGCTACAATTTGATAAGCTAAACTTTATGAGTTTTTCTACATCTTCATATTGACTTTTTCATTTCTGCTTTTTTGCCAATTAAATTCTATTTTTTCGTTTTATTTTGTTGTTCTTTGATTTCACTGTGTTGTTCTTTTTGAAGCTTTCTTTTTTTCATCGCATATTTTTTCTTAGATTTACTATTTTATCTAACCATCAATACACAGTGTTTTATATGTTGATGCTTTTTAAGTAGCATTGCACATTTTATCTATTGCATTTCTTAGTTTTTTTTGGTTATTTTTATATAATTGAAAACTTGTAGTTATGCTAAAAATGTTGGTGCTAGATCTTTGATTTTTTTATCTTGTTTGTATGCAAAAACATTAAATGCGATGTATTTATGATCACCGAGAAGTCCTTTGTCTAAAGTTTCTTTTAAATAGTCTTTAAACGCGGGTTTTAGTGATATAATTTATGAATAATCTGCTTCCGTAGAGAAAATTTGATTCGCTGCCTATATTGCAGCTTTCTGAGTAGTGCATTCTTGTCTACTCTGTTGTTAGCTACATATTCTACACTCTGGTGCAAGTAAAATCTGTGCTTTATTATATTATATTATAACTTTAACTTTTTAGTTCAAATTTAAACATTACTTAATGACAATTCATTTAAAATATAAGACATATTCAAACATAACACTAGATTAATCAACATTAAAAAAATATATACTTTGTGACATGGAAATTGCAACACCAAAAAGGGATAGGAATTTTATAACCAAACTTGACAGGAAGGTTTAGCTACTCAGAGATAGATAGGTAAAAATTTTAGAGAAAAAAAACAAAGATTAACAGAATTTTTATTTAATAGTATGTTGCGCTTTCCCTTCTATTGGTTTTACACTCTCTCACTATTTGTGGCATGGATTTCAGAAGGTGGTCGATTTTCTTTTGAGTTATTGTATTCCAAACAATTTGCAATTTGTGCCGGAGAGCTTCCTGTGTCTGCGGAGGATGCGCTAAGTTCCTCAGTCTTTTACCCATGTCCCACAAGTGTTCAATAGGCGAAAAGTCGGTTGATCTGTGTAGCCATGGTAAGAAATTAACATTCACCTCTTCATATCGGTCCATAGAGTGTCTTGCTATGTGGGGACGGGCATTATCTTGCTGGAAAACTGAGTCGTCCAACTGCTGAAAAAATGGAAGAATATGGAATTCTACCACTTCGTTAACATATTGTCCGGCGTAAATATTGCTGCAGATAACTTTTATTGCTTACCCATTAATTGACGATTGATTTGCAATTTTCTTGTACGTTCACGTAAACTAACAACTCTAAGCGTAATCGCACTCTCAAAACATGTTAAGCAGAAGAACCACAAGAGATAACAATGTTAAAATTAACCAAGACTCGCACGGAATACTCACGATAACAAAGTTGTAAAAACAAAAAAACCGTCAACTATTACCACTTGATCCATTTGAATAAAATTTTAATCATTTACTATCTCTGAGTACCGAAACCTTCCCGCCAAGTTTAGTCACAACATTCCCAACTCTTCTTGGTGTTGCGATTTTAATGCAACAGAGTATATTATATAAAAGACGTATTTGTTTATTAAATATTTTCAAACTGTGTGCACGTATATTGATTAAACATCTTTTAGCATTTGATAAAACTGTTAAACTGTTTAGTAGCTTTGTAATAATGTTTTTCAAAATTTGCACCTCCTTGATTTGTGCGCCCTTAAAATTCGCGAGCTTGGAGAAATTTGCTCCAACTGCTCCATAGTAATTACGCCCCTGGTTTTTGATCATTATTTTAAAATGTTAACGTATTTAAAATAATTTAAAAAATACGTAACAGAAAAAGTTCGGTACTGTTATTATAAAAAATTTAAATGAATTAACGCATTAACTTTTTTAATAGATAGATAACTGTATTCAAGTTATATTAAAAGCAAATTTATCAAATTTATATAGCATGATTAGTTTGAAATTTTTTTTGTGAGTTATGAACATCCTTACTGGTATTATGTTTGTACAAATATTTGCATATTAAATGTATTTATTAGTAACCAATTTGCACTTATATCTAAATTAAACATTTTATTTAATACAAAGGATAAAGTTATATAAGCAGAATTGCATAATAAACACTAAGCACTATCATCTATTTATTATTAGTTTAAACTTCAAAAGTTAGAATTTAACTACTCTCCAATGTTTGAAATGTCAACATATTTTTTTAAAACAAAAGTTTTATGACTAAAGTTGTTAACGTTTAACGTGTATGAATGCTTCAACGGAAGCAAATTCATGTTATTTATGTACAGGGTACCTTTTATAGTAGTAGAAGTTGTAAATATAAATGGTAACATAAAAGCTAAACCATCTACACTTAATTATGCCGGATACTTATAAACCACCACACGAAAACTACTGCATCATTAGATTTGCTTAAGCATTTGAACTTTATTGTATTGTAGTATATGTAGTAATCCTTAATTTTAGTTTTTCAGTAATGATTTATAAATATAAAAACAATTAGAGGTACAGTAATTTTTAAGAATATTGATTTGATTTGCGCTTTGTAGATATTAGTCATATAAAAGAATAATTTTTTTAGTAAGAATGGGCATAAACGTAGTTCTATTGGTGTAGTAATAATTGCGTGTATAATAAAATTTGTATAAAATTACTTTTAGCTTTCTGATATTAATTTTTACTTGTTTAAAATACTTTTTTTAACGTTTCCTAATATAAACAATAAAACAATTTAGTACAAAATACATAGACGCATTAATGAAGAACAAAAACTGCGCTTCGAAGAAGTAATTTGAAATAAATTTATTAATACAAACTCAACAAGTTGTTGATTTCCAAGTTATATCCTACGAGAATAAATAATAAATAATGTTATAACGTTGAGTTTACTAACTTTACTAACCATATTTACAAAAGCCTACAAGGATACATTCTTGTAACATCTGTAAACATTAAAAGTTTTAACACAAATCAATAACATATAAAACGTTTTCGATCTAAACCTGACAAGAAAAAATAATGTATTTTTACGTGTTAGGCATTTATTAATTCAATTATTTGTAAAAAAAATTATATCTGAGTAAATGTTAGAATAACTATTTACTTTAAAAAACAAATATTATTTTTATTGTATTTGAATTTCACAATTTCAACAATCACAAGAAAACTAATTTGTTATACATTTGATTAATTTTTGTTTAGTTTTCTTCGTCTTATTCAAAATTATCAACGCAAAAAATAGTTGTATTGCAAAATAACAGAAAAATACATGTTATGCTTTAGAAACAAAGCCATTTAAAGTAAAGTTATTTAATATACGTTCATTTTTTTTCTTTGATACTTTCATTTGTTATGTGCACAATACGGAAAATCGCTTTATAAAAGCGTTTTTGACAGTTCATTTAATTTCTTCTCACGTACGTTTTCTTTTGAAGTTAAACTAAAACCCATTATAGCAAATTTCCTTTGACTATTTTGATACGTTCCTAGATGAATATACCTTTAATATTATATCAATATAAGTTTAATAGTGTTGTATCTTACAAAAGTAAGCATTTTGTACAGAAACACAACTTTCTATTTGCATAAACGTTTACAGGTAATTTAAATAAAAAGCTTAAAAATGTAAAATATATTAAATGCAATAAAATCGTTCGACAATTTATGGTTAAAAAAATGTATTAAATTATACACCAATTGCTTTTTTTAAAATTACATTGGTTTAACTGTTTTTAAAAAAACTAAGTTAATTACTGACATTATTTTATTTTTAGGTTGCGCATAACATCAACGTGTTCTGAACCGGCTATTGCAATGTAAGTACTTTTATCAATTATTACCTAGTTAATGTTTTTTATTCGTTTTAAAACATTTGTGTAAGAGCTGTAACAAATGTTGTAATTTTTACATTGTATGCATAAATTAAACTGTTATATTTTTTAAAACAATTGTTACCTGGTTTTTATCGTAATTTAAAAGAGCGACGCCTAACTCACTTGTTCCTGTGATTCAGTCGTAAGTTTCGTAGTGCTAAATTATACAATAAATTTAGAAAAGGGCCAAAACGCTGAAAGACTAGGGTGAGAGACACCGTTTAAATCTACCCGAAACTGTAATAAGACATATGACAAGACAGAAGTTGTAATACAGATTATATTTATTTTGTCACAAACAGCAGTTTATGTTAGAAGAAGATACGTAAATATATTTATATAGGTTTGATCAAAGCTCGCTACAGAAAATTAAAGAGGAATTAAATGAAACCACAAACATAAAAAACAAATAAAACTTTTAACTAAAATCACAACAATTATTTGTTTAATATTCACATGGATGTGCATGGATAATTAGCAAGAAAAGCTTTGTTGGGCGTACACAACGCTAGATAATATCCGCGTTATTTAAGCCGTATCGAAAGAATAATCGTGTTACAAGCTTATAGTTCTTACGAAGCTTGCACGGCCAACTCACACAGTCAGAGATAGGGGAGATTTAAGTAAATAATATTTAAAGGGCGCCAGATCTTTTATAAGTAAAACTTTTGTCTCGATCAGGACAGAAGGTCCAAGCTTTCAACAAACTTTAGGTTCGTAATCCTTGTTACCCTGATGTTCAAGTAATCACAATAAAAGAGAAAGGTATGTTACCATAAAGGAAAGATAAACTATGTATAACAACTATAATTCAATAACGTAGAGTATTAACAACTATAATTCAATAACGTAGGGTATTAACAACGAGCTCCAGAAATTTTGTAGTACATTCTAAATACATAAATGCCGGAAGTGTCAGCAACACACAATACATAAGTTACACATCGGTTGTCGATAAGCAAAAATAATTACACGTTAAATAACTAAGGTTCACAGCATGCAATATCGCAGAAATAATTACTGACAATACCTAAATGGTATTAAAATATCTATCGTAATTTCGTAAGTTATACAAGCTAAATTCCGTGAGTAACCTTTCTGACAGCGACATAAGAATTAAATAAAACTTACCCACAATCCAGTACTTGCCCGAAGAAAACTTTTTCCTCGTTGAGTAAGTCTAAAATAATTATGAATAGCAAATCGTGTCAACACAATGACTCACAAAAGTAGAAATCTACAAAATTGTTAATACTAAAAGAAATTAGATATAAGAACCCGATGTATCCAATGCTGTTCTTCGCAATTAGTAAAAGATTGGTATCGCAATCGACTGACGCATAAGAAGTAATATCTCGGACACAAATTCTTGTCGAAACTTTGTTTTCAGTTTGGACATAGGCCTTCCGGAATACTAATTGTTTCGTGAAGGTATTTGTCGATATTAATCTCTCATCGATCGATAATGCCTCGAACATGTAACCAAAACGTAGCGGAACGTGCTACCAAATTAAGAAGAAAATTACCGAAGAATTCTAAAAACTAATAGAAAAAGCTCACCTTGTGATAAATAACCTACTCGAAATGCGTTCTGAAATTAGAATTTTATATTCATTAATGTCGATTTTGTAGGATTCAGAATCATTTTATCACAAGCACGATTTCGTCTTGACAAGAAATGCAAGAAAACTACATTTGGCAGAGGGCGTCAAAACAGGAATCTAATTTTAATTCAACCAATATACAGGGTATTACATTATGAAACATTGCACGTAACAATCGTTTTTAAAATTTGACATTGTATTCCGCCCCTGCGACAAAAAGTGGGCGCCCTAAGAATCAAACTTATACAGGGAACAAACATCATAAAACATTTGTAACATACAATACAAGATTATATTTATAATCATGATCTTGTATAGTAACAATCAAAATGACCGTATCCGGTGAGAACTGAACTACAATCTGCGCCGTAGGTCGACGTAAAAATCAGCTCGATTCCGACACCTTTGTGTTCGTGTGTCGACGTTAGTAAAGTTGGCTAAACGACAAATGCAAAAATTACAAAATTGATTTTTAGTCGTTACAACTATTGCATTTGATATGATTACAGCAGTACTGCCAAAACCAAACATAATCTACAAAAATCTAAAATTATTGTGTGTATTATCGAGCTGAATGCGAAAAAAATTTTACGTCGTGTTGATTATTCTATTTACCTCTCCCAAATCAAATCCAATACCTGCTTCTTCCTTTGCTTACACTTACCGCGACAAGTAAGAATAAATGTAAATAGATGAGGGTAAACGTAAATACGCATTTAATTAAAAGTCTATTGCACTACATACAAAATAACGTAAACAATGCACAAGCAATAAGATCTGCAAAGTTTCTAAAAGTTAATTTAAAAGAAAACCTATTTTTTGGAAAACAAAGTTTAAATTGCAAATATCGTTCACTAGTTGACCTAATACAAAAACTGATAACATCAATCTTGTGTCTTTCTTTTTCAAGTATAGTTGTATATGACATTTTCTATTAAATTTTTAAACAATTTTGTTAAATTAAAAAATCTTTTTAACTGCTAACCGATTAAAATTTATAAAGTTTAAAGAATAGTTAGTATTACATAAATCAAAAAATAATAAACGTCAACAATGCAAAAAAAATGAACAAAGTAAGCATGGACAGATGTAACAAGTTCTTTTTGTGCTATACCACTAAACTACGAGCTGCAGCTTTTATAAATTATTCTTAATTATAGGATTATGAAATAGATGGATCAAGTTGTTACAATAAATATAAAACATTTCTACTCAATTTTGTCGATTCCTCCTTTCGTGGTAATATCGGTGTCATCACTGTGATGCATAGAAAATTTAAAAAAATGCCGATTTTCTTTTTTTAGAAACATAATACATTAACGTTGTCTGACTGGAAAATTCATACAGTGTTAAGTCTTTGTGTGTTCTAGGAAAAAACTCTTTTGAAACTTATCTATTTTTTTTACGATTTTGACGCAAATTTTTCTTTTTTTAAGACAATTAATTCTATTGAAGTAAGCTAGGGGTCAAGTAATGTTTCGGTTGCTACTACACAATAGTTTTGATAACCGCATAACAGATTGATTAAGAACTAACTTATTTTTTTGGTTGTCAAACTTTTTCCATCAGGTCCTTTGCTACAATATACGTAACTATTATAAAAGTTGCTTGTCTTAGCATCCCAGAAGCACATAAATTTGAAACCGTATTTACCAAGCTTTTTAAGCATATAGAGAAACAGAAACGAGCGGATTCTAAAGAGCACTAGCATTTTATCTACTGTTGTAGATGAAATAAATTTAGAAAATTAAATTTGGACGTTATGCATCTAAATATTGGTGTAACTGTGCCGTCAGTAGCAAATATGAAATCAACATTTTCACGGTTGGATTTAAATATTGAGTATAAAAGTAACCCTAGAAGACTTATTAAATCTAAATCTTGCAATTCTGGTCTGTTTTCTTTAGCAAATTAATATCTATACTCATATACCGTGATGTTAAAATTTTGTTTCAACATTTGGTCATCAATAAATCTGTTTCATAATAAATACAGCTTTTTTTTATTTCTTGAAAGAGATCTTTAAGCCTAATTTGTTTTAACATTTTGTCATCAATTAATTTGTTTTATATTGAATATGTTTTTTTTTATTTGAAGTTAGTTAGTACAGCGTAAAACATTTTAATTTGCTACTTAACAAATTCGATTAGTTACAACTGTAGGTACCAACACATTTGTGATGTTTTCAATGTAGTTTGTCAATGTCATGTAGTTCATAGTATAACTCACTCCCTTATCGTTTGTTTGCTATGCATCAGCTATTGACGCTTGTTACATAAATTACGATTTGTGTTGCTCTCATCGCAAACATCAATATTTGTTTTTTAACACACTAATTGTAAAGTGGAAGTAGTTTTCTGACTGTTTTGGCTAACTCGTTATCAAAGATGGTTGTGGATCGAGATACCGGAGTAAAGTGGTAAGAATGTGCCCTGCGCCACCTTTTTTGACAATAGAAAAGTAGGTTTAAGGAAAAGAAAAAGATCCACAACCTGTCAAAACAACAGCGTGTTAGAAAAAGCGTATTTAGTGACAAAAATACTCTTAAATATAATTACGACTAGTAGCACACATAAACTAGAGATACGAAACAAACACCAAATCATAAAACGTTTAATATCAGTATACAGATGCACCAATCAAAGATAAAAGCAATAACCAGTTACATTATATACAATTATAATTAGTTAACATTTTGTTTAAGTTTTTTAGTAGATCTGAAAGTGACAGATAAACTCTAAATTTAAACGAAAGCTTTCTTTAACAATAATAACCGTTAAAATATTCTAACAATCTCAAGTTATATTCGACGTGGTTTGAATAACCATATAGAAAAATTTACGCACTGCAAAGATTACTTTCCATTTCTCTTTACAATAACGACTCAGCTATAATTAATTCGAATATTACACCTTGTTTTAATAACTTATAGATACTAAGCTAAACATTTTAAAAACAAAGTAACACTAACTGAAAGTTTATTATCATTAACTTATTAATCATTTTACAATTAAAGTTACATACAAGGTTCATGCATCATAAAAAAAGAGAAAAAAAATGTCTTTTAAAGTTAACACAAATTATTGGCTAACGAGCTTTGTCCTACGATTGAAGTAACCGCAAGTTTTGATCGCACTCTTGCGACGTTACGTAAAGATCAGCAAAGTAAAACGACATAAATATTTTATATTATTTGAAAATAAATGGCATCAGTGTTAATCCACTTAAGGTAGAAAGTTTTTTGTTTAGTTTAACTCGAACGGAGGCCAATGGTAGTTCATTGCAACTAATCTTCTTTACAAATAAGGTAGTATCAGAAATAAACCCAGAACACAATAAATGAATCTAATAAAGAAAAATAAGCGTTAGCCAAGCTGGGAGCTAAAATTAAAAAACGTATAAAACTCATGACCATGTGTAAAACAAAATTCTCATCTCATCTTTAATAACTAGACAATGACAAAAAAATTTTCAAGTAATAAATCCAAAATTTCTAACGGTCAGCAACAACGTAGAAATACACTGCCTGACCAATCTGATAATAACAACAGTAAGAAAATGGAAACCACCAAAGTGAGAAAACCAAACCAGCGTATGACATGAGCAGTTAAATTAAATATGCCATGTCGTGCTACTACTTAATAACAAAAGTGGAAACATTTTGTAACGTTTTAGAAATTGTTGCAATGCCGCTGTCGTTTTGTATAAAATAGAATTCAATTTACGTTTTGCGCAAGACGTGTTTAGGCAGGAAGAAAGAACACTCATTTCCGACTTGGGAAAGCATTGATGGTATCCTCTGTTGAGTTTATGAATATCAGGCATGTACTTTCCGTATTTATGTTTTTGGGATTGGAACTACGAAACATAAGATTACCGTATTAAATTAATAAATTAATGGTTAACGCACAGGTCATTAATCGAATTTCATTATTGCGTTTGCTTTTGTTGTGACAATTTCTGTATTCAGCGTAAAAAAAAGTTTCCACAATTGTAAAAAAAACATATCGCATTGGTTGTAATAGGAAAATCCGTTTCATTAAGGAAACTATTGTTTTGGTCGTTATGAAAGAAGCTAAGCAATAGTAATAAGAAATTATTCTATTCTGCTTGTAATTAGATAGTTAAAACCCTATTCATCATAGGATTTTAAAGCTCAGGATAATTTTAAGGCTCTGGATATAAAATCAGGATAATAGTTAGTATTCACGGTGATTTGGAGTCAACAGAATTTAAGATTTTTGATAAACCTTAAGGTAAGCGTGATATACCTGCTTGGATCATCTATTATAAGAACAGGTCAAGAACAATCTAATAAACCAATAATAACGCTAATCAGAAAGGTAAATTAACTATCTTATTCCATTGTCGACGTAATCGTAACGGCGGAGAAGGATTCGAACTTAGATTATATATAGAATTTACTTTAAATTATAAATCAAATATCTAATACCTTGTTAATGTTAGAAAAAATTTTTATTTGAATAATTTGTTAGAAAGAATTATCTCTATAAGAACTTGTAAAAATAATTAGAATAATTTACATACGTACAAAATTATATAAGAACAACTGGTAAAATGACGGATACACACACTTCCGGTTTTTTATCAGGCCCATCTTTTGTTAGAACCGAAAGAATATGAAAAGCCAGCTCTATACTAAATTTCAAGTTACTAGGATTTTTGGGTCGAGAGTTATCGTGGGTACATTGTTACGCACACAAAAAAAAATTGTGATCGCTAGTTTCCTTATAGGAAAATAAAAAACACATGGCTGGAAAACCTCAGGACTCGATAGCATACAAAACTATTAGTAGAAATATGTTACAACAACCCATGAGAAACTAACAACTTACATACATACATAATCAACAATTTACAAATTGTTAAAATTTAAAAAAAAACGTCTTAGAAACTCTTAGAGTATTATATATTTTGGAGTAGTATTTGTTAGTGCGTATGTTACGTATACTAGTGTCTATATAGTAATCTAAACCATAAACTAAGTTGACGGATTTTGCTAGCTATAAATCGACTAGTAGCAACATTGAATTTGTCATGTTTTGAATATCCAATTTTTTTAATTTAAAAAAAATTTCGAAAAAAACAAAAAATAATGTATTTTGTTTTCGTAAAAAATCTTATAGCATAACTCACCCTTATGCAGCGCTCGGCCAAATTACCGTTTTAACGCTTTACTTTTGACGCTTGTTACATACATTACCATTGCATATCTATGGTTAAGTAGTCGTGAAAATATTGTGAGCACAGGTTAACAATCTCAAAAGTAATCTAGAACAATACTTAAATTTAATAATCTACAATAATTTTCTCTTCCGTTTAAAATTAAAACGTTAACAGTTTTTAAATAAAATAAAGTTACATTTACCAGGAATCGCTAGTGATGTTATTACTGTAATTAAATACTATAACAAACCTTGACAAGAAAATAAAAATTTAATTTATTATACATTTTTCTGTTTTTCTGTTGTTTTGATTTGTTTTAAATTATAGAACTAAAACTGTTTTTAGTAGAACAAAAAAATAACTGAAATTAAAAAATACATCAGTTTAATTGAGTTAGAATGTTTCTAAAAATGGTAAAAACTGGGGTAAATTATTAAAAAAATAATTTATTCTTAATTAGTAAAAAAATTTAATCTAACAAACAAAATTTAACTATGCTTAAAACGTGTTTGATTCTTTTTAATTTTTATTTTTATAGACTAATTAAATATATAATAAGTGTCTAATATTACCAAAACTAAATATTTTGGTTTGCATTAATATACACTAATATTTGTTTTGATGTAACATTTATTGTAATTTAAATTTTTTGTAATTAAAAATAAATAAAGCTTTTTTTAATTAATGTTTTATGCAGTGTTTCAAATTTATACAACTCGAATGTCTTTATGTACTTCAAATACAAATTTTATAATTTACGTCATGCAGCAGTTTCATTTTAAATATAAGTAAATATTGATTGAATGTGTAATAAACAAAGTTTTAAATTAAACCAATAATAACAACATTAAAAGAAATTTTATCTGTTTTGCAACTGACATCAAACGCCACTCTAAATACAATTAAACATATATTGAGCACACAATGCTTGTCAAAGCTACGTACAGCTTTAATAACTACATTAATTGTTTTGTACATTAAAATAATTACAAATCATAATTTTTTAGATTAAATTGTCATATTTAAAATTTTATTTTATTTGTTAATAATTTTTTGTATATTTAATCTTTTTACTTTTAAGGAAAAAAATTTTTATTGCAGAATTTTACGTTTCAAGGTCTTCTGAATCAGAAAAACGTGTTTTTGACAAAAAAATTTTGGGTATCTGTGTCTAACGATGTACCCACGATAACTCTCCTAGTAAATAAAAAAATAAATCCTAGTAACTTGAAATTGGTATAACTAGGGCACTTTGGTGTAGTGACATAAATCGCACAACTGCGGTAATATCGCCGCGACGTACAAAGGTTCAAATCCCAATGCGGTTTATTATTTTTTAATTATATTATTATTTTAAATTAACGACGATTAATTTTTATCAGTAAAGAGACATAACTAAACGCGTTAAATGTTTTTTTTATTAAAGTCATAATGGATTCAGTTAGCAATATAAATTAATTTGACAATTGTAAAACTAAGGTAACTAAAAACAATAACTATAAGAGAACTAGATAATTCGCACAAGTTTTTTAGCTACAGCATTTGCTCGAAGAAAAACCACCATAAAAACTCTAGACGTAGCTTAAGTGTAATTACACTTAATGGCGATATTACCGCAGTCGTACGATTAATGTTACTACACCAAAGTGACTATTACTAATACGTTGTTTACATCCGTATTTTAAACTAAGCTTTTTACCACGCCATACATTTTAGGAAATATTTTAAATATTTGTTATTAAATTTTAAAAATTATTACGCAAAACGTTCTTTGGCACACATTGTCATATGTTTTGATACTAGAAATATCTTGGGTACATATAAATCAAATTTTTTAAATTTCCCATGTTAATCTGTATGCTTCAGAATTTCCGGGACACACAATATACGCAATGCTGCATCTTATTTAAATTATCTTTGAATGTACCCACGATAACTCTCGAACCAAAAGTCCTAATAACTTGAAATTTGGTATTAAACTAGCTTTTTATATTCTCTCTGCTTTGTCAAAAGATGGGTTTGATAAAGAAACCGAAAGTGAGTGTATTTGCTATTTTTAACAGTTTTTCTTATATAATTTTGTATCTATGTAAATTATTCGAATTATTTTTACAGTTTCTTATAAAGATAGTTTTTCCTAACAATTTATTTTAATAAAAAAAATTCTAACATTAACAGTTTACTAGGTATTTAATTTGTAATTTAAAATGAATTCACAAATATAATATACTTTCGAATCCTGCCTGCGACGATTTTTTTTACTGATTGATTAAATGGGTAAGTAATATCAAGACTTACAAATATAAGAGTTTTATCAAAAGGTCGTCCTGATAAAAAAATCAGAAATGGGTGTTTCCGTCATTTTTAACAGTTTTTCTTATATAAATTTGTACGTATGTAAATAATTCGAATAATTTTTAGAGTTTTTTATAGAGATAATTCAACAATTTGTTTAAATAAAAATGTTTCTCACATTAACAGTATTAGATATTTCATTTATAGTTTAAAATGAATTCGCAAATATAATATAAGTTAGCATCCTGCCTCCGACAATTTTTTTAAGAAAAAATTCTATATCTTGAAAAGAAAGCAAGATTCGTTAAAATAATAATTTTTACTAAAGGGAAAGCAATATTGAGGCGAACAAATATAGCGGTTATTTGATATGATAACATAGGCTCAATTAACCATATTTTGGTTATATCTTAATGAAATCGAAGAGAAAAATTTCAAAAAAATAGCATGCTAGGAAATTATTACAAACGTGTATAAAATATGACATTCCTTCATCATTCTTTATAAAAAAGTCGTGTGGTGACCACACCAGTTTTTTTAAATAGTTATTAATTTTTCTTCAAAGTTGATAAATATTTTAAATAATTGAGAATATTTTTTATATGCTAAATCTGAGGCAAACGCCATTTTTTAAAAACGAACTTACGTATGAGTTATATCCAAATACTGGAAACAGTTAGAAAATTAATGTAAATAGAAAATGTATTTAAATAAAATGCGACATAAAATTCTTAACTTAGCACAAACATACTCAATCACTTCCAATTCCTTGTGTGTATTACGCTCGTTGACAATTGAAGGGGTAAGGACCAAAACGGTCTAAGTGATCTTTTTTTTATTATGAGGTAATTATCGCCATAGTCACTTCAAAATTGTAAAATCTGTGTAACATTTATTTTAAGTGTAATCATGCAAATAAACGTAAAGTATAACGAAGATTTTTGAGGATTTTGAAGAACAATAACAAAACAATAAAAGACAGTTATATAAACAAACTTAGTCATAGTCAGAGTAAAGTTCTCCATCGCTATATTCTTCTTCTAAAATTTCGCCTTCTGTTTCTTTCGAAGTTGATTGCTTCACTTGCTTTACTTTCTTTTTCGTGTTCTGATGTGCCATATTTTGATAAAAATCATGATAAATGGGTGGAACAAAAGGCAAAAGTTGTTGAAGATTTTCCCAATTTGCTTTAGGAATTTTCAAGGCGCCATTATAAAGCGGTTTATTTAGATTTTTTATTGAGAAATTTGGTCTTCCTGCTTAAAACATGAACAGTTTTCAGAACTAACCGCAGGAAACTGTGAATTTCTGGTAATGTGTATCAAGAAGGATAAGAAATTTTCTTTCCTGTACTCAAACCACACAATTTCGCGCCACTTGACAGGATCTTTTTCAATGTTTTTTTTTTGGATGTACCATGATATCATCCAGATATTTAAATGATAGTAAGTCAATGTAATAGCGAAGGCTTCCACGGCCGGAATCTATACTAACAATTGAAAGTCTTCCGGGTTTGGACCGTGTCATAGTTGCAACCGAAGCTGCCAACGTTTCGTCCACTTTAGGATAGTAAGTCATTTTGATTCATGTTATACACTTGAAACTTTTTTGAACTATTTTTTATCAACTCCATCCAATATTCGGGAACAAAAATATTTAAGGCCTTCTTTTTTACTTTTTCAATGCGACCAAATAAACGGTCACATTCCATATACGAATGTCCAGGTTCAAAAAACTTGTGAGGTATAATTTCCAAAGATGACTCAGACTGGACAATAAACATTAATAACTTGGCAATATTTTTATTTTTGTTTTGACCTCCACATTAATCACTATAGCATATTAGTTCCTTCACGGTTGATGGTAAGCTTTGAATATACTAAAAAATGACACAGTTAATAATTTATTATTTTGTGAACTTTATTTTGTTTGCTCTTACCTTAATCAGACATGATCCAATTTTCTGTGATCCTCCTTGAGCTAAAGTTTCGTTCCAAACGTACATGAATGATACGCCACTAACAAGATCATGAAATCAAAAATTGTAAGTCCACAACTGTCTTAGATAATAGACCTTATTTGTGGAAAGTAGAGGAGTCCGAAGTGTTTTTTGCAAGTCAAAACAAATTGCACGGACTTTTTCGCAATTCTGTTTCGCATATTCAATATCACACTTTTTGTTATGTTTGACACTTTTAACTTTCTGTAATGAAGATCTAGTTCATTCTTGCTTTGTGCTATAGTATCCACATCTGCCAATTTTTTTATTAAATTATTTAGACGGTCGCAAGTATGGCACGTATCGGAATGGGGCCTATGGAATTTGAAATTAAATTCTGTGCAGAAAACATGTCGGTAATACGATTCTTTTACTGAGGGTCTATTTCTTTCTACGCACCATTTCTTATACAGGCAGTGCATTTTTCTAATATTTAAGTTCTCTGCAAGATACTTAGTGCTGTTATTCTGTGACCTTGAATAGTGGTTTTTATATAGAGGAAACATATTTATATGGGTAATGACATCATTTTTAACATCAGTGCTAATCTTGTTAGAAGGGGTATGAGATCCTCTTTTGTCAGGTTCAGTAAATCCTTCTTCACTTTTCTTTTGGCAAATAATGCGAAGTCTCCTGTTAGTAATGTCAAAAGTTCTAAGGAAAAACTCTTTACAAACTCAAAAGTTCATTAGGCGTAAAATTGTAGTAAAACCTTTTTGAGAAACTGCCTGATTTTTATGTCGCTTTACTGCAGTTTTGTTTACACAAGAAGCCAATTACTGCGTTTGCAAAGCATACGTTTCTATTTTGTAAAACTTTGTTCTTCACTTAATTTGTCACAATCATATCTGCAACAATGGTCATATAATTTGAAGGTACTTTTTTTAATCGTTTTTTCTTTAGCGGTCTATTACTCATTACCACTTATCCTAGCACGCTTTCTTATCTGTTTTTTCCAACTGCTCTCGTCTTTCTTTCTTTTTCTGGTCTTCTTTGGGGTAACTAAATCAAATACTTTACTTTAAATACATTTTGGATTATAATATACAATGTACCGTGAATTCCGCTAGTCGAAGGTACAGAAATGTTCCCATTTTCGTCGGAATTAATTTTTAATATTATTTTAATGACAATGGAGATAACGTACGCGCTACGTGCATAATAAAAGCAAAATGAAATACATCTCGCCTTTTTGTGGCAAAATAATGATCTAAGTGATCTTAGATCCTTTTGACTCTAATCAAAATCGCGGTTTTGTTTTCATGCTTTCTCGGTGGTCTCATAGATGGTGCTATATGTTTAAATTTCGCTTGGATCTTTATGTCACCGAATAATTTTCACTTTTGAATACGCTTTTATGTACTTGACTCATTTTGCCAAAATTGTCACTTAGACCCTTTTGGTTCTTACCTCTTCAATTAGTGTTATGTACAAGGTTGCCAGTGTTTAATTAAGATACTAATACAATTTATTGTAGCAACCAGAATTATTTTTTTTATCCTCAAAAGTAATCGCAAGCAACAAGCTAAAACAACATATATCTGCCGCAGTTCGCTCATACCCATTCCGGTGTCTCAGGTTCCGCTACTTTTATCTTTTAATTTATAGTATACAATAATACACTTAATAGATAATAAAAATATTGTTCAAACATTTGTATAGCAATCTTTTAGATTTGTTAATTTTGAAAGTTTTCTACCATATTTAGTCATTTTAATTTTTTTGATACTTTTTCAGTAACGAGTTTCATAGGTAAAGGTTTAGTTTCAAGATTTATTGAGGTAATGGCGTCTTTTTTGAGAGTAAATGGATTCTTTTAATTTTTTTCTTTAATGAAAATTGGATTATTTTCGTTTTTATAATCTCTCACTAATATTATCTCTTCCTCTTTAAGCATCTCAATTTTTCCTCGTTGCTGATGATAACTGATGTTTTGGTGGTGAAATGATTCTTACAAACAAAACATTTGCATTTATCGCATACTATCTTATATTTATTGTCAAATAAACGTGATCAATTCTTGCAGCGCCTTTTTTTAGTATTATCGTTTTGTATCTATCTATCTCAATGCAATTGAAAAATAGAACCAGTGGCCAACGCCTTGTGTTCCGGTTACACAAATATTCCTTGACCATTTTATCTAATGCATCAACTGGGCATTTACTTTTATTATAATCTAAAATTACTTCTGGTTTATATGCAGTTTCTTCGCCAGTTATAGAAAGATCTGCATGTTGTGTAAATAACAACAAAACGCTTTGATTCTTTTGACAAAAGAAATGTCGGCGGAAACTTTTTGCGATTTTTTCTAATGGTCCCATTGAGTGTCTTAGATTGCAACAACAATTTTTTTGACAAAAAGCCTGCCGACTAAATCCAAAACTACTTGCTTTTCAAGAAATTAGGTTGAATTTGTATCTAGATGCTAAACATTTTATTACATTCATATACCTTGTGCCCTTTTCGGTGCATTATTTATCATTCCGGTGCAGACTTATAAGTTCCAGCAATATGAATTTTAAGCATCACACAGTGACCAAATCTTTACGCCGTACTTATTTAGTATGGACTTTATATAAACTTTTAACTGACATATTCCTCAAAAAGGAACAAGTTGTTTGTCAACGCATAGAATTAGAAACCCAAGATTTCTTACAAATAGAAGCAAACTTGTCATGGATTTCACGAAATACATCAGTCTCGCGTTTCTTTTGTTTTGTTGCTAAGTCATCAAATCAAATGGATCTTAGCAATGATTTCATTCAATTGCAAGACATTGTAGTCTTTTGTCTTTAAATAGTTATTTGTATCACTAGTCCAGAAAGTGCTATTTTGCGAGTATGAGCATATTTGTAGGCCAAGGCGAAGCAGAAGCCTACAAAAGGCGAATACTTGCAAAATACTTTTAGGACGTGTGATACACAACATTTTTTGTGCCGAACCTTAAAAAAAATGTTTAAAAATGATTTATTTTATTAACTAAATTTAAATATTCTATGTTGATAACAACGAAATCTGTAATTTTGAATTTCAATTGTTTATGTAAATATACTTAATTTTGTTACAATTTAATTAACTTGATTAAAAGTATTATTTATTTGTATCGTCTTAAAATTGATATTCCTCCACACATTAAACAAGCTACACAAAATGTGATAACAATTTGTTACCGACAAAATCTTCGGATCGGTACTGGAAACCACGATCTTGTTAACTGGTGTACTAAAAATTCAGCAAGCGTCTACAATAAGTATGTTTTATTATATACAGGACACTGCGTTTGCAGAAATAGTGGAACCGCATTAGTAAGTCAGGGAACTAATATCACGTAATTGAAAAGGACAGTACTGTTGCCGAAGAATACATAGAAGACTCCTTGACACCTAAAATCGCAATAGACAATTAATGATGCGAGTTTACTTTATATAAATATTTCAAACTGCACAATTAACTTTAATTTAAATAAGTAAGTTCCTTATAATAAATGATAGAGATGTTAATATGCTGTTGATTAAGCTAAAAGTTACAATTTAAAGTTATAGATGTTTCATATACATTGGTATACTTACTTGATCGATATAAGTTTAAGTGATTCTTAATTTTGCGGTTGCTTTTATCGTTCTCTTTGTCAATAAGATTGAAATAAGTTTGCATTCGTTATTAGAAAAGTCGTTATAGGTAATTTGGAGTAGTATAATAGTTAACCAAGCTCATTCAATAATAATTTTGACATAAATGACATGACACATAAACTATTGAAGGATGGAGAATTACTGTGCTGCCAACTTCTAGTTATAAAATTCTACTACATTTAACCTTGAGTTTACAGGTCTAACCCGGAAAAGTAATTTTTCCGGCCGATTATATTGCTTGTAAAATACGTCAAAACGGACGGAGGCATAAAAAGAAGTATTTCGTGCTCCATAATTCCAAAATTAGTTCTTGTCTAGATTTCAGGCTACCGGCGATGAAAAGTAATTCAAAAAATGCGTATATTTTTGTGTTAGTTCCATTCAGTGTTTAAAACTGCGCTGGCGCTTTTGTTTGTCTCATCGACAATAATTTCTACAATCTCTTCCTAAATAACAAGTTTCAAAGTTTCAGAAGGAGTAGTAATATTCTTACTGTACTTTGTCAGGTCAGATAGAGTTTTCAAAATGTTTACTGTAAAAGAAAAAAATGTTACATAGGGTCAGAAATGACCCCACATAGTCATCGGAGGATTAAGACTAACTGTGGTCTATTGTCGAAAATAATAGTATCTGAAATTCTCCAACTTTCTTTCTCTTGGCTTTTTTTAATATCGTTATTGTATTTATTCTAAATATTTCTAGGTTTTTAGAAAATAATCAAATAATTTAATTTAATAATTGGTCCCATAAAATCTATATGTATGTGTTGCCGCGGTTTTTCTGACCTGACTCATAGAATTTTTAAAGGTTTACATGGGTTGTTCAGAATTGTTTCACATAAGATACATGTATTTGTTCTTGTATTCACTTTACTGGTAATTTTTAACTGTATATTAAAAGCTGCTCTGCAAACTAAGATTTATGCAGCCAGCACATAAAACCAATTTAAAAAGAATAGAAAGAATAGAGTTGCAACTGTTATTGCTTCTTTTATATTAAATTTTTCTAATAATTTTGTAATATATGTTTTTTGTATGTTCTTGTATAATCTCCATAGTTACGAACTTGCTCTTGCTTCATATCAAAATGATTATTCTAAATGTTTCCGTAATATATTAATTTTAATTTATCGTTCACGTATATTATTAATATAAGTTTAGGTTTATTGTTTTTAAAGAAAACACAACGATCATTTTTAGATTGTTCCAAACCAAACTTCTGTAATACATTTATAATTTTTATGTTCCAGTTTCGTAGAGTTTGTTTAAGGCTATACCCCAAGTAGAACTTTTATGTCCCTGGAACATACTCAACACTGTACCTTATAGTGCATGAAACATAAGATGAAACGTCTTAGGCATGTTTCTAAATTGTACTTTGAAACGTTAAATGTCCCACCTCAAGGACGTTCCATTTTAGGCACAAATATGTTTCGATGTATGTTCCCAGAACATTATCTAAAACGTTTCCTATGAAACATCAGGGTAGAGATGTTTCAAAATTATGCTTTGAAACCTAAAATGTGACATCTCAAGGACGTTTATAAAACTGTTGGAACGTTCTGTCAGAAGGTTTCAAGGTTAATTTGTGGAACATACTATCTAACCTACTTGCACATGTTCATAATCGTTCATATACTTATTTTTGATTGTGTTCAATTTATCACGAATTAAAGTCAAAAAAACTAGTCACACGCATACATAAAACATATATTTGTATAATATTTATTTACTATACATTTCTTAATATAGTCGACATACTCATTCTGTGCCAGTTTCATATCTAGGGGGCTGCTGCATATAATTTTTTTTAGAAGGTTTTCTATGCAAGAATGCAGTCCTTGTGTCAAATTGTACAGTTTTATTTTGAATACTGCTGCGATTCCAAGTATAAATCTAATTGATTTAATTTGAAATACATGATTGTAGGTTTTTTAGTAATTCAACTCATATTTTTGATTACAGCTTTATCTACAAATCTTGCTTTATGCAAGTTATTAGATTTAAGTTTAAATACCCATTTATTATTTATTTGCTTCTTGCCTTGAGGTAAATCTGTCAAATTACAGGTTCTATCTTTAGTTAGAGCATTATTCTCTTCTTCTATGGCTTGTTTCCACTTCTTGTTTTGTACCGCTCTATCATCTTCATCTAGTGAAACTGTAGCAAAATCTTTAAAACAAATGGTTGTTTAATTTGTAATGATATCGGCCTATAGGATTTGATATCATTGGGCTGTTTACTTGGCTTTGGTAGCATGATCACTTTCGCAACCTTTCAGAAAGCAGAGATATGTTTTAGTCTGACAACTGCGTTCAACAGGTATGTAAGCGTTACACTACCATTTCTAGGCAGGTGTTTCAAAATTTCTCCAGTAACTTTAGTGTTTTCTTTAGATTTAGGTTTATTCTTATATCCTCAGCTATTTCTTTTGAGGTAACTTGTGTGGTGTTTTCAAATTTTGGGTTCTCCATCTCACTCATAGGGTGATTTATCTGTTCTTGGTTGGAAGTGAATATTTCAGTCAAATGCTCGGCAAACAACAGTTTTTTTTATTACTTTCTCTGGTTTATAGTTAATCGTTATTTCTAAAAAAGAATAATGGTTACAGGTCTTTTCATTCTTTTGGTTGCTTTTCAGAGCAAATAATTAGTCTTTTCATTTCCTGTCAATTTTTGTAAATATGATTTTATAGGTTTTTTAAGCGTTTGTATTTTTTTTCAGCCGCCGAGTCTTGTTATTAAATATGGTCTAAATATCGTTTTTTTTTTAAGTTTCTTGATCTCGGCTGGATAATTTACATTTATGGTTACGTGTGTTATCTTTTTAGTGTTGTTATATGCAGCAGTTTGGATAAGTTGGTAAAGTTTTCAGTTTAATTTTCTAGGTGGTTCTTAAACTAATATTCAAGTTGTTGTTTTGAAAATCAATATAAAAAAATTCATCAGAATCAGAATCTATATCAAAGTTTTCTTCTACTTTTATAAGGTTAGGCGACACTTTTCTAGAGATGAAAAAGTTGAGTAAATCTAGAATTTTGTTAGGATCAGTAAGCCAGTACTTTGGCTTACCTGTTGAATGATAGGTGTAGTTTAGTCGTAGTTAACCTAGATCCCCAGTCTACATGTTTCTAGTTGATGTCTTCTTTGTCAAGGTGTTTCAAGAGTGTTAGGTAATCTTTTTTAAAATTATGTCTTGCTGGGCAATATACAACCCCCACTTTCAGTTTCTGTTTTAGAAACATGATTGTAATCACTGTTAGTTGAATATAATCTCTTTGCAAATGAAATTGACTCAATCTAACGTTTTTATTATCTTCTACATTAAACTGCGTTATAGATGGTTCAGATGTTGATAGAACCGGTACTAACTGTCGATTTTTGTTGCATGCTTTGAACATAAGATATTCTAGTTTTTATTAGACATTAAGACAATTTGTCTTGGTACACGAAAAAATAATAAACGTATAACTTTATAAAAAAAGTAAAATACGTATATTATTTTGTTTGATTGTTATCACTTGTAAGTAGCACACGCACTTTGCTCATGGTCTTTTTAAAGAAGCTTGCACAACACTATTTTTACCTAGAAACATTTGTATTCGATCTAGCATCTGTTTTAAAACTGAATTGCTTTCTTCCTGAGTAAGACTAGCGATCTAAACAATAACTCCTTAGTCAAGGATTTCTTTTACTTTGAACGATGCTGTAAAGAAGACAAATATATGTTCTGATACCGTTTTCAAAAGTCTTGTACTATTTAACAAAATCGTGCATATTTAGACATCTACATCTATTGACTTTCATCAAAGTCATGTCGCCCGTAAGTACGCCTAGTACGAGCGCATAAAAATTGTTTGTTAAGAACTAAAAGAAATAGAGGTCGCGAGTTTAGTACTTCCTCTATCTAAACTAATACGGTGTACAATTGCTTATACGTTAAGTGCGTGTTACCCAAAATTAGGAACCTTGGGGACAAACTAAATGTCAATCGATAATATTTTTATTCAAACATACAACAATAAATTGTGTCCGTCTTAATAGAAAGAAATGGTTTTAGTTTTTTGTTAGCTTCTATAAAAAATCTTCTATTATCAGAATACAAATTTTTGCATATTCTCCGGAAAACGATCGGTCTTTTTAGAGTATTTCAAAAGATTCAGCTAATAAACCTCCTGACAAGTCCAAATGAATAGCTTTAGTTGCCATGCATGTAAACAAACACATACGTATATACCTTTACAACCTTTCAATTTCGGGATTGCCCATCTTTCACATACATAAGACCAACAAAGTCAATTCCGCAGTTAACAAAACGACGCATTGGGATTAACTTATTTTTTGACAAATCGTCTATTTGATACCTTACATAGCTTGGATTTGCTTTAAAGCAATTAAAACTTTCTTTACACAATTTTTGCTTTGCTTCTATTGGGTACATCAAGAAAATTAAATGTTACCTAACCTAACCAACTGGCTGCTTCTTTTAAAGGAAAATGAGGTCTTCACCACCAAAATTTTCAATTCAGTAATATCTTTAGTTTGGTTCAGGCAAAATTAAGTCCGCCAATGCGATATGTCACTTTTTTGCTAAATCTTTGCAACGCGATTTCTTACAAAACATTTCAATTTAGACGGTTGTGGCGAAAACCTCGATCTAATGCACTAGTAACGCGATGCGTCAGTTTTATCCAACATCAACACTCCAAAAAGCTCCAAACGTGGTAAGGAGATTTTTTTAAGCAGTGCAACACGTGATCTTGCATGTAACAAATTGATTCATACTTTTCTATTTTCATCAACTGATTTCAAATACAAACACAAAATGTCAGAAGCATTGCAAAAACCATAAATATGCACCTCAATAGCACTCTTTATTAAAGCTTAGTCTAGGAGTGTTAATTTTGTTTAATAACGAAAATTGATGCTTTAGTTGATTCTATGTGGTAAAAATTTCAATAAACACAAACTCTTCCCATCTTAATTGCAATTTCCAAAGTTTCTGTGTTAAAATCTTAGTCCGTATGGTACTTGGCTCTATTAGATTTAGAACGTCAAAAATTAGCAAAATTATAGAAAATATTGCTCTATTCGTGATTTAAGCATTTTTGTCCATGTTTACTGCAAACTTTAATAGATCTGTCTTTAAATTTTACATGATTCCAAGTGATTTGATATTATTATCTGAAATTACATATTGTATAGTACTGTTGCTTCTTGTGTAAACGTTTCTAACAACGTTCTGTCGTTAGTAACGCATTTAAGTAAAAAAATCCGCCATTGGCGAATGTTTTGCTTATTTGGTTCTTTAATGCTATTGCTAACGCTATGAAAAAGCTGTTGATGTATCCACGCTTTTAGTTTCAGATTGGATTATTAAAATTATCTAAAAACCCTGAAAATCTCGTCAAAGCACTCTTAATAGTAACCCGTTCTCTTATTAAACTTTTGAAACTTGCTGTTACCGTTATACATAATACGTTCAGATAAAAAAAAAAACAAAATAAAAAAGGAATGAAAACTTTGATTACGATAATATCCGTTTTGTTATACCGTGTCCGTGTGCACGTTTCGTTTTTCTTGCGTGACAATGGCCATCACTAGTTTTTATTTATTTAAGAATATAAATCCGACAGTCAAACGACTATGTTTGGTCGTCGTTCTCTCTTGCAGATTGCAGTTTTTATTATAACTCTACGCTTTTAAAAACTACGTTTATTTTTATAGCAGTTCGTTGTTAGGATAGTTACAACGTTCAATCAATCACTACACAATCTCTTAATAGAGGCTAGTTAGATGCGAAGTAGTATGAAACACGTTACTAAGAATGTAATAATAAAAATTTAACTCAAACAGAGCACAATTTTAAATAACCGTCTTGTTTTATTATAGGTACAATAGAAATTTTTCATTTCGATTGCTCAACAGGTAATATCACTCTTTCTCTTTTAAATCTCCTCAATTCTTCCTCCACTTTAGTTTTAAATGCTATGTTTCTCTATACTTATAACAATCTAAATTGTGTTGAAAAATTTCTTTAAAATTTGTGTTCTGTTAATAATATATAGGAAATTAACTTAAACTTTAATTTTTCCTACGTAGCAAGTTTTGCGTTCATCTGTTAATTTTAACTAAATTATAAAATTGCAAAACAAAATCGAGAAATGGTAAAGATTGGCATGGATAAGTAAAACAACAACATAATTTTATTGCCTACTTGTCATTACGACGTTAAACATAATTAGAAAAAACTATGTTTTTATACATAAATAAATTTTATTACACTTTCACTAGAAACCTCTACTTAAAACATTACATTAACATTAACATAAAAAACCATAAACAACTATTAAAAATTAAAATTCACTATTTTAATCAGTAATTACTAATTCAAATTTGACGTAAAATTACTTATTCAATATACCCGATACAAAGCCATTAAATGCTGTTATAATTTGTTGAGCAATTACTGATTAAGTCATTTGAATAGAAACACAAATCAAAACCTATACAATCCATAAAAAAATATTTCTTATAAAAAAGATTATGTTTAAAAACTTACAGACACTGTACTACAAAACCTATTGATTCTAATGTATCCAATCTATTCTTATTGAAAACTATTTGATCTTGTATTGGTTTCTGTGTGACATTTTTAATAGAGATATGAGTATATAATCATTGATCGAGGTACTAAAAATTAAAACATAAAATACAATTTGTAACAGTTTATACTAAAAAGTTATAAAAACTAATTCTTAGAACTGTAAAAAAAATAACTTTATTACAACTAATAGTTTATAATCACATACACAAAATTTTAAATGTGTATAAAATATAAATACAAAAAACTTTACAAAACGTTATACACAATTGTTGACAAAACATTTTTACTATAATTTGTTTTTAAATTTTTACTTGCAAATTTATTCATTTTAAATCTTGCTTCGTAATTTTTCTTGTTGTTTCAAAATAGTATTTTTAAGCTTTTTTATTGCTTCCGAAGCTGTTTCTTTTAACTTATCCACCGAAGTATTAGTTACACTAATCAACGCTTTGGTAATATTAGGAACGTCGATAATTTTGACATTACTATAATTAGTGTTCGTATTTAATAGAGTATGTTTATAGAATCGCAATGGATTTGTTTTCATTTCAATTTTATCAATTGGGGTTAGAATTAAATCGTTTGAGTTATGTAGGTATTCATAAAACTGTTTTATATTTATGTTCTGGCATTCTAAAGCATCAAAACTTGCTATTAAGCAATTACACAAGAATGAACTAAAAGAACAGGCATTATAATAATTAAATCGAGTTTTAAATAACTTACTTAATTGCAATTAATAAGGAATAACAAAAATTTTGAGTTAAATCCATGATTTAAGTTCAAAGACAATTTGACGTAAAATATTTTGCGCTATCTTTATAAAGCTACTAGATTTTTGTGACAGCTACAGATTGTTATTTAAATTTTTTATTTCTCAAAAAAATTTACCGGTAGTAGTACCTTAAAAGAAAGAAACTTTTTGACATATTTTGTATAATTTTTTTTAAATGTTTTTATCGATTTATTGGTTTCCTGTTAAAAAACTTGTTATATACTATTAGATAAAGCAGATCTAACTTTAACTGAATTTTAATTTGCGAAAGAAACTGACTAACGTTAAATTTAACGAATGACATTAACTAAACAAACTTTGGTGTAGCCAACTACAAACAGTAATAGTAACATCGCTTATAGTAAAGTAGACACGATTTTCTTCGTTGAGCATTAGATGATACTTTTTAGTAGTGGCAAAAAATTTTTGCAAATTCTCATCATGGTCTTGCTGACCCTTCCAACAATTGTAACATCATCCAAATAAGAAAGCGTATCTTCCAGTTGTTCCTCTTAAATCACGTTATCAATAATGCTTTGGAAACATTTACCATCAGCTTCGGATGCTGTTTAATGTCGCTCAAAATCAATGATTTCACTTGATGGTAGGCATGTTTAAAGTCAATTCTACTAAATACTTTATATTTTGATATTCGTAAATTTTTTTTTTCTATTCTGGCTATAGAGTATAGCATGGTGAATTTGTTTATGATTTGTGGATACTCGATAACCATTTTTTTTATGATTTCACCGTTAATAACAAATGTTTAAGCACGCTGTGGAGAGTGGCTGAGTGCTTTCCTTTAACAGTCTTTCAATTTTTGCGGCGATGAACTGCCGATCTTCTACCGTGTCTATCAAGTTTATAGTCAGAGAAAAGTGATTTTTCAGCATCATCAAGAAGTCAGCGCAGAGGTCTTTCATGATTAACACTTCTATATTTTCATGTCGATGAGTTTATACTTCGATGTCCACAACACAGCATCCTGCAATTTCTAACGTCATAGCTGAGTTGGCCATAGTTATCTTACCGAGATACGATGTCATTTCAAAGTTACACGTTGTCACACGTCGGAGGTTAATAAAACTGAGGGAACTCACAGTGTCAATGAATGCGCGGAGTTTCACTCCATTAACTAATGGTTTTTGTAAACAACTGGGAGCAGATAATAGTAAAGCTAACTTATAAGCAGAGCCAGCTGCCTCGCCTGAATTGAGTTGTTGATTTGATTTACACACCTTTTGGTAATGTCTTTTCTAGCCACATTTACGACATATTGCATGTCCAGCAGGGCAAGCGTTTCGTAGATGTCAGCCTTTACCACAGAAGAAGCAATTTCCAGAACGAAATGACACAGCTACTGTAGAATGTTCTACAGATAGGACGCTCTCCAAAAATTCCGCAGCTGTCGTGCGTATAGGCGTAAGCGCAGTAAGGTAGGATGCGGAATTTAGCTCAGCAAGTTTTAGAGCTTGGTCAAATGCGTTGTTTAAGTTCATCGTAATGTTCTCAAGCAACCGTTCCCGAATGCATGCATTTTTTAATTCTCGACTAAACGCATCACGTACATATTCATTTTTATGCTGTTCATCCAATACAGGTTTAAATTTGCAATCTTTACCTAATTGTTTTAACACTTGCAAATATTCACCAATACTTTTACTTGCTTGCTGGTTTCTTGATGTTAGACAATGTCTGGCGAAGATTTTATTGCAACTTTCCACGTATAACGAATTCAGAGTACAGACAGCAGTACTGTAGTTTTCTGTGTCGTTGATATATAGAAAAAGGGCGACAGAGATGTAGTTACATAATAATGCAAAACCTTTAGTCACATTTAATATTTTGTCGATAAAATTTGAAAAAGTTTATTGATAATAATAAGATCGGTAAACTTTTCATTCTGTAGAAGAGGCTATAAAAACTACTTTATATTTTTTGTTAGGACTACGTTTCGTGGAACTGTTGTGTCCACTTCTTCAGGCCAACTGAATTTATTAAAAAGAAAACAACATAACTAAAAAAGGCAGTTACAATTCGGTGAGAACTACAAACTTATCTTCTACTTATTATAAAATACTATTTGATAATTATAGGACGATTACATTTTTGCAACTAATATTTTATACAATTTGGGTTCTATATCTAATATTGAAAGATTACTAAAATCAAAATTATGATGTATATTAATATGGTGGAGAGCAAGAGCTGATTCTGACTTCTTGTTTTACAATCATATTGGTGATTTTTAAGTCTGTTAATAGTTTTTTGTTTTGTTTGTCCAATATAACATTTATTGCAATCAATACAATCGATTTTATATACAACGTTATGTTTGTCTAATAACTTGGTCTTATTTTTAATGTTGGAGTAAATAATGTTATAAATTGTATTAATATTATAAGTTGCTATTTTAATTGTTGTAGTGTTTCTTATATTTAACATCCACCAAGTCTAATAGTGCTTTATCAAGTTTTACTGCTCCTATAATTTGAAGCGTTTTGTGTGCTTGGTTTGATGGCATTTTAAAAACTGTTTCAAATGTATTTGATTGCTGTAAATTATTATTATTATTAATTATGTCACTCTAATGTATTAATGTATTTAAAAAGTTTGACAACACTGACTTTACTAATACGTAATTTAACTAATACTACTTTTTTAAGTATAAAATATCTTCAGTGGCAACTTCATTGACGTAGTCGACCTTTGTAATTTTAATTTTATAGAAGCAAATACGCGGTTGCAAAGTAAAAAAATATTTTTGTATAGGATAGTATACATTTCACAGTTGCCGAAATTACGCAACTCAGTCTCTTTTATGTTTAAACTAATTTAAAATAAATAAAATAAACGTGTGAGATTTTCCCGCAGAAGTATTTAAAAAGTTTGTACAAACAATAAACAAACAAAAATTCTTGAGGAAGCGGAACATAATTTTTATTATAGGCAAATAACCATAAATTTTGCAAAATTCTTCCTAGTCGCCTGATATACTATATTAGAGGCTTTAAAATCTTCGTCTTCAGAATGGCTCAATTTTAACTTGCATTGGTTCATTGTTTACATACCTTAGAACTTTTATAGAGCAATATGGTATATTTTTAAAATTATAGCTTTTAGAAAGTACCTTGATAATCTTTAAACTCTCGTAGTTGCATATGTGAAACATAAAATCCTGAATTTTTGTTCACTTTTTTCAGTGCTCTAAGTAAACCTAAAGGACTATAAATTTCCTTACTTGCTAAACTTTTCTCGATTTGGCTATGGGCATTATCTAGCTCTTGGATTGAACTGTGGTTACGTATGCAAAATTTTAGATTTTCTTGCATGCACTTTTTTAATGCTACAGTCACCATTGAGTTTTTGGGGAACATAAAAGTCTGACCAAAATATGAATCTTGTAAAATCTTAGAACACCTTCAGACCACACATGACAGTAAACTTTTTTCTGTGAAATACTTACTTTGCTGTACCCTGTAAGTTTGCAAGTGTTGAGTTTTTGCTTTAAGCAATACATATACATTTTCCATGTCAAAGCATAACACCGCGATGCTGTTATCGGTATTTTTCTCATCTACATTTTGAACAGCCTTGCATAGTTCTTTTGCTTTCTTGTGTTTATTATATTTTTCTATCAGCTCCTCATTTGGGGCACATTATGAATGTTGAGTAATTTTATGTTATTCCCATAAATCACATCTATCAGATTTTGGTTTTTATAATTTAATATTGAATTCATAGTTAAAAATGTATCGATAGTAATTTAATTTAACTGGTTCCAACTTTTGTTCAATGCACCTTACTAAATAAAACTCATAAAGTTAGGTGATATTTAGAATTCTATCTATGTATTTTTTATTTGTTCTCATCCTACAATAGTGCGACTCTATTGTGAGAATATTATTTATATGTGTTAAAACAGAGTTTTTCCTATCCGTTGATATTATTGTTATCATGAAACTAAGAGATTTTTTTCTGGCTACTATCTAAAGTACTAAGAAAAAATTGTTTTCACAAACGTACACGTTTGTTATTTACATAAAAGTAGTGCTGTAACTAAAGTTACATCGTAAAACTAATCATTCTGGTTATTAACACTTTATCAAAGCATTAGTAAATTTATGTTAACCTTACTTTTTGCAATCAACATTTTCTAGCTGAGCTGCATTATTTTCATTCGGGCTAAAACAAGTCATTTCTTATGCAATCACATTAGCTGTATCAATTTGAGTTTTTTTTGACGCTGTTGTTTGAATCGGAATTGTCTAGCTTTTGAGAACCAACAATAGTATTAAAAGTGCCTTTATCACTAAATGGTTTGTAGTCTGAGTTTTAATCTGAGAAATAATTTAAATTTAAGGCACTATCTGCTTCTGACATTCTAAACATATAAGGATAAATCCTGTAATAATGTTGACATTTATATCAACTCAAACTGATTGTAACTTATCTAAATGATGAGCACTTACGTTGATTGTTATAAAAACTCTGTTGCTATCAAGTCACTATCGAATGCAACCACTCTGCGTTATAATGTTCTATCTACACAAATTGATGTTCTGTCATTGGTCACTACAAATAAAACAGCATAAACTTAACTTTTAGATTACTATGCAGATAGAATAATATTGCACAAACAATTACCCACTATGTATTCAAAACCACTTACCGAAAGTACTGCAGATAGAACGTTTTGACATTTGAGATGTCAGAAAAACAGCATAACCTTGAAAATAAGCAGATAGAACTTTATAATTTTCAGCTCGCCAGTTGTTTGCATCTGTGCTGTTACGTTTTTAATTACTGTGCGTCTGTGCTTCCACCTTTTTTGTTACGGTGCAACTTATAAACATTTTCAGATTTACTTTTGCTAAAGAAGTTTTACAAACTAAACCTGATTTGAGCACCACCACTTCTTTCATGCACGAAACTAAGCAAAACAATTCGGTAGATCACACTTTTTAAGGTAGATCGTAATGAAATAACAAGTATAATAACAGTAAAACAATTTTATATGTTTTTGAAGATTCAATAAACTACATTACATTTTTTATTTGTATATCTTGTTATATATCGTTATTTTATATTTTTCAAAAATACTTATCCTAAATTAAAATTAACGGCTGCAGTGTTTATACGCCGCTACTAATTGATAATTCACTTTACGGGTGAGGATAAACGCGACACAGCAACTAACGGTCAGTTTACTCGCTCTTTACTTTTTCGAAACTGCTGTGAACGTTTGTGCATCCGAGTGTTATTTTACAGCATAGGATGTACTTGAAAAAACGTATTTGTAACCGCAATATGTAACCTGTAGAGTTTACCTTATTTTATGTAATTGGAAGGTACGAAAAAAAACGCACACTTGTTTCTGAAATATCAGTATTGTATTACTTTGTTAATTTATTTCTGTAAATAATCAATCAACTTTATGCACATTTAGTATATCATAAAGCTTTTCGCATTTATATTTATTACATTAATTATGTCAGCCTTGTACATACTACTTAGTATCGTAAGATTTTGCTTTTATGTTTTGTAATTGGTTTCAATTGTATTCGCTAACCGTCAACTTTCAGCCTATAACTTATTTTATGTAATTATAATATAGATCATACTGACTTAAATTTGCCAACTCTATTTTCAGTCGCAAATTTTATATTGTCAGTTGGGTAAGTTTTTGTGCTCATATTTTATTTTTCTGCCATTCATTATTATCACTGTTGATTGTCGATTTTTTTGCGGCTGCATAATGGACAAGGTAGTTTGATATAATAATATTTTTATTTAAATTAAAATCAACCACTTATAACGTTTATTAGCGATTACATATAATTAGTTGTATGGTGTGTTACCTGAATGAATCAATATTATTGCTGTGATATTACTATATTAGTCGACAAATCTATAATTGTTATTGGTCTACTTCTTTTTCTGTTGATTTTAACAACTTTTCTCTGGTATGAAACAAAATATATTGTTGTTAGAAGTTGTACTTTCTCAATTTGTTTTTCTTAGTGATCGACAAATTTAAACAAGGTCTGTATTGGGTGATATTTACTTGTTTTGGTGTCTTTCTAATTTAGCGTAAGATTAGCACACCGAGACCGATTTGCCGAATCAAACTGAGTTAGCTGCCTGTCTTTTAGCTGCAAAAAAAATTTCATAACAAAATTCAGCACCCAACGTGGGGCTCGATTTTGTGTGTGCGGCTTCTAATTCCTTTTACCTTTCTTGATTTTTTTATTTCTTAATTGTCTTTAGTGGATTTGACTTACTCACATTTTTGTTTAACTTTTTTTGTGTTGTTGTAAGACCTGGCTTCGTAAGTTGATAGATTATCAAATCTGAGGCTAAACGCCATCTCGTAGGAACGGAGCTACGTACGAGTTAATCCACATGTAGGAAACTATGAAGTTGTTAGTTAGATAGTAAATATTACAACCGCGAATTTCAAAAAATGTATTTGAATTATACGCGGCATAATATTTCTAACTGTACTACGCAAGTGCAAAAATTTGTTTATATAATTGCAGAAACCATCTTAGAGACCAGTGGACAGCTGTTTCGTCCTATTTGGACTCCTCAGCACTGGAATACTCTAATGCAGTTTCCACAACTATATAAAACAAATTGCCATAGTTTTAATCCCATTCGGGTGTTAATTGATTAACAAATCTGAGGCTAAACGCCATCTCGTAGGAACGGAGCTACGTACGAGTTAATCCACATGTAGGAAACTATGAAGTTGTTAGTTAGATAGTAAATATTACAACCGCAAATTTCAAAAAATGTATTTGAATTATACGCGGCATAATATTTCTAACTGTACTACGCAAGTGCAAAAATTTGTTTATATAATTGCAGAAACCATCTTAGAGACCAGTGGATAGCTGTTTCGTCCTATTTGGACTCCTCAGCACTGGAATACTCTAATGCAGTTTCCACAACTATATAAAACAAATTGCCATAGTTTTAATCCCATTCGGGTGTTAATTGATTAACAAATCTGAGGCTAAACGCCATCTCGTAGGAACGGAGCTACGTACGAGTTAATCCACATGTAGGAAACTATGAAGTTGTTAGTTAGATAGTAAATATTACAACCGCGAATTTCAAAAAATGTATTTGAATTATACGCGGCATAATATTTCTAACTGTACTACGCAAGTGCAAAAATTTGTTTATATAATTGCAGAAACCATCTTAGAGACCAGTGGACAGCTGTTTCGTCCTATTTGGACTCCTCAGCACTGGAATACTCTAATGCAGTTTCCACAACTATATAAAACAAATTGCCATAGTTTTATCCCATTCGGGTGTTAATTGATTAATAAATCTGAGGCTAAACGCCATCTCGTAGGAACGGAGCTACGTACGAGTTAATCCACATGAAGGAAACTATGAAGTTGTTAGATAGATAGTAAATATTACAACCGCGAATTTCAAAAAATGTATTTGAATTATACGCGGCATAATATTTCTAACGGTACTACGCAAGTGCAAAAATTTGTTTATATAATTGCAGAAACCATCTTAGAGACCAGTGGACAGCTGTTTCGTCCTATTTGGACTCCTCAGCACAATCGTCAGTAACAAACTATTAAAAACTTTTGATTAATTAAATTTTTTTTATAAAAAATATAGAAAGTTTAAACGAATTAGACAATTAAATCAGCACACAGCAACTACTAAGTGCACATTTTCTAGTTTTATAGTATATTAATGTTTGTTTTAAAACAAACATACACTCCAAACTTTAAAAAAAATTTGTGCTGTTTTAATTGAAAACAATAATATTGATTTGTTAGTGTAGCTACGTATTGGCAAAAAAACTTTAGAGTTACAAAGTAGAAAATCAAAATCTACGCAAAACTCTGTTGTAAAAGTAGAAATGTGTGTTTGGTAAAAAATCTGTTTAAAAGTCACAATTGCAAAAAAACGCTTTAAAAATGTTATTAATTTAAATATTAAAGTTAAATAGTAGTTGATACTACGTAAAACATTTGAGTTTCAAGTTGACAAATTCAGTTAGTAATAAGTGTGCTACCACATGGGCCGCGCGCCGCACTAACGTTTTTTATTCTATACTTCACTTTTGATGCTTGCTACATAAATTATTATTAAATAAAAAACGTGTAAAAAATGTTAGGGTAAGGTCAGCTGCTTAAAGAATAATAATACAATCAAGTTTCAAAACACACTCAAATTTAATTTTACATTTTTTGAATCTACTATCTAAAGAAGTCATAATTTTATTTTACAAAAAATTTAAATCTAAAAAATATTATAATTTAAACATCTAACACAGTTATATATTTATAATTACAATAACATTTAGTTATGTTTTCTTTAGAGGTAGAAACTTACAAAACAGTTTCACAATTATTGTCATAATAATAAAATGAAGTATTAAACTAGTACATTTTGGTAATTAAAACTGCAAACTGAAGACAAATAGTATTTATTTAAAGAAAATCAAAACTTACTGAATGTTAAAACTAAACAATAATGTCAATTGAAGATTAGAGTACGGTACAAAAAATTACGCTAACAAAATTTCTTATATTTTTATACTTTTTTTAAATTTAATTTTTGTTTGATATTTTTTTGTTATAATATACTAAAAACGGATTTTTCTTGCGCAAATAAATTTTTAAAAATCCGAAGAGACTTACTGTCACGCTGAATAACACACTTTAATGCTCTACGTATATTGATTTTTATTATGTACTTTTTATTAAAACAAATTAATTTTATATAAATATAATAGTTACTTAAGAATATTTTATTACTTTTCGACTCCTTTATTGCAGCTTTTTTTAAATGGTCGTGGAAACGTTTTGTTTAATAAAGGTTTACTTACACAAGACGCTTAAGTTGACTCTAACAAATAAATACATACATTTTATAAATTAAAAAATATTAATGTTTGTACTTTATACTTGATCAAAAAGAAGCAGTTTAATTTTATTTTAGTTGAAATATTGTTGTTTTAACAATCACTTTTGAGCAAAAAGATTTTGTCTCTTGGTTGTAATTTACTAACACGTCCTTATTTTATAATGCTTTTTTTTATTTATAAAAACATTACATTTTTTAAGGATATATTATAAGTTGGTGTAAATATTGTTTAAAATGGGTTTAAGCATTTTTTACGACGTACTTTTAGTTTTACTCTTCATAAAAGTAGATTTTTGTTATATTATACCCAATATACGTTTGTGTAGTAATATATCACTAACAATAAAGCTACAAGTACCTACTTTGCATAAAACGAAATTGTGATAGTATTTTGTATTTTACGCAGTTATATATGATATTTTTTTATTTATTTTATGTAAATTATTAGAAATTAATATGTTCTTATTTTATTAAATGAAAATTATTTATTTTTTTGTTAAACGTATATTTTATTCTTCACAAATTGAACCATAAATATTTAAAAAACTTCGAAAAAAATTGAATTAAATCAAATACATAAAAAAGTTTCAAGCCTTGACAGACACCAATATGACGAAAATATCGGATTTTTCGTTCCGCCACAACGACATTAGGCATAATGCCAGTTCTCATATATTTGTTATTTGACACGTTATAAATTTTTGTGCGTTTTGTCTTATACAAATTTTATTAATTGACAATGTGCTTATATAGATACACTTAAATGTAATATACGTAAGTATTTTCGAATGAAGAATTTGTTTTCACCTCGTAGTAATTCCCACGTACTAATTAGTTACTGTAAGTACCTTTATAAAAAAAATCTAAACAATAAATTATACCTATTTTTAGATCAATTAAGTTTCGATTAAAGATAAATTGAGTACAAACTTAATTTGACAAACAAATAGACTGTTTAATTAAGTAAATGTTTTAATTGAACTTGATGTTTATACTCCAATAACCAATTTTTCTAATGAAATTACAGACTTCATTCATTATATGTAAAATGCTTTTATAGATAAGACAATGTAATAATTAAATTTTTTATTATACGTTTATGCAAAAATTTTGTTTTTGCTATTTTTAATATGTCAGTTTGTATTAAAATTATTTAATAAACTAACAGTATAATTAAAACCTAATAAATATTAAATACATAGTTTAAATTAAAATACTAGGTAATCATGTTTTAAATCTATTTGCATCTGCATTTTACTGTTACATATATGTGATATTAAGTTTTACATTGTGTATATAATAATAATATTTTGTTTAATTAGAATGTACAAAGAGATATTATATTTTAAATAATCTTTGTTTACTTTTTGTTATTATTGTATAAAAACAAATAACATATAAGTTATTTGCTTTTAAATATTTCAAATTATAGTATTAGTTCTCAATCTATTGCTGTCACAAAAATATTAAATTAAAAGTCAAAAAAAGTAGTTTACTTAATTAAAATAAAATTTAACTAATCACATTTTTTTTATCTAAATTTTTTTAAGTAAAATTACAGTAGCATGTTTTATAATGAGTAAGGAATTGTTGTCAGTGCCAAGGAGTAATAAAATTTACAGCCGAGTCAGAGACGAGCCTGTAATTCACTAATAATTTGCTCTTTTAGCTGCTCAGTGTTCGAAGTTACAGAATACACTTGATCCTTAACGTAACCCCAAAAGTAAAAGTCTAGTGGTGTTAGATCCGGAGACCTCGCAGCCAAAGTATGGGTCCATTTGTTCCTAACCATCTATTTATAAATTTCAGATTTAAATAATTTTGAACAACTTGCGCAATATGCGCAGAGCACCGTCTTGTTGAAAATGAATTGATTCGAGTTATTTTAAGTAAATATTGTCTAGGAAATTTTCAAACTTGGTTTGTAAGAAAGTGAGATACTTATCAGAATTTAAATGTCTTTCATATATGATAGGTTCGATAATCATATTATTAAATATTCCACACCAAACATTTACACTAAACTGAATTTAAGATCTAACTTCTATAATTCTTCATTCATTTTCTCTGGATCAACTTAATAAATTTCAATCAAAACTGTTTTCTTTAGTTTCTGAGCTGGGTGATGATGAGAATTTGCGTTTATGTATTGATCTGTATGTGTACATAAACGCAAATTCTCATCATCACCCAGCTCAGAAACTTGGGACGATTCGCACATTATATAATCGTGCAACAATAATTTGTCACCAAGAAAAATTACAAGAAGAATTAGAACACCTTAAGAAAGTTTTTATAAGAAATGGTTTTAATAAAGAACAAATTAAAAAGTTTCTTAGACCAAAGACAAGACCTACTGTTACAGATGATTCAACTATTAACCAAAACTTTGTAATTCTACCTTTTGTTTCCAACATAAGTGACAAAATTGGAAGAATACTAAGTAAACATAAGATAAAAGTAGCTTATAATACTACTACTAAGATTGAAAATTTGTTGAATCCTTTAAAAGACAAAATACCTTACAATACCTGTGGAGTGTACCAAGTCCCATGCACTTGTGGCAAGGTATATATTGGCGAAACGGGTAGAACTATAGATACGAGATTAAAAGAACATAAAAGACATCTTCCTTTAATACAACCTACTATGTCTGCCATTGCCGAACATGCACTTGACACTCTTCATGATATAAACTTTGAGAAAACTAAAACAATTTCTAAAACAAAGAACTGGAAATCAAGAAAGATTAGAGAAGCTATTGAAATTATCAAACATCCTAACAATTTCAATAGAGACAGTGGTTACGAACTTTCTGACACATGGTTACCTGTTATTTCTTAATCTTAATTTGTCCACCATTGACACTTAAGCTACGTCTAGAGTTTTTATGGTGGTTTTCCTTTAGACCTTCGAGCGAATGCTGTAGCTAAATACTTGCGCTTATTATCTAGTTCCCTTATAGTTATTGTTTTTAGTTACCTTAGTTTTTATAATTGTCAAATTAATTTAATTTTTGCCTGACGAAGAACTTAGACAAAGTTCGAAAGCTAGCAATTGTATTTCTAAATAAATATACACCATTACCCAAAAAATAATTTAATAATGTTTTATGGTGAAAGTTTTATGTCTAAAATAAAACGCATTTTGAGATTCTTTACTATTCCTTAACGATACTGTTTTTATATAATATTAGATATATATATTCTTCATCGTACTATATGGATGTGATAAAATTCAAAAACGATATTTTATTTACGTTTGGTAAAACATTGTGCAGATTAAAAGGGAGCTATCCAAATGTTTGTGATTTGACTATTTGTTGATTGATATATCAACTACGTTTTAATAAATATAATTTAAAAAACATTAACAAATGATAACACTTAAATTAAAATATTTCGAGTACAGAAATATGTAAGGTATAAAATAAAATGTGCTACAACATTATAAATTAATGGATTCGATAAATTCTCGTATATTTTAACGCCCAGCGGCAACGCTTATACATCAAACAAAGAAAAAATATCAGTCAAAATGTCAATTTTTCACACGACTCGGCACCGCCTTCTTTTATCCTACATCATCAATTATTTAAAAACGTTGATTTATAGGTAAGTTTTTCAAATTGAGAAACAAAGTTTATTACGTATTATATGGAACGTCGTTGTATTTTTAGGTATTGTGGTTTAATTGCAGTAATCGCATAGAAAATATTAAACAATATTTGTAAAACATTGCATTTGAGAGATAAATATTCAGCAAACGAAAAAATTTGCATACATTTTTACTTGAAAGTGATATTTATAATTCACTTAAACTCTAAATATTGTTTAGTATTTAATAATATAAACTAGATTTAAAAGATCAAAGTTACTTCGTTCACAAATTGATGACTTAACTGTTTAGAGGTTTTCAATTAGATTTTAGTTGCTTGTTAAAATCTTTTATTTTTACGCCCTTTACAAAAGTGCCGAGACGTTGACAATTTCGATTACAACAATTGCACGGTTCAAACCCGAAAGACGTTCTTATCTTAATGTTACCTTATTATTATAACTGAAAGTGTGACAATTGACTAAGTAGTGTACAAATAGTTTTACTACATTTAAACCTTTAATAAAAAACTGATGTAATTACCACACTACTTTCCTATAAAAAATAATGAAGGAATGTCTACATATTTTTTTAAGTTTATGTTGTCATAAAACCGCTTTAAAGTGATATGTACACGTTTGTACTGACTTTCAAGCATGTTATAATTTTTTTTAAATTTTTTTCTTCGATTTCATTAAATATATAACCGAAATATTGCAAATTAAACTTATGTTGTCATATAGTCTTACCCTTACATTTTTGGGCCTAGATATTGCTTTTCCCTTTAGTAAGTCAGTAAAAATTATTATTTTTAACGTATCTTGTTTTTCCTTCAAAATATGCAATTTTTTTCTAAAAAAAACTTCTTGATTTGAACCTAGATTATATTTGTGAACTCATTTTAAATTATAAATAAAATATCTAATAAACTGTTGATGTTAGAAATTTTTTTATTTGAATAAATTGTCAGGAAGAATTATCTCTATAAGAAACTAAAAATAATTCGAATAATTTACATGCGTACAAAATTATTAAAAAAACTTAAAAATGGCGCAGACACCCATTTTCCCGGTTCCTTTATCAGACCGATCTTTTGATAGAACCGAGAGAATATGAAAAATCAGCTCCATACCGAATTTGCATTTACTAGGATTTTTGACTAGAGATAGTTATCTTGGGTACTATGTTACACACACACACACACACACAGACACCCAAAATTTTTTTGTTAAAAATACATTTTTCTAATTCAGTAGACCTTAAAACGTAAATGCAAAAAAAATTTTTGAGAAAAAATTCGCTATACTTTCGTTATAAGAAAGTAAAAATACATAAAGAGCTAGTGCAATTTTTAATAATCAAATTTTAACATATTGTAAATAGCTATAAAGCCAAGAACACCTGCGTAATTTAAAATAGTTTTGAATAAAACTGCAAGCTAAAATCACAACGTAAAAGCTTTATGTTGTTATATACTTTTTTTTGAAAATAAATAAATAAAAACATAATACAATACATTTTTATAGAATTTATAAGTTTTAGTATTATTAACATCTTGTGACCAACCTTTTTTTGCCAGCGGGTTGTTTTAGTAACAACCACTACACCACGGCTAGCTAAAATGTTCGTCAATGAGCGTGGTTAAAAATGCTATAATAAAAAGAAAAAAACGGGCGCCACTCTTAACGTACCAAAAAAGCTTTGATTCAAAAGCACGAAGAGTAAATACAAACCCACTTGCGAAAGAATTAAGTAAAAGAAGAAAGCAAACAACTAGTGATAAGAAAACGTAACAAATTAGTTGTATATTTTCTAATAGATAAAAATTCAGTAAATTCTAGACACAATCAATAAATAAGAAAATTCAGTCAAACAAGCTAAAATCGATCCAACATTAACAATTACATGCAATTGAAAAAATTAAGTTTTTAAATAACGAGACGTAATTGTTTATATTATTATAAGAACGTAAAACTTACTCCTAGATCTGGAGTTTCTTAACATAGGATGCAGTAGTAATTGCTACTTTAGTAATATCACGACAATTTTGCATTTGTTATTTTAAATTATAGCCATCATTGGTCTCTATTACCATTAATAAAGTTATTCGCTTGTTTCAAGTCAACGTAAACAGTAATACTTAAATGTAGAATAAACTGAATACTAAATAATTATACTAAACCAAAAGTAAAATTATAATAATGATCTCAGATACACTAAAAGTAGCTGAAAGCTTAATATAATTGATAAAACTGAAAACTAAGCAAAATTAAAGCTTTAGTCTAAAAACTGTAGATAAAAACATAACACAGTTTCAAAATTAAACACAGTAAATACAGCTAAAGGTCTAAAGTAAGTAAACCACATAGAAAAGAAACTTTACAGTTTGACAGTCAAAGTAAAATTTTCTTTCAAAATTAACCACTAAGGTCATCAATCCAATGTTAATTATGCCGAGTTTGAATCAAGTATTCTATTCTAAATAATTTTTTTCAATAAATGATAAATATTCAATTAAAAAAATACTTATCTTTTATATAGTCACAGTTTTTTGCTATCATATCGAAATCACATCATAACCTTATTCTAGTATTGTCGATTAAATTAAATTTTTCTGTTATACATCTGTAATTTTTTTTTATTAATTTTTTTTTATCTGTTGTACTCTTACGTTTTTTTGGCGTTTTTCATTTATCTGGCTTTGTAAATCTGTAGTAATTTTTGCTTCTCTAAACAGATGCTATTGGGCATGCAATACAAGAAAAAACATAATAAAACGTTAAAACAAAACTGAAATTTATTACATTGAAACTACATATTTAAATTTTATTTATATGCTTGCCCACTAACGTTACTAAAAATCTTAGTTGCCAGTAGCCTATTGTATTCAGAAATTTGTAACTTGTAGTTTGTAGTTTGTACTTTGTAGTTAATTTTATTTCATGAAATTTATTACAAAAAATCTTGCGTGTTTGTGCAAAATCTAAGAGCAATTTGTTAAAAACGAAATGACGTTTGTATATTCATCAGTAACATAAATGTATGCGTATATTAGTATTCCAACTCTTTTTTTAATCTCATATTTATAAAACTCAATTATCGTTTCAAATGCCATTTTTTAATCAAATAAGTTTTACTTTTTTAACAGAAATATATTTAGTAACTAACGCATGACGAACAGAGACTAAAGCAAATGCAATTACTAAACTCATCTGGAGTACATAAAGTAATGAAACAGAAATAATTAAACATACTTAACTTAATTTAACGCACAAATTCTAAATAATGTAATAATTACTTTATAATGAGCTGCTATTAAATATTTTATATAAACTAGTTAAGTAATTTTAAATATTTGTGCGTTCTAAAAATGTATACAGTTTTAAAAAGCCAACTTTTTATACTATATGAAATTGTTGATTTTATTGTTTAAGTAAATTATTATTAGAACAATTTGGTTAATAAAAGAATAATTACGTTTTTTTACAGTGTTTTCTAACAATAGCAAAAATCTGTATTTTTTTAGTTTAATTTTTGTTTACCCAAAAATTTTACTATTTACGTAGTTCGTTAGAAAGTGAAGCTAGAAAAATCATTCATTCTTTAGATAATAACTCAAATAATTATCTAGTTGCATGGTAGTTATTGCAAAAACATTACGACAACAAGGAGTTAATTATTCATAATCACATTAAGACAATTTATGATATTTCTAACGTACATAAAGAATTATATAAAAAATTAAGAGTGTTGTTCGATAATGTAAACAAGTATTTGCAATCCTTAAAACGTCTAGGCAAACTAGTCGAGTCAGTGCATCTATTAATAATAATAAATTAGATCTGAATACGCGTCGCGAATGGGAAAACCTAAATATGTGTAATAAAGTATCTAATTTTAAGAAGTTTTAAAGTTTTTTTCAAAACAAATGCAATATTCTAGAAGAAATAAAAGTAAAACTAGATAAGTATAAATATTATCTTAGTAATAAAATCGCTTATATGGATATATAAAAAAATAAGAAATTTCAATGGTACCAAAAATAAATACACTTATTTAAATATAAAAACTATTAAAAACTTTACTTCTTCTTTAAGTACTAGTTATAAATGTTTTTTTTCTTTTGCCAAGGATTACATTCTATTTACGATTCTGAGTCATTGTTAAGCTTAAAGGTAAATTCAAATTTAAATTCGAGATACACAGCTTAATTATGTTTTTCATTTAGATGTAGGACATGTAGTCGCAAACATAAAAGTTTCTTACACATTAATAATGAAAGAAATGATAATCTTGAAAAAGTAAAAGCGAGTAAGAGTAAGGACGAATCAGTAGTAGCGACACATGCAGTAGGTAGCAAAACAAGTTAACAAATAAAACTTTATTAAGCACCGTAATTGTCAAAATTAAAGATTTACATGGAAAATACTACTAAGCGAGGTGTCTTTTAGATAACGGTAGTCAATCTAGTTTAGTTTATATCTTCAATTTAGTAGTGTAACTAAACTAATAGTTTTTGTAACGCACAAAAAAGTCTAACGTTGGGCGTTATTTATTAACTTACTTTAACATAATAATTTAGCTAATATACCGATCTAGCTTATACAAATTTATATATAAGAACGCAAACATATAAAATATAGAGTAATGAGATAAATTTAAATATTATATTAGGGTCAAGGGTACTCTATTGTACAATTGAATTTACAATTTTAATTTTAAAATTTGCAAACTTATAATTTAGGTGCCACATTATTTTTTATACTGTGAAGAGATAAATATTGAAACTAAAAAAAAATAAATCTTAAAACTAGTAATTACAAGTTATTCACATACGTGTCATTAAAAGTTGGTTATCACTTGTTGCATTTTGTTACCGTGGGCGTGATCATTACCTGACTTAATTGGATGACGCAATGATATCAAGTCTTAGAAATTCGTAATTTATTGGTTATGTACAATGATTTGATTGATCCTTTTTACTTTAGACCGATGATTAATAACAATAACTTTATAAATTGCAAAAAGAACGTACGTATTATAAATTTTCTTGAATCATAATGGTTATCGTGATATTCGTAATTGTACGTATCGAAACAAACCCAAATCAAACCTATCGAATAAATTGTTGCTCGTAGAAGAATGTTGCGAAACGAGAAAACGCAAATTCAAAACGTTACTGTATCATGCGTAAGAAACAAAGACAAGACTTACCTCTAACTAATTACGAGTTTTTTCTATAATAACAACTATGGCATGACAAATAACGGCAAAAAACAAAATGTTATAGCATTCGACTAAAGCAGAATCCACAGTTCAAATCAAAACATGTAGACATTTTTTGCAATTGTACGCAGGAACGCCCGCTTCTTTTGGAAATGCAACGGAAGATGGTCTAAAACAATGGCTACCAATCATGCATGACTAATGTACATCAACGATTGCGCACGCAGTGAATTAAAAAATGTTAAATGAAATCAGAAGTATTTAATCATAAAATATATACGTTACAGTAGAAAATCCCATCGATTATAAAAGTGTGGGTGTAGGTCAAGCTTTATCTAAATTGCAAAGAAAATTTAGTATAGTAATTTCGTTATGTAGTACCTTTAATTCACAAATATCATGTTTAGTGCTAGATAAAATTACAAAAAATCTTTCAATATGTTCATTTAGGTGATTTCCCAGAGTAAGCATAAATGAGATTCCTAGCTGAAGAAAATCAATAACTTATCTGAATACATGTCAGAAATTCAAATTAAAAATAGACAGGAAAACGAAACAAATTATTTTATGCCACATCATTCAGTAATGAATGAATCTTGTAGTACTACGCGAGTTTTTGATGTGTCGATGAAAACAAGCAGTAGTCATTTTTTTTTGATGACTTGCAAGATGCTGGTCCTACCATTCAAAATAATTTATTTACAATTTTATTAAAATGTCGAAAAAATATATTCGTATTAACTGTGGATATTTCGAAGATGTATAGACAAGTATTATTAGTAGTTAGCGATGCTATCAAGAAATATTTTGGTGTTCTAATCTTACTAAAATGTTATCAGTTGAATACAATAACGTATGGCACCACGGAAATTCTATATTTGGCAATAAGAGCATTTTATCAGTCAGCGATAGATTACGAGTTAAAATTTGTTGATTTTGCGGCTAAGAGTACCTTTATCATTGTGGTAATATCTGGAGTTTCTTTTTCTTATAAACCATCATGCATCGAAACGGTCACACTTTTTGTATTAAAATAATTTGCTTAATTTTCTTAAACTTATTCCCACAACGTGAGAACAAATCAACATACTAGAAGGAAACTATGGTAATTTTTTGCTAGTAGATTAACCTGCGACCCCCGTCCCGCTTCACTAATAAGAATGTTTCTTTTTCGGACACATATGTTTACTTCTGCTGCTTTTTATCGAGTTTTCACGCTGTCGGACCGTTGCGTCGCCGCTAGGGTACACATAGGTTAAATTATATTTCCAGACAATAAAGTAAACTCAATGAGGATAACAAATATTACTCTAAAACGATGCAAGATAGAGGAAAGTTGCACATATACATTTTTATAGAGGACAAAATTTACTATAAAAAAGTCCGGGATACAAGTGCGCAAAGTTGCACGATAATGTCTTACATTACATTAAAATTCTGTAACTCTTAAACTATTAGATATAATTATATCCTCCCGCAAACTTTTTTGCAGTAAATTTTGTGCTCTATAAAATGTTAATTGCAATTTTTATCTATATTGTACCGTTTTTACAGCGTACAAGACGGAAGCTCTCGCGGATCTGATTCTGCAATTACTATAATTATTTTTTCAGCACTGTTGAATAGAATTAAGACTTATTATATTTTTAAAACATAAAAGGAATCATAAGGAATGTCTTCTTTAATAATAATAAAGACTGCATCAAAAAAATATAAAAAATGTGAAATTGGGCACCACCGGAAGCTCCAGTTTTGTATCATCTGAGCGTTCATCGGAGCGTTTCATTGTTTTGTTACATGAACTCTCGAACCAAGAATCCTATAAGTGTTTTCAACACTAAAAGGACCTCGACGTTTTCTGGCGTACACTTGAAATTTTAAACACTTAATTTTTTAATTTACTTGACACTAAGAGAGACAACAACAATATTAATATCAACAATGCTATTTTGGTTTATAAACTTCTTAAACTCTTTAAACGTAGCTTTTTATGCAAACTGGTTTAAAAAAACGCCCGATAGTTTGTTTATTTTTAAAATTATAGTAGTACTGCATAAAACATTTCTTATTCACGTTGTTTTAAAATGTTCAAAAATATATAGTGTTCAATTGTTTTTTTTTTTTTGTTTTTTTTAGTACGTTGTAACTTTAATAATAAAGAAATCAACAACAGTGAACAGATAACTTTTGATACCGTGTAATATATATATAGCAAAGTTGAAAAGTTTATTATTATAGTCTATGCAACGAGATTAAGTAGCGACACCTGAAAAGTAGAATTGTAAACATATAAAGTTACATTCAACAAATGCACATTTTTTGCTTTCACTAGATTAAAATAGAGAAATTAAAAAAGTTTATTCTAAATCTAGTACATCATATTTCAAACCAACATTAAGTTTTCAATTAAATTAAAACGTCAATTTCTATAGGTTTATTTTTAAATTATCAAAAGTAGATGCTTGTTTTTGTTTGCACAAGTAGTGCTAAGTAATTACCTTAAACTATAAGTAAAGTTACTGTTCTTGAATACTTAAGAAACTTCAGCCATACCATCTTTAACTTTGCAAACTACATTCTTGTAGTAAAACTTGCAGTTTATAGTACATAATGTACTATTTATAAAGTTTTTAAAACCATACTTGCAGTCTTTTATTTGTGTTGTTCACACAGCCAAAACATGCTCCAATATTAACGTAACCGTTTAGTTAACAATTTTCGTTTATTATAATTGATGTTTTACATTAAAAATGTATTTATGTAATCATATTTAAATATTATGTAAATTAATGTAAAATATTTATTTTTTTAAGGTTGAAATTTAAACTAAATCCCTCAACTTAAATCATTTATCTCAACATTATATTCTTTTGATAATTTCTTTTTGATTACGTGAAAACTTTGTTGAAATTCTTATGCGCAATATATAAACACAATCGACATACATAGTAAAACTATCGAATTAAAATAGTAGTTTTATTTTAAACATAAATATTAATAAAATTTAAAGTTAGTAGTTTGTAACATAAAAACTTACTTAACGTAGAATAAAGTATAAAAACATTTTTGGTAGGCCGGTATCATCGATTACTACTTGAGTTCTTAAGAGCTTTATCCAGCTTTATCGTATGCCACACTTGGGTAAAAGATACGAGCTTTGATGTGGATAAATTTGTTTTACTGCGTTAAGTGAATATCAAATTGACATCACTATATTTTTATAAAGTTTTTTCAAGTCATTCATAAAACACTAAAGAGATTAATGTGTGTGATCATTTAATAAAAAAATCTTAAATCACAAGTAAGTGTTTTTCAGTACGTGCAATGTTTTTTTGTGTTCTGTACAGAATGTTTTGTACCGGTTTTACATTTTTTTAATTTAAACTAAATTTGAAACAACAAAATAATTAACGAGATAAATAAAAATTTATCATTCTACAAAAATTTATTGTGTTCTAATTATTTATTGTTTGTAATTTTATTAATTCGTTAAATTAACTTGTGTGTGTTAATTCTAGTTATTTTGTTGCATTTGGACAGAACTGATCTAGTCAGAATGGTAAGACATTTTTTATTTTAATGATTTTTTAATTGTAGATTTAATTACTAGATTCTTACTTCTTAGATTTATATTGTTAATAGACTAATTTTATAATTGTATTACTATTTAATAGATGACAAAACGTCGACAAAAAACTAGCATATTATTTATTTTAATTTCTAAATTTAATACCATATTTATATACATTTAGCTGTAGCCTTAATACATTAGAGTCATTAAAATTAATTTTAAAGAGTAAAAAATGGTAATAAAATAAAAAGCGAATATACAGCAAAATTATTCAAAATTAATATTTTTAAGATTTTATTACCAATAGTTAAAAAAATGTATCAAATATTAAATAATTAAATTACATGCAAAACAATTTATCTATTATTATTTGCAGAAATTTTTTTTAAATTATAGAACAAGTTAAAAATGTTCAAAGCTGAATGAGAATAAAAACACAGGTTCTAACATTGAGTATATTTACTTTATCACAGAAAGATGAAAAGAGAAACGAGGTAACTTTACATAAATACGGTCAAACGTTAGAACGTAGGTCGATATCACAGACAATAATTGTAGAAGCAAGCCACCTGTTGGTTGGGTAACACGTCATACAAAAAATTAGATTTGTCGGCCTAACTTTTACATTCTAACAGAAAATAAATTTACATTTGTAAAGTATGACACAAAAATACAAATCTCGATAATTTAGAAAACCAAAACGCGCCATCTAATAATATATAACAAACAAAAAAGTTTGATGGTTAATTGTGACAATCCGATAGAAACGTGCTGACAAGGTAGATGACAAAAATTCAATCAAGTACAGTTTAGTTTCCCTTTTAAGAATGCGACTAACTATTGGTACCTTTTCGAATATTTTCTGAATTAAACAAAACCGTACATACGGTGTTATAACAAGTAAATTTCCCTTGGTTCATACGATTAAAAAAAAAATCAAATGCCCCGAGTTTCTCCAAAATTAATTATGTTATTTCGTTAAGTGACCCTTCCAATACCGTTTATTTAATACTCGCAGGTTTCGATATCTTTAATGAAAGTGAGGTGACGTCATCATGAAAACATTCCCAGTAAATGAACCAGTTTTACTACTCCACATTGATGGAACACGTGTGAAGAAACCGCCAATACACAAAAATAGGAAAGAACGCTTACTCCAATAAAAAATTTTACAAAAGTAATAAAAATACTAATTCTCAATGCAGGTTAATAATTATAAATGAAAGCTTTGTTGAGTTCACATCACATTAGATGATGTCCGATCTACTTCGCTGTCACCGAATAAATAATTGTTCTTTTATCTAACTACGATGTCAAACCTTTTCGACTTGACAGCAATCGCTTCAAATGTAGCAGAAAGTTGGCCTTCCAAGAATAAATTTTATACGGTGCAAACATCAACCAAAACACTTTTAACATAGCATATTCTTTGTAACAGAGGTGATAAGTACCTTAAACAACGTGTAACTAAAGCATCTTAACATGTTAATTTGATCTATTAAAAATTAGATTCTATATTAGAGTTAAATGACAAAAAACCACATACTGAGTTGCAAAGCAAGCTTTAAAATTATAGGAAACTGACAAAGATAAAAACATTTAATTTTCTCATAAACTAGAAGATGCTAAAACCTCTTATATTAACTACATACTTATTTAGACGTTAAATGCAGTCGCGGCTTCTTCTTTAGGTCATTTGGTCATTAACCCCCCAAAAAAAATGCTACTTCTTCGTTCTCTATTCTTTACACCTTTGCAGTGTTGGGTATTGCGTTTCCATCCATTTTTTCTATTCTTTCCTGTATTCTACTATGTTATTTGGTGTTTTTCTTGGTCTTTCTGAGTTTTTTTTTTAACAGATCTAGCATGTAGGTGTTGTCTTGTTTTCTTGCTTAGGTTTATTCAGCTTACGTGGCCATACTATGCTAGTTGTTCTCGATTTTATTTGAATCTGTTCTTGCTTCAGTTTTTTGTAAATTGTTTAATTTTTTTCATTTCTCTATTTTTGTGATCTCAAGTATTTTCCTTATGTATTTCTTTTCAATAACAGTTTTTTTTTGTTCTGTAAATAAAGTAGTGTTGGTACTACTACTGTATCATATATTTGTAGTTTTGTACTTTTTGTATTTTTTTCTCTGCAAGTATTGTTCTGTTTATTGAGTAATAGATGTTTGTTACTTCCTTATTCTAATTCTGAACATATCCTACCGTCGTTGCTTATTATCCATTCTAAATATTTATATGTCGTTACTCCTTCTAGCTTTCTACCTTTGCAGTAAAAAGTTTTTTGATTGTCTCCTTTCTTGGTTTTGATATGCATAACCTTTGTTTTGTTTTTATTTATTTTATTCTCACCCATTCTATTTTAGTTGTCCCTACCTCTATTAATGTTTGCATTTTTGTTGATCTGTTGGAAATCAGTACTATGTCTTCTGCGTAGACAGTGTTTCTATTTTTTACTAATTTTAAGTTTGCGTATCTTAGTAACTGATTTAAAAGTTTTTCTTATGCAAGTTTTGAATATCTTATTTATATAAATAATAAACAATAGAGAATTTAATGAATCTCTTGTCCTAATCCCGAGTGCATTTTAAATGGTTTTGATGTTTTCCTCTTTATTTAAACTGTTCTTGTTACTTTTTTCTATAAGTTTTTCATACTATTTGTTAGTTTTGTTCTTGTTCATAGTTGTTTTAGACACTTTCCTCATTGTCTTTATTCTATTGTGTCAAAAGTTAATTTGAGATCCACGAATGTTAAAAACAATTCTTTTCTGGTGTTTGCTTTTCCTCTATAAATTTCCTTATTACGCTAATGGGATCTGTTGTCTGTCTTGTTGTTTAAAACCCTTCTTATTCATCTTCCTTATAATTTCATACTTCTTTACTCAGCCTTTTTCCAGTATTTTGCTGTAAGCCTTTAGGAGACTCATGTTAGGCATATTGGTATTCTTTTTTTAGTTTTTTGGTATGCCACCTTGTTTTTGTTTTTTTTTTACTTTCTCTTTTGCTATATTCTTTCTTATTAGTTAAATTTTATGTTTCACTTTTTTATTCCTCCATCTAGTTTGCTTTGTACAGGGTCCGCCAAGGGAACCTGACGAGTTTTGGTATTAAACTACACAGTTATGTAACAAGATATTTATTTTCACATACAAGTAATCGATAGTATATTACATGCCATTTTATTTATGGAAAATAATGTTGCTTAAGTGACGTCCTTCACCGCGTACACACTGTCCCAAGCGATTTCAGTTCTTGAACAGTTGCTATCTTATATGGGTCGAAATTTAAGTCCTTATGCAAAATACGCCGTACTGTTGTTTCGGAAATTCTTAAAGCACTTGCTTGTCGATTAACTGAACGACGTGGACTTCGTTCGATGGCTATTCTCACCCTCTCAACAGTTGCTGGTGTTTGAACAGTGCGTCGCATCCCTGGTGGTTTAACCTTCATTGCAGACGCACGTCGACGAAAATTTTTAACCCATAATTTAATTGTGTTACGGCTTGGAACACTACCATGACGTCCAATGTTGAAATGGGTGCGAAATAAACGCTGTGTTGCGATCACCGAATCACTATTTTTAAAATAAGTTTTGATAACGAATGCACGCTGTTCACTGCGCCACGCTTCCATGATTACTGCAATGGCAACTACTAAAGATGTTGTTCCCCTACTTACCGCTATTCTACGAAGTACAGTGGCTTCATACTATACATGTTAAAAACATCAAGTTCCCTTGGCGGACCCAATGTTTGTATGTTTTTTGTTGTTATTTGTAATATTGCTGTTTTAAGCATTTTCCATCTCTTATTTACGCCCATTTTTTGTTTTTGTTTTTTGTATTGAACTAATTTTTCTTTCTTTTTGTTATTTTTCTTGTATTTTGTTATCTAGAAGTTTTTTTTTTATTTTTAGCATGGCATATTTTCCTACATTCATTCTGAGTGTGCTATATTATTGTTTTCTATTACTAATTTATGTTGTGTAGTGAGTTCTGCTGCTTTGATTGTTTCTACCTTATCTATACAATTATCCATTTGTTTTGTATATATTATAGAGTCTATTAAGTTTCTTGCGTTCCTTTTAGGTGCTTCAAAGGTGTATTGTATCTCTTGTTCATAAAATGTGTTTCCTATTCTTAAATTGTTCTCGATGTTAAAGTTTCGCAAGTTTCTATGCATTCTAATTATTTTTCTTTGTCCTTTCTTATTCCTTTATCCGTTATAGTCTCATATTAATAGTATGTTTTTGTTGGTTTTTCTATACTTGTCTAGAGTTTCCTATAACTCGTCGTAGTAACTTTTCATTACATTTTCTTCTGTACCTTGTATTGGAGCATATATTTGTGTTATATCTAGTTTTGTTTTTAAATATATTTCCAATGCTATTGTTCTTGAGTTCGCTGGGTTCCATCTTGTTACCCTTTTGTTTATTTCTTTTTGATACTATTATTTCCACTCTTTTTTTAGCTATATACCCATTTTTTTAATTGTTTACATTTTTGACCTTGTTTTGCTTATTCTTAATATGTTCCATGTTGCCACTGTTATTTGCATTACATTGTGTATTATTTGTTTGCTCATTGTAAATTTATGTAATTCTTCCATTATTTTTGTTATTGTCTTTGATGGTTTTATAAGTTTTATCTACTTCAACGTTTTTTTTTAAATTAATTTGAGTTTGTTTCGTTCTTTTCTCTTTACTATCACTGTTCATAAATTACTTCTTATTTGTTCTATAACCCCGTCAATATTCGTTGCCGTTGTCATTGTCATCTTTTTTTTTCTTTATCTTATTCAGTTTTTTGAATCATAATGTATTGGATCTTGATACTCTTAAGTATTTGTGTTGTAATTTTGTTGTTTGGGAACAATTTTTATCTTCTGCGATTTTTGTACTGTTTCTTCCTCATTTTTTCTTGTTGTTTTCTGTCTTGTTCTTCATTCTTGCGCTGTTTTCTTCTCTTTCTTTATTTATTTCTTGTAGTGATCGTTGGGTGAAAGTTTTCCCTTTTTTTAACTTTTTTCTTGTTTTTGCTTTCATTTTTCTCTTCTTCTATCTGTAGATTTTAGAGAGTATATTTTTTGCCGTTTATTTTTATTTTATTTTTTACTACGTATACCTAGTTGTCTTTCTTTCTTATCTCTTTCATGCAAGTGCTTTTTTGTGCGTTCGTTCTTTTTCTGTTATTGCTTAAGCAAACCATATGTTTGAACTTCTAAACTTCTTAGTATTGTTCAATATTTTTTTTTTTTATTCAGTAATATTAATTCCATCAAGATTAATACTTAATAAAAATACCTTTTTTGGGTTTATCATCTGCATTACCTTCAAAGAAACAAAACTCTTTCATTTTCGTTTTCTTCACATTGCATAAAACGCAGGCGGTGAATCATGACAATTTTTCAACAACTACATAACACTTTGCGTTTTTATGATTGCTATCAAAAATCTATTTACTTCAGTTATTTTCTGCATCTAAATTAAATAGTGTGTCTTTTGCAACCACGCAGTCACGCCTAATTTTTACGTACGCTTATAGCTTTAACAACTTCTATGCTTCTTATTCAAATTGGCTGAAATTTTCACATTAGATATGCTGAATTTTTTTAACTATTCCTGTTTTGTTAAGAAGAACCCTTATATTCGAAATCGTGTAGAAAAATTGCGTTCTGCCGATAGGACTTTTTGTCGTCTAGGCGTTGTGTAATTAATAGATTTTTTTTGTTGTTTTTTAATACTATTTAGGCGATTTATCTATTTTACAATTTTTTATTTTGGATTTAAGCCACTTTGTTTCTTAAACAATAAATGCTTTTTCTAGATCTGATTTAGTCCGACTATAAGTCTTTTTAGAGGATTTGATTAAATTTCTGATGTACTTACTGGGTTTATTTACGTGTACTGTCTAGTCACGGTTAATACTTACGTTGACCTAAAGGTTGCGTATTAACGGTAAGATAATTTACGTATTAGCACGTTGAAACTCACAACTATCTATTAAAATAAACATTTATAATTTTTAATTATACAAAGAAATAACAAAACTACAAAAACTGGTATAAATTTTCATAATGCAATATGTTTATTAAACAACAAAACTAAGTCAAATTTCAACTAAAAAAAAAGTTATGTGTCTGTTATTAAGAACAAAATTTAACTACTTCTTGGATATAAAGTTAAAATTAAATTGTAAGCTCTTCCTTATCTTAAAGCAAAAAGGTATTTACGGTTGCTCGAGACAAAATAATTATTGACAATTCAATCGTGTAGAAGTAAACGGTTAGTTCTTTGACTTATTTTACATTTTGCGTTTTGCGATTACATGCATACGTGACATTAAAGATGAAAAATTTTATTTTTTTTACTGTACGTTTTGTAGTAAAGTTTGTGTACTTTCAACTATTTTAATAAAGTTTAAATATTTAAAGTTTTCCCATCTTTCGAAAAGATTATTATATTTACTTGATTTTTGGTTAGCAAAACTGCAATTTAGTACATATTTTTTAATTTATTAATATTTTCTATTTTTTTTAATATAGTACCTACTTAAATTTTTTTATTTTTCATTCTTTTACGCTAAATATAAATTACTTTAGAACATTATATACATTTTAAAATCCAGTTTTATAAGCTAAACCAGCAAGTTTATAAACGTTTAACATTACTTTTATTATTTATTATATAAAAAAATAGTTATTGATAAGAATAATCACAGTTTGTTTTGTTTTTAGTACTTTTAAAAGAAAATAATATAGTATTAATCCAGGTAAATAGGATTCACGTATAAAACGTTTTCTCTAAAATAACTGATCAAATCCGTTGTTTAATCGTTTAAGCTTTACGCTAAAACCCTATTATCTAAACGTACTTGAAATAACTAAAACGTCGTACTCTTTATTTATAAATTGTATATTACTCATTCAAAGATTTTAGTTTAAATTAAATTCTTGCCGTAAACGCATTACTTTGTTAATTAGGGTTAATTAAATTTGAGAGTGCTAGGTTTTAAATTAACAAAAGCTTTCGTTAAAAAGTTTAATAAGAACAGATTTAAAAGATACAAAAAAAGTACGTAACGTAAAATTAGATGATGCAACTCGATTAAATTTTGTAGGGTTCTAAACTACGTTAACTACTAATTAAGACGATATGAAGTTTCTATTTCAATTTTCACCTAGTTAGTAATTGTCACTCGTAGCGTAACATCTCACAATTGTTAATTAAGTAATATTAGCAACTTTACAATTTCATTAGCGAATTTATTGCTTGACATCGTTTTTAAGTTCAAAAAATAAAATGAACTTCAGTTTATTCGTAGAAAATATACTGATAGCGTAACTTTAGTCAATATGGGTTACAAAGATGTAAAACTTTAAATTACATTGCAATAATAATTAATATACATATACAAAAGGAAAATTACAGTAGTATGAAATCCTAAAATTAAAAAAAAACTGTTAATTCTTCCAGACAATTTCATGAGCAGTTTTTCCATTAAGTAAAACTAAATGTCGAGCAAATTGTCTAGTTTGCTCGGTACAGGTTAATAAAATTTTTGCTTTAATGCTTTAAGCTTATACATACACGAAAACTCCCCAAGTCTCAAAAACTCAAACAGAAAATTTTTAAAAATGTAATATTTACATTGATCCATCCTTAAAATCTAAGATGAGTATAAATGATATTTATTTTTTCTAAAACGTTTGAAAAACGTAAGTTATAAGACTAAGTTGTAAAACTAGTATAATGCCATAATTTTTAGTAATTTATTATTAAAATCATGCACAATTAAATGCGTACTTTTTTCATCTCTTAATAATAATAAAATAATAAGTTTATTTTTTTCAATATTCATACAGCGGTCGTATACCGCACGAGGAAGAGCAACATAAATATGCCGCTGTTGCACAGCGATTGTAGTAGGTATGACCCATAGGTATGACCTGTTAAGTTCGTAGTGCAATTTTACTTATACAATTAATATACTTGTTGTCGTTTATTGATACGCTTGGCACTACAAAAAAATATATCTAAAGATACATTTATAGAAATAGATAAAGTAAAACTAATTATTCTTATATATTATTCAACTAAATTTGTAAGAATTTGCTCATTGTGTCTGAAAAAACACATACCTCAATACAACATTTTATAAAATTTGTGTAATAATTTACCACTTCAAAACTAACTTTAAATGTTAGTATTTTATTTTTTTTGCAGATAGTAAAAGCAGCACTCAGAATCTTCACTCTTCGTTTTTGCTTCTGAGTGAAGAAGAAATGTATAATTCCGGGGAAGAAAATATAAGGTATAAACCAGAAGAAGTTAAAAAAATAACATTAATTTCAAACAAAAATAGAAATTTTAGTAAAAAATTCAAAAAGAAAGAAAATTGTTGGTTGGAGATGCAAGCGTATTGCTTAAAATCGACTGAGATCACCACTTTCAAAAAACAAAAATTTTTGCTGCAGAAAATTCATCTGAAAAAGGAAAAACTGATACTATGAACTAATTGTTAATAGAAACCAGAAACATGCCTGGAATCAACTTGAGAGTAATTATTCTGATTTTGAGTACTCTGTGGAAGCTAGTTTACATGGAAACTATGCTAAAAATTAAATAAATCTTTTATCTTTATATATATATTTCTTGTGTGCGTGTGTATGTCACTGAACTCCTTCTAAACGACTGGACCGATTTTGATGAAATTTTTTTTTGTGTTCAAGTGGATTTGAGGATGGTTTCGATTCACAAATAAACCCGGAAGATGGCGCTGCAGTCGTTATATAGGTTATTTATCTATACTGCAAGTAAACTGTTGAATCGACTTGAATGAATTTTTGTGTATGCATTTATTCATTTATTTCTTACTTTGTTTAATATTCTAATCGCTTGGTATATCATGCAGGGCAACGTCTGTCGGGTCCGCTAGTGTCCATATAGATGTTTTCAAACTTTTGTTTACGGCCACATTATATATAAAATGATAAATCAAATTAATTTATATGCTGCTCAAGATCTTTGTCAGACATACGAGGGATCAAGGTTACATTGTTAGACTCCCGCTGACAAAAAAATGTTTAGATTTATTAACATTGTGCCCTATATTTAATAAAGTTGACTTCAATAAAGTATTGAAGTAACGATGATTTGTGCAAAAGTTCAAAAATCATGTCAAGGAACAGCTTCCAGTTACTATTGAATGTGGCATTTTTCCGATAATGCAAGTTATTTAGAAGGTGATCGTTTTCATAAAGCGAAACTTCTTTTAGAGCAACTACAAAATTTTAGTCAATATTCATTTTAGGACGCACGTTTTGTATTGATGAGTGTGTTATTCCATGCCAAAAGCGTTTCTGCATAAAACACATAAATACGGCATTAAACTGTTTAAATTGTTCATTGAAAATCAATACACATAGAACATAAGAGTGTATGCCGGTAAAAAAGTATGAAAAAACAGCATTTGTTCCGACTAATGTTATGATCAATTTGTCTCAAAATCTATTAATATCTAGAAATTTTATTGTCCAAAAAACTGAATAAATTTTGAACTACAAAATAAAAAACGAATGTGTATTCTAAAATGACAAAATAAAAAGATGTGTTGTTGGTTATGTCTACGAAACACAACAAAAGCTGTAGAGATACGAAAACGTAACGGAGTTATAAAAAAACCAAAAGCTTTTAATGACCAATCTGAGTAAATGTCACGTTACTATACGATTAGAAATATCCTTAAATAGTATCAAAAGTTAGCAGTAGTATTTTTATTAGAGATTTCCTTAGTAAATGTTCATATAATTTTCAATGAACTTGCCAATAAAAACATTACAGAGTTTAAAGAAAAAATCATAAGAATTGTACTCAACGGACAAGCTAAAGAAGATGGTAATACAGAAAAACCTTACATTAAATATTTAAGTGTATTATGAACTTAAATTTAAATGTTCAAGTTTTTCTTGGCTATATAACATTAAACAGTTTGAAACTGATGCCGCCCAATTCTTCTCTTATGCCACAGCGGTTATGTTCTGTCTCCACTACAATTGTATATCCGACTGCTGGCATACAATGTATTTTGACACTATTTGTCTGAGCGGTCGTATACGACCGCTGTAGCATTTCGGAACCTCATATCGGCGGTCGTAGACGATTGCTGTGGCAGTCAACCTGTTAAATAGAACTATTTGGCTACAAATAATTGATACTAGAGATATCCGAATATTAAAAAGAAACTTAGACAACAGATTTGATTTTTTAAAATTTGGATTTAGTTTATCCATTATCAGACAAGCAATTGCTTATGATGCTTTTTATGCAACAAAGTTTTAATTAATGACGCTATAAAACTATCTAAACTAAAAGACCATTTTAAGAAAGCTGGTAAATCCTTCAGCCTAGAAGAAGGCAAAAAGAAAACACTACTTGCTATATTTTCTAAGCGATGTTTTGTAAAACAGTATGTTTACTTTTTCAGACCAAAAAAACTAAATTAAATAGCAAAGGTTCGGCAACACAGTCATTGATTAAAAAACGTTAATAGATAATGGAAAAGAACAAATGAGTTCACAAACATTACATAAAGTTTTAAAAAATAATCTGGGGCGATGTTACTATAATAAAACAGATTTAAAATACTTAAACACTCAAAAACAAACTTCAAAAGAAACCTACGGTGAACAAATAATAGATTTGCGGACGTTTTACAATATGTCGCTAATTATAACAAAATTTGAAGATCCGCATACTATCAGAAATAAGTTAATTTTGCCAGCCGTTTGTTACGTGCAAAAGCTGTTAAAACAAAAATTGTCTGAATAAAATTAACATAAATGAGCTAATCGCCGATGTTTAGTGAAGATAGACGTGAGTTAAATTTAGAAATTTGCAAATAATTTGAAAAACTCAAAATGTATAAGTAAAAGTATAGATCAAAAAGGCGCCAGGAAGGTTTATAGCTCAAAAGCGCTTTTGGAATTTGCCAACCAGAGAACATGTCCGGCGATGTACGCGCTATTAGAACTTAGTTACTAAATTATTTAAAAAAAACAAATAAAATTAAGTCGCAAACAAATTAATTGAGTAAAAGCTCCGTTACATTTAACAATTTAACATTTATTACATAGAAGAAATCAAAAAAACAAAATTTCATACACAAAATAAATTCATAATAAAATAAACGGTTACAATACAAGAAATTTATGAACAAAAATACTGAACTGTAAATTCAATTTCAAATTAATAAAAAAATAAAAAACAAACAAATTAAATTCAACATAAAATTAAATTCAAATGTCATTAGGTCCGTAAAACTAATTAAATTAGTTTGTGTAGGTTTTTGGTTATTTAGAAAACATATTTATTTGATTAGAAAAGAAATTGATATTGCTAATAAATCGTTATTTAACTTTCATCTAAAACTCGCCAGAATCAAATTTCTTTTAAACAATCCCAAAGAGTAAAAAAAAGTTACAAGCAAAAAGAAGAACTTTTCAAAAACGGAATTTTTTGCATTAAAATTTTGTAAACAAGGTAAATCTTTTTTAAAGCTGATAAAAGGGCCGCCACTGTTATTATGAATCGATCAGATTATAATAACCAAATCTGCAATCTTCTCTCAGACGGGTCGTATAAAGTAATTTCCAAAGACAAATACTTGTCTACTAAAAGAATAAAAGTTTCCAAACTTATAAAAGAGTCGTCAATTAATAAAGCAGATAAAAAACTTTTAATACCTACAGATTCTAAAACTCTAATATTCCACTTCGACCTATTGTCAGTGCTATAAATTCAGTTACTTATAAAATCTCTAATTATCCTGCAAGTTTATTAAAACCTTTAGCAGGGAAGACTAAATATTTTTACTCAATTTGGGAGAATTTTTTCAGAAGTTGCATAATTTTCATTTGCAATCGACTGATATTTTGGTTAGTTCTGATGCTTTGTTTACTGACGTGCCGGTACCTGATTTAATCAAAATTATCAGATCTTTATTCAACGAAAACAATATTGTACCTATTATCAAGAAATGTTTGACGTCTACTTATTTTACTCTTCGAGAAAAATTTGTTACAAGCTTTAGGTATTACGAACCTTGCACGGCCAACTCACACAGTCGGAGATAGGGGAGGTTCAAAGAAATTATACTTAAGGGCGCCAGATCAATCCTAATTAACACTTCTGCCTCGATTACGACAGACGGTCTAAACTTGTAACTAATTTTTAGATTCGTAATCTTTGTTACTCTGGTGTTCGGGTAACCACAATAAAAAGAGAAAGGTATGTTACCATAAAAGAAAGATTAACAGGTATAACAACTTTAATGTAGTAACGTAGAAGATTAACAGGAGTATATTTGATTTCTCAATTCATAAATGCTAGAAAGATTAACAAGTATAATTACCAGGTATAAAAACGTTTAATTTAGCAACGTAGAAAATTAACAGGAGTATGTTTAATTTCTCAATTCATAAATGCCATACATATCGGCAACACACAATGCATAGGTTAAGTTACATCAAAATAGCGAAGAAAGTTTCGTAATAAATATTGTCTGTCCACAGCATGCGATACACTCTAAATAATAATTGAAATTACCTTATTGGTATGTAAACAGTAAACATAATTACGGACATTAACATTAACCAAAGTTCCGTGAGTGACTTTTATGACAGCGAAGAAAAATAATCAAACAAACTTACCCAAAATCCAGTGTCCACTTGCGCGAAGAAAACGTTTTCCCCGTTAGCAGCCTGGAATAGATATTGAATAGCAAATTGTGTCACACAATAACTTACGAAAATACAAAGCTACAAAATCATTAATAATAATAAATTAAATGCGCTATAAAAACCCGTTGTATCGAATGCTGTTGGTTGTAATTACAAACAGGTGGGTGGTAACGCAATCGCCTGGTGTACAAGAAATAACATCTCCCAAAGTAATACTTGTCGAGACTTCGTTTACGTGTGGGTAATATGCCCTTCAAAATCTCCCACGTTCGGTAACGGTATTCATCAATAGTAATTATGCTTCATTGTTCTTTATTGAATCGAACATATGATTGAAGCGTGGCGAAACCGGCCTGTGCCGAATCGATTGCAATAAATTCGTAATTGACTTATAAATTCGCACTTATCACCAAGGATGCACTTAAAATCTTAGGAATCAGGTCAAATTTTTCGACACCGACCGGCTCACGTAGTTGACAGCTTCAAAATGACCTCGCCACCTCTCAGTAACCAAAAAGGTCGACAAAGGGCGTCAAAACCAGAAAATAATTTTAAGTCGATATACAGGGTACTCCGTTATGAAAATTTCGCACGTAACAAATTTTACTCACGAACATCAAGAATTGCCATGAGTTTTCTGGTTTCGACGGTTATTGCTAAATTATTTATAAAAAAATTTAAGAAAAAAAAAGCTTTATCTACATTTTATCTAAAATCCAAATGCTAGTACAGATAAGTTGATGACACCTCTGTCATTTGGCAACATGGTTCTGCTGCGTTCAACGAGTTTCTATGTCAATTAAATTTAATTCATCAAAATGTTTTACTATGGAATTAGAAAGAAACTCTTGTTGACCATTTTTGAAAGTTTTAGTTAATCGAAATGAAGATGGTTCATTATCACATTCTGTTTATCAAAAACCTACCCATTCAGATAGATATTTTAATAGATTGTTTCATCAGCATTTTTTTTTAAATTATCAGTAGTGAATTTTTTAGTGTATAGAGTTGCTTTCCTAAGTTAACCCCAAAATTATCTCTTTTCAATCTCAAGGCGTTTATAGCATTCCTTGCTCTTGCGGTCGTAGATACATAAGAAAACGGCTAGAAGCTTGGGAATTCAGATTAAGGAGCATCAAAGATGTATTCGTCTTAAACAATCTTTGAAGTCAGCGGTGGTGGAACACATATTAGAAACAGGTCATCAAATAATGTTTGAAAACACTCAAGTTTTGGCTAACGTTTCTAATTACAATCAGCGAATAATTAAGGAATCAATTTAAAAAATTCAAAATCCTTTTAATATTAACAGAGTTTTCCTTTACCAAAGATTTGGAAACCAATTTAACATCCAAAAGCCATTGTATAAAAACGAGACCTTACCAATCAGTTTGTTCCGAGCTCTGAAGATACCAATTGCGACGTGTAACAAAAACTCAGTTTGTGTGATAACACGAGAATTATCCAGAATAGAAAATGGTATTACGAATGCAACCCGTCAAAACTTAAATTCTACTATAATTAATTCAAATTAACAATTTAACTTGCAGTTATCAACATTAAAAAAAAATACAAACGAGATGCAATTTATTGTTTTAATTTAGTCGAGAGTGCATTTATTCGTTACTTTAATATTTGTTTTAAACTTGGTTAAATGTCTGTGATTGTAAAATGCAAAATGTGTGTTCACTCAAAGCAAAAAGCTAAAGCGTCGGTACGTAAAATAGCGTTATCTCACAACGTTATAAATTTAATTGCGATTGCAATTAACAGTAAAATAAATTGTACAAATAATATTTTAAATACCTAGTTCTAATCTCAATAGACGTGTTTGGTTAACCGCAGTGCCCAAGTAGGGTAACTAAAGATTATCTCAGAGTTGCTGTGGTAATTAAAGTCGATCCGCTACAGAGCGAAGATGAATTACGGATATGAGAAATTACACTTTCAATACATTACTTTATTGGTTTATAGCTGTGTTTGAAAATCAATATAATCCGTTAACTAAAACAAAAAAGCAGCATTAAACTTCCAAGTTAAGTATTTCACAAACATTTTAAATCAACAACCGGTTACCTTCAATTTTGAGAAACCGCAGCACTACTACATCTTATTCTTTTCCGAGAAAGAATTTGTATCTAATTGTTTTATTATTTAAAACCGTTCTTCTTTTATAAACGATACACGTACAGTATAGAGTTTTCGAAAGAAATCCCATATGATGAAAATGCGACAGACAGAAATGCAAAATTCAAACAAAACGTAGTATCACGTGAGTTTGGACGAGGTTTTTTACATCGTACTGTAACCGTAAGCAAAGATAACAAAACATAAACAAAACTCTAAATGGTGTTAAAACAAACAAACAATTAGATTATAGGATGTCAGAAAAAATATAATTTATAATGCAATTTAAATTTTATTAACGCAAAGATAATGCTAAATTGACGTAAGCACAGTAAACGGATGTTTTGACAACATAAAACCATAAATTAATTTTAAAAAAAGTTACTTACAAACTTCAAATAACATAAACCTGATTTGAATTAAGCATTTAAATAGCAAATACCTTAGGATTCAACCAAAAACTTTAAAAAAATTGTTAACTGACAACGTAAATGTAAATACTAAAGCCGATAAAAAAGTACACAAGAAAATCTACGCAGTTACACAAAATCCAGGAACAGGTTTACCACCAAATCGGTTTGCTTCTTCTAACACGAAATCAAACTTCCAAGTTTTTGCAAATTTATTTCACAGGAGATGAAGAAGAAGTCGATCAACGTTGAGCTGTTATCAACGGAACAAGGCGTGAAATTATTTCAAATTTGCAACGTTTATTTCACCTGCATAATCATTTGGTTAAACTATTCAAAGTCGCTTTGGATCAAATGCCATCATATGATTACAAAGTCATTATAAGAGCTGATAAAACACTATCCGCTGAGGATGAACGACACTTTAACGTTACAACGATCAACGAAGTGGCAGTCGTTATGGTTGGAACAGAATTCGATCAGCTGGACATTATAATTCAAAGATGAAATATGAATTTGCAACGCGTCTCTGAAACAGACCGATCGTATTATGCTCTTCAATATCTTGTGCATACTTACTGCTTCGTATGCTGCAACCCCAAGACATATGACGTATTTAAGTATGTTAGAAGATATGTTTAAGTACATATGCAAATATGTTATATTTAAAATGATAAAATCGCTTAATTTCAGATGGGTCGTTACATCAGCAGTAACAAAGCTGTCTGGCGAATTCTTGATTTCAGTATTTACAAACGATATTCAACAGTTCTACATCTTGTTGTTCATTTAGAAAAGGGTCAACGTGTTTATTTTAACAAAGAAAATGCCGAAGAACAAGCATCACAGCCACAAAATACAACACTTATGGCTTTTTCTAAATTGTGTCAAACTAATAATTTTGCAAAAACATTGCTGTATCATAAAGTTCCAAAATATTACACTTGGAACACAACAAGCAAAATGTTTTACAAGAGAAAGCAAGGCGCTGTTGCTTCAGACTATGCTGGTGTTTGTGCATCTGATGCGTTGGATCGAGTATATACTGTACATCCAAATAACGCTGAATGTTACTATTTGAGAATGTTGCTTCACACAGTCAAAGGTTCAACATCATTCCAAGTTTTGAAAACGGTTAATGAAAAAATATGTGAAACGTACAGAAAAGCATCTTGTAGTCTTGGCTTACCTGAAAACGATCAGCATTAGGACACAATATTAGCAGAAGCAGTTCTCACGTGTCTTTCGCCACAAATTCGCACGTTGTTTGCAATTATTTTAATGATTTGCGCGCCTTCTTATCCAAAAAATCATTGAAAAAAGCACAAAAATCATGAGTGACGATATACTACGACAAGCACGTAGAACAAATCCGAATGTGGAATTTTAGTTTTTAGATGAAATTTTTAATGAAGCACTTATACTACTTAAGGGTAGATGTATTCCGATCAACAACAAAATTATTTGCCAGCTTAGTCTACCTGCACCGATACGTGATCGAAACAATGTTTACGACAGAAATTTGGTACGTAAACGGCAATATAATTCAGATGAATTGTCCCATTTTGTCGATTTTCAGAAACAATTGTTGACTGCTGGTCAAAAAACAGTTTCAGAAAAAGTTATGCAACACGTAGCAAACAAAAGTAAAGTAATTATTTTCTTGGTGCACCTGGAGAAACATACTTGCTCAATTTGATACTCACTGAAATTTGATCAAAAAAATAAAATTACACTAACTGTAGCATCGTCTGGAATCCCATCAACTTTACTCGATAGTGGGCGTACAGCGCATTCCGCTCTAAACCATACCAAAACAGCAACATGTAACATCAGTAAAAATTCTGGCATGGCTGCAATAATAAAAAAAAACAAACCTACTTATTGTAAGGGATGAATGCACTATGGCGCACAAGAAATTTGTTGAAACTCTTGACCATACTCTTACAAATTTCAAAGAAAATAATCGACCAATAGGTGCAACTCTATTGCTTTTTGCTGGTGATTTTTGACAAACTTTGCCAGTGATTCCAAGATCCGACTACACGTAAAATATTTTTTTTTTCGCCAAACTTTTGCCAAGTGCAGTCATCAATTCAAAATCTTATGCAGAAGGTTTTTTCCGATTTGGCAAACAATTTCAAAAATCATGATTGGCTTTGCGAGCAAACAATTTTGGCTCCAAAGAATAATGAGGTCAACAGAATAAACAATTAAATTCAGTGAAGCTACTCGGTGAAGTTGACAAGTACAAACCAATTGACACAGTAATAGATGAGCAAGAATCTGTCAACTATCCAATAGAGCTTAACTTTTTGAATCTGGATTGTCACCACACATCTGAACTTTAAAAATTGGTTCACCGTTGATACTCATTTGCAACTTAGATCCATCGAAATTGTGCAACGTAACAAGACTTGCTGTTAAAAAGCTATCACCAAATTTAATCCAAGCTACAATCAATAGCAAAAAATGTAAAAGAGAAGATCAAGGCCAGTCGTTACGTGTTGGTCATTTGAACTTAGAAAATTCTTATTTTTCACACGGTCAATTATATGTTGCTTACTCCAAAGCTGAAAATCAAAAAAAACTTTATGTTGATACACCTACCAAAAAAAACTCAAAATATTGTTTATCCGCTAGCATTGACATAAAGAAGTTACTAAATAAACAACATTAGGTTTTTTTCTAACAAATAAACAAAATGTATTTCTTTTTTAGCGTAGTGGAACACGCCAGGTATCTGCTAGTATTACATAAAGTGTAATAATGTTTTGAATTGTATAAATTAGTTGATATAAAATGGATAAGTTGCAAATTTTTATCATGTTTGAATTTGTTTTGTTTTTATTAAATTTTAACTTTTTTGGCATAGAACACTAAAAGCGCGATAGACAATAATTTCTATTTAATTTATTTTGTGTAACTAATAAAAAGAACTTGTTTTGCGCTTTTGAGTGTCCTTAATAAATTTATTTTTAAAATACATTTTATAAAATAACAAAAACACGTAAATATTGTTAACTGTTACCATAATCTTTTATTCCAGATAGCTGTAATGTATTTTATTACCTAGCGTCGAAACTTTAGAGTAATTTGAATATTTTAGAATCTTTGTATTTATCAAATTTAGGTTTTACAATTGCAATTGAAAAGTTTCAAACTAAAAACTTACGATTTTTATTGTATAATCTATGTTACCAAATGTATATAATTTATTCATTACAGGGCTACAGCCTACACGAAAAAAAACCGTAGTCTACTTAAACATTAGTTCTAATGCACCAATTCTATTTTTATTTAGTTACAATAAGAACACAAAATAGAGATATATTTTTCCTGTGGCTGCAAATAATTTACAATTTTTGACTAACGTCAACCAATAAAAACCCATATCAATATACTGCTCAATTTATTTTTTTATCTACAGAAAACATAAAGTAATCATTTAAAATAAATACAATTACAAATTTCCATTTTTTTATTTTTGCAAGAACGAGTTTCTTAAATGCGCAATTTAAAACTTCTCAGCCAGGTTATATTTACTTGTTGACTAATTATAAAGTCATCTTTAAAGGAAAAAAAATTTCTAGAAATAAAATTTATATGAATATTTGCCAGGAAATGACCTGCTTTAAATTCGCATAAATTTTTAAGCAGATTCTCTAGAGATTTAAAATATAAAGGGCAAATTCGTTAGAAATGGTAAGTAGATATTTATATTGCAAAGAATTTACTGAGAAAGTAAACTTTTAGTGGGAAAATTTAAATTTTTACAAAATAATGTTTAAATTCTTTACTTATGTCAACAATATTTCAAGCATCCAAATTACCTCTTTTTTCTTACTTACCTATACCGTAGAGGAAAAAATTGTCAAATATAAAAGAGGTTTTATCAGAGATTATTGCATAATCTGACGTTGTCAGCGTTTTCTGTTTAATTTCAACTATAAAGGAAGTTCTTACGTTTTATATTTCGATTAAATACTTAAAATGTATAGAATCGCTTATTGCACTTGTCGCCGACACTGCATTTACTGCGTTGTTAACAAAAATATCAAATTTAAAACACCAGGTGCAATCTATTACTACTAACAATTACGATTCTAAATATTGCAACATTGTTAAAGTTGATAGTTTTCACTTACAAATAATTTTTTTTAAACAAGAAAACTTAACAAGTACATTTATTTATTAACAATTTTTAGAACAAAATTAATAATAAAAAAACTATTTAGTTTTTAGTGTATTTTTTTTTATCTAACTAAAACATATTGTAAGTACTAATAATTGTAAATGTAAAAAGTTGTTAATACCATCATATTCATATTCTTTTTAACATAATCAGTAACCTAAAAACATAAAAAGTAAGCATTTTTTACACTTAAATTCGATCAAAATAGTTAGATGGTTTTAAAATAACCTTTAAAATATAGTATGTAAAAAAATTTAAACTTTGATGTACTTTTATAAAGTTTTTCACAAAACTAATTATGTATGTCTGTGAAGAATTTTCTTGTATAATCTTTTTATAAAATGTATCTAACTAGTAACTTTAAATAAATTATAGTGTTGAACGTCTTAGCTAACTTTTAGCTGTTTTATGTTTTATTTAACAAAGTAATAAAGTATTTTTTATAAAATTTTGTTATTTAACGCCAGTAAAATTGTTTATTATGCTTTTTATTTATATTTATTGTTTAATTAAGTTTAATTTTTTTTAACATAATAGTGCTTGTATTAATATTTTCATACAATAATAATTTACGTAACAAACGTCGAAAGTAAGGCAAAGCATAACGAACGTTAATGCGACGCGAAGCCGCACGTGAATAACAAAAGTAACGTACATTATTTTTTGTGTTGTCTTTTGTAAAATTACATTCTTTTTTGAAAAAATTTCAAAAAATCACCAAAAATATAATGTTGGTACAATATTTATTACTAAATCTGTCGTTTTTTCTTCAATTTTAACGGAATTTCAAGTTTTTTAAATTTCCACCTGTCGCATACTCGTCTGCATATAATAATTGACTTTAAACACTTAATTTTATGTAGATTTCTAGTTTTGATTTTGCCACTCTAGAGCTTTTTTTGGGAATTATATAACTACACTAACGAACGAATGTTGAGGCTTGCGATGCTGGCAGCACAAAAATAAGTTATACCGCACTGCGCGCATGTCGCTACAAAAACAAACAAATTTTTTTAACTAATTTGAAAAAGTAAAAACAAAAAATTGTTGCTTTCTTAAAATATTATACTGCAAGACTTAAGGCGGGTTGCACAAAGCAAATCAAAAATGTAACAACTAATTATTTTTCAAAACAATTGCTACATAGCTAATGAAACCACGTTTATTGGTGATGTAACAATTGATTTCAGAAATAATCACTTGCTACATTTTTGATTTGTTTTGTGCAACCCGCTTTTAGTCAAGTAAAAAGTGCATATGTTTAGAGTATGAGATGACGTATATTATTTAAAAATTTTTTTTTCTTCAGATTTTTAATTTATCTACTTCTGGATACAAGCTTTTCTTTTAATTTTTCATTTGTTTTTTTGCTTTTTTATTCTGTCATATTTTTTAAGTTACTTTCACTATATAGTCAGCTTAACCTTTTAGAGTCTTCCGGTAGTTCGTTTTGTAGTCTTGAGTCGCCACTTAATTATAATATTTGCCTAGTAGTCGTGTAGTTGTGTGGCACCGTACCCGGCCCAGCTCCATGTTATTACTAATTATATATATATATATATATATTACATTTTTAACTCTTTCTTATTTCTTCATTCTTAATTTTGCCTCTGAAGCTTACCGCCACTATTGTGCGCTCTATGCCTCGATAGGCTACCCTCTATTTATTTGCCTAATTATTTGTCATTGTCTTGGTTTCTAATCCATAAGTTAATACCGGTGTGATTTTTTTTTATTTTAAGTGGTGGTTCATCTAGTGCCCCTGCACTGCGGCCTCCTTGATTCTTTTGTGCACTTCTGATTTATTACTCCTTCAGCAGTTCTGTGTTGTCAATGAAGTCCAGAAGTTTACTCCATCGGCTAGCTTTGTTTACCGAGAACCGTTGTGCGTTGCGTTTGATACGCTTTGCATTTGCTCAGCTGATGCTGCGAAATCTTGTACTTCTTCAAGCATCGGCGGCCTAAAGGGCTACTTTGCAGTCCCATTTTATGTATATGTTTGTTAAGGTCACAGTGCCCTGTAATTAGTCCAGTGAGTTTCTATAACTTTTGTTGACTGATACTTGATAGTTCATTTTAAGAGTTTGATTGTGACTCTGTAAGAAAGAGTTTAGTGTGCCTCATCCCTGAAGAATTTTTCCATAGTTTTTTATGCTCCGCTGCAAGTTTGTTGCGAATTGTTTCTTTTCCGGTCTCGTAAGCGATTCCGAAAACGGGTTCAGTTTCGATATATGTCCCTGTTGTGCCCTTTTATGCTAGTGCGTCCGCCATTACATGTCCCTTTACATTCTGGTCTTAGTATCCAGATGAGCTGCACTGGTTAGCAGGTTGCCAATATTTTCACACTGTTTATGCATGCCATAATCAGTTTGGTTATTACTAGCAATTTTAACGACAGTAGTGCATGATTGATATCAGCCCATTTGTGAATGATTTCGAGTCGATAATGCTTCTGACAATGCCGGTGTGATACATTTGTTATATATTCTTTGTTTTAGACTATTTGGGATATCTTGATACGCGCAAAAACTGTTAAAACAAAAAATTACTTGAATGAAAATAACGTAAATAAGGTTTTGCCGGTGCTCAGTGGTGAAGGGTGAATTAGCTTAGAGTATAAATTTGTGATTATTTTAGAAATGTCAAAAACCGAAGTAAAATACTTAAAATTGGCTAATCCAGGACACAATAAAATTAGCTTCTAGATCCGTGATTACCCAGAAGCTCATCAGGTTGGTTAAAACTCTTACATACCTATCTTGAGGGTTGTACCGTTACAAATTTAAAAATGTTACACCAAAATTAACGCACACGCGGTGTAATCAAAAGGCTTTGCAACATTTAAAATTTACAAATTGTTGGGGGTTGGTTAATAGATTTATATAACACTCTCACAAATGTCATTGTAGCTAGTGTCTTAAGAATATGTATTATGAACACTAACAATTAAATCTAAATAATAACTATATACACTACACTAAATAAGTTAATTGAAAAGAGAAAAAGGTTAAGTCTGTGTCTTTAAAAAATAATTCGCACTCGTATACTCGCGTCGCACTCGAATTACTGCGTAATCGTGACGGTCCACTACGGATTTGTCAAATTGAATAAAAAAATTGTAAACTTTTAAAATTTTAACGAAAAAGTAACAAGAACGGTAAGTTGCTTTGAACTTGAACGAACTGAGCTAAACTGGCGATTAATTAAATTTGTTTGACAAGAATACTTACTGTAATTTTTTGATCTGCGACTAATAACTTTGTTGTCATCTGTCGTAAGTGGTTTAAGCTATACTTAAAAGATGCTTCTGCAACTGTGTAACGTAGGGGTGTTTTGTGCGTTTGCTACAAAACTTATTTTAAAAATTAATAAAATAAGAACAAAAGCAATTTAAGTTTATTATTAAACGGTTAATTAGAATTGAGCAACAGTACAAATAAATGACAATAGAAATAAAATTTACATAAACTTAGCACACAAAATACAAGCAAACAATTGTAAAAAAAATGGAACGGCCTTTTGACGTATGCAATTTAAAACACAGTTATAAAAAAAGTTCTTAAATAATAAATGACGCAAATTTTGTTTAGCTTAAAATGAAACTAAAATACACGAAACAATACTCCTAAATCGATTAAATTTATTTACCGACAGCATATCAATCACTAAATTGTTTCAGTTAGTTGACGAAATTACTTAAACGAATAATAATAACAAAAATAAATACATTTTGATAAGTTAAAAGCCCTTAAGTTACAATGAACTCAAATATTATTGCAATGAAATCTTTTGCACTAAACGTAAATTTTGAATCCCTGAAGTGAAATTTATTTCCTAAAGTAGCTGCCGGTAATTGGATCCTGAAGCTAAACTGTAATTTCAGTTTTGGACAAACAAAAGACAATTTATTTAACTGCAAAATGCAAATTGATTATAGTGAACGCGTTATTGTTTGATTCCAAGCTGCGTGAGAACGATCAGCTGATTTGCTACAATCCACTATGAAAAAGTTGACTACTTTTATACATGGTGCGTGTATGCTATAATTTATAGAAGGTAACTAAAATAAATGTAATTTTAATTTGTACTTGTGTTAATACTTTGTTGTTAATTATGTTGAAGTAACACCAACAAAATTTAAGTTCAAACAAGTGTAAAATATGAAAGGAAGCTCCGAACTTACTTTTTGCATTTACCAAGTGAACTAGCTGCATCGACATTGTGGACAAAGTACTCAATGCTTGAATCAACTTTTAAGTTACAAAAAAACCTATACATATTAGAGAATGTAAAAAACAGTACTTTTTTTTAAACGAAACGAAAACTAACGGCTAGTTGGACCAACACGACTTAAACTTAAGCAATACTTAAAAACAAACGTTGCTATGGTTTTAACAATTGTATCTAAGTTTTTGAGCTTTGCTTAAGTTTAAGTCGTGTTGGTGCAACCGGCCATTAGAAACCAACAATTAAAAGCTCGTCATCTTAATAAGATTGTGAACGAATGAATGCAGGTATTACGAACTCATTAATTGGGCGATTGATTTAAAAAAGGATACTTACTTGTGTGACTATACCAAATGAAAAGAAAGAATAAATTTGAAAGTTTTATCATGCAAAAATCTTTTCTTTTAGTTTTGCAAAAATAAGCAAAAAGCACATACTTCAAGATTTAATTATTCATTCCATTCCATAAAAAATTAATAATGCAGTTAAATATATTTCAAGCAAATTTAAAATTTTTATAACATATCATTTATATGCTTATAATAATAAAATAAGTAAAACATTCTAAACCAAATACATCACATAATTTTATATTTATTTATTTAAATCGATCTACTAATGGTCCTCGTTTATTCCGGTAATGACTTGTGAAATGCACAGTAAAGATGTAAATGATATTAATCTTGCTTTTTCTCATCCTCATCAGACCAGCCACATGAGTCTTCACCTGATGAGTCGTTGACATTAAAGGTTAACGATTCACAATAAGTGCCTATTACGTGTTCTTTTTGTATATACCCTTCTTCAATTTCTTGGACGTGTCGACATAGTACTTGTGACCATTCCTTTGCACCTACACTTGCAATTTTTTCTTTGACCAAAGACTCTACCTCATTTAACTTAAACGTGATGTTTCTAGTTTCAACCCAATTCTTAATAATACCCCAATTTTTTTCTATAGGGTTTAATTTTGGGTGATACGGTGGTAATCGACATACAGTATGTCCATGTTTTGCAAATAATGAATCAATCGAGTATTGCTTATTGATCGGCTTATTTATTAGTATTAAATTATACAGTTCTGCTTTTGTAGATTTTTCTTCGTACGTAATACCACGTTCATTTTGCCACAATTTCATGTCTGCTTTTCTATTATTAAAATTAGAAGTTTTAACTGCCAAAACATTATGGTAACTGGCATTATCCATAACTACTACAGAATTTTTGGGAAGTTGTTAAAGTTATTAAAATTCATTTCGTCATGGTAGTCTCCACTTTTCTGACCAGATTTAAATATCAATAGTGCATTATTGACAAAACCATCATTATCACCAGCATGTACGATAATTAACCGTTTACCCTTAGATATTCGACATTTCAGCCCTTGATTTGATTTATCAGTCCATTGGTAAGTAGTTGTATGGGAAGCGTGAATGTAAGTTTTATCGGTATAAATGATGGAACGTCCTTCTTTACGATACTTTTTGCTCGTATGTATGATACTCGTAAATTTCGCACATCATGACGTTCCATTAACATAGGACGATTATCAGTGGTTTTTTGCCATCTAAAAGAAATATATATTTAACCTTCAATTCAAGTTCAAGAATTACGATTTTTTTACAAAACATAATCAAATCTATTTATTTCAGTAAAAGTAGAACATCGAGTAAATGAAACAAATTAATTATTATACCTAAATCGTTTAGTTTTTTTAAGGTTTTTCTTAATGAAGTTTTTTTGCCAGAAAAGCCAATGTTATCGTCATCCTTGATTTTCTCGTAAATAGCCTTCAAAGTAGGCGTTCGTCCATCAGTAAGATGGACATTGTAAACAATTCTTCGTATAATTTGTTTAGCACAATTGTCTACGGTTGATTTAGGAGAGGCCTTATGAAATTATTTTCTCTGTGATTTAAATGTAGTTTGTTAGCCAGTTTCAATTAACTTGCCTCTCGCACAATATGTACTACAGTAGCTCGTGAAACTCCTGTTGCTTAAACAACCGTATCAATAAGATTGCCTTTACAAAATAAATTATTGAATGTATGTAATGCATAACCTAACAATTACCTTTCTCATTTCTTTGTTTAAAATACAAATAAACATTCCAAAAAACTGGTTGTAGTTTTATTAATAGACTTGAGAAACGATAATAAGAACAAATATGTAAGTAAACGGAAAGAAGCAATCAAAACAATTAAAAGGGCGATTACTGGTCGACGTTTTTAGTTCGATCTGTAAATCATTTCATCGCATAAAATATCTATCTATCGCACTTGCACGTACGAATTTTGAGATCTGCGCAAGGATCATCAAATAACGTATTTGCTCTATGTAGGTTTATATGATGTTAAACATTACTCGAACATAAACTTAACGAAAACCCATTTGACGTAAAGAACTTATATTGTATAACCAAACATTTTTAAACTCGGGTTTTTTTTAACATTAAACACACAAAACTTTACGATCAAATAAGCAGTTAAACACTCGCCACGCGTCAACTGTTATCTCTCGATCTCTCTGCTCTTAATATCAATTGCGTTCTCTTATATCAACTTTTAAACCTACCGACGACAGGATTATTAAAAGCAATCGCATAAGATTAAAGTGTAACCAACAGAGATACAAAAAGGTAAAAAGTTAAGACGCAATTCTACATAAACAACTAAAGACGCAAAATCATCAAATGATAGCAAAACATAAATTAAACTCTTGTTGGTGTTAAAACAAACAAATCTGCTAATATATCAAATGTCTTGTATCTCAAAAACTAAACATGAAAAACTATAAATTATATTGTAATCTGATTTTTATTAACACTAAAAAAAATGCTAAATTAGCAAAAACCAACAAACGGATGATTTAACAAGGTAAAGCCATAAAATAATTGAACACAATATTTCTTAAAAATTCGAAGTAACAAAGATGATTTAAAATAAGTCAAACAGCATTCAAAACTTGGCTAAATGCGAACGTCAAATTAAAACGATTGTGAATACAAATGTTTGTCATAAAATACGCAAGAAAATCGAACGCAGGTTACAATCAGCCATGAGCACGTATAAATGTCGCCCAAAAACTGCTCACTCTAGTTTTATTCTTTTGTTTATTTTTTTACCTTAATTTTTCTCTCTAAATTTAATTGTGTATCCTAGGTTTATGTACTCTGTAACTTTTTTTATCTGTTTTTCGTTTATTAGTATTTGTTTTTTATCTAGGCTCCCTTTGTTTTTGATGCGTTTATTCTTAGTCTGACTTTTTTTCAACCAATTCCTCTATCATATTCTGTAAGTCCTTCTGTATCATTTGCAATAAGAACTGCATCGTCCGCATAATTTGAATGCATAATTTCTTTGCTGTCTTTATTGATTTCTCAGTTATCCCTTTGTAGATTTTTAGAAACATCTTTCGTTACACGATTAAACAGCATAGGTGATATTGCGTTTTCTCTGCTTACTCCACTTATCAATTTAATTTTATCCGTTTATTGTCAAGGTAGCGTTGGTGTAAATATTTTTAATTAAATTGGTGTAACGAGATTTTTTAGCATTATTTATTGCGTTTATTATTATTGCTGAAGGTTAGGTGTAATGGTACGTTGTATTCTGTACACTTTTTAGTAAAGTTCCGTATAGTTTGATAATGATCCGTAGTGTTAAACCGTTTTCTAAAACCTGTTTGTTCTAGTATTTCGTATAGTTTGAACTTGTTTGTAAGGCGATTTACTATTATTTTGGTAAATAACAAATGCGGAAGCAAAGTATTATTTATTTTTTATAATTCAGTACAATTTGTGCATTGTGTATTATATTTTGGGTTTAGAAACTTTTTTAAAATTTTTAAAGAATAATGTTTTCCTTTTTTGATCAAATTTTTTGAACCTCTTTTATTTTTTATTTATAACAGTGTTTTTTTTATTTTGTCAGTTTTTATTTAAAGAATATCTTGGTACATCTTCAAATAATCAGTTTTGTACAAGGTTTTATAAATTTTTTTTTGTAGTTTTTTAATGTCCCAGTTTTAGATATTAATCAAAGACACAACGAAATTAGCTTTTAGATCTTTGATCACCCAAAAGCCCATCAGGTTGGTTATAACTTTTAATAAACCTACTTTTAGAGTTGTAATCTCACCAATCTAAAATTATAACACAAAAACAACGCGTGTGAATAAAAAGTTTTAGTACATTTAAAATTTACAAATTGATTATAAAATAAATCAAATAAAAAAGCAATTGAAGAAAACAGTTCATTAAAATTAAACAACAATAAAAATAAGAACGAATGAAAACAAAATTCGCATAAACATAACACAACATTGCAAAATACAAGCATTAAAAATTGATTAAATACAAAAAAATTAATGAAACTGCATTGTTACTTATTAATAAGATGAGCAAAGAAACGTAAACATTAACCAAATAAATAAACGTAAAAAGAAATATTACTGCCGCGCGACGTATGTAAGTTGAAATACAAATATAAAAAAAAACTTACGAAAATTAATGTATGACGCAATTTTATTTAGCGTAAAAATTAAACTAAAAGGCACAAATCAATACTCGTCGATCAGTTAAATTTGTTCACCGACGGCAAATCAATTACTAAATAGTTTTACTTAATTAACGAAATTCCGTAAATCAACGTTAGGGGTAATAAAAAAAAGGCACTTTGATAACTTCAAAGTTGAACTGTACTCAAATATAATTGCCATGAAATTTTTGCAATAAATGTAATTTGTAAGTATTTGAGGTAATTTTGTTTTCTGATGAAAGCTGCGCGTGGCTGGACCCAGATGCTGATCGGTAATCCCAGTTTTAGATAAACGTAAAACTTAATCAAAGAAGCGATGACAAGTTGATTTGGGTGTAATATTTACTTAGCTGCGCCTACCTTTAGCTCTTGATATAATTTGTTATAAAATTACTACAGAATCAACACTCTGACTTAATAACAATTGCGTTTTCTTTTATAAATAAAAATAAATTAGATCGCATATGATTAAAGTGCAACCAACAGATATGCAAAAAGTTACAAACTTTAGACGTAGCAACCAAAAACGCAAAATTATCAAATGACAACGGAACATAAATGAAACACACACTTTGGTGTCGGTTGCAGTTACTCACGGTGCAGTTATCTACCTCGAGTAGCTAAATAGAGATTTTTAAGTAATAATTAGGAACAAAATTACAGATACTTTATATAGATACACACAAAACATTAAAATTAATATAATTGGCTTCCAAAATAGAATAATTAACTTCTGCAATTTATAAAATAAAGTAATAAATAAAAAAACCAACTTCTGGTGTGGCGCCTGTATATCGTTTTCAATATAAGTAAAAACTCTACCATCTAGCGGCTAGTGGATAATACACAGATAAACAATAACAAATCGTAAAACTAGACTCCGGATTTTGACCTCCAGTGCTTGTTAATTAAACAATATTTCGGAATTAATTACGGCACCAATCTTCACTAAATTTTAGGTGCGGTGAACAACTTTTAACGTCGCGTCAGTCGGATCACTAATGACACGTTAAAAATGAAGGTTGACCGTAGCTGTTCATTTTATAGCTAGTCCAGTTACATAAATTTCTTGTTTGACATACGGAAATGAAATGAAATTAACTATTTTGCAATATATGGGTCGCGATTACCCAACCGCGCAAAATTGGAATAATGTGCGTTTACACTAAGACCAGCCTCACCAGTATTAAAATTTTTATGCTACTACTAACAAGAATAAATAAATACGCGACTCCACAAATTAAACACTTACTGAAGATGACGTGATGATGATTTTAATGAATCCACGGCAAACGAATAAATTAGATCCAAGTGAATTGCAACGTAGTCGTGATCAACAAATCACCAGGTCGTTTAAACGGTCCGGGTAACAGCGGTTGCCAATGAAACAAAACTTAATAATTAGATTTTGTTTACATGCACATAGAAAACGGTTCTCAAAATATCTATCGGGAGTCGGTTTTCCAAACACGGATTTCGGACGGGTTTTGACAGAAAATTATCCAGAAACTGGTTTTGAACGGGATGAGGTTCTACTAAAACGGATCTTAGCAGAGAAGTTCTAGGAAACAGCTAACGGTTGAAACGGGTTCTACCGGGACGGATTTTGGCAGGAAATTTTCCAGAAACGGGTTTCGGAATGAGAGAGATTGTACCGAGACGAATTTCGGCAGAGAAGTGTTCTTTTAAGCTTGTGTGGGCACTTTTGTACACCTCTTGCGTTTCGCTTGATTGACTTCGTGGCGGAGATCACCGTGCGCATTTTCCTAAATTTGGTGAGAACCTACGATGTCAGTGAAACATTAAGTCGACACGCACCTTTAAACAATTATTTACAATTTTCTAAAAATTGCTTTCTAAGGTTTCGTATCGTTACAGGTATTAAAATAATCAAACTGTCATAATATCAAATGTTAGAAAGGAAACATAAATTCTAAATTAGAAATAACTAACAAACGGATATTTTAACGACGTAAAAAAATTCGAAATGACAACAATAACTTGAAATACGTCAAACCATTTAACTAATAGAATTCAAAACTTGAGTAAATGCAAAGCTCAAATTAAAACGATCATAGATACGAGAGTTTGTCATAAAGTAGATACAAAAATTCAAACACAGGTTACAGTGTTTCATTTTGTTTTCTTAGTTATTTCTAATTAGTATCTTTCTTTATCTTGTTTTATAAAGTATTTATATATTTTCCGGCACCTTTCTATCAAGTTGTATCTTTCTCGTTTTATATTAACTTCTAGTCTATTTTGTACTAGTCTACGGTCACTGCCTGTATTAAATTTATTTAACGCCAATACATCTTTTATGTTTTGTTTTTTGTTAGTTATAATGTAATCTATTTGATTTTTAATCGCTCGGTTTGGACTTATTTATGTACATTATTTTCTTTGCTGTGGTCTCTCTAAAAAGATATTGATCGCATATAATTGATTTTCATGAAGATAGTTTATTAATTTGTTGCTTTTGTCGTTTCTATATCTTATTCCAAATTTTTGATAAGCTTATTATGGTTTTTCTTCTTCTTTCCAATGTTTGTCTACTATTATCGTGCACTGTAATTTTGTTTTTTTTTGTGCTATTGTTATGTTGTGGTAAAACATGTCAACTTTTTCATCCCGATGGTTTTTTGTAGATGCATATGCTTGTACAATATTTGTTACTTAGTTTCAATGTATTATACATAATCCTTTCTAATATTGTTTTTAATTAATCGATCTTGTTAGCGTTTTTCTTTGATATTATCAAAGATATTCCACTAATTGAGTTCTTTGTTTTTGTGAAATATTATGTGCGCTGATTTTAGAATATTGACTTTTTTTTTAAACGTGGTTTGCTTAATCTCACAATTCATTTCCCAATTTTGTTATATTCTCTTATTTTTTTTTGTTACTCAAAGTTCTCATATTATAGATATACATACATTTCTGAGTTGTAAATTTGACATATTTGCATAATTTTTGTATAAAAAGTATTTTGCTATTTAACACACCTGTATGTTAGTGTGCAGATGGTAATCTTGCTAACTAGGACTACGTTTGTCGTGTTATCTTAATATGCCAATCTTTGTCATATTATCTACTCGCTTCGACCTTGACCACGTAGGAAAAGGATAACTTTAAGGTTTCCTTGGTTTTTTGTTTTCTATTCTGTTGGGGTATCATACCCTCGTTCGTAATTTAAGCTGTTGACTGATTTTCACTCGTAAGTTTGAGATAGGGTCCATACAAAATGCTACCGGGCCAGCTAAACCCCTTGTATACAAGTTTAAAAAAAATTTTAATTAAAAGTTTATTTTAAAATTGAAACCAAAATTTTATTTTGTTATATTTAAAGAATTTATGTTTAAAGTTTGTAGCACTTAACTGTTAATGAATTTTACGTAGAATCCAAGACATTTCATTCTTTTATTTATGTAATTTATGCATTGCTATAGTAATATATGAATATAAAAACACTCAAAAGACTGAAATTGAGTCATCTTTGCTATATTGCAAACAACAATTTAGCTGAAAAATTTTTTTAACAGCCGAGTGTCGTTTAATTAAAAAATAATAGCTAATTAATTTTTAATCAATGTTAGTTTATGTTTCGATTTTTTGTGATGACTAAATACAAAACAAAAAACCGTTGAAAAACATCCAAACAAAAAAGTCTGTTTAAATCCACGTTAGAAAACAAATATTTTTGAGAAGTAGCATTTCTTTGGTTAAGAAAATCGTTTAGCACCAAGATTGTTTTTATTTAAGACTAACTAGTTCATTATGTTTCTAAATCAGTAAAGTTTAAAAAAAATGTTTAGATGAAAATGTATGTAAAATGTTTTTTTCAAAAATATGTATGATTTCTGTTAAATGATTACAATAACTCTTTACTTAGTAATTTCTGACTTTTGAATTAACAACATAATTTTTGTTTGTTTTGTGTTATTGTTTTAAATTTTTACAAAAACATTTTTTTGAGAATATGTCAATCGTATTATTGTTAACTTTAGTTTTAATTTTATTTTTAGTTTTAAAAAAGTAACGCATATGTAACTATTCAACAAAAAGTTTGCGTTAGAATTTAAAATAAAACTAAAGCTATAACTATTTACGTCAACAAATAATGATAACAAAAACTTATAAAAATTTCGTAATTTTATTTATGTACCAGCAAATACCTATCAATTAAATTATTTGTTATTGCTTTTAAGCAAAATTTACATCGTAAAACCTTGTTTCATTTAATAATCACGAAATTCCATAAACATTAAAAAATATTATAAAATTTTTTATAAGAGAATAAAATTTCAATTAATATATATTTTTTTTAATGTTTTCATTAAAAATATTATCTTTGTTACTTAAACATAAAGTAGTAAAACTCATTACTCAAACAGTCTTTCATTTAAACTTTCTTTTCGTTGTATTCCCCAATCGTTTATCTTAATCAATAAAATAGTACACATATATTAAAAACGCTGACATAAACAGTAGCTGTTGTTCTAATTAAAAACATGTCGCACAGCCTTTTAACTTGTCCTTTGGGAGTGGTTGAGAAAGTTTGGTATCGTTAAAATAACAAAAAAAAACGTTTACAAGCTTACGTAGTAACCCTTTGTTAACTTCCTATATAATAATTGAGTTATTTTTTGTACAGTTATAAATAGTTTGTAGGCATTAATGTTTGATTGAGTTGAGTTTTATTTTTTGTATAAAATATTATAAACTAATTTTATTAACAATAATTTTATTGGTAAGAAAATGACTAAACCGTGTTTGTCCTGTATATTAAATTTTGTTATTACTATAATTACTCAAAAAAACTAATTTGTTGGTGTTTATTTTTTTAAACTCATCACACGTGTAGTAACTTACGTGTAATTTTGTTAAATTGCTTTGTTCAGTTAAATAGGTATTCATTTTTTAATGTTGTATTTAAAGCTTGCACGCACTATCACAAATCAATGATTACAGTATACAGCAAATTAATAAAAAAAACACAATATCTATCCATGTTATGTATTAACAGTCAAAATATCGACTAAAAACATGCTTTTATGCATTTTAAGGTACATATGTATAAGCATTTATTAAACAACGAATTTTTTTTCACTATATATTAGTTATTGTAAGAACTACATATAGAAAAAAAAACACAAAAAAATAGTAAAAAGCATTATTTACAATAATAGGATATTTATTATTTATTATATAAATTATGATGACTTATTATTACATGTACTATATATTTATTACTGTTGAAACAATATATTACATATTTCTAAGTTATTTAAAATAAAACTTAGCCATATATCGGTTAACGCTAATTTGTGGGTGAAAAATGTGCGTTCCACTTCATAAGGCGTCAATGGAACAAATTTTAATTTACTTATTAAAGAAGATTCTGTAAATTAAATACATCACCACACAAACTTCACACTATTCATATGTTTTTGATAAGCTTTATTATATTATAATACGGTGCATAACGTTCGTAAATTTTATTATTTTTTTCTAAAATATTTACTTTTATTGTTTACAGAGTTATTAATTTCAATACTTTGATTTAGTGAAACATTTAGTTTTTCCAGTTTACTAATTGATAAAGCAATATTGTAACGGATTTTAGAATTATTTTAATTAAAACTAACTATTTACACGTAACTTCATTAAAATTAAACGTATTTAATTTTTAATTAAACTAACTATTAAAATCTAACAATATTTTTTTTTAATAATTTATATATGACTATCAGTCCATAAATAATGTCTGGGGATAACTATGCACTGTTTTATCTAAACTGGTATTTCTTTATGTTGACAACACGTTTACTTAGACGACGTTGTATTTATGTTTACTGACACGCGCGTTAAATACAATTTGTTTAGACCGATGCTTCACACTTTCGACTTCTGACTAGATTAAATCTCCTTCGGACACTATATTTTTGCTTTATTGGCTTCGAAAACATTTCGGTAATCACTTCGAATAATCTTAAATGGTCTTGACGATTCTATGCGTTTTACTTGTCTCTTTTTAAAACTGTTTTGTCTCAGAACAGGAAGCTAGACGCGGCACCAATAGAATAGATCGTAGCGATAGCTACTATCTTTTTAAATTATTTTCAGTTATACAAGGTGCTTTAGAAAATTGTTACTTATCAAAGTTAGGCTTTTTAAAGGTAACACCCAGTAATTTATGACATTTTTATATTATACCAAATTATACGTCAAAAACTATATCCACTTTTTTAAAGGTTTTTTATCAAAAATTTTTTTAATGCATATGTCTAAAATTAATGATTAAAAATTTATTAAAAATTTTGTTTCAAATATGTAAATTTCTAGTTGGTTTTGCTTTTTAAATTGTAATAAATACTAAAACTGTCTACTATTGCTATTTTTCCCATTGCCAGAGACTTGTGCGAGTTAAAAAAAATAGCCTTACCGTTCAATGAACGACTTTACCAGTTTGGTAAAAATAGTCAATAGTCAAACAGCTTCAACAATTAGATGATTGTTGTGAGAAGAATATGTAGAATTGTTTAATTAAAATATGTATAACTAAAACCAAACCATAAACATTTATAGAAGAAAAACATAGAAAAACTTACAATGCATGCAATGATAGCCATCTTCTTCTATGCATAATCGTAATCGTTCTTCAAGGGAAATGCATTTCTTGTTCTAATTTCTATAGCATAAGCAGTAGGTGCTATAAACTATTTTTTTAATATAATCCAAAAAAAATCCATGCTGGTTAATTTAGGAGATCAAAGTGGCCACTTACATGAACTTCTTTTTCCAATCCATTTTCTGAGAAATTTTTTATTTAAATAACAACATGAATTTTGACTTTGATAAGAAAGTATGTAATTTCGACAGATTGGTCGACAGTTAGACAAAAAAATATAAATAGCTTAAAAAAGTTTGCTTTTGTATGCAGGAGAACGGTTGAACAGTATTTTAATAAATCCATAATTTAAGTTTTTATTTATTCATAAACCAAAGCAAATATGTTTATCAATTTTTTCTATGATCTCAAATTACAAAATAATAGAAAAAAGTAAATCCTTTTAACGTTGTGCAAAGTCTATAATATTTTGATGAAAACGTTCTCCTTGTTTTTCTGAGTACGCCCTCATGTTTTCAAATTTATTTAAATAACCATGCAGCATATGTACTTTTAGAAACATTTTGCAACCCATGGTTTTAAAGTTTTCTAATATATTTTCAACTAGTTCTCGGTAATTTTTAACTTTGTTATTCTTTAAAAAACCAGAGATTGCTGTTTTCAAACTAAATCAATTTTTTTAATTTGTGTACCAATGAAAATTTTATACTCTTGATACTTTAAAGCTTCGACTAAAATGTTGACGCTTGCATAGTTTTCTGTCAGATGTACAGTATAAGCGACTACAAGAAATGGAAATTTGCTTTTGTTATGTAATAAAACAGCTTTCAAGGTTTTTGTTGACCTGTCAATAAATAAACGCTATTTGCTGAAACCACAAAGCATTCCAATTGGTTCAAACAAATCTATATTTATACAACCAGAATTTTTTTTTTTTTTGGTTAAGGACGTAGCAAACATCTTATGTCGACTTTGTTGATCTGTTATTTTGACATCAACAAGCAAATTTAATTGTTTCAAGCAATAACCTAAAAGCCTTGCTTTATTCTACGAAAAATCTCTTAATAAGTCGTTAAAGTCTTCTGAGGTAAGAAAATAGGGTATCGGTAGTTTCTGTGATAGTACAAATTCTTTATCTTCAATATTTTTATCTAAACTCTGAAATGAACTTGATTGAGACAATTTTTTAGAAGGTTGAAAGTTGTGAACTATGTGAGATTGAAGCAGAGGATATTCGATATTTCGCATTTTTGACACTTGTGTTTTTTCAAAATTTTGCATACACTTGATTGACTAATTTCACTTTGCCTAAAAAAAATTTTTTTTTTAACTTACATTTGCATTTTCCACCATTGTCTTCATTATTATCGTTGTCCTTGTTATTTTTTTTTGTAGGATACGCTACCTGTGTCACAAAAACTTTGCCGTAGTTCTTGGAAAGCTTTTTTGTCGATATGTCAAGGTACTTTTGTGCGTATACCAGTAACGCCAAAAGACAATTTTTAAAGGATAAACCACGTATCTACTCATTCTTGTTGAGAATATTGTTTCATTTTGTTAACGTTAACTTATTAACACGTTAACTGCCACATGTATATAGTTGTGATCCGCACAGCCGCGCCAAGGCGTATATCACGAAGTCTATAAATACGACGACGGGCGGTCGTACGGCGTCAACAGAATGTTTCATTATCTGAGAGCCATACGACAGCATGCCGTCGTAACAGCCGCCGCGTGCGCATTGTAATTTCCCTCCTAAAAATCCGAGTACAACACGTGTTTTAACCTCTGTTTTTCGAATACTCAATATTACTTATATAAAATGGATAATTTTGATGGCATTCCTGCGGGAAATTTCTATGGGAATAATGCAAGTAGTTACGACGAAGATAGCGATGATTCAGTGCGAGATCCGGATTTTATTACCAGTTCAGGCGATTCCCGCGATGATGGTGAGTAAAACTAAACTAATAAGCTCAGCTCACTGTTGTGATAATGTTGATTCTAATAATACTACCTGCTCTAGCAGGTTCTGCACATTCTACTGACGAATATGAGGATGGTATAAACGATGATATAGGAAGTTTTGATGAGTCAAATGATGATAATTCTGCCTCTACATCTGATACATGGAAATTCATGGACAATCGTATACAACAACAAGTTTTTCCTAAAACATTCACCCCAGGAGTTAAAAACATCACTTTGTGTGCAGATGATCCTCCAATAAAATTTTACGAACTATTTATAACGGAAGATATTATCGCATTCATAGCAGAAGAGACCAATGTTTACGCAACGCAATCAATGAATGGAAAGAAACTCAGTAGATTTTCCAGGCTGAGCAATTGGAAGCCTAGAAATCCACCTGAAATTAGAAAATTTTTAGGGCTTCTTTTATGGATGGGATTAGTGAAATTTCCTCAGTTGAGTAATTATTGGAGTACGAAGCGAATATACAAAAATAGTATGGCACCAAAAACAATGTCTCGCAACAGATTCGAGATACTACTCTCCATGTTACATTTTGCTAACAATGAAGAATCTGATGGTGACCGGCTTCACAAAATAAATTCCTTGACTAATAAACTGCAAGAGCTCTACAAGAAGTACAATATACCCGGAGAATGTTTGTGTATAGACGAAACTATGGTTCCTTTCAGAGGGCGACTCTTGTTCCGCCAATATATACCCGGGAAACGCCACAAATATGGCGTAAAATTATTCAAGATTTGCGATTCTAACGGATATACCTACGGTATTAAAATTTATCAAGGCAAAAACGAAACGGCAACAAAAAGTCTGTCTCTATCGGCCGACATAGTGCTAAGATTGGGTGAAAGTTATCTCGATGAAGGACGTAGTTTTATCACTGATAATTATTACACATCACTTGAACTTGCAGAGAAACTACTGGCAAAGAATACTCATATTACTGGAACATTGCGAAAAAACAGGAAAGGGATTCCAAAACCTGTGGTAAATAAAAAGTTGAACAAAAATGAAATTATTGGGATGTACAACGAAAAAGGCATAGTGGTGATGAAGTGGAAGGACAAAAGAGATGTTCTGATGCTGTCCACCGAACATAGAACAGATATTACTTCCACAGGAAAAAAAAAATCGAAAACAGGAAGAGATTTCAAAACCCACAATGATTCAAGAGTACAATAAGGGAAAGTCAGGTATTGATCTCTCTGACCAACTTTCCAGCTATTCCAGTGCTGTTCGGAAGTCAGTGAAGTGGTATCACAAAGTAGCTATGGAACTATTATTCGGCACAACTATAGTGAACGCTCACGTGATTTATTCTAAGATGACAAACAAAAAAGTGTCCATTACTTGTTTCAAGGAAGCTTTAGTAGAGAGTTTGCTGGAAAACGATGATGAGGAATCAACTGCTAGAGTTTCCAGGAAGCATACACTGGAAGATAATGGAGAAACGGATAACAGAAATAGAAAAATTAAGAAACGTTGCGTAAGTTGCTACGCCAAAAATAGGGAGCGATTTGGAAGTCGTAAAGCTGACAAATCGAGCGTTACGCCACGTGTCAGCACATACTGCAACAAGTGTCCTAACAACCCCGTCATGTGCTCACAATGTTTTGTTGAAAATCATTAATAATTGTACCAATATTGTGCTAATAAAGAATAGTCTTCTAATTTTGCCTTTGTACCTACATGAAATCTATATTTCTGATATAATTTCAACAATTTAATGGTGTGTTATGGTGTGAGAGGCTTACAGCAGAAAAGTTTTCATTGGTTCAAGTGGTTATTTGCAGGTATCAATTAATTGCTCATAATATGCCAAAACGACGGCCGATTGTCGAAACTTTTATACACATGTATGGTAGTAGGCCATGCGTATCATATGAATAAGAATGTGTGTAAAGCCAACAAAATTTGCGGCTCGTAAAAAGCTATATAACGATACGACGACGGGCCGTCGTATGGCGTGATGGGTTAGAAATACGTACGACGGCCGGCGCGTCGTATGGCAGTTAACGTGTTAAAAATGGAGCACCTAACCAACTATATTTAGACAAAACACTAAGTTTGATGACAGCTGCTAACTAGACGAATCAAATATGTATTATTAATAATATTAAAACTTTTATTTTTATAGAGATCACAGTGCAATAATAGCATTAAAGAACAATTATGTGTCGGAATATACAATAGCTTGCTCTATAAGGGTGTTCTTCAACTGCCGAACAGTCCCAAAAGGACAAAACGGCCGTCCAGTGGTTCAGTCTGGTGGAATGTTTACATTTGCATTGACATTATTACTTTACAATGTTATAAAATGTGGTTTTAGCACACGGCTTATTAAAACCTTACTTAAATTACGCAGGTATAAGATCAACTTTTAACTTTTCCATCTGTATAACCATTTACATACTTTTTTTCTTAGTTTTAAATTTACATAGTTAATTTAAATGTTTGCAAATACAAACAGACCGCTACAAGTACGGTAAACTCAAGTAGTGCGGGGTCCTCATTAACAAACCTGGTGTACACCACCAAATTTTGCACTAAAACTTTGGCTCTTTTTATGAGCTAGGTGTACGTTGCACTAAAGGTAGGATAACATGGGTAACTTTTTTATTATTAGAGAAACAGATTTGGTTAAATAAAAAAAGATTTGCACTTAGAGGTTATTTTGAAAAAAAAATTCCAAATTCGTTTTTGGGTCTTTAAACGGTTATTTTTTATTAGTTAAAAAAAACATTTTGTTTGGACACATTTTGAAGCTCTTTAAATCGGTGTTATCAAATTTCACGTAAAATGTTTCGCTCCGTAGAAAATACTTTCAGGTTATTTTTTTCTTATAGAAGTCCTGTTGTATTTTTACATATTTATAAAACACAAATTTTTTTTGATTAGTTTGATGTAACATATGATTTGCTTTATCTTAAAAACAAGGTCTGAAAATAAATATTTAGTATAATCACTATCCAGTGTACAAAGAAATTTAGCATGCCATAAATTATGCATAAAATAAAAAAACATAATTCTCACTCAAATCAAAACGTCAAATAAAATCGTAGTACGTTTCCAGTTGTATCATGACAAGTTTTACAATAAATGACAGATATGACATGTTTTGCATTTATATTCAGTGCAAAGGAAAGCTGTTACTCCAACCGCAGTAATCTCCGTAAGAACCAAAAACTTTGATTGAATCTATTTTTTTTCATGGACAATTAAACGACCAAAGGCAACAAGACATCTGGTTTCAGCAAGATGAGGCAGACGCCTATAATGCTAGGGTTGTTACTCAATATTTAGCAAACAGATTTAAAAAAAGAATGTTTCCCAGATCCTCCGATATGAAACTACTATTTTTTTATAGGGGTTTTTAAAAACTGAAGCATAAAAATCCGTGCAACAACATAAAAAAATTGCTGCAACGAATAATGGATGCCTATAACGTAAGCAGCTGTACCCTAGGACGAGTAGTTCATAATGTGGGAAAAAGTTATCTATCTTGTCTAGAAACCGAGAGCCAATGTTTTAAACACTCGTTATAGTTATACTGTTTGTCTTTCTGTTATGTTCTGTTGTATTTTGTTCTGTTATTCTGTTGTTGTTGTTGGTTAGTTTAAATTATACTAAATATTTAATTATAGGCCTTGTTTTTATGTTAAAACAAATCATATGTTACATAAAATTAATCAGAAAAATGTGTGTTTTCTAAATATGTAAAAATACAACATTGCTATCATAAGAAAAAGATGAACCTGGTGGTGCTTTCTGCGGAGCTAAACATTTTACTTCAACATGTGCTCATAGTAATTTTTGTTTTTTTATCTGATAACAAATAACCGGTTAACGAGCCAAAAACAAATTTGGAATATTTTTGTTTTTTCAAAATAATTAGACGATTAGTTAAATTTTAAATTTCAGCATATATTGTTACTAGGCACCTCTAACTTCAAACCTTTTTTCATTTAACCAAATCTGTATTTCTAATAATAACAAAGTTACCAATGTTATTTTACTTTAAGTAGAACACCTTGTACATATTAAAATTTTTGACGCTCAAAAATTAATTATGTAATTATTGTTATTAAAAAAAAATTAAGTTTAAAACTTTAAATGCTTTGGAATAGAAGATTATGCAGTAAAACATGTGGTTTCGACTATTTCTTAACAATGGTCACTTCTTATAACGGTTGGTTTACAAATTCACAAAGTCAATTATACGCAATATTAATACAAATGACTTTTTTAATATCAGCTGCTTACGTATAATAGTCACAAACTCTAGACAAAAATTTTACTTAAAAAAATACCCCTTAATACCAGTCAAGTTGCAATTTAGTTTCTTCGCCTATAACGTTTTAAATGTATATGAAATGCTGATATTTTAAATGTATATAAAATGCTGAATCTATAAATAATGTAACAAAGTTAGCAAAAATGCCAATTTTGTGCATCAACAACAATAACTTTATTGCCATAAAAATTTATTTATTATTTTGTTATTGTAAATGTCTAAATTTATTGGCAAAAACAAATCTATTGTCTTTTATTGAAACAAGATGTCGAAAATTAACAAAGAAAATGTATTAAATATCTATAGCAAACCTTAAAAGCTGCAATCAAAAATCGTTTTAAAAAGACGTGATGGCTTACTTATATAACTCACATTTTACAAAATGTTAAAAATGTTTTGTTTCTTTTTTTAACATGGTTTTTAAATGGTTATATATAAAGTACCAAATTAACTTGCACTTTATCATTCTTGTATAATTTAGATTTTTTAGAAAGCACAAGACTCGCTTTTTTTTTATTTATTTGTACCTTTGTATAACAGCTATTTCTCATTAATTTAAATTTTGTCGCGTCTATTTAGAAATTTTGCTTTATTCAGTTTTTATCAAATAGTTTTATATTTAAATAGAAAATATCGAAAAAGGTCTATTTTTAAAAAGAGTAAAACAATGAGACATAACAAGACTTAGGTTTTTGTTGCAAATTGTGCATAAAACATAGTTAAATCGATGTTATTATTAATCAACTTTTTCAGAAGAACAAATTTATTGGCATTCACACTTCTGATGAACACTTTAGTGAAACAAATTGGAAAAAGACCGAACTAAATGCTAGTTTTTTCTTCAAATCGTAAATTAAAATGAAATGACAAAACACAGTTTAACCTCACCCATAAAAACAAATAAACAATAAATAGTTTCTTATGCAGTTCTTTAGATCAACAGTTTATCGGTATTCTACAGCATAGTTTTTACGATACTTCAATTTTTGATGAAACGCCATGCTACGAATTTTTTTATTTTTTATACATATACTATTTCTGCAATTAACTAAAAATAACAAAAAAATATATAATTAATTAATTGAAATCGTATGTTTATGTAAGTTTCTTGTTTTAAATTTTAAAAAGAATAGTTAAATAAATCTTTATTGTAAAATTTACAACGAACAAAAGTATGAACACAACAAAACCAATTACTTTTTTTTCTAAAACCGCATACGTTGAGATTTCATTTATACGTATACCCGCTGACGTATTCGTAACAACACTAAGGTTGATGCAGATGACAGACATGCTTTGGGGTAAAAAGATTTTAAAATATAGTTATCTAAAGTAGATTTAGAAAGCTTGTATAATGTATAAATAGACCATAAAGATATAAATTTTTGAAATTATTAAACTTTAATTCTTAAAAAAATAACATTTAACTGTGCAAAGCAAACAAAATTTGTTATTAATCATATATAAGTTGCTATTTAATTTACCTCTAGTAAACAAAATTTGCGAGAGTTAAACAAACATTAAAAAATACAAACGCAACATCACTGAATATTTTTAATAAAAATACGTTATTCGCTCTGCATTGATGTTTTGTATCAAAAAGATTTATTTTATATTTAAAAGAAAATAAAACTTTATATATAAAGCAACTCACACAAACATCGACATACTCATGTCAATACATGAGTAAATTTATAGGTAAAATGTAAACTTGCTGTATTCAAAGTTACACAATAACCATTTTATATGCATTTATATGCACTTTACAGTTTGCTTACTTGCACATTTTTATTTATTTTTTCTTTTTCAGGTAACTTACATTATTTCAAAAGTAGCTGCAACGAACTACTGAGGTAAGTATTTAGACTTTTAAAGTAAACTCATAATTATTAAAAAGATATTTAAGCCGTTCTTTATAAGTTATTAATAAAATACAGCTTTATATTACAGCGATAAAGTTTATACAAAGTTTTATAGGCGGAAAATAAGTTTAGCAACTGCCTTTATTCTTAACTATTAAAAAAAAAACTTTAAAAGACTTTTTATATGGTACGGTACATTAGCTTTAACTAAATTTGTTGTGTTTTTAATGGAGTATGTCAAGCCTTTCCGTTTACTAAATCATTATATTTATGATTTTATTGCTTTTTTATAAACAGACTTTTATTAAAATTTGTAACTAAGTGATTATAACCTACTTTATTTTAACAAAAATTTAAAAAAAAGATTTATTGTATATTTTAAAATGTATTATTATTTTGTTTGCAAGTTTGTATTATTTGTTATATAAATATATAAATTAGCATATTCCATTTTGCAAACTTACCTCAAAATCAAAAGTAAAGTTATTTATACAATATTTTAAATAATTATGAATACAGCAAAAACAAAAATAAATGATTACATGTTTTTAAGAATCAGTTGCTATTAACCATTAATAAATAACGAATTTATTAAAGTTTTTAAAAGTTTATTTAATTACTAACAACTACTTAAAACGTAAAAAAATTGTGATAAAAAAACTGTAATTTTACATTTTTTTAAATAAAAATATTGTAATATATTACGTCTTTTTGCTTGCTTTCTCTGTATTCAGAAGTTGGCAATTACATTGGCAAATCTGCCTCGATCTTCTGCAGCTCCAGATGTTTATTTGACTATATAATATATTATGTAATTGTTAAACAAAAGTAAATCTAACAAGTATTGTTTATAACCATAATCTTTTTTTTTGGATAAGAAGCTATTATATTTGATCAATTTTTAATTTTTGTTAAACTGTAGTAGTGAAAGACATTGGCTAAAACATCTGATGATCTCTTTCTAGCATATATTCCGTAACTACTAATGTAAAGCGTTATTGAAAAAATCTCTATCTATTTATTAGTATATCTAAAGTATGTATAATTGCAAGAGCTGGAGATACCACAAACACCTTTGAGTTGCAAAAAAATGAAATTTTTTACAGAATTTCAAACTTCGTTTAATTTAAGAAAAATTGATCACTGACACTTGCCCTAGAATCTGGTATTTTTCGAATATTGATTACCTGGATAAGTGTCAAATTATTAAGTAGGAACCACCACCGTGCTTAACAGAAATTGAAAACCAAATATCATTGTTGTGTTTTGAGATCTTACCAATGCGATTTGTAGTAAGAGAGTTGTGAATTGTATTTGTTTATACTAAGATAAGAATGTCTTCCGGGTTTGGACCGTGTCATTGTTGTGGTAACCAAAGTTGCCAACGTTTTCACCCACTTTTTTGTGCCAACCTGAGAATCTAGACTGGAAACTCCGTCATCTTACTAGAACCTTAATGAACGATGATTATGTAAAGCGAGATATTCATAGAGTTATTAATCGTTGTCTACATTCACGTCGAGTACCTAAGAACATTTTCACTCCCGAATTCAACCCGAAATATCAAGAAGATCAAATAAGGAAACTTCTTCTTAAGAATAGTATTAAACCCATATTCAACTCGACAGGCAAAATCTCTCAGATTCTTTCTTCTCTCAAAGATAAATTTCCTACGCTTTCATCTCAAGGTGTATACCAAATTCCTTGTTTATGTGGTTTAGTCTGCATTGGTGAAACCAGTCGTTCCGTCATTACTCGCATTTCAGAACATGCTCGTTGTATAAGGAAAAAGTATGTTTCCAAGTTTGCGTTTACTACAGGTCACAAGATAGATTTTGATAATGTTTCGTTGATTGCCAAATCTCCATTCTTTTTCAACAGGAAATTCCGAGAAAGCATATATACATAATCAAACACCCCAATAACTTTAATCGCGATCATGGTTTTGAGCTATCCCCTCTTTGGTTCCCGGTCATTAGTAATTTATCGAAAACACGCCCCTTATCAACCGTAACCCAATCCGAGTCGAGCTTAACCATCCGTGACGATCCGTTTCTTTTATATACGGAGGCTATTTCTTCTTAAGTCACTTCTACGGAGTTTAGAATCTGGCTTGGTTCACAAGTTGATTACCTAACTCGGTAGTGGTTCTTTGTTTGATTTTCGTTTGCTTTTTCAAGTTATCGTTTTCTTTCTTACCTTTTCAGAGTTTAGATTATGACTTGTTTCACAAGTGGATAACCTAACTTTTGAGAAGTTCTTAGTTAGCGTTAGCAACTTCGATTACCACAACAATGACACGGTCCAAACCCGGTAGTATGTAGCGGATAGTAAATCTGAATCCAAAATTAATGGGAAACGTAAATTAATTGGTCATGCGTTTGTTCTTTCCATATGCTTAAGGTTTTGGAAGCACTGATGTTATTTATTCTGTACCAATCAAAGATTTGTCTGGTAAATCAGGACACACAAAAGCTGACTGTACTGTCGTAATTTTTGACAACATCAGTGAGAACCTTGGCAATGTCCCTCATAAACTCAAACAAAATAAAACTTCCTGCCCTATGTCGGCATAGTCTTTTAAGTCGTCATAATAATGAGGAATTTTCATTTTGCTTAGTCTTCTTTTTCTAGCGTTGCTGTGATTACAGTACTTTTGCTTCTTTTTCTAATTTCCGATTTAGTTTTCTTAATTATGCTTTAGAAAATCCTTTTAAACTCTTAAAGGCTAATAAATTTCTTTTGTAAAGAGTCTTTAAGTTCTGGTGTAAAATGTCTGATGTTCAGACTGTCACTTGTTGTTAAGTTATTTTCTTCTGCAGAAGGTTCTCAAGGGCAATGATTTATTTCTAATCTGTTATCTTGCAACTAATATTTTTCAGTGTGCTCGTAACTTCTTTGTTATTCAATTCTTTATCAGTCAATGCCAAACTCAAAAAATCTGTTTTTGAAAATATTGACTCATCAAAACGGTGAATTTTAGTTTTTTTAACTCTGATATTATATTTAAAAGAGTTAATGCTTTCATATGTGCTTCAGCAACGCATTCAGCAATGTTATGAATTGTTCACGGTTTTTCGTTTACACGTTTATCCGTTTTTTTTTGTTTTGAAAACTCTTAATCGCGAAAATTTCGGTTTCGCTAAAAATTTACAGTAACCGATCTATACATTTGTTTTAGGTTTTTTTAGTAAATTTTTAGCGACGAGTAGTTTTTCGGCACCTTGGAATTTGAAATAAATGTTTTTTTGGTTGTCTCATAAAAAAATCGTTTACACGAAAGATGAAAAAAAAGTATAAAGAAGAAAATGTTTAATAAACACAAAAAAATTTACAGGTTTAACCATTTAGAATATTACAGTTTGTTTTTGTTTTTATTTAAAAATAAGTAACATATTTAATTTCTGCACCGAGAGGTTACAACTATTTTTAGTCAGCATCCGTCCGGCCGTAGAAAACGTTCTTTCTGAAGATACAGACGTTGCTTATGCTTAAAGTCACGGAAAAGTTTTATAGCTTTGATTCAACTATTAAAGACTGTTCAGTAGCGTCACAGGACATGCTAAATCCTTTTGCAGTTCACTATGCTAATTGCTGCCAAGAATGTGACCCCAAAATAAAATCCATCTCGGTACTTGACGAATTATTGTTTGGCTGTTTTTTGCAAGATCTGTTTCGATCACATGTAGCATATTTTCAAACGTTTCGTAAATAAATTTTTTTGTTTGGTTATGTTTTGAATCCATTAAAGTTGCTATAATGGGCTCAGTTTTTGTTGATCCTTGTTGAGGTTAAATATTTCAGGAAACGTCGTAATGATATCTAATTTTGTTACTTGTTTAAAGTTTATGATAAGAGCAAAGTCCTTTTCAGATTTTTTTAGATGATTATTTATTAGAGCTAGCAGAATTGGTGCTACACAAGGTGTGACCTGCGTTTGGAGTTAAGCAGTTATCTTTTTATGTTAGACCCCGTAAATCGATTCTGCTGTCTGAATTTTCGTTTTTTTTTGTTGTTTTGTTGGTTTTGTTTTCGTCGTTTGATACGTTGTTGGCATCAAGAACGTTTTGCTCGTTATTTGTATTATGTGTGATTTAAATTATTGGTATTTTCTTTTGAATGCATAAAGTTCCGTGGTTTTGATATTGATTTAGTACTTTACTTATATCAGTAAAATAACAATTCTATGTAATTTACGACTTCCTTTTTGGAATGTAAGTTGATCCATTTTTCTTGTTAGTTACATTTTGTTTAGGCTGAGTTCTATTTGATTAAGCGCTATCATAAGACACCTGCAAATATGCAAGCTTAGCATTTTGATGGGAAAGGTTGTTGTCAAAGTCTACGTGATGGAATGCACGCGGCTAATTATAGTGGTTGTCTTTGTTAAGTGCGTTTGTTTAATGCTCTATCTTTTACGTAGATGTTACCGCGCAAGTTGAAGAAAGTAGGTAGGGATACGAAGTGTTAAATATGGTAAAATTTGGTTTTTTGGGGGTCAATCATCAATCGATCGTTGGTCGCAATAAAAGATACCGGTTACCGGGTGGTAGTTGTGTGGTGAGGGTACTTTTTACCCTATCGTTATGCCGTACCGCGGAAGTTAATTGGAACCGTGAAAATTAAGCGTAGTGTTGGAAAAGTTTGATTTTTCCAAAGTTCGTAATTTACGGGTTAAGCAGATTTCATGGTTTTCAAAATTAAAACTCACGTTTTAAGTTGGATATGCAATCGTTGGGGTTGTACTACGTCCAGTCTTCGCATTTGTGCGGATTATGTTAAGTGTTAAAAAGGAAATTCTTCCGCCGGCATAGAAATTATTTGGAGTACCTTTCGCTTGGCCACTTCGGACTAACCACAAGTACGTTCCTGCAGTTACGACGAATTCAAGGTATTTATGTTGCACCATTTATTTAATCGTGAAGATATTATTTACGTGATTTAAGTGTTAAAAGCTTTGAATTTCAAGTAAAAATTACAAGTGTTTCGAAGTTAACGTTAATGTAACTAATTAACGACCGTATTTAGCGGTAATGTTTTAATCCCAAGTTTAAATTTATTATACGGAACCGAATTATCGATTCAAATTTTATATTTATATATTAGTTTTATAAGTTTATTTCATTTTGTTATTGAATTATTTCGACGCGCACACGGCCGTGATTTTTAGATGATTTAAGATTTATTAATTTGTGCTGTTTTATTTCTTTAAATTCTGTATGTTGTATTTTATTATTTTGTTTGTTTATTTATCCCATTAACTTTAAATTTGTTTTGATCAAACGTACATTCACGCATTTTTTTTTATTTGTTACTGTTTTGTGTAATTAATTTTGATAATTTCAATTCAATTATTTAATTTTTTTATTCATTTTGTTTTATTCTGTTCAAATAAATGCTAACTTGTTAAATGTAAAGAGCTTTTAATTCCGTCGGCCTCCGCGTGTGAAACTTTGATAGCTTATTTCAGATTTTAGCGAAATACACTCTATAAGGTAAGTCCGTTTAGGGTGTATTCTACAGAAGCGGACTTGTGGTTGGCAAGAGTCAGAAGTCCATTAAGCTTTACTCCTTCCTGGCGCCCTTTGATTTCGACATTATTACTTTTCGATTTTGTGTTTTCGTCAAGTTAATCCAATTCAATCACGAAACTTTAATTATAACCCACCCCTTCTCCATTGAGCTAGTGGCACCACTCCGTTTATGTTACCTCATTTCAGGCAGTGACTTTGTTTTTAACTTTGGCATGTAACAAAGGTAACGAGGGAATCAAATCTTTTGAAAACTCAACAGTAGCCATCTTTAGAGGTTTCAAAGCAGGTAGCAATTCTTCCATGATTCTCCACTCTATATCTTTTATTTCCAAAATTTTGAGGGTTTACTTGCAAGTCTATCGCTCAAGACGCCCCAAATTGTCCAACGCTGTTCCGTTAGTCGTTCAAACATGTCAAATGTACTGCTCCATCTTGTTACAAGCTTTAGGTTTTACGAACCTTGCACGGCCAACTCATATAGTCGGAAGTAGGGAAGGTTCACAGGAAGTATGCTTAAGGGCGCCAGAGCTGATCCAAGATAACACTTCTGCCTCCCTCACGACAGACGGTCCAAACTTGTAACTCAATTGGAGGTTCGTAATCCTTGTTACTCTGATGGTCGAGTAGCCAAAGTTTGTTATTAGATAACGACAATCAAAAGAGAAAGGTATGTTGCCATAAAAGAAAGAGTAACCAATATAACAACATTAATTTAGTAACGTCGATGATTATCACAGATATATCGAATTTTCAGTACATAAATGCCAGCCGTATCGGCAACACACAATATATAGGTAAGTTACGTTGAAGCGAACAGCGAAGAATAGTTCGTAGTAAATATTGTTTGTACACAGTATGCGAAACACACAAAATAATTAATAATACGACCTTACTGATAATAAAACAGTGATCATAATTACTGAATTAATACTAAACTTTCATACTAATTATTGGTTATACACAGCATGCGAAACACACAAGATAATTAATAATACAACCTTACTGATAATAAAACAGTGATCATAATTACTGAATTAATACTAAACTTTTGTACTAATTATTGGTTGTACACAGCATGCGAAAAATACAAAATAACTAATGATACTACCTTAATGGCAATAAAACAATGTTAGCAATTACGGAATTAACATTAGCTAAAGTTTCGTGAGCGACCTTTCTGACAGCAAACAAATAAATAAATCAACTTACCCACAATACAGTAACTCCTACTTGGTCGAAGAAAGCGCTTTCCCCGGCAAGTAAGCTTGAAATAACTTTTAAGTAGCAAATCGTGTCAAACCAATGCCTAACGAAATCAAAATCTACAAAAATGGTTACTTATTGTTAGAGAAAGTACATATAACAACCCGGTTGTCGAATGCTGTTATACACCGTCGATGACAGGTGGTTTTGCAGGTGTTTGCCGCCTGAGTAGAAACTCGTAGAAGTGTGATTATCTTCGGTTCATTTAATTTTAACCGTAGGCCTTATAGATCGAGTTATACTCGTCCCACGAAAGTATTTTTCGAAGTTAATCTTTCATAAATCGTTATAGAATAGGAACATGTGCCAGAACGTGGTGGAACGGCAGGTGACGACTCAAATATTTTATTATCGTAGTACACTTATAATTTGATCCCCATTACTACAGATGCTCTTTGAGAATTATTTGCAAGCCACACCGGCCATCTTATGCAGTTGACAGATTAATGATTTCGTCGTAAATGACAGTCACACGAAACGATCGGTAGGGGGCGTCCAAACCGGAATCTAATTTCAATTACATATACAGGGTATTCCGTAATGAAAATTTCGTACGTAACAATCTTCTTTATATTAACTTATGCTGCTTCAAATTCAATTGGCTATGTTTCTTTTTTAATTTAGTTAACCATGCAACTATACTTAAAATGACCAACCGAACGAGTGGCCGCTACTATTTTTGACGTTTTGCTTATACTTAACTGCGACACACTATACTGTGTTTTATAAATTAAAATCTTTGAAAATTCCATCAACAGTGTTTTTTAAATTCAATGCAGTATGATTTTCGTTGTCTGGCTCAGTACATAAAACTAGGCTTTTTACTGCTTTCTGCTGTTGTAAAAAATAGATTATTAATTGATATCCAAGAGTCAGTCGTTAATGAAACAGACTGCACGTATTTTAAATTATTTTTAAAATTTTTTTTTTGTCCTCATAGTCTTTTTCTATCTGAGTCAAAAACTTGAAGTGTGAAGGTTTTGGAAGGTTTCAGATTTAACAATTCGAAAAGACAGTTTTCAACTTTTACATGACTAATAATTTTTGTAATTTGCTTGCTTCTACTTTCACTGATATAGGATTTTGCAAGTAAAAATTAGATATTGGCGATTGAGATTTAACAGCGGAACTGCCTTTAGTCTTTATATCCGACAAAACTGTGGAATAAAGTAATTTCGGATAGTTCGCTATTGTACCGGTACTTGAAGAATTATGAGTTCATCTCTTATTACACAGTTCGCAATGAATGATTTTTCCATTTTGCACTTTAGAAAAGCAATTCCAAGCATTCAATAGCATTTTCACTATACTTTTATTTACCGATTAGAACACGTGCAAAAATAATTAAATCTAAGCACCTCGATGCACCCTTTCACTGATTACTAAACACTTACTTAGTTGCTAAAACTTAAAATAGAATCAAACGGTATAACTGGTGTCAAATTTTAAACTATAAGGAGTTAAATTTACTAGGTGGTTTCCGAAAGTTTATAACAATATAAACGTTTAACAGGTTTAAACGTTTTATCCCTAATTGTAATAAAATTTAAATAGTTCATATCCAGAAAATATGAAAAAAGGTTGGGAATACTTAAAAACAAAGCATATAAAAGGATATTAGAAATTAAAAAAACTTATAAATTTCGAAGTGAAAAACATACTGGAAGGAGAAGATATAAGTAAGAATTATGGAAACGCAAACATTTTTGATAGTTTAAACACACCTAAAAAGAAGAACCAAATGCAGTAATAAGAACAATTTTAAATTGGAGACCTATGGGAAACAGACTAAAAATCAGGTGTCAGGAGCAAGCAATGGAAGATATACGAGACACAAAAATAACAAAAAATGCACGGTCACACAATAATCTGTAACAGAAGAACGAAAGAAAAAAGAAAAAATGCAAAAGGATTCGTAAAGTACAAATATTTTTAGTATACTGTGCTGGTACTAAGTGTCTGCCACCTTGACGACAAGTTTGCTAGACACACGTTTCTAGACTAAACTTTACACGGCGACGGTAAAAAATGTTATGTTAAATAACTTGTCAAAGTTACTGCTTTTTTATAATTAAATGTACTATTACATCCAAGTAAAATATGTTTCTCTATTTCGACATGAGAATTAGCCATTCTTACACTAAAATCCGTGTAAGAATAAGCAAATTCTTACACGAATTTTAGTAATGTTAGTTTTTTCAAAGTTGGTATCTCGGCATCGTAAGTTGACGTTACATGAAAAAGAAATCAAAATTATTGGAATTGAACAATTGAAATTCCAATTTTGACGCCAAAATAAAATAAACACGTTTTATTAATTGAAATTTATTTACTTATAAAGGTATAAAGAGATAATTTCGTATGATTTTAGGTTAACACATAAATTTCAATATGTCAAAGTGTAAGTGTTGCCAATTCAATAAAATAATAAAGTTTCCCAATGTTGTTTTAAAATTAAAATTATACGAAAAATATTAATTATTGTATCAAAATAGAGAAAATAGTATAAAACACACGTCATAGAATACGTTTCAATCACTCGACCGCTTCATAAACTCACCGCTGCGCGGCTCGTGTATGAAACCCGGTCTCGTGCTTGAAGCGCGTTCATTCTGTAACTTGTGTTTTAATATACTATTCTAACATTGCTTTTATACTTTTAAATTGTGCGTAAATAATATTTTTTAATATAACAATGCCATGTCAAGCAATCAAAACAGTTTTCACAGAATGCTTCAAATATCTGTAAACATAAATTTAATACCAAATTCTTTAACAATAAAACTTTCAACTTACTTAAAATTAATTTGTTTTAGAGGTTTATATTAAATTGAACAACTTATATTAGGTATTATAGAATTTTGTCATTGTTTTGTATAAGTTTGCGTTTAATATAAGTGTTTTATTATTTTCTATGTAATAACAAAATACTTTATGTGATCATTAAAATCGTCATTTAATAAACAAAGTTTAATATATTCCTTTAGATTAGAAAATTCTTTTATTATTGACTGTTTTACGAGTTTCTTGTTGTTGCGTCGTAGAATTGGGTATGCGTAAATATAAGTAAAATAATTAGTTTATAAGAGCGTCATATTCGTTATAACATTAAAAGAAGAAACCTTGGCGGATAAACAAGAGAGCGATCCTAACACGTGGCATACAGAAGTCCACACGAGTACAAAAGTATAAATCAAAGTCAGCCAATTAACAGGAAGAAACGACGCTTTAATAAAGCTTTGTACACGTCATGTTATCACGGTTCAATTTAAAAAAATAATATAAAAACTACTCAGTATAAGAAACACCGTACGATGATGTATGTACATACACAAATTTCTTCACAGTGATCAAATTAAATACAAAGTAGATTTAATAAAAAACGTAATTGTAGGAGTACGACGCACGTTATCCCTAGTCAAGAAATTAACCCTCTACTCGAAATCTTTTAAAACCACATTACAAGAAATATACGTCATTTTCTTCGCTATTAACTAATTAATTACAAAAACAATAGAAAACAATTCTTTTTTCCAAAATAGGTAATTATATCGTGTTCTTCTAAACCAAAAGAATGCACAAGACATTTATTCTCACTCTTAAACACTATTAGTTGTCTAAAATCACTTTGAAGTCTTGCCACAACTACTTCATCTTCATCATCTGATAAACTATTTTCCTGAGATGTTTGATTAATATTTAAGAATTGAAATGAAGAATTAATTGCTAACGTAGTGATTACAAAAACTTTTTTTAACAGACCTCATGGAGCTGAAGAACATTCGTCATTTAGATTAGTACGTAATGCTCTATACGAAGTACTCGTCATTTTAACCGGTGCATAAATTATAGTTCAAGCAAAGACCCGTTATTTTGACAGGTATGTGAATCATAGTGGAGGCGGAACACTCGTCATTTTGACCGACAACATTAAAAAACATAACTTACTAAGAAATGGTAAACAGCGAAAGATACCATAAGTACCCGGTTTTTCCATCATGAAAAGTGTGAACTGTAACGGTTATAATGACCGATGTTCCGGTCAGAGGGGTAAATACATATAAAAATAAGTTTGGAAGCAGAAATCCAGTACGTTTAGTAATTCTCCGATTTATACAAATGTTACACACGATCACAACAGTTAAGAAAATGTGACCTTACACGCGGTGATTTATGTCCTCAAAACAACTATTTACTGCGTAAATTACGACGTTAATTGATGTGGTACATAGCGTGCTATAATCCTGCCGAAACTTACTTTTATAACCCCAAACGAAATTTAATCTAAACCCAACATTATATTCATTTCTACAACGCTCGACACGCCATGTAATAAGAAATAACCTAGAATAATTGTAACGAACACTCGTCAGACACAAAACACGATGTCACTCGTATCAACGTTTGACTTTAAAAAGAAGTAGAATTAATGAAAACTCAGCATGGACAATTAAATTAAATCGTCATTAAATACAGAATACAAGACGTCAAAATGGCCGTTACAACTGACGAACTGGTACAGTTGGTCTGAGGTAGTACATTAAAAAGATTGTTCCGTAAATGTATGCTACTTGCTTTTTTTTTAATCAAAAATTTTAACTTTAAAGTGTTATAAACATTTATAATCATTTTATTTGTTGTATGTCGTTATTTTGTATTCATCGAAAAAGTTTATTCTAAATTAAACTTTACGGCTGCGCTGTTTAACGACGCTTGATACTTTTTACTAGTGCGGATAAACGGTATATTGCTGTCAAACGTTCTTTTTTGCTTTTCTTTGGCCGCTTGGGAAACAGTGGTGAACGTTAATGTACCTGCGTGTTATTCTAAGACATGTAACTAGTTTTATTTCTATTGAATTTTTCTCGGTAGTGATTTTTATTACGCTGTTAGCAGATGTGCTAAAGAAAACGTATTCTAGGTATTGTTCGATTTTGGCGTTTTTGGTTAATTTTAAGCGAGTTTCAGAGGATTACCATGCTATATTTGTACTTAGTTGTTTTTGGGATATGCATGTAACTTGTGTAGAGACACGAGAAGATTCACACATGTATCAGTATTGTATTACTTCGTTAAATTACTTTATGCACTTAGTATACCTATTTTTTTCTTGCATTTATATTTTACTTGTGACAGCTTTATACGTACTACTTCTTAGTAAAGTAGAATCTTGTTTTATGTATTTCGTTTCAATTGTATTTATTTACCGTCAGCATTCAGCTTATTTAACTTATTTTATGTAATAACGTTAGATCATACTGACTTAAATTTATTTTTAGTCGTAACCTTTATTTTATCTGTAATCTTATGTATTGTCGTTGAGTACGTTGACGTTCGTCAAATTTCTTTAGTCATTTGAACGCAGTCATAGCCAAAGGCAAAATAACATTAACCGTCGTACATAAGTTTATATACCACGCATAGTTTTTGTTTTAAATCAGATAAATAAGAGTAGTAGAAGTCACTACGATTGACGAGGAAATGTGGGTTTGATAATTTCCTGTACTCATATTTTACTTCTTTTTTAATTTTATCATAGACGTTTGTCGACTTATTTTGCGACTGCATAGTAGACGAGGTAGTGTAATCGAGTAATATTTATATTTAAATTAAAATCATTCACTTATAACATTTCTTAGCAATTAAATATCATTAATTGTATTGTGGGTTGCCTGAAAAAAAGGGTTTACATTGATATTACAGCTGTGATATTATATAAGCCGACAAATTTCTAATTGTTATTGGTTTATTTCTCTTTGTTGATTTTAACGACTATTTTCTGTTCTTGAAATAAATACATATATTATTGTAGTGTTTTATCAATTTGTTCCTTTTAGTGATCGACAGATTTAAGAAGTTGATTTCGTTTGTGCGGTTCTAATTCCACCTATTTTTCTTGATTCTTTTATTTCTTTTGCTTTGGTTTAGTATTTTGATTAGTTTGGTGTTTTAAGTTTAATTGCTTTAAGTATGTATTCTTCAGACGAAGAACCACCACGTCTCTTTTCTTTTTCTCTCAATTTTTGAGGATTCGTTTGACATAGCTCTTCTTGCTTTTAGGACGAAGCAAAATTCATTACGTTCTTGGAATGATGTTGCTGCTCTGTTTTTGCCTTTAGGTTACGATGAGCGCTTAATAGATACTATTCGCAGTCGTACGATGGGACCTGACAACGCAAGCAACTTATTCAGGATTTGCACCTTACATCTGGCTGTGATCACCATAGTGTTAGGCGCACTTGTGCAGCTCTTTACTGTCGCTTCTACTGGTTTCATATCAGACCTAAGACTACTGAGTTTAATCGCCAGCTATTTTTCGTTATCAAACTCACAAAGAATTCATTGTATTAGGTCGAATTGCCAGGTACGACAAAGCTTTCTAACAATCGCGTTACCACCAAACCTTCTACACGTCTACATAGTGATCGTGTTGTCTCTTTAGATATAAAAACCGCTGCTGTTGCTTTTGGATCTACTTTTTCAATCACTTCTAACTGTACTTTGTTGTCTCTTTCTTCTACTCGTTCTTTTCTCTTTCATCGGCGTCGCAAACGTCGTAAGTGCTAGTTTACTTTCTAGGTTCTAGACTTTCGACTTTTGCTGTTCTATTGGTTTATGTCTTTTAGTTTTGGTTATTTGAGTCTTTGGATACGTTGTTGATATCTTGGTGGATGTACCTTGGATGCCACCTAATTGTTCTTGCTATTTTGCTGTACTAAATTTCTTTTTTGCTTAAGTTTTTAGTTTCTTTGGGATCTTCCTTGACCATCTTATTTGCAGACAAACTACCTTTCTATTTGAATATAGTTGCATCCGCTTAGTCGGCCATTTCGAGATTGGTAAGTCACTAGTAAGACTCTCACTTTGCTTTTAGTTTTTCTTTTTTTTTGGGTTTCCTATTTTGTTGGTCGGTATTAAAGTCTTAGAGTAAACTTTTTTGTTTGGGACAGCAATTGGTACTCATACGTTCTATGGCTCACTGTGATATTTTTTTTTGGTTTTTCTTTTTCTTTGCTATATATTTTGGGCGGTTGGTTGGACATAGAATGGTTGGTCACTCTTTTTGTTTTTTTTTACGGACAGAAGAACGAATCCGACATTTACATCTTGTCTTATCTTTCTGCGTTTGTTTTTTCTTTCTTTCATATCTTTCTTATTTTTTTTTCTCTTTTGCTTCTGAAAATTTGCTTTAAGGCAATCTTTTGTTTTTTTTTCTAAGTCTTGGTTAGTTGCTTAAACACTTGTTTTTCCTTTTTAGTAACTTTTTTCTTTAGCGTTCACTGCAACTATGTTTTTTTTTCTTTTCTTTCTTAGTTACTTCTCTTGCATAATTGGGCTTAGTTGATTTTTGTTTAGTTGTGTTTAGTTTAAAGCTTGGGATGAACTACAACGTCGGTTCTTGCACTCTACGTACTTCTAATTAGTCGGCACCTTTGATATTATAAGTCACTGTTAAGATATTTTTTTTGTTTGGGTTTCTTTTGCTCTTAAAATATTCTAATCCGTTCTTTGAGTCTTAAGTTCCATTGTGACAAGCTAACATAACATGTAAAGGGTAAAGATGCTGGATTAACAAGTAAAGCTTTTTATTCTTTCTTATTTACTCTTATTTTCTTTGTTTTTCTATGTTTCGGTTTTGTTTAGCGTGTTGCAGCTTTGAATTTTGCTTTGATTGGTGCACTCGTGTAGTGTTTGACTTTTTAGTGGCTTTGAAGTTGTGGCATTTATATTACTATTTTTTTTCCTTTGCCTTTAAGGTAGTCCGACTTATGTCGACTTTAATCAGAATCTTCTTCTTGCTTGATATTTCTTTGTCGGTTTTTCCTTTCTTAAATATTTAGGGTCTATTTGGTTTTTTATGGAAGCATCTCAAATTGTTTATTGACAATTTTTTGACACAACTGTCTTAATTTTTTTTATTTTTCTTTTTAAATCCGCATATCACAATCCAAAATCTGCTAGATACTTAATTTTTCTTTTTTCCTTCGTGAGTTTTGGGGTTTATATTCAAGGTGGGATTTGTATCTGTGAGCTGGAGTTTTATGAAATTTTAGGGCGTCAACTTTGACCGTGATCTAAACTTTGCTCTTTTCTATATCACTTTTTTTTCTCTTGGTCTAGATTTTCACTCGGTACGGTGCCTTTCCTTTGGTACCTCCTTTTCCGTTGGTTGAAGTAATTTTAGCTTTTGAAAGTATAATTCCGCCTTATGCGACTTTTGAGACACCTCCGGTCGATTATGCTTAGCGAACTGGGAAAACTTCTTTTATTTACGTTTTTTCTTGGGTTGGTATTATTATATTTGGGTTGGGTGTGGATTTTAAGGTTTGATCCTTGGCGTATGCTTAAATTTCCGTATTCTTTTAGCTTTTTCTTTTTGTATTCATCGAAAAAAATGATTTTTAATTAAAATTAACGACTGCACTGTTTAAATACGCTACTCATAAACGTTTGCATAAACGGTATGTAGCTGTCAAACGTCCATTTTTACTTTTCTCTTAATGATTGGAAATTGCTGGTGAACGTTTGTGTAGCTAGGTGTTTCGGGGAATTATCAAGCTATCTGTGTACCCGACTTATAACAATTGTTAGCAATTGAATACAATTAGTTGTATGGTGGGTTGTCTGAGCAATAAAGCCTACATTGATAATATAACTGTGATATTACTACATTGTCAACAAATTTATAATTGTTATTGATCTATTGCCCTCTGTTGAATTTAACGACTATATTCTCTTCTTGAAACAACTAGATTAATGTTAGAAGTTGTGTTGTGCAAACTTGTTTCTTTTAGTAATCGACAGATTTAAGGTTTGTATTTGATGATGACTACTTGTTTTGCCGTTTTTTTAATTCCGGGTATGATAAGCGCACCGAGACTTGCAATCCGCTTGTCAATACAACTGAGTTATTCGCCAGCAATAAAGTTGCGTGAAAATTCTTGTTTGTAACACATTTTTAAACATGTAAAAATGTTTTAACTTTTGTTGTTATAGATTTGACTTAATGGATCTCCGAACGTAGACATTTCAATTGCAATTTTTGAATTTTTTCTATAGATAAAATTGTGTTTAAAGAAGACGTTATCAGTTTTGTCAACATTTGTGTTTATACCTAAGGGTTCTATAAATGGCTCTATAGATTCATAAATAAAAAATTTAGGTAAATTAATGTTAAATAAATTATTTTGTGACAGACTATTCAGCTAGATTATGCTCATATAACTACAAAAGTAAAAACATTTTTGCATATTTTTATCTATGGAATAAATTATATTCACTTTAGTTATAAAAATATGGTGTGTTATCATATTGATAGTAAAATCTCTTTAGAAAAATTTCAGCTAAAAGTTGCCCTGACGGTTAAAGTATTCCAAGTTAGACAACCAACATTACTTTATGCTAAATAAAATAAACATACCTCAAAATATAACTAACTTATACTTATTTTGTATTGTCAAAATATTACTTTTATTTATAAAATAAATTGTTTGTGAACTACCTGGTGATTTGAGTTGTACTTAGCCATTTTAGTGTAATGTGGGTTCCTATTTAAATTTCATCAAGGAGTAACGTTGAAATTTTCTTGTAGTTCAGAACACCGTTAACTCAAAAGTTGCTGTTCTATGTATTTGACTTCATATCTTTTCATAAAACTAAAAGTTAGTTTTGTCTTCTAATCGTAACTTTTTAGTATTCACTTACTTTTCAAGCATAAACTTATTTGATTTTGACATGAAATTGATAAAATTTACGATTCAAAACATGACCTTTTAACTGCCAGAATATTTCATATTCTAAAAAACAATCGTTTAGATGCCAAAATATTACATATTCTAGCAAGCAGTCGTTTCAAGTTATACCAAAACACCTACGTTATCAAAAGAAACAATTTGAATACAATTTCGACTCGCTTTAAAGTTCTGTCAAATATAAGTCAACACTAATTTAAAAAATCTAACTTTTAAAACATGAACTACTTAAAAAATTAGCTTTACATTTAATCAAACTAATCACTTTCTAGTAATCAGAGCTTAAAACAATAGTATAATTTTCCTTACCTTCAGATCTCACTTTCTCATTTACATTTAAATCGATTTTCACGTCATCGCCAGCATCTACTAACAATAATGCGTTTACTGAAGTACTAATTGTTTACTAAACAGTAAAATGAGTGCTATTTTCGAAATAACTAACCGTAATTTATTTTTTATTAAATTATTCAATCTTCAAGTACTCTTATTTACAAGTGTGCTGAAAAGTTTACTGACTGTTAACTTTTTAGAAAGTAAACAAAGTTTTTTTTTAATTAATATGATATTAATAACATTTTTCATGTAAGCATTATCTTGTCAACTAAACTTTTTTTTAGATACTTTAAGCTCTGTATTTAGTTCGTTTATTGATATAATAATAATTCTAGGTTGGTTTTAACCTTTATCTTTTGAATAATTCATTACAAAATGTTTATTTATTAATTTAAAACGTTTTTAAATATTTTTATTTTTTCATATAAGTATAAAAAATAATTTTGCATTAAACAAATAAAAAGTTAAAATAGTCGACATTAAAAAACGTACCTAAATGAAGTGAAATTATTTGTTGTTCAACATGCTTTTCAGTATTTTTCTTAATATTTGTTTTAGATTCATACACGTGTTTACAGTAAATAATTTTTATGTATTTGGTATCCTAAAAAGTAACAAATATTTTTACAAACTTTAGCATTATTTACTTCATTTACAAAATGGGGTTTAAACACGATTCACTTAATGTGATGTCTTTTTGTCCTTAACGATACTTTCGCGCTTTTCAATACCATGTCGAAAGCAATAAGCTGAAGTTGAATGTTATTACTACTAATGCTAAACTTTCTACAATTGGAACTTTGGATGTCACTGTATACTTTAGTTCGAACGCAGTTTTTACTGTTTTTTTAATTAACAAATTACTTTAAATCAAGACTTGTGCAGAAAATTAGATCTACAAAATTAATTTTTTTTCTTGTGTGAAAATAATAGTAATTTACGTAACAAGCGTGAAAAGTAAAGCATAGCATAACAAACGTCACTGCGACGCAAGCCCGCAGGGCCGAGCGTTGCATCTGAGTGAGTTATGCTGTGAAGCTTTTGACAAAACACATTAATTTTTGTGTTGCTTTTTGTACAATTAGATTTATTTTTAAAAAAGTTGATATAATTTTTAAAGTTACCAGAAATATAATGTTGACCTACATTAATTACTAAATCTGTCAAATTTGACATCGACTTTAACATAGTTTTTTTTCACTTTTAACTAATTCTACCTTCCACATACCCCTTCTAATATAATAAGTTACTTGGTAAACTTAGTTTTATGTGGATTTCCACCTTCTTCTTTCTCCGGTTTTTCTTTCATTAGGTATTTAAACTAACGAACGAATGTTGACGTTTGCTATGTGGGCAGCACAAATAATTATTATTGTATGCAAACAATCTTTAAACGTTTCTGAATATTTTATTTGACATTACTCTAAGCATTTTAAGTATTACTGTCAGTATAGTGTCAATTTACCAACCGACATTTTTACTGTAATAAACGTTATTTGGTATGTCTACTTAAAGTAAAAAATTGAAAAAGTGCACGAAAAGAGTTTTGCAAGCAATAGTAGAATTGGCACTAGCCATTAAATCTACATGACTGGCAGCAGTCAAATGTGATGCTGTACCGTTTGTTACTTATTCTACTAATTACCAACCAGTACGAATGTTTTACAAAAATTATTTCACTACAAAAATTAATTTAATGCAATCATTAAAATAATTAGATGCATAGATACATTAAGTTTTTTAATTACACAATGTAAGGAAGCTTAAATTTATTCCTGTTCTTTAAACGTTTCATAGCAATCCTTGATAAAAGATCCGGTTTAATCTTATTAACTGACAGTTTGATCAGAGAAACATCAAAATTGAATTGAACTGGAAAATGAAGATACTTTTACATTTAATAACGACCAAAGAATCTACATTTTAATATTCTTTGTAACTTAAAGTAGTTCTTTTGTTAAATTATTTTGTCTCTTAGCAAATTTATTGTCGATGAACATTAATCAAAATATTGTTTAATTTTAAAGTCTATAAATTTTATATTACGGTAGAATCTTTTAAGTTTACCGGTAAATTTAAATTATTTAAAATTTTTTAAATTGCTTGGTTAATATTAAAATTCTGTTTAAAGTTCTGTTATAGAATGTGTTCAAGATAAGAATGCCCAGCATATTTAAAGTATATGTCTACAAGTTTAACAAAAACTAACAACATTTTGTCGTCACTTTGTAAGCTATACAAAATGGCGTTTTCAAATTTTTTATCCGACGTTTCATTTCAGAAATTCCATGTATTCGGTAGAATTTTTTATTAAACATTTTACAATGTATCACACATTATGGTTCTATATTAAAAAGTAAGAAAGTCAGAAATATGAAAAAAAATGAGCTTTAATATTTTCTCTTTAATCTAGTAGGCATTGGAACATTTGCAATATTTCTGTTGTATCGGATACTTTATTGTTAAAAACGTATTTTGAAGCTTTCTTGTCGTAATAAGAATTTAAGTCTTGTCATTATTAGTATTACTCATTTGTCAGTTGTTTCGTGTTTTTGTTTATTTTATTTGTAAGCGTTACGAAATAGAAAATTTCATAAACAAACAAAAATGTAATATGTTGACTTGTTACATCTTGTGCCACAAAAATTGTGTAGTTGCTGAGATGAACGAAAACAACTTGAGAAATCAATTTATTTAGACGTTTGGTATCTAATTTAAAAGAATTTGGTTTATTTAAAAAACCTGTTACCTCTTGAAAATCAACAAGACTGGAATAGTTAGCTAGATTTACAGGAATAAATTTCATTTTTATAAATTTAGAAATTGCTAAAATATTAGACTTGGTGACGATAGTAGGCGATCAGTTTTTTGCGAATGGTATACCAGAAAATCCGAGGAAGATTTTATTTTAAAATAATTTGTTTTGATAAGAGCATGGTAACCAACAATGGTACATCTAGCCATTGTTAGCAGCTACTGGTTTCAACAAGATGGTGCTTCAGTGCATAATTCAATAAATGTACGCGAGTACTTCTCGCAAAAGTTTTCTGAAAATGAATTGGAACCGATCACCGGATTTAAATCCGTTAGATTTTTTTTCTTTGGGGTTATGTAAAAAACCAAGTGTATGACTTTTCAAAATAAAAAGAATTACTACCATCGGTTATAGCATCAGTTAATACAATCTCATCAGAAATGTTAAATCATGTTTGAAATTCTACTGTAAAGAAAGCATACTTGTGTCTAGAAAATAATGGCAACCTATTTGAACACGCGTGAAAATATTTTAACATTAAAAAGTAGCAATGACAAAATGTTGTTAGTTTTTTAAATTTTTTAAAACAAATACAAAAATTAATGAAATCAAAAATTCAAAAAACTTAATTTTTTTGGAAGTTATAAGCAATAATAAATCAGCATGTAAACATTCTTTAAATAACACAACTTTTTCGTAATTTTATAAGAAATTCCATTTTTCCAGGGTTTTGTTTCTAAACATTTTTTTATGTATTAATAAAATGTATATTTTACATTACGATTATACTTATGTTTTGACCACAAGCTTTTGCTATTACTAGCGCTATGGATAAAAGTTTAAGTTTAACTCCAAGCCCTTTTCAGTTACAGATTTTAGGAATTGGGCAAATCAGCTCTTGTACTTTTGGTACTGTTGACTGTGTAATAAAATCTTGTTACTCTTTTAAGGTCATCATAGTTTTTTTATGTACTTCCTTTAATATCTCTAAACCTTCCTTTGGCTTGTCTTTCCAAACAAGTCTATTCTAGTCTAAAACATCGTCAACTATCCTATAAACCTGGCAAGATAGAAATGCTTATCGGAGTTGATTTATTTACCACAGTTATTTAAGAAGGTTTCTCTATAATTAAAGGTAATTCTTCAATTCTTTCTACTATATTTGGCGACGTTATTGTAGGTCCTGTAAGTCTGCGTTTTTTAACTTCTTCAACTGTGTCTCTTCTAACTCTTCAGTCAAATCCTTTAGACTTCCTCGTTAAGTTCTGAGAAACCGAATAAGTGCCCGTAGCAAAAAACTCAAATTCGCAACGCAACGCATAATCTATCTCTTTTTCCTGGCGAACTACAAGCATCTACGCATGCTTGCGTCCGTGTAACCCAAGCCGCTTATTATAGAGAAGAGATTTTGTTGCTTCAGCAAGGTAAACGATTCTTTTTTTATAAATAGTTGTCTTCTTAGGGTGACCGTTGTCATCGTCTTCTCGTAATCCGCTGTGTTTCCTCAGCAAGCTAACCTCTCCACTCTTTTGTGTTCTTACTATTATGTCATCTGTCTTCATTCGGGTCCTCAAACCGTTTAAGTTATATTACAATTCAATTTATAGATTATTTTGCTGCGCCGCTGTTTAACTTAATACCCTTCGTTTGTCTTGTACTACTAAAGGCTATTTGTGTTTGTTTGTCTGCACTACCACTAAACCTGTACATCTGCTTCATTTTTATTTACAGAACTTTTTTTGCTTGTTTAGATAGGTTCATTGCGCTTCAAGGAATATCAGATCGCATTAGATCAGACTGTAGTCGTAATTTTGTTGGCACAGCTAAAAAGCTTACCAATCTGTATGAAATTTTGCGCAAAAACAATAATTCCTTTTGCGAACGTTGACTCACTTTGTAGTATCAATTGGGTTTTTAACCCTCCGTATGCTCCTTATTTCGGAAACTTCTGGAAAGCTGCTATTCAGTCTGCTAAGCGTCTGTTATATCGCAAAATTGGTAGCGCGACTCTCGCTTTCAAAGAGTTTTGTACCATATTTCTTCAAATCAAAGTGATATTAAATAACCGTCCGTTATGCGCTCTTTCATCGAATCTCGCTAAAGCTGCAAGCTATTTGACTCCAGGTAATTTTCTTATTGGTGAGCCTTTGCTTTTTTCTCCTTCTTTTCTAGACGACTTTATTTTCAAACAACGTTGGCTACATCAAAACAGCATTATACAATCCTTTTCGCGTCGCTAACCCGTTGAATATTTGCATACTTTAACCTAACGGGAAAAATGATCTCAACAAAACCCTGGTTAGACAGAGTGGCATCCAGGACCTGATAATCTCTCTCAAGTAGCCAGCGTTAAAACATCAAACGATTATCTCAGTCGCTCTCTTTTGCGGTTAGCTTTGCTTCCTGGACAAGATTACCTTTTTTGGTTGATTTTTAGTCGTTTCCGGTAGATGCGTATTCAGTTCCGTGAAATGCTTCCCGCTACTAAAATTGATTTGTTATTTAAAAAAATTTTTGAAAGTTTAAATGTCACTGTTACTTAACTTGATAGTAGCGTCTCGTCTGCTTTCTTATTAATTTGGTAACGGTTGTTCTATAACGTTATAAATTATGTTCAATAATTAAAACCTGCTCATCTGAACTTGTGCGTTTCAAAACCTTTAATTCTATCAATCTTTAGGAAACAAGATTACCGTAGGTCGAGCAATCGCTCATTTTGGGATAAGTCGAGGCCCCGATTTATTTCGGGGTTAGGTGGTTGTACGCGCCTTACCTCAAGCAGAACGTTTGTAGAGTTTACGTAAGTACATTTTTATTTTCTATCTTAATTACTATTGCTTTGTTGTGTCGCTACCGGAACTCCCCTCGCTTCTTTAAAATAAATTACAGTCCACCGTTTGGTTTCCGTGTGACCGATGTTTATTCTTAGGATTAGCTTGATTCTTATTTTTTAATTTGAAGAAAGTGTTTAAATATTACTTCTCTAATCAAGAATAAATGTTTTATGCATTGTTGACGTGCTAACTGTTCTATATTATTATTTTCATCAGTAATACATTTATTTATGTTTGCAATATTCAACAAATTAATAAATTGTTTTAATAAGACGCAGCACTGTTAGATTTCTTATATTGACTATCTGATTGTTTACCAACATAAATCTTATAACTGTGTAAAAGATTTATGCATTTACGAATAAAAACATTTTTCTATTTTTAGTGTGGTCGGTATCTTGTATTAGACGATTTGCACATGATCGGTTTTGGCTTTTGGATAAGGTAAACTTCTTCAGTTCTATTATGAACATGACGTCACGTTCGGTAATTCGCTATGACACGTTCAAGTAGTCAATCTAAAAACGTCGCGTCGGTCGCCAATTCACCATTGTTATTGTATTTTGTTAGTGCTTGTTTCTCTGATTTAAATTGTAAATATTATATTCAAGTCTTTTTCAAATAAGTACGTACAATTAATAGTTACTTTAATCAGTTGCACGAATGTTTTTAGAATCAACTTATATTATGACGTTATATGCGCGAAATAGTGACGTCATGTTCACGAGAAAATCGACGAAGTCTAGCTGTGTGTAAGCCGTGTGTGTCCAATACAGTCTTCCAATAACAGCTTGTGTTTTCTTTTTTTTTGGTACTGTTCATTGCTTTACATTGCTTTTTATATTCTTTAGTTTTTCTTGTCCGTTATTGTTGCTATTCATTTTCTATGTTTTGTTTTATTGCGGTTCTCCGATCGGATATTGGAATTAGGATACTATGAAATTCACCGTTTGTTGTTGCTTTTACAGCATTGTCTGCTTTTTCGTTTCCACTTACTCCTCTGCAAGACAGAACCCATATGATTTTTATTTCTCCATTTCCTTTGTTTATAGCTTGGTGTATAGTTTTTTAAATGTTTTGTATGTGAGTATTTTTTTGTATATGAGTTTGTTAAATATTGTCAAGTGCTAATAGAGTCAGTACAGATTGCAATTTTTTTTAGTAGCAGTTGTTTAATGATGTTGGTTGCAGCTTTGAGACTAAAAGTTTTGGCTGTAGATATGCTGCACATATATGATGGTTGATAGTTGTGTGTAATATCTTCTACGACAGTGCTGGTTCCTGTGTTGTTACTCTGCTTTGATCCGCCTGTGTATATGAAGCGATATTGTAGGTGTTTATTTAGGATGTTTTTAAAAAAGTTTTGGTAAAGCTTTGATGGAGTTTTAGATTTAGAATATTTTGCTAATGTTAGGTTAATTTTGAGTAGATTAATTAGTCATGGAGGGTGTTTGTGGAGTGATATTTGTTTGGTTTGTGAAATTGATATTTGTATTTTTTCGAGGTAGCAGATAATTTTTTGATGTAATAAAGTTTATTTTTTGAGTTCTGTTTTATTTTTAAATATTTTATTATACGCTGGGTTGCTAGGATTGCTTGTGAGTTTAATGGCGTTGTTCAATATTAATTGTTGTCTTCTATTTTCCAGGAGTGGGTTTCTAGTTTCTACTAGTATACTGTAAACTGAGTTTGTGCAAAATGCTCTTATAGCTAATCTGAAAGCAGTATAGAATGTTTTTCGGCGTTTTCTCTATTTTAAATGAGCGAGCGATATAATCTTTAGTTTTTGTTTACATTTTGTTTTTAATTTTAAAATATATGGTACCTAAGTAATTTTTGTATCTAGTATAACCCGGAGAAATGTTACTGTAGTTACATATTTAATATTTGTATTATTTAGTTTCAGGGTTTGGTGTTGCAGAGTTCTTTTCTATTTACTAATGTGTATTGCTTGGGTTTTCATCTCAAAAAATTAAAATCTCATTGAAAATACGCACTGCCCTAATTTGTTTATTGTTTGTTGTGCATAAAGTTTTTTGCATATTTAATAATGTGTCCACTGAGTTGACGTTCTTTTAACCCTTAACGGCTACGGTCAATAAATTTCGCTCAACCGCTACAGTGAGGTCCCACAGACCTATATCTTTTTCTGAAGTAATTTCACCACAAAATTTTAATTTATTCAGTTGTTTCGTTTAATTATGTATTCAAATATGACTAAAGCAAATTACGGAATTTCACAAAAATACATTAAAATTCAAAAATCAAATTTTATTCAAAGAATTATTTGAAAACACCTTTCAAAGTATAATGTTTCAGAAGTTTTTGTTCCTACTGCATTCTAAACAAATTTTTCTTAAACACTGCAGGCATATTGGTCCTCTACAGGTAATACAGTGGTACTGTGTTTTTTTTTAAATTTTGGAGGACAAATATAACAAGCACGTCGTGTTTCCAGGCGCTCTTCCTCATATGCATTCTTGTTTGGTGTGCTGGATTTAATTAACATCCGCTCTAAAGTGAGTTTTAGTTCTCTCGGTATTCTTTTACTTTGTAATCTCCTTTCCATCAGCGGAGATGTTAAACATTTGGCTAACTGCTTTAGAAAATTATGACGTTCCATTTTGCGGGCATTTTTATAACTTTGGAGGATAATATATGCATTTACCGTGGATACATCTAGCATTTGAAAAAATACAGACATAGGCCATCGATTAGTCCTTCTATTAGCACTATAGTCAGAACACTTTTTATCCAGGGTGTCAACACCACCTTTTGTCATGTTACAATATTCTATGACTTCGGGTTGTCCGTTATCAAAGTTTTTTGAGCTGCTGTGGTGCATTGAGGAAACAAGTAAGACTGCTTTAGATTTCTTTGGGACATGCGATAAAAGTGTAATGTTTTAATGAAATCCATATATACTTTTACATACATACTTTTCTAGATTTGTGTGGAAGAAACTGTGGTGGAACCTCAGCCTTATTTTTTTTAGCGTTCCTACATAGGTTAGCTCTCTCTTTTGTAACTCTTGGATCAGCTGTATAGAGCCAAACTAATTGTCCCCTGTTACATAATATACAATAGACAATCTATATTTTCGTTGCCGGATTTACAAACCGCAGTGTAAACCAGCAATCCAAGAAATGCCCTCATTTTAATTTGGTCGACATGCTGAAGTGTGGGGTGTGAGTGATCTTTGTAATATTTTTGCAACGCTGTTATTTTCTTATTTGTATGAAAAATAATTTTGTTGATAATTTCTGGTAAAAATAAACGTCTTCATACTTCTTCAGGATCTGGACTGTTTCGAAGCTTCATTTACTGGATTTAAGCACTGGTAGTTTTATAATAATATTGTGCTGTCTTGTTCGCACGTTAGCAAAAGGTTTGTTCTTAGAACTAAAATTGAAAAAAAAGATAAAGCGAGAACGGTCTTCAAAGGTAGTTATGTTACAAATTACCATGTAAAATTAATTTTTCTTAAGTAATAACCTGTTTTTTGTTCATCAATGATTTCTTCTTTGTTTTCTGAGACATTTTCCTCGCTTTTTGTATCGTGATCACTTTCAATAAAATTGTCTATATCGATTATCTCATCTTGGCTCTCTAGATTGTCAAAGTCTTCAATATTTATCTCATTATAAGCCTGTAGGGCCCATTCTTCAAATTTTGGATCATCTGATCTCATTCGAGAAGGATCTGGGGCGTTTGCCATGTTAATTTTCAAAAATTACGAACCCAAAAATAATTACCTCAAAATAGAAATATACTTACATAATTACTACGTTAAGGTCTACTAGACTACGATAACTTTTTATGACGTAATAATTCGACACTAACAACACGTACAAACGTTCTTATGCCACTGAACCAGCGGTGCCAACACTGCCGAATAAAATGTATCAAAGCGCATGCCCAAATTGTATTAAAAAGAACGAAAATGTACACTCGGTAAATTAAAAACAGTAACACGTAACTGTCGAGGGTGTATAGACTTAAAGGTACATAAGTCCCCACCACTCGATTTTTAAGGGCATGTAAAATATGCTGTAGAGAAAGTTTCGCGAAGTCCGAGAGACCCCTCCGTAGCCGTTAAAAGTTAAGGATTTGATAATATAGTGTTTCCATATCGTATCGTATGCTTTTCGTATGTCGAAAAATACATCAATTAGATGTTGCTTGTTGTGGAAAGCAGATAATGGACGATTCATAATTTTTTGTAATATTTTACTCAAACAAGTTGATAGTGCTATTTGCATGTAGTTTTTCAGGCCTGTTTTATCTTTATGAGGTTTTTGTATGTAGATGGTAATAGCTTCTCTTTATGTGTCATTTAATAATAATAAAAGTAATAATAATAATAAAAGTTTATTATCCAACAGATTTACATCCATTTATAGGACAATATACACACGTGAAAAAAAAATGCAAGTGTACACACAAAAATTTTACACAAAATTATATAATTTGAACATTCCTATATTTGCTATATAGTATATATGTAATTACGAAACTAATATTAGTATTATCAATAATCGAAAAATAAAACAAAAATGGAAATGAAAAAGGTAGGAAAAAATTAAAAACCAAATTACGCATTATCTAATGCTTTTAACAATAACCCCAAGCTACAATTATTGACATCCACGCAATTCGACAACTTGTTATATATCCGGCTACAGTTGACAATCGGGCATCTATATAAAACATTAGTACGTGGTGTGGGAATATAAAACGTATTTGATTTTCTAGAAAAATAACTAGGCACTAAAAAATTTACTAAATATAATAAATAAGAGGAATCTATTTTATTATTTAGTAAGTTAAAAAGAAAAGTAAGAGTGATTTTACATCTTCTTCTTTTTAAAGAATGAAAGTCAAATCGTTCTAATAGTTGATCATCAGAAAAACCTCTAGCAGGATAAGCACCATCAGTTTTGAAAACCAAAAATTTTAAGAATTTTCTTTGAATCGATTCCAACATATTTATTTCATATTTATGTTGAGGATCCCAAATCAAACTGCAGTATTCAAGTTTGCTACGTACCAAAGAAAAAAACAAGGATTTTAAAGCTGTCATGTTTGAGAATGATTTACAGTTTCTAAAGATAAACCTAAGCATCCCCATTGAAGAACGAGATATACTGTAGACATGTTTATAAAACGTAAGCTTCCTGTCAAAATGGATTCCCAAGTCTTTGATAGAATCAGTTCTGTTCAATCGAACAGAGTGAATACTATAATTATATTGAATCCACTGATTTTTTCGCGTATAAGAAACTATTTGACATTTTTTTCAATTTAAGTTTATATGTCAAGTCATCAATATATAACAAAAATAAAAGCGGGCCCAAATTTGATCCTTGGGGTACACCTGATAAAGATAAAATAGGACGAGTTAAATAATTATTATATGTAACAAATTGCATTCGATTTGCAAGGTAGGATTGAAAAAATAATAGTAAATTGCTGTTGAAACCAAAGTTACTGAGTTTTGCAAGGATAACATATGTGGTATACGGTCAAACGCATTGGCAAAATCAGTATACACCACATCGACTTGTCCATTATTATCAAGTTCACTAGCTATATGATGCAATAGACATGCAAGATTAGTAACAGTGGATCGCTGCTCCATGAAACCGTGTTGGTCTGGGGAAATGGATTTCCTTACAGCAGGATATATACGAGAATAAATGACCATTTCAAATACCTTGGCAAAGTTATTCAATATACTAATAGGCCGATAGTTGGTAATATCAGCTGAATTACCATTTTTTAAAATTGGGCATATAGTAGCTACTTTCCAAACGTTTGGAAACGTGTTGGTATTTAGTGCAATATTAAATATATAAGTTAACGGTTCAGAAAATACGCTAACACAATCTTTCACTAAAAAGCTTGGTATTTGATCTGGCCCAGCCGTACATTTGTTGCTTAGCTTTCTTGTAGACGCAATAGTTTCTTCTAACGTGATGTTTCTAATAGAAATGTTAGGAAAGTTATTATTATAGTAAAATTGAGATATATCTCTATTAACTACCGGCGCATATACGCTGCCAAAATAATTACTAAAAGCATCAACTATTTCTTGCGGGTTTGTAAATATTTTATTATTATAACTTACTTTGTTAGGAATACGCGATGAGCTGCGTTTAGAGTTAACAGAATTCCAGAAGTATTTTGGATTACTAGTAATCGAATTTTGAGCATCAGTCAAGTATTTGTTGTATGATACAGTAATTTGAGATTTGACAAGTTTCCTTAGTCTTTTGAATTCCAATAAATCAGTTTCTGTAGCATGTTTATGATACCGTTTTAAAGATTTAGCCTTATGTTTGATATTACGAATGAGTTCAGGTGAAAAACATTTGGGATAACCGGAAGATTTGTTTGCATATACAGGAACATAAGAATTTAATAATCAGTATATAATATTGTAAAATTGATTACACGCAATCTCAACATCAGAAACTGTTTTTAAGAAAGACCAGTCGACACCAAGAAGAGAATTATATAAGTTATTATAATCGGCTTTTTTGAAATTAAATCTTTTGTTAGTACAATTAAAAGGAACATACTTTGATTGTTTAGATTTACAATAGAGAACTATATGTAATGCGGGATGATAATTATCTTCCGCTATCAAAGGTACATCATAAGTAAAGTAAAGGATTCCACCTGGTCCAGGACTACGTTTTTTTTGGTGTTTTGTACCGCGTTTTTTAATTTTGTAATTATGAAAGGTGAGTTTGTTGCTATGTTTGTTGTATTTTCTGTATTTATCTGTTGTTTTCTATTTCTAATTTATATAATGTATGATTAAAATTTTATGAGAAAATCTCCGCTAGAGTGTTGCTGTATCTTGTGTATTTGTAAAATAATTATTATCTACTTTTATTATTTGTATTTGTTGTATCGTTTTTTCTCTGTTTATATTCCTTATTTTGTTTCATGCTTTTTATAATGATGTACTTGACGTGATAGAAGATACAAATTTATTCCACAAATGTTTTTGCTTTGTTTTATTGTTTTGCTGCTTGTATATGTTTTAATTTTTATAATTTTTTTAAAGTTATTTTTTTTTAATTTATATAATGCCGTTTTGTTTTGGCTGACAGTTTCTTTGCATTTTTTATTCCACCGTGGAACTAATTTTGTGTGTTTACTATTTTTTTTGTTTCTTATTACTAATTTTGAAAATAATTTTCAGTCTGCATTTAGCATAGCGTATATAGGGTGAAGTTTTTTTGACATCATCTCTTCCATTAGATATGCAAATAAGAAAATAATTACTGCTGTAGAGGCAATTTAAAAGATTTCACGTAAATTTGTGAGCTATTTGCGGTTAGTATATGGCAAAGTCTGTTGCCGAGAAGTTACCTTTGCGGTTGCAAAAATGCGTGTTGGTTCCATTGTTTAATAACTTTAAATTATATGTATCTATAGTATTTTCAATAATTCTGCTACTTCTATTTATGTTATTCGATCTCCATATGTTATTGTCCGCATTAAGCTGAGAAAAATATATATATTACATATTGTAATTTTTGTTGACATGTATGTTTGTATTACAACAGCTTCCAGGGTTGTGTTAATATTGATTGTTGTTGTATGGAGTTTTTTGTAGCTACTCCTCGACTAGCATTGTTTAGATCATATCTGTCTTTTCTAAACGTTTTATAATTTTTAGTGTTACGTTTTGTGTATCTTTTAAGGGAGTTTCTTAAATACAGATAATTTTTAAACCGTATTCCATTACTAGTATTTTGACTTTACCGTTAAAATTTTATTCCAGTATTATTGTATTAAAGTTTCTATGCTAGATCGCATTAAAAGTAATTCTTGACATAAGAGTACCGCTAGATCTAACTTATTTTTTAGTTGTTTTCTTATTTTGTTAATGATTTTAGAAAACTTAGTTTTTAGAGTTTTGTCCGTGACTTTAGAGTAGAGTGTATATATAGTGTCTAATAAATCATATTATGTTTTGCGTATATTCATTTAATTATTATGGGTTTTGATGTTCTTCTAATTGTGTGTAATTTTTTGAGCCTATGGTTCTTGTTAAGTTTTGTAGTCGTTGTTATGTTTTATAGTCGTATTTTACAGTTAAATAAGACCATAAGATTCTATGATATATCTTTGTTATAATGATAATGATTCACCCTGACATACGTTTTTTACCTACCGTAGACAATTTCTGTCTCGCGTTGTTGCCACGTTTCTCAGCTTACCGCATATGTTACAGTTCTCAATTACGTATTTGTATATTTGACAATCAACTTATGTAATCAGTTATTATAAGATGCCTCGTCTTGTTACTGCATCTTTTACTTTATCTTTGGGTTTTAATATGTCGTTAACAATGTTGAAACTTTTGATTTGTGTTAGAAATAAAGTAACTTAGCGTTTTTTTTTTAAATAAAATATACCATTTGGTCAAGTATAATGTGTTTATTTGAACCGTCTACAATTTTTGATATCAGCATTATACAGTGGTGTGGAAAAGTCAAGCATCACCCAAGTCTGCAACGGTTTTGGACTCTAACATAAAGCTGGAAAAACTGGCGAATTCCATGTCCAAAAGATGTCAACTACTCATCAAAAACAAGAGTTGGTCAATTAAATACTAAAATTAGTTTTACATAAGAACATATTTTGCATAGTATACGTTTTTTTTTTGTTAAATTTTTTTATATTTTAAATAAAGCCTTTTGTTGGTATATTAATTTTTTATTTTACCATTGTCACTAAGTCCTTAGCTAAGATAGAGCTGATATAGAGAATATAGTTGAAATGCATTTGAGTGAACTGCTTTCATGAATTTTATGAGATGATGCAGAATTTTTTCACACTACCGTAGTTCAGTAACTACATATTACAATTTTCCATTTTAAATCATTCTCCGTGTTGTTTTTATCACGCAGGTTAGGCTTTACACACACGTCGCAGTGAACATCTTTAGAGCGTGAAATAAACTGATTAATTTATATTAATTTTAGGCTCAAAAGATGTCTACTGCGTGTGACAAAAGCTCAGCTTGCGTGATAACGACAACAGAATGGAAACTTGTAATACAAATACAACCCGTAAGAACCTGAAATCTACTATTCTTTAAAATAGTCTAATTGAGCAATAGTGAGGAAGGGTTGTATCTACCATGCATAGATAATTTTATTTCACTAAAATAAAAAGCGTTTTGACGCGTTAAATACCAAACAAAGATACAAACTTAAAAAAAATATAAAAAAAAAATTATTTTAACTTGTAACAGCAAGTTGCAGTTGTAACAAACTGTTAAACTGTTAAAAATTAAATACGCCAGAATATTTATAATAAATTCTAAATCGTATTAATAAACTCCTTAATGACTAAAAATTGTAATTCAATTTCTTTGACAACTCAAATTAATCTGTGTGCTAAACAGATGAAGTAAATTAAATTAAAATAAATTACTTTTTTTTTGCTTCCGCAACCATGTATTTTGCAGCGTCTGAAATCATTAATAAACTTTTTTGTAACAGAACACCATCTGGTAATTAAAACAGTACTGAACCACTTTAAATAAATTGAGATATTGTATTGCGGCCTATTTTGTGAAGTTGTTTAAAAAAAATTAAGTAACTTTAACTGCCACTGAGATAAATAAATAAAATATAGTAGAGCAAATATAACTGTTTTTTATATTATCAATCGGCGCGTTTTAGAATATTTTATCAATTATAAAAATTTATTAATAATTGCACTAAATTGAAACGTTTCTAATAAAATGTTAATACATATTAAATTACAATTTTATTAGATTAAATTCATACAATATAAAAATCAATAACATTAGCATGTGTCTATTAAAGTAAACAAAATTAATTGTTCTTATGTTTGGTCTGGATACAATACAACAAAAATAAGTTATAGGTTCACAATTATTAATATAATATATTTAACATATCAACCAGTTTATAAAAAATTTAATACTTAGACTACTACATTATTTATTAATTCTAAATCTAATATTTTGACATTTTTAAACATACAATATTTTATTACAATAGAAATTTTATCATTGCTGTTATAATTAATATAGAATAAATATTACAAAAAAAAACTGTTCAAAAAATACATCAAATAAAATGCACTAAAAACTAAATAATTACTTACTTTAGTTACACTTATATGAAATCTTTTTTGACGTAGGGTTGAGTTTAATTCTTAATATTAACTTTGGCAGTTGGAATAAGTTTAAACCAAATGTGTTTGTCATCGGCTCCTAAAATGACATTTACGCCCTGGACAACATTCATACAGCACGAAAATTATATAAAAACGTTTTTAACATAACAGAATTTCTGTTAAAAACGTAGTGTCACTCAATTCTGCCAATAACTTTGTTGGTAATTAAAGTAAATATACTGGCAATACTGACTGCAAAATATACTAACTTTTTTTACCAACCATTTGGATTACGTCTTTATGCTAGGACAAAATTTAAAGAAAATATTTTGTCTTTTGTGTATATTTGAGGTTGTTTTACCGTCACGTTTAAAAATGTACTGTTATAAATTGAAAACCGTGGATTCTTGAGTTGTGATTTAAACACGGCTTTAACAGATGACTACGTCTTTAGCACTTTATTGATAATTTACTTGTTTTATGGAAATTTAACATCGTAATAGAACGGAATAATACCATTTGTTGCACTAAAATTTTTTATGAAAAGAGCAAATAAGAAAGGTTAAAAACCCGCCAAAAAAAGACGTGCACATATAAAAACAGACTTTATAAAAATGTTGACGACGAAAAAGAACAAGAAAAAATAACAAAACAAGAATTATAACTGACTGAACACCTAGAGAAAATCGCATGCAGCACAGTAAACGGTGACAAGCCCAACAAAATGCAGAGAAGTATAAAATAAACAGACGAAACGTGGTAAGCTTAATAATAACGAAACAAAATAAAACTGTAAGAGATAAGCTTATAAAACAACAAAAAATAATAGATTTGATAATAAAAAGAGTATCTAATTTAACAAAGCAACTGCGTTATTGCAGAAACAAATTCAATGTTTCTTAAAAAAAACCAGTGCATCTTCATACAATGTACGTCGCCAAATCATTACGTTTCACCTGTCCTAGATTGTACCACCCAACAATACAAAAAAAAATTTGCTTTTATGTTTTACACGAAGATTTTAATTTATTTACTGTTAAATAAAGGGAATTCAGTTTAATAAAAAAAAAGTAAATGAGATATGTGACGCAATAGTCAGCAAAAACAATAATTTTAAATGTGTGATGTAAGTATTGCCAAATATGTTTAAATAAAACTTTAAAAACAAATTAAACGTACAAGGAAAGATTTTATTGTGTGCACAATGAAAGATTTGGTAAAAAGTTTCTTTGACGTGTTATCAAAATTTTTTAAACACAAATTTAACATTTGGCAAAAATATCAGACAATAAGTCAATTAAAAGAGCAGTTAAAATTGATAGATGCATTATTAAATATTGACTTCTCGGAAAACTGTCATTGCAAATATGCTGCAAAAACACAATTCCTTTATTTCGGCGCGTCGCTGCAGCAACAATCTTTGCATACTTGTGTATTATATCATAACGACACTTTCAAAACTATTCAAACTATTTCTTTTGGTTCTATTTCGGGCTGTCTGCGTCACGACGCCGACGTTAGTTGCCATGGTATATACTCACTTGAAAAATATCTAAAACAACTATCCAAAAGTTTCATCTTTTCAGCGATGGTTAATTTACGCTATATAAAAATAAATTTAGTTTATATTTGTTCACACATCATCTAGTTTATAATTTAGATACCAACAATTCTACTGGAAGTTTTTTTGAAGCAGGTCACGTCAAAGGCGCTGCGCACGCTGTCAAGACTGTAATTAAAAACGGTCAAATAACTTGTAGCTTACGGCATTTTTAACTTTTTGAGGTTTGTATCTTAAATATTTAGAAACCGATGTTGTTTAGAACGGGCTCACATTTTCCAAGTACAAAATGTTGTTTTGAATATCCGAAAGCATCTCTTTAAAGAAGAACTATAAGCTTAGATAAATCACAAACTTATGTTCCAGTCGAAACTTTTTTGCAGTTATTAGCAAAATAATCGGTATAATTACTCGGACAGCGTGATCTGAGTTGACCGAAATTTTAATAGGCAAGGTAACAGGCTGTGGTTTAGAAAGTTGATGCGACAGCTGATAAATCCGTTTTAAAAATAAAGGTACTTGTGTAAGAAACTTAACTACTGAATTTTAACAATATACTAACACGGGAACACTTGATTTGTATTTGACAAACCTTGTTTTTTTTTCCAAGCACACTAAGCTATGACGTAGAATGTTCTAAGAAGGATAACCAAGAAACAAATGTATTGAACAAAGGTACAAAGCATTACGCACAATACGTCTCACAAAACAAACATTTCTCACTAGAGTCAGCAAAAACAAATGATTATATTAACAACGCTAACATAAACAGAACTGAAATATAGAAACGACTAAAACAAAATACTAACAGACAAGAGTACTAATAAATTATAAGCAATCTGAATTTATGGCAACAATCGTAGGCCTAAATAAACTTAAGTGCATTTGTCAAGTTTAAGTTAAATAGATTTGTTGATGAGACGCCGCTACATTTTAAAATTAATAAAATAGGATGCGTTAATAAATAGAAAAAGATAGCCCTTTACATAAATACGTATTCACATGTCAAAACTTCTTTTTTTGATAAAATTCGATGTGTTTACATAAGATTCAATTGGAGTTATTGCGAGATTTAGCCTTGTGATATGTATACATTTTTATTGACTTCATAGCATGCTATAATTTTTTTGAAAATTTTCTTCTTGATTTCATTAAGATATAACCCAAAAAATGCCAAATTGAGCTTATGTTGTCATATAGACTAACCCCTATATTTGTTTACCTCGATATTGCTCACCCTTTTAGTAAATCAGTAAAAATTAGTATTTTTAACGTGTTTCCTCTTCAAGCCATGGAAATTTTGTATAAAAAATAGCGTCGTAGGCAAGATTTAAACCTAGATTATATTTCTGAATTCATTTTAAATTATAAATAAAATATCTAATAAACCGTTAATGTTATAATTTTTTTTATATAAATAAATTGTAAGGAAGAATTATCTCTATAAGAAACTAAAAATAATTTGAATAATTTATATACGCACAAATTTATATAAGAACAACGGTTAAAAGTAGCCGATACACCCACTTCCGGTTTCTTTATCAGACCCATCTTTTGAAAAAACCGAGAGAATATGAAAAACCTGCTTCATACCAAATAGAAGGTTACTAGCACTTTTAAGTTATCGGTGGTACATCCAAAGATAATGTAAGAAAGATGCAATATTCCGTGTGTAAACAAGTCAAAAGTATATACAGAAAAATTGTTGTTTTTAACGTATCTTGCTTTTTTTAAAGATATGGAATTTTTTCTAAAAAAAAGTTGCAGGCAAGATTCGAACCTAGATTATATATGGAATTTACTTTAAATTTTAAATCAAATATATAATAAACTGTTAATGTTAGATACATTTTTTATTTGAATAAATTGTTAAGAAGAATTATCTCTATAAGAAACTGTAAAATTAATTCCAATAATTTACATACTGTTGCGGATTTCTTTATTAAAAACTAATTTATTTAAACTACTAATAATACGTTTTACTTATACTAGAAATATGTACACTTTTAAATTAACCGAACTAATTAAACCTAATAATATTTAATGAAAACACTGACACCAATTTATGTATAACCGTTGTATAACACTATCACTTTTAAACGAAGATAAGATAACGTCCGTGGATAGCTTCACACTTGTTTACACTAAAAATCACGTACACGATTATTCTCGGTAGGTTTATTTCACACGCGTGCTAACGACTTATTTATTTCAACTTGATAATCTTCTTAACACTGCTGTATTCGCATTCCAGCAATTACTGACCTACGATCTGTCTCGTCGGTATATATACACATACGGAAATCCTTCTCGAGCGTTCCCTATTTTTCGGTATATCTTCTAGAAGATGGATAACAGCTTCTAGAAGGTTCTTGTATTTGCAAATAACTTCTCGAACGTTTCAATACGTACAAATTAAATAAGAAAAACTGTTAAAAAAGCGGATACAACCATTTTCGCTTTCTTTATCTTTATCTTTTGATAGAACCAAGAAAAGCCAGCTCCATACCAAATATCAAGTTACTTAGACTTTTAGTTCGAGAGTTCTTGAATGTATGTCGTTACACACAGGGTAGAAATATAAAATATTTCGTAAATGTTAACCATAATGTAAAAACGTAATTTATTTATTCTAAACAAACAAATTTACTTTTAAATCGACATAAAAAAAATTATTTTACTAACATGCAAGATAAAGTTTATAAAATTCATACGGTTCTTAAAAAAAGTTACAATATTTATAATTTAAATTTAATTAAATTACTTCTTTATGATTGTTGTAGAATTTTACAACCAATTAAAAGTTTTTTTTAGTATTCTCTTGAATTTTTAACGTTCATCTTCCGTGCAAAAATACTTTGTCTTGTAGTTTTAGTAAAACAATTTTTAGTTAATTAAAATAGACAATTTAATTTGTATTATGTTTATTAGAATAGTGTATCGATAATATTAAATATGTACATGATTGCATAAATAAGATAAATAATTTGAAAAAACTTTTATATAAAAAAATTTTATGTATTTGTATTCTCTGTAGTATATGCGTGGTAAATAAATATTAAAAATACTTTAGAAGTTTAACATAGTTTTTACAGCTAACATGAGCAGCATTAGTAATAATAAAAAACATATTTTTATTACAATACAAAGCTGATTCTAGCAATTTGACAAAATAAGTTAAGTTTTTACGTATAAACCTTAAAAAACTGACTAAATACCTATTAATATTTATAGAAAGTTTACTCCGCAACGTTTACTAAATGTAATAATACGTTTTACAATTTCTATAGCTAAAATTTTCAATTGCAAATTTGGCATATAACTAATTTAACAATGTGACAACATGCTATTCACACATTCCGTAAGAAATACGCGAATATCATTTTATGCAAAACTTAAGCCCAACTGTATTTTGTTTGTAATAGTTTGATTTAAATTGACTAAAAAAGTACATTAGCAACTGATGCACCACAAAACTGATATAGTTTTGTCAAACATTTTATCAAAGATAAATACAATAGATTTAGTAACAAAATATTAGTTTTTTAAACTATGTTAAACTATTAACATTTATTTATATTAAACATGATAGCGACAATGATTAAATTACATTTGGACAAAGTTAGGACTATTGCATTAAAAAATAATATTGTTCGCTATAATTGTAATGCTCACTGATAAACCTAAGACACCTACCACGAATTAATTGGGCGTTTTATTGTAAAACCAACAATGCATCAAAGTGCCCTCTCTTATCGAGTGTGAAATACAAACGGTACGTGGTATATTTTTAATAACATTTCAAATTCTAAGCTTATTGTCTCATTGCACAAGTTTAAATAAAAAGAGTTAAGAAACTGTTGTTTTGATATAAGAATCCGTACAAGTATAAAAGTGGTGATAAAAACGAAAAAAAAACGAATCAAAAGCTCAACTAACAGGTAACCTTATAAAACAAATGCCAGAAAATAATAAAACAAACACAATTATATAATACATTTCAAATATTTTTCTAATGCATTAAGCTTACAAACGTCAATTTTGCACTGAATTCAAATTAACCAATCATGTAATTCTTGTAAATTTTTGTAGGAGGTGGCTTAGTTTTATTAGTTAGGCATTTTAACTATAAGTAAAACAAAAAATTTTTTAATTTATGGAATTCTAAATTTTTAAAACAAAATTCCATGAAAATTATTAACAAATCTAAAATACTTTGTGCGTTTTAAAACTAAAAATACGTCATAATTAGTTTCAAATGGCCTTTGCAGTAACGTTTTAAGAAAAATCCAATTTCGGGTCGTAAAAAAAGCTAAAATCATTGCTTAGAAGCTTAGTTATTCATTTTTTAAACAAGTAACGGTTAGCTAAAAATTTCAAGCTCAGGCACGACAAAAAATTATCAACAGACTCCAAAACTGCAGAAAATTTTATTGAAAAATATAAATGTTTAGCAGACTCTCACAATCCTAAGTTTTTGTACAGCGCCGGTCTTCTTTAGAAAACTCTGCTTAAAGCCACTTCAACTTCTAAAAAAAACTGTAGTGCACAAAAACATAAAGTTAGTACAAACCGTATTACAAAGTTTAACTGTGCAAACTGTACTGAAAGCCATGAAATAACGGTTATGTTGATAGGAATGACAAAAAAAAACTTTTAAAAATGAAAAAAGTTACATCTCTATTATTAAAATCAACTAAAAGTTTGAATGACTCTAGCATTGTTTACCGAGTGGTATGACAAAATTTTTATCCCGGCAGTAAAAACGGCACCAAAAGCTTATTAGAAAAAAAAACAGTAAAATGTTTTTGATTCTGGTGATACACCGATTGATCCCAACGAAAAATTGTTGTAAAGAGGAAATGGCCAATTTACAAAAATCTTTTTACCGCAAACGTCACAAGCTTAATGGAACCAATAGACCAATCTGTTATCCAAATCATAAAATGCCATTACAGAAAGCAAGTTTTAAAAAAAACGGTGTGTTAGCCAACTGCATAAAATAAATTTGCAAGATTCCGCATACATAGTGGAGGAAGTTTAAAGCTTGGTTAAGGCAGATACATTAAGACATGCATGAAACAACTTGAAAGGTATATTGACTAAAGAAAAGTAGAAAAAAAATGAAAAAGAAACTTAAGAAACGGAAAGGAAAAAGACAGGAGACAATAAGACAGACTTATCACTTGAGAAATTAATTTTTTTTTATTTTTGTATGTTCATAAGTCAGTACTGAAGATGTAGCACATGGTGTGTGATTTGTCAGACCCTGGGTTTTAAATTCTAAATAATGACGAACTTATTGAAAGTGTGAGAAAAGAAAGTGTTGAAGAAGAAGATGATTTAGTGTCAAAGTTGAAGCAGACACGGGACTATCACCTAGTCATAGTAAGACGTTTACCGACTTCAAAACTTTGTTAAAGTGGATGAAGCGTCAGCCGGACTGTAGCCTAGCCAGCTTCACACTGTCAAGCAGATGCTCGGCTTGAGTGCTTAAAAACGGATCAAAACAGATAAACTTACTTTGACCAAAATGTTCAGCAAACAATGACTTCTATTTACTACTGATATACAGTACTTATATGTACGTAGGATATGTATGTACTGTATTTATACTTACTAATTTTTAAAAATTTTAGGAAGTAACTACTAACTATTTCGCTTACTTAGAATATTAACCCCTTACTAGTATGGTAGGTGTCGGTTCCGATCCATGCGTCTCCGTTTTGTTTATGCTTTCCCTCTCCTCTTTTTATCGCACGAGCAATACCTTCTCAAATACCCTATCACACTCCTAAGGGAGCAGTCAAAGAGATAACGTCGTTCAGGGAAATGACCACGACTTTCTATACTTTCTCTTTTTCTCGTCCTTAAATCGGATCTGACCCAACCTTACCATTAACATAATACTTTTTATTCTCTATTTCTATTTTTATTTACAGTGATTTTGTTACTATGGCATTTAATCAACAGTACCATGCTTGTGAGATATTTTAAGCAAGCTGTGTAGACAAGAAAAAAAGACAAATAGTAAAATGATTGAAAAAGTGAGGATAAAACTTTAAAAGATGATATTTTTGATTGTAATAAAAATGATGTTGAATTTGAGGATCTAAAAGAATCTGGTTCAGAAAAAAATTTTGCATTAGGTAAAGATAATGTATTCATATTGTCAGATAAGAAACTTTATTTAAAGTTTTCACGATCCCAACCGCATAATGTGATTACGCTTAACCTAAACTGAGAAGCACGCAAAGTTACTAATGAATTAAAACTTTTTTCATTGTATCTAACTGATAAAATAATAAAAATCATAATTCAACGCACTAATCAACAAATTGAAAAGTCAAAGGAAAAGTATAATTCAGTTCAGTGATTTACATCAGCTACAGATGAAGTTAAAATGCATGCCCTTATTGGTTTGCTATACATGAGTGGTGTGAGATATGTTTTCTCCAATTCGTTGCACTATGCCTGCAAAAAGGTTTTATTTTTTTCAACAAAATTTAAAGTTTGATGACAAAGCAACAAAAAACACAAGAAAAAACTAAGATAAATTTGCCGCGTTTAGAAAAGTATAGGATAAATTTGAAAACAACCATCAAAAATTTTACAACCCTTTGAAAAATGTTATGGTTAACAAAACACTTTTTAGATGTTGGCCATTTATGTCATATATTCTGTCCAAACCCGACAGCTATAGGTTAAAAGTAATATCATTTTGTCTTGCGAGGACATTTTATTTTTTAGGAGGTATGCCCTATATTTGGAAAAAGCAACAGAAACAGGAAGAAATATGATCTTTCTCAACCGATTCAATATAGTTAAGGACTCACTGAGTTTTTGTCATAAAGTAACAGTAATGCTACTGCTGACAATTAATTTTATTCAATGGAGTTGACTTATGCTCTCTTAAAAAGAAAAATGACTTGTAGGAACATTGCGGAAAAATAAATCTCAAATTTCCTCTTCATTGTTAGTTTTTGCTCTTGTTGGTACTTCTTTGTTTAAATATGAAGATGACAATATGTTGACTGCTTTTACGCCACATAAAAACAAAAAAGTGTGTTGACGTTTTGGATAAATTGACCAAAGACAAAACTACAAAAAGAAAAACAAAAAGATAGTCTGTGAGGTGTTATTATGGAACTCTTGATATCGCCGCAGTCATCTATTTTGTTATTTTTAAAAGTAATTTTAGATTCGACGCCTTCTCAAGCCAATGCACGATTTTCCTTTTTAAAACGATTATCGTTTTCGTTGACCAAACCTTTTATAGAACAAAAGCTGAATAAACAAAGTCTTCTAAAACGTACTGTGCACAACAATTGGTCAGCTTTTCGGAACCAGAAGGAAAAAAAACATTTAACCAGGAAACATAAAGACAGCAACCAAAAAAACAAGAAAACGATTTGGTTTTTAAGAACATAGTAAGGGTACAAAAAATAATTCTTTAAAACACGATGTAGCGTACTATGGGACACCTTAGCTGCGCGACTTATTCCTCTAGAGTTACTTCGTGTATGATATTTTACAATTTACAATATCTGCACATACATTGAAGAAAAACCAATATTAACATTTTGATATTATTAAAAAGATTTATTTATTTTTTGTTGCTAATACAGAAGGTGGTCTTTTTCGACCACGGCTTTTGTAGGTAGGAAGAACAGAAGTTTTTCTAAGTATTTGTTTTGGTTACAACCAAAGATAAACGTGATTGTGTATTTGGATTGTGTTGGTAACGCTTAGGTTCTCTTTTCCAAGTGATGTACGGTAAGAAACACAAAGCAAGCATCAAAATCTCAAAACATCAAACTTAATTTGAAACAAAATATTTTCAAGGCAAAAAGTCACGTTTGCAAAGCTCAAACAATAATAATGCGCTCACAACCATGTTATGCGAAGAACGGTCGAAAAATTGAGATTTACGTCCACTGACTGTCATTTTCTGCTGGCTTAGATACATTTGAGAGCATTCGGATAAATGTAAAAAAATTTCTAGACACAATCAATTTTAGAGCCAAAGTGGAACTTTCAGAAATTTATCCAGACTTTGATTGAATACGCTTGGATTAAATAAATCATTCAATGATTATATCGCGTGATCCCTAACAATTGTTTTACCACACTCTAATTAATTGACGCGCATTTAAAAAAAAACAACAGAACCAAATAATTACTGAATTTAATTACACGATTTGAGCTACGTTGCCACAACTTTTCAGATGTAAAAGTTGCAAAGTAGAAATTTCACTTTTGGAAGTGTGCATCCATAATTTAAAAACTGAATTTTTTTAGCATTTTGTCGCGTTTGCGATTCCCTGTCATATCTAAAGAAGACTTACAGCAGATTGGACTTGCAATAAAAACAATTCGCTACGCGAAATAATTGCCATACCTTTTTATTAAATTCTCTAGATGTTCTTAGCGTGATCTTACGGCGCAAACGAAGTAAAACTAATCTTATAAGCAACTTGTCAATAGCCAAAGACAAAGAAAAGAAAATATTATCTCTTTTTTTACAACAAAAAAAACAAACAAAAAATCATTCTCAACTTTGTCGCGTTAGACAGAATCTTAGTTCATCGCATCTCTCGTACAAAACTTAAATAAAAAATTTACAAACGCATATCCAAATAAATTTAACTAATTTCTGACCTTTTTATATGGCGCTTAATGCTCAAATTAGAGATCACGTATTGTGGTACACTCAAGTGGTAACTCTCCTTTCATCGTTTTTCACCACGTCAGGCGTTTTAGAACCTTCGTTTAAAACTCTCCTCCTTCTTTGTACGCAATTTTGACTTTATTTCCTATAACGCCTTTTTCGGATTGGTTAAGTTCACGAACCCTTTCAGTACCAAATCTGCCAATTGGCTTTTCCTTTTTTTACTCAATCTGTTAAAAGCGGCGTTAAGCTTCTTTCTATTCTTAAGATGTTACGAAGTTTTGTTACTGGGCGGCGCTGCGTGTTTTAAATGGATTAAAAATGTACCGATTCTACAATTTTGTCTTTTACTAATAATAAACAAATACGCTACTGACTATAAAAAAGCATTAAAGAGATGATCTTTACTTTAACATGAATCCTTTCTCTAGTCTTAACAGATTTCTAACGCTAATAATTTTTACAATTTACTCAAATTTTATTTTCCATACTTTCGTTCTATGTTAATCACTTTACAATAAAATCGTTTATGACTTAAACTAGTAAATTATAAATTACAGATAGTTTTTATTATAAAACCATATAAATCAGATTATTACTTCGTTTACGCATTTTGAAATTTGAACATAAATTATAGGTTTAGAAGAACCAAAGATAAAACATGTGTGTTTCAGTCGAGTTGATTTTGGTGACTACCGCGATTTTTTTGCGGCTAAAGGTATCTTTGTCGTTGTCGTAATATTACACCAGGTATTTGAAGTTGATTTTCTTGTAAATCATGCCTGCATCGTAACCGCCACAATTTTTGTATTCAAATGATTTGTTTAATAACTTAAAATAACCAATAAACTATTACTCTAAAGCGGTGCAAAATAGAAGAAAGTTGCACATAAAAATTTTTATAGAGGACAAAATTTACTATAAAACATTTTGCGAAAGAGTACAATTACTTTCAATAGTTTAGAAGAAGCGAACAAAAATGTCTCACGTTACATTAAAATTCTGTAACTCTTAAACTATTAGATATATTTATATACTGCCGCGGACTTTTTTGAAGAAAATTTTGTGTTCAATAAATTGTTTATGTGCAGTTTTTATCTATATTGTATCGTTTCTGCAGCGTACATGGCGGAAGCTTGACCGGATCAAATTCTGCAATTACTATAATTATTTTTCAGCACTGCTGATTAAAATTAAGACTTATTATGTTTTTAAAACATAAAACAAATCATAAGGAATATCTTGTTTAATAATAATAAACACTGCATTTAAAAAATACAAAAAATTAAGTGAAATTTGGCACCACCGCAAGTTCCGGCCGTGGAAGCCTTCGCTATTACATTGCAACAATAGAAAAAAAAGAGAATTAAAATTTATGGGTCATTTTGACGGCACCCGTAGTTCTAGTGTTAATGTATTAAAACGTCTGCTAAACTGTATTATGTAAAAACACAAATAAATATACAGTTTTGTTCATACATTAGAATAAACTTTGCTAGATCAAAAATTCAGTTCAGTTTCATTTCGTTAAGGACAAATAACATTTTTTGAGAAATTATATTATTTAATACGTTTATTGCTATCCAACTTTAATACTTTCTTTACACTATTTCACGTCAACCTCTATTTCTATTTAAACAAAAACTGCAAGGAAATAAAACGATTGAGTTAAAACAAGCTTTAATCCGACTTAGGATTATATTAACAATAAGTAGCATTTAATAAGCAAGCATATAATTATATTTGCGGTTTCTTGTTAAACACAATGTACGATTACCTGTTAAATCCATTGTTGATAATCCGCTTATTTTCAAATACCGTCGCAAAGGTAATATTAACCAATAATTCTAAGAAATATAACCGTAATTAGTTATTATTTTATTAATCTTAGTTGACATTGTGGTTGGTTAAATAAGATTTAAATGTTTCAGTTAAAATCCTGCAATTTCGTAATTTATTCATCATATTTTTTAATCTAATATTTACATTTAAAAAGACAATTTTTAAAATGTATTGTAAAATATTTTAATATAAAAAGTTTATATATTTATTTAAAAATAAAATTTAAAAAAAATATTTTGTAAATAACATATTCTATCAATATTTAAATAATCTATTTTTTTATACATATTTTTTGACATAAAAAATTTAAAATTTAATTAAAGACTATTAGAATAAAAGTTGTAAAAGAAAACAATAAACGTCTTAGTTAAATACATCTCTAAATTAAAATACATAAATTACATTGAAACTACTCTTTTATTACATTAACGTGTACAACATTATTTCAAACAATAAATTATAATTTAATTACTTTTAAACAATAATATGAGTTACTACTAACCATGGAATTATAGTTAGTGTAGTGGCTGTAAGTTTCCATACTCTTGTATTAACAATAGGCATTACAACTATTACTTTAATATGAATATTTGCAGCTTTAGGAAGTTTATCAACTAACTTCAGTATGTATTTGTAAACCTAATCTGTTTTAAATTAAATGTTTTGTAATAAAACTTTAGAATTAGTTAATTCTGTTAAGTTTAATATGAATACAATATGATTCTGATCATACTTAAAAAGTTATAATTAAACCCTAAACAAAAAATAAAAAACATAAATTTAAAAAGTTGCAATAGCATTGCAATTTTTGTTCGTAAACATGTAAATTAAAATTATAAAGAGAAAAAAAATCGTTAAAAATTAAAACTCGTTATAAAACCAGTTAGAAGGCGATCGAAAAAGAGTAAAGTTTATTCTTAAACTATTTGTTTTGTAAAATTATGAAAAATTTTAAATTAATCAAACGGTGTTTCTTTTCTTTGTAATTTTACTATAAGGAAAATTCTAACTAGGAATTATAGTATCAGTTATTTATCTTCTACGTGTTGAAATAAAATAAAATTTGCACTACTATTCTACTTTATTTAAAACTTTTATAATAGATTAAACTTTAATCATAAATTTTGCATACTAGAACTACTTTATTTTCTTAATTTAAATGTTTAAAATACATCAGATAAAACGACATTAAATTGTACCAACGAAAATACTTTTACTATAGTTTAAAATTTCAAATGATAGTAATGTATACAGAGGAAATAATACCTTCGATATTTTTCTGGAATGTTTTGTTGTAGAGTAACTTAAGCATTTTTTTAAAATTATATGAAACTTTATTAATATTCTAATGCAAACATAATAAATAAATCATAAATATAAATAATTTTAAAGTTTCGATACTTCTTCTGAAGATCTCTTATCTATACAAATTGTTGTTGTCAACAAGTGTTGTTGTACAATGCAATTGTGGATATAGAATCAATTATAAACTTTTTTAAATTCTGGAACATATTAATTTGACTTTAACATCAGCATAAACCTATGTTTCTGAGAAAAAACGATTCTTTTTCTACTCTTAAGCAAACCTACTTTTAAACTCCAAAAGTTTGAAAGTAAACAGCAGTCTATTTGCTTCAATGTTGTAGTAGTAATTAATAATTTTTTACTAAATTTTATGTGCGTGTTTTAGTTTATTTTTTTCATATTATAAATTATGTCAAAATGATTGTCTACATGAAATGTCATCTTCTAAATTAAATAAAAAAGTGTTGTCATTTTTTTTCACACTTGCTGCAAGCCGGTTATTTTATAAGAACTTTTATTGTTGAATTGTAAATATTTTTTTAAATTTATTTTTACGTCGTCATTGAATTATTACGTTTTTGGTTATTGGGATGTTTATTGAATGAAGATTTTTTTATGTTCATATAAAAAATATAACGGTAGCCACTATTGGTTTATTTTGCTAATTTAAAATCATTTTAGCAAATGAATGTAGGTTCGAAGCGGTTATGGTTAAAGCTTGCACAGTTAATTTTACAATTCTTAAAAAAAGCATAAATGTTCGTTTTAAAAATTTTTTGCTAAAATACTCTATGAGAACGTAGTAGCTACTGAAATAATAAAAAAAAATCAAGTTTAATAAACTAGCGTACAAACCTTTCGTGAACCCTACAAAAGTCTTTGATATAGTGCAACTGCTAAAAAATCAAGGATTCTGCCACAAAATCGACAATTGATTAAAAAACTGAATACAGATAAAGAAATAAAAATAGTCTGCTATGTTGTAGAAAAATAACCGATACAATGCAAACTCGCGGTCTACGACAAAAGTATTGAAGAAGTAATGTGTGTTAAATACCTGAGTGCCAACAAACAAAAAAAATGTCAAAGAAAAAACTCGAAACTAAAAAACAAATTTGGTTATTTATATGAGAGTGTAAAGCAATGAGAGAAGAACATATAAGACATGCGTTAGGTTAACTATGATCTACGCAATTCTAACAAGCACGGACAACGTATACACCAAACGTCTCCTGCGGACAGCGGAAAGCTGTTCATCCAGTTTACAAAAGCTCTTAAGTAGACAAAAAACAAAACAGTGTCCTATTAAAAAGAAAAAAAAAGAAAAACACAGTAAACTAAAATTTAGTAAAAATATCGTTTAAATAGTAGCGTTTAAGTCTACGATTCAAACACAATAGATTGAGAAATCTCATGAACAAGACTTTTTAAAATAGTCGAAATAAATATGTTTTTCAAAAAAATATTTTTGTTGCGTTTTAAAAATATTTCATTATAACAATAATATTGAAATATTTTAAAAATGTTTTCTAAAAATCGTTTTTACTTTATTAGTAATTATACTTTTGCTTGCTTTCACCTATACACTTTTTTCTTTTATATATTGTAACAAAAACACAACTATATAAAATTTTGTTACATATTATTGATAAATACATATTAAACCTTTTCGTTTTTCTAAAAACCTTTTTGCAAATTTGAATTAAGTAAGGTAGATGCAGGCAATAACGCCACCCTAAGCTTTGGATGGACCTTTTGAGGAAATGATATGCTGTCCGTGCCGAAGTATACCATATATGTATTGCTAGGACTATACTTTTAAGTCATAGTAAATATACTTAGTAAAATTAAATTGAATTTAGGTGTTTCGGCGGTTTTTTTTTTAAAAGTCAAGTGGCGTTATTGCTGACGATGGGTGGCCAATAACGCCACCTATTTACCCCAAAAGAAAACACTATATTTTTCAGTAATTTATATTTTTTAGTGATTAAAGAACACATTTTCTATAGGTAAATATTTATTTTAAGGTTGAACAAAGAACAAAATAAACATTCTGTTGATTAAGAGCAATAAGGACAGATGTATCGTTCTTCCTTGTCTTCTTTCGTAAGACCGACACACTCGTCGTGTAGGTAGCATTCGCAAATAGAGCATAAATTCATATCTGCCACTCTATCCTGCTTACAAGCCTTACAGTACCAACTCTCTTTACTTTTTCCTTTCTTGGTTGGTTGAGGTTGGCAAGTTTTTTCTGGTCAATTTTTTATTACCCATTTTAGAACTTGATTTTTCTTTCGAACCTGAATTTTCAAAAATGTTTTCGTCACCACTTGCGCTCTAGTATTAATGGGTGGTTTTCGGTTCTTAGTTGTAGCTTTCCGCGTCATATCCGGTGTCTCTAGCATTTCGGAGAACGAAACATTTTGATTTTGTTCAGTTTCATTGTCCGAATTTTCAATCGACGACTCATCAGACACTGATGAGTCACTGCTACTAGAATCACTGTAACTATTATTAATATATCGTCTTGGTGCGCAAACCCGACGCTTTGTGACTCCTTTTGATGGACCAGGTTGGGGCGATGGTGTTTTTTCTCGATTTTTTTGCACATTTGGCACATAATTTTCAGCATCGGGATCATTCTGTGAATTATGTCTTACTGGCGATCTTAACTGGTTTCTTATTTCTGGGACATTGGAAATATTTTCCCTTTCCGTGACGCTGCTTGGGGCAAAAGCTTCAATTGGTATTTTTTCTGCATTGAAAGGATAAATGCCACACGCAGAAAATCCCGACTTTATATTGCTTGGAGTCATGCATTTGTCCCAGACTATTGAGAGAATACTTCCAAAGCGTTGTTTAGTTAAGGCACGATCTCTATGTTTAGCCCAAAACTTCAAAAGTTCGTCATCCCAATAATATTCGAATGAGCGGAACACAGCCTTGTCCATAGGCTGTAGTTCATGTGTTGTATTGCTTGGTAAGCGTTATGCCCAACTCATCTGCAGCTTCTGCTATGGAATAGTCTAAATGACACTTTGCCCCATCAAAAATTAATAAGCAATGCCCATTTAACCTAAATTGCGCGAAATGAGAGAGCCACTGTTTAAATCCTTCAATTGTCATACTAGCCTTTTGTGTCATTATAACCTTGCTGCCTGGTGGTAAATCGTCTGCGAACTCCGGCTTCATTCGTTTACCCTTAAAAATAACAAAAGGGGGAATTGCATTGCCCATTGCGTTGCCACAGGAAACAACTGTGACATTTTCTGCACGTTCCTTAGCAACTAGATGTACTCTTTTCGCGCCCTTTTTTGCGAGAACACCTTGTTGATGATGTAAACCAAGTCGGCACCCTTTTTCGTCCATATTGTAGATAAACTGAGGTTTATCCAGGATGTCCAGCTGGATAAGGATATCGCGAAGTTTATTAAAATGGTCCGTTACAATAAATTTGTTCAATTTCTGAGCCCTCGCCGGATTCATGTTTTGGGCTTTACGAACCCTGATTTCAGGATGCCTTTCAAAAAGTGTTTGAGCCAAAATCGACCAGCCATCTCTTTTTAAACTAAATGGATTTTGGATATTATTTGCTTTGCAGAAATTAAAAACACAACGGCGTAATGTTCTCGCAGTTAAAGGATATCCTATTTCTGCCAGGCGTATTATTCGTCTGCAAAGTTCTTCCTCTTGTTCAGCAGCAATGACAGTTTTTCGGCCCATTTGACATTTTGCAGTCTTTCCTTCTTCCACATAATCTCTTAAAGTCCTTCGAGGAATGTCATACGTTTTACTTGCCGTACTGACAGGCATGCCATCTTGTATAGCTTGTATCGCATTTTGTAAGGCATCGGCACTCCAACGTCCCCTTAGACCTCGATTTCTAGTTTTAGGCATAATTATTATGCTGAAAATAAATCAACAATCAACTTAAACCCATCAAAAAGCTGACTGGTTAGCAATAACGCCATGGCGTTATTGCTAAACCCTTATGGTGGCGGTATTGCCAACGCGCACATGTTTGTAAAAAAGCATGGTTTGCCAAAAAGAAAAAAACATAAAAAAATCTGTATACTGCCTCAGATTATCACAAAAGTGCCCTAAATATGTAGTGCATTTAAAAAATAACTTACTTGTAATTATAATACAACACAGCACACGATATTTGAAAATTTTTTTTATAAGCAACCAGTAAATAGCGACCGCACGTGACAAGAGATGCGTTACGACTAAGAATTCGGACCATAGACTAACAAATCTTTGAAGAATGCATCTAAGCCCAACTACGAAATGATATTTGAGCGCCATCTGCCATTGGAGCAAAGAACTTTTGAATTATGATGCGTTGGCGTTATTGCCAGCCTGGCGTTATTGCCTTCACCTACCTTACTTAATAACCGCGTTTGCGCAAAGTACCAGTATCTAAGTGAAAAGATGGCGATTTTGTATATTATAATTGCATTATGTTTTAAGCTTCACAAATCAACAATTTCTATAGTATCACTAGCTATGCTGTATAATGTATTGTTGGTGTATCAGTTAAATCGTTTTCTAATTTGCGTTCTAATAAAACTCAAATAGATACTTTTAGTATATGTCAGCATAGGGTGGTCCTTATTTAGGGTTTGTCCGAATTTTTTTTCACGATAGTCCTAAATCGGTTCTAAATCTATTAAAAAAAATTCATGCCAAGTTATAGCTCTTAATTTTAATTTTTACCCGACCCCCCCGACATCCAAAGTTTTAAATGGAAATAACACGGGAAAAGTTCTATTGATTTTTTGAAATTTTTTTCATCATGAAATAATGAACAGATAATGTCGACCAATAACAATTCTTATATCAAATTTAACGCTCTACAAAAAAGGTCTCTTATGATTTTTTGCTAACTCTAACGGTTTCTGAGTTATTTAAGGTCATAGTTGAAGCTTAAGTCAATTTTACGATTTTTCTATTTCTATCGTCGTAAAATTAAGAGCTATAACTTGGCATGAATTTTTTTTTAATAGATTTAGAACCGATTTAGGACTATCGTGAAAAAATTTTCGGACAAACCCTAAATAAGGACCACCGTAATGTCAGCATTTATTATGATGGTACGTTTTTCGTAGCAAGAAATTTTGCTAAAGTGCATTAATATTTTTGTTACAGCAGTGGTACACTAAAACGTTCATTCTATGTACTTCATGATTTCCATTCTTTGTGATGTTTTAAGGTTATCAAATTGATATGATGTTGGCCAAATGGGAGATATGAACGTTCACAATAACCAATTAATCTTGGTATGTAATTTTTTCTGATATTGATGCAGCATTATTTTGTGTGTACAAAGTTACAAAATCTTAGATTGTTAGTTGTACTGGTTTTCGTTTTTACACAAAGAAGTACATGCATAATTAGTCAAAAGTTTAATTTTATGGATAGGACTCTTCGGTGTGGAGGAATGGCAACAATAAAAACAACTTTTATCGTTCAGGCCTTAACAACAGATAAATGTTGTTCTTCTTGTTGTCGTTCCTCCACTCAAAAAGATCTTATTCATAAAATAGAAAAAAAATTGATTAACTGGAAACTTTTGTGAAGATTATTATAATTATTTCAATTAGTATAAAATAATTACATAAATAATGTTTGTTGTACTTTTATGTTAATGTGTTAATTTTTGTTATAAGCACCAAATGCGTTTACAGCCGCATGAAACTGAAGTAGTTTGAGTACACAAAGATTGTATTATCTATCTTTTGTAAGCATTTTAGGGCTGGTTCTATAATCAAGGTATAATTGTCAGTTAAGTTATACTTAGTTTGATTGTAAAACGCTGTTGTTATTGGCTGTGTTATTGGTTAGTATAAATAAAACTAATAGCCGAATATGTCAGTATTTTAAAATTAAAGCAAGTATGACTAAACTTACATTTATAACCATGATTGTAGATTAAGCATATTGCAATATTAAAAAAAAACCTTGTTTATACATTTTTTATACATTAATGTAACATTTAACCAATATAGATAAAAATGCTTAATTTGTAATTGTTGCTTTTTATAAACAGATGTTTTCCTACGTTGATCTTTTATCCAAATACATACTAAGGTTGTTGCAAACCCAAGACATTTAATAAAATGTGAGATGCAAACAAAAAAAACAAAATTGCATTTGAAACATATGGTAGGTAATAATTTTCGCATATTGCTTTTTCACTTATAATCACGAAGTTTGCTTGTTTAACATTATAAAATGCATTAAAATTGTTACCTCTAGAAGGTGAATACAATACCAACACAAATTATTGTTTTATTTATATTTCGGATTTTAAGTTTTGGGCGTATTTAACAGCAACCGTCATAGTTATTACCTCAACACCTACGTTAAACATTAAGCTTGGTATTATTACATGAACTTTCTTAGAAATAGGTATTTCTTGGTTAATAAACATCGGTAAAAAATTATTAAATATCGACATCAACGCCATCTATAGTTTACAGTACTTAAAACTCTCCTCTTTTTTGTTTATTTATTTATTTATGAATATGTTTTTTCCATTCTTTTCTATTTTTTTTCAGGTATTGCTGCGTCTCTTTATGTTTTGTTACAAGCTTTTTGGGTGTTACGAACCTTGCACGGCCAAACTCGCAATAGTCGGAGATGGGTAGGTCCACAAGAAATATATAAAAGGTGTTTCTGGGCGCCAGAGTTCTCCCAAAGTAATACTTCTGTTAGCTCACAACAGAGAGGTGCAGAACTTGTAACAATTCGAAGATTCGTAATCCCTCTACACAGCTGTTCGAGTAGCCCAAAATTTGTTCGTAGGGAACAATAAGCACACGAAAAAGAATTAACAACTTTAATCGCTTTTAGGCTATCATTAACATTTATCACAGTTGTATTTATACTAAGCCAACGTCATTATACCTCGAAGTTAGAGTTACTAAAGACTAGAAGAGTTTACACTGATTATTAACAACGGTATTAACATTTGATTTTGTAACAGTCACTTTAGAGAATTATAGAAAAAAAATTAAGATCTCGATGCCTACAACATCGGCAACCCACCACACACAATTATAAGGATTCGAAGTACATGTCCTTCAACTACATACAATATGCGAGACAGTAATTTCACTGATTGTAAATACCCTATTGGTAGCTACACGTTATAAGTATTCCCTAACGTTAAATTGTAATACAAAAGTTTGTGAGTAATTGTTCGTGACAACGATATATCTAAAATAAGTTCAAATCACTCACCCGAATTGCAGCCTCTACTAGCCCGAAGAAAAACGTTTTTCTTCTTTAGTGGCCTGTAATAAATATTAGCACGAATCGTGTCACAACCCCCAACTCACAACTGATCGTTCGGCTAAAACAATTTAGTATTAAGTAATTCGTTAAATCTATCTCACACAAACAAAAAAACGTGCATCGACTACTGTATATAGTGAGATCTAAAATAGGTGGTTGTTAATATGATTAACGTCGTGTCATCCACGTGTAGCACTATTTGCCCTGGGAAGGCTCCGCAAGACCCCAATTTCGTGGCGTGGAAACCGCCTTCCGCCAGTGCACGTGTACGGTAACGTGATGACTTATTTAGCAGTGGTTTACAATATCCATTTATCGAGAATGTAACATGTTCGAAATGGAGGAACGCAAAATGGCTGTTAAAAGGAAGAAAGAATTACGAACGAATTTTTAATAAAAGACGGCAGTAGCTTACCCTGTAACGCTTCGAATAAATTACATAATTAACTAATTATAATTGGTTTTCCATTATTTTCCAGATGGTAACGGATATACATCAATATTCAATGCTTACAGACCATTTTATATCATTTACGTGTGACGATTTTCCGCCAAATGACAACCAACGAGAAAGCGATCGTTAGAGGGCGTCAAAACCCGAATCTAATTTCACGTCGAGATACATAGGCGTACGTAAAGAAAATTTCGTCCGTAACAGTTTAGTCTCTTTCTTGTAGTATTTCACCGATTACTTGATTTCACATTGTTCTTGGTTAATTTGACTTGTCCTTTATCATTCATTTGGTAAAGTTTAAAACAAATAAAAAATAAAACATCACAACCAACAAAATAATTCCGACTCAAATCTTAAAACATAATTAAAGTACGAAATAAGCTCGCAAAACGTGATAAAAGTTTGGTTGTGTAATATTAAAAATGGCCGCCATTGGTATGAAAAAATGATCAGTTATTGATGAAATTTATTGTATAAAAGGTTTAGAGGTTACTGATTACAAATCTAATGTGAAAATCAATTTGATTTGTATATTAACATCAAAAAGAATATGTAATATCTTATTACTTATTAGTAGCTACCTACATTTTTAATAAATAGTATATAAATAACAATTTATATATGTAAGTACGTAGTTTTGTATGTATGGTGTGTAGTTTTACGAGTTCTTTTATTCAAAGGATTTTTTTTTCTAGATAGTTTTTGCAAGCTGGAAATTGCTGGATCTGACGCTAACAGAAGCCTATTAAAAACATCAGATGTTTCTGCTCTTGAACGTTTTCTTGAAAATCATTTCCGATATATTTCTATCTCTTTATTTAATACCTCGTGCGCCTCTTCTGAAAGTTGCCTAATCGGCAATATTGCCAATGCAATTACTTTAAGTCCATGAATTAATATTTTATGTACAGTAATACAGTAGGCATATAAAACTATGGATATTTCTGTAGAAATAGTCTTTTGTTATAGCATAATGTTTGAACATTTCTAGGTTTATTACGCTATAGTCACTACGTATGGTTTGCAGTATTTCTTTAAACCTTTTAATAACTTGTGTCTCTATTCCGGTATTTGTAGACAAAATTTCTACATCTTCAAAAAATCTTCGTGTTGTATTTCTATAATTGGTGGTGCCAAAACTAAGTATCATATATCAACTCAGAAGAACTTGTTGTTGATCTTAGTGCTTCTGTTTTTCGGCGTTTCGAACGGTCACTGCTTTTTTTAATTTCTAGTGAAAGACGGCCAGTTTTAGTTGATAGAGTACGAACTAGGTACAATAGAATAGTAATATTTTTCTCCAACCAATTTTTGTTTTGTGTAAAAAACTTTTATGTTTTCATGCTGCTACCTTTTATTTTACTTTAAGGTGTGCAAAACATTATTGTGATAACTTGTGTTTCATAGCTGACAATGGTTCACTCGGACAACTAGTTATTTCTTTAAGATTAAAGCATTACGCTTATTAATGTTCTTCAAATCCTGCAATAAATGCGAAAATTAAGAAAATATATATCGAGATACCTAAGTCGATAATTTCAAATTTTTTATCAAATAACTATAATCATTGAATAATAAATATAAGAAGAAATGCAACTTAATGGGCTATATCGTATCGACTGATTGGATCGAGATGTAGAGGTCGCCACGTTTGTATTGGATCGAGATTTTTCAGTTCTTGCGTGTCTGTCGACTTGTAAACTTCGGTATTGAATTGATGGTTTTTCTTGGGTTAACATTGCGATACGATTTTTAAAATTCTGGTAGTAGTAATGTTTGTTTAAACTTTTGTTTAGTTTAAGTGTAAATATATTTTTGATTTATTTTTAAAATGGGAAAAGTTACAAATCACGGTTGTGTTTATATTAATTGTGAAAATAATAATACCGAATACAAAGGTACTAGTTTTCTTAAGTTTTTTATTAGTGATAAAGTGCGTGCTAAAGAATGTTAGAAAAACTGTGGAAATATAAACATTGCCACAATGGACTTGGAAGATTTAAAACAAAAGAAGATTTGTGAGCAGCATCTTCGGAGATAATGTATAACAACAAAAGGAAATTTTAAACACACTGCAGTTCTTGTTCTACACCTTCAATCAGGTAAATATTTAAAAAAATTTTTTTCTACCAAACGTTTAAAAATGGTTTAAATTAGCATCGGAGAATCTCCTTCTCCGGATTCTTCTTCTTCTTGTTGCACTTAATTGTACAATAACTTAAAATAATTACTGTATCAGTGGCTGAGATCGGTATTACTTTCCACGATCAATGATCGCAATCATGGTATTTAGAATTAATTAGTAATCGACTGTTGCTAAAAAGTCGCTCGTGTAAAGTTAGTTATAAATCTAGCCATAAACATTCGATTTTCGTTTTCCGGGATACAATAACGTTTGGAGTATTGAAAATCAACATATCTAAGTATTTTTTAATATTGTTTCTAAACAATAAATTAATTAAAATTTGTTCATATTTAGATTTAAAAAAAATATTTACAAAAATTCACAGAAAATAGATACTACTGTGATGTTTTTTTTCGACATGACGTGCTATTTGAATTCTGATGCAAACTTACGAACAAATAGTTTAAAGCATTAATAAACAACATATTAAAAAATAAGTGTCGTTTTTTCGTAAACTAAATGTTTCTATTTGAAATTAACCCTAAAAAGATTATTGAGTAATTAGTCATAACTCGTGTTGATATTTGTCTCAAACATAAGAATTATGTATTAAAAATAAATTTGCAATTCTTTTCAAATACGTATTGTCATTTGTAGTTAATGCTTATTGTTTTTAACTTCCTGTGTTTTTATAATTTACCTTGGTGTTTATATAAAGCTAGGTTTTTCCAAAAATGCTGAATGTGTGACACAAATTTTACAAACGTTCTTTCCTAGAAGAGTTTTCTAATTCTATTTGAAAAGAATGCATTGTTAAATTTCTGTAAACAAAAAAAATATAATTCAATGTTTAAATCCATGTTACTTTGTTATTAAAAATCTGTATGTGGTTTAAAATTCTTACGAGGAAAAGAGCAAAAGGGTTATTTACCTACTTACACAAAATTTTACGATTTTCCGTAAACTACCTGCATACTTAAAGCTTACTATACATTTATTAAAGTAAATATTATAGGTAAAATCGTGTTATATTAGTCTTATTTGTTTATGCGATAATTAAAAGTATTAATTTCTTTTCCACAACCGCAATTGTTATTTTATAAGCGATCAATGATTGCGATCGTTATTGTACAGACGCTTGATATTGCGATCATTATTTTGCATAATGATCGATTCATCGTAATTGCATAATCGTTCTGGCCATTGCTTTAAATGTTTTTTGTTGATGTTGGCATATGTCGAATAAAAATATCGTTTTTGTAAATGTTAGGGCCGCATTTCTTTAGCACCTTGTCTAATAAATACTTAGTTTTTAAAAAAATTAAAAAAATTATAAACAAAATTCTTTTATGTTTATTTTAACATGCTGAAAGCACTTCATACAAATCCAACAATACATAAAATATTTTTACAATTGTTAAAAAAAAATCGCAAAAATTTTGAAAATACTAATACTGTAATTGCATTTTCAAAACTTTATTTTTAAAATACTAACAACTAAATTTTTTGTTTACTTTTTGGGCTTATTTATTATAATTTTTTACAGAAGCTGTAATTGTTGATATGAACATCAACCTAAGATACTCAAATGTAGTAGTTTCTCAAACATATGGAAGAAAACGTCGATTGTTATTTATTGATGACGATCGTGAAGACGAATAAATTTATTCTTTCTACAGCTCCAGTTCACTAAACGAAGGTATAAGTAGACAAGCAATAATAAGTATTTTTTTAATATATGTTTTATAGTTGAAGATACGTCCTATAATATTTTGAAGATACTGGAACAACCACAGTGTGTTCTCAAATTCGTCAAGCCGTTAAGTTTTGACTAAACTACGCAACATAGTGATACAAATGGATTCTCCGTCAAAAATCCTTTTAAAGGATGAATTGGTCAATTATTCTTTCAGAAATTTAACATTAATTTTAATTTAAAATTATTTAAATTACCAGTCCACTAATAACAAATTCGTTTACATATGTTTCGAGCTTTAAAATAATAATGCTCATCTTCAGAAAAGTCTACAAAAAATATTTACAACTTTTTTAAATACAAAAAATGTCATCAACATATCTTCTCCATAATATTATTTTTTGTAAGAAAATTTGGTGTTCAGAAATATATTTACTTTCTAAATTGTTTAAGAAGATTTCAGTAAAAATAAGTGATAAATTTGATAATCAATTTTTTAAACAAAATCTAGGTCTTTTAATGGGTTCTCCTTTATCACTTTTCTCAATTTTTTTAAGAAATTAGGTAAAGGTAACGATTTCAAGATTTCTTTTTCTAATGAATATTTATTTAATTTTTAAGCTACTTAAAGGTAGTAAAAATAAAACTATGTAAGCTGTATAGTTGCTTCTGAAAGGTGCGGTTTACGGTTCCTTTAGAGCTTCTTTAAAGCTTTGCTAGTACCACAAAGAGCTGTATAAGCCCGATTTTAATGCATTAAAGGAGCTACCTAACAGCAACATAACTGCGGAATTTTTAGCTACTTAAACGCTTCATGGAGGCTTCAGTTTTTTCACAAGCCACTCAAAAGTGTTCTAAAGAGTAACTTTAAAAGCTAAAGTAGTTATAAAAAAGCCGGTTTTAGCTGCAATTTGCTCACTGAGAAATTCTTGAATTACTAAAGTTCATTTATATTAAAATATCAAATCAAAATTTTTTGTTGAACGAGCAAACCAAGTTCAATTACGATTTTAAACTTAAATTTTTTTAGATTTGTTTCTAAATTGCACCGTGCATCTTCCTTTTTTAAAATAATTAACATTTAACATTTTGTAAAACTTACATTTTTTTAATTAACTAGTTACAAATTTTCAGATTTGAGATTGTTCGAAAAAATGTAAGTTAAAAAACTTTTTGTAATCTTAACTTTTTATAAGTTGTAAATATTTTTATTTTTTTGAAGATGAGCTTCATTATTTTAAAGCTCGAAGCATATGTAAAATAGTATATACATTTTGAAAGTTAACGAATTTATTATTGGTGGACTGGTAATTTGAATAATTTTAAAAATTGACGAATAATAACAATAATTCCCATAACAATTTTCTTTTAATTTAATTTGCATTGTTTTAGTTATTTCTATGTTGTCGATTTATATTTTACAAAAATAAATAAATATTTGAATATACATATTTTTTTGTTTTCTTAAATATAAAGCATGATGTTGTTTAAGTTTATTTGACATTGACTTGTGTCGTAACAATACAAGCTATTGTTTATGATATTAACCTGTTTTGAACAGGTAAACGGTAAAGTAAACACAAATATAAGAAAAGGTTGTAACTCGTACTTCATAATCATAACAAATAAGTAAGTTCGCAAAATAAAAACCACGATTTTGCAGATGGCAGCAGGTCTTAGTCTATTAGTTTATGAAAAGAGGGGGTACAGACGGGTAAAAAAAAGAGAAACAAGAGAGATAAAACTACAGTGCGATTTTTAACACACTATTTGCGCCTCTTCTTAAATTATTACTCAATGCTATAATTAAATTGTTTTCTCAAGAAGGCAATTGATTGCTGTAATTTTTGTTGCACTTTATAATAGTATTGTACTAAAAGACTTTGTAAAGTGTTCTGCCCGGCAATGCCGCCAAAGTCACTAAAGGTCCAATAAAGTGCAGATTTACTAGTATTTTGTTAGATATTGCTTATATATCTAATAAATACATGAAAGCTAATGATATATTTAAACATATGTATGTGGATATATTTAAAGTTTGCACAACAAAGTATAGTATTATGTTGTACATTCCTTCTGGTTGCAAATAAAAAGCCAAACAAAATGCGTATTACGCAGGTTCCATGGAAAACCGTAAATCACAAAACGTTTACATTTGAGTCGGCAAGTGAGAGGACGTTTTTATTACCAAAAGAGACTTTTATATAAAAAACAGAACATAATTAAAGAATTTCGAATTTATCATTTGCAACAATAAATGGTTATTTACATTAAATTGGCAAGAGAAATAAAACAAATGAAAATTACGTAAATGATTTACTGAAAATACTTTAAATAGAGTATCGATAAATACAAATGTATCAATAAACTGACAAATTACTACGTTTGTTTTAAAATCCCATCAATGAATACAAAACTATAGACAATAAATAGAACAAGTCAAGGTACCTAGATCTTTCCGAAAGTAAATGTAACACAAAGATTACAAAGAGTTCCCAAATTTCTTTCTCAAAGTTCTTATCCTATTATTGTTATTTTTTACTAAATTTCAAACTTTTATTCTTCTTAGAAAACTGCAAAAAACACCAAAAAAATTATTATGAAGAAAAATAGGCATAATTAAACCAAAAAAATGCTTAAAATATAGCAAAATACAAACGCGATAGTTATAATTGATATAGTAATAATAAATCTAAAAAAAAATTATACAAACTAATAGACTGAAGAATAAAATGATTACATAATAACTTCAATACTAATATCACAAAAAAAATATAAAATTTTTAAGAATTTTAGTTTCTAAACGTTTTTTTTTAAACTTTCTTCAAATACCTGAGAAAAAAAGACTACCACATGCTACAGTTAAGTTTATAAAATTTGTACCACAATATTTATGTTAATTTTGGTTATTGTCTTTGTTATTCATTTTAATTTATAATAATATCAATAAAGTACTTAAATTTAATATGTTTCTTAAATCGTAAATTAGCGAACGCTTTGTAATAATTTTCTATTAAATAATGTGGTAGGTATAATAAACGGGCCTCAGGGAAAACTTACAGTATAAGCCCATAGGGAAGTAATATAATTCTGATCATATTAATATACCATATACAAAACCAACTACAATTAATATAATATTACAAATAAGATACTTTTGATTAAACTTTATACTAAAGTATATTAAGTATTTCAGTTTTTTGTAGTTTAATTTTACAATATTATATTAGTTTACAAGTTCAGAAAATATTTTTTTTAAAATTGATTAAAATATTTTCAAAACAATTTAACAAAAAAAATATATTAATCAATAAAAAAGAAAATATTTTTTTACAAAATGTAACATATATACCTAACGTGCTTAACTGAGAGATGATACTTTTCTGTACATCAATATATTTTAACCAAATTAGATCTATTTATAACTGAAACAAACAATATTTAAAAATTGTTTTGAAGAACGAAACAGTGTCATGCCATGTTTCTAATTAATTATGCATGCTTTCCACTGATCTATACACAAGGAGCCAATAATAACCCAATTGAATATTTATCAAACGTGATATTACTGTATTTTATTTTAATTTACAACACGAACAAAACGTAAATAATAAAATAAGATACAAGAAATAGATCAAATTTATTTTCGTCAATGTGTAATTATGCAAATTAGTTTTCCGTAAGGTATACAACTATAAATAACATCTTACTTGACTTAACTTAATTTTGTTTTTGTTAAGAAACGCAAACATGAAATCATAAACGATAAAATTTAAATATTAAGATCAACACATCGTTATTGAATAAAAATAGCATATAATCAGCATTTAATTGCATTTTGCAATCTGAATTTTTTTTTGCGATTACAATCCCATATTTACTTAAATAATATTAATTTTTTTGTGTAACGAGTAAAAAAATATTGTAAAATCTGTGATGTGATATAACTATTTAAATAACTTTTTGCAGGTATTATCTAGCAGCTATGTAAATTGGCATTAGTTAAAATGATTATAATATTAAGATGCAATGACTTTTTTACAATTATTTTTAATTTACAGTACAGATACAATCAAATCTACCATTTAGATTTTATTATGTTTAATAACTATTTATATATTAAGGGCGTAAAGAGGCTTTTATGGCGTAAGAATACGTCAAAGGTCATAAAATTAAGTTACCCTCGTGGTAAATACACAATTTTATGCACAAATTAAATTTCTTTAATTTAAAAATATTTCGCAAACAAATTCAATTTTTGACACAAATCTAATGTTGCAGGTTGTTTTTATTACATTTGAGTTTTGAAACGTAACTATGGTAGCAAATAAACAGTGGTAACCATATTGTCTAAAATCTTAGTTACATTTTGTGCTGCAGAAAAGGCAAGAAACAGTAGCTTAGTTCCAGAAAAATCTAAAGAAGTGTATAGAAAAACATATAATGAATATCTTAAACGGTGCAATATACAAAAGGGTTCCATCAAAAACCTGTTTCTTCTGTTTTTTTTTGTATTTATCAAAAGAAGAAACTTTCTTTGACATGGGCTTATTATTCAATGCTTAAAGCCACTATCAAAGCCGACCACAACATATATAATGAGTAGTTACTCTAGTTTATTCGAGTTTTTAAAGACAAATTCAGGTGGATCCAAGCCCAAAAAATCAAAAGTTTTGAGCGTGGAAGAGATAGAAGCCTTTATATACTAAGCTCTAGATAAAATATGTTTAATGAACACGGTAAACAAATTTATTGTAATTAAGAAATGTTTAATGATTTTTAAAAACAGGTAGTTTTAATATTTTAGATAACTGGGCATGCCGTAAACAAGAACTTGTTCAGTTAGAAGTTGATGATATTCAAGATCTGCAATCCTCATTACTTATGACGTTTCGAGATACTAAAACCAAAAGAAATCGAATGTTTAGTGTAGTTGACCACTTTAGATTACCAAGTTTTGTAGAAGCTTCTATTACTCTACATGCAATATATGTATGGATACTCGCCCCTTCTTCTTGGCTTGCAGGGAAAATTGTTTTTGGAAAAATTGCCGAATTCTAAACTAAATACTACGCACTCATTTTGTCGCTCATCAACGAATTTGGCAAGGAATGATTGGTCTAACTACTAGAAGGCTGAAAGTCACCGTTAGTTGCAGAACAGTATATAAGGGCGTTTTCTAAAAAGCGCTCAAACTTTGAAATTAAATAAAACAACCTGTTTACATGATATTGCCACAATTTTTATTTTACTCTAAAGGACATTTGACTCCGTTGTAGGTGGTGTACCCTGTTAAACCAATTTTGGATAACATCATCGCATAAATGAGGTTTAATTTTATGAAAAACGCAAGTTTTGTTGGTTCTCAGGTGGAAATTGTCTATAGTTTGTCTGCATAAACCAGAGATTTCACGTAGTGGTCACTTGATGTCACCACCACGCAAGATGACAAATCTCTAAAACTTCTTATCCAATTAATTTAATGATTCCCGTGCAGTATGGCAAATGGGAGCATTTTGTTGGAACCACATGTTTGTGAGGTCGATACCATCTATTCTAAACCACAAGAAAATTGTTATCATCGTTCGATATCGGTCGCGATTAACAGTGAGCGTGGCTCTTTGCGCATCTTTGAAGAAATAAGGGCCGATAATACCGCCAGATCAAAATCCACACCAAACCGTAACTTTTTCGGAGTGTAGAAGCACCAGATAAATCGTAGATTTTGGTCACTCCAAATCTGGAAGTTTTGTTTGTTAAGAAAATTACTTAACCAGAAATGAGCCTCATCACTAAAGATGATTTTCTTTCTAAAAGCAGGATCAGCCGCTAAATGCTCTAAAGCCTAATCAGCGAATACACGACGCTGTCTGTGATCGGTAGATTTTAACTCTTCAGTTAATTGAATTTTGTATGGTTGAAAACCCGTCTCGATACAAAATCTGCCAAGTTGATGTCGCAGAAAGACCTAGTTCTTGTACACGCACGGAACGTTAAGCAAACAGAGCGCTGATAAGAAAACTAGAAAAGATAATTTATTGTCGATAAAAATTAAACCTCTTAAGATTATTGAACCGAATGTTGTTAAATGTAGGAGAGGGCGACAGAAAACACTACTTCATGTGTTTATTTTAGCGACGTTTTAAGGACAGGCCGCTGTATTTAATAAAAACAACATAATTAATGCAAGCATACAAACCAGGTAAATTTAAACAATTATTTAAGCTAATTAATTATAAAAATTGTTTTGATCTATTAGAATAACTAAAAACTAGAATGTAAGAAAAAACCAAAAGACAACTTACAAAAAACTTAAAGCAAGTAGCGATGAATTCGCCAAACACAGTCAACTGGTAAAAAATAATATATAACACGTAACATTAAATTGTAAATAATTTAAAAAATAAATAATAGTTTCAACAAACTCACGAACATCACAAAGACCAAAAACCAACTAATCAAAAAAGTTGACACTGAAAAGTAATGGTTAAGAATTGGAGGTCATGACATTTTATTGATTAGGTTATTGTATAAGTACAATGATTATTGGTATCTGTATTAAAAGTTACATTGTTGTTATGTCTAGTGATAAAAATCATCTCAGATATTAAGCTTTTACTATATTTGGGTTCCACATCTAAGACGATGGGATTACTAAAATAGAAATTGTGGCCAGTGTTAATTTGATGCAAAGCAAGAACCGATTCTGTTTTTTTTGTTTTTACAATCATATTGATGATTTTTAATCTGATTAATAGTTTTTGTTTTATTTGCCCTACATAACATCTATTACATCCCATGCACTCGATTCTGTATATAACATTGTGTTGGTCGTATAACTTTGTTTTATTTTTCGTTTTAGAATAAATGGTGTTGTTATTATAGGTCTCTATTTTCAAGTTAACCCGGGAGCGTTTATGATTTTAGTATACTCAAAATTAGAAGTAGTGTTAGTTTGGGTCGATGGTAATGGCTTGTTCGTGGTGTTGTTCGTATGGAATAATATTTTATTTATTAGATTATTAGGATAATTGTTATTTTTTAAGATGTTAAGATTTTTTGTGTGAAATTGTGGATTACTTAAACTAATGATTTGGTTTTTCATATATTTGATTATGTTAATTTTTTGATGGTGTGCATATTTTGAAAAATAATTAATGGTACAGTTGAATGCTATTGGTTTTGTGAACCAGTCCGTTAATATAGAATTATTCTGTTTAATTAACTTAATATCTAGAAATGGTATAGAGCCATTACTTTCGACCTCATGAGTAAAACTTAGATGTGAATCATAGCTGTTGAAGATGTTTAACGTGTTAAAAAATTCGTTCTCAGGTATGCAACTGATGACATCGTCCACAAAACAACAATGTGGGTTGAAAAATTTGTTGTCTAATACTGAATTAGGAGCTACTAAAACCTTTGATCGCGTAGCAATAATTCCAATTTAATGGGTAATTCTAGTCGCGTGGGTGTATCTCCGAGTATTAATATAGTTAATTGTTCTAATTGTATTGTTAACATACATCTCTCACAATTAATTTTTAATAAAAAGTACAATTTTTGATTTCTAATAAAAACTTTTCATTTAGCAAGTATGTATTGTTACAAATTAAATCTATTAAAAACTAATTTATTTAAACGACTAAAAATACGTTTACTTATTCTAGAAATATGTACACTTTTAAATTAACCGAACTAATTAAATCCAATAATATTTAATGAAAACACTTACACTAATTTATGTATAACCGTTGTATAACACTATCACTTACATAAAGATAAGATAACGTACGCGGATAGCTTCACACTTGTTTACACTAAAAATCACGTACACGATTATTCTCGGTATATTTATCTTAGACACACGCGTGCTAACGACTTATTTATTTCTACGATTTCTCTCTTCGGTATTTATACACGTTTACAACTCCTTCTCGAGTGTTCCCTAACTTTCGGTATATCTTCTAGAAGATGGATAACAGCTCCTAGAAGGCTCTTGCATTTGCAAATAATTTCTCGAACGTTTCAGTATTTAGTTTATTAGGTACCTATGATATCGTTGTTTGACGTTTCACTATAGCCCGTAATAATGAAAAGGTTCGTGGGCTATAAAAAGACGTTTATGACATAAATTTGTGTATAATTGTCCATTTATGATACATCCGTGCATAAATTAATTTTATTGTTTCTGACTGTCAAAAATTTTTCACTTTTGTAAATCGTCTTTGACAGTTTTTTCGCTTGTCAACATAAACGTCAAACTTTGTAGTCTCTGCTGGAGCAATAAAATGTTGTATTCAACTTGTTATTGTCTAAATTAAGCGTTTTTTTTGTAGATATTTCAACATGGGCACTGGTGAGAAAAACGCCCAATTTACACAAGAAATAAATAACTATTTTATAACAAAATGTAAGTTTGTAATCTAACAAGTCAAAAAACTTAGGAAATTAATTAACTTAAATAAACAAACAAATAAAAACGCTTGTTCTTAACATATTGCGTGCTACGTCTGGCATATATAACGAACGCTGATATTTTCTGCCAGGCCACGTCTTGCACATATGACGCTGCACGATTAATTGTATGGGAAACTCATATTGGTATACTTGGTTTGAGCAAATTCAAATATTTACTATTTTTTGGAGGATTTGAAATGAAACATCACAATTTTTGGTTTATTATTCAAAAAAATTTATTTTGAACTTACAAAATAAGAAAAAAACGTTATTTTGAGAACTAAAATTACATATATGTATGTAGTAAAGAAAACAAAAAATATACCCAAAATTAAAAGAAAAACAAAATTGAGAAACTAGTTATGCTTTGAATTGAAACACTCTAAACATATTTGAGGTTCTTTTGGGCACTTCTCACAATACCATTTTTGCTCGACTTTTAACAATTTTTCTACCAGCAAATTTCTTGAGTATGACATAGCAAACAGTACATCTTCTCTGTATTTTTTCTTGCTCATACAGTTTTACTTTTACAATATGACCCTTTCTTTGAGTTAATTTTTTTTCTATTTTTGACGTTTTCTTCCTTCCATTTCTAATAACTGCTCGACTAGTGTTTCGCGATAAACGCAAATTGATATTTTCTTATTAACATTTTTTTGTTCACTGCTGCTATACCCAATAAAAACTAGCTTCTTGTATTAATGCTTTTGCGCAAAGTGGTAACATACAACGTGATCTGATCTCAAAAATCTATTCCGCTTTTCCCTTTATTGTAAGCCAGCATTACAAAATGTTTAGTGGTAGCTTTCTTTTTTTTTCGGCTCTTATTTTAGACTTTTTTTGAGTTTAAAAATAAACTAAGAATTTTATCAAGTAACTGTTGAAGGTGATGAAGCCACATTTTTGCTGGTCAAAGGTTGTGGCTGATTATCATGATCTGTACTTCTCAAGTTTGATTTAGACAAATTGGTGAATGTTTAGTAGATAGCATTCTTACGTCTTGTTTATCCCGCCAGCACCACGATGCCATTTTCATTTTTTTTGTAAAAAATATATTTCTGTTGTAATTTAGCTCGTAATGTACCAACTGCATGAGTTTGGGTTTCCAAAATTAATTTGGCAAGTTCGTAGTTATATATCAATGTATAGAGTTTTACTCTCGTGGAACAGTAGTCCAGTCAGTTCCATGCAGATTTTTGTTACCAGGCCGATTTGTCTCTTAACATCTCTTGATTTTTGAGCATACATTTTTATAGCCCATGTGTATCCATCAGTCACACACAGTTTGAATAGATGAAACTTATTGAGTATGTATTCTCTGAAGATTAGGCGGCCTCTCTAGAAAACCAGTATCACATCGATGACAATATTTTGGTCGGAGTAAAATAACTGCTGGAAATTTCTTTCCAACATGTCAACTAGAAATTGCATTTTTGTTAACCTGCCTCTTTATTGAATAGTCTCGTTATTGTTAAAATGCAGTATACTGAGCAACATTTAGAAGCAGTTTCCAGACATAATGGACGGAGAAATGTGTTGCTTGTAAATACCATGTTTGAGTCCAGTAATCAGGAAGAGACGAAAGCTTAACTATCCTATTCAAATTCCCGTTCTGTTGTGCAACATCGTCATTGTTTAAATCTTCTCATTTAGACTTTTCTTCGTTCCTATCCATCTGCAACAATTTACCTACGCTTCTTTTTGGCGCTGTAAGGTAGATACGCAACAGAATTATCCGAGCTAAAACTGTCTGGAGCACTTTGGTCGTTTAAATCAAGTTTGTCTGCGTCAGTCAAAGCTTTGCATTTTTTTACACTTTTTACTCTAATTTAGCTGAAACAAAAGAAAAACATAAATTAATATCAATCGCTATTTCTCTGCAACAAATAAAAAAAAAATAGCTTCAAAGAATAAATAAAAAGCGTTTGTCATATATGGCCTTCTACGTTAAAAAGAATTAGAAAATTAACGTGGGGGGTCAACAAAAAATGTTTAAAAACACACAAAAAACTACAATTTTGACCACATTTGAACAAAAATTTAACAACAATCGCATTTGGCCATTTTGGAGTATTTTTCAAATATACGCGTGGCACGCAATATGATAAAAGTTAGTTAGTAATTATTAATCTTTGATTTTTACTACACTTTTAATGATGACTTGATGTCTTTTGAGCTTATATGTATTAATGTTTTTTTTATAACTCAACATTTTTATATTGTGCTAGAAGACCGTTAAGTTATTTATTAAACATACTATTTTTTACTATAGAGACAACTTTATTTACAACATTTTATTTTAATTTTTATATTAAATTTAAATATCTATTTTGACTAATATTTATATTTTTAATAAAACAAAAACAAAACGTTTTGCTTTTAACAAAGAATCGTTAACTTTGTAGGTGGATTTAATTAGAGAAAATTATTTCACTGTAACACAAACACTGGCGTAACCGAAAACCCGTGGAGAATCGTCTATTTATTTTTTAAACGTTTGTCTGAGACTGACACTATTCAATTATGAACATAAATAAATTAATAAATTATTTAATCGCAATAAAACGGACGATTTATTATTAACATTTATTTATTATATAAAGATTTGGCAAATTTATCGAGTACGTCAAAATGATAATTAAACATTAACTATTAAAATTGTTAAACGTAAACAAAACCAAATAATTTGTATAACACATTATTCCCAATTTCTTGTTTTTGTATTTTATTTTTTATATTAGGCCAAAGACGTGTATGAAAAAAGTTGACACTAATTGTTTTTATACATGTTATAGGTACCTACGTGTTTTGTGACAATTTAAGTATTACAAATGTAAATTGTTATTTAGAAATATTTAAACTAATTTTATATACAAATCAAATTTTTTTATGTTAAAAGCAAACCAATAATGTTAATTTATTGCTTTTTTTTGAAAGTATAATTTTTGTATATTTTAGTTTTACTGTGATGTATTAAATGTATTTGAAAAAATTAATACTATTTTATTATTATATATGTATATATATATATTATTAAAAAACTCACAAATATCGCAATTCTTGAAATTATCGGAAGGTGTTAACAACAAACACAATATTACCTACGTAATATAATAAACAAGTTTTATTACAATTTTCAAAAATAAGAATGTACATATTACACGAGAATACAGTCGTATAATAATTCACCAATTGTTTGTATTTAACATTTGTCCATGAAATTCCTGAGAATTGTTCTCCATAACCTCTTCGTTGCTGGAAGATGATGACTTAGCAACACCAGTTACTTATAGAGAATTTTTTGTGACAACAAATTATGAGCAAGACCGTTCATTATCAAGAATTGCCTCTAGTGATATATCTAAAGAGAAACCCGATCGCGTTATCTTTAGTCCATGCTCTTAAACAAACATCATGTCATGTAAATAGGTCGGCTTCACTAATTTGTTCCATTTTTGTAGTTCAATTTGTTTGCCTTTTATCTCTCTAAGAGGAACCAAAATTGTGCTCGGCGTTTAATTAGTATTAAAAACTCTAAATTCAAACACTCCCGGCTGTTGTTTCCCATTTACAGCTTTAGGAGTATGTAATAGTTAGTGCGAAATGATTGCAAACTGAAGGGTACATCTTTTATAGAATTTTTTTCTAGAGAAGCACAAAAATGAGTATTTTGGGATAATCTTTTCAAATCGTTAACAAAATGCTCAATAAACTTTGTCATAATGTTTACGACCCTCTTTTTTCCACTAGTAGTCCACTGTTGGCACCAACATTGAGACGCAATGTTTTGGTTGTAAAGCTATAATGTCGTGAATAACCGTACTTATTTACTTTCTCAAACCTAGGCTTTGTTTAGGCAACAAGTATTAGGAAATAATTAGGTTGTGTTGTTGAAACACAAAGCAAGCAATAAAATCTCAAAACATCGAAACTTATTTGACACAAAATATTTTCAAGGCAAAAAGTCACCTTCGCAAAGCTCAAATGATAATATTGCGTTCACAAGCATGTTATGCGAGAAAAGATCGAAAAATTAAGATTCACGTTCACTGACTGTCATTTTCTGCTGGCTTATATACGGTTGAGAGCATTCGGATAAATGTAAAAGTTTCTTTAGACAATCAATTTTAAAGTCAAAGTAGAACTCTCAGAAATTTAACCAGAATTTGATTAACTACGCTTGGATTAAATGAATCATTCAATGATTAAATAAACAATTTATATGGCGTGATTCTTGACAATTGTTTCACCACACTCTAATTAATTGACGCGCATTTAAAAAAAACAACAGAACTAAATGATTACTGTATTTCACCCAAGTTTTATAACGGATCACAGTTCAACAGCTTCTAAGATTATCACACAATTCGAGCTACGTTGCCAAATTCTTTCAGATGTAAAACTTGCAAAGTGAAGATGTCACTGTTGGAAATGCGCATCTACAGATTAAAAACTAGATTTTTTTTAACAGTTTGTCGCGTTTGCGATTCTCTGTCATATCTAAAGAAGACTTACAGCAGATTGCACTTACAATAAAAGCATTTCGCAATACGAAATAATCAACATGTCTATTTAATAAATTTTCTAGGTGTTCTTAGCGTGATCCTTCAGCGCAAAAAAGTAAAACTAATCTTATAAGCGTACTGTTAATTGCCAAAGACAAAGAAAAGAAAATATTAAATTAGCTCTCTCCGTTTACAACAAAAAAGCAAACAAAAATCTCGTTTAAGCGAAAGAATTAAATTTAAATAATCATACTCAATTTTCTCACGTTAGACAGTTCATCGCATCTCTCGTACAATAATCAAGTAAAAAACTTACAAACGCATATCCAAATAAATTTAACTAATTTCTGACCTTTTTATATGGCGTCTAATTCTCAAATTCAAGATCACGTATTGGAGTTTGTCGGGTCTTGACTGGAACCAGGTTGGCAACCACGTAACAATTTGTCACTAACTAATAACTTTATACAAAACGTATACTCAAAGAAAAATAATAATAATAAATTTCCTTCCTTCCTTTCGCGAGTACGAAAAAAACCCCACCCGTCAGTCACTTTTGTTCGGATAAGTGAAAAAAAACCAACGCGTAAATAACTTTTTTGAGTAGGTAAAAAAATAGGTAAAATGAACTTTCTTGCGCGAGTACTTTAAAAAACAGCTCGACAGTAACTTCTTTTTTGCGGGTAAGTCAAAAGAAGAACTCCCCTATGCAACTTTCGTTTTTGCACCGCGTTAGGGTTTTTAAAACCTTCGTTTCTAACTCTCCAATTTTTTTTTTGATCGTTTATGACTTAAACTAGTAATTACTGATAGTTTTTATTATAAAAATTTATAAACCAGATTTGTTAAATTATTACTTCGTTTACGCATTTTAAAATTTAAACATAAACTATCGGTTTAGTAGAACATGTGTGTTTCGGTCGAGTTGCTTTTGGGGACCACCGCGGCTTTTTTGCGGCTAAAGGTAGCTTTTTCGGTGTAATATTACACCAGGTATCTAAAGTTGTTTTTCTTGTAAATTATGCCTGCATCGAAACTGCCACAATTTTTGTATTGATATTATTTGTTTAATAACTTAAAATGACCAATAAAACCGTAAAACGGTGCAAGGTAAAGGAAAGTTGCATTTAAACATTTTTATAGAGAACAACATTTACTATCGAATATCTTGTTTAATAATAATAAACACTACATCCAAAAAAGACAAAAAATGAAGTGAAATTGGGCACCACCGCAAGTTCCAGCTTTGTTTCATCTAAGCGTTTAATCGTTTCGTTACATGAACCTTCTAATCAAGAATCTTATAAGTGTTTTAGCACTAATATAAAAACAATACAAATTTAAAAAAATATTGATATATGTTCTAACGTGAACTTGGATAGTGCCAAAGTTACAACCAAACCAAACCAAATAAAGATATTGCTTTATAAAAACAGTCAACCAGTTTTAGTTGTGTGAAATATGTAACTAAAAAAATGGGCGCCAGAACAAGATTACACTGACATACCACTGAAAAGATACCCCTAGATAACGTACATATAAAAGAACAAGTATTAAGTTTATTTACGGTAGAAATATTTAAAGTGTGAGAATAACAATAAAGCGAAATCAATTGTCACAGTCGTTAAATACGTGTATAAAAAAAGTCGTGGTGCAATTGACGTAAAATGTTTATTCACCGTGATTAAATAACAATGAACTCAAATTCAAAACTACATTGCTGCACTAAAAGTAGTGCCAAAGAAAAATATACTCACACTACATAAATTTTTATCACGATTGAATTAAATCAAAAATTATGCTTATGACCAATATTATTACTATTTAAAACGCATAGTAATGTTACTTACAATTAATGTAACGATAACACAAAAAATAATTAAATGTTAGGAATAAAAACTGAATAGATCTATTTTGTAAGATTCTATTATTTTAATAACAACACGGTACACAAATATAATTGATTTAAGACATAAAATCAATATTTAAATGAAAGTAATAAAGCATATGATATTGCTTCACAGCACGTTTTATTGGTCGTATGTTAACGATAACCCGAACCTTCATTCCGAGTATTATATCTTTTGCCTTAAGGTTTATGAAACTTTATAGACTCCAAAGTTTAAACAAATATCCCACAGTTAAGCTATAGGAAGATGAATGTAATTGAACGACTGGATTTTCCCATTAAGACCCAAACGGCCATGCGTTCTCTTCGAACGTGCCTAACACTATGATATAATAGAAATTAATGTCTAACCGAAATAAAGATAAGCACTTACAATATCCAGAATTATACAATTACAAATTCGTAATAATTTTAAGTGAAATAACGAAGCAGTACTTCTAAGTAATCTAGATACAAATGGAGAACAAAAATAAACAAAGTTCGTAATTGCAACGACGGCAGAAAAATGTTGAACGTCAGCAAATTCTTTTTCGCGGCGATGTTGAATAAATGAAATTAAAAACATTACAATGTCAAAAAACTGAAACTGACATTAAACGCACAGTTATAAGTGTTAAGTAAAGAAAAAAACTGATGTGATCACCACACGACTTTTCTATAAGGAATGACGATGGAATGTCATAATCTTTTTTAAGGTTATGTGGTCATAAAACCATTTTGAAGTGATATGTACACGTTTGTTTGTATTGCTTGTTTTTTTGCTTTTGTTTCTTTAAAATTTTTCTTCTCGATTTCATTAAGATCATATCGACTAACCTTTATATTTGTGCGCCGTGATATTACTTATTCCTTTAACAAATCAGTAAAAAAATCGTCGCAGGCAGGATTCGAAACTATATTATATTTGTGAATTTATTTTAAATTGCAAATTAAATATTTGATAAACTGTTATTGTTAGAATTTTTTTTATTTGAATAAATTGTTAGGAAGAATCTCTATAAGAAACTGTAAAAATAATTCGAATAAGTTACTTACGTACAAAATTATATAAGAAAAACTGTTAAAAATAGCGGATACACACACTTCCGGTTTCTTTATCAAACCCATCTTTTGACGAAGCAGAGAGAATATAAAAAGACAAGTGTTTCAAATTTTGTTAATACTATTAAATCAATAGTTTTGCAAATATCAATGCATGAGATAAGAACTATGAACTTATCAAAATCAAAAACACCGGTGCTAAAGGCATTGGTAGCTTTAAACAGACCTAAAGCGTTAGACGCTTTTGCTAGGTTAATTGAATACAGTTACAGAAGTTCTGAAAAAACTTGACGCTGATGAAACAGTTTGAGCTATCATCGTTACCGGAAGCAAAAAAGCCTTTGCAGCAGACGCCGAAGTACCCAGAGTTTAACCAGAAGCGTTAGAAAATTCAAATCTATAAAAATTATTCTTACAGACAATCAGGTCATCGTTCAAAAAGCGAAAAAATAGGATTAGTCTCGTAAATATTTGTTACAAAAAAAATATTAGACAAAACTATAGAATTAGCTAAGAATATTGCTGCAAATTGACCAACTGCTTTTGCTCTTAAAAAAAATGTTAATACTCCGTTAGAAACTACTTTGGTTATCTTAAGGGAGTGTAATAAATACGACTGCACCGGATGGTATGAGTGGAGTGGCTAGCCCTTTTACTTCGCACGCTCGGAGTGTTGTGCAATCTATCGCAAATACTAAAACAAATCTTAGCGCCTAGTTGTTGCATCTTAAGTTTTACGAGTTTTACAACCCAGTGTTTTAGTAAGATATCGGCAGTTTAGTGCTTCACTCGGAGTGGGTCTTCTTTTCTAACTATTTTTAGACGATATTTCCTGGCCAGTTCAACTCATATTGTATTGAAGCGGGAATAGAGCACTTATACACCATCTTGTATTAAACGACTCTAATGTTGTACAACAAAATAAAACCTGTGCCTAAACCTCTAAGAAAATTACACTAATAGATAGAGCACCAGATAGCGAGATTCTCAGTGGAGTTTTTTATTACCGTTAAATACTCGTGTTGCTGCCATGCAGTCTTTTCCATCTTACATAATGGTTTCTTTTACCACCTCGTAATGTTCGTACAGCCCTCGCTTTTTTTAAGTCTCTTTAAAATTAGGTTCTGATTTAGAGGCGCTGGTAAAACCCTCAGGTCGTGTCTCAGGTTCTTGACTGAAAATTGAGTTGATTTTCAAAATGAGTGAAGTGACTAGTACTCTAAAGGCAACCTATTAAAAAAATCGCGTCACTGACACTTAGACTTTTGAATTGAGTTGAAACGTATTCGTTTCAAGAGCAACAACTCCGCATAATGGAGTATAGTCTATGTTAGTCATTTAGTTTACGTATTACAATCTAGCACAAACGTTTCCCAAACTTCACCGCAAGGACTAACATTACAATCCAGAATTTAAATACTATAAAATAAAATAAATATGTTTGCCTAATCTTGTTTTAAACTTTTATCTAGATTGTCCTACATAAGAAGAACAATAAAAACAAGAAATTTTGTATGCACCAAATGTATCTAAAAAGTCTTTATTATTAACAATCCATTATTTTAAATTATTATTAATAATAAATATAATTTGAAATAAAATTTTCTTTTTAAATTAAAAATGAGAAGACAAAAATTAACATAACATACTATAGATAAACTACATTTTTAAACAAATTCGTTAATTTTAATGTTCTTTAGATTAAATGACAAACATTTATATTGTCAAAACGTATTTTAGTAATAAACAATTATAATAATGTTTTGTAGATTGACTATAATTATATCAAATTTTATAGTGAATTACTCTACTATCAGTATAGATTACTTTAACTGTTAACTGTTATTTATACCATGCGAGTTTAATTACCAAAAGCCACGTAATCAGTAACTTTTATTTGCTTAGGAACTTTTATTATTAAGATTTGGCAACATTAAAATAACCCAATTTTAAATTGTTTTATTTATCAGCGGCGTTCGTAGTGTTTGTAATTGTTTGTTTTATTAGTATTTGTTATTTTATTTGCTATAAGTTTATCAAATTTTTTGTTCACAATAAAATTACAGATATAAATATTTAGGAAAAGTAAGTTGATAATTTATGTAATAGGAGAGATAATTCTGGGTTAGAAGTCTTTCAGGATCTCGTAAACTGTGGCGCTGAGATCGGTTTATGTCAAAATGTTGCTATCATCCGTTTTACAAACATTAGCCTATATATTTTTTAACATGTCTTTGCTTTTGTCGTTATATAAATGATCTTCGGTTGGAGAATTAACTGAATGAAGCGTTAAATACGTCAAATTTTTAACAACTTTATTATAAGGATGTTCATTTATATGATACACGAACAAAAAGAAATGTTTTTGTTAACCATTGTAGAACAGCAAAATATAAAAATAGTCCTCAAAGTAAAGGAATTAGTTATTATAACAATCTACCAAAAAATCTGAAAAGTATACAGTCTATAACAACATTTAAAAAAGAACTAAAAAAATACATTGTCAGCAAGTGTCCGTATACTATACTACTATAATATTATAATAATTTTTATTTAAATTTCTTTTGTATAATATGACGTTTGTATACTCTACTGAGTCTTAAACAACAATAAAGAATAATAATAATAATAATAGTAATTCATTCTCTAAAAACAGTAAATAACGGTTCACACTCAAAGGTTAATAAAAAAACAGGTCCAATTATTTTATTTTGGTAAATACCACACCACACATTTGTTTTGAATGCATACTGATTGAGAGTTTTGATGGTAAAATTTGTATTAGTATTACTCCACCAAAGGCAATTTTGGGAAAAAATTGTTCCATTTGATATAAATGTTGCTTCATCCGAAAAAGAATATGTCTTCTCATAAGTAAGTTTTCTTTTAACATTCCTTAGATATCACAACAGAATTCAAAGCGTCACAATCTTCTGGTCTTAACGTATGAATAAATTAGGGCTTGTATCAGTGCAACCTGTTCTTTTTTAAAATTTTTGAAACCGTATCTTTGTTAATAGAATATGACAGGAAAACTGCCTTTGTTCGCAAAGTTTTTTTTAATTTCTTCCATTCATCATTGACAACCCGTTGTTGGCGTTTGTTTGTAAACTTTCTGCTTACATCTCTAAAAGTCTTAAATTTGTTTAATATTTTCCTTACTGTGCCGTAGTGAAGATTTTTTTCTGGGTGAGTTATTAAAAATGTCTGTAGTTTCTCGATGCGTTTTATAATTATTGCCCACAATTAACACAATTTCAATTTTATCTTCAGTAATGAATATTGCTGGCATTTTTACTAAATTTTATAAATACTTTCTGTCAAGTTTTACTAAATACAACTGATGTTTTCAACCTCACTGTCAAACATTTCTTGCTATAAACAAATCATTTGTTTACCAGTGCATCACGTAACTATACTTACATGTGCATTGTTATTGCAAACCTAAATAAAAATAAAAAAAACTTAAGCAGCAAGATTGCATATTTAAACATAGTTTTTAGTTCTGATTAACTTTTTTTAACAACAATTTTTGATATTGTCAAAAATAAAGGTAGTTTACTCTTGAGCAAAATTCATATTTTTTGACAAACCGCGCACACGGCTGAAAAAGTTTAATATCTGATAGCTGTATTTTAAATTTTATAACATACAGAGTTTTTTTTATAAAGAATAACTTTCTTTTGTAAAATTAATAATAAAAAAGTTTCCCATGCGTTGCCAACTTAAGTAGGCACATTGTAGATATCTGATTATTTTTAAATTATTATAATTTTTTGTATTTGTCTTTTAAATAGACTAACATTTTTGAAATTCACTTAAACTTGTCAAATTTTCAATTTTTAGTTTATTAATTTTTATTTTTAATTCAAGGTCACAGTTCACGGTCTAATGAAGCACCTCTACAAACGTTAAATCATATTTACGCTCATTTTCGTAGTAGTTTAGAAAGTTCTGATAGCTCTTAGACTTACAATTTCCAATCTTGCATTCAACAGTTTACTGTAGTTTTTTCCAATGCAAATATACTTTACAATGTGTTTGTTAACCGTCGGTATGTTATTATTGAATGGTTTAACACAAAGCATTGTATTTGTAAAATGAAACCTACTAAAAGACCATTCAAACAAGAATAGATCCGAATCAATTAGAAAATTATCATCACAAACAGGTACGATACAAAACCGTTACACTTTCTTATGGAACATGTTATAAAGATGTTGAACAAAGTTTCGGTAGTTGAAGAAATATTTGTACTTGGTTTTAGAGTTCAATTTTAGTTTTGCCATTGGTTCGAAGAAACTTTAAACAACGACAATATTTTAAATTTGACATGTATGTCAGATGAAACCTGAAGGTTTAGACTTTATAAGCTTTATTAAAACCTACAGTTATTTTGATCGGAGAATACAAAAACACAATAATATATAGATGGATTCATTTAAAAAACATAACTTCAATACTTTTCGGGCTTTTACAACACCCTGCAGATTATATAAATAATTTTAAAAAGCTACCATAGTAAAGTAAAACATTTTAAAAGTCACGTATTTTTTCCGCAATATTTCCTGCCGTATAGCGTTAATAACCCTGTATAATAATTGATTTAATTTTGCAATTTTTAATACCACTTTAAACACTTTTTATTTTGTTTTTAAAAAGATTTTTTGTAAGTACGTTTAATAACATTAAATAGTTTTTATAAATGTTGTTTGTGAATAAGGTTGCGCTGGTGGTCGCAAATTAGTGATATTAAAGCACTTACGAATAATCCGCACAGGCTCGGAATGGTGGCAGTCTCTTGGTCAATCTGGCCAGATGACAACGTAAAACGAATTCACCGAACTAATATTTCACTGCCGCGGAAAATCGTTAGCACAGTAAAAGTACCTTTTAAAAATTACGATGCGTTGTATGTCGTAACTAGGAAACGAATGGAATGGGAATGTGGTGATAAGGATAAGAAACAATGAAAGGAGGAGAAAATGCAAATTGACGTACTTGGCGTAAACATACCGCCCACCAAATTAGAATAATTTCATATAATGTAAAAAGGTTAAATTAAACTAAGAGCAAGACTTGATAGCTGCTTCCCACAAACCTCCAAAATGAGGGCCATATGGAGAAGTAAACTGCCATTTTACTTGTCGTGTAGATAAAAAATCACAAATATCTGTGACATGAAAAACTAAAAATTTGTAAACTTCCGTTATGTGCTTACAAGCTCCTATAAAGTTACGCCCATTATCAGAGTAAATAACTGATGGTAAACCCGTCTAGCTACAAATCTATCAAGAGCAGCTAAAAAAGCATCAGTGCTCAACTCAGATACAAACTCAAGATGTACCGCTTTAGTTATAAAACAAATAAATAAACATAAGTAACCTTTAGTGACCACTGGTCTACGTCAGCGGTTAGATCTTACTGAAAAAGGCCCGGCATAGTCTACACCTACTTGTGAAAAAGGGCGTGAGATAGAAACTCTAGAAGCAGGAAGATCAGCCATTGGAGGTTGGAAAGTAATACCACGAAATTTATAACAAGTAAAACATTCTCGTATGCATTTTCGAAGCAAACCACGAAGCGATAAAATCCACAACTTTGTTCTAATAAGAGCTTGAACAGTGTTAGGACCAGAATGTAATGACAGATGATGATAATAAAAACATATTAATTTAGAGAGATGAGCATTTTTGGGTAGCAATAACGGGTGCTTGGCTGCTTCATGCAAAGCGGAGTAACGTAATCTTCCGCCCACCCTGAGGAAACCAAATGAATCAATAAAAGGCGATAACGATGCTAGGTTGCGACTTGCGTTCGTTTTATTTTGGATTTGTTTTATTTCAGAATGAAAATAATGATTTTGAGTAATTTTTGTAAGGGAAAATGTAGAACTTTCTAATTCTGCCACAGATAACGATCCAGAAATACGTACGCCATCTCGAAGCCTTGAATTGTGAATAAAACGTCTTATCCAAGCAAAAACACGACGTAATCTTAAGAAACTTGAGGTATTATTTATTTTGTCTAATAACGGATTTGAGGTTGTATGCTTTGTAAGTAAGCAATTGAAGTCTTGTTTCATTTCCGAAAGCAAAGAGGAATGCTTATTATGCATTTGAAAAGGAGGTGGCCATTTTGAAACTTCTTTGTTCAAAAATGAGGGACCATTAAACCAAAATATTTTGATATCCGGACTAACAAATTGAGATACAGTTAATCCTCGCGAAGAAAGGTCAGCGGGATTGTTTTCAGATTTAATGTAAGACCAAACACACTTTGAAGTTTTTTCTGTTATCGTAACAATCCTATTACACACAAACGTTTTTAATAAGTGTGGTGGAGTCATAATCCAAGATAAAACTATCTCTGAATCTGAAAATAAGTAAACAGATTCAATGAAAAATGGCAAAGAAACAATCACTACTGATTCGACTAAATTGGCTAATAAAACGGCGGCGCTCAACTCCAAACGAGGAATAGACATGATTTTGAGTAGTGCTACTTTGGTTTTTGCCTTCCAAAAATAGGAAAAAAAATTTGAATTTGACTGGACGCATAAGTATAGAACAGCAGAATAACTCTTTTCTGAAGCATCACAAAATCCCGCAAGCCTAATTAAAGTAGGTTTCTGTGGAAGCACGCACCTAGGGATTTTAACAGTAGCAAGAAGAGAAATGTTTTCTGTAAATAATAACCATTTTTTTTCTAGTGCTGGTGGAAACAAATCGTCCCAACCAACTTGAGCTAACCACAAATGTTGAAGTAGAACTTTCATCGAAAAAACAACGGGTGCCAAAAAACCAAGCGGGTCAAAAATTCGTGCGATATACGATAACAAATTTCGTTTTGTAATATTATCATCGTAAGGCAGCACTCGAAACAGAAGAAAGTCAGAGTTGGGATTCCAAGATAATCCTAGGATTTTTAAAGAATTTTCCTCGTCAGAAAAATCCAATTGCGATTTTATATAATCTTCAGGTAACTCGGCTAAAACTTCTGAATGACTACTAGCCCATTTTCTGAGTTGAAAACCTCCGCCCTTAAATAAATCAGTTAACTGGTTTCGTAAATTTATAGCAGAAGATGCATCTTGATGACCAGTTATCACATCGTCTACATATGTAGAGTTCATGATGGCACAAGACGCATCTGGATATCGTGCACCATCATCGTGAACAAGTTGATGTAATACGCGTATTGCCAAGTAGGCGGAAGGAGTAAGACCATAAGTAACAGTATTGAGTTTAAACTCCTGTACATTGCCATCAGAGGAAGCGCGCCAAAGAATATGTTGTACAGCTCTATCTTCTTTTCGAATTGTTATCTGATGGTACATTTTTTGTATATCTGCACATAATGCAACAGGATAACAACGAAATTTTAATAAGATTTGAATAAGGTCTGTTTGTAGTTTGGGTCCGGGCAGTAATCGCTCGTTGAGAGAAACTCCTGTTGAATCAGGATCGGAAGCGCTAAATACAACGCGAATTTTTGTTGTGGAACTTGATTGCTTAGTGACGACATGGTGCGGTATTATATACGTGGAAGGAGAAGAAGCAATTGACATATGTTCTGATATCAAGTAATCTTGCATAAAATCATTGTATTGTTTGAATTTTTCGGGAATACTGCGTAATCGAGTTTCTAGCTTTAACAAAGACCGTAAACCTCGTGAAGAGTTTGAGAACAAAGGGCTCGAATTAGGTTTAAATGGAAGCGCTACAACATATCTTCCAGTTTCGTCACGTTTGTGAGTCTTCATAAAATGTTGTTCAACATACAAATTTGTTGGATCAGAAGGTGGAGCTCTAAAAATTTCTTCAACTTCCCAAAACCGTTTTAAATGTTTGGATAATTCAGAAAAAGTAAGCATACTTTGCAATGTCTGATCATTATTGGGAAAATCTGTGGGAATTATAATTGTCCATCCGAAATAAGTGTTTACCGCAGAGGCATAACCAGTAACATATACTTTTCCTTCTTGATTAAAAATGGTAGGGTATACGTCGGCACCTAATAGCAAATCGATAGAAGAAGGAATATGAAACGTTTCGTCAGCTAAGTTCAAGTGGCGAAACTGTTCTATAACACTTTCAGGTAACTGAGAAGAAGGTATTCGACTAGCAAGTTTAGGTAAAACTAACACAGGAAGACACATTGTATGAGTTGAAAATTTTGAACGAAGACAGCAATTTACAATGCTCTGAGACTTTACTGTGGACTTACCGATTCCTAATAGCTCTGTACAAGCTAATTGCGGTTTTAACCCGAGCAACTTTACTAAAGATTCGGTAATAGCGGAAATTTGTGAACCGGGATCGATGAGGGCGCGTATTCTATGAAAAAAGCCATTTTTATCAGCAATGTAAGTCTGAACAGTTCCTAACAATACTTGTTTTACCTGAGGTGCTGCAAAACTAGATAAGGAAGTTGAGGTAAACAGAGAAACATCTGATTTATGTGAAGTAGACGGTTGAACTTCATGAGAAGTTTGCAAGACATTCTTTACTGATTCGGAAACGATGTTAGCATGCGCTGAAACAGTGAAGCGATCTTTGCGTCGAATGCAATAAAGTGTGATGTTTATTTCCGCCGCAAACTCTACAAACCGACTTAGATTTGCAATTCGAACGAGAATGATTTCCGAGACAATTATAACACCTATTTGATTCACGTAAGTAGTCGTATTTGTCTGACAAATTTAAATTTATGAATTCTAGACATTAATACAATAAATGTATGCCTTTACAAAACAAGGACATGTTAAATTCCGAACTTTTGAAGAGTGCAACGAATTATAAAAGTGCGAAGGTTTTGATGGCAATTGTAATTTACTTTTGGTTTTATTAGAAGCATTAAATGGTTTAGAATAAGGTTCGGAGAACTCGTAGCTGCGCATCTGCTGAGTAATAAACTCAATTAGATATTCATACAACGGTATCTCATTGGAAATGTATTTATTTTCGAAAGCACGTTTTGTAGTTGGATCTATATTCTTTAACGATAACGAAAATAATAAGAAATCTGCTAAGTCGTCAATACCTAATGACTTTATAGCGTGTACACAAGTTTGATGAACGTTTAAAAAATCTTTCAAACTTTGTAGTGTAGCTGATGATGCCACTTTAAAATTTAAAATTTTATTTAAATACATGGTAGCTATGCGTCTTTTATTTTGATACCTTTCGTGTAAGGTTTGATAAGCTAAAGAATAATGATCATCAATAAGTTGAAATTCTGATATTACTGACAAAGTTTCTCCAGACATTACTGATTTCAAATATTGAAATTTTTGAGATATGCGTAATGAACTGTTGTTATGTACAATCGAATTGTATAATGAAATAAATTCAGGCCACTCTTCGATATTACCAGAAAAGTTAGGCAGCGATATCTTTAGAAGCGTGAACGCGGGCAAGGAAGAGTCATGAACAGAAGATAAAGATGTTTCTGTTTGTACTGGAAGCTGTTTTTTAAGTTTAATGTAAGTAGCTCTAATGTAAGCAATAATTTCGTCAAAGGCGCAATGAGGTTGATACAATTGGTTTTCATCTAATTGTTCTTCGGGTTTTAAAAGCGTGTTGTATTCAACAATTTGATATTGAAAACTTTCGAAATCTGCCTCGTACCTATCTAATTTAGCGTTGTAGGCTTCCAATACCTCAAATTTTTCAATTGTATAATCTTTTACTTTGTTGTAAATAAAGGTCACGTTTGCAAATAAGCTTGAACGTTTGCTGATAGTTTTCGATAACTTATCTGCAATTGATTCGACGTTGCTTTTAGCCATAATCGTATGAATTTATATCGTATGTAAATGTATGCACGAATAAATTTTGAATGATTATTCTAATTTGGTTGCAATATTAATTTAAGAGTATAATTTAAGAATGCAAACAGGTAGCAATGTAGTTTATGTAGGATTCAGAGGTTACAGAATAAATTTTATCCGGCTCGAAGGACCAATATGTTTGTGAATAAGGTTGCGCTGGTGGTCGCAAATTAGTGATATTAAAGCACTTACGAATAATCCGCACAGGCTCGAAATGGTGGGAGTCCTCTTGGTCAATCTGGCAAGATGACAAACGTGAAGCGAATTCACCGAACTAATATTTCACTGCCGCGGAAAATCGTTAACACAGTAAAAGTACCTTTTAAAAATTACGATGCGTTGTATGTCGAAACTAGGAAGCGAATGGAATGGGAATGTGGTGATAAGGATAAGAAACAATGAAAGGAGGAAAAAATGCAAATTGACGTACTTGACGTTAACAAATTTTTAAAAAATCTTCTTAATAGAAAATGAATAATTATAAAAAATGTGATTAGAATATAAACACATTATTTATAACGATAACATATGTACAACAAACAAGATGAAAATGTTATCATAGTATATGCAAATGAAAAGGTAATTATTATAAAAAAAGTTATAAATTTGGTAGTAATGTCGTACCACAGTTTTAAAAATTATTAAAATCATGGATATGCGCCATAAAAAGTCATAAAATAATTTAGTAAACATACTACATTTAATTAAGTTTTTAACAATATAGTTGTTTAATAACAAAACTACTGCTGTATATTTCAAAGTTTAATACAATTCAAATAATGGAAATTATAAATCTTATTTGGTCGGAATTAAATCAATAGTTGAAATAGATTTTTGTAACGAGCTTAGTTAGCCAATGTATTTGCTCTTACTTTACCATCTTCTTTAAGTAACATTGTAAATTTGTTTTGTTGACAATTATGAAGTAAAATAATTTTTTTTTATTAGTTAAAAATAAATTAGCATCAATAGCTTTAAACTTAAATTTATTTGATTTACTTTTTAGAAAAATATTCATTCTGAAAAGAAAAAGCTGGAAAAAAAATTAGTTTAGCAGTTTTCTAGCAACTACTATTGATTAAACGGTAATATGATTATTTAGCTTCTAAAAGAACTTAATCGTTTAACTGTTTTTACAGATACGGCAATTATTATTAAATTTGTAACATGGTCGTACCCGTTTAGTAGAAATTAAATTTTTAGGATTAAATTGTTCTTTTCTGGTTTAATAAATTTTTTAGGCCACTAATGCATAATATGGATAAACACTTTTTCGGTATCAGCAACTAAAGCAACAAAACATCACTTAAACAAAAGAAACCCGACAAGGTGTGTTTTTTATGCTTCAGTAATTTTTATAATTTTCAATAAAAATAATAAAAATGTGGTTTTAAAGGTTTTCTAAAATTAAGCTTAAAACAAGCGGTGCGAAGTTCAAGTAATAAATAAATGACCTTAAATATGCAATGCAAAATTTTAGTTTTAAAATTTGAAATAACAAAACGCAAAAAATAATTAATAAGAAATCATAGCATTACTAACTAAATAAAAAAAATCACTTAATGTTCTAATTTTTATAATGGCAAATGTATGTAATATGTATTTGCTAGTATAATGGGTTTAAAATTCACAAAGCAATTGATATTAATTCATGTTAGAAGAATTCTATTTTCATAATGTATAAAACAATACGTTTTTAATTGTTATGTAAAACAAAACTTTAATAAATTTTTAATTAAAGAATTTTACATTTACTTAAAAAAAATATACGATTTCATTTAATTAAATAAATTTTAGAAACAGCAAATTACTAATTATTTTTTTATTGATTACAAGGTATTAATTATTGCTACTTATGAAAAAAATATTTAATTATAGTTTAAACAAATATAAAATGTATCTCAAATATTGTGATTTTGTCAATGTAACTTTTATATAAATCTAAATCGTATTATAGATGTCTTAATGATTTTTAAATGATATACTAATAACAAGTAAGGGTTTTGATTAATCACATGTTTTAGAGGCTTTATAAATCACTAAATTACGAGCAAAAATGTTGAAACCTTGCAATTCAAGCGATTGCATTTACGAATAACGTGAATGTAGGACGATGATACACCAAAGTCTACACTTTCATTTTTTTTAACTTGGCAATGCTAGTCTAAATTCCTGCATTTATTTTTATAATATAATATCTTTTAAATAATTTTAAATAAAATTCAATTATATTATACGTATAGTTTCGATAAGATCTAAATAACAGTTCTAGACGCATCTAGAATTGTAAGATTATTACCATCAAAATGAATAAAACAGTGATATACCAAAATCGTTCTTTTTATTTTTCTTCAACTTGCCAATGCTAGTATAAAATTATTTACGTTTATTGTCTTATAATATACCATTTATGTAATTTTTAAATAAAATAAAATTATATTATACTTTTTTGTACTTTCTAAGTAATAAGTAACAACAAGCAAAAGTTTTAATTAAACGCGTGTTTTAAATAAAACTTAAATTATTGGATTGTTAATTAACTAAAGCACACACCATACAATAATGGAATTAATATAAGTAGACAAAAAACTGATGTTGAACATTATAGAAATGGAATAATTTAAGGAGTTTGAACAGACAATGCTAAGACATTTTAATAAAAAAAATTGAAAATTAATAAATAACTATAAAAAGATGAAAAATTACTACAAGAAAATAACAAATCGAAGAAAAGAAATATTCAATTGAGAACAAGCTGTGAACAAATAAAAGAGGTTCAAAATTAGCAAATACAATAAAGAACTAAAAAAAAACTAAATTTATTTTATTGCCAAAACTATAAGGTTAGTAAACTCTAACAATTTACTTTTCTAAAATAATTTAGGTGTTTATTGGTATTTATTTAATTTAATTAACACTACATTGCATAATTTTTCATAATACATTCATCTATTTTTTACTTGATCATCTTAATTAATGTTATTAGATTTTTTTGTGCTGCCAACATTGCAAACATTAATATTCGTTCGTTAGTGTAGTTCTGTATTCGGAAAAAAAAACTTGAGTGGCAAAATAAAAAATAAAAATCCACATAAAACTAAGCGTTCAAAATCAAAATAATGTAAGTTACTCTCGTCGAAATTTCATAGCATAACTCACTCACTACTATGCTTGACTTTCGACGCTTGTTACGTAAATAACTATTATTTGTATTTGAGTTTTATATTTTAATAATTGTCAATCCAATACATTTGTATCTATCTTATACGTTTATTTTATTATTTATGTTTTAGTGTTGAAAATACATTACAGTACTACATAATTTGCTTTCGTGATAGAATAAAGTAAGAATCAGTAAGTACTTTCAATTGATTGTAAAAAATAAGTTAAACAATTAAACTGAACCTTATCAGAAGATAATGATGTGAGATATTGTTGCATCCAGAATTGAACAAGAAACTAGAAAACCGGGACTTCAATGTGTACATCTATAATAGTTATACCTTTTGTTTACAATTATAAGCGACTTTTGGCTTAGACCGCGTCGTAGTTGAACACCTAGACTTTTTACAAACTGACGTTTTGCAAGGCATTGCAGCTTGCATCTACGGAGTGGTAAATGTCACTAAAGAAAAAGGTGTAAGTGGCAGTATTTATACTATTAGCATTCAGGTGATTAACGGACTTTAATTTTCCGTTACCGCTTAATTGACTTCGTTATTACTCGGAGTAAGAGTTTGTGTCCTTTCCAAGAAAGTGGATCTTTGTCTTAGAGAGTGTAATACTAGTAGCTAAGATTTGCTGAATTTTAAACCGTTTTCCCGATTCATATTATGCGGATGTTTTTCTATTTCCACAGCTTTACAAATTATCCTAGAAAGCAAAAAGGAGTTCTAGCCAACACTTAAGTAAAGTTTAACGTGTGTTCTTGGTTTCACACGTGTTCTACCACTGCTGTTTTTTTTAACTCTGCGGTGTTTGCGGTTAGCAAAATATTCTTTTACTCTAACTTCAATAAAATGTTGCGTCTGTCCTATATAACTTGATCCACAAGAACAAAAAAATTTGTAAACTTCGGTATGTTTAATGCTCTTTGTTTGTCTTTAGCACATGTAAACCAATTGTTTAGAGTATCTTTAGTCGTAAAAACAGTTTTGATATTATGTTTCTTTAGCACTCTGCTTATTTTGTTTGTCGAACTCATACAGTATGGTAAATAAGAGGTGCTAGTAGGAAGTGATTAATTTTCTTTGACTTTTAGATTTATTGCTTTTTTCCATGCCTTTTGGATGTTTTTGATTGATCCGTATTCATTTTGTTGTAGAGACTCCAACAGTGTTCGTTTTTTGTTTTGTAGATTTTCATTATCTGACGCGCGTATAGCTTTTTTAGTATGTAAAATAGTAGGTATTAGTGTGCGTTTTTTTTTTCTATAAACGGAATGCCCCAATTTTCCGTTATTTATCTTTATTACCTTTACATCAAAGAAGGTTTAAATGCTGTTATGTTTTAACTCCATAGTAAATTTAATGCTATTATGTGCAGAGTTTACATGTTGAAAAAACTGATTTAGTTTATCTTATCTAAAAGGTCATACAACAATAGTATAATCAACATACCTGAACCAAGCTTGCGGTTTTAACTCAACATTTTTGAAAATAAGTTATTTTAAAACAGAGCATTATGAGCAGAACTTCTTTTCAGTAAATTTCTCTTTGAGCAAAAACAACATTTTGTCGAACAAAACTTTAGTAAAAAGAGATACCACGTCAAAACTAGGATATCTTCTTTTGTTATAAGCAAGTTCAGAATTTTTTCTACAAATTCTGCAGAATCTTTACTGTGAATTTCTGAATTTCTTGTCAACGGCAAAAGTTTTACAGCTAGATAACATGCTAACGATTGCATCGGTGAATTGATGGTGTTCACTATCGGTCGAAAGGGGATTCCTTGTTTATGTATTTTGAGAGTTTAAAAGGTTTCTCTGTAGACATTTGTATTGCTTTTCTCAGAGTAAGGTTGTCATTTTGTCGTAAAAAATAATTTAAAAAAATTACAGCTATAACCTCAGAGCACAAAAATATGGCTTATTAATTGTTTTATTGTTTTTATGCACCTAAAGTGACGTGTATGAAAATTAAACTTTTGCGAAACCCTAAACAATATTTGAAAATAATCAAATGCCTATATTTTGTCTTGATTTAAATTGACTTTGTTGTATTCCATTATAGTAAATGTATCTTTTTAATTAAGAATTACTCGATTAACTTTAGAGGCAATTGCAGTATCACTTGTACGTAAAAATAAAAGTTATAGTACTTAGATGCAGTTTTGACACTAAATATTAATTTTAATTGAATGTTTTACAGAATAATTATTCTTTGGGTTAGGTTTCTATTAGCCCTCACACCTAAGCTCTAAGCTTGTTGTGTTTCATAGAATCTCAACTCATCAGTTCTACTTCCATAATAAATGTTATAAGTGTAAATGTCTAGCGTTTTCTAGAAGAACTGGACATTAGCATAGTATGTAGAGTTGTGTTTTTTTCGACATATTTTACATTTTAGATTGTTTTTTACTTTTTTTAATTAATTCTTTACCTCTCTTTCTAAATGATCCTTTGATAAACATCTTCGATTGTTTTAGAGCTGCCAACCAGTGGGAAATACGTTTTAGTTTTAATAAGTTTTAATCTTTATCTTGATGATTTTATATGCTAGAGCACAGGTTAGCTTAGGGTTTATTAGGCAAATTAAAAGTCCTTTTTTTGCTAATAGATTTGCTTTTTTGTTTTTTTTAGTCTTCTTATTGTCTTTTTGTTTATTGTAGAATAACTCTGTTGTGCTCAACTAAATGTATTAGCAAGATTATACAATATCTAATTGCTCTACAGCGTATTGTTACCGGGTCTTAAGCTCTTAATGCTGCATTGCTATCGGTAACGATTTGTACTTTCTATTTTGATAAGATTTCTTAATCAATTTTAAAAATATGGCAATCATTTCTACTTAGAGCAGAGCCCAGGTTTACGCTAAAATTGCTTCTTGATTTACTGCCAGCAATTCTCGTTTCAGTACTTTATGCAGTTTTGGAACCATCTGTGTACCAGATGATTGCTTTGCCGGAATAAGTATCCAATATGATTTGTAAAAGTGGATATTTAAACCGGTTCTGTCCGGTTTCATGTTTACCATGTAGTTTTTGTTTATCTTATCAAAAATCTTAGTGTGGTATCTAACTATAGCAAGATTGTTTTTCGATCTGTTAGTTTTTAACCGGTACTACTGTCAAAGATTCTGATTCTAGTTTAAAATGTAAAGATGAAAAATTTAGCAAAATTTCCGTTGTTGCAGATGGCGTCGTTGACATTACCCCTGTTATCTGTTAACGAGTTTTGTTATGGATTTTTTTTAGGATTTATGCCACCAAATCAGAGATCCGTATGTGACTGTAGAAGCTGTTACTTTAGAATGTATCCTAAGAATCATTTTTTGTTTTAGTTCCCATGTTTTACTTATCAGACTTCTAAACCTTCTGTCGTACATTTGTTTTTTTTATTATTTTTAAGATTTTTTTCATACGGTTTAAAGTAGCTCTCCCGAACTTGTCTTATTAACCAGCGAGTTCTCAATTTTTGTTAGTTTTTCCAATGGATTAAAAAAAAGTATTATTAAATGCTTTTTTTATATCTAGAAAAGCTCCTAGTGTAATTTCTTGGTTGCTTAAAGAATTTTTAATTTTGCATGTAAGCTCATGTATGCCTAGTTCACACGATTTACCCGTTTGGTAAGTATATTGGTCGATGCAAAGATGCTGTACTCAGTGTTTTGTTTTTAATATGTTTCTTTATTAATTTTTAATAGTTTGGAGCAATAAAGATGTCAAAATAATTAGACAAAAAAATTTTGTTTGGGCGTTTGATTTTCACACTAATTTAAGTATACAGACTACTTTTACTTTTCGTCAATTATTTGGCACGTAACCTAGAGCACTATTAGCTCTAAATAATGTGCACAGAAGCAAAAACAAATATTGCAACTCCTGTTGTAGCATGATTTGTAATATCTCATCGGGACCTGGAGCTTTATATAGTGCAAAAGACTTTGCAACCCAAATAATCTTACCTTTGTCTGCCAGCATGTTAGCCAGTTTGTAGTGTTTTTTTAAGTCTTGTTTTTTGGTTATCTCAAAGTTTAAACTCGTTACTACGTTTGCAGGTAAAGAGGTACTTTCGGAAAATGTATTTCTAGCATTAATTCTTGACTTTTATGTGGTTTTTGCAATGACTCCAGTTTACCCTAGTTATGTTTCTGCAAAATCATCTGGAGTCAAGCACATTTTGATAATTTTTCAATGTTCTCGCACTGGTTTTTTATTGATCTTTTTTTTTTGCTTTCTAATAGCTTTGTAATAGTCTGGCGCATTCTGATGATTCCTCAATCTCAATGCAATATTTTTCCAATTTTTTTTTATCTTTCTGATAGCATAGTTGTATTTTCGACAAAAAGTTTCGTGTTCTTTTCATTTTCCAGTTGTTTTTGTTTGTTTAAAAAACGTACGACTTTGTTTCTTTAGAAAAGCAAGTTTCGAATTCTACTTAAGAGTTTCTCTTACTTTTAACTGCAATTATTTTTCTAAAGGTTAATGATAGATCCTTTGATGATATCGTTCTTTAGTTCTAGTGCATCGAAAGACATTCGTCCAGTCCCTGCTTAAATGCAATATGCATGTAAATAATAGCTAATTAGTTGGTATCAATTAGACAGAAAAACAAAAAAAAGACTGTTTCTTACGTTGATTGTAGTAATTACCAACGTATAGAATGTCTAAACTAGTTTTTTAACACACGATTTTACAAAAAGAACAAAACAGAAAACATTTAAGACATCAAAAATTTACAAAAAAAGACGAAAAACAGAATCCGCTATTAAATATTATAGCCATTATAAAGTGTGACTAAAAAATAGCATACAAACTTTAGAGAAAATACATTACTAAATGTTCTACATAACATTTTTAGATGAACACACTAAAATACATCAATAAAACAAATTTTTGGTAAAATAACGCTTATATAGATTTGGCAACGCATTTTAAAATTCAATCCAATAAACATCTAATTTTGACAAACATAAATTTGTACTTTTTATAAACATTTAATTTTTTAATTAATTTAGTTTCATGTGAGATTAAAACTTAACGTTTAAAATACTTTATAAGTAATTTTATCATATTTTGCATTATTTATAATTTTTACGGTTTTGATAACTAAATGAATAAAAACGTAAGCTCAATAATAAATGTTAGCACTAAAAATTAATTTATGGTTATTCAAATCAGTTAAAAAGTAACTGAAAAAAACAAACAAATATTTTAAAATTAATAAACTGTTCAAAATATTGATTTCAAAAACTTTTTAAGTAATTAGTATGAACTTCTAAAATACAGCTCTGATATAAAAAGCTATTAATGTTGACTTAAATAAAAATAGATTAATTGTTGTAATAAAGTAACTGAACACTTTCAATCTTGAAAAACATTTTGAGAGTATATTTCATTTAGATAGATTTGTTTTATTTTAGGTTACTCTTAACACTGTAGTTGATTGTTACATTGTTGTCGTATATAGAAATGGATTTTCAATGACCTATATAAAAAAGAAAAGGAAAAAGAAGCTAAACGAATTAATACGCATCGCTACAACAAAATAAAAGTTGTATCCTATTTTGTCGCTAACCAATAAAAAATTTCGAATATATATTTACCATTTTTTACTTTTAATAAATTGCTTATTGAGCAAATATTTTTTATATCTTGATTGTTTTTATTACTATATATAAAATAATTGTAAATATATAAGTGGTAATCAAAAAATACTTACAACAATACACTTAAAAAACTCTAAAAAATTATATGTTGTTACTGTTTAAGCAAACATAGAATTACTACCTTCTTAGAATTATCAATTAGAAATGTTCAATGCGAGTTTGAAATGCGATTAGTAAAATAGAAAATGGACAAGATTTTTAGCATTTATTAAAAAAAATTATTAAGCAAAATAGATTTTTAACACACAGACACTTCGACACAAATGTTATTAAAAAAATACACGCATTTTTCTCTTCGATACCGGTGAAGTTGCAATTTAGTTTCTTTACCTGTTAAAGTCAATGTAACAATGTAACAAAACTAGTAAAAATGCTAGTTTTGTGCATCAAGAACAGTAAGCTTATAAACTATTTAGAAAAATTTATTTATTTTGTCATTGTAAATGTTTAAAAATTCATTTGCTAAAATAAATATGTTGTCTTAAGCGGAATGTCAGGAATAAACAAAAAAAATTGTATTCAGTATATATAAACTAAATAACAACTCAATTATTTATTAAATTAAATTTGTTTCAATTTGGACCAAGCGTAAATCTCAAGTTTTGCAAACAAGTATGATAAACTTAAAAGCTGCAATCAAAAATTATTTAAAAATAATTTGATAACCTACTTATACATTTAACATTTTGCAAAATGTTAAAAATATTTTGTTTTTTATTTTTTGAAATAAGTTTTGAATCGTGCAAGTATAAGTATAAGTATAACTAGATTTATTGTAATAGAAAGGGCACAAAAATAAACATTTTTTTTAATTTATTCATACTTTCCTATAACGCCTACTTCCTTATAACGGCTAGCTCCTGTAGCAGTCATTATTACAACATATTTTTGTGACGGTGTTTAAAGGTTTTGCTGTTACAAAAATGTAATTGGTATTTTGTTTTGACATTTTCACACACTTTTGATACTTCAGCAAAAAAAAATTAAATAAGACAAAATTAAATGCTGTTTTTAAATTAAAATAGGGGTCGCCAGTATCGGTTTGAAAATTTTGGTAGTGCCTACACTAATTCCGGAAATTCGTTAAACAAGCTTACAGCAACAACCCAAAATATTATTATTACGACAGCACAGAGTTTATCACTTAGTAAGTGTACAATTTGTACAACAAAATTTTTTGAAACTCTTATTTTGTCATAATATGCATTTATTCACGTTATTTGCATTCTACATATTTCTCAAGATTTAATTACAAGCATATTATTCTAACAGTGTCAAAACAAATCATATATTTTGTCTGATATGTAATAACTAGTACGGTTTTGTTAATTTATTTTCATGTTTGGTTACAGATTTTAACCTAAAATCAGTGTTAGTCTTTCGGTAAGTAAAAAAATATTTATAATTTTATAATTTTTTAAGTGTTACGATACCTTAACTAAATTTTGTTAAAATGTATATTTCAAACTTGGATTTTCTATAAAATTTTATAAATGCAAATAGTATTAGTTACTAATTAATATATATTTAATGCTTTTGTGTTATACAATACATCAATATCTCTACAATTCTATACAATGTTTTTTTTTCTATAACATAACAAGTTTGTATCAAATTAGTTTTAGTATATTTTTGAGCAATGTCAAACTATGATTTAGATCAATATTGATTTATAAGTACTAAACATATACAACTATAAATTCATGTACTGACCTGTTTAAACGCGACCGATTGAACGCAACCGTTTGAACAAGACCATTTAAACGCAATACACTTAAACGCAAGGACTTTTGAACGCAAGGGCAAGACAATATCGTCGAGATTTAGTTTACAACAAAAATTGCTATAATATTAAGATTTACAATTATTCATTCTTTTAAGAATGTAAAATAATTTTTTTTATTTTGTCTTTAAAGAATAATAAAGTTTTTCTTATTTAATTTTTTAATGAAGACTATACTATTTAAGGTTTATCTGATAATTATGTAAAATGTCTTTCAATTGTATATCTTAATATCATTGCAATTTTTGTTTTAAACTAAACCCCAACAATATTAATTAATGTCGTTGCGTTCAAAAGTATGTTCAAACAGTCACGTTCAAACAGTCGCGTTCAAATGTCCTAGACCGATAAATATTTGCGTACAACAATTAACAGCAGTATTACTTAACTAATATTTTACGTATAAAATTTGTTTAGAATATTTTGTTTAATGCTTTAGTTTAATAAGATTTTTTACACGTGCTTTCTGAAATAATAAAATCGTTAAAAAAATATATCAAAAAAATGTTGGATAAGTCAATTTTCTGCATTGAAAACAATAGTTTTTTGTATACTGTCACCATTTTCAGTATCATACCTTTGCGAAACTGAATTCTCTGCGGTGGTTTCTTCAAACACAAAATAAATAAATACGGTTAAATATTTTCCCGAAAAACTATAATATTAAGATAAACGTGTATTTTATTTTTTATGATGTTAGAATATATTTTGTATGAAGTTTAGGTTAACACATAAATTTCAATATGTCAAAGTGTAAGTGTTGCCAATTCAATAAAATATAAAAGTTTCCCAATGTTGTTTTAAAATTAAAATTATACGATAAATATTAACTATTGTATCAAAATAGAGAAAATAGTATAAAGCACACGTCATAGAATACGTTTTAATCACTCGACCGCTTCAGAAACTCGCCGCTGCGAGGCTCGTGTATGAAACGCGGTCTCGTAATTGAAGCGCGTTCATTCTGTAACTTGTGTTTTAACATACTATTCTTTATTTTGACATAAGAATTAGCAATTTTTACACTAAAATCCATCAGCAAATTCTTACAGAATTTTAGTAATGTTAGTTTTTTTAAAGTTGGTATCCTTGCATCGTTGACGTTACATGGAAAAGAAATCAAAATTATTGTAATGTAACTTAACAATTGAAATGTTGATGCCAAGATAAAATAAAGACGTCTTATTAATTCAAAGTTATTTACTTATAAAGCTATAAAGAGATTATTTCGTATGAGATTTTAGGTTAACACATAAACTTCAATATGTCAAAGTGTAAGTGTTGCCAATTCAATAAAATACAAGTTTCTCAATGCGGTTTTAAAATTAAAATTGTACAAAAAATATTAAAATTGAATCAAAATAGAGAAAATATAAAACACACACATCATAGAATACCTTTCAGTCACTCTACCGTTTCATAAACTCTCCGCTGCGCGACTCGTGTATGAAACCCGGTCTCGTGATTGAAACGCGTTCATTCTGTAATTTGTGTTTATATAGCATTCTTCATCATAAAGAGGAAACATTTTTTGTGATAAGCTTAGTTAGATGATTTTTGTCTGTGCAGATGTTTTTTCTTTGTAATTGATTATCGTTTATCTCTATACCAATTGTTAATGTCATTGTTTATTTATGTACTGAGTTTTACTTTTGTGACTGGTTCATCGGACAGCTCATCTTAGGCTCGTTTTTTATTGGCCATGATAAAGTGCGCACAATAGCGCTACGAAACGTCGTCTATCAAAATTTACCAAGTGTGAGTTTTTTGCTTCTCCTACCTAAAGGTGTAATACAACAACTTAACAATTATTACTAAGGGAAAAAAGTTACCAACTATAAGTATTCTAACACTGGTCAAACAAAATTAAATACTTATAAATATCAAAACTGTCAAACATAATTTTGACTCAAATTTGCTTAAATTTTATCTTACATTCAGCCTATACCTTCTGATGGTGAACCTTGTTACAAATCAATGTCGTCTCTTTACAATATTCTAACACTTAGACCAGCAGTTTTAAATCGCATTTTTTTCATGAACACTTGTAAAGTGCACTTAGCTAAAGTGCTTCGATTACCTTCAAACTAAAGCTACAATGCAGTAAAGACAACGTCAGCTCTTATATCGGAAAATGGGTTGGAGGGTAAAACAATTAATACAAATCAGCTTATCTTAAATGTGTAGATTATAACCGATTAAAAAAGCATTAAAACGAGAATAACTACAAGTGTTTGTTCACACTTTTACACCCTTGAGGAGATACAAATAGAACAGGTAAACTAACCAGGAGTAAAATTATTTCATAATTGACGTTTGTAAAAAAAACTATAGTCAACAATATTTGTACGTGCAATATCACAGTAATGAGTAATAAAATCAAAAATATAGAGGGTATGTTAAGCTCTCGAGTTAGACAACACACTGTACTAATAAGCAAATAAAAAAAATAAAAAAATTAATAATTTTAACATTGCATTTTAACATGAAGCTGATATAAATTGACGAAAAATGACGCACAGCAAATCAAGCTTTGAGTTTAAATTACCTGAATTAGTTATAGTTTAAAATTCCTTGCTAGTACTACTAAGGTGCAACCATCCCTAATACCTAAAAATAAATAGTAGTAGTAATAAAAAGTATATCGCAGTGGTATCACAAATAGAATTTAACTAAAACACGGCGTGCGCTAGACTTCTAATTTTTCAGATTTCCAGTTATATATTAAATTTAGTACAGGTACAACGATTGAATTTCATAAAGCTGCGTTGACACAGGTCAAGTAACTTGATCAACTCACTAGAACTCAAGTGAGTTGAACGCTTATTGAACGTGTAAACCCCCAATTCATTTGACTTGATTCATTTCACTTGAAAGAATCGCCAGTAGAACAAGCTTGAATTTTTTCGTTTAAGTCGACAAATTCAAGATGACCGGCACTAGGTGAACCGAAGAAAAATCGTTGAAATTTGTTTTAGCCTATCAAAAATATCCATGTTTGTGAAACACAAAAAGTTTAGATTATAGAAATAGAGATTTGCGGTAAAGTGGGCTTATCAAAATTATTAAAAAAAATGCGCGTAAACGGAATATTATGACTGCGGGGGATGTGAAGAACCGTATCAAAAGTATTCGAACAACCTACGCTGCAGAAGTGAAAAAAAGAAAACAGAGTGCAAAAACTGGTTTAGGTACACATGATATATGTACCTTTATGTGCATGGTTTAAAACAGCTGATGGTTTTCTCAGAAACATAGTGGCTTTACAAGAAACATATGACAACCTGGTAAATATTAATTAGTTTTGACTAAATAAAGGATTGATATAAGCAACAATAAGCACTTCTTATATTTAAAACGTAATTAAAATATACATGTGATTATTTAAACTATCACATTTGCTTGCTACGGTACTGAGCCAATAGTGATAAAATAATGGGCATATTAATCTCGAATTGTGGAAGCTCTTCCTTGAGTTTCTATATTTACGTAGGCAAACCAATAATCTGCGTTTACCAGTGCCAATAAAACGACACTATATGTTCCTTTATAATTGAAGAAATCTGAGAGTAAACAGAATTTTTTATTAAAATGTGTGAAAATTTCATTTTGCCCAGAATCCTGTTTTTATTTTTCTCCAGTCTACTTCTGTATTAGGAACCTAAAAATCGTCATATGATGAAGATATTGTTTCTCCGCAGAATATGCCCAACACACCCGAGCAAGTACCTACCTGTCATAATAATATAAAGTAAATACTTTTTTAGATTAATCTCACCTTTATGAATTCTTATAATGCATCAGAAATTGCTTTCAGTGTATTAGAAATAAAACGAGATATTGTGTTTTTTGGTACTATATAAAGAAATTTCAAACTTTTGAATGAGTCGCTAAGTACCGAAGTGTTATTTCTAATTTTAATTTCAGAAAAATCGGTTTTCGCATAAAACTGTTAATTTTTGAGAGTTTTGGTGTTACTCTTTCTAGTAAAAAGTTAAACTGTTTTTCAGTCATTCTAAAAAAATTTATAATCTGGGTTCTTGATCTTTCAGTTCGTGTATTAACTTTGCCGATCCTCCTAGTTCACTTTTCCGTTTAATCCATTTTCTACACCAGAATCTTTTTTTGCGTTGAACAGTTTGTTGACAATATCTTTTTTATTTTATTAGCAGTAACTAGAACTACTTGTAAAATAACGAGATGAATCCTTTCTCGGTAATAATTTTTTTACTAAAATGCTTTCATGTCAAATGAAACGTGTGAAGTGAGTTGATCAAGTCGCTTGACCCGTGTCAACACAGCTTAAGAAAGGATTTTTTTTTCATTAATATAATAATTTTGATATATTGGTTGTCTAAGACTGACACAAATTTGACAATTTATCTAGTTTACGAAAGATATTCACGACTACGATAAGGACAGCAAGCATTTGGTTTACAACAACATTAATACACCACGTAATTTAGTAGGTACGGTCATAACTGTTAGAAACGACGAAAGAAGATTAAATCTAACCACAAAACGTAAATGTGCATTATACTTTGGCGATTCTTTCCAGAAGTATCGATTGATTTTACATTTAATTTTTACTATAAAACGATTAGATGACTCAACATAGTAAAAAAAACTAAAAGTTATTATTATAAAATTTGTGATGTTCCTTGCGCTCTTTTTCTCAGTCATAAGCGCCAATCTTGTAGTGCAACGTTCCACCTACCATCTTTTATGCATTTTATTCCAAAAACCTCCATTTTAACGATGTTACTTGTTTTCCTATATCTATAACGTTTGATCTTTGTCTAATTCACGTATTTCGCTTTTTATCTTTTACACTAATATTCAGCATCTTTCTTTCTGTAGCTTATTAACATATTGTTAATTTATTCATGTTTTTTTTGTAAAAATCATAAGTAATCACTGGGACCACTGCTCATATGCCATAATTTTTAAGTATTATAAAATATGTTTATTTTTTAATATATAAGCTAGCTTTTCAAAAACCGCTTATCTTAGCTTTGCCCTTCTAATCGTTTCTTCCTCTTAATTTTCTTTATTTGGTTTTATAATTACTGTTTGTTCTAGCAATTTAGAAGCTTCCGCCTGTGTTTGTCATTATTTTGTTTTTTTTTAATTGTTTTTAAACATTTTTTTTGCATCTAACTTATGTCTTTACGTGTTGTAAATTTTAGAAAAATCAGTATCAACATTTTATATTTTGTAATTTGTAGGTTAGGACGTATTTAATAATATCTGGTACACGTTTCATTGCTCCAGTATTACTTTTACTAATTGTTACTAGGATTTTCTCGTAACTTAATTGCTGGCGACGCTCTTACTATGATTCGACTAGCAGGTCGCAAGTCTTAATATGCTAATTATAATGTAAGATTAAAAAAGCTCCAAAACGGTTGGAAACTAAAATGGGAAACATCATTTAAATTTATCCAAGGCTAAAAGACAACAAATGACAACACACAGGTTGTAACACGAATATATTTTTATTTTATCACAAACAAAAGTTTAGAAAAGAGAAGCGAAGTTACAGATCACAGACAATAATTGTTAATGCATGATGCAAGTCTAGTTCGATTGGACAACACGTCGTACATAAAATTAAATTAATCGGCTTAACTTTTACATTCCAAAAGAACAAAAACACACGCTTTAATAATATCATACACACAAAAAAAGTTTTATAATTAATTGTGTTAACAACTTGATATGTACGTACAGTCGTGCGTGCAAACGACTGACGTCGATAAAAAACTGGAATAGAAAATAGTACTATATTTAAAATTTATTTTTTTTGTCTATCGAAGTATGCGACTAGCTAGCGACACCTTCCTCAAAATTTCTTAAAATTTGCTAAAATAAACAATCACGTACATATAGTGTTATCACAAATAAGTTATTTTTGGTTTATAGATCTATGAGAAAGAAACCAAATGTGTTGTAGTAATTAATCAAAAGTTTTGATATCCTTAATCAAAGTACGTGCAATACTCTTTTCACTACATCGTATTTTGTGACGTCGTCATAGAAATTTTCCCAATATAAACGAACAGGTGTCAATATCTTCGCATTAATCGAATAGGTGTGGGTATCCAAAATTGCCTAGAAAGACTTTTACATAAGCAGCACCGGAAAAATTGTTTCTCTATTTCGACATCAGAAATAGGGATTTTTACACTAAAATCGGTGTAAGAATAAGCAAATTCTTACACGAATTTTAGTAATGTTAGTTTTTTCAAAGTTGCTATCTCTGCATCTTAAGTTGACGTTACATGAAAAAGAAATTAAAATTATTGGAACTTAACAATTGAAATTCAAATTTTGTATGAGATTTTAGGCTAACACATAAATTTCAATATGTCAAAATGTAAGTGTTGTCAATTCAATAAAATATAAGTTTCCCAATGTAATAGCTTTGAAATTAAAATTATACGAAAAATATTAAAAATTGTATCGAAATAGAGAAAATAGTATAAAGCACACGTCATGGAATACGTTTCAATCACTCGACCGCTTCATAAACTCGCCGCTGCGCGGCTCATGTATGCAACCCGATCTCGTGATTGAAGCGCGTTCATTCTGTAATTTGTGTTTTAATATACTATTTTCTCCCCTAGATAATTCCATCGGTCAAAACAACCAAAAGACAACTAACACTCTATAGCTAGAAAAAGTGGGCGTTCTGGGACGGAACTTATACGGTACAAAAATCTATATCATTATTATATATATATATATATATATGTCAAACAGGTACTGTGACGAGACCGGCCATATTGAATTTAGAGTCGGTATTATAGATTGCACATACAAATTTTTATACAAATTTTACTAGCTCAACAGTGTCGACGTAATAATTGATTGTTGTTTAAACAATGATAAACAATTTCAATACGAATAAAATTTTAAAGATAAGTAAGGAGACATGTAAATTTATAAGAATTAGTACATACAAAAATTATTATTACACGATTACGCTACAAAATCGATTTAAAAATTAACCTTAAATTTGTAATACCATTATTAGCAATCTCCTCAGTGCCTGAAATACTTACGAAACAGTATATACAGTTTCCATATATATCGTTTTATTAGAAAATTACAAGCTTCAAACAATGAAATATATAAACATTGTTGGTTATAGTGTTTTTAGATAGCAAATCCCATCTTGAAAAAGGAAATGTTTCTGGCTACTGAGAAATTGTTAACTTTAAAGGATCCTGCGTTTTAAACATGTAATAACACATCATTGTTTGAACAATGATAAACAATCTCAATCGAAATTACATATAACTTAAGAATTATGCTACAAAATAGATAGAAAAACTAGCGTTAAAATTGAGTAATAGCTTTATTAGAAATCTTACAATGTGTAAAACACGAACAAAACAGCATATACAATAAACAGTGTATATGTTCAAAATCTAAAACTCAAACTTTAGATCTCAGGAAACATTATTAGCAATTTAAAAAAAACATGTTGGCTTTCTGTAATTGCGTTTTATCTGTTGCTACTATGGGTAAATTTTTAGGTGTGTATTTTAAGTTATGCTTTTGAGTAAAATCAATAAATAACTTAAACGTACTTAAAATTCTACACAAATTTAATTGCGATAAATTAACAAAGTTAAGAATCTCCTTTTTATAAGAAAACAAGAAACAAACCATTTGCAATTTTGTTTAAAGGAAAATAAAAGATAAAATAATAATAATAAGATCAAAAACATTAACAAATACCTAAACCATGATAGTTAAAGCCAACTAAATTTAATCATAACTTACAATTAAAGCAAGAATAATGTTTTAATTAAATAAAACATAATTTTAAGATGTGCAAATGCATCTAAGACTAATACAACAAACTAACGCTAATACACACATCTTACGATGCAAGAATTTCTTTCAAACATCTTCCATACTTTTGAAACTGTAATAACAATAAAAACTCACACATTTCTAAAAAAGTTTAAAACTAGAATATCTTGAAATTTTTGTGAGTAAAATTTGTTTTAAAAACTGTAGTCAGATGTTTATTTATTGTAAAAACATCGTCTTTTGATTCAAGATCAAATTCAAGACCAAGACAAACACCTAAAGAAAGAAAAATATATTTCTACAATGAATAACTGTTGTGAAAGACTACGTTTTATTGGAGGTTCATTTTTCAATAAATTTGTTGCCAATGAATCACTAATCTTAAAACATCTAAATCTAAATTACAATCTACCCTAATTGCTTTAACGTTTGCAAATTCCTGTTAAAAAATACATATAAATTTGCACTTTTCTAATTAGCTCATTTATAAAACTAGGGTATGTTTCAGTTGTGTTTGATGTAGTTTAGCATTTAAAAACATTGTATTTCTTGGAATATGTCGGTTCTCAATTCATTGCACCATCTAGAATGTACCTACTGATGCTACAAAAAATTGTTTCAATAAGTAACACATGATACAAGAATCTATAGTTACCTGTAGCTTTTATTCGTGATCCATAATCATGTAGATTGCAAAATTTACCATTTCATTATCAGCAACAGTCGGTAAGTAGGTACAACTGGGTCACACAACAAACCACAAACATTTTTCTAACGAAGCTTTGTTTCACATGAGATTACAGCAACTTTGACCAACTGCTTCAAGGTACACCTGCATATGCATCAAAATCAATAATAGACACTGCTTAGACTGATAACAATAATTAGAAGTTATCATGGTACAAATCGTTTATAAAATATGATTAAAATACAAAAATTAATTACTTGAGAAAAAACTGAATTATATTTAGGATCAAAGGTACGAATAAACTATATTGTTACGCCTGTTATTAAATATTGAAATAAATGCGTAGTTCATTGACAACATGATGTGTATAAATGAATATGAATCAAAAAATAGTAGATAGAACTTACCTCGACTTAGTAGTACTTAATGGAGATGTTAGACCGAACCTCATTGTTCGTTAAAGAAATGAACGTTAAAAAATTGAACATGGATTACATGGAATGTCATTTTTCATAGATGAATTGGAAACGTGGGCATAATAATTTCAAGTTGCAGTGCTCCTATCATTCTCGTTTTTGTCATCGATACTTCGCACCTTTTCTAGAAAAAAGACATTTTAATGATGAGGATTGTAATAAGTAATTAATAAGATTTATTTTGTTGTATGACTTCTAAAACGGACATTTTTAACTTTAATCCAGTTTAGTTTATAGATTATAGTTATCAATACCAGCATGTTAAGAAAAACTCAGTTAAATCAAATGAAACATCAAGTTATCTTCCCAATGTATCAAAACAAAACCTTTCTCTTTAATTTCGCTTAATTTTTTTTTATATTATTTGATTAAGTTATTTCTTCCGGCTGTTGATAAGACTCTGTTTTTAATTTATGAGGTGAAAGTTGAATACCAATGTATGATTGGCTACTGACCAGCCAAGTTTAAATAGAAAGAAAATGCAGTTGACATAATCTACATTAATTAATAATGGCGTTTGTAAACAACTTGATTTTGGGTGCTTTATTGTTTCGACTTAATTAAAAATCAGTCTTATTTGAACTAAAACTAAGTCGTATACATACAGCGTGTCCCAAGATTGATGTTACAAGAAGTGTGCCGAACTAAAAATGTTTTAATTTTGATTTGACCTTTTGTAATTAAGTCCTGCTTAGTTTTAAAGTTATTTTTAGTGTACTTTTGATTTTGTAAAATCACGTAGGCCTTCACAGTTAAGCAAGAACTATTTCTGTTTTAGGTAAAGTACCTTTCTCGTTTACAGTAGGTTAAAATGTTACTAACAAAGTTGTTCAGAATAACAAATTATAGCTCTACAGAATAACAGAAAGATTCACCTACTTTGATTAAACTGTGATGGTTTAGATCCGACACAACAAAATTATATTTACTATTCAGTTAATAGCAACAATCGTGGCGGCATTGTTTTCGTCGATTTCATTTTTTTCTTTCCCGGCGTGATCGCTGCCCATTGCAAGAAAATTTTTAGATGTTAGCATGGTAGTCATTTGTCTTAAGAGTAGTTTAAAGAAATTTTTCGTTAAACTGCCGCAGTACTTCTGTTAGCAGTAAATTAAATTTGAACTAAAGTTACTACCAATCGTAATATAACAGAAATATTAGTCAACAATTGCCTTTTCTTGGCTTACCTACTATTGTTTTTTTCTTTGTCACACAATTTTAAGAATTCAGATATCGCTGATAAAAGTGCCAGTTATTGTTAATAAATTTACTGTAAATATTTTTTTCTGTCGTTTAATGTTATACAAATAAAATCTTGTATAAATACTTTTATTGCATCTAAACAATGACAGTTTAATCAAAGTGGGTAGATATTTCTGAAGTATAAAGCCATAATTTGTTATTTTGAACAACTTTTCTTAGTAACACTTTAACCTACTGTAAATGAGAAAGGTACTACATAAAACGGGAACAGCTCAACTGTCCAAGGTCTACGTGATTTTATAAAATCAAAAAGTGCACTAAAAATAAGTTTTAAACCAAGCAGGACTTAATTGCAAATAGTCAAACTAAAATTTAAAAATTTTTAGTTTCGCACACCTCTTGCAACGTCAATCCTAGGACACGCTGTATATAGTTTGTGAATTTTTATATTTAGTAATTGTCTCATACATTGGCGTTAATGTTTCAAATGATTTTTTATTGGCATTTTGTTGATAAAGTAAGTTACAATAAGTTTATTTGCAGAGAAAAGAAATCAACTACATATTATATGAATAAATTTTTCTGCGTGAATGTATTTATTAACCAATTTTGGTATTATTAAAGTAAAAGGGTCTGCTGTCATATACACAAGTCGGAATTAAAAGATTCAAAATAGAAAAAAAGAACAAAACACCTTAAAATGCAATGAGATTAAAAATTATAAAAGTGTCGTAATTTATAAACATTGAATTTTCTAATGTTTGTTACTGCGATTAGTTCTGAATAGACACGGATCGAAAAGAATAAATACAATGTTTATTGAATTAATTACATATAAACCATAACATATACGTGAATCGCACGTCACAAAATTATTTATTAAAGGCATAAAGGGCATGTAAAAATTAAGTAGAAATGTTGTCTATTTAAAAACTGGGATAAAGACACCAAACCCCTTAAGAGTTTAAGGGGATTCTTTCCTATGTAAAATCAGGCAACATTTTTTGATAGACTGTACAGCAAAACCAAATCACCAAATCTAATGGGAAAAAAAACACATGTATGCTAAGTATAACTGAAGGTCGCTAATTGCTTGACTTGGCCACAAAAGTGATAGTTATTCCTACAAAAAATCACGAAAATACGACAAAACACATTAAAATTCACATTTATTTTCAATGTCTTCTGTTAAAATTATTAAATAAAAATAATCAAGCGACTTACATTTAACCTTTATTAACAAATCTGCATCAGCACTAAGACAAGCATTGCATTTTATGTCGGCAATCCGCAATATCACTTTGAAAGTACCCCTTATTTTCTCAAACGCAACGTATAATGCTGTCTCTCTTCTCTTCCGTCTTTGTCGTGTAAGCTACAGCAAATTTTTTGGCCTCTATTTCACTGGATATGTTGGTTTACGTTGACGACGTGAATGTTTTCTTTACGTACCAGAGTATGATTTGGATTTGTAGAATAAAGAAAGAACCGCCTTAAGTAAATAGTAAACAATGATTATGTTAGGTGGATACATTAAAACTGCTAAAATTTATTTACTTACCTACTAAATCTGCACACTGGTAAACCACACGTAATATCTTTATTAATCCAGGAAAATTGAGAATTTTCCATTGTAAACCGAATTTGAAAAAAAAATATTTACAAGAATATTTATCCGATTAGTTTGTTTCTAAGAATGATGCATAAAATTATACATCAAAAATCATTCTAAAAAATGTTGTAGTTATTTAACCTCGAAGAACGAAACTTGCTGATACAAAACCTTATCACAACTTACGATTAACTAAATCTCACATATTGTCACGTCCTACGTTTCGTAAACGAGATAAATTTGATACATGTATAACCGTTTAACAAAATAATCTTACAAGCAAGTCTAAAAAATAATTAAACAAATTTTATTTAAATTTAATGTATCGTGTTGTATAAAATACCTTTTTGTGAGATAATAAATATTTATTTTAAAACAAGTTCGACAGTTTGGCTAATTAAATACAATATCTACTAATACTAAAATTTTGCAAAATAATTTTAGAAATAGCGAAACTAAACGTATTTTTAGTATTTGTTGATTTCTTACTTACTGCATAGCAGCAGTTTCCTGAGTAATTTCAACATTGCATATATTAATCAGTTCCTAAACGTTAATTATTAAGCGGTAAACTAAATCGTCAAACAGCTATTAAAGCGTGATACTAGTAATTTTTAAACGATTTCTACATAACATATTTGAAGCTTAATTATTAATTAAATTAAGCTCAAATTCAGAATATTCTAGGAAAAATATATACAACTAATTAAATAGCAGATTTCAAATTTACTTACATTTTTTGAAAAATGTAAAGGTTTGCAAAAATCAAATTATCTAACTAGATAATTAAAAAATGTAAATTATACAAAATATTAACGTTATAAAGAAATATGATCGAATTTAAAAACAATTCTAAGAAAATTTGTTTTAAATCAATTGAAATTAGTTTGATCCTTCAACAAGAAATTTTAGCTTGATTTTTAACATAAATCAATTCTAACGATTCTAGAATCTATTTGTTGTTAACGTTATTAATAGGATGAAATAATTTAGAAGAAATAAATGTATGATTATTATCTAAAACCTGTGCAAATGTAGATTTAACAGAATTTGAATTATAAATATATTTTGATCGATTTTTTTAAATATCTAAGATGTTCGTTAAGTCTGGTCAAAAAAATAATTTTAGTACTGTATAAACCAATAACAATAAATCCCTTGAAAAATTTAAAAATCTAAAACTTTCGCGGTTTTCTTGGTTACGATTATAAGCAACTTCGTAGTTCGTAGTTTAACACCCAGACTTTTTAGGCTTGGTCCTAGTCTCTCCTTGAGAGCCAAAACAAAAAAAAAGAACTCATACCTAGTGACATTCACCACTTCGAAGATACAAGCTGCAATGTCTTTTTGAGTTCACGAACGGCAATAAAGCAAACGGCAAGTTCTACTTCTTGTTTTGGCTCTTAAGAAGAGACTAAGACCAAGACATAAAAGTATTGGTATTCAACTACGACTCGGTCAAACCTGAAAGTCGCTTACAATCGTTTTAGAGTTATCGAATATGAAACAGTAACAAGTCGGAAGTACAAAAACCAAATTTAACTTAAAACAAGTCAATATTTACATAATTGTATCAAGAGTATCGGGAACCGTAACAACCAAATTTGATAGAGATTGGTAAAAAATTGTGGATTTTATCCAATTTACATAAGGAATATTTATTTTATAATCTATTATACGTAGTACCTTAGAAGAAGATAAAGAAGTTTGTTTTATAATTTGAAAAAAATCGAAATTATGAGCAACGATAGAGAACAAAACGGTGCATCTTACTGTGTGTCATATTGTCATTTTTGGCAGTGGTTTATCTAAATACAAACCCGCAAAGTCAAAGTTTCTTCTTTCGCTTGCCGAGATTACACTGAACGACGGTTAAAGTGTAATCGTGCTCACAATTTTAATAGGAATTGTACAAAAACACTCAAAGGCGTTGCTAAATGGTTAGACAGTCCGCAGGTATAAATAAGATTTTGATGTCGTAATCCGTTTTAGGCTTATCAACCATGCATTCAATATACAAATAAAGTGTCAAAAGTGCGAGATGCGTAAAAAGCGACGTAGTAGAGATAAGAAAACGCAGTTAACACTAATCGGTTTCTCTTGTCTCTGGAACTACAATGTTCAAATTTGGTAAAGATTTGTCCAAAATTGTAGATTTTAGTCACTTTACGTAAATAATTTTGAATTTTATAATCTAGTATACGTAGTATCTTACGAGAAGCTAAATAAGTTTATTATTACAATTTGGAAAAAATCGAAATTACCAGGAACGATAGAGAACAAAACGGTGCATCTTACTGTGTGCCACTTTGTCATTTTGACTGTGGTTTATCTAAATACAAACCCGCAAAGTCAAAGTTTCTTCTTTCTCTTGCCGAGATTACACTGAACGACGGTTAAAGTGTAATCGTGCTCACAATTTTAATAGGAATTGTACAAAAACACTCAAGGGCGTTGCTAAATGGTTAGACAGTCCGCAGGTATAAATAAGATTTTGATGTCGTAATCCGTTTTAGGCTTATCAACCATGCATTCAATATACAAATAAAGTGTCAAAAGTGCGAGATGCGTAAAAGCGACGTAGTAGAGATAAGAAAACGCAGTTAACACTAATCGGTTTCTCTTGTCTCCGGAACTACAATGTTCAAATTTGGTAAAGATTTGTCCAAAATTGTAGATTTTAGTCACTTTACGTAAATAATTTTGAATTTTATAATCTAGTATACGTAGTATCTTACGAGAAGCTAAATAAGTTTATTATTACAATTTGGAAAAAATCAGAAATTACCAGGAACGATAGAGAACAAAACGGTGCATCTTACTGTGTGCCACTTTGTCATTTTTGACTGTGGTTTATCTAAATACAAACCCGCAAAGTCAAAGTTTCTTCTTTCGCTTGCCGAGATTACACTGAACGACGGTTAAAGTGTAATCGTGCTCACAATTTTAATAGGAATTGTACAAAAACACTCAAAAGCGTTGCTAAATGGTTAGACAGTCCGCAGGCATAAATAAGATTTTGATGTCGTAATCCGTTTTAGGCTTATCAACCATGCATTCAATATACAAATAAAGTGTCAAAAGTGCGAGATGCGTAAAGCGACGTAGTAGAGATAAGAAAACGCAGTTAACACTAATCGGTTTCTCTTGTCTCTGGAACTACAATGTTCAAATTTGGTAAAGATTTGTCCAAAATTGTAGATTTTAGTCACTTTACGTAAATAATTTTGAATTTTATAATCTAGTATACGTAGTATCTTACGAGAAGCTAAATAAGTTTATTATTACAATTTGGAAAAAATCGAAATTACCAGGAACGATAGAGAACAAAACGGTGCATCTTACTGTGTGCCACTTTGTCATTTTTGACTGTGGTTTATCTAAATACAAACCCGCAAAGTCAAAGTTTCTTCTTTCGCTTGCCGAGATTACACTGAACGACGGTTAAAGTGTAATCGTGCTCTAATTTTAATAGGAATTGTACAAAAACACTCAAAGGCGTTGCTAAATGGTTAGACAGTCCGCAGGTATAAATAAGATTTTGATGTCGTAATCCGTTTTAGGCTTATCAACCATGCATTCAATATACAAATAAAGTGTCAAAAGTGCGAGATGCGTAAAAAGCGACGTAGTAGAGATAAGAAAACGCAGTTAACACTAATCGGTTTCTCTTGTCTCTGGAACTACAATGTTCAAATTTGGTAAAGATTTGTCCAAAATTGTAGATTTTAGTCACTTTACGTAAATAATTTTGAATTTTATAATCTAGTATACGTAGTATCTTACGAGAAGCTAAATAAGTTTATTATTACAATTTGGAAAAAATCAGAAATTACCAGGAACGATAGAGAACAAAACGGTGCATCTTACTGTGTGCCACTTTGTCATTTTTGACTGTGGTTTATCTAAATACAAACCCGCAAAGTCAAAGTTTCTTCTTTCGCTTGCCGAGATTACACTGAACGACGGTTAAAGTGTAATCGTGCTCACAATTTTAATAGGAATTGTACAAAAACACTCAAAGGCGTTGCTAAATGGTTAGACAGTCCGCAGGTATAAATAAGATTTTGATGTCGTAATCCGTTTTAGGCTTATCAACCATGCATTCAATATACAAATAAAGTGTCAAAAGTGCGAGATGCGTAAAGCGACGTAGTAGAGATAAGAAAACGCAGTTAACACTAATCGGTTTCTCTTGTCTCTGGAACTACAATGTTCAAATTTGGTAAAGATTTGTCCAAAATTGTAGATTTTAGTCACTTTACGTAAATAATTTTGAATTTTATAATCTAGTATACGTAGTATCTTACGAGAAGCTAAATAAGTTTATTATTACAATTTGGAAAAAATCAGAAATTACCAGGAACGATAGAGAACAAAACGGTGCATCTTACTGTGTGCCACTTTGTCATTTTTGACTGTGGTTTATCTAAATACAAACCCGCAAAGTCAAAGTTTCTTCTTTCGCTTGCCGAGATTACACTGAACGACGGTTAAAGTGTAATCGTGCTCACAATTTTAATAGGAATTGTACAAAAACACTCAAAAGCGTTGCTAAATGGTTAGACAGTCCGCAGGCATAAATAAGATTTTGATGTCGTAATCCGTTTTAGGCTTATCAACCATGCATTCAATATACAAATAAAGTGTCAAACGTGCGAGATGCGTAAAGCGACGTAGTAGAGATAAGAAAACGCAGTTAACACTAATCGGTTTCTCTTGTCTCTGGAACTACAATGTTCAAATTTGGTAAAGATTTGTCCAAAATTGTAGATTTTAGTCACTTTACGTAAATAATTTTGAATTTTATAATCTAGTATACGTAGTATCTTACGAGAAGCTAAATAAGTTTATTATTACAATTTGGAAAAAATCGAAATTACCAGGAACGATAGAGAACAAAACGGTGCATCTTACTGTGTGCCACTTTGTCATTTTTGACTGTGGTTTATCTAAATACAAACCCGCAAAGTCAAAGTTTCTTCTTTCGCTTGCCGAGATTACACTGAACGACGGTTAAAGTGTAATCGTGCTCACAATTTTAATAGGAATTGTACAAAAACACTCAAAGGCGTTGCTAAATGGTTAGACAGTCCGCAGGTATAAATAAGATTTTGATGTCGTAATCCGTTTTAGGCTTATCAACCATGCATTCAATATACAAATAAAGTGTCAAAAGTGCGAGATGCGTAAAAAGCGACGTAGTAGAGATAAGAAAACGCAGTTAACACTAATCGGTTTCTCTTGTCTCTGGAACTACAATGTTCAAATTTGGTAAAGATTTGTCCAAAATTGTAGATTTTAGTCACTTTACGTAAATAATTTTGAATTTTATAATCTAGTATACGTAGTATCTTACGAGAAGCTAAATAAGTTTATTATTACAATTTGGAAAAAATCGAAATTACCAGGAACGATAGAGAACAAAACGGTGCATCTTACTGTGTGCCACTTTGTCATTCTTGACTGTGGTTTATCTAAATACAAACCCGCAAAGTCAAAGTTTCTTCTTTCTCTTGCCGAGATTACACTGAACGACGGTTAAAGTGTAATCGTGCTCACAATTTTAATAGGAATTGTACAAAAACACTCAAGGGCGTTGCTAAATGGTTAGACAGTCCGCAGGTATAAATAAGATTTTGATGTCGTAATCCGTTTTAGGCTTATCAACCATGCATTCAATATACAAATAAAGTGTCAAAAGTGCGAGATGCGTAAAAAGCGACGTAGTAGAGATAAGAAAACGCAGTTAACACTAATCGGTTTCTCTTGTCTCCGGAACTACAATGTTCAAATTTGGTAAAGATTTGTCCAAAATTGTAGATTTTAGTCACTTTACGTAAATAATTTTGAATTTTATAATCTAGTATACGTAGTATCTTACGAGAAGCTAAATAAGTTTATTATTACAATTTGGAAAAAATCGAAATTACCAGGAACGATAGAGAACAAAACGGTGCATCTTACTGTGTGCCACTTTGTCATTTTTGACTGTGGTTTATCTAAATACAAACCCGCAAAGTCAAAGTTTCTTCTTTCGCTTGCCGAGATTACACTGAACGACGGTTAAAGTGTAATCGTGCTCACAATTTTAATAGGAATTGTACAAAAACACTCAAAAGCGTTGCTAAATGGTTAGACAGTCCGCAGGCATAAATAAGATTTTGATGTCGTAATCCGTTTTAGGCTTATCAACCATGCATTCAATATACAAATAAAGTGTCAAAAGTGCGAGATGCGTAAAAAGCGACGTAGTAGAGATAAGAAAACGCAGTTAACACTAATCGGTTTCTCTTTTTTCTGGAACTACAATGTTCAAATTTGGTAAAGATTTGTCCAAAATTGTAGATTTTAGTCACTTTACGTAAATAATTTTGAATTTTATAATCTAGTATACGTAGTATCTTACGAGAAGCTAAATAAGTTTATTATTACAATTTGGAAAAAATCGAAATTACCAGGAACGATAGAGAACAAAACGGTGCATCTTACTGTGTGCCACTTTGTCATTTTTGACTGTGGTTTATCTAAATACAAACCCGCAAAGTCAAAGTTTCTTCTTTCGCTTGCCGAGATTACACTGAACGACGGTTAAAGTGTAATCGTGCTCACAATTTTAATAGGAATTGTACAAAAACACTCAAAGGCGTTGCTAAATGGTTAGACAGTCCGCAGGTATAAATAAGATTTTGATGTCGTAATCCGTTTTAGGCTTATCAACCATGCATTCAATATACAAATAAAGTGTCAAAAGTGCGAGATGCGTAAAAAGCGACGTAGTAGAGATAAGAAAACGCAGTTAACACTAATCGGTTTCTCTTGTCTCTGGAACTACAATGTTCAAATTTGGTAAAGATTTGTCCAAAATTGTAGATTTTAGTCACTTTACGTAAATAATTTTGAATTTTATAATCTAGTATACGTAGTATCTTACGAGAAGCTAAATAAGTTTATTATTACAATTTGGAAAAAATCGAAATTACCAGGAACGATAGAGAACAAAACGGTGCATCTTACTGTGTGCCACTTTGTCATTTTTGACTGTGGTTTATCTAAATACAAACCCGCAAAGTCAAAGTTTCTTCTTTCTCTTGCCGAGATTACACTGAACGACGGTTAAAGTGTAATCGTGCTCACAATTTTAATAGGAATTGTACAAAAACACTCAAGGGCGTTGCTAAATGGTTAGACAGTCCGCAGGTATAAATAAGATTTTGATGTCGTAATCCGTTTTAGGCTTATCAACCATGCATTCAATATACAAATAAAGTGTCAAAAGTGCGAGATGCGTAAAGCGACGTAGTAGAGATAAGAAAACGCAGTTAACACTAATCGGTTTCTCTTGTCTCCGGAACTACAATGTTCAAATTTGGTAAAGATTTGTCCAAAATTGTAGATTTTAGTCACTTTACGTAAATAATTTTGAATTTTATAATCTAGTATACGTAGTATCTTACGAGAAGCTAAATAAGTTTATTATTACAATTTGGAAAAAATCGAAATTACCAGGAACGATAGAGAACAAAACGGTGCATCTTACTGTGTGCCACTTTGTCATTTTTGACTGTGGTTTATCTAAATACAAACCCGCAAAGTCAAAGTTTCTTCTTTCGCTTGCCGAGATTACACTGAACGACGGTTAAAGTGTAATCGTGCTCACAATTTTAATAGGAATTGTACAAAAACACTCAAAAGCGTTGCTAAATGGTTAGACAGTCCGCAGGCATAAATAAGATTTTGATGTCGTAATCCGTTTTAGGCTTATCAACCATGCATTCAATATACAAATAAAGTGTCAAAAGTGCGAGATGCGTAAAAAGCGACGTAGTAGAGATAAGAAAACGCAGTTAACACTAATCGGTTTCTCTTTTTTCTGGAACTACAATGTTCAAATTTGGTAAAGATTTGTCCAAAATTGTAGATTTTAGTCACTTTACGTAAATAATTTTGAATTTTATAATCTAGTATACGTAGTATCTTACGAGAAGCTAAATAAGTTTATTATTACAATTTGGAAAAAATCGAAATTACCAGGAACGATAGAGAACAAAACGGTGCATCTCAATGTGTGCCACTTTGTCATTTTTGACTGTGGTTTATCTAAATACAAACCCGCAAAGTCAAAGTTTCTTCTTTCGCTTGCCGAGATTACACTGAACGACGGTTAAAGTGTAATCGTGCTCACAATTTTAATAGGAATTGTACAAAAACACTCAAGGGCGTTGCTAAATGGTTAGACAGTCCGCAGGTATAAATAAGATTTTGATGTCGTAATCCGTTTTAGGCTTATCAACCATGCATTCAATATACAAATAAAGTGTCAAAAGTGCGAGATGCGTAAAAAGCGACGTAGTAGAGATAAGAAAACGCAGTTAACACTAATCGGTTTCTCTTGTCTCCGGAACTACAATATTCAAATTTGGTAAAGATTTGTCCAAAATTGTAGATTTTAGTCACTTTACGTAAAGAAAATTCAATTTAATCAATACGCTAAGGTGTCCAAATAAAATTCAAGGACAGTATGTTGCAACAAGTCACAATGGGAATATAAATAGGTTAACTGTAATTATTCAACTATTAATCAAAAACTAGATTCGATTCGACTCGTGTGTTTTATCTTAATTTTTTTAGTGTAAAAATCATGTTGAATGTGTTTTATAAAATCGATTTTAACATGTCCACATGTTTTAATATCTGGTTTTCCAGCATAAAATAATAACTATATTTCGTTTTATTTCGTACTAGCTAAAGATATTGTGTGCCGGTTGACCTTGCTAGCGACTACGCCAGTATCCCCTTTTAGCGCTGATAATTATTTTCCAACGTTGTCTTGGAACAACGTATGTAATTCTTATCTGGGTCAAAGACCGTTGTTAATATTAACAATTCGATAATCATTTCCATTCGTTCTTTTACAAAATCTTTCCCAACAACGTGAAAATTGTGCTTTTTACATACCACTAGTATTTAATTTAAAAAAACTACTAAAAATGATTTTTTTAAATAAACCGAACGAGAAAACCACGTTAAAAAATACTACGTCTAAAATGGTCTAAAATATAAAAACGGCACAAAACAAATTTTTACACAGTTGTATTTAAACAAAAAATTTGGTAAAAAAAAGTTTTCGTTTGATTAAAAAGCAACTTAAAATTATTTAAAACAAGGTTTATATTTGCTTAATGGCTAAGCGTTTTAAAATGTAATAATGTTATATCCACTTTAAAATGATATTTGAAAATTATTATTACTTATCGTTCAATTAACATAAATGAATTACCAAATTCAATTATTTTTAATTAGCACTCATTTTTAGAAATCAATGTTTCGTATAATTTTGTTCTTGCAGAACATTATGCAACCCACCATGCGTTGTCTTTTAATAACAAAATTAATTTAAAGTGCAAACCCCTAAAGTTATGCATTTCGCTGTTGAGTCACAGTTTAGACAACAACCTGTTCAAGGTTTTTCAAATTTAGTTTGCGACGCGCCACCAGGGAAAGCTCAACAGAACCGAGAAAACCGTCGATTTTCGAAGGAATTGTTGCGCTAGCGCAACAGTGTCGAAAATAGCGCAATAGTGCTGGTTTACATACAAAATCTCTCAACAGTGACCGCTTGACATATATATATATATATATATATATATATATATATATATATATATATATATATATATTATTGTCTAATTATTTTACAAATTAACTATGTAATTGTTTATTACGCATATTTGGTTATTAGTGGCTCTTGTAAGTTCTCATAAATATTTTATAAACCTCTGATATAGACGGTGCTATTTCAATTACGATTAAAAGTTAAAAAATATACCCCAAATGGTTTTTTGCAATTGTTTTCTACCACGAGATGACGTATGCTACATCATTTTTAAGCATAGCTGCTAACTTGACTAATTTTAACTAGAGGTTAGTGTACTTTTTTATTAATTTGAGATTCATTGCTATCACAACGATATTACTCAACAATTATCAATTAATATATAATAATTAAAAAATGTTACAACTTAGCGTCTAATGATGTTGTCACTATGGTGCTTGAGATTTTGAAAAAAAAAACAAAATTTAGGTAAAATGTATTTATAATAGCAGAATCAGGAAAAATTGAAGATTTTTTAGAGCTTGCGGTTAGTGCTAATTCAGCTCGAGTTTTTTTGCTTCCAATAAAATTAAAAGCTAGACATCAGTAAACATAAGTAATTTTTAAAAAATTGACAAGACAAAACTGTGCTTTTAATATGATTTCATAAAAGACCGTGTTTTCTGAAGTTTCCATTTAGTTAATAAAATGTGTACAAATTTTAGCAAGTAAATACCTCCTACAGCGAAATTCTTGTCTATACACATTTTATTTAAAGATTTTTGTAATGGAAATTCTGAATTCATTAGTAACATTGTCTTTTCTAAAAAAGCAACCAAGTAATGGCGATATTAAGCGGTTAAAAATTCTTTGTATATGATAAAGACAAAAACACAATAAGTAATTAAGTTATTAGATTTTAACAAACTTATGTGATTTTTAGGAAATTTTAGGAAATTTTTATATTACTAAATAAACTTAGCAATTTTTAGAATTTTCAACTTTTTCTCATAATAAACTTTTTCTTTGACAACACAGTTACACTGCTGATATTATTTTTACAAGATAATTAATAAATATGGCAATGCCAATAAAAGTATAAATATTAGAAATCGTATTGTCGTGGTAAATTTAAATAAAACAATAACAGCAAATAATGTTATTAAAAATTATTTTTAATAAAATGGTTATAGCATTGTATAGTACAAATTACTAGTTTAATTTTATAAACAATATATGCTAAGAAGTTGTTTTGTTGGCGTATAATTACACGAGTCGTTGCTTAAGGGATTCAGTAAAGAAACTTGAATATAAAGCAGTAATAAATTCCTGAAAATGGTAATCAACTGCTATTAAACATGAAAATACTGTTTTTGCAATAAATGTAAAAAATAATACTACAGTTGTTTAAAAATAAATAATTTATTTATTCATATAATTTGAATTTTAGTACCTTTTTAATTGTAGCATTAATAATGTAAATAATTTAATTTGTAATAAGTTATTTTTTAAGTTTGAATATAATATTTTGGCAATGCAAACTAAAGAATTTATGTAGTTGAACACATAAAATGTTTACAATTTTTAAAACAGATTTAATATTTTACAATGACACGTTATCAAAGATACTTATATTTTGTAATTACAAAACACTTAGGCAGGTACCTATTTACTAATTATTCTAATTCTGCAATGGTTGTTAAAAATCTGAGATGTTTACACAATTTAATTAAGCGTTAGAAATTAGCACTTAATTTGTACTATAACTCACTGACGACAAGAGAATTACTGAGAACTTCAAAATGACGCGTAACACACTTTAAATTTAATAGAAATGCTTCTTTTTAATTTTATACTGACTGTTAACTATTAATCAAATTAAATACTCAATTTGATTTAATCATGTAGCAGATGGTGTCTATTTCACAACAAAATGAAACTTATTTAGGTTGGAATTGGGACTAGGAATAATGAAAAACTTTAATAACTAAGCACGTGTTTTTTACAACTACAAAAATATAGATATATGTATAAAAATTAGTAAATAAATAACTTTTAACTACTTTGTTGCTATTATTTAAATTTTTAATTTAAATAACTAACACATAATTTACAATTAAACAATTATATAAAATTAAATTAAACGACATCTTAATTAATTTTAATCGTCTAATCAGTTCTACTAAATTTTAATTGATTACGCTCAACACTAATTACAATAGAAGTTGTAACTTGGTGTTAAATTAGTAATTTGTTGAGCTATTATTTGGTAATGCTTAATCTTACAAGTAAAGTTTGTAGCCTTTTAATGGTGTTAATTGTACGTGAACACAATATAAATCTGATTGTTGCAAAATCTTGTAAGTGTAATAAGTTAGAATATATATTAAATTTTCTAAAACAATTATGTTTTTTAATTTGGTGTACAAGATAATTCTCTATATTCTAAGAAATTAAAAATATAAATTAACATTATTGGTATTCTCATATGAAAAAAATATAAGAGAGGAGGATTCCCCAATTCTAATTTACACTGTTTCAATATATCGCGTTTAAGTTTGTATTCATTCGGCGTGTTGTATTATGTTTTTATTCCTGTGAGGTATCTATTAGTCACGCTAAGTAGTTATTTATTGCTTTTGTTGCTCATTTCAAAACTAACACTGCAAAAACATATACATTAGTTTAATTTTTTTATTTATTTTAGAAGCCAAATTCGAATTACTGCGTTTTAACATCATAGATTTTTTTAATAAGAATTTAGTATAATAAGAAAACAACACATATAAAACGAAATTATCGAAATTGTTTTACACTTTACAATAAAACAATAACATTTCACTAATCAAAGTTTACTTGTAAAGTATTGGAACAGATTATTTATAAATAAAATCCATAAATCTTTTTCAAACGTCATAAAACAATCTCTACCATAAAAACCAAAAATTACAAAAACCTTATTATTATGAGTATATTTACCATCATTTCTAATAGTATTTTCCAAACAATTAGGTATTGATTGAATTAGTTTTACAATTAAGTTATGTTAGATATTGTCTTAAACCACCGTGATTAGTTCTTGAGCGTTAGTTTGTTGAAAACGGTTATCTTTATAATTTGTTTTTGTCATTGTAGCCCAGATGTGTTCAATAACGTTTCAGTCAAAACTTCTTAGAAGCCATGGTAAAACACGAATGTTATTTGAACTAAACCATTCAGTAACTACCCGTACTTTGTTAATAGGTGCCTTATTCTATAACAAATAAAAAAAACCTTACTTAAGAATCATTGTTTCATTCTTAGTTGTACCTACTGGAACACAATGATTTTCTGAATAGAATACATTTAAAATAAGATTTATTACCTTATTCAGTATGTAAAAATACTGTTAAGAATATAAGCGTTCTTTTATTTTCCAACAAACCCGTATACCTTAGAAAAACTTATCCATCTTCAAATGTTTACTCCAAATTTTTTACTTTTTGTAATAGTTTGCAAGTATTCATGTCAACAATTTTGAGATCAATATACTTTTAAAGAGTCATCATGATAACTTTAGAACACATACCAAGCTAATGCTGGAAATTCAGTATTCAAAACGGCGTTTTGTACAGTGAAAAATAGATGTTGTGTCTTGTTGAACCTGGACACTTTCTTCCTATTACGTCCTTCAACGATTTACAGTCGACTATCAAATTTTTAATTAAAGTGCACTTCCTCTAACACTTAACCCTTGCTTTAAAAGTCCTACTGCACGATAACGTATATCAGTGGTAATATTTTCTGTTTAATACATTTGCAACAAATTAATAGTATGGTAAGCAAATACAATTGTAATTATAACTAGGAAAGTTTCTACTTCAAATTGAATTTTTTTTATAGATACAAGAAAGGTATGTTATGTAACCAATAAACAAGCTAATAATGCACCAAGAGCGCTATTATAAGGATTACGCTCGGAGAGCAACGTTATACAGTCCAAAATATTAAATTAACTTTCAATATTTATATTATATATACACAAAAAAAATTATGTAAAAATAAATGGATGTAGATACTTACTTGAATTAATTCTCACAAGATTTTTTTAATTATTTGACATTTGTTCACTAAAATAACTTAAACAGTATTACAAAGCTAAGTTATTTCAAGAATAGACGTCCAGGTTTGTTTTAGATTTAATACTAAATCACAGATTCTTATTATAGCAAACATGAACTTTGAGTAACTTTCCCAAGTTGACCTTTTGTACAGGGGTAGATTTTGAGGGGCCCTTATTAATTAAATCTCCAAAACTTCGTAAGGCAACTATTAGTAAGGATTACTTCTGTGTATTAGTTTGCATGGCGACCAAAACCATTCATATAGAACTAGTATCATCTCTTTCTACTGATGCATATTTTGCTAGTCTTGATCGATTTTTGTCTTGTCGTGGAGCTGATTATCACTTTTATAGTGATCAAAAAAATAACTATCGGTGCAACAAAGCAGTTAAGAGAAATCAGAGATTTTTTAAAAACGTTAAAATTCTTTATTTCAAAATCAATTAACACACCGTGACATTGTGTAGCATTTTAACTCATCTTTAAGTCTTAATTTTGAAGACTATAGAAAGCAGCAGTGACATCTATTAAGAGTCATCTGTTTTGAATCACGAATTAGCAGACATTTAACTATGAGAAACTTATTACGATACTTGCAAAGATTGAAGTCATCTTAAATTCCCTCCCATTTTGTCTAGTCTCAAGTGATTCCAATCACTTTGACTTTATTATACCAGAACGTTTCTTAATTGAAAGCCCTCTTATTTCTATTTCTGAAACTCTTTTTTCCGACATAAATTTAAGCTACTTGACTAGGTGGCAATTAATAAAGAGAATAAATCAACAACTCTAGCAGCTGTGGTCTACTAAATATCTCCACACCCTATAACAGAGATTCAACTAGAACAAATCTACATTTAGTGTAAAGGTAAAAGATTAATATTTGTAAGGTTCCTCAACAATTCGGTTTTGCAGAATAAAAAAAACTTATGAAGGATAATGTTGCAGTGAGAGTAGTCACTATGCGTACCTTTTCAAGTCAAGTTTAAAGTAAGATTTTTTTGTAGTTAGACTGAATTGATTATTTTATTACGTTTATTATTAAGTTGTTAATACAATCAGTTAATTTTAAGTTAAAATTAAGCGGGCAATATGTTTACGCTAAATGAACATTTTGATTGAAGAATTTTATGGGTTTATCCGGCTTCGCTTTACTTTAATTTGGTTCTGGGTTTTCCGGTCGACATCGTGCCTTAGGCGATGCACTACGGTGGACAAAAACCGATGGTTTAATTTGATAAATATGGTTTTTTGGTGAGCGCTACGGTTGGATTACGAAATTTACGGTGACTGGTCCCGCAGCTGAAGCCGTTCGTTGCAGTTGCTTACAGTGAGTTGCATTCTGTTTGCTACTGTCTGTGGCGGGCATATATTTTGGCAGTGTTAATTTTAAAATACGCTAGAAAAGCTATAAATAACTTTTAAATACAAACTTAAAAGCGATGTACTAAAACGGTGTAAATTAGCATCGGCAAATACCTCTGTCTCATTTTTTTCTTATGAGTGTACAATCGCGTTCAACCAAAATGACCGCTTAAGATCGGACCTATTTACATTCGAATGGTATGGGGTGTTTCCCATTAGAAGCTTAAAGCAAATAAGCCATTGTAATTTTATAACCTGTCTAGCTAAAGAAATAATAGGAATACCAGATTAGTATTTATTAAAAATTAAAAATGTATTTAATATTTAAAACGTGTATTTTAGAGAATTTATTTATTTTAAGTAGATTAATACTTAATCGCTTTTTTTATTAGTTAATAGTTTTATTATAGAAATATGTTTATTTAATACATAAAACGTTACAATTAATATTTCGTATATGTATGTGTCGTTAGCCGTTTCAGCATTAAGTTAATTAATTCTTTACAGTAATCGGATCCTCGGAAACCTTCCCAAAGTTCATTTGCAACTTGCGCTACATTATTTAAATTCAGAGGCTTAGTTACATATACAGCGCCCTGGAGCAAATAAAATCTGTGCTCCTCCTTTTTTTCTCACAAATGTTCCAATAAAATTCTAAATTTTCTAGTCTTTATTTTTTAATTTCAATTTTAAACATTATTTAATGGCAATTGATTTAAAATTTTTAAATATATGACATATTCACACAGTAATATTAAAATAATTATACATGATTATGTTATAAACTACATTAAGACATTTACAAATCTTAAAACTGTTAATCGGTCAATTAATTTACCCAGATCAAGTTGACTAGCTTTTCGGTTTTTCAATTGATATTGTGGTCAAAGAACTAAGACGGGATTGAGGCATACTGCTTCGTAAATGTCTTTTGGGTGAGACTGGGGTGTGAATTAAGAGTAATTCAGCAACTTCGCGTATAGAAGTAATTCTTAATTGAATAAAAAAACACATTTTAAATCTTATTGATTGCGGTCCAAAACTATAAGAAATATCTAAAGAATAAGCCAATTTCAACAATTTGGAATCAACCAAAATAGTTTCATCAGATGATGCGACAAGATATACTAGCGATAAAACATTAAAACATTCTTTACTATTAATAGGCTCATCCAGTTTGTCAAAGACTTTTTTTACTAGACGTAATCTTTTTTTGGCGAAACAAGGTTTAATGCTCCATTAAGTTAATAATTCAACTACCTCGTTTTTAACAATATCTTAATTATTTAACATATATATTTTAAAAATGGGTTAGAAGTAAAGACAGCATCTCAATTGATTGCTCTGCATCTTCTTGAGTAGCATTGAAGCAATGAAAATCATTAAACTTGGAAACATAAAGACAATCATTTTATTTTGCGATATCATCAAATATTGAAGTTATCAATCAACAACTGAAAACTAAAATCTTTTAAAAGTCCAACTTTGACCTTACTCATTGTCTAAAGTTCTAAAAAATTTTCTAAAAGATAATTATTTCCTGTAATGACAAAGGAAGCTTAAATTCCGGAGTATTTAGTTAAAAATAGTGCAGTAATTTCAAGCATGTGTGAAAGCACCTCTACCAATAACAAGTTTGCAGCAAAGATCATTAATCGTTCAATAAGTAATATTTCGAATTCAAATTACGAGTTCTGACCATAGTCAATAATTTAGTATTTAGTAAAGCGTAATTCAGTATACTAATTTATTTCAAGTAGACATTGATCAGCAAATAATATTAGTTGTTATTATAAAATACATATAGTTAAGATTAGTATAAGTAATTAATTGTTAAAAATAATCAAACATGGGTAGAGGTTCTGGGCAGAGAGATTCCAGTGTAGAAACAAGGATTGCAATTACTCGAAGGCCTCCTAATGGAATTTCTCAACGTGAAATTGCTTTACAAAATGGATTATCGGTAAGATTTTTAGATTTGCTTATAATAATCCTCTAAAATAGATTGAATTATTGATTAATTACTAATCTTAAGCATCCTTAAAAAAATATTTTACGTAATCTTAAACGAAAAGTTTTCTTAGTTTCATTTTATCCCATTAACTAATATTAGAATATAATATTCATTAAAATTATGCACACGTTAATGTATTATTACAATCCAAAATCGACATTTATGTTTTCAAAAATTTGTCGTGTTTGAGTTTCTTTCTTAAAAATTCTGTTGGTAATAAACAATCAGGGTTCAGAATAAATTAAAAAAAAATATTTTAAGTGAAAAAGAAACACACTTTGAATTTTATTCCAGGTATTTTTGTTAAAAAAAAATAACTTATTTATTTTAAGAAAACGTAATTTACTGAAATAATTGAATAATTTGGTTAAACTAATTTACTTAACTAAATACATATACAGGTGCGCCAAGTTCGTCGGTGGCTTTGATGAAGAAGGAACAGTTTTTCTTATAACAAAACCAAAAGGAATAAATAGAGCAACTACCATAGAAGAAGATGCAATTATTCTTAGGTGTGTTCAAAATTCTCCTTTTACAACTGCTCCGCGAATTCGAGAAGAAGTTTATTAAAACTGCGCGCTTCGACTATACGGCGCAGATTAAACGACGCGGGATTATTTGCAAGTAAGCCTACGACAAAACCTGAATTAACAGAAAGGCATGCCCAAACAAGAATTACATTCTGTCAAAATAATTTGTACAAAAACTGGAGTACGGTGATTTTTACGGACGAAAAAGTATTTTCATCAACACAAGAGTCGTCTATGACACTTTGACGACCACGAAATACAAGATTTAGTACCAAACATGTTCGTAAAAATCGACGAAGTGGAAAAATTTCTGGTGGATTTCAAAAGCTGGGCCGGGTGAATTGGTTCTAGTTTCTCCACCACGATTTACGTCTGAAAGTTACGTTTGAGTGCTAGACAAAATTTTGGTGCCAAGTGTGCGAACAGCCAGAAGAAGAACTGGAAGAAATTGTTATTGTCTTAACTTAACTTAACTATTTATTATTTTGTTGAACTGTGTAGGTAATAAAATTACAATGCTTTATTTGCTTCAAACCTTTAATGAGAAACACTATGCTATTAGAATGTGAATATAATAGGTGCGACCTTAAGCGGTCATTTTGGTTGAAGGCGAGTGTACAATTGCGTTAAGAAATTTGAAGTTAGTCTTGTGTACCATTATAATGAACTCTAACTTTAATAGTACTGTAATTATAAATGTAGAATATAATTTTAAAAAATGTATTTATTAATTTATAAATAATGTGAGTTTCAGAACTTTATATTTGACGATTATAATAGTCAGAATTGTATCTTCTTGAATTGATTTCATTTATGCAACGTAATATGTCTTTTATTGTTTCTATTAAAGTAACATTTGGTATATCCAGATGACAGTTCTGATTTCTGTAATTCGACACTCAAGTTTTTTTTTATAACTTCAAACCTTTATTTAACAAAGCTGTCTTTTCTTCTTTAAAAGTCTCTCGTTTGTAGAATGTTTTTTGCAATATTTTAACATAGCTTCGTAATTTTGCTAATTTTCTATAGTGAATATTTTATTAAAAATTTTAAATCTAATAACTTAGTCTATATGATACAAAAAAGTTGTTTACTATACATTTTCTCTATTGTTGAGTTAAGACACTATTTTCAAGTGCAAGTCATAATTCTAATTCTAGATTTTCTAGCTTACCGTAATGAAATTTAATTTGAAAGCCTAGCTTCTTTTGGATAACTTCAAAAAGCAGTTTTTGTTTTGAAGTTTTATTGTAAGTAATGATATAAAACCTAATATAAAATGTTTTCTAAATTAGTATAGTCAACGCTTTATTAATTGTTTATTTTAGTTTCCATTAGCCAATGTTATAAAGCAAAATTATTATAATTTATCCATATAATTAAATATCACTATAAACTATAATTTAAGTATTTGAATATTAGCCAATAACAAGCAACGTTAAAGCTTCTTTTTGCTTTCTTTTACTGCCGACTTAAATCTAACAGAGTATTATCATAAAACTATATTATGATGCATTAATAATATTTTGTTTATAAAAAAATTACTACAACGTTTTAAATTAAATAATAATTTGCTTATTTTATATTTTTCACTAAATAATTTTAAATCGTTTAGTTTTAAAACACATTTTACACTAAAAAATGTGATTTGAATGAAAAATATGCGAAAAAGTAAAAATTAAGTAGAAATAGTTTCAATCAATTTTAACGTTAGCATTACACCAACAAGAAAAAGTTTATTGTAAAGAACCAACCAGGTCTGAAAAAAATACACAAAAAACGTTTTAAAACGATACTAAGCTTTAATTTTTAATAATTTGGAGTTTTTTTAATGTTTATTTAATATAAACACCATTAAATTAATATTAAATTAAAAAAAAAAATTTTTTATTCTAAAATTTTTGCAAGTACGTTTTATTATAAAAGAATTTTTTAGATGTTTGAACGTCAGTAAAATATGTTCTGTTATAATTACAGAGCACTTTACTGTATACAAACTTACTAATTACTAACGATAGTTATACGGCAGTTATTAAAAATTTGACGTTTGCGCGTTTTAATGAATCGTTAGAAATTAGCACTTAATTTACACTATAATTCACAAAAGACAAGAGAATTACATAGAATTTCAAGCTGACGCGTTATACAGTTACAAAATTAAACAAATCGTTAGCGTAATTTTTTATTCGCACTTTTAACTATTAATCAACAGAAAGTATACAATTTGCTGTAATAATATAGCAGATGCTGCTTCTTTTGAAATAAGAGTCAAACTAAAAATTTAGATTATATAAAATCATAACGAGTAACGTATTTTCAACTAAAAATAGTCATTTATTTAACGAGTTCCTGTGTAAATTGGGCGTTTTTTTCTACTACTGGGCACTTTTAAACCCGAGTGAAACGAGACGGTTTTTTACAAAAACGAAAAATTAAAATTTATGACAGTTAAGAACAATAAAATATATTATGCGCTACTAAATTTACAGTTGAGAGATTACAATTAACAACTTAATAATTAATTTTTTTTCAAAAAGTGTTTTACTTTAAAAAATTTATTTTATGTTAAAAAATTTATGAAAATTATTTAAATTATTATTAAATAAAATCCAAAAAATATTTTACCGTTACACTAAAGAAGCAAATACAGTGATATAAGCAAGTAATTGCAGTTTTTGTCGTTATAAAAATAGTTCGAGACTTAAAAACGTTCACAAAACTAATAAAATCAAATTGTTTATTTTTTAATTTATTTTGTGGTTTAGGTAACACTGGTCTGCATAAAAATCGGCATTGACATCGTTACTGCTGGTTCTGAATCAAACTTTTTTCTCCATCGCCCATCGTTTTTGGGGTAGCCAAGTTTAAAGTTGCATTGCTCTTGTCTCTATAGTACTACACTGCAAACCTTAGCTTCATTCGTAGAGTTAATTTGTTAGTGTTCTAAATGGATATTTTTTGTTTCCAAGTAGTTTAAATTGTGTAAAACGGCAGAATTATGTTTACTGTTTTTTTTTCCAAATGTATTACAGTACGTGAGTAAGAGTTTTTATTAATATCAAGCATTCATATACTGGTTAATTATGTCACGCAAGTGTAAAAATCATTCCGATACCTTCTGCTATGTTTGCGATAAACTGATTTTAAAAGGGCAATTCTTTTTTTGTTATTTGAAACTGCTTTTAAGCTTTGCTTTTGCCTAATTTGCAATAAAAACAAAATTAACCTCCCACAGTTTTGTTGCATTATTTGTTGCAGCAGCTTCACCAAATAGCTTACAATTACTTGTAAATTAATGTCACGTATTGTTATTTTTGAAGGATTTCCATCGTCAGGTTTTCTAACAAGAATAAGCATATCGTTCAGTATCTGTCTGATTTTTTTATTTCCAAGATCTGTAATTTAGAACAATTTTACGCCAATCTCAGTTCTTTCAAAAACTGTAGAGCTAGAAACAAATTTAAAAGATGTGGAACTATCAAATAATACGTCTATCAATGATAAAGAGTGTTGCTTTGATTCACTTCATTGTTCGGGATTTGGACTTGAGTTAATCTCAACTTTTTGAACTTAAACTTGACAGCACTAAAAAACCTAAAAATTTTTTTTTACAGTACCTTTAAAGTTTCTTGTTCTGGTTTAATTCAAATCCATTGATGACTAAATCTGCTCTGTAACCCAAACAAATAAAGATTGTTTATAGACAATGAAAATAAGTTACCATTAGTTCCAATTGTATAGTCTGTAGATATGAAAAAGATGAACAAAAACAGTGGCAGAATTCTTAATAAAATTTGTTTGCAAAATTATAATTAGAAACTTTGCGTTGGCTTAAAAATTTTTTTTTACTCACCAGCTTGCAATCAGGTTTTACAAAATACTATTGATTTCTATGTGAATAGACCAGTCCAGCTCGGGAACAACATTACAACGTACAAAACTGCAAGAAAAAAGTTTTACTCTCAGTCAGAATAGTGTCGGTCACAGTAGGATGGGTTAAGTATTAGTGCGTGTTATCAAAGCACGTGGTTTTGCAAAGCATTTGCCTTACGGCTTATTTTCAGTTCTAGGTTAATACCAAGTTGGTAAAAACAATCTGCATATAAATATGAGGAAAAATTAAGAAAAACAGAGCGTTAATCAAACAGCGACAGCTAAAACAAAAACCAAACGTGTTATATAACTAAACATGTAATAAACTAAAGTGACTTTAAACAAGCATGCAATGTTTTATAACAAAACTAAACTCCTACTTTGCCATCGCTGCTTACAAAGTAATAAAACTTAATTACCATGATAAGTTAACAAAAATTAAAGAAACTACTTCTAATGAAAGCTCTGGTCTCGCTCTGTAAAAAGTTTGTATACATTTACATCAGCCACCAGTTTAAAGATGGGCTGAGGAAATTCGGGATAAAGATTGATCATGCCTAACAAGTCACCCCGAACGTCATCGAATTTGCGACAAGCGATAATCCGATGTGCTGGGGTGTCAAAAACGCCACACGACAGACAGCTGTTGTCATTTAAAATGCTAATGCGTTTTATATGACAATAAAATCCGCCGTGTAAAGAAAACTGTTTCTCGTCCGGTGACATGGGACATTTTGACTTAGGTAAAGATATCCGGGATAAGGGAGTAGGCGTTACCCCCTTTCGGAAAGTGTCACACTGCCGCCGTCATTCACCCAAGATCAAAACCTTTGCGTGACGTTTATGCCGTTGAAAAAGACGGAAAGTCGTTGAGCAAAACGGTCTGGTCAAGAAAATTACACGTGCCAGCCTTGCCAACTTTGGTGCAGTACTTCCTCCAAAAGGAAATTTAGAGAAAGATGCTTGGATATGACACAGAAGGTATCTGCGGAAACGTTGCGATACGCCCCAAGAATAATTTTCAAAGTCGATTTTTTGAACTAGTGGTAATGTCGAAGACTATAGTACCAAATGTCCAGACCATAGATGAGCATGAGTATAACTGCACTTGCAAGAATTTTTTTGTGTAGGTTCCATGTCAAGCGTGAGTATTTATAGAATAAGTGTAAGACGCCCTTATACTTGTCAACCACAAATTTGCAATGTTTTACAAAACTCAATCTGTGGTCAAGCAAAAATCTGAAGTACTTGAATTCGAAAACCTTACGGACGGAAAAATTGTTGAGGCGCAGTAAAAAATATCGTTTTGAAGTTGTAACGTGTAAATTTTTTACGTTTGAATACGTCTGTTTTTAAGTAACATTTTTGTATTCACTGTTGATATAAATTCTTTTACGCAATAAATTTCGCGCACTGACATGCGTATGAGCCTTCTTTTTAAGTACGAAGTTATCCTCCATCTTACGTTTAGAAATGAGGTGAAGTAGTAGACATTTTTTTGCGTGCTGCAAAAAGTGGAATTACCACTTATTTGATTTGTGTTTGTGAATTTTTGGCCCAATGGTGAAAATTATTTAAGCTGGCGTTCGTTGTAGCCCGCATTTGTTAGTAGCACCGCATTCGTTAGTAGCACCGCATTCGTTAGTAGCAATTGCATTTTGTTGTATTTACGAAAATTAGAATAAAAACCCGTAAATTAGAAGGGGTAAGTCATTTTTGTTTGATTCGAATTGTATAATTCATCGCAATTTACGTTTTAGTTTTTTTTTCTTTGTTCCGGATTTTTGGTTTCGTTCTTATACGATGTTTTTGAGTATGAAAATCTTATGAATACGATTTCAACCTTTATACGTCTGCAATTATGGAAATTACGATCTACGATTATCAATTCTATTGATTTCAAAGGCAAGATATCAATCAAATCTACGAAAAAGAATTAAGAATAGGAATTATGGAAATTGCGTCATATTGCACCAATTCAATGAGTCATGATGACACACCTTAATAGAAGCTGCGCGATAAGTTATAAAATTAAACCTTCAATGACACGTATGTAGATATCTGTAATTATTAGTTTTAAGTTACGTTTTTTGGTTTCAATATTTAACCATTCATATATAAAAAATATTGTGGCGTCCAACTTATAAATAATTTTGTATTTATCAAATTGAAAATTAGTAATCTTAAGTAACGTAAGAATTCCCACGACTCTAATTAATTAAATATAAAAATGCTCATTGCTCTTATGTAGTTTGTGTTTAATGTGTTTTAAATAAATATTTTTGTGAGCTGGCTGGTGCATTCATTTATTTGTATGTTACATATTTGGCACCGATTATTTGTTAGAGGTTACAAAGTGAAGTCAAAAACCATGTACTCAGTGTTGTTTGCTGAAACCGTCAGTTTGTTACTGCTAGCTCAACTCATCACTAGGCACTATATTAGATTTTGCCTCTAAATCTGGTCTAGAAAACGCAGGCATCGTGACGCGAACGACGCGTATGCAAAAATGTCACAGTTTGCTGATAGTTCTGTGCTAACCAAGTTGTTTACAACCATATTCTACAAGATCGCACAAAAACCGAGCTTTCTGGACACCCCGTTGTCAGTTGTTTGGCATAAACAGAACGGGATAGTTCGAGGAGTAAGTTATCAATCTGTTCAATAAATAACTACGATTGACGCGTAGCGCCAGCAGATACTTGCTTAACGACGAGAGCTTTTACTATTGAGGACCACCATACGTTGTTGAACGCTCTAGATATGTCAATGAAAATTACAAGTATGTGGTTGGAGACGTTCGGTCGTACATTAATCATTAATCTACGTGCGGCGTCAGTCGTCGTTTTGTCAGGAACAAAACTATATTGGCTGAGATAGAAACAAAAAATTGTGATGAAATGTCATCAAGAATCTTTTTAAGAAGTACGCGTTCAAGAAGTTTGCCAAGTTCTGTTAACAAAGTTATCGGACTGTACAAGTTGGGATTTACGAAATCCTTTTTCCCAGGTTTGAGAATAGTGATTACCAACTTTCCAGCTAGTAGGAGAATAACCACATTTAATTCACGAGTTGAACAAATCATCAATCGTAGAACAGAGGGAATCTTATACAATAGACGTAGGACATTACAATATATTTCATCGAGTCCGAAAAGCTTGTTTTTAAGAATTTTACTAGCGAAATCGTCGCTAGTAACCACTCAGTTCTGTTAGAATGTTATTTGCAAATTAGTACGGGATCTTATTTAGGCATGCAAATAATTATGTATCGTCGGATCGTTGTCAAGAATCAGAGAGTAAACAATATCTTTAATAGTCTCGTATTCTAAAATAGTGTATCTGTCGTCATCTTAGACATTGGAGAACGGTTGGAGGGACAGGAGCTTACAAAAGGACAACTTGTAAACTAACCCTCACGGGCTGGTTGCCAAGCTTTTTTCAACGAATCTTTGCCAAGAACTATACTTTACTGTCTTCACTGCCAGTTTGCACCAGTGAAGCGCGGCATCGTAAAAAACAAGTTATTAAGGTTTTAAGTATGCTAGGGCTTTTTAGTGGTTTTTTTTGTAAACAAAAACTTTAACCTATCTAACTTAGAGCTCCACCACGGCACACCGGTTTTAAAGCTTATGCGGTTTAAGCTACGTTGGCAAGAATCAATGATCATCTTGGCCAATGACAGCGTCTACAAATCCAGGATCGTGGCACAAAACACCGCGTAAAAGATATCTAGGAATAAAGCTTGCGATTGTCGTGCTTATGTGAACGGGATCTATGTGTTTAAAATTCAAGATTTTTTTAGAGATCGGTTCTAGCAGAAGCGTTTTGACAACTAACTTAAACTGTATCAGTCAGTGGTCGCTTTCAATAGCTTCTGGGACAACACGCCAGTTTTAAATATTTCTGGCAACAGAAGGAAACGCCAAAGTGACGTTAATATTTTTCCAGCATAAATGACTAGAAAAGGTGAATGGTTCGTGTACTTAATTGACAACACAGCGGTCACGTTTGCCCACAAAGTTCGTCCCCGCTTGTTGGTCAACGGGGAATGCCAAAGCGGTGATTTTAAATTAAAGTCACCTGTTATTATGACAGAAACGTCTCTTATTTCATCAAGAATTGTATCGAAGTGTTGGAGATGAATGCGAAGGAAACGCCGAATATTGACAAGGAAGTGTTTCCAACCATAATCATAGATACAACAGTGTAGTTATTCGTTAAATGGCTGAGTGTAACCATTCCAACGAACTTCGATCTATTGAAAACAATAGCCGAGTAATACCGCATAGAAAATCATGCAGAAATCTTGTTAAAGCCAGCGAGCTTTTATTCTAACACGTATGGCTCTTGGGTCAGTAAGATATGAATGTAGTTGTCGGAGGAGAAACTCATAGTCTCCAAAGTCCCAAGTTGTGAATTGCAATGATTCACTTGCGCAAACCTCAAAGTTAATTAAGTTTTCTTATTGTCCATACTTGATATTTGCAATCTTCGTCGAGCAGTTTTATATATGCTGGGCAGGTATTGGATAAAGTTTTATGTTTAATAACTTTACCTTTATGGCCATTACGAACGGAGTTTGCGCATGCAGAGTTTTGTTCCGTTCGGTGTTAGGTCTTAGTTCCGTACTTTTTAGCACAAATAGTATGTCACTTTTATAATATGTGGAGTGATGGATAAATTCTTGACAATTGAAACAGGGATATGGTTATTCACCTTTACGCAATCCAGGCGACGTACACGCGACGTGATCTCGGACTTCTGGTGGGACTTCCAGAATTTAATGGCAGTTTGCTTTGTCTCAAAGGCCAAAGCAAAATTGGATAACCTCCTTCACTTGCTCAGCGGAAAGGTTTGCAGAAACGTTAAGTATTAAAACACGAGGTAAGAATTTATCTTGCGGTTTGAGGACGACTTGGCTTTTTCAAAGACGGCCGTAAGGATTTTTATCAAGTCTGTTCGCTTTGATTCGACCCTCATAGAGTTTTATCCGTTTTCGTAACTCAGTCTAGTCGTAGGTCAACGGTTTGTTGATTAAGGACTTCCATTAAGGTCATTTTTGTTTTGTTTGCTGTGTTCAACGGATGATTAGATTTGAGTACAATAACAACAGTTGAACGAAAAACAGGAGCGACTATTTTATCAGAAGAAGCTTTGACCCTCTCTGTTTTAGATTGGCCTGCATGTGCCTACAATATAGAAGTACAAACTGCAGCAGGGGTGCTGGAAAGTTTGTCGATAATAGTTTACAAGGCTGTCAGCAGTGACCGGAAATAATGGTTTTTCGAAAATTTGGCTGAAGTCTGCTGACAAGTCGATCATTTCGGATAGTTTGGACAAAATGATTTTACAAGCAGAAATGATTTTTGTGAGGCGCATAACGTCAACATCGAAGAACTCTTCGATGCTGTCAGATAAAGATTCGTTAGGAGTGGGGACAACGTCGTCGTCTTTACGACCATACTTAGAAGACGCAAACTCAACTTTCATAAAGGAAGTTGATGGAGTAGGCGAGGTAGAACGCTACGCTCGTAAAATGCCGGCATAAAAAAAAACTATGCCTGACGCTAAGCTTTTTAGTCGTGCACAGGATCTTATTGCCTAAGATGGTGAACTTATTGCCTACGCTTTGTTGCCCACCTTTAACCTTGTGGAGGTAGATGTGTAAAGCTTCATAGAAAGAAACTACTACACTTCACGCAAAATCAATATTAAATTACTAATTACATTACTACCAAACTTTATATTTGGCTTTGCTGAAACTCACAAATCGAAAATCAATGCCCTTTAGCCTTAGTTAAAGCTGAAAGATTTATTCACATATTGAAAAGAAAGCAGAGTGGTTATATTCCGCTTTAGAAATTTATTTTACGTAAAAATCAGCATGCATCAGAGCTCAAAAAAAATTTTTTTTTTACCAAAGTAATCTATAGTTACGCGACTACGTATGTACATATGTGTATTTGTTGCTTTGACTATTTTTGTTAAAAGCTCTAATGTTTTGTTATAGATGCACTTAAGTATGTCAAAAATACATAGTACTTGTTTATCTATTTATTTTACCTCAAAAATATATTTCTAGTTTTCCGTTTGGTACATACAAAAAACGATACCAGAAGACCGCTACTACAGTTAGTAGTACATGTGTTGTTAAAGTTTGTAGTGTATGTACATGTGAGATTTTTTATATTTTTATGTAAATGCTATTAAAGTAGTTTTATGAAAACTGTAGTTCCAAGTGTTTTTCTTTTGTTCATTGATTTATTGCGATTTGTGCTTTTTGCATTACTTTATTAGTTTATTATGGTTTATTAATGATAGCGGCGAGCGTTATTTATGCCCGCGTGCTATTTGACATAAAACAAATTTTATAAAAAGACTTTGCGACGAATGCCCTTATGTGTATGCTTATGTTTTTCACTAATTTTATAAATCATTAACATGTAATATTGTTCTATCGTATTTACGCATAACTTTTGTGCATCTTCCAGTTTTGACTACAAGATGATAAAACTTGGCGTTATTAACTATTTCTCTTATAAAGTTATTCACTTGTCCTATATTTCAAAATAAATAATATAAGTTTAGTGCAAACAGCTGTGACTAAAAATGTTCAGAAAAGTTTAACTAAAATTTGAAAGTTTCTAGCACACGCAGAAATTTTCTTTTTATTAAATGTTATAAAACATCTAAACAATGTTTTTAATCTAAATCAATATATATCGTGATAAAACATAATTTTTCTGTAATATGTATTTTTTGCATTTTTTTTCTCTCTTAAAAGTACATATTGTATAAATTGATTCAATACTGACTTGATAGATTCTAACGTTATAAATAAAAGTGTTGAAATTATATACGTCTACTGATTTATTTATTAACAATTGTTAGTTCTAACAAAGCAACATTAACTTCAATTGCGTTATTATTTTCCTGTTAAATCTGAATAACGACAAACTCACTCATGCATATCACGTTCCGTTTATCGCATTGCAATTCATTGTAACTAAAACGTTTATTACAATGCTTACAATGACAATTTTTTATTTGTCAAATTTAAATAGATTGATTATTGATTAAAATTACATACTTATGTTAACTAATAATCTTAAACTTTAATTACATGTAGGTATTAGCTTGAGCTCTATAACTATATAAAATACATTTAAAATACAAACCTTAAAAACTTTGAAATGCTTTTTTTTCTTTTTCGTTTTCCTGAAAGAGAAACACATGCAAAAGCATTAAAAAATAATTAGAAACAAATATCTTCTATGGTAATAAATGCCATAATAATTTGACTAGCGTTTGCACATAATTATATTACCGTACATCTTTAGATTACTGTAAAGTAAGTTAGGGATAATGCATCAAAATGGATTGCTGCACTTTCAATTAGGATATTATGGAGTGCTATATAAGTTAGACTTAAGCTCTCAAGCTACTCAATACTAATTAATACTAATAACATTTAAATACAAATTTGAATATATTTTCCAACTTTTGAAAATTTTAATTTCTGAAAATAAAAAATATTTGCTTTAATTTACTAAATGCAAAGAAATTATATTTAACGTAATTGTTTTTAGAACCATTATGTTTTTTTTTATTTAAATTTTTAAAGTTGTAATTTTAGGATATAAAATAGTATATATACCCGTGGTCTATATACATTTTTTTCCACTAATAGAATTATTAAAACTTTTTTACCTGTTACTAAATCAAATTAAAAATTTAAGATGTCGATTTTAAATTAAAAATCAACTGAGTGATTGTGACAGTTGTCGTTAGCTTAATAAAATTAATTTTGACGTAATTCGTAATTGTAATTTATAACACAGAAATAAATAGATAATTTTTTTTGCTAAACTTGCTAAAATTGTTTAAAAACATTATTTCTTAAAGCATTAGTTATATCTAAAATATATTTAATTTAGTTAAAATTCACATTTAATTAAGCGCGAACTTCAAATAACTTATTTTTAAAATCAAATAAATTTGTTTACTAAACGATTTAAATTTTTAAAATAACATTAAATAAAATCTTTTGCTTCTCTGAAACAGTTTTGTAAACTAAACAGTTATAGAGTTATCAGAAAATGCAAACATGTACATTATTAACCAGTCGTTAATAATGAAATATTATTTACGTGCGCTTACAAAAATACAACTTTACAACGTACTTTTATACGTAATAACCATTGAGTTATAATATAGGGAGACCGCGATTTGTATTCTAAAACGGCACCAGTACCGCCATGTTGATGATACATTAGTGTCATTCTAATGTCAACTGTCAGTGGTTGACTTTTTTCAAAGTTTTATAGTGATTTTTAGTGTTTCATGATATGTTTTTTTTAGTTTGTAATTAAAAACATTTAAATAGTATATTGTATAATGAGTAAGGAATGGTTGTCATTGCCAACAAGTATGAAAATTTGCAACCGAGCCGAAGGCGAGGTTGGCAATTCGTACGAGTTGGCAATACACATTCCTTACGAATTATACACTATACTTTTTCTACGACTCTATATTTAATTAGTAATCAAATTTATACAGAATTTTACGAAAAAAATAAAGCAGAAAATAAATAAACTAATTTAAAAATTTGTATTGGTAATACCTAAAATGACAATTAAAAAATTATGTCAAAACTTGTATTTATTTTATGTCCACTTGACAGCGTTTATATTATTAGTTATCTGTTACTATTATTTTATTCTTGTTTTTTACTCATCTCTAGTTAAAGAAATGGTGAGTATAATTTACTTGCTTTAAAGGCATGCAATTTTAGTTAACTTCAAATCATTTAGTATTTGAATTTTTTTTAATACATTAATTTCAAGCATAACCTAATATGAATGAGCTAAATCAGTTTGAAAAGTACTAATGATTCAATGACAAGATTTTGCTTTTGCAGCCAGTAAATAAAAGAAATCTGTTCATGTCCATGCCTGAATCGTTAACAATGTCGTCAAGTTCTGACAAATGTTGATATGTGATAGTTTTTCCTAGAAGCTTCAACCAAATAACATAAGGATGTGACTTACAAAGCAAATAAGGTAAGTTTGTAAATGTTTAAAGATAGTTTTTAATTAATAGGTGTTATTTTTAAGAATCAAGCTTTCTGAACTAAGAAGGTAACAAGAAACTCGTAGTTAAAGAATTGAAAAAAATTCCTTTTAGCAAATGCAAGATAGTTAATTATTATAATGGATCAAATATGCTGTAATAATTTTTACTGCAAAATTAGTTTAAATATGATGAATTAATTGTTAACAAAACACATGGTAGGTAAAAGGAAACGAGCGATTTAGTGCTTTTGTTTATAATTGCATCTAAATATATAATTTTTTCAATGTATAAACCAGTAATTTGCATTAATCTTGTAACAATTGATTGTATTTATGTTTATCTTGTTTGATTTATTAAAACGTAAGTCCAAAGTGTTTGTGATTATATTTTTAAGAAGGTAGCGACAATGTGCGAATACATTATTTTTACAAGATTATAATATAGTATGTAGTAAAAGTATACATAAATACTTATGAAAACTGCATTAACATAAGTATAAATAATAACAAACAGATATCAGGCATGTGCGGGACAAACATTTTGATATCTTGCAACTATCGATGAACACCAAAAGATAATTGGATACTTCTGAATTCTCATGCAGTTTAAAAAACTGATAAATGTTCTAACAAATACTAACTTCTTTAAGTTAATTTGAGCATGTTATTATAAAATGAGTAATTTTATTTTAAGGATTAAATTACTTAATCTGTTTACAACACTACAAAAATCTGGTAAAATACTGTTAATATTTCCTTCCTATCAAAAGAAAACCCTGCAAGAAAACAAGTAATTAGGTTGCAAATTAGAAGTCTTTATTTGTTCTAATTACCTTGAACTTCTAAAATATATTTATATTTCATTACAAGAAAGTCACCACTAAACGTCAACGTTTACAAATATAACCTAAAATATGTAATTTATAAAACACTTATTTTACGCTATAAACTAATGCAATACCTTGTACATGACACTCAATGATTTCGTTTTCAAATTTCATAATTTGTAATGCAGAGAATATTTGTAAAAGTCTTCTAAATTATGTTTTCATAATTCATTATCCTGTACGTTAATAGGTTTGACCTGTACGGAAATGGCTTTCACCTGTACGGAAATAAAATTATTCAATCACAATGCACAACGTTGCCTAATCGCAATTAAACATACAATGTATCGTATTATCTGTTAGTCGTAGAAAAACATAATTGTTTTGTGTGTTTTACATAGTAAATAGTAGAAAAGGTGTAAATAAGAAGGTATTATTGGAAATTACATTTCACAGGTATGTACACAATATAAGCAGAACAGTATTAAAGAAATTTATAAATTGACACCCCGATTAATTTTTTCTTAGTTTGGTTATGAAAAATCTATTTTAATAAAATTTAAATGTTAGATTACCGTTTTCATTTGAAATGTTGCACATTATTAAGAAATTTCATAATTTTTTTTACTAAATTAGCTATAATCTAAAAAAAATTTCTTACTTTAGACTAATAAAGTTAATAATTGCCTAATTGCGTAAAACCACGAATCTTCAGTTTAATAATTTTCTTAAGAAATTACAGTATTTTAACTTTAGAATTATGATTATACGTCTGAAATTATATCAGTTACACTTTTTTTCTAAGCATAAATTCAAGTAATTTGATAAATTATTTTAATTTTGTTTATTAACATACAAATTGTTGATTTGAAAAATTTATACAATTTATATTAAAGCTTTAATTTTTATGTAATCCGGGCCTGGCAAAGTTTCCATCTTGATAGTAGACTAAGCCACGCCCAGTAGTCCCATTTTGCACATAGAAAATAGATGCTTTATGTTATCTCCTTTTATAATAACTCAATGGTAATAACCCTATACAACTAGTAGTGAAAAAAATATTATTTTATTTTTATGTTCCTTAGTGATAAAAAACTGTATAAAGTACAATTTAAATTTAACTGTTTTTTAAAAAAAATAAATACAATATTTAAAAAAAAATCTTATCTAAAACGTCTAAACTGCATTTACTGTACTGTATTTATATATAACTACATGTTTACGTAAAATAAACTATAGCCAATTAAGTGACGTTTGATAACTTAGTTTGCTTACATGCACATCCCCGTTACCAAAATATATAGAAAAAAAATTCTATAATAACTATAAAAAGACACTTTTAATCCTATAAGCTAAATATTTTTTTGAAGAAAGCCTTAGTTTTTTACAAGAATTTTGCGTTATTTAAAATATTATACGATGAAATTATTTAACCTCCTAATTGATATATTTGAGAAAGGTGTTTGAATCTTTCAAATGTAGGAGATGGCGAAAAAAAACACAACTTACAGTGTTTTTTGTAGGCGACGTTTCGTGAACCTGTGTGTCTACTTCATCAGGCCTCTATGTTTAATAAATGAAAAAAACAAAATTAACAAAACGTAAATACAACTCAGGTGAAACAAACTTTTTAAACGAATAACTAGTAAAAAACTAAAACAAAACAAATCGTTTACAGAAACTAACAACATTAACAAAAACTAAGTTAAATGTATAAAATAGACAAGTTACTTACAAAAACTAAACAAGTAGTGATGGTCCGCCAGCACAGTCGTCAAAATTTAACAATGGAAACAAAACAGGAAAAGACATAAAAGGTGTGAAACTTAAAAATAACATGTAAAGAACGACCTCACTAACATCACACAAGATCAAAGAACAATAATTATAAAGAAAAATGTTGGCCACGCAAGATAAGTGAAAATTTTCGAGGTCATGACATTTTTGTGATTAAATTATTCTAAACAGTACTAAGGTTATTAGTATCTGTGTTAAAATTCACATTGTTGTTATGTTTGGTGATAAAAATCATTAGCAATTAGTCTTTTATTAAATTATTAAATTTAGGTTCTACTAAAGTCAAAATTATGGCCCGTATTACTGTGATGTAAAGCCAAAGCCGATTCTGCTTTCTTGTTTTTACAATCATATTGGTAATTTTTAATGCGATTGATGGTTTTTTGTTTAGTGTGACCTATATAACATTTGTTGCATCCCGTGCATTCAATTTTGTATATGACATTGTGTTTGTCGTTTAATTTTGTTTTATCTTTTATTCTGGTGTAAATGGTGTTGTATATCGTATTGTTATTATAGGTCGCTATTTTTAAGTTAGTGTTTTTTAAAATCGGAATGAGTGTTTTAGTTAATCAAGGGACGTTTGTGATTTTAGTGTATTCGTAATTAGATGTAGTGTTAGTTTGGGTCGATAGTGATGGTATTATATTTGTGTTGTTTGTATGAAATAAAATTTTGTTGATTAGGTTATTAGGGTAATTATTATTTTTTAGAATGTTTTTTAATGTTTTTTTAAGATGTTAAGGTTTAGCTTAACCTGAAAGATATTAAAATCAAGTTTGTTTTGACCAATTAATTATGATAGCAACCAAACATCAGCAAAATTATCAGTTATAATACTCCTAGAGCATTTATAATACCGAGATAATTTTGTCATAGAGATTGTTGAAAGCGTGTTTCTTGGTATTACCTTAAAGAAACACGCTTGAAACATTCTCTACGACAAAATTTTGAGTATTTATCAATGCTCGAGGTGTATTCGGTAAGATAATTTTTTACTACTTTCCATGTTTTTTAATCAATTAATACAAATGAGTTGTGTTTTCTGGTGCATTTTCTAAAAGAATTTAGTTAGTTTTGTTATTACAAATATGAACAAATCTTTCTATTATTATGAATTGATGTACTATCTGACATTTAATTTGACATTTGAATATATCATGTCTGCTTTGCCCGATAACACCACACTCGTGGTGTTATCAGCTATAATACCCCTAGAGCATTGATAATACCGAGATAATTTTGTCATAGAGATTGTTGAAAGCGTGTTTCTTGGTAATATCACGAGGCCGAAGGCCGAGTGATATTACCTCAAAGAAACACGCTTGAAACATTCTCTACGACAAAATTTTGAGTATTTATCAATGCTCGAGGGGTATTCGGTAAGATAATTTTTTACTACTTTTCATGTTGTTTAATTAATTAATACAAATTAATTGTGTTTTTTGGTGTATTTTCTAAAAGAATTTTGTTAATTTTCTTGTTAAACATATCAGAAAATCTTTGTATGATTATTATGAATTGATTTACTATCTGACATTTAATTTGACATTTGAATATATCATGTCTGCTTTGCCCGATAACACCACTACCGTGGTGTTATCGCTGTAATCCGTTGATGATTGGTTGAATTTTAAAAAATGCAATAAAATCAAATTTTTTTATTGGTTAATTGATACAGTAAAAAATTATCAACAGTAATTTTAGAAGTGGTAATAATTTTAACTATAGATTTGCAAATATTTGTTACTATAAAAATCTTAGAAGAAAACTAAATCCACGGGTGGTATTTTTTAATAGCAACAAAAATTATTGCTAATCTAGTTAAAACTATTTTTAAAGAATTATAACCAAGAATGTAATTTGGCGTGATTATTTTTTAATTTATGTCGGAAAATGTTAAACAAGTCTGTAAGTATCTTTATTAGATAATTAAAATGTCAACTACTTTTTCTTAAGCCCTTAGTGCGCCCAGTGTTGGGCATAGGATTTTCTCTTCGTTTTCCATTTTTCTTTATTTTGAGCTGTTGGTAGTCATTTTAATCTAGCAGTTTTCTTTAAGTCACCTACCCATCTTGTAATTGTTCTTTTTTTACTTTTCTTTCCCACCCCAAGATCTCTACTGTATGATTTTTATGTTCCATCTGCCGTCATTTAGTCTTGCTACATGTCCTGCAAAGTCCCATTTTCTCTTTTCGCGTTCTTTGCCTGATCCACTCGATCCTCTTTTTATGCTTTCGTGTGATACCTAGCATTAATTTTTACATCTTTCTCTTTTCAATTCAGTTATCACTTTTTGTAGATGTTCTTCTTCGTCGTCGGCAATTAGCAAAATATCGTCAGCGTATCTGAGATAGTTTAATCTTTCTCTATTTATATTTATTCCAAAATTGCTCCTTTCTAGTTTTTTAAAGATGCTAGATTGAACAGTTGTGGTAACATGGTGTTTTTTTTGTATTTTGTTGGTGCTTTTAAGTATTTTAATCACTGAAAACGTTTCTTTGTATATTTATTTAATTATGTTTTTGTACCTGAAATCAATGTGTGCGTTATCTATTGTTTTTTTGATTAATAATTTTATTGTAAGTAAATGATCTATTGTGCTATACCTTTTTCGAAAGACAGCTTGCTCTACAGATTTGTAGTCTTTATTATTATTCTGTTGGTAGTAATTCTTGTTAGAATTTTGTATTTTTGCGATAACAAACTTATTGGTGGATAATGTTGTAGCAGTTTTCGGTCTCTTTTTTTGAGGAACAGAATTACTTTTTCTATGTTCCATGGATCTTCTTTTATATATTTATTAAACAGTTTTTTTAACCATGGTATGATTATTTCTCGAGCTTCTTTGACCATTTCTATTAATACATTGTTTTTTCCTGGTGTCTGGTGTTTTATTATTTTTTATGTGTTGTATAGCAAGCGCTATTTCTTCTTCATTCTTTAGAACCAACATTTGTTGTATTTCTACTAGATTTTTAAATTTTGTTGTTTTAAAGTAATATAAGTATTCTCAGATAATTTCACTACTTCTGTTCTGTTTATTTCTCTTTTATTTTTGTCCTTCATTGTTATTATTTTACATTTTTTTTGTATTTTTTTAGACATTTCATATTACGGTTTTTCTCTATTACTTCTTCTGCCATTTTTTCATACGCATCTTGATTCGTCTGGAAGTTTATTTGTTTTATTGCTTTTATTTTTGGCTACACTAAGTGCATTTTTTGTTAAGCCTTTGTTTTTGTTGTTAACTGGTTTATTTCATTTGGAGCGTGTTGGATCTGACTTAGATACTAGCTAACTTTTTTTGTACGTTTCACAATTTTGTTTGAGTAGTTCTGTGTTTACTGTTTACGAATTTTTTGTACTGCCCTGCATTTTTATAAGGTTTTAGTTTTGTTTTAATTTTACTTTGGCTCTTTCAATGCGGTGATCGCTTACACTATTGAATGTGTTTAATGTTGTTACGTCTTGGATTAGTGTTTTATCGGATGTCAGAATATAGTCAATTTTAAGTTTTGTTTGACTGTTTGTGGTGATCCATATTCATTTTCTTTGCGGTTTTTTAATGGTGTTAATTGAAAATAGTTTTTGATCTTCCAAAAAGTGTGTTAACATGATTCCTTTGTCATTTCTTTCACCCAATGCATGTTTTTCGATATATGATTCAGTCATCTAATTGTCGCCTCAAGATGGCATTAAAATGTCCCATTATAATACTTGGGTGGCATTTATTTTTTTTTAGCGGTATTTATTTTTTCATAAAGAGCTACTACTTTTTCGTCAGGATGGGTTGATGTTTCAATTACTTTTACCTAATATGTATTTGTACATTTAATAATTATGTAGGCCACTCTGACTGTTATACCTTTTAATGTCTTTAACTTTGCAACTAGATGTTTTTTAATCAGAAAATCGATTTCATTTTGACTTTCATTGTCATGTCCTATGTAATATTGTATTTTTCGTTTTCAAAGTAACCGCTTCTGTTTCTTCTTACTTCTGATAAACCGATTATGTCATGGTTGTTTATTTTGGGCTCATTTTCTAGATCTACTAACTGTTTCGATTTTAACATCCTTGTAGGACAACTTCTTTTTTTTATTCTCAGTAGTTTATAGACCTTAGCTGATACCTCAAATAAAAAAGTACACTTATTTTTTTTATGGAACGCAAAGTAACTATTAGTCAAATTATGCTTAACTAAACTATGCTTAAAAATGTTGTAGCATACGCCGTCTTGTGGTAAACTATTGAGTGCTTTTGACGTACTGCGTTCTGTAGCTGACAAACCCTGGTAACGTCTATAGACATGTATGTCAATGTTAATAAAAAATACGCTGTCTAACATCTGATAAAACAATAAAACGTGGAAAATTCTTTTAAGAAAGTGGTGATTGGCATTATAGACACACTTGTAGTCCGAGAGCTAGCTCTGAAAACGGAAGATGAAAAGGTGCAAAAACTTTAATATTTTTAATTTTTAGTAACAATAAAGTTATCAGCAAAGCCGCCCGTCTGCCGAATCAAGTTAGTTAACTCAGGAACCACTATCAAAATTTTGAATTTTATGGTTTAAAACAAACAAATTATTATATAATTTATTTGTGAAAGAAAAAACACAGAAAACGGCTCCGTTTACATGACAGACGCCTTTATTTAGGATAATCACCTGCTACTTGTTCACTCGTTTTAACATACAGCTTACGACAGCTTGAGAAGAAAAAAATGTTAAGTTTAACACATATCTGGGAAGAATTATATATGTTTTACCAAAATCTAATAAAAAGATTAAATACACTTTATGAGTAAATAACAAAAGTTGCAGTGGTAACAAGTAAATAAGTAAAATAATCACACGTGCAAAATTTTGGAGATATATTTAGTAATCGCTTTCTTTATCGTCGCTGCTGACTAATTTTTCAATTTCTTGCACATCATCTTTAGTTGCTAGAATTTCTTCCATTGTTTGACGATACTGTGGACCCGAAAACCATTCTATAGCATATTGTTGATACTATTATTCAAATATCATCAATTACCAGTAGAATTAAAGAATGTGGCTTTTAAAGAATGAGCAAATCTCCAAATAGGAACTATCTAGTTTGTCTTTTTTATCTTATTGTACAGTACATTTTTGCATAGACGTAAATGATTTCCTTCAAAGTTTTATAACGTTTCAAACGGATAAATTTTGGTTTTATAAGAATCTATAAAAGCTTTATATCTGCTTTTATTAACATCTGAACTTTTTGGTTTGCCGTAAATATAGTACACACGTATGTTTCTATGCCTAAAAGAAATCATTTTCGGAGATCAGATACCTTACTGAATAAAGTTACGATCAAAATCTTCTTGTAAAAATGTTTCTTTTCTTTCTTGTAATTTAAACGGTGCCAGTTTTTTCTTACAAGTAAATGCAGCGATGTAGTCACAATCGGTAAGTGTATAGAAAGAGGTAATGCTTGACAAGCATTTGATCCTAAAGAATCCTTTGGATAAGCTGTGAAGATTATCAAGTAAAATTATTAAAATGTCTGTGTAGGAAGCTATAATTATAACTTTGGTATTTTCTTGCTAATGAGTTAGATGGAATATAATTCTAGAATCGCTTTCTTCGTGTTCACAGATGTTTTACAATTACCCTTCCGTCACTTTTATTATTTACATATTACCTATAACAGACATTCCACAATTTACATATATATTCTTATTTCCAATGATGTCGACGTATTAATTAGAATTCCAGTTCTGTACTAGAAATTCCACCAAGGCAATTTTAAAACCGTTATTTCTTATAAACTTTAAAAAATTGTTCGGGGCTTGTTGAGTTTCACCGACTTTGGGTCATATTTTCAGAAGTAGATGTTTTGAAATGAGTTCAAACGTCCGAGAAAGCTGTTTTGCTTGCAAATGTAAAAAATTAAATCCGTCAATTATAGTGCAATCTGGATTGGAAGAAGTTAATTCGGTAATCCCTCTCTTTTCTAGAAAATTAAAGCAGATTCCGACGTTTTCATTATTGGTCCGTCAATGTAATTTAAAGGTACTGGAGTTCAGGGATATTTTAGTATACTTTCTAGGTCTATCCTGTCCATATATGCTAGGCACAGTATTCTTTCCAGAAGGTTACATTCAAACTTAATTTGTTTAACTTTATCTATTGACCTACAAATTATCGTCTTGGTATCGCTTGCAAAAGTAGCTACTGTATTTCGTTTGATAAGTTTTTCATCTATTAACATCTTCCTTGCACTCTTTGATAATCGATTTCTCAGGGCCTCACCAATCGACATAACATTTAGTAGATTTTTTTTTACATTTTGACTAACAGCTTTTCCTGTGCTAATATTAAAAAAACAATTGGAATCAATTGTTTTATCAAATGGATTCATATTTTCTTTCCCTGCGCGTAAAATATATTCAAAAGCGATGTAATTTTTTTGAATCAAGTGAGATCGCAATTGATCACTTGTATCATCTACTGTCGATATATTTATTTTCTCAAAGAAGTGTGTTATAATTGTGTTCTTAAAAAATAGTTAAAGCACCATCGTTTTCTAGCAAGAATGGAATTTGTTACATACAATATATTTGCTGCATCTGCGTTGGTAGTTTGTTTTAATGTAAGATCAATAAGATTTCTGAAAAAAATTTGTCAGTAATTAAATTTTGTTCAAGTTGTGGGTGGGTTTTATCTATATTTATTAGATTTTCACAAAACCTTAAAATTCATCTACTATAATTTTGATGGTTAAAAGCAAACATTAAGGATAACATTTGCAATAAACATGTGAAATATAAGCTAAAATTGTTACACTTTATGCTCCTGTAAAACATACTATACAATTTTATTAAGTTTATATAATTTACGTAATATTGCGTAGTGCCACCATAACGTCCTTGCTCGGTTTCTGCATAATATTCATCGTACTTCTTTAAGAATTGTTCAATTGTAGAATCTTGAATTTTTTTAATTTTCGGAATCAACTTCTCACAGTTCTCATAATTTTCAGCTTTTAAAAAATGCTTTATCAACAATTATTCTAAAGCGGCAGCAAGTATGTCATGAAACCTTTTGCAGTGGTTATAATAGGTTTCTTGTAGAAAATGTTTTAATGATCTTAGTCCTAAATAGAACCTTCTTTCAAAATATGAAACACGTCAGACTCTTCTATATATTTACTTATGGCTTTAAAATAGGACATTTGTATGTAAAAAACGCTCAACAAAATAAATATGTTATCAGAACTACGAGATTTAGCGTGCTGCAGTTGTAATGCCTTTTTGGCAATTGTCAGGTGATTAGTAACGCAAATCATTTTATAGCTGTACGTGTGTTAGATTACAGCATTCTTCCACTATAAGAATTACCTGCATTACCGACAGTGTCATTTGCATAAGCTGCGTTATATGAGTTGTTTTTAAAACAAGTTTACCGCGACTGCTTGTACTAGGTAAAGTTCTGCCATTTTAAGAAATGCAAAGTAATTGAAAAACTGTTTTACTAATGTTATTTTTGGAAAATTTGATTTGTAACTTAGTTATACGCTTTTAACATTCTAAATTCATAAATTGTCGCACATAACATAATATTCTTTAGCGGGAAAGAATAATTTACCGGATGCCAACAACTGAATTCTCTAAAACTGTAAATCTAATTACTGGCACTGGGTGCCAATAATTGAGTTTTAATGTTAATTTTGCATTGTTCTAGTTTTTGGTCCCTCTACTATAATTATATTTTAAATACTTTATCGATAAAGAAGGCCTAAAAAGTCTTAGACGGAAAATATCTTGCTACAACAACACGGCGAACAGAAGATATTGTTGCATATGTTAAGATAATTCTTGACGATAATCTTTGTTTTATGTATATACTCCAGGCAAAGGGTAGCTTCAAAATTTTTTAAATCCTCATTCTAACAAATTGTACACCTAAACCTGTAATAAACGCAAACAGAATTGTTTCAGAATCTAATATTCGGAAATGGTTCAATGATATTGAACATTACTTAAACGAAAAACAGTATTTCAAAATATTGCAAAATTCCACGCGTGTGTTCAATGGCGATGAAACCTGTTTCCAGCTCTGCCAAAACACGGAAACAGTTTTAGTCCCTAAAAGTTGCAAAATTGTATACGAGATAGACAGAAGCAATGCAAAAAGCAATCTTACGGTTATGTTTACTTTTGAAGCTTTAGGAATAACTACACCCTCCATGGTCGTTTATCCATATAAGATATTACTACAGTAAATTTCAGATGGAGTTCCAAAGCGATAGGGTATAGGTAAAAATCAATGTTTGCCAGAAATGACGTTTTTGTATGCGTAATTTTAAGAATTTATGACAACAAATAGACGAAGGCAGAGGTTTTCTTTAAATATATTGCCAATATTTTGCATCCGTATCTGATAAAATCTAGTCATATTTTTGGTTATATTCTTTGTTGATCAGCACAAAACCCATTTAACATACCTAATTAGCAAATTGTGTACAGATCTCAAAATAATTCTGATAGTATTGTATGCTAGTGCAACGAAGATTCTTCAGCCAGCCGTTGTGCCCTGCTTTAGACCGTTAAAGATCTTTAGGAAGCATAGTGTATTAAAATGGAAAGAAACAATTCATTTTCTCAATTTACTCAAACGGATTTTGCTCCAATTTTTAATGAAATTATTTCCGACTTAGAACCAAAAAGTATTTCCAATCGTTTTCGTGCATGTGGGTTTTGCCCCTAGAACATAAACGCAATTAATTTTAGCAAGTGCCTCAAAAAACAAACTAATAAAGACCATACGCAAAATGTCTTACCTACAAGTTCTCAAAACTTTGATAAATTTACTAAATTGATTGGACGTGGTAAATTTGAAAAGTTACAAAGTATTTCTTTTAATGAACTAGATAGTTTTTCTGAAGACTTTCAAATCTTACAACATAAAATTTATGAACCTTTTTTTTACAAAAGACAATGCAGAAAATATGGATTTCTCACTCAGCGCTGCTGACAATAAATTTCTAGATCATGGCGAACATTTCATTGTTGCAAACGACGACGTTCATTATAATATTGAAAACAATACTGCTTTTATTCATGAGGCGAAGATGTCTCCAATCACTACAGTTAAAGACACTCAATTTACAGAGGAAGAAATAATGGATATGCTTATTGTAGGTAATATCTACTAAAGAGGGCGAAACGAATCTAAATGATAACATAAGCAATTATTTGTCGAGGATTCCAGAAAGGTTGGGTAAAAAACACTGAAAGACTACCCTATGTAATAACTTCAAATCCGTTCAAAAACAGTTGTAAATAAAAACTAAAAATAAATGATGAGATTTTCAAACAAAAACAAAGAAAAAAGCAGTTAGAGCACAAACAAAAGTAGACAAAAAAAAACAAAGATAAACAAATAAAAAAAATATTAAAAATGACAATTCTACTCTGGTAAAACTTGTGATTTTGGTTGTGAAATCAAAAATTAACATCATATACAATATTCTACTCATTAACGTGTGGAAAACTAAACCACAGCGTCAGAGTAATTTTTCAACAGAAACGTTAGATAATGCAAAACGAGATTTATTTAATACTGTTGAGGAAAATAACTTCGCTTTGTCAAATGTCAGAAATACTAAATAATATATTAATATATTCGGAACTGTCCAATTAAGTCGGAACCATACGGAAAGTTTTTTTATTCTTAGTTTTATGAAAAGAAATTATTCTTTATAAAAAAGAAATTTTTGGTATAAAGAAAACCTTTCGGTTCCTTATTAAGTATGTAATAATGTACATTGCAATTGAATATTTAATGCATACATATCATAATATTTTATTTTGCAAATGAAAAGACAAAAAGTTAACTAATACACGTAATAAGTAACATTCATAACAATATGTTGGAAATAAAATCATTTGTTTTTTGTTTAAATTGACTAAAGCCTCAATATATCCACTATCTTGTTCTAAACATTTATTGGTTTCTCTATCAAATTCCCTTAATACATTGTTGATCATATCCTAACATACTTCTGTAATTGTCCTTTCCAAATGATCAGTATTTTGAAAAGGCCTTTGTTGGTAAACCTTATATTTTAAGTAGCCCCATCAGAAATAATCTAGAGAGGTTAAGTCTGGAAATCTAACTGGCCAAAAAATGTACGAATATCTATGTATTACTTTGTCATTGAAAATAGTTTCAAGGTATTTCCTCACAGCTACTGTGGTACGGCATGTAGCACCGTCTTGTTGAAACCATATACGTTGACGGTCTATTAAGAATAATTTGCTAATAAAGTCGTTGTTTAATTTATTTTGTAATAAATTTAGATAAAGTTGAGCATTTATGGAATGTCGAAAAAAATATGGTCCTATTACTTTATTTTTATAAATACCACACCATACGTTGGTCTTGAATAAATATTGGTCGCAAGTTTTTATTGTAAAGCGAGGATTACTGTCACACCACTAGCGAAAATTTTGTGAACTGGTAGTTCTATTTGATGTGAATGCTGCCTGGTCGGTAAAAATTATATTTCTTAATAAAAAGAAAAAGGATACTCTTCTAATTCTCGTTGTATTAACGAGCAAAATTCAAACCGTCTGTCATAATCTCTTTCTTTCAATGTATGAACAAACTGGGGTTTGTATGGATGATATTTGTTACTTCTTAAAATATTTTCAATTGTACCTCTACTTACTTCATTTCATTTACAGATAGCATCACTTGTAATTCCGTGTCTTCACTGGCAACTCGCTTCTGACGTTTTTTATTGAAATTATTTTGAACACTTCCATATGTCTTAAATTTATTTACAATTTTTGTAACTGTCGAGTGCTGAACATTTCTATTTAGATGTCTGTTGTTATAAATAGCTGCTGCTTCTCGATGAGTCTTATAATTATCTCCCACAATCAAAACTATCGTATTTTATAAAATCTAACTAGCGATTTGACGTTTACCATTCTATACGCAAATTCCATACAGAATTTATCAGGGCATCCTAGATTAAATGTTTATCGGTAAATTACCAATGCTAATATAGAGAAAACAAAAATCTCAAAAATTACTTTTTTATGGCAGATGAATAATATTTGATATCTGATATTAGTTTTCTATTATCAACTTTTTTTAACAACAATTGTCAATATACTCAAAAATAAAAGTACTTTACTCTTGAGTAAAATTCATATTTTTTGACAAACCTTGGATACGACTTAAAGTTTCATATCTGATGGTTACATTTTATGTTTTAGACCGTGCAGAACTTTTTATAAAGAATAAGAATAAAAATAAAAAAGTTGCTCATATGGTTCTGAATTAATTGGACACTTGGTATATATAAGACTAACGTAGGAATTAAATGTAACAATTGCTCCCGTGCTTACCATTATAAATGTTTACTTAAAAAAATTTGTACAAATTCCAATTTTTATGTGTTTCATATACCAAGAAAAATAAACTCGTATCTATTTATTTTATTGCGTTTATTCAATAATTGAAGTGCCAATAACTAGATGGTGCCAATTACTAGCGAATTATGGATGCCAACGACTAATAAATTGTGCCAACAATTGGGGAAACTACTTTTCAAAGAATTTTTATTATAAATGCGGTTTTTGCAGATTTAATTTAAGATTTTTTACTCATAAAATCGTAAAATCATATAAAATCAAAGTCAATTTTTGCTTCTAATTGACTAAAATGTATTTGTAATTTGTAATCAACGTTAAATCATTTCCAACAATTGGGGTTTTTTTTAGAGATTAAGTCGAATTTATTTTAATGTAATGAAAAATAATTTTAAAATTTAAAAAAACATTTTCTTTTATTTATAATTTTTGAAGTTGATTTACACAAACAAAATCAGTGTAATTTAAAAAGATAAGTAATTCTGAAGAAGAAGAATTTTAATTTAAACTTCTAATAAAAGATGCTTATTTTATTTTTTATTTATTTATTTGGTTATTTTTCAAGTTTTTTTATACATGTCTTAACATTATTTTATAATTTCTGACATATCCAATGTAGTTTTAAATAGTTTTTTTATGTATTTGTTTTAATTAAACAAATTAATTACTATAAAATTTATCTTGTACATATTGATGAAAAGTTTTAATAGCTTCAAACATTTCTGCAACTACGCTTAATATTTTCTCTGGAGGTATTTCATATTCACTCGCAGGATAAGGTGGTAGCTCAACGGTATAAGATAAATTAATTTTCGCAACACCGTATGCCCAATCACGACTGGACCCTGCTGTGTAAGCAAACAACTGCACAGACGTACCAACTTTATATTTGTTTTTATTAACAGCGTAAATGCTTTTAGCTACTTTCAAACCCAAATCAAGCAGTTCCTCGTTATTAACCGGCAGTTGAGACGTATATCCGTACGGATACAACAGAGATTGTAGAGGAGCATGAAATGTAATGTATAATTTTATCCGATCTGCATGTCGTAGTAAAACTTGACTAAGAGCTATCGATTCCGATTCCGAAAATGGTCTAGGACCTGCGTATGCATCTGAACATTCATCTCTATCGGCACCTTTGCCTCGCCAATGAAAATTGAAATTACGATTAAGATCTACGCCGTCACAAATAAGTCCTTTTGATCGCGTCTTTCTCCAAAATCGATCCTACGCAAATAAATTGCTTAAATTGAAAAACATATGTATATTACTTGTCACCTTTGTGTAAGTGTATTCATAACCATCGGGATTAATTAATGGTATAACAATCCAATCCACTTTATCTATTAAATTTATATTCGTCGAATTTTCCACCAGTTGATTGACAACATACAATGCTTGAGCTGGTGTTATCCATTCACGAGCATGTATACCAGCGTCTACAAATACTATCGGTTTGTTTTTAGTACTTCCTGTGGATACTTTTATTAGAGTTAAATTTCGACCTTCATACGACGATCCATAATTTTCAATCGTAACTAAATCGCTGTGGGCAACGGCTAATCTACCTAAGTAATTTTGTATCTATACTTAACTTTAATAATGTTACAAAAATGTATTTAAAAACATACTTCTGTGTAACGGAGGTACCTGTCAAAAGCAATGTCGCCTTTATTAATAAGTTTTTGTTTACGTTGTGCAGTCTTTTCTTTTTGAATCGCTCTTAAAAAAATTTATTATTAAAAAACTAATTTTTATTTACTACTTACATTGCAAGATTTTTGATAACCGTGTTGTAAGAAATGTTTTTTTTTAAAAGTATAGTCTCGAACTTGTTCTGGTAAAAAGGCGGTACAATAATTACGGTAGGTGCATAATGCAATTCAAACAAAAAATTGTTTCTTATCCTTTCTAAGAATTTCAACTGTTGTTTACTTTTTGGAACTACTCTGTATGCTTTAAATTTGTTATAATTAACACTATCAGCATGTGATTCTACGCCAAGCAACAAAAGTAACAACATCAGTTTTACATATATCATATCCGCACCTTTCTTTTTGACATTAATAGATCTGTGACCACAATAAATCAGAAGTGTATTTATTTTATATAAATTTTACTTATGAAGCTATCCAAGTGACATTTGTGTTCTGTCATTAAACAATCAAAGTTTGTTTATAATATAAATTTGGTTTGTGTTGTGTTTGTGAGTATTACGTTTTTCTTTTTATTATAGAAAGTAGATACAATAAAAAAAAGTAAGTAAGCTGACAGAAGGTGTACTCAAGTTTAAATAAATATTAAAAATATATAATTTCTTTTAATAGATGATAAATAAAACATTGCGCAGTAGGTGCAAGCAAGAAATTTTTAAATAAAATGATAATAGAGAAGAGCCTGGTTAAATATAAAGATAAGAAAATTATTTGTTTGTGCTGTTAAGCGAACAAGAGAAATATGGAGTCCAGGTTGCCACAACAGATGAAATTCAATGAAAATATTGTAATAAGTATTCAAGCAGGAATTTGAAATTTACATGATTACGACAGGAAATGGCAGAAAAGGTGACAAAATCAAAATTACTAAGTTATTAAATTTAATGGGTAGAGAAGACATCAAAATTTCCAGTAATTTTAAATTTTCAGATGAACAAGAAGAAAAATATGACTCAATAATTGCAGAATTTGATAAATATATATTCCCAAAAAGAAACATTGTATACGAAAGATTCTTATTTTCTATACTATTTATACAATCGATTAGAAGATGGGGAGCGATTTGATCATTTTTGAAGCAAATTAAAAAAATTAGTGCACAGCTGTGAATTTAAAGACTCCGTGGAAATGCTTCGAGATAAAATTTTTCTTGAGATAAAGGATAAAATTCTGCAAGAGAAATTGTTATCTGTTGAAAAATTAAATTTAGATAAAGTGGTCAAGTTGTGTAAAAACAGTGAAAATCAGATTAGAATTGTACAATTGTCCCAACATGTTAATCTAGTGAAGAAGCAGCAGATGAATAGAAATACATAAAAAAGTAAGTTTAAATGCCGCAGGTGTCAGACGGTATATGGCATTAATAACTGTCTAGCATTTGGAAAAAATTGTTTAAATTGTGAAAGAAAGTCCGTCAAATGAACGATGTACAAGAAATAGAACACTCAAATGTACCAGAACAAAGGTTAGCAGTCGAAAGTATTAAAACAGCATCCGTCAATGTAGCAGAAGTAAAAACTCTGTCATGGTACAAAACTATTAAGGTCATCAATGTAGAAGTACAGTATAAGTTAGACACTGGGGCAGAGGTAGATATTTGTATTGAATATGTTAAAAAATTCATGTGAATTAGAGAAAATTAAATTGTTACTAGAACCATATAGGGGTTATAAATTTAAGCCCCTTGGGGTTGTTTCTCTGTGTTGTGAAACAAACCAAATCAAGAAATTACAAAATTTTGTAATAACAGAACAGAAGTCAATGCCATTGCTTGCGTTGAGTGCTTGTGGAATTAAATTTAATTAAACGCATACATGAAATTACTAAGAAAAATTTTATGAAATTAAATTTAGATTTGCTCACTAGTTTAGGTAAATTTAAAAACAAGTGTACGATAGAATTAAAGGAGGGTGCAATTCTAATTGTGAGACTACCTCGCAGACTACTAAATATTATACAAAACAAATTAAAACAAAATTTAGTTGATTTAGAAAAAGACAAAATTATAGAAAAAGTCAATGGTGGTGTGGAGTGGGCGAGTAATTGGTAATTGTCAAAAAACTTAATGGGTCCTTAAGACTCTGTTTAGATCCGGTTGATTAAAATAAGTGTATAAAACGTAAACAGTGCTTAATTCCAACAGTAAATGAAGTATGTAGTCAACTAGCAGGAAAAAAAATTTTACCGTGCTAGATTTTAAGAATGGATTTTATCTTTATCTTGAAGAAGAGTCTAGCAAATTATGTACTTTTAGCACGCCTTCTCGGTTCTATAAGTTTAAAAGATTACCGTTCGGATTAAGTATTGCACCGGAGTTGTTACAAGAAATTAATAATAGGTAAAGAGCGGAAGTTGTGGCAGTAAAAATCTTCAAAAATTGCGCCATAAATTGCATATAAAATTTTCCAAAATTGCATTAAAAACTAGGAAAATTGCAGTATAAAAGATAATAAAATGAAATCAATTGGTGTATGTGTTTTGTATTCGTATAGATTATTTTCCAATTATTTACATAAATTTCACTGTTAGTGCTATATGTTTTAATTTACGTATTTACTTGTAATTGATGCAGTTAACTTGAGCATCTTAATTAGTGCAAAACGTCTCAAAACTATCAAAAACTTTATAGAATTGAAAATTAAAAATGCCGATAAATAACATAATACCTCATTTGTAAGTTACGATATGGTAACACGCATTAAAAGCATAACAAAACTTTAAGATCAGGTGATTATGATCTTACCACCGTTCGTTTAAATAAGTTAGACAATGTTGCATTTGATAAAACTGCACAATTCTGGAGTTCCATTGCTTTTATTTATTTCTCGAAACATAGTGTATATTCATTTATTGTAGAATCAGTAGTATTCACCTGATGACCATTGCAGATACTCTAGTAATCGAAACGTAGTGTATACTGCATATTTATTTATTTTAAAAAAATAACTACAATGGAAGTCCAGAATTGTGCTCTTTATTACCGTTGTTGCCAAGAAACCCGGGAAAAACCTTAAAGTTAAAATACGTCTAAATGTAGAATTTAGTTGTAATTTAATTTTTTTTTATTAAATTGCAAGAAATTTGCATTATTGTTGAAAATTGCTGAAAAATTGCAATAACACCCAAAATTGCAAAAATTGCAAAAAATTGCAAATGCCACAACTTCCGCTCTTTAATAATAAAAATTTTGGAAACATTGAAAATGTAATTGTGTATTTTGAAGATATATTAGTATCGGGAAGAACAGAGGAAAAACATGATGTAACATTACAAAAAGTCTTAGATAAGGCCAGAGAACTTAACGTAAAATTTATTAGAAAAAAAATTCAATGTCGAGTCAATCTAGTTAAATACTTTTGACCACCCTATATTTTCTGGCCCCACCTATGTGCCCACCCTGGAGAATAACAAAATTTTATCAAAGACTTGCAGAGATAAATAAAAAAAAATCTAATGATTTTATTAAATATTTTAAATAGCACAGCTGCCTACACTGTGCAGAATGATAAATAATGGTAATATAATATTATAGGTGCGGTTTCGTGTTCTACGGAAACTCGGCGTTACCTATCTTATCTTAAACCTTAGGATTTTTTTCGCTGATGCAGACATACAAACAAAAGAAAAGATCACATTTCTTAAAATTTATTATCCTTGTGGTTTACATTATTTCTTTAGTTTTGATGACAAGTCATTTATTCTTTTATTCTGTTCAGTTGGTCTTTAGATTTGGTACGTAACACTATCGTGTGCAGTGCTTCTTATGTGTTGATTATTGATTTTTTAAGTATTTGTAATTTATAATAATTTTTACAACGAGTGGTAGTGGCAAAAAAACTTAAGGTAAACCAAATGAGGAATCACAAATTTTATCATCGTCGGCTTCCGATAACGCGGCTTCTACTTCTAAAAAAAATATTTTCGCGTCCATGGTAGAATCCACCCTAGATTTTGATTTGGCTTTGGAATTGATTGACACCGAATTTGAAACTGAGGAAATAGTGGATTTTGAAGAATGGTTATCCAAACAGCAGCAACAAACCCAACAAGAACTTACGGAAGTCAGAAAAAAGCGTCGGGTGGTGGTAATATTTCACAGAGTGACCAACGCCACCACTACTAAAATTCTACCTAAAAAAACTATTTAATAATAGAAAAAGACAGTTTAACAGTGGTTGATTCAAATTATACCCGGGCTGGTTAGAATACAGTGTGTTCTCCGACGCCGCATTTTGTTTTGTTTGCAGACACTTTTTTATAAATTGCGACATCAGTGATGTGTTTGTCAGCGTCGGTCTTAAAAATTGGAAGAGAGCCTTAGAAAAAGAGTTAGAATTTAATCAACATGATCGTGGCAGTGAACTTAAAAAATGTTACGTTAGGTGGTATGATCGTTGTGAAGTAAAAAATGTCGAACAACTCTCAGTCGAAAGTCAAATCAATGAGGCACATTTGGCGTTTGTGGAAGAAAATGAAAACTATTTACGTGTGGTTACTGATATTTTAATTTTTACTGCAACACAAAACATTTCACAAAAGAAATGTAATGAAAACCAGGACAACTCTAACAGAGGGAATTTTATTGAGATGTTACATCTTTTCGCTAAACATATTCCTGTGGTTAAAAAAAATTGATGGATGAAGTGTCAAGGAACTCAAAATATACTAGCCCCCAAATAGAAAACGAGCTTGCTCTGAAATGGTACTAAATCAGACTGGTGCTGAAATTAATAGTGCGGCATGTTAAATCGATATGCATGAATGCATTGCACAGACCTATGATGGCGCGAATGTAATGAGGCTGTTCCAACATTGTTTAGACGTGAAGTTCTTCAAGCGATTTATATATACTGTTATAATTATAGACTAAATTTGATTGTGGTTAATATTTGCAAGAATTTTTTGGCCTTTTTATTATATTTTTTTGTGTTCGGGTCCTCAATGCATTAAACATTTATGGAAGTTCAGTCACAACTGAACACAAGGTGGACAGCTCAAGTATTTGCTTGTAAGACAAAATTCACAGAAATTTTAGTGTTTTTAAATATGATTATCAGCAAAAAAAGTGATCGTGCACCGGAAGCCGTTGGCAAATTACACCAAATCGATTTTAAATTCGTGATTTCTTTGCTTATATACTGCAAAATTTTAAAATTAATTAGTGCAGCCAGTGACTTTTTTTCAAAAAGTGTCATCCAATTTGGCGGAAGCTAATATTTTAATAAAATATTTAATAGATGTTTTTACGGAAATGATATCTGACAGTACATGTGTGTTTGAAATATATTCTGAAGCCGTTAAAATAACTGAAACCAATAATATTGAAATACTGAAAAACAAAAAATCGGAAACAAGAAAAAGGAAAATGCCCTAAATATTTTTTTTTATTGTGACGACTAATCTAGAAGAAGAAATAATATCCGAAGAAAATCAATTTAAAACAGTAATATTTTATCCTACTTTGGATTTAATTTTGAACGAACTGGGTGACCGTTTTGACAAAGACAACATGAACATTATTAATGCGTTCAGTGGTATCTATCCAGGAAATAAAGATTTCTTAGATTATGACTGTTTGAAATCGTTAATAGATCATTATAAAGCTGACAGTGAAACATTGGAAGCCGAACAATATTACCTAAAACAATAAATCAGTATGAACTAGAAAATAATGTAATTACTGTAATGCAACTAATCGAGATTCTAGAGATTGAAAACGTTTGGCAAAAAGTTTGGACCCTAAAGCAATCATTCGGAAATTTGATTCTATAAACGTTAATAGGAGAATTGTTTTGCAATAAGTAATTCCAAATCTTTTTGAATGTCATAAAAAACTATCGAATTTAGGGCCCACCTAATAATACCTTGACCCACTGACGGCCCAACCTACGTAAAAATTTTAGCTACTTCCCTGTCGTGCAAGTAAAATGAGGATTTAATACCTAATGTCTTTGGTTTAAGAGTTTTTGTGAATAGCCAACAAAAGTGTAATAAAACTAAATTAAGTTATACACGACATTAAAGACTACTGTTGTCTATCGGTATGGTTGTGGAAACATCAGTATATCCAAGAGCCACCAACCTCTTAAGAAAATGCTAATAAGTTACTCTTTCACTTTCACTGATATTAAAATGTCTCAACCATGGTAGTTAATTTAGTTAATTTAAATTAGGGAGTCATTTATGTTGGTACTTCCCATTACCATGATGTTGTAAGTTGTATAAGAGTTTGTTTTGAATGATTTTAGAAATGTGTTTTGTTATGTTTAGTTTTGTTTATACAAATGTTTTTTGTGCTGTAAATTTTATGTCGATGACAATTTTATAAGGTGTTTGTGGTGTTTTGTGTATCTGGATTTGCATATAAACGGTTTTTAAAATGACGTATTGTTTTGTTTCTGGGTGTCAAAGATCTTACAAGAAACCATCAAAAAAAACGAACAAAATAATTGTCTTTTCACTCGTAAAAGCAGAAATTTTAATAACTATATAAAATTATGAGTTACACAACAACCAGGACACACATTTCAAAAAGAATTATAAAGATACTAGAATAAAGCGAATACAAAAAACTATGTAGGGGAGAGTGGAGAGGAATGGGAAATTTTTGGGATATTCGTGTATTTTAAAAGTATGTTGGATTTTTAAGGCATTAAAATAGTATAGAAATATAAATTGCCTTAATGGGCATTTTTAGTGTGAAAATCTTTTTTTTTTGTGTACATACAAAGAATCAGTTTAAAAAATAACAAATAAGTGCAGATCTTAATCTCAAAATTTAAAACAGCACGGATCCTTTCCGTTTTCCGAGGTGCAGGAAGCTTCAGGACAATGTCCTTCTGCTCGACCAAAGCAGTGTCATCCATAACAGGCCAAACACAATTGATTCCGTTATCGCGTTTTGTTTCTCAAAAAGTTGATATCAAAGTATCAATCTTTGCTTGCATCAGTTTGCACAAATCCCATTAAGTGCACTACATTCTTCTTAGTTGTAAATATTACGACAACGTCAAAGCGACACAACAAAGTCACCATTTTTAACTATTGTAGGGTCAACATCAAAATTCTCTAATTCTGCATAAAGTTTAACATCGTCATCAGAATCTTCAAATTAGAAGTCTTGGTCAGTAGATTCTGATGTCTCTACCAAAACTTTTTTATCAACTTTTGCTTGTTTTGCTAACTGCTTATTTCGTTCCTCTTCTAATTTCGGCGTATCCGTATGGATGCGAGTTCTTCCTCGCTTTCTGCCACGGCCATCAGTCTTGCGGGAAACTGCTTTCGAATATGGTCGAACACGTTTAGCAGTGACATTTAATACATTTTTACTGGTGCGCTGAGAACTTGGTGTTAGTATTTTAGAGAAAGTAGAAAGCTGTGGTTTAATATTATTTAAATTTTGAACAGCAGTCACATTATAATTATTTAAATCGGGATTAGGACGATCGATACCGGCTGACATCAGGTCCTCGTCTTCCGAAAACGTATTAATGTCAAGTGGTCAGAGTCCTGTCTTCTCAAAGTCTTTTAAAATATTGTTTTTGTATTGTATATAGAAATTGTCTGACCGGGATGCGATGTCATCCAGTCAATGCAAATTTGGTTATAGTATCCCTTAAGAAGTCTATATACAGCCACGTCAAGTGGTTGTAGGCTCTGGTTGCAATGCGGCGGGAAAGTAATTACGTACACAGTTTTTTTGCCTTTACAACTTCTAAATTTACGTGACTGTTATGGTTGTCAAAAAACACAACAACAGGATCATCCTTGCAGCATTTCACATGAGAAATGAAATTTGTAAAATCCTTTAAAAAATTTCTTTGGTCATCCAACCACTAGTATGTGCTAATGCAAGGGTCCCTGGACGTATGTACGTTAGTGGGCAAATGCTCTTTAAAAAATTTTCGGAAAAAAAAATATACCGGAGAAACTGTATTTTCAGTTGCATTGATAAAACAAAGCATAGCGACAAGTTCTCCCAGTTCTGCACTTGTTATTTAGTAGACTCGTTTTAACCTTTTTTACGCAATTATTTTAGTAGGATTATGTACTATGGGCAGATTAGTTTAATCATAGTTTTAGATTCTTGCAGCCGAGAAGTTATGCCTTCTATAGACTTCTGAAACATTAGCATAGAATTGATCAACGTTAAATTTATTAAAGATGGTGGCTTCTGATGTTCTGATTGAGAAGTTAGGGTTTCTTAACATAAGCCTATGAAACCACTCTTTGTCTGCTGTCTCACTTTTTCTTTAGCTTTCCAAAGCATTGTATGATAAAGTAGCAGCAAATTCGTATGCTAATTTACGAGTCTCAAGTGTTGTCAATCCATAGTGCATTTTTGCCGATATTTTAAAATATTTAAATATTCTGCTAATTGCTCTTCTTGGTGTTTAGAAAATACTTGCAGCACAGTTGCATTTAGTTTAAACGTATACTCCGGACCAGGTTCTAACAGTTTTACACGTAGCATATGCCAGGAGAGAGCTGATTTAGAAATATGAAAATATTTGGCTATTTTGCGAGTGCAGTCTCCTTCAAGTACTATTGCTACTGCAGTTTTTAGCTCTTTTTTTGTTTGCCTCGTGCTATCGGTCTTTCTTGTCCAACGTTGTTGCATGCTTCTTTTTACAACTATGAAAGCAAATACGAATTAATAAATAATAATTAAACCTAATGATCAAAACAAACTGATAACGCAAGAGGTTTGAGGTAGTTCCATCTCTCCTGCTGATCATTGTCCTATTTTTCCTAGCGACATAACAATTTTAAAACAACAAAAAACATTGTATAAGTTAACTTGTGCCCAAAACTAACACGTGCAAAGGTTGAAGTTATCCATGCATTGCCTGGCAGGAAACATATATTTATTAAGTGTGATTCGTTACAGTGAAAATTTATTTATAACTAAGGGCAAATATTCTATCAATTAAAAATTATCAAGTCTCGGTCGCACAAAAACGAACGATTATAAACACATAATAGCCGTATTCATAGTCAATTTAGACCAGGTTTAAATCGATTATGAATACGACTATTTATTTTCAACTGGCAATTATAAACCACTCTACCAACTTTCAAAAGGAGAGGCAGAAAATTGCACAGGAAATATAAAACGTAGAGGTTGTCCCATTTTTTCTGCGTCCCACTCCTCCCCTCTCTCCTAAATTAGTATTGTTAAATTAATAATTAAATTATATTACATTTGTGTTAATAAGCTAATACTAATAATTCATTACGCATTTCTTATAAGTTATATTTTTTAAATTCTCACTTTTAGAGCACAGTAATGGTGACCGTCATAGTAGCGATATCTTTTTAAAGCTGTCAACAGTCCATTTTTTTAAAGGTGAGTGCCTAGCGCTAACGAGTTCCAAAAGAACGAAACAGCTGTCCGCTAGTCCTGATGTTGTTTTATACCGACACTGTTCCTAACCTATTTTAATAGTTGAGATTTGGACGGCATTACTTGTCAATAGATAATTGACTTTCGCTGTCATTAATGTCAACTTTTCTACCTTCCGTATTAATTTACAGTTTTTCATATATCATACGTGGTATTTTTACCACAGGATGGCGTTCCAAAAACAAATGAAACAATATTGTATCATAATAAAAATAATCAACACTAGTTCATTTTATAAATTCAGTAGCATGTTTTTGTGCTCTAGAATGGCCACTGATGATTAAAATCGTGGTTGGAAAAAAAATCTTTGGCGTTCAATATCATCTTTGGAGCAGTACTATATAACTGTTTGATTTAAATATGAATTTTCTCATTCATACAATCGCATTGGCGTAATAATTGCTTTGTTTAGACGTAAATGCAAGTTTGAACGTGTCGCTAAATGTTTTAGGTTTCCTTCAAGACCATCACACGATCCTTTACCGTGATAAGTTGCGTGAAAATGAAATTCCACATCTGTCTTAAAATCTTGATTATGATAAAATAAGTTCGTAAAGTTGAATCTATAATTAAAATGTTGTGTGGCACCATTTGTGCACCCCAATATTGCTTGCCCCTTTAGTAAATCAGTAAAAAAAAAATCGTTGCAGGCAGGATTCGAACCTATATTATATTTATGAATTCATTTTTAATTAAAAATTAAATATCGAATAAACTGTTAATGTTAAATTTTTTTTTATTTGAATAAATTCTTAGAAAGAATTATCTCTATAAGAAACTAAAAATAATTGGAATAATTTATATACGTACAAAATTATATAAGAAAAACTGTAGAAAATGGCGGATACACCCACTTCCGGTTTCTTTATCAGACCCATCTTCTAATAATAATAATATAATAACAATAATAATAATAATAATAATAATAATAATAATAATAATAATAATAGTTACTAGGACTTTTGGTTCGAGAGTTATCGTGGGTACATCGTTACACACAGACACACACACGCACACACACGCGCACGCAACTAAACCTCAAATTAAAAAAAAATTAATGTTCATGTTTATAACGTTCATATCTTCTAGAAGTACAAATATGCCCAATAGGAACAAATTTCAGAACCTCACTTTTTTTCGTTGTCCGCTTAACGTAAAATGTCCTCTATTCTAAAACCACAAATAAAAAATACAAAAACTTTTGGTTCTTACATATTATAAAAATAATTGTTTTGTTAACAATAAATTTTATGCAGTGATGTAGTAAGATATTTAAACTTAACGAGTTTTACAAATATCTCAAATCTATGGCTTTATATGATACTCTCATTAAATTTTTCAAATGAGTCGATCTTTCTACTTTTGAATTCCAATTATAAATGTTTAATTTAGTTCATTGTCGCACATTTCAATAGGCGGCATTATCAAAGACCATTATTGTATCGTACCAAAAGTTTAGTTACGGCCGTTATGGGTATTAGACTGAATATCTAATTAAAAGAAAACAAACACATTTTTGAATCTATCACACGTGTATTGTAATTATTGCAAATAACTTTGTTTAAATTACTTGAAATTGGCGTTTATAGCGACAGTTGAGTTATTTTGATGTTATTAAGTAGTTATTTAGTTGTTATCACTTAATTAAGTATTTTACAGCAATTTAGTCGGTAAAAAAGTTGTAAGAATATAAAATTTTTAACATAGATTAAAAATGTGTAACGAAAACTAGCAGGAACAACGTAGGATGTCACAAGCACATAAAATCTGCTTCAAATATGCGGAACTAATTCAATGAACTGAAAAATCACATTTACTAGTTTTTCTGACAGATGTTCAGTATATGTGTATTACCTGTAAAATAAAATAATTCTAAGTGGCAAAGTAGTCAAAAATAAGTAACCATGTACCTATGTAGAAATAGTAACTTGCATATGTAAAAACATGTAAAACAATAAAAGTATTTATTAAACATTAACTTTTTTTAATTTTTGTTATTATATAGTTAAATTACTTTTTTATCTATTTGAATTATTTATGTTGTAAAGCAAATTTTGAATACATTTTGTATACGTTGCTGCACATTTCAGCAGGTGGCACCAAATTATGACAAATTTTATTAAGCAAATACCAATCTTGTATTGATGCGGTTCAAGTAATAAAAAACCGCGTTGCAAAATTTTTTGAACGAACAAATTTTAATGTGGTCGATTTAATGTACTTGACTACTTGCTCCACAAACATTTTAGTTTTTTTTTTGGAAGAGAGTTAAAAACCAAAGATTCCTTGTGTAAATATTATTTGTGATCAGTAGTTTAAAAATATGCTGAAAAGCACTATTTGATTTAATAATTTTATGGAAACTGTTTATTGATTGTCTTTACAAAATGTCTTACCACTAACTAATTGTAAGTTGAAACTGACTCTCAACGAGAAAAAAAATACTTACAATTAAAATTTATATTTACATAGGCACTTCCTACTCACACTGTTACTTTGCGCGCACGAGAGTTGCGAACTCCTAAAAAAGTTTACTTCTAAGCATAAATCAAAATACCCATAAAAACTACTCACCTATTTAGTAAAGTTTCTTAAAAAAACTACATTTAACTAAAATATTCTTTATTTACAAAGTATTTAATATTTTGAAAGGAAGTACCCACTGCCACACAACAGAAAAACATTCAATAAATATTCAGTGAATATTTCAGAAAAAATATTTGTAAGATATACAAGTTTCAACAAATATGTTATATGAATGTTCTGTAAAGATTAAATGTCTCACTAGCGTATATTCAGTAAATATTACAAATGCATATTCTGTGTATATACAGATGACATTCACTAATTGTGTATATAATAGTCAAATTTTTAATAAATATACTTCAAATATTTATTAAATATTGTACATATATTTGTAAGATGTGCTGTATTTATGCTCATTAATTACTTATAAGTTTGATTGATACATATTTCAAAGTATAGTTACTCATTAATGTTACTTGGTTTCTTCATTCAATGATGTATAACGAATAACTCTTAAAAGTAAATAAGAAAGCTAATTATTTAAAGATACAAATGTATCACAACACTTACGAAAAACTAATTTTCTCAAATATAAGACTTAAAAATCAATGTTTCTTTTCACACCTTTCCATCACTACAAATAAAACTATTTTATTTTTAACAATTCCACACATATTTTTTGTCTCCTTTGTTGATTTGCCTTCAATTGGAAATAATTTCTTTCTCTAATAATATTTATTAGTATTCCTTCAAAGTATTTTTGTATTAACTTTTATTGATTAAATTATTTATCCTTTCTTTTAGGAGGTTGGACAAAAGCAACTACTTCAGTTTTTTGCGACGTTTCGTGTTCTAAATGACACGAATGTCACCGAAAAATTCTGTTTGTTTCTAATTAAATGTGTTATTCATATCTAAATTTTTTTGACTCAGTGATAAGTACTTTTTTTACCTTGTTCTGCTTTATTTTATAATTATTGTTATTCGTTAGTTATTAAAATGAAAAGAAAAAAATGTTTTATTGAATTTCATAATTTTATAGTATAACAGTGTTAGTTCGTTCAAAATGTTATTTCTAAAAGTTATTGATGTTGGTTAGTTATGTAATTATACATTTTGTTTTTGTTGATAAAATAATTAAAAATTATTGTCTCTTACAATAAAGTAGCGAGCCTGATGAGGTAGTTGCTTCTGTCCAACCTCCTAAAAGAAGGGATCATTAATTTGATCAATTGATAACTTTTAGCACAACTAATAACAAACAATATAGCGAAATTTACTGGGAAATATAAATAGGACTAAAGTATATAAAACTGAATTACAAAAAGGTTATTTTTTTAAAATTGCATAATTATGTTAATATATAAACTAGCATATACGGTTTTTACTAGTTTTAGTGGTGCAATTATGATTTTTATTAAAAAACTATTAAAATTTATGTAAAAACAAATAAAAATTTTGAGAAATATTCAAAACTAGATTTGATAAAATAAAGTATTAATCAAACAACTTTAATTTAGACATTTAGCTTACAAAAAGTAAAAAATTACAAAAGTTTTTGCAAAGTACATGCGTACATAATATTTATATTCAATACTTTTCACACATTCTTATACTTATAATGCTTTCTGAATATTTGTGGAATATACAATTAGAAATGTTCATTAAATATTTCAAATGTATTCACTGTTGTGTGGGTGGTATGGTAATCATTGTCTCTTCTATTTGATTATTTATAATTAGAATCATAGAACATTGTACAACTGAATGCTTTGTAAAAAAAATAAAATCTTTAGGCTCTATTAATTTATTGCCGCAATATAATTTTAATCTAGCTGACATTTGATTTCTTTGTAAATGTTACGTTTTTCTTTTTTCTAAAATGTATTTCAAAATCAATAATGTACATGTGTGCCTCATGACATTATAAAATAACAAAATTTTGTTCTAGAAAATATTTTACATTTAATCCTTTTATTAGTCTAACAAGATCATTTGAAGGTCATAAAAATCAGACTAAAACTTCAAATGGATGGCTTCGAGGTACTACATTTTTAACTCTTTTTATTCTGTGCTTCAGGAATGATAATATATTGTCTCAAAATTTTGTATGTTTTTGTTAAATATACATTGACTATACATTGACAATTTCATAATATCCCTAAAATTAACCGTAAAAATATTAACACCCTAAAAAATGCCATTTCACATGTTTTTTAAGGTGAAAATCTTTAAGTTGATACCCTGGCGCACATAAATCTTAAATCTAAACAAGAAGCTCTAAAATTTGTAAATATGCAACGCAGAATACTTATTTATTTATACTTCAATAATCTTCTTAACACTGCCGACTTACTAAAATAACTGCCTTATGATTCCTTTGTGTTTGTGTTTGTAATTTTCGGCCATCCTTCGAGAATTTGCTATATCTTTCGGTGAACGTTATGGAAATGGATAAAAACCTCGTGAACGCTTTCGAACTTGAAAATAATTTCTTGAACGTTTCACTACTTCCTCCTTAGGACTGTTCTGTCCTAGAACAAGAAACTAGATGTGACACCGGTAGAAAGGATCGTAGAGATAGCGGCAGCTTTCTCCATTTCGACAACTTCCTGGACCATAAAAATGGACTTTGTCTGATCCGATATTCTCCTTGGTTGATAACTACAGACCAAAACTTGAACGCCCGTTCCTCGGAAAACGACCTCCAACATGTTTCAAACTGTCCTCCAATTCAGTCTCGTTAAAATTTATTACATTGAAAATTCAATTTTGCATTCGTTTATTTTATGCAACTTATAGTGCATTTAAATTTATTCAGTTTGGCAACGTCGCGACGTACTTGTTTTTGACAATCGGCCTTTATTTGACCCTTCCGTGACCTTTAGGTTTGCAAGTCTTAAGTGAGGCAAAAAAGACAATTTTATTAATAATGGCGTAAAAACGTATACAAATTAATTTTTCTTCTTTCCAACTAATTACTGTAATTTCGTAATGTGATGCAATAGTTTAACAAAGGATTCATTCAAGGCCGTTGTATAACTTAACGTAAGTGTTTCATGTGGAACAAAAACCATTCTATTTATTCACATTTAGGGTTGTTTGGTTTTTCTGCTTTTGTTTTTGTGCTTTCCTGGATTTCTGTTTTTGGTTTATGCTTTTTGGATTTATGCATTTTGGTTTTATGCCTGCCGTTTTTTACTTTCCAATTTACATTCAACTTTAATTTCTTTGAGGTATTTTGATTCATGGTTTTATGGAATTTCGACGTTATTCTAAACTGGAAAAAAGCAAAATACGACGCGAAGAATGTGCTATTAATAAATCTGCAATAACGTAACATTTGGTTTATTTGGAGTCAGGTTATAAATTTATTAACTGCATTTTTGATTAGTGATTACACCTTAAATTCAAATTAATTAAATTGTGCCTTATTCAATTATCAAAACTGTTCGAAATACATACTTCTGTGGGGATTATACAACCATACCATGTCGCCAAGTTGAAACCCACCATTTTGTGCCTTGACATCATATTTAGTCTTCATTCTGTCGCTAGCAATTTGTGTGTTTTTACAGACCTCCTCATGTGCTTCGTCTAGTTTTTTGATCAGCTTACTGACGTAGTTTTCTCTAGCAACTTCTTCTTCCGGTCTTCGTTCAAATTAGAGGTCGCATTGCAGTTGTATTGTGCAATCGAGCATCACACAGGATGGTGTTTGACCTGTGCTTTTGTGAACGGATGATCGGTACGGCATTAGGAAAAGGTGCAAGTACTGATCCCAGTGTCATTGGTATTCGGACACTACTTTGACTAAGTATTTACTCATTGTTCGATTCATCCGCTCAACTATGATATCAGATAGAGGATGGAAAGGCGTCGTCTTAGTTTTTTTAATTCCCAACAATCGGCAAACTTCTTGAAACAGCCCAGACTCAAAGTTGCGGCCTTGATCAGAGTGTAATTCTATCGGAACTCCAAACCAGCAGAAAAACTTTTACTAATTCGTCTGCAACTGTAATTGCTTCTTGATTAGGTATGGCGTAAGCTTCTGTCCATTTCGTGAAATAATCCATCCCCACCAAAAGGTATTTGTTTCCCAAATCAGATTCTAGAAACTGCCTTGTGATATCAATTGCTACTCTTTCTAAAAGGTTTCCTACGTTCTATTGCTTCATCGGTGCTTTGTGCTTTCTCGCTAGACCATTTTCTGATGCGCAGACCGTGCACCATTTCATGACGTCCTCTTTGCAGTTCACCGAGTAAAATCGTTCTCAAACTTTCCTCAATGTCTTTTTAATGCCAAAGTGTCCTCTTAATATACCATCGTGGAGATGCTTCAACACTTCTGACACCCGGTTCTTTGTCACTACCAACTGTAGTCTGTTTTCCGTGCCCCCGACACTCTCAAGGGATCACTTAAGAAGACCGTGTTCTACTATCAAAGAGTACCACTGCGCTCAGTACGCTTGGATGTTTCTGCCCAAAACACTCATTTCCTCCTAGGTTAGTCGTCGGTCGTTTTCTTTCCAGTTCAGAAGTATTTTTATTAAAGGATCTTTTTCTTGTTCGCGACGCAACTGTCATCAACCATAGCAGTTCTCCGGAGGCAGTCAACTTTTTCTTTAAGTCGCGAACAATGGCTGCAGTCCGTCGGACATGATCTTCTGGACAAGGCATCAGCGTTCCGTGTTCTGTGTCATAGTAATACTTTTGCAGTCTGTCGATCCATCTTGCCAATTGTCCTTCTGGATTATGGAACTAAAATAGCTTTTTAAACAAGCGTGGTTTCTCAGTAAAAACTTTCGTTGATACAAATATTTGTAATAATGTTTTGTGAACTTGACGGTTGCTAATAGCTCCCTCTTGCTAAAACACGCGATAACTTTTTGTGTCCATCTTGAACCTGCGAAAGAACTGCGCCTATGGCCAGATTGCTTGCGCCGGTATCCAAAACAAATTTTCCATCTTCTCTTGGATAACTCAAAATCGGGAAGTGACTAGGGCCTGTTTTGGTTGTTTAATTGTTTAGGTTTGGCAATATTGGCAAATTCGGGTACAAATCGTCTATAATAGGTGCATAACCTAAGGAAACTTTAGAGTTGATGTTTGTCGATTGTCTTGGCCATGCTTGCACTGCTCAGATTTGGTCTAGGTCAGCCTTTACTCCATCTCTAGGTACGACGTTGCCAAGGTATAGCATTTTCTTTTTAAATACGTGGCATTTCTTTTAACTCAGTTTGAGATTAGCCGCACGTAGTCGCTGGAACACTTTTTTCAAGTTGTTCAAGTGTTCTTCAAACAAGCTTCCCAGCCCGATAACGTTGTCTAGGTAAATCAAGCACGTCTTTCAAGACATTCCGCGCAAGATAGTTTCCATCAAACGCTCGAACGTTGCAGGAGCGTTACACAGGCCGAAGGGCATCACAATGAACTGCCACAAACTAGTTCCAATGGTAAAAGCTGTTTTTTCACGATCTTTGGGTTCTAATTCTACCTGCCAGTAACCCCTCTTTAAATCTAACGTGGAAAACCACTTGGATCCTGACAAGGTGTCTAACGTATCGTCAATTCTGGGTAAAGGGTAGCTGTCCTTTTTGGTCACGACGTTTAGCTGTCTGTAGATTACGCAAAACCTCGTTGATCCATCTTTCTTCTTTACGAGTACCACTGGGGATGCCCATGGGATATTTGAAGGTTCAATCACGCCTTCTCTTTCCATGTCCGTAATTATTTGTTCGGCTTCTTCTCTTTTTGCCAAAGAAAGTCGGCGTGGATGTTGACGTATTAGCCGAGCGTCCCCGGTATTAATTTTATGTTTTACCACGTCAGTTCTTACTTTGAAATAACTCTCCAGCACGAACACATTTTGATACTGTTGGATTAACATTTTAACTTAAGCCAGCTGGTCTTGGCTGATGTATTGGCATTTGAAGGTAAGAATGTCCAATAGTTGTTGTGGGCACTTCTTTGGCGACGTATCGTCGTTAGACTTCACGCATCTCACAATTTGAGATACTGGTGTGCATTGGCGTACCACAGTCTTCTTTTTTAATTTGACTGGATCTGAGTTGACATTTAAGATTCTTACTGGCATTGTATTTTTCACTCGTACTAAAGTTCTACCAATGAGTAGTCATTTTTTCACTAAGTCGCCCTCCATTGGTTCAATGGCGCGTATGTAGCCTTCCCGGAGATTTCCATCTATTCGTGCCATCACTACATTTTCGGTCCTTCCAGGCAGAGTCACGTCTTCACTAAATAAGACTCGCACAGCTGCCTTGTTTGACGAATGAAAAGGAATTTCTTGATTGTCGATTTTTAGGAAATCGTTTTTTATATCCAAATGGAACTCATACTTCTTAATCACGTCCATTCCCAGAATAACTTCTTCCGTGATGTCGGCTACCAGTGCTTGATGGTCGAGTACTCCATTTTCCAAACCAATGGTCACTTGTACTTGTCCGCAAGTAGGCATTTCTTTGCCCGTCGCCGTTCGAAATCGTACTGTAACTGGTGATGTCTTTTCGTTTTCCAATAAGATGTCAGAACGAGTAATGGTTTTTGTCGCTTCCGTGTCAACCAGTAACTGACCAGTTCTTTTATTGATCTTGCCATTAATATAAATGCTATGCAGTTGCTCCATTGGTGGCGCCATTTGAATTGTAATCTCCGGAACCTGAATAGATTAGATTAACTTTTGTCTCTTTTGGTCAACTCGTTTTAAATTTTCGAGCACTCTTCTTGTCTTCTTCTTGGGTTTAGTACGATGCCGTCGTACATGGCCTATTTCATCGCAGTTCAAAGTCGTCACTCCTCTTTCCCGAAGTATTCGTCGCGCTAACTCCTCGATGCTTTCCAGTGTCTGCGCGGGTACTTCTGGAGCACAGCAAAGTTTATGACCGTTTCGTTGCGATACTTGTTTTGATGCTTCAAACTCCAAAGCATGCACCAAAGCGTCATCCAATATTTTCGGTCGAGCTAACCGGAGAGTCTGCTACGTTTCGTTGTTTTGGAGGCCGTCTACAAAAGTTTTAATAGCCAACTGCTTCAAAAATGTATCTAACGTTGCAGGATACGCAAGCCGTGTTAGTCTGGTAATGTCAGCTTCAAACTCTTGAAGATTTTCGGCAGCTTTCTGAACCCGACTTCATCTCCATATCTCATTTCAGAACAGAAACAGTCTCTAAAATTCCAAGCGCTTCTCCACGTAAGGACACTATTAAAGACGTCGCTTTCTGCTTGTTGCTCCAACCATTAGCTGTAGTTGCGACTTTAAACTGCTTGTAGTAGGTTGACCATGGAACTTTACCATCAAAGTTTGGAGGTAAAATTTTAAACTTGTGAGTGGTTTCTTTTCGATGGTTCATTATTAAATCTTCGCTCATGACGCTTCCGTTACTATGGCAATTCATTTGTCCTCTATTGCTTCTATTTTCTTATTTACAGTTTCGCAAATTTCTTCTTTTTTTTCTTGGGTTTCCTATTGAACAATTTTAATTTGATTCTCTATACTCGTTCGTATTTCTTCTTTTAAACTTCTACAATTTTTTATCAGTTTTTCTTTTTTTTCTGAGTATTTTCAAATAACTTTTTTTCAATTTTCTGAGAATTTTCGCAAAACTTTTCTTGTATTTTTCTAGAGTTTTCTTCCATATTTCTAGAATTTTTTTCCATTATTCTAGTATTTTCTTCCTTATTTTTATTTATCGATTCTTGACCATTTTTTATTGATTCAAGAAACTCAAACAACTTTGCATCCATTTTAGTTTGATAACAAGTTACCGGCATAAGTTATACATAACACGAATAATAATAATAAAAAAAATTAATAACACTAAATTTAAGTAATGCCCGACACTAGTTTAACGAAATGGAACAGCTAGGATTAAACTCTATAAACAAACGCGTGAATCGCGAACTAAAATTTGATTATTTACGCAATCAATGTTTTTATTACGGGTGCGATATTAAATTACTTAATGGTATTTACACTAAAATCGCGAACAGCTTATTTATTTACACGATTCTATTCTTATCACCAATGTAACAATTATTAAAACTAATTTATTTATACTAAAAATATGTACACGTTTATAACTAACCGAACTAAGTAAATCTAAGGATATTTAATAAAAACACTTACACTAATTTATACAGCACTATCACTCGAAAGATAATGTCTGCGGATAACTTTACACACTTGTTTACATTAAAGTTACGTACAAGGTTATACTCTGTATATTTATCTCAACAAGTGTTAATCATTTATTTATTTAAACTTGAATAATTCGTTTGTATCGCGTTTATATATTTCCGGCCATCCCTCGAGAATTTTCTATATCTTTCGGTGAACGTTCTGGAAATGGATAAAAATCTCGTGAACGTTCTCGATTTTGAAAATAATTACTCGAACGTTTCAGTAGTATTTACTGGAAAATAACAAACCTTAGAACGTATTTTGTGTCGAAAAAGTATAGCATCGATCCATCTGTTGGTCAGCATATCTCTCAGTGGTAGAGGGTTACATCGAAGATAGTGAAAATATGAATATTACCATTGCGAATGAGATCTTAAGTAAGAGAAACCTCGTGAGAAACCCCTGACTTGCAAAAACACTGCTATCAAAAGTTTTTCTGCACTTGTCAATACAAACGTCAAACTATTTTTGATGGATTTTGAGACTTGAGGGTCTCGTAGTCACTGTTTGAACAATAAAATGTTGTATTCAACTCGTTCTTGTCATATTTAGGCGTTTTTTCTCTCGTAAAAAAACATTCAATTTACACAGGAACTAGTTAAATAAATAATTACATTCTATTTTTAAAATAGATATTTGATCATATTGACAAATTGTGTTAACATCCTATTTTCCGTAACTCCAAATTTGACAACTCAGTTCTGTCACATTTTAAAATTTATTGTTCTTTACATCATTAGATAGTTTCTTTTCAGAACTCGTAATTAATTAAATTATTTTTTTTACGTAAGTTAGTAATCTACTATTAAAATATTTACTAAAATTAATTAAATTTTTCTTAGTTATAATAAAACCTCCAAACAAAAATTGAAATACCATCAAAGCAGGATAAAATTATCTGCGAATATTAATTAAAACTGAAAAGTATTTACTTAACCTTGACTGGCGTAAAAATAATTATACTATTGCAGTAGTCGGTTCATTTACTTCTATCATTGCTTCTATCAAAGTTTTTGTTAACAATCTGCAATTTAACTATTATAAAAGCTGTTGTTTGGGTTGCAGACATTTAAGTTATTTCTAGTATCTAACAGATTGTTAATAATTATGGATAGTGAAAGGAATTCAAACGTTTATTTTCGTTTTTGCCCAAAAGTAATCAAACTAAAACAAATTAGCAAAATAACATTTTTGTACATTAGTAAAAAAATCGTTTACAGAAATTACATATTTATACATAGTATAATAACGATTTGTTAATATCACGTGTATTTATTTTCAATATAGCTGTGAAACGCTTTTATGCCTTCGAACATTGCTGAAACGACACCCAAAATCTTTTCCGGTGGCATTTCATGCCTATACTCATAATTAACATCGACGTGAGGTACCAATTCAATTGTGTAAGCTAACTGAATATTAGCCACTCCATATACCCAATCGCGGCTAGACCCTGTAACAGAACCTGATATTTCAGCGGAACTGCCTACTTTATATTCAGTTTTATTAAAATGGTAAATCGTTTGCGAAACATTTAAAGCCAAATCGTGTAATTCTTTAATATTTCCAGGTGGATCAGTGGTAAATCCCCATGGATATAATAACGATTGTGCAGCCGAATGTAAACTTAAATACAACTTTATTCGATGTGCGTATTTTAATATAACATCCCTTAAAGCACGCGCTTCAGGTTCTGAAAATGGTTCCGCTCCCGCATAAAAAATCGAACATTCATCTTTGTCCGCATCTGACCAATGAAAATCAAAATTACGATTAAGATCTACGCCATCACAGTATTTTCCCGCTGAACGCGTTTTTCTCCATTGTCGATCCTAGAAACTCGTAAATTTTTAAATGTAATTGTAAGCTTAAAGCTTACCCGCATGTGCGTGTATTCGTATCCATCGGGGTTTGCTACGGGTATTACAATCCAATCAATGTTTTTTATTAATCCTTTATTGCTTGGATTTTCTACTAATTGTTCAATGATGTACAAAGCCTGTGCTGGTGCAAGCCATTCGCGGGCATGTATTCCTGCATCCAAAAAAATCAACGGACGTTTGTTTGATCCACCACTTGATATTTTTATCAACGTTAAATTTCGTTTTTCGTAAGATAAACCGTAATTTTCAACTTTTACAATAGCTTCATAATCGCGTGAAAGTCTCGTTAAGTAGGCTTGAATCTGTTACGATCGAGATTAGTAAATGACGTAATTAAGTGGAACTCACCTCACAATAACGAAAATATTTATCAAAACTTATTTTTCCATCGCTATTTTCCTCCATATGTGACCTGAAAACCTAACTATAAGTTAAGATTAAATACTTTTACTTCTTACATTTCTTCACATATGCTTGTAGTAAAGTACATGTAAATTATAATAAACACTTTATTTATCATAACAATGATGACGATGCAATGAACCGTCGAAAAGGTAAACAACTTCAGTTATTTTTAAATGCGTGTACTTGCGTTTCGCGTCAATTTACGTTCAAATAAAATACATTTAGTTACAAGAGTAGTAAATAAATCAACTTCTCTACTTAGTAAGTAGTCTCACACTATGGCCTGGAAATCGTCGATTTCCCAGCGGACGAACAACTTAAACATTGTTTTTGTCAAGTCCGTTATTTACTCGTTCTATTTTTAAAAATAGCCTGTTTACTATTACTCGAAAGTAAATGTACTTTTATTAAAAAAACTTGTATTTGACATCGTCTTACTAAGTCATTATCTTAAAATTAGTTGTAACGTCATTACTTTTAAATGTATAATTTTAAAAAAGGTTAATTTTTAAAATTAAAGATATTTACCTTCAAAATTAAAGTTATTCACAAATGTCAAAACACTTTCATTATAAAAATGACACTGAATGCACAATGAAAAATTATATCAAAACAAACATATAATATAAAATTTTTGAGAAAGTACAGAGAAAGAGAAACGTGTTGGGTTAAAAAACTTGAGGCAAGTAGTCAAAATGTTAAAGAAACAATAAGTTTAAAAAAAAATTACCTATGTATGTATAAAATGTTATTAACAAAAGTGGAGTAAGTCTATTTGTACAACGAGACAGAAAAACCAAATTTTATCTATTCTAAACATCAGATTTTTTATTGAGGCAAAGCCGAGATTTTTATCTCTAGACTTAAACGTAGTGAACAGAAAAAAACACGCTCGACTTTGTGAAATTCGGAAAAAAATTCCTTATATTATACTGTTACAGTCGTAATTACGAAAGGTGTCTTATTATTCATACTCGACCGAATAAAAAATTAAAATAATATACATAGTATAGAGTAACGTCGCCTGTTGTGGCATAGGGTTATTAATGTGGAATATGCGATTATACGCCGAACTATATGTGCCATCTAATTACTAATCAGCGCATCAAACGCCTCTCTTAAATCGTTTTCGTAAGTCGGCCACTGCAACACGACTAGCGTCAGTTGTTCAGTGATATCAAAGTAAACCTCATTTCAGTTAGAACCGACTTTGTCCCACGTGGTAACAAAAAATATTGTGTTTTCGTTGTTTTTTAGTATTGAAGGTAAGTTATTTTGTAGGGTTAAAGTAGGCAGTAGGGAGGTTTAAATATGGTGAATGTTTAAAACCAGTAACCATTTTAGTTTCAGTATGTTGATCTGAAAAAAAAATTAAGTCTCCTATTGTGGAATAGGCAAGGGGACCCAAATGTGAAATATTCCACATTACGAAACTATTTTTAAAATTCATTGTTTCAGAAAAATGTCGTTGAAAAGGGTTGAGGAACAAAAGTGGGGAAAAGAGGATATGAAAAATGTCGTAACAGCAGTACGAACTCGTGCAATGGGCTATTTAAAAGCTGCCAAATATTATAATGTACCGCGTTCCACATTATTTAGGTACTGCAAAGGTGACAATGATGTCAACAACGTTAAGAAGAAAACATTAGGAAAAAAGCCTATTGACCAGGAGAGGTGTCCGTTCTCTTGCATTTTAGCTGGCCAGACGTAATAATGTTCCAAATTAGTTTTCACTATTGCAGGAATCTGCAGGTAAAAAATGACTAAAGGCATTTCTTAAAAGACATAGCGATAAAATTAGCATAAGGAGACCCACGGGGACATCAGTTGTTAGAGCCGCAGGATTTAACAAAGAAAGTGTAAATAAGTTCTTTGACATACTGGAGAAAGTTATGGAAGAAAAGAAATTTTCTGCTAAGCAAATTTTCAACGTGGATAAATGTGGCATTTGTAGCGTCCAATCTAAATGTCCCCAAATGTTAGCAATGAAAGGCAAACGACAAATTGGAACTCTGACTTCTATAGAACGGGGATCCCTAATAACTGTTACGATGTGTATGAGCGCAGATGGGATATTTGTACGATGATAATATTTCTTCGGAAAAATTGCAACGAACAACTAAAAAAAGGTGCTCCACCTGGATGTTTATTTAAATTTCATCCATCAGGATGGATTCAAATGGATCTATTTACTGCTTGGTTTGAGCACTTTATCGAATATGTTCATCCGTCTGAAACTAACCCCGTCCTTTTAGTGTTAGACGGACATAACACACACACAAGGAATCTTGACGTGATAAGTAAGGCTAAAGAAAATTTTGTCACAATTATTTCCTTGCCGCCACACACTTCGCATAAAATGCAACCACTCGACAAAACAGTCATGGGAGCGTTAAAAACGTTTTATAACAAAGAAATAAGGATAAGTTTACGAAATAATCAACTTTTTAGTAGGGCATATTTAAAGACCCAATCGGCAGAACGAGACGTCAAAGAATTCGAAACGACAGGGATTTATCCCACAAGAAGAAACATCTTCAACGACAAGGATTTTCTAGCCGTTAAACACTAAGATGTTGAAGATCCTCCCGTAAAACAACCACAAAGCCACTTCTCAGCAACGCAGAAGAAGAAAAAGAAAACCGAAATGAAAATGTGTCATTAGTCATTAATCCTGAGGATATTGCACCAATACCCGATGTAAAAAAAAGTAGGTACTCGAGGAAGAAAACAAGGCACAGCTAAAATAATAACTTCAACACCAAATAAAGAAGAACTGGAACAGTCTCTAAGAGTCAAAAATGAAAAATCAGCGACTAAAAAGAAGGACACATTTAAAAGAAAAGTCTTTTCCGAAAATCCAGGTTGTAATTCAGTCCATAAACGTAGTTCTGATAAGAAAAAAGAGCAACTAAAAGTCAAATGAAAGATGTGTCATCAGGTGATGAGTCGTCTGTATCGAGCATGTCTGTGCACGGTTCTTCAGAAGACGATTTGTTTCCTAAACAAGGATCCAATTCCAAGAAAGACGCTTATTGCCTTTTTTGTGAAGCTAAGTTCTCAGATGACAATCAATGGGAAATTTGGGTTATGTGCATAATGTGCTCCTGTTGGGCACATGAAGACTGTGCCGGACTTGAAAAGGAACCATACGTTTGTGATTTTTGCCGTTAGTTTTTTTGTATCTATCTTTGTGTTGATTTGTGTCTTTTGTACCTGTCTTTGTGTTCATTTGTGTTTTTTTGTACCTGTCTTTGTGTTGATTTGTGTTTTTGTGTACCTCTCTTTGTGTTGATTTGTGTTTTTTTGTACCTGTCTTTGTGTTGAGTTGTGTTTTTTTGTATCTGTCTTTGTGTTGATTTGTGTTTTTTTGTATCTTTCATATATAGTTGCTTTCCTGATTTACTGTTTTCTTTGAAAGACTGAAAAACAACGATATTTTACTGTAGGTGCGTAGGTATTCCACATTAGAAATCCATTTTTAAAACTCTACTAAATTCTCTTTTTGCATTCTAAATTTTTTTTCGTCGTTTGTACTGGATTATATATTTTTGTGATATTATCTAGATATCTTAGATACTTGGATATATAAATGTACAAAAAAGGTTAAGACATAATTTTGAAATTTTCAATTTTTTTTTCTAATTAAAACAAAATGGTATTCCACATTTGGCGACTTTACTTATTTTACTTATTTTTTGTAGATAAAGAAAGATAGCTATTATGTGTTATATTTTTTTATAACTATAAGTACATGTTAAATATTAAATTATTTTTAATTTTATTTTGTAATACAAATAGTAGTATAATTATCTACATTTCAATCCTAACTAAAGACTTAAAACTCAATAGCCATGGTCTTTCATTAGGTCAAATTACATATCTGTAACAAAATACATTAGAGTTGCAATTTATTTTTAATAATACAGTGCACGCTGCTTATTAGAATCACGGATAATGTTAACAGTCAGGTAATGTTATTACTTTGTTAAAGAATTTTCTTCTCAGGTTTGTTTTGATCCATTACAATACGTTTGTAAATTGAGTAAAAAATATTTACAGTGTTATTTATTCAATACTTATTCAAGTAATTTAACTCATTTAAAAATCTGTACCAATTTAATTTAACTACGTCTTATGTGATAAGATAATTTTGCATTTATTTTTATTTTTAGTCTTAGGAAATTACTGAGAAGAAATGTATAGTTCTCAGAACATTAAATTAAACATCATATTATTATTATATTATATTTTATTTATTTTCATTAACCCGGTGCCCGACATGTGAAAATGTTTAACGTTTAACGTTTAACGACACATACCCCATTTTAATTTTTTTTAATAATAAACTTTTGACGAAGATTTTTTATAGTTTCTCATGAAAAAAAAACAAACAGTATATTACTTTATTAGAAAAACTAACATTTTTTCATAATCAAAAAATTGCGTAACAACTACAAGCAATTTGTCGCCAATGTATTTTTAGACAGTAGCAAAAACCTCCATACCAAATAAACAAATACAACTATCGATAATTAAAAACACATTAATTAACACTATAAAGAGAACCGTTGAAAAAAATATTATATAATAAAAAAGTGATTCGTCGCTAAAGTGAGTACAATTTTCATAGTACATACGCGCGTGTTCTAGACATAAAAATTTTTCACAAATGTATTTGGTCTGGCAAACACGGCCGCGAGGACAAAAATCACATCTGCGCTGTTTATTGGGTGCTTGCCTTTTCATAAGAAGCTCTTCGCGTTCGCCTCTAATTCTATGTAAGGCTACTCTTAGTTCGCGAGGTACTCTAAAATTAGACATTCTTGTCTTTTGATAATCATTTATCAATTCAAATCCTAATTTTGTATGGACTTACTAGTCGTTCTACTATAGCAGTAGGAGTATTATTTACTGCAAAGGGCCCTTCAGGTTTTCGACCGACGTAGACTTCCATATTGACTAAATAATGGGTTCGGTGTCTATCAAAGCTTGTACTTTGATGCCGTATTTACTCGGTTTATTGGGCGTATATTGGCGAAATGGGCATCTGCCCTGAAAGCCTCCAATTTTTCGTCAACGGTCAAGTATTGGCCAGGTGAATAGGCATTATTGCAATTCTCTGTAAGTTTGTCAACTATACTTCTAATAGGCGCTAATTTACCAATTTCTCGTCACTGTGCGCGATTTTCTTTTTTGTCAAATCGCAAACATGTGAGTAGGAATTCAAAACTTCTCTGAGCCATAGTCACTCAAACTTTTTAAAACCGGTCTCGTCAGTTTTCCAAAAATCTCTGACCAATTGATGGTGGTATGCGAAAAACGCCTGCTAAATATAGTAGTCCCAATACAGCTTTCAATTTTATATTACTTGTGGAGTGATAATATGAAGACTCCTGCCAATCGCGTGTTTTTTCTTCAATTCGTTGATTTATCTATCTCACCATATTTTCCAACATTTCTTCATTGGTGAAAATCAGAAAACACTCAAGAGGAGATTTTTTGGCCTCGGCAAATGCCTTAACTCCAGGCAATTACGTTATAATGTGCTCAGTTCAGCAACACCCAACCGTACAAACGTATGACTATAAGAACTGCAAAATAGTTAGTAGTACATTTGAATCTATATTTATATACGTAAAATTCTAGAAAGGAGAAGAAACAAAACTATAAACATTTGTCAACATTTGTAACAACTTATTAAAATTATTGTATAACGTAAAAAGACCTTAATGAACAATTGATGATCACAGCTTCACACGAGAGTGTCGTTGAAACCTAGCCAAATGGTTGGATGAATGCCATTACAATGACGCATGCGACCTCTGATGAGATCGAATCCTGGCATCTGAAGATATGAGATATCAAGGTTAGTTTCTTCTGCTTTTAACTGGGTTTCTCGCATTGGTATTAGTGTAAATACCTTTCGATGCACAGGAATTGACTATTTTAACAAGCATGTTTTCAGTGACCGATTTTATGGCTCGTAAAATGACTAACGTAACAGAAACTCTACAATTAAGTTCGGAACTTTAACTTTTGGAAAATTGGACCAGATAAATTTGTATTTTCTACAGGTAAAATCAACTTTAGCTTCTGAACAAGATGGATCACAAAATGCTTCATTTAATCTTCTTCTCAAACATATTACGTTTACCCTGCTATTTCTGATTTTGTAGTTGAACTCTCTCTTTTCAATTTTCACCGTCTTAAACTAATGCTGCTAATGACCAGTCAGTTAAAAATTCTAAAACAATAATTTCAAAATTATCACTGGTTTCTAATGCTTCTAAAAGAAGAGCTACTATACGGCGTTAAAAATTAGAAAAAAGGGGAAATCCGCCATACAAAAACATTGTTAAAGAAAAGCAGAGAAACAAATAAGGTTGATTTTGTTAAGCAAAAAAAGAATTTGCTGTCAGGTAAGGAAGTTAGCAAGAAAGGGAAACGTTTAATCTGAAGAAAGCAAGTCAGCAAAAAAAGCAAAAAACAAATGAATACAATAAATCCTCTCATAATAGACCTAATCATCAAGAAACTATTTCTCTTTTTTGTCTTGAATCTCATGAAGAAGATTATAATCAATGTAGGAATTGCAAAATTTTGGTATATTAAGCTTGTGCTAAAATTTTGGAGAATATTATTTGTGATTATTGCTCTGTTTAAATAACATTTACTGAAGTTAGATTTGCCAGCCAGTATTGGAAGCTAATTTTTTATTTTGTCATCTTTAAATTTTATTAATATAGTTTTTTGTTTCTTAATAATTTGTTTTTATATTAATTTGTATATAAAATAAATTGATGTTGATGTTAGTAATACTTTTAAGCAGTAACGACTACTCATTTGGAAAAACTAAACAGTATGAGCCAAAATTTTAAACCATATTTTCTCAGTTTTAACTCATACGTACATACTCAATTTGTGCTTAGCAGATCAGTTTATTTGAGACGTTTTTATATAAAATGCCTTTTAGGTATTATACTTCTTTGAAAACAGAGATAAAGAACTACGTATCAACTTGTTCACATTTACAAATGATATCGGTTGTTTCACTGTCATAGCTTCCTTTGTGAAAAAACTTTCTTCTTATCTTATTTGTCAAGTAAATACGATAAGGTAAATACGATTTAAAGTTTTTGTATTATTTCTGATAATTCAGGGTATAGTACTAGAATTGGCTTTTGTTTTTGTTGGTAGGTGTAAAAGTAAGGTTAGATTAGTTTAAAATTTTCAATCTAATAATCTAAGAAAATGCTTGTTTAAATAGAATTTTTTTTTGAAACTAAACAAAACTATCATAAGAAGTGATGAGATGTTAATATAAAAGTGTTTTTAATGCTTTCCGCAAAAAAATCCGGGTACAAATCGTCTATAATAGGTGCACAACCCAAAGCAAATTTGGACTTTATGTTTGTCGATTGGTTTTGATCATGCTTGCACTGCTCAAATTTTGTCTGGGTCAACCTTTACTCTACTTCTAGATACGACGTGGCCAAGGTATTTCATAATTCTTCCAAATTGTTCAAATGTTCTTGAAACGATCTTCTAACCACGATCACGTCGTCTAGATAAAGCAAGTACGTTTTCCAAGAGACACTTTATTTTTAGCCAGTTGAATGTCTAACAAATGTTGTCGTCACTTCTTCAGCGACATAGCTTCACTAGAATTCACAAATCTCACAATTTGAGGTACTGATGTGCATTAGCCTTTCTACGATCATCTTTTTCAACATTATTAGATTTGAGTTTACATTCAAGATTGGCATAGTGTTTTTCACTGGTACTAATGTTCTGCCCACTAGTAGTCCTTTTTCGACTTTTCATTGATTGGATAGCGCAAATGTAGGTTTTCCGGAGATTTTTATCCAGGCGTTCCATCACCATACTTTTAGTTCTTTCAGGCATAGTCACGTTTCGACTTAATAAGACTTGCACGGTTGCTTTCTCTGACGAATAAAAATGAATTTTATCACCGTCGATCGTTCTTCATATATAAATAGTACCCATACTTTTTTATAACATCCATTCTTAGGATAGCTTCTTTCGTGATGTCGGCTACCAGTTTTTGATGATTGAGTACTCTATTTTCCAAACTAATAGTGACTTCTTTTACTTGTACATTAGTAAGTATTTCCTTGCTTGTCGCCGTTCAAAGTCGCACTGTTACTGGTGATATTTTCTAATTTTTTCGTAAAATGTCAGGACAAATAATGGTTTTTGTCGCTCCCATGTCAACCAGTAACACTTTGTCCATTAATATCGCCATCAAAATAAATCTCCTGAGCACGACTTGTTGAGGTCGACTTTTGCCTCATACGACCGTTCTAGTTCCAGTTTTCCGGACGGTCTTCTGGTTTTTTTTTTGGTTTTTAGCGTCGTCGTACGTGTCCCACTTTGTTGCAGTTCCAACACGTCATTTCTCTTTCCCGAGCTACTTGTTCGCAAAATACACGTCGCAGTATTTCTTCGATGCTTTGATGTGTTTGCGCAAGTACTTTTCAGCACAGCAAAGTTTATGGCTTTTTACAGCAGCGCCTGTTTTGCTGCTTTAAATTTTAAGACATAGGTTAAATCGCTATTCAACGCCTTGCGTCAAGCTAATCATAGAGTTTGCTGCATTTCGCTGTCTCGAAGGCCGTCTACAAAATAGCTAATTGTTCCAGGAAGGTATTTGGTGCTATATGATACGCAAGCCGCGTCAATCTAGCGATGTCAACTACGAACTCTTGAAGACTTTTTACAGTTTTTTGAACACGACTTTTTATTTGGGCTTGGTGGACCTGTTGAAGATGAACATCTCCATATATTAGTTCTAAACGTAAAATTAAATGTTTGTAATTTCCTTGGAAGTAATCAGAAACAGTCTGAAAAATTCCAAGCACTTTTCTACATAAAGCCACTATTAAAGACGTCGATTTCTGTTTGTTGTTCTAACTCCGGCTTTAAACTGTTTGTGTAGGTTGACAATAAAACTTTACTATTAAAATTTGGAGGTAAAATTTTGTGCATAGTTACTTCTCATTAAATCTTTGCTCGTGCACTTCTTTCACAATGGCAGTTAATTTGATTTATTTTCTTTTCAAACAATTTTATTGTGTCTTTTAATGTGTCCTCTATTGTTTGTATTTTGTCATTCGTAGATTGTTTTCTGTTTTCTGCTTTTCTGCTTTTAAATTTAACATATCTGCTGTAGTATCTTCTTGAACAATTTTAATTTGGTTTCCTACACTAACTTCCTTAATAGTTTTTATTTGATTTTCAATGCTCGTTCATATTTTTTTAACTTTTAGAATTTTCTTCTATGTTCTGAGAATGTTCGGACTGTTTTTTTTTCATTTTCTAAAAGTTGTCTTCCATATTTTTATTCATCGTTTTTTGACTATTTTTTACTAATTCTAGAAACTCAAATAGTTTTGAATTCATTTTCACTGCTTGTAAACGCGTTAGCGGCATAAATTATAACACGGATAAATAATTTAACAACAGTAAATTTTAATCACGCCCGGTTATTTATTATTGCAGACACTAGTTTAACAAACTGGAACAACTATAATTACACTCTATAAACATACACAAGCGAATCGTAAAGTAAAAAATTGTTCATTTACACAATATTAACGTTTTATCGCACACCTGTATCACTAGTGTAAATTTTTTTTTTTAAATTAGTGTATTTAAAAACTAAATATTTACAGGAACCTAACCTAACGCTAATAAAGTGCAACGGTATTTAAGAAAAACAACTTACATTAATTTATATATTACTATCATTCGGTATTTACTGTTCGCACTTTTTATTTATCTAAAGCTTTGTTTATGTTTACAACACGTTCGCGACGTAATTTTTATTTTATCAAACGCCTTAAATACTTAATTTATTTAAACCGATGAAGTCTTCTTCCGATTCTATTCTTCCAAACACTTTTTATATTTTTCCGTTATTGGAATCCAGAATATTCCATTCTTTTCGATGAGCGTTCCAAAGTTTCCAAATACTTTAGGAACGCTTCAATAGTATTCATTTACAAAATTTACAATACATAAAAAATTAATAATACTCTCATATTAGGTATGCGGCAGCATGCGTTGGAGATTTTATTTTATTTGTAAAAGCGGTGGTAGTTCCGCAAAGAATGTGCTTAATTGTTTATCAAATTTAAAAAATGCTAAGCGTAAAACAAAGCACTAAGAATTGCTGCAAAACATTTCCAAATACAGTGATATAGTTAAATATTACAAAAATTGTTACTTTTACTTAACCAAATGAGATGAAATTTATTATTGCATTTGAGACAACAAAAACTGCAAAATTAGTACACTAAACAACGAGATTCATAAGTGCGGTTGTATGGAACGAATCTAAGTTTATCTAATTTAAGGATGACTTCCATACAGGTCTTATAAACTGATTTTTATACTCTTTTTTTAGAACTTGTGCCTTTTTGAGCCAATTTTCAACGAAAATTTGAAACTATAAAAATCTAGGGAATTTTTTGTAAAGATTGGTGCTAAGTAGTTGTCAATTAATTAAAATAAAGTCATTAAAACCAATCTTGTAAAAAATTACACTGATTTTATGAGAGCACGCAAAAATTTCTATTAAAGCACGCAAATGATGTCATTTGGGTGCTTTAATAAGATCTATTAAAAACGCCAATTCTAAATAGTACATTAAACAACAAGTTTCATAAAAGTTTTCTGAACAAGTTTTTTATATTATTTTTTAGAATTTGTGCCTTTTTGGGCTAACTTTAAACAAAAATTTAAAATAATATAAATCTTGGAAATTTTGTAGAGATTAGTACTACAAATTTTGATATTAATTGGCAAGTAATTAAAATTAAGTGACCAATACCAACCTTGTAAAAAAAATACACCAATTTTATTTAAGCGCGCAAAAATGATGACTATCCAAGCACACAAATAACGTCATTTGGGTGCTTTAAAGCCGCAAATGCTAAAAAACGTTATTCCAATTTATAAATAAAAATTATTATTTAAAAACGTTATTTACTTCTTTATTTTATTTGTATTAACTAATAAAATAATAGAAAATGAAAGATTTTTTTTCTCGAAAAAATCATCAGTTATAGTTTTATATGACTTCGTTTAATAGAAAAAATAGAAATTACAATTAACTAAAATAAGTAAAATCAAATTAAAAGTTTTCATTGAAAGATCAAAGGAAAAACATTTTGAAATTTAATTCTGAACTTATATATTAAAATTCTGCAAGTTGTTTGTATGTTTAGACACTTGCGTGTTCTGTGGCGTTCTTTTAAAAGTTAATTTCGTATTACTAGGACAAACTATGCAGACTAAGTAATAGTAACCCGATCTAAACGACCGTTCCAAGTTTTCTAACTATTTGCATTTATAATAACACAACTTGACTGGAATATTGTAGTAGTATGTCTCGCGGCAACGTTTTATTAGTATTAATGCGCATTTTTCTTTTCAGATACTTGGCTGGCGGAAAAATAGAACTTTGATGTACATCTAGAAAGAAATAAATGCTTTTAAAGTTTTGTAAAGTTATGTATAACTAGTGATTAAGAAGATTTAGAGATTACAAATAGAAAAAAACTTGTAAATATGAATAACAACGGAACAACAATGTCTGATTACGAACGCATCCGCATTGTGATTTTAGGTGGTGCGGGCGTTGGAAAAAGCTGTATAGTTAAACGATTCCTAACAAACACTTACACAGATAAATACAGAAGTACCGTTGAAGATTTATACAATCGTGAATACGATTTAGGACATATGACTTTAAAAGTAGACATCTTAGATACAGCTGGTGATATGCAGTTTCCAGCTATGAGAAGACTGTGCATTGCAACTGCACACGCATTTCTTTTAGTATACGCCGTAACATCAGCACCGTCTTTTACTTGCATTAAACAATGCTTTGAAGAAATTCGAGAACAAAGAGCTGATTTTCAAGATGTTCCCATTGTTGTAGCTGGAAATAAACTTGATCTTACAACCACACATAGAGAAGTTCGAATTGAAGATGTTTCGGAATGGGTTTATTGTGAACTTCCTAAATTGAGGTTTGTTTCACTACTTAACTAATTACATTACAGCGCTTTGTAGTAGCGTACTTTTAATCATTCATTTAACTATCTATAGAGTAGAGACAATTATGTGTCAATTTGTTTATTCTAATAAAATACGAAAGAACAATAAGTCCTTAATCACTTTTTATTTTACTTTGTTCGTTTTAATTACGTAATTACCATTTTGATAATTGTTTGAACAAAGCATTAACCTTTTATATTCAAGCGGGCATTACTTATCGCTTTATTACTGATTATAGGATTACATAATTACTCCGTTAATTAAACGTTTTATTACATTTTAATATTTGCTTTAATCATTTTATACATTAACGACTGCTTGAATATAACAAATTTTTAGTTTTATTTATTTATAGCGAAATAAAAACCAAACATTTTGTGGTCATAATAATGCATTTACTTATGACTAAAAATTCTCACTCAAATGATTAATACAGAATGATTTAACGAAATTGTCAATGTCTTTCACATACTGTTATTTTAACAATTAAAACAACTGACTTTTAAAGTAAGATTTGAATTCGGCATATGCCGATTTGGTAGTCGTGAATACAATTTTTTAGAAATCACTACCGCTTTCATTTCACATAAGAATGTCACCGTCACTTTCCATCATAACCGCAAAAGCTTCAAATATTAAATTGAAAAAAAAATTGTCAACTTGTAGTAATACATATATCTCATATATTTTATATCAAAGTAATTTTATTCAATTTCGTGTAAAACATCAAAGTTTACATTTTCAACATTACATGTTTTTACTATACTCTGTTTTTAATTACGAGAGCCAGTTAAAAATTTCGCGCATAAGAATATAAGCATACTATTGGCTATTGACAAGTTAAGTTTACATAAGGAAAATAATTGACATAATCTACAATCGTGACATTCGTAAACAATTTTACCTTGCTTAAAATTTATTTATTTATAAATTTGGTTTATCGCTTAAACTGTATTAAAAAATTAGTTCTTTTTTATATAGTTCACTTCCTCTCCTCGTAAATAAAAAAAATCGAGTATAGTAATGACATTTCATTTCATGAGTAGAAACATGAACAAATGTTTTATAAAATCTAAAAGAAAATCATAGTAACGATATTTTCAGATCATCAATTTAATTCAAATTTGAATTTTAAAATTTGGTTAAAGCATTTGCAATTTGTTTTTAATTTAATTTTATAAAAAGAAATTTTGAATGTGTACAGCACTATATTTTTTGTTGCTCTGTTCATTTCCATTAATAAACAAATACTTCTTTCTTAACTTTTACGAATGTACATTGCAAACAATACAAACTAAAAGGCTTTCATAGTATTACTATGCAGTAATAATTACTTTCTTTAGAACACTTGAAGGCTATCTGTCTACACAGGTTTAACTTGCTGGCATACTAAAACTCTGTTTTTGTAAAAAATTGTTTCTAACAGTTAAGAAATAATTTTATAAGTTAGTTATAGTATATCTGCGTTTTTATTTTTGTTTCCACAGGGCGTCCTAGAATATGTTGACTATTTTCCGGATTCAGATAAGATACAGAAAAATAAAATGACAAGTTTCTATACACTCTTTTTCTTACGGTTCTCCCTACGGAGGTACAAGTTCATTCGCCTCTAAAAATCGTTTGTTTTAAAATCGTTTCTTTTTTTTTGAAATTTGGCTTATTTAGTTTGCCAAGGACGAATTAGATCAAACATATGCTATTTTTTATACCCTTAAAATGACTGTTTGCGAAAACAATATATTTTTGTTCTATATGGTTTTTTGCATTGCTTGTTATCTTTGTAAAATTTATTCTTAACATTTATTATATGTGATTCTACGCGCCCTACTAACTACCCCTCCATCATTACCGGCGCGGTAAATTTAAAATATATAAAAATCATAACAGTTCGGCCATCCAATAAGAATACAAAAAAAAAAAATAAAAATAACATTCCACTTTACAAAACAAATAAAATGTACGCTTAACGCAGGAAGTACCGATCTTTGTCTAGTACCTTCACGATTTCATAGGGATCACGGTATTTGGGCATTAACTTTCTTCTAGTCCCAGTGCTCGGAGCTTCATATCGTACCATTACCAGGTCCTAATTCTTTGTATTTATGAGCTTCCTTGCGTTTTTTATCATATGTTTCTTTCATCTTGCTTCTATTTTCTTCTAATAGTTCACTGACGGTGCGATCATCTTTCTTTCCATTCAATTTCGAATTTAATTCATTGATTTCGTTTGTTAAAGGATTCTCGTTAACCGCATGTGGTTTGAACTTAAAAATTAAATCTGCTGGGTTTTTTTTTCGTTGCACTATGTTTACTATTGTTTATAGCCCACTGGACTTCAGCAACTTTATTACACCAATCTTCTCCATCTTGGTCATCAGTGTTTGTAGACAGAAATTTTACAATTATACTATTGACCCGTTCCACTTGACCATTTGCTCGTGGCGTGTTTGAAGCTATCTTTACATGTTGTATATCGTAGTCCACACAAAATGTTTCAAATTATTTCGCTGTGTACGCTGCACCTCTATCTATGATAATTCGTTGAGGCTTCCCATAATGTGACATTAATTCATGAGCAAATATTACCGTATGTTTAACGCTCGTATCTGGTACTGGTACTGGATGTAATAATCCTGGTTGTTTTCCTCGCGAAGTTTGTAATACAAACAATTAATACGCCGCAGTATATAATGTCCCACAACATCCTTTATTTTCAGAAAGTAGTAAGTTTCTTTCAGTTTCATTACAGTTTTTTCTATTCCAGAATGGATTAACATTGTATGCGTTTCGGACACTAATTCGATTCTTAAAGGTTCTGGTACATATAACTGCAATACACCCTTTTTACAATGATAAACTTTTGCCTTTACCATCGTAAAATTCTCGTGTGTTTCTCTATCTCCCGTTTCCAATTTATCTCAAATATTTTGAATTTTTGCACTATCTCTCTGCATTGCAGCCATCCAATCAGTATTTATTGTTATACCTCAAGCTGGCAATCCCTCAATTATGGGTTCCTTAGCATCGTCGACTGGATTTCTGCTCAGTGCATCAGCCGCAATATTGCTACTACCCTTATGATACTCAATAGTGTAATTGAACTCTGAAAAGCATACAAACCATCTGCATATTCTAAAGTTTAAATCTCGTTTATGTGCTAACAATTTGAGACAATTGCAATCTGTACGAATTACCAAAGGAATACCGATTAAATATGTTCTAAAACGCTCCAACCCACAGACAATGGCTAGGGCTTCTAACTCAAAAGAATGACATTGAGCTTCATCCTTTGTTGTTTTTCTACTAAAATAAGAAACTGGGTACAACATAGCGTCTTGCTGAACTTGGTATAAAACTGCGGCTATATCCAAAAAACTGGCATCTGTATGCACCTCTGTTTTTGCTTTGGTATCGTACACGGCAAGTACCGAACGCTGCACTAGTTTCGTCTTTATCTCATTGAACGCGTCCTCTTGATCTCTTGGCCACTTAAAACTAACGCCCTTATTGAGTAAATTAGTTATAGGTCGCATTATAATGGCAAAATTTTTCACAAAGCGTCTAAAGTAACTAGTCAACGGCACACAATTTCCTTGTACCTGGCTGTATACCTAACTTAGATATCTCAAATCCTAAATATTCAATATTACCCATAAAGAAATAACGTTTGGAAAGTTTCAATGTAAGATTAGCATCGCGCAACACTTTAAACACTAATTCTAGTTTTTCTAGTCCCTCTTGCACACTACCGGACGGGATAATAATATCGTTCAAATACGCCATCGCTATGTCGTACCATAGTTTACCTAACACGTTGTTTATAAGCTTTTGGAAAACACATGCGGCATTACACAGTCCAAACAGCATACGCGTGAATTGATAATGTCCATCTGGCGTTATAAACGCGGTCTTTTCTTTCGCACTTCCTTCAAGAGGTACTTGATAATACATACTACTTAAATCTAACGTGCCAAATAATAATTATTCTTCAAGAGTTCCACTTGATCTTCAATCAGTGGTAAAGGATAATGATCCTTTACTGTTATTTTGTTTACATAACGATAGTCAATACAAAGTCTCACATCACCGGTTTTCTTCTTTACAAGTAACAAAAGACTTGCGAATGGAGATGTCGTATCTTCCACTATACCCGACGATTTTAGTTTATCTACAATGTTTCTCACTTGCTCCCGCTCACTAAAAGATAGTCGATAAAGTATATAATACACAGCCATATCACTATTTAATTTAATTTCGATCAAGACTTTATTAGTAACACCGACTTGACACATATTTTTTGCCGATAATTATTTAACAATGTCATTAACATAAATTTATCTTCACCTTGTAACTCGGTATTTACCTCTTCTTCTGTAATTTCTTCTCTATTAACTTCTCTGGATACATGCGCCTCGTTACTACTATCTTGATTAATACGAACGTCTTCTTCCGAAATATTGAGGATTGGCAGCACACATTTCCCTTCGTTATGGGTTCTCACTACACATCGTGGAATTGCTTGTACTTTCTCGGAGATACCACCCTCAATGCACAGAGCGTAGTTAGGCAAATCACTACTTACACTTATATGTCACAAATAGTTAGGTACTGGGAATGACCACACCGTCGTTTGTTATTAAACTTGTTTTAATTTCTTCACAATTAAAGTTCGGCTCTGGGAGAAAACATTGACATTGACAACTATAAAAAAAAAAACTCAAGTTAAGAAACTACCATCAACGATTAAAGAAAAATCATGTCAAATTATTTTTTTTTTTACTTTAAACATTTATTATATGTCACACACACTTCTCCTACGCGGTAAATTTAAAATATATAAAAATCATCATCAGCACTATGGGTTTTTTTGACATGTGCCGATTTAAATTAAGATATTTATTCCAGTGTCAGTTAAAAATCAATGTCAGTGTCAGAGTGTATTGAAATATTCGTTTTTTTTCTTATTTTGCTTTGTGTGTTACGAGAATTTTTCGTAACTTGATAGCAAACGATTAACTCAGTATGATTCGGTAATTGTATCGTAGGTTTCGGTGTGTTAATCATAAAGCAAGTTAAAAAGGCGCCCAAACGGTGGAAACTAGTAATAAAAGATATCCTTTGAATCTATCAAACACTAAAATAGAATAGAAAATAGAAGTTAAAAAAAGGTAAGCAGAATTACATTACAGTATAACAAAATTAAATAATACGCAATCTCAGAGTTAAACGTCAATTTAATGCAATACTAGTGAATTTGCAATCCGAAGCAAATTGCATCTAGCGTAAATTGAAACCGTATTAACAAAAATTTGCGTGCGTTAATTGTGATATCTATATTGACAAATACACAAATTAATAGCAAGAAAAAAAGGTACTTACGATTACCAAATCATGCGAATAGCTGTCTGCATGCTTCAATCATCACCTAAAATTGCTAAGAAAAATAAAGTAATAATTAGATATAGGATCGTATCACAAGGAAGTTGCTTATCAAAAAACAACGAATCGTGCGTCAAGCGTACGAGTGGTTTTCACCATTACTATCGCAGGTGTGCTTTCAACGTTATTCAAACAGCACATAAGATATAACAACGACTTGTCCCTAGATTGTGTTTTGGAAGTGGTTTAATTAACGAATAGCCCCTTTTAGTACATACTTCTTGTTATAGTTTCCAGCAGAAAGTAATGGATTGACACGAATCGCTTTAAATTTGCCAACACGTAGCGGTATCTTAAGTCGCTATTGCAATTACGAAAAGTAAATCATAAAAATATGAATCAATGTTTACCGCAGGAAGATTTTTACAAAAGCAGAAAAAATACTACACCCATTTACAATACGGAGGAGTGTGAAAATTTAGAAGTGAAAACTTCGCTGTGCACCCACTGTAAATCATATGCGAAGCATACCGCAATCACCGAAAAAATAATTGTTCTCGCTTGCAAAATGCTAAATGTCAAGAAGTAACCACTTGACAGCGCATCGCTCTGTATGTAACGAAAAGTGGACGAAACTTATACGGTACGAAAATCACACCAAAACACTTTTAACATAAGACGTGGTTAGTTAATTAGTAATGGAGTTTACGTTGGTTGAATATGCTGACATTTATTTAAAAAAAGATGTCTGAATAAAAAATTCATGATAAGAAAATTTTTGAAAAAGTAGATCGTCGTTCGAGAAAGACAGGTTAAAAATTACGATCTGCTTTTTTGCTGGTTGTTATCAAGTAATAGAGATTTATTTTAAAACGTCGTAAATAATTTTAGGAAAGTTTGACAAAGCCGGTTGCAATTGTGGAAATCAAATCAATAGAGCATGAGTGTTAAAAAAACATCTTAAATACCGTAGAAGCAAATTTTTCTACAGATTTTCAAAAATTGATTGTCCAGTTTGATTGCTTAGAATGTATTATTTCTAGAATCTTTAAAAGGTAATATCCGTACCATACGTTTCTTCCTGAATAATTTTTGCAGAAGATGTGTTACCAACATTTGACGCAATGGGTTCCGTTGGTAACAACCAGGTCACTACGGCTATCTGTAAGGTCGGTGAGTGGGCATAGTTAAGATTATTATAATAGTAAAAGAAAAAATGGGCGCCACTACATTGCAACAAAAGAATCTTCGGTTCGAAGTCACCAAGGGTACGTATAAGCCCACTGTAGAAGAAATTAGTAGAAAAACAAACTACCATCAACTGGTTAATATATTTTTCACTCGACAACAGAATACCACTTTTGTCTTTCAAGCGCTAACAAGTAACAATAAAAAATAATTAGTAAATGCTACGTTAACTAAATCGGTTAAACATATGAATATTTTAATAAATTTGACTTAAAACTATAAAACACGAAGCAAAATTGATCATGCATCAATAATTACATACAGTCGCGAAGAGCTAGTTTTGGACAACCGAGACATGAACATTTAAATTAGTATAAATAATATGAGGTTTACCCCAATTCTAAAGTTTTTTATCGTCAGTAATTAGTCAATATGCAAGTTCAGTAATATTACTTCTCGAGCTTTCAAAGAGTGTAAGCTTACAATCGTCAACTTACATTTGCCAAACTCTGGCCTTGAATACGAATAATAATTAAAGATACTCGATCTGAATCAAATTCTTGTACACAATAAGTACACAAATTTGAATAAGCTAAGAGTTAAGTAATAATAATAATTTGAAAATGTAGCAAAATGCTTAATATGAGTAATAGAACATACCTAATAAAGCTGAAGACTTAGTAAATATATTTGTAGACAAACATGTAGCACAGTTACAAAAAGCGTCACAGATTAATAACTTTAAGCCGTAATGTAATAGCGAAGGCTTCCACGGCTGGAATCTATACTAGCATTAGAATTTCTTCCGGGTTTGGACCGTGTCATATTTGCAACCGAAGCTGCCAACGTTTCGCCCACACATCAGGGCGTGAGATAAATCGCAAAACTCAAACAAGCAATCGAAATCTAACTAAGAACTTCTCAAAAGTTAGGTTATTCACTTGTAAAACAAGCCATAACCTAAACTATGAAAAGGTAAAAAAGGAAACGATAACCTGAAAAAGCAAACGAAAATCTAACAAAAAACCACTACCGAGTTAGGTAATCAACTTGTGAACCAAACCAGATTCTAAACTCCGTAGAAGTGACTTAAGAAGAAATAGTCTCCGTATTTAAAGGAAAAGGATCGTCACGGATGATTAAGCTCGACCCTGATTGGGTTACGGTTGTTAGGGGGCGTGTTTTTAATAAATGACTAATAACCGGGAACCAAAGAGGGGATAGTTCGAAACCATGATCGCGATTGAAGTTATTGGGGTGTTTGATGATTTCTATGCTTTCTCGGAATTTTCTGTTGAAAAAGAATGGAGATTTGGCAATCAACGAAACATTATTAAAATCTATCTTGTGACCTGTAGTAAAATGATGTTCAGCGACCGCAGACTTGGAAGTATACCTTTTTCTTATACAACGATCATGTTCTGAAATGCGGGTAATGACGGAACGACCGGTTTCACCAATGTAGACTAAACCACAAGAACAGGGAATTTGGTATACACCTTGAGATCAAAGTGTAGGAAATTTGTCTTTGGGAGAAGGAAAAATCTGAGAGATTTTGCCTGTCGAGTTGAATATGGGTTTAATACCATTCTTACGAAGGAGTTTCCCTATTTGATCTGTAACCTTGTGAATGTAGGGTAAAAAGGCCAATTTCGGGTTAGATTCGGGAATAGAAATGTCCTTAGGTAATCGAGTACGTGGATGTAAACGACGATTAATAACTCTATGAATATCTCGCTTAACATAACCATTGTTCACTAAGGTTCTAGTAAGATGACGGAGTTCTGAGTCTAGATTCTCAGGTTGACAAATAGAGGCACGATGGACCAAAGATTCAATAACAGAACGTTTCTGTGCAGGATGATGATGAGACGAAGCATGAAGGTATCTGTCCGTATGGGTGGGTTTGCGATAAACAGAATGGCCTAGAAGTCCGTCGGGCTTACGAGTCACAAGAACGTCAAGAAATGGAAGAGAACCATTACTTTCGATTTCCATAGTAAATTTGATATCTAAGTGTTGATTGTTAAGATGATCAAGAAACTTAGACAATTCAAGATGACCATGAGACCAAACAATAAACGTGTCGTCAACATATCTAAACCACACTTTAGGTTTTAATATTGATGATTCCAAAGCAACGGTTTCAAAGGATTCCATAAAAATGTTAGCTACAACAGGTGATAGAGGAGAACCCATAGCAGCACCAGAAACTTGTTCGTAAAACTTATTATCAAATTGGAAGTAAGTAGAAGATAGACACTTTTCAATAAGAGGAACCAAACTCAAGTCCTTGCCATGTTGAGACAGAATCTGTTTGATGATAATAAGCGAATCCTTAATAGGAACTTTAGTAAAAAGTGAAGTAACATCAAAGCTCACGAGAAGATCTTGGGGTTCAAGTTTTATAGTTTCTAGACGTTGAATAAAATGCTGAGAGTTGAGGATGTGAGAAGAGGTTTTACCTGTAAACTCGCAAAGAATGTTGGACAAGAACTTGGCTAGCTTGTAAGTAGGAGATTGGATAGTACTAACGATAGGTCGAAAAGGAATACCTTGTTTGTGAATTTTGGGAAGTCCGTATAAACGAGGTGGTTTAGAATCTGATGGGGTAAGTCGACGCTTAGTTTCAGGAGGTAGATTGGAAGATTTGATGATTTGGCTAACCTCGCGTTCGTTAGATTTCGATTGCTTGTTTGAGTTTTGAGATTTATCTCACGCCCTGATGAAGCCCCTTACGAAAGTGGGCAAAACGTTGGCAGCTTCGGTTGCAAATATGACACGGTCCAAACCCGGAAGAAATTCTAATGTTTAAGCCGTAAGTCAAATACAACCCAAAAACGACACTTGACAGGTAGATGTTCAAAGTTCAAACCCACGTTATTACACCTGCTAAAATCGGTTTACTAAGTGCGAGACAACATTTGCAAAGATATAACACGTTTACCTCTCTGTAATTGTGCTTGAAAAAAGACCTACAGCTTCTACCAAACTCACTGAAAAGAATTTTTAAATTAACAAAAACAAGATAGCGTCTGGTAACTATTTACCTGTCAATACACGTAGTAGATCTTCATTTCATTCAAATCGCTGAAAACGTAATAATAACGACGATGTGAAATTAAATAAAAAGAAATCACGTACGATTGAACGGACAATGATTTTGACGGATACGATAAGCTAAATTGTAATGTCAGTAGCGCGCTCATGCCAATGCAGTAAAAGAATTTTGTGACGCGTTATAGTAACGGCACGTAACAAATGAAATTATTTAACTAAGTTTTAGATCGGCACAGAAACGATGCAAATCTTATTGATTTAGTTCTCTTTTCAAACAAAGCTAAGTTTTATAAAAACATCATAAACTTCTCTTATACTATACCACATCAATTTGAACCCATTAACGTATGAGCCGAAATATTTGGTAAACGTTTAATTGGACCATTTCTATTGCCAAGAAGGTTAACTGGAAAATTTCATTTAGAATCTCTTGAAAACAATTTGCCAGAAATTTTAAAAGATCTACTTCTAGCAATACATCGTAGTATGTAATTCATGCTTGATGGAATCTCATCACGTTTTAGTCTAGTAGTTCAAGAATACCTAAACAGAAACTTAAAAAAATAATGGATAGGAAGAGGAGAACCCGTGATTTGGCCTTCTCCATTATCTCACCTAAATCCACAAGATTTTTTGTGGGGATACATAAAAACTTTAGTCTAGGCTAATCCAATAGATAATTATCTATTATAATTGGAAAAACTTATAAAAAATAATAAATTTCCATTATCGCAAAATAAAAACTAATGTTGAGGCATTGTGAAGACTCCACAAATATTCAATTTTTAAAGCTAGAAAATGGATAAAAGTAGGATTTTATGCTTAACCGACATACCAAATTATTCAATAAAAACCATATTGAACAAAAATATTTTGTTTTCGGAAATAGTTCATTTGGTCGATGTCGATCAAGAGTATCTTTTTTTTAGTTGAATGTTTCAGTTGTTCAAAAATATTGTTGGATCTTTATTGTACCGAGTGTAAAAAAATAGCACTACTGTGTTAGAACTAGTCCGCATCTGACTAACTAGATACCCCAATTGTGAATAAAAGAGTTTATGTTTACAAAGACTCATCTAGTAACCACGATATTAAAAAGTTATTGAATTATACTCCAAGAGCCTTATCTCCATAGGGAGGTCGATTGGAAAAAAGTAACAAAAACTGCTGTGTGGCAAGTATTTCAATGTTGTTTTTAGTTAGAGGTATTCATGCTTTTGTCTATAAAATTTCGTTGTGTTATGTATGATTTCAAAAGTTTTACATACTGAAATCATTTTTTTTGTTGATTGTAGTATTTACTGGAAGATCCTCAACTACGTACTAATAAGTGTGAAATATGACTTTCTTTACGGTCAGCACAAGAAATACTTTATCATTTACTGGCTCATTTTACAATCGAGGTTGCCATAATATTTCGGGATTAATTTAAATTTATTCCAATTTCTAATCTAATCGTGTTACTGTACACCTATTTTTTGCGAGTGCCAAATTATTTCAAATGTAACTAAAATTTATATTTCATTGTTTTTATTAGCTTTTAACGGATGGTTTTTCTTTAGCAGCACAAACGTTTTCAGATTTGTGCATCTCTATGACCGTTAGAGATGTTATTTACTTCTATTATTATAAACCTCTGATGAGCATTTTTAATAATTTTTGAAAAAAAATTAAGATTATTACTGAAGTAGTTAAATTTTTAATTATGTTTCTAATGTTTATGTTTGATATGCTGACGAAATAATTATGTAAATTGATGATAAATTATTTGTAAGCCTAATTTAACTACCAACCTTGATCACGCAACACTTGTACAGGTATAGATTACTACGTCAAAATATTTGAAATGTTGATCATTTTCCACTGTTTTCTTTTTATTTTAATTTGTTGAAAGTAAACGAATTTATATTTAATGATAATTATTATGTAAGACAATTTTCATTGTCATTGTTATAAATCCGTCAGTTGACGGCTCAAGTTATTGTTTAGTGAATATCTTGACCAACAGATGAATCAATGCTAATTTCTTAACGGCGAGCAAACTTTTTCGACACAAAACACGTCGTTAAGTTGGTTATCTTCCAGTAAATACTACAATTAACGGTTCAATATTAATGTGTTATGATAGAACTTGTCAAATTCTTAATGACGGTGTACTTATCTACCGTACCATGTTTATTTGTGAATTTAAATTAGAGACCTTTTTCTTCTATTTTAAAAAGAACAGTAAAATGAGTGTTCATTAATGCTTTTTTTCTAGTTTTGATGTCATTCTTAATTTTGCCTTTTTCGTCAAATTGGTACAAATTTTAATCTGAATTATTCTGTATGCAGCATTCAAAGTGATTTTTTTTATTGTTCTTTGGGTCTTTTGTTAAACACGATTGCCATCGCGTACTGTGTCTTTCTTGCACATGAATCTTTCTTTTATACCCGCTTGCGCATCTCAAGTATCTTGCTTCGTTGTAAGATTTGTACTTGTTTATGATATGCATCTATTTTACAATGCTTTTCCTTAGTTTAGTAGTTTTTCCAGCTCGTTTTTTTAAGATTGATATTGTTTTTTATTGTTTTCGATTTTAGATTTTTAATTAAGTTTTACAAATAGACATTTTTAAAGTCAAGACAAGAAAGTTACTTCTCTTAGATTCCTACCATTTTGCTCGTTTTGATATGAAAATAATTTGCGAATATTTTTCAATACTTAAGTTAAAAATACACGTAGAGGTGACATGTTTTCTTAAAAACCTAAATTAAATGAAAAGTCCAGTGGTACCTCATTTAACGGGTAATTAAAGTTGTATCATTTTTGGAATGTGGTTGAAAATGTTTTGCGAAAAATAAACTTTCCTGAAAAAAATATAATCAGGATCAAATTATCGATACATGTTAAACCTAAAAAACAAAATCGCATCAAAAATAAGAGAAAGAAATGTAAACAAGTTTTTACTATCTGTAGAATTTTGTTTTATAAATTGTTACTAAATAATATAGAATTTTTAATATACTTTACAGCAACTAATGTTAACGTTCACACAGGGTAGTACCGCCTACTTTCATATAAGAGCAATGTTTTTGCGTCGTCGGACGTTTTGTATCATTTCAGTTGTTACCGGCTCGTATTCGTGTACAATTTTTTGGCGAAAGACTTTTACTGTCTGCGGTTGAGTAGTGTAAGCTTTTGTTTTCAGATGCTCCCATAAAAAATAATTTAGGGATGACAGATTTGGTGAGTCGATCAATAAATGGTTTTTTTGATCCAATGGCTTTAAAATATCTCATTATGACACTGCCGGATATGTACGTTGATGAACGAGATTATTTGTGCCATCGTGATTTCCGTTCTCTATTATCTCCGTTATATTGGGATTTATGGCGTTTTCCAAAAGATCCCGATACATATTTCCATTCAAATTTCCAAGCAAAATGAACGGATCAACAAAAAAATCGTTAACTCTACACATTCAATTTTTCAGAGTTCTGAGTATAAATGTCACGAAATTATCTAGAATTGGCATTAGACGATTAGGGAGAGCTATGGCAATTTACGTTTCCGTTGAGAAAAACAGTACATTCGTTCAAAAAAAAAGTTATAAATAAGACAATAACCATTTCACATTGTCTTTCGTAGAATTGCAAATCTCTATCGTAATCATTTTCTTGTAATTCTTGCACTAGTTGAAGTTTATATTTGTGTTACTTCAGTATTCTGTGAAGACTACTTTTACTTATATCTCTGCGTTTGGTCTTGTCTAAAACAATTCTAGCCCATACTTTCTATTGACAAGCTTGTCTGAATATTAACCATTAAGTAACTGTAATGTATCAGCACATTTGTTACGAGTAAACCATTGCTTAATTTTGCAGTTTCAGTGACACCAATAAATCGCACACAATGCTAAAAATTAAACAGTAAAAACTTGTTTGTACTTCTCTTATTTCTGACGATAAAATTAACACATTTGACCATTTTTTGCTTCTAAAACAAGGAATGTATTTAAGATACCTTGTTTCGTTTTTTTTTTGAAATCGTTGTTTTAGTAACTCTGTTAGGCCGCTATGGCAAGAAGTTTTCACTGGTAAATGGCAAGCAGTTTTGCAAGTGATTGACAACAAGTCTAAGTCGGTAAAGATTTCTCAATCAGATAGACAAACCCCAATGCGTTTAATCATTTTTTTTAATTCGATTTTTAAAAGTATCTTAAATTATCAGCTCAGCGTCTATACATTGTTTCCAAAAAATAAAACATGGGTTTTACAGCAAACATTATTCTAACGTGTCGACTTTTATCTTCAATTTTTTTTGTTTTTGTAAACTTTGGACACCGTTGTTTCTTTTACATTATAAATTCTATACGCGGTAAATTTTTGTCTTTCTTTAACTAGTTTAATCTGCTTATAAGGTTGAATATATTCTGATTTCTTAAAATACTAACCGCTTGTAACTTAAGACTTTTTTAAAATAATGTGCGGGTATTTTTGAATTTTTTTTCTTGTTAGTATGATAAAGAGTTTTTGCTAAATCAAAAGACAGTTCTAATTAATTGAAAGCATCCAACGGTTTTCGGTTTTGATATAATTATAAAGTTGTAACAAACAATATTATTAAAAAATGTGTTTATAAAATGACCCAATATCAATTAGTAGTTTTCTTCGATTATCTTGTATGTATATTTTCATCTTATCTGGGACTGGGATATTTTGTCTCTTTTAGTAATCGCTTTAAATGATCTTGAATGTTCTCAAGGTTTTCAAACGTTTCAATATTATCTTTTTACCACTTTTCAAAATTGTCACACAATCTTGAACTGAGCTTTTTGGCTTATTCATAACTTGCTTAATTATACATTTTTTTCAGTTCAATTATTTTAGTTTTATTTTATATTTTAGCATTTACTTTACGAACTCTTTCTTCATGTTGATGACATACTATTCAGTTTTTTAGGTCGTTTGTTGGTCTTCCAGTTTACTATAGTATCTAAAGGTAATAGTAATAATACACTTTTCCCTTCTAGATAATTCCCGTGTTGTTGTTATCACACAAGCTAAGCTTTCGTCACACGTTTCAGTAGACATCTTCAGAGCCCGGAACAAACTGATCCTCAGTGTATTACGAATGCCACCCGTGGAAACCTGAATTCTACTAACCGTAATAGTTTCTTTTTAATCTAAGTTATTATATTTCTAGCCTATTCTTACAAACGAATATCTTATTGTCATTTTACTTAAATACATCCATCATCATCGCATGTTTTCTATGTGCTTTCTACTTCCAATTCCAATCTTCTTACTCCACATTTACGTTGACGTATATAAGTACGTCTTACTTTTACTGCAAAATTTATCTAAACACTTGTGTTGAATTTTGATACGCGATGTTATTAGTGTTTTTTTAGTTTTTGATAAAACACTGTGTAAATTTGATGTATTTTTTAGCTGTTTTCAATTGATTTTTAAATTTATTCTATTGTAATTTAATTGTTAAAGTTGTATTTTTAGCTTATATAAAGCTACATTGTTGGTTTTAAATTCAATAATGTTTCGATTTTTACATGTTGTTTTGTTAGTGCTGCACCTTTTAATAAGACTACTTTGCAGGTACTAAACTCTAAACGGATGCAATTATACAAATTGCATGAAGCGTAAAGTATGTTAACATGTAGTTAACACTAACGATAAATTATATAAGTTTAAAAGTGGTGGTAAAGTATTTGTAAATTACAGTTCAATTAAAATAAAGGTTGAATTTAGTTACAACTTTTTTCAGAAAAATTGTTTTATAAATATTCTAGCGAATTTTATTATTAAAACTAATTTATTTAAACTATGAAAAATATTTGTTACTTATACTAAAAATATATACACTTTTAAATTAACCGAACTAATTAAATCTAATAATATTTAATAAAAACACTTACACTAATTTATATCACTTACACGAAGATAAGATAAAGTCCGCAGATAGCCTCACCTACTTGTTTACACTAAAGTCACGTACTTCGTAAAATTATTTATAACACGCGTTAACGACTTATTTATTTAGACTTGAATAATATAAATTAAAAAAATAACTGACCTACGATTTGTTTGTTCGGTATTTATACACATTTTGAAAATCCTTCTCGAGTGTTCCATATCTTTTGGTATACGTTCTAGAAGATAGATAACTTCGAGAAGACTCTTGAATTTAAGAACGTTTTAATATGTTTTAGAATTATATTAATAACACACAAAACGCTATTATAATATAAGTTTCATCAGTGTTTTTGACGACAAATGTACACATTGTTCTACGAATTATAAAACGAACATACTATTTGAGTAAAACATACTTTTCTTTGCTACTTTAGTCAATGCTATTGGAACGTTCTCGAAGTAATTGTCAAATTTGAGACAATAACCGAAGGATATAGAAGATTTTCGACGCAGATAACAGAAATATATAAAAAGTATTCATAGAAAACTGAGGTCAGTTTTGTTGAATTGAGTTGCAATAAATGTTAAGAAGACTTTGTCGGTTTAAATAAATAAGTGTGTGCTAAGATAAATAAATGAAGTGCACGTGCTAGTGAAAAATAAATACGGCGTTGTAAGTGTACGTGTTTTTAATATAAACAAATGCCGGTTTTTAGATAAACAGAAGTTATCCGCATACAATTTTTTGAGTGATAATACCGAAGGAGCGCGCGAGCGCTCCTGGAGATAGATGAAGTGAGACACTATAGCTGCTTTAAGGTCTTTAACCTCTCTCTATCCAAGATCACTGTGCGTGATGAAGAATCACATCCTACTCTAAGTGGTGCTGTTTTTGCAAAACACAGTAGCTCTAGACTACTAAAGGTTGATAAATACCTTTATCAGATGTGGATAGCAACTTGTCTGATAAATGGACATGTATTGCTCACAGAACCGGAATTGCCTTGGAATACGGACGGGAACAACTGATGACGACCCATGCGCGGAAAAGGACTAAGAGTTGAAAGAAAAACATTTTAATAGTGGGAAGATGGAATGTAGCATCTTGGGTAAGAAAAAGCCAAAAAATAATAGTAAAGATGGAAGAACACAAAATAGATATATGCTCGATTGCTGAAACTAAAAAGAAAGGTAGTAGGTTCTGAAAATATCTGTTAATATATAGTGGAAAAGGAAAACAAGAGAGAGCAGCTTCAGGGTTGGATTACTTGTACATGAAAAGCTGGAACCACATATAATCGACATCAAATACACGAGTAAACGAGGAAATAAGATCATTCTACAATGAACTGCACCACTTAAAGCAAATATTGATATTGGGTGATTTAAATGCAAGAATAGACAAGGAAATCATCCCAGGCATTAAAAATAAAATAAACAAAGAGCATATAAAGGAAAGTGGTGAAAGTCTGATACAATTTTGTGCAACCAATGACCTTAGGATCAATAATACTTTTCCTACTCTTCCTTCATAAACTGCAGCATAAGATAACGTGGTCCAACACACGCGGAAGCAGATCCATTATAAATTACATAATTTCAAATAGAGCAGTACATGCATTGAAAATGTTAGATGTGAGAGTCTTAAACTCGGCCAACATACGATCAGATTACAATTTAGTACTTAGCAAGTTGCGTATGTCAATACAATTTCTGAAAAAAAAAACAACGACTACTACAAAAAAAATGAATATAGAACTTATTGAGGACGCGACTATACAGATGCCATATAAATCTAGGCTCCAGAGCATTATTCAAAATAATCTCATACATGAACTGGACAACTTGGAAACAAGTTGGAATAAATTAAAAACAAACATCTTAAAGGCAGCAGAAAAAGCTTTAGGAAAAAGAACGTCAACCACAGGCGGGCGATTTGCATAACCCTGGTACAAAAAAGATGTAAAAATACTAGCAGCGAAAAAAAGGACAGCTTATTCAAAGTATAAAGAAAACAAATCACCGGAGAACTTTCAAAATTATGTAACCGAAAGAAACAGGGTAAACAATCAAATTCGGGAAATTAAACGAAACTACTAGCAAGCTTTTACTAAAGATATAGAGAAGGATTTATACGGCTCGCAGAGGAAAGTGTGGAAGACAATCAGAAGCTGGAAAAAACCAATAAACGAGGTCATCCAAACAACCAATATATCATTAGAAGAATGGGATAAGTACATCAATTCTTTGATTAACAACAAGGAATTACAAAAAGACGAACCAGTAGAGCCAGCAAGAATTGAAGAGGCGGACTGTAACTTTCTTAACGCTGATAACCTCTCTATTTTGGTAAAAAAACTAAAAAATAGAAAAGCTCCAGGGATCGAAAAAATTCCTAATAAACTCTTAAAATATAGAGGAATGAGATTATATCAAGAAATTAGCATCCTTTTCAGGAAAATACTAAACTGCACTAAAGTACCGAACAAGTGGCAAACCAGCAAAATAATTCCGATATTTAAGAAAGGCGATAACAAGACTCTTCCAATTTCAGAACAATTTTGCTACTGTGTACCATATATAAACTCTTTACCAGTATTCTAAGAACTGAAACTGAAAAAACAATTGACTTAAGCGAAGAACAACAAGGTTTCAGGAAAAATCGATCGACGATAGATGCAATTTTTATGTTACGCCAAATTGCTGAAAAATCCATCAAATTTGATAACCCCGCTTTTATATGTATTTTATTGGTTTGAGGAAGGCTTTTGACCGCATACAATTAAACGACGTTCTAAAAATACTGGAAGAAAACCGAGTATACCACAACATAATTATGACAATAAAAAATCTTAATACCGACAACGTGGCTAAACTTAGCGTCAACAACAGCTGTACTGAATAAACTCCAATAAATGCAGGTATTCGGCAAGGAGATAGCTTAAGTTCTTTATTGTTCAACATCGTTATAGATAGAATTATATATAAAATCAAACTTGTAAATCGAGGCTACAGATTAAGTAAAAGAAGCATAACCATCTTATGCTACGCGGATGATGCCGCCTTAATAGCAGAAAACGAAGATGACCTGTAACGGCAGGCACATGCATTATACTTGAAGGCTTCTATATTTAACATGAAAATCTTTATTGCAAAAACGCAAACGTTAGTGATATGTAGGGGGCCGAAACGTTGCAAGCTGGTAATTGGAAATCAAATAATACAAGTCAACACTTTCAACTACATAGGCACAGAAATATCTAGCCACGGATGGAAAAACAAATACATGAACTTAGAGAGCAAGGTCCGCATATATAAAACCTGCGTGACCTATCATGACATATGCTGTAGAGACACGCGCAGGCAACTCTAGAACCAAACAAATAGGCAAAGATAAAAACGCTAAAGAGCATGACAGGCGTCCCGATAAGAAACCGAATTAGGAATTCTGCGATTCGCAGAAAATGTAAGGTCCCAGATAGTGTCAAATGGTCACGTCAACGACGAAGAGCGTGGAACGACCATATCAATCGAATAGAGGAGTCACGAATTATAAAAAACGCCAGGGATGGTAAGGTGGATAGCAGGCGTCCTCTAGGAAGACCTTATAAGAGGTGGAGAGAGGTATGGCAGTCAAATTCCCAGGACTCGCAGGATAAGCCAGAGAACACAAACCAGTAGGCTTAACGTAAGAGGAAGAAGAAGAAGATAATTATATATAAATTAATGCAAGTGTTTTTTTTAAATACCGTTAATTTTAACAAAAACGCATATTCAGTGCAAAACTTTTAGTCGTCGATACAATTAGCTCAACCAGATTGAATTATTTTGAAATTTAATCCAATATCTTCTGTTATGTTTAGGTACCACAACACTCGTGAAAAAAATAAGAACAAAACTTGTAATGACTCGGAAAACTCATTATCTAAATTGTATTTGATTTTGTACTAATAACACCTTAATTAATTAACTTTTTATGTAATAGATTCTAAGTTTTTTTCGATTTTTTCTGTATTTTTGTTAATTTTGTTGATAAGTCTAGTGGACTTCTAACAAGAACTGCATTCATCATGCTAAACCGTTTGAGTACACCTTGTTTTATTTTGAAGAAATATTTTAAATTTGTTTTTAATATCACAAATACTTTTCTAACTGTTTTTTCATCTACGCATTAATCTAAATTTTGATTCAGAATTTTTTTTTGATTTTTTGAATACTGTAGGTGTCTAGTTTGACAAACGTTTGTTTTTTTAATTTTTTTAAAAATAATAGAACGCAACGGTATTCAAGAAAAACACATTAATTTAAACATTTGTATCACTCGAAAAATAATTATAAGCTATAAGGGGCGTCAATGCAATTGTGGGAACTACATTAGAGTGTATCTCCTACTGATGATGAGCCTCAAAATGGCGAAACGACCGTCCAGTAGTTCACTCAGGTAGCGTTTTCACAATTACATTGACATTGCTTACCCCCAATGTCCTTTTACGTTGTGGTTTTATCCCGACAAATTATTCAAAGCTGATTTTGAATTTTGCGGGTGTTTAACTAATTCAACGTGTTTACCGCCGTTTATAGCTATTTATAGTTAACTTCAGATACGTAGTAAAATTACACTATGAGATGGCTCTGCCATCAAACACTTTTGAATCGAAAAATAATGTCCGCGGTAAACTTCTGTTTATGTAAACCGGTATTTATTTATATTAAAAACACATATACTTACAACGCTGTGATTAATTTTTACTAGCGCGTGCACTTTGTTTATTTATCTTAGCACACACGTTAATCACTTAATTATTTAAACCGACAAAATCTTCTCGATTCAATTCCAAAACTGACCTCAGCTTTCTCTAAATATTTTTTATATATTTTGTTATCTGTGTCTAGTATGTTTAACATCATTCGGTCATTGCCTCGAAGTTGACAATAACTTCAAAAACATTTCAGTGTAATTGACTTAACTGATTGTGTACATTACTTAAATAGCGTACAGTAATGTCATCTTAAACCTCAAATCAATAAAACCAAATTTTAGCAAAGAATACAGTTTATTTCATATTTTTTTAATAAACCTATAAAACATGTATTTTGATTTATAAGCGGTAACGAATTTTTCACGTTCTACAAGTAACTACAGTATGTGTAATTAGTTAATTTTTGTTTAAGTGAATATTTCAACATACATATACTCATAGGATCTATAAAAACTTTTAATATTTTGTATAACAGATAGATTTCCAGTGGAACATAAAAAACTTTTTTTTCATGAGTTAGGTGTTAATATTTCTTTTCTGTTTTTTGCCTAAGGTTTAAGTTTAACAATTTCTAACAAAAGGTTAATAATGTAAGTAAGTTGCAAGTTTATTAAATTGTCAGAAACGTAGTTAAACTCTCTTGAGCAAGTATCAAAGCAAAATATTAAAACCGACTGTCTCTTTGCTGCGAGTTCAAAGCTTTTAATTGTCAATTTACTTCTGTTTTACATTTCTAATTAATACAAATTTAAAATTTTAAAGCGTACACTACAACGTCTCCAAACTCAATTTAAATTTCACTGATTGCTGTTGATCCATACGTATCGCTTGCTATTTTCCAAAAGTAATATCAAAGCATTTAATCTGAAGCGAAAGCATACGTACACTATGAAAATAAAATGTTTTTTAAAAGAATTGATTTTGTGAATAATGGTGTATTTTTTTTTTAAATTTACATCTATCTTTATGTCAATTCAGTAGATTGATGGTTATATTTAGGCATCTAAAGAATTATTTTTGACTGGTAAATGAAAATGTTTTTCATGCATACTTTTACGTAATTACTTCTATTTACGAAAAGATTAGTTTAAAATTAATGAACTTTTAAAAGTTTATGTTTTGTTATATATTATTTATTTACAACTGACGATTTTATGAACTCTGTGTCATATCAACATTTTGCAATGCATGTTTTAAAATTTACTTTGTTAATAACGTAGATAATATAAATAAATAAACTTCTATAAAGTTAATTTAAAAATGTACAAATTTAAAAATTAACACAAGAAATCTAAACAATTTTTAAATAATGGAAAAAAAATATTGGTATAACGGTAAAAAATATTCAAATAGAAAATAACTTATTTTTTACATCTAAAACGAGATATTTTTTAAAACATTTGTTTAAACAAGTTCATATAAGTACAAATTTTAAAAAACCATATGCTTTTATTAAGTCAAAAAATCTGATTTATCCTGTTATTTTAGCAGCATCGTTTAATACCAAATTTAATGTGTAAGCAGCACACAGAACAAACGGTGCTTTTCAATTAATATTAATTAAAATATGTATTTAAAAGTCAAAATTTTTGTTTTAAGAACTCATTTCATTTTATAATTTGTACATCTAAAGCTAAGTCTCATAGTTCAAATTTATCCGTTTGGGCTTCCCCACGGATGCAGCTTTTACAAATGCCAACCCCAATGGTTTTTCAACAACTAAATCAAGACGTACAAAATTCGGTGCTAAACAAATGGCAGCTAACTACTTGTTACAACACCAACAAATAATAATAATGTACTCCCAATCCTCATAACCAAGTTACATCCCAATTACTGAAATACCAAATACCCCTACAAACAGAACCAAACAATTTCGTTACTCTCACATACAAAAGAGGCAGAACGTTCTAAATGAAATTGATCAGAAATCCTAACAAAGAAAAACAAACAATTACTGGCTCAACCAACAAAATGCAAAATATGTTTTAACAACAAAACGATACTATTAAAAAAATTCCAAAACCTCCCCTGATGTTTATAAATGGTGCAATAGTTGTTTGCACTACAAGTGGCGGTAAGTGAACTTTTTTATTTGAGGTGTGCGAACCACCGGGAATAAAAAAGAAACTTACCTACGCGTTGTGCATTAAGTTTTTTTCACTACCACACGAATTAACTGTAATAATAGGCAATCCTTCCTAAGCGATACGCTATCTGGTGGCGTTTTTGATAAACAGAAATAAAGGTATACGAACATAACCTCATTTTAAATTTTAATAAAAATTTCTTTGCAACGGTTTTTAATTACAGCTTCCATAGAAGATAAATGATAACTGCATCGTTGTCATCGATTGACTGACATTGTTTAACATTAAATTACATTTTACGTCTTAGTAATTCAATTTTTGTAAAATTTGAAATACTGCAATAATCGTTTACTTACTGTTGTGTTACAGCGACAAGTGAGAATAATCAGTTGATTGCACATTTGCACTAGAGCATGTACATTTTAAAGCAGTTTACGGTAACTAATCCAAATGATTTATATTGCTCCAGAAACAAACAGCAACCGACGAGAAAAAACCTAAATATGTTTTATTTAATATAATAATCATAATATTCAATTGTAATGCTTGATTGTGACGATATATGGGTAATATTATATAAACCTATATTGCAATTAATACAACAGAATCATACTTAAATAACTTAACCGGTAAATTTTACTTACATTACCCATTTTAATTAAACTTATTACTCTTAATTCTAAAAAGCTTAACATTAAAGAGGATAGAAATACTTTTAATTCAACTTTATAACCACATATAAAAACCAAAAAACTACAAAAACTTGAAACTGTATCTCATTAAATCAGGTTTCTATTTAGACCACAGTGGCGCTGCGATCTTAATCGAGATTACCTATACGAACTAAATATGTGGGTATATACTAATTATCTAAAATAAAAAATTTACTACCATAATCGAGTTTGCTGATTGATTAGTTGCTGTGGCTACGACGCTTGTAAACAAACCAAATTCAGTATAACATTTTTTATCACAAATCCTATTGTAATCGGTACAACGAGTGATTCGGACGAGGTTAAAGATTTTTCTGAAATCGAAAGTAGTGCTAATGCAGCTCGAGCGTCATTACCGCCAAAAAAGTCAAAGGCTCGCTATGAACGAACATATACATATTTTAAGCAATGGTGCAATTCAAAAAATGTTAAGAAAATTAATGGAACTGTGCTTTTGGCATATTTTAACGACAGGGCATCGAATGTAAGGTCTCTAACTGCTTGTGGAGTAAATATTCGATGTTGAAATTAACACTTTGTGCTACTGAAAATCTCGACATTTCAAAATTCAAACAGGTAGAGTTCATTTCAAGACTAAAGAACCGCTGCGCAGAAACCAATTTTGTTTCGAATGTCAATACATTATCCAACTTGAAAACGTTTGCACTGTTCATACAGCGTTTAAGGTGTGCACATTATTAAATTAAAGATTAACCATTACATTACGTTGACACATTGTTTACAGCAAATGTTTTCAGTTAGAATTTATTTCGTATGATCGTAAAATTCCGAATTTATCCGACGCGCACCTCACGGTTCAGTAGTCATGAAATGATGTCTATACGTATCTATATGAGGTTTTAATTTTGCTAAATGTATACTACAAAAGTATAGGTCATCTCATTTCTCAAGAGAAAAAATGATGGGTATATTCTTAAGAAAGCTAACATTTTTATCAAAGCAGAGCTAACGAGGTTTCTGTGTGATGCTCCGAACCTCGCACGCATTTCTGTTGAGGAAAGTTGCGATGGTTTTTGGTGTTGCCGGTGCTTGTCGGACTAAAAAATTAAACCTGATATAGGGATTGTTAAGATTCTGCAATCTAGGAACAAAATTCCCCGATCATTTGTGGTAACTGGTTGGAGTGAAACGGTTAGTTGGCTCAAGATTTAGAATAAAATGGAATTTTAACCTCCTTAGTTTTCCGCATTTCGGGTTGTCGGTAGTCAATTTCTAACTTATGAATTTAATACGTTTTTAGTGCAAATCGAAGCTCTACTAAATTTCAAACCGTTTACACCGTTGGTCTTATAGATAATTGTTAGTTCTTGTTTAATCGAAAATAATTTAATTTCTTTTCATTTATTCATTGTTTTGTGTTTTTTGTTGTGCCTTTTGTTGATTACTTCTTGCAAATTAAAATTAGTAGTACAATTGTATGAATTAATTATCACTTATCAAAAACACGGAAATTAAAGTAAATCTCGTAAAGGTCGTCGTGATGTTAAGTTTTTTCCTATTGTCTATTTCAAATTTTATAGTTAATACATCATCTGCTATTGTTGATATTAAGGTAAGAAACAATTTCTTTTAAAATACTTACCAATTTTATCCGCTATACCGATGAAAATAGCAAATTTTGAAATCTGGATCGCTACAAAGACTACACGGGCCACAGCTTTAGAAGAACCTCCACTACTCTTTTAGCTAATAGTGGGTCAAACGTTTTTTCTTTAAAAAAACACGGAGAGTGGAAATCGAACACCATTTGAGATTTTTTAACACATAAAGTCTACGCGGCTAACAGGATTTCATACGGCGGATCCGTTAAAAATTCTAGTAATAGTACTACTTACAAAAATGGAACTGATACAGCTCTTCTTTTTCTTTTTTCTTACTATACTCAAAAAGCAGAAAGAAAATTCTCTATACTAAATAAACAGTTAAGCTACTACCTTTTGTTTACTTTAAAAAGCGAGAAGAAAATATGTATTAATAGCAATTATAACAGTTTTATAAAAGTTAATAGCAAACAAGAAAATGAACCAGCGTTGTGGTAAGAGTAATCCTAATAATATTGGGAGGATTTTTTTATAAAAATCAACAGTGTATTTTGAGAAGACTAACAGACTCAAATCATTCAAAATACTGTCCATCGGCAGCTACGACCTTCTCCAATCTTTTAGGTAGCATGCGGATTCCACGCTGGAAAAAGTTTTGGTCTTTTAAGGCAATCTAGTCATCGACTCATTTATTGGTATTGTCATAAGAAGAAAATCGCTGCTCAGCCAGGCCATGTGTCATCAGCCGGAACAAATGGTAATGTGATGGAGCAATGTCTGGTGAATACGGCGGGTTGGGTAGGACTTCCCATTTGAGGTTCTCCAGGTAGTTTTTTACAACATTTGCAACGTGAGGTCGTGCGTTGTCATGTTGAAGAATAACCTTGTCATGTCTTTCGGCGTATTGCGGTCTTTTATCCTTCAATGCTTGGCTCAGTTTGATCAAATGTCGTTTGTAACGGTCTGCTGTAATCGTCTCGTTCGGTTTAAGCAGCTCATAATATATTACGCCGAGCTGGTCCTACCAGATACAGAGCATGAGCTTGAAACCATGAATATTCGGTTTCGCTGTCGATGTTGATGGCTCGCCGGGCTTGACCCATGCTTTTCTGCGTTTAGGGTTGTCGTAACGTATCCACTTTTCAACTTATACGACACCCAATTTTCTTGCTTTTGAATCATTCCCAGTTGTTTCAAGCGCCTAGTAACTGTTGATTGATCGACTCCCAATGTTTCCGCAAGTTCTTGCTGTGTCTGGCATGGATCTTTATCAAGTAATGCCTTCAATTCAGTATCTTCAAACTTTTTCTCAACACCAGGTTGTTCTTTATCTTCGACGAAGAAACATATTAAAACAACTGTTAAGATATTCAACAACACGATGCAACAAGCAGCTTATTAGAAATTCCCACGCATTAAAATCACCGAGGTCTGAAATTGTCTTTAAAAATCTACATCCAAAGAAAGCTCCGGGGTACAAACTGATAACTGGAAAAAAATTTAAAGAGTTACGCAACTATTCAACGTCATATATTCTAAACTAGTAAAAGGTAACACCGACTGTTTTAACTTCTAAACCACGAAAACTTTTGAATGAGATACAATCATACCGACCAATAAGTCTACTAACTGTAGTTGTCAAAGTGCTTAAGAAACTACAACAAACAAGAATCTCTAAAATATTAGAAAACACTAAAGTAATACCAAACCATCTATTTAGATTCAGACAAATCCATTACACAATGAATCAAGTTTATCGAGTAGTCAATTAAATCAATAAAACGTTTGAAAACAATCACTACTGTTCCGCTGCTTTCTTTGACATAACTAAGGTATTCGAAAGGTTTGGCACATTGGTCAAAGTACATTTAACCCTTACCTTAAAGTATTTCTTTTTCTTGAAATCTTACTCGCAAAACAATCACATTGTAGCAAAAGTTGGCACTGCTTTTACGGAATTCTGTACGATAAATGTGGCGTATCCCAATGCAGCATTAGTATGCTATTATTATATCTAATATATAATTCCGACAACGCTAGAAGGTCTAACCTAACATTTGCTGACGATACCGCTATTGTAGTCACTGACGACGATTCTGTTGTACACAAAAACTGTAAATCGCATTAAATTTTATACAAGCTTGGTTGAAGAAATGCAAAATTAAAGCCATTGAAAATAAATCTAGAACGTTATCAGTCGAAAGTACTAGGTATAATTTTTTTTGTCTTATTTTGGTGTGTATTTAACCATTGTGAATATTGCCATAGAAAAACTACAAAAAAACTGTACAGTTTTTGTGACTTTCCTATTGAAGACAAATGAAAATTCTGCAATGACCAAAGCGTTATCAAAATCTATATTGCCACCTGTAGTAAAATAATGTTTAACAACAGCAGATTTAGAAATACATTTTTTTTTATACAACAAATATGTTCTGAAGCACGTGTAATGACAGAACGACCAGTTTTGCCGATATAAATTAAACCACATGAACAAGAAATTTGGTATACACATTCAGATTAATGTGTGGGAAATTTGTTCTTGTGAAAAAGAAGAATTTGAGAAAATTTACCTATCATATTGAATATGGAGTTAATGCCATTTTTACAAAAAAGTTTTCCTATTTGATCTGTGACCTGCTAAATTTAAGGTAAAAATGCCAATTTCGGGTTGGAATTGGAAGTAGAAATGTTCTTAGGCACTTGAGTACGGTAATGTGGACGACGATTTATAACTGCTTAAATATCCCGTTTTATATAACCATAGCTTAAAAGTTTGTCAGGTAAACGTGTCACAAGATCAGTGGCGGCTGGTCTATAAAGGCTTTAAGGTGCGAGCCCCCCAGCAACATGTTTTTAGGATATAGGTATCATCTACTTTTTATTACTCTAAAACATTAATTTAATATGATCGTCGTTTAAAGCAACAAACATTTAATAGGTATCGCTTTATGTACCGGCTATAATTATTAGAGCCCATGCTTTATATGTAACAAAGCATCGTAACGTGACGTTGCAACCCCCACTAGAAAATTTTTATATGCAGATTTAACGTGCGAAAAGGCTTGCGCTGTTATAGCCCGCGGTTCAGTAATGATTGATCAGTAGAGCGTGTATGACGTATTCTATGTGTAACGGTATATTTGTCCTACATAACATTTTAAAGATGCGAAAAAATAGTATAAAATCTGTTTTTAAAAATGAATTTGTAACACTGTTGTTAGAGAGAAGGATGAAATAAAATATTTCGAAAAGCCTACTCCAAATTTGGAACTAAATCAAGCAGATAAAACCGCAAAACGTAATTTTACACAGCATTTTTTTAGCGCAGTTTATAACAAAAAAAATATTAATAACTAAAAAATAATTTACTTTAGTTACAATTAAACGACGAAATTTTTATTTATATGAAATTACATTTTAAAGTCCATGCCGTACAAGACATTGACGTAGGATCAGGCTTAATTCTTAACATTATCTTTAACAGTTGTAATAGATTTACCTCAAATGTGTTTGACATCGACTTCAAAAAGTAATTTCATATATATAAAAATTTCGTCGTTTCATTGTAAATAAATTAAATTAATATTTTTAGTGCATTCTGTTTGATGCATTTTTTGTTAAAAAAATATTTGTTTAGTGATGTTACCAATAGTGGTTAGTCACTGAAAACCTTGAAAAAGCAGATCGTTCATGAGAATTTTATGCTTATCTAAATTTGAGACTGTCATCATTTTTTTATTAATCCCATCCTCAGAATTTGACCAAACTGAAATAGGATTACTACTAAATTACCTTCTTAAATCGGCCAGCGTCATAAATAATAATCACCGAACATAGCATACATTAAAAAATATATATTCCGACGAATTGAGAACTGCCTTTTAAGTCGTTTGGAAAATAACTGGGTATGTGGATGTGATACGATATATGCTTTGTTTTGTTTTCCATGTTTATTGTTATGTTCCGATAGAACCGATATAACTTCAAAACATTTTGGTGTTACCTAGATAATACCATAATGATATCTGAAAGCGTTCACATGACCTAGATGCATTTTAAAAATGTAGTCCTCGTCAAGGTTGACTTCACGAACCGCCATTGCACAAAATCGTTAAAAAATTAAAGAGAACCATTCTTTTTGATTTCCATGGTAAATTTGATATCAGGGTGTTGAATTTTTTAGATAATCAAGAAACAAACAATTCAAGACGACTATAAAACCAAACAAGAAAAGTGTCATCTACATACTTAAACTTAACCTTAGGTTTTAATATCAATAATTCTAAAGTAAGCGTTTCAAAGGATTTTATAAAAATGTTAGCTACCATAGAAGATAAAGGAGAACCCATAGCGGCACCCAAAACTTGTTTACAAAACTTGTAATCAAATTGAAAGAGGAACCAAACTCAAATCTTTGTCATGATGAGACTGAATTTGCTCGATGATAATAAGCAAATTTTTAATAGGAACTTTAGAACATATTCGTTGTATAAAAAAAGACATATTTCTAAGTCTACTGTTGCGGAACATTACTTAACTACAGGTCACAATATAGATTTTGATAACGCCTCAGTCATTGCAAAATCTCCATTCGTCTTCAATAAGAAAATCCCAAAAAGCATAGAAATTGTTGAACTTCAATCGTGACAACGGTTTTGAACTATCTCTGCTTTGATTCCAAGTTGTTACTGCTAATCGAAGACACGTCCCTTTTTGAATGTAACCCATTCATCTGGTTTAGTTTACATCGGTAAAACTGGTTGTTCCGTCATCACACATATTCGTTGTATAAAGACAAGACATATTTCTTAGTCTGGTGTTGCTAAACATTATTTTACTACAGGTCACAATATAGATTTTGATAACGTCTCAGTCATTGCAAAATCTGCATTCAACCTTCAATAGAAAAGTCAGAGAAAGCATAGAAATCATAAAACACCCCAATAACTTACGTTGTAACAACGGTTTTGAACTTGTTACTGGTTTATCGAAGACACCTCTATTTACAAACGTAACCCAATCAGAGTTGAGCTCATCCGACCGCTACGTTACTTTTCTGTAAATACGGAGACAACTTCTATGGAGTTTAGAAACTGGCTTAGATCACAAGTTGATTACCTAACTCTATAGCGATTCTTTGTTAGATTGTTGTTTACTTTTTTAAGCTTATGAATTCTTTCACGCTCTGATGATGCCTCTTATGAATGTGAGCAAAACCTTGATTATAACATCAACACGTTCCAAAAACGGAATCTTAGTATAGACTATATAAATATATAAATCTTATTTCAAGTTTCATATTTTTTTAGTGTGAGTTATTTCAACAAAAACTAATTTTTCAAGTTGGTTTAGTTTGGAGTTCACTATCAAATGATTATTTACAGTAAATGTTATAGTTTTTAAAAGTGAATCTATTTTGTATGTTACATGTGTTGACTGCAAACGCTTATATTTGAATCTTCAGTGCGAAATTTAGTTTAATTTTTTACTACAATAGTAAAAGTTTGTTAAACACTATAGTATCTTTAATTTTAAAAAGTATCTTGAAATTTTAAAACTTTTTTAGTGGTGTAACTAAGAGCTTCTATGCTTAGGACTTAATATTATATTTAAAGATTTTATTATTTAACATCACACATATAATAAGAGAATAATTATACGTAAGCATTATATTGTTTGGTTTTAAAGTGATTTTTAATGAGTATCGTAAACAAAAAAAAACCAATGGTTTTAGTAAAATTCCTAAAATATTTTGAACAAAGCATCTCAAATATTTAAAAGTATTTTACTCAGCTCTGGTATTTAAGTATAGAGCTATGTTCTAAAAACGTAAAACGTTAATAACTAATAAGTTATTTAGGTTTCAATAATCAGATTAAATTAGGTAAACTAATTGTGATGGCACTTCTTAAATAGGCATGTAGACATTATTTACGGCACAGTACAGCCACATAACAGCTATGTTTGTACCCATAATTATTTGTCACTATTCTTGTTGAACGTTCGAACGTTTTGTCTATTAATTGACAGTAAGTGTTTTAAATACATTATGTTTTCCAGATTCTAAACAATTTTTACTAGAATTTAGACAAAGACTTTGTGCACTATATTGTAAACTGATAATATATAACGTAAATAACTAAGTAAGTTAATATTGCGAATAACCAAACGTTTCATTTAAATTACAAAAATTTTGTTTATACGTGATCTATTATTTCCATTTACAATTTTAATCTTTATGTACAGATTACAGTTATTATTTAACACGACTTTTAAATATTGCATTTTTATTGCACATTTAGCCAGAAATTAGCATTTTTTGTTAATTAATTATACAAATCTTTCTTTTTTAAATAAAATATTTTAACGTAATATTTTAAATTACAGTAAAAATAAAGCATATTAATGGATCATAATAAAATGAGATTATGTTGAGACCGATACGTTTAATTTATATTCTACTTGATGTGTATAAGAACCTCCTGTAGCTTATTCTACCTGTCACTATACACTATTAATCATGTTCATTAAACTATCTATGCAGGAGTGTGTTCAAAATACGTTTAATTTGCATCGAGACAGGTTAAGACGGCAAAATTAATTTATATGTGGATTTTACCCTTTAGAAATAAGATTACAAGATTACTACGTTTGGACAAACGTTAAATAGATCTGGTAGTTAAAAAACACTTTTAAGTTTAAAAATAATAGATTATTTAAGACTCTTTTATTGCTCTTAGCTGCCATACATTTTAATTTTTCGCTTTTGTAAACCGTCTTTGACAGTTTTTCCGCACTTGTATCGTTGCACACATTTACTGCTTTGATCTTGATAGCGTCTTGATTGATTGCTAATAATTTTTTTCAGTAAAACGATTTTTATTCAATTACATTTTTACTTTTTTATAAGGAAAGTATAGCGACCGCAATATTTTTTCAAAAAATTTTTATTGCATAATTTTACGTTTCAAGGGCTCCTGAATCAGAAAAATGTATTTTTGACAACAAAACTTTGGGTGTCTGTGTGTGTGTGTCTGTGTGTATGTACCCATGATAACTCTCGAACCAAAAGTCCTAGTAGCTTGAAATTTGGTATAGAGCTGGCCTTTTATATTCTCTCTGTTTTCTCAAATGATGGGTCTGATAAAGAAGCCAGAAGTGGGTGTATCCACGATTTTGAACAGTTTTTCTTATATAATTTCGTACGTATGTAAATTATTCGAATTATTTTTACAGTTTTTTATAGAGTTAATTCTTTCTAATAACACTGGTCTGCATGAAAATCGGCCCTGATACCATTCTTGACGATTCTTATGTCAAATGACCTCCTGAATCCAAAAATGAGCTCCGTTTTTACCCATCACCCACCTATTTTAGGGGGACCCCATTTTCATTTTATTTTTTGCATTTTTTTTTAGAATTTTGACTTATGGCCGTTAAACATCCCAAAGCAGGTAATAAAATTTATACCAAAGTATATGCCAAAAGTTTTGCTATAAAATGTATATAGAAACAACAATAAAACACAAATATATAAGAACAGTAAAAAAATATCAATAAACAGTTAGAAAGATTCACTGCACGACGCTGGCGATCTCAATACCAGATGTAGGTTTGAACAGGAATTTTCGACAGGCTTGAACTTGCATTACTCTTCTCATTATAGTATATTACATTGTTTGCTTAACTGCTTTGATCAGTACATCTATAGCTGTTGCAGAGTTAACTTGTCGACGTTTTAAACGTGCTGGATTTTGTGTTCATTTTTGTTCATTTGTGTAAAACAGTAAAACTACTTTTACTCTGGATTTTTTCAAGTGACTAAGTGTGATTTGTGGTTAATGTCGGGCGTTGAATTACTTTTTAATTATGCCACGCGAGTGTAAAAATTATCCCGATAGCTTCTGCTATGTCTGCGGGGAACTAACTTTAAAAACGCAACAAAAACCCCTTTCTCCGCTTGTAAAACAGCTTATAAATTGTACTTTGATTGTCAAGTTGGAGACCAGGACAAGACTTGGGCTCCATCAGTTTGCTGTACGACTTGTTACAGTAGTTTGACCAAATGGCTCAAAGGTACCCGTAAATCAATGCCATTTGCTGTGCCCATGGTTTGGCGTGAACCTCGCTGTCATCTTACAGGTTGTTATTTTTGTATGACTTCCACCGTCGGGCTTTTGAGCAAAAGTAACCATACAATTCAGTATCACAATATTCCGTCAGCTCTAAGACTTGTTCCTCATAACGATACTTTGCCAATTCCAGAGCCCCAAACACTTATACTCTAGAGCCGGAAATTGATTTAAAAGACTCTGAGCCACAACCTGGGGCTTCGAATGATACGTTCAATGATGATAAAGAGTATTCCGCAGATTTAGTTTCTCGGCAACCTCACCTCCTCACTCAATCGGAATTAAATGATCTTGTCAGGGATTTGCAGTTACCCAAGACTAAATCTCAGCTCCTAGGATCGCGACTTCTACAGTGGAATCTCTTAGAAAAGGGAGTAAAAATATCTTTTTGCAGGATCAGACAAGCAACCCTGAAATGTCTTTTCTCAGAAGATAAAAGTTTAGTGTTCTGCCCTAATGCAAATTTATTGATGACAGAGCTACAGATGCCATGTGACCTAGACAAATGGAGACTGTTTATAGACTCATCAAAAACAAGCTTAAAAGTTGTTCTGTTGGCAAATGGGAATGACTTCCCATCAGTTCCAGTTGCATACTCTGTTGATATGAAGGAAACGTACGAAAAAATCTTCAGAATCCTTGATAAAATTAGTTATCATGATTATAAGTGGAAACTTTGCGCTGACTTAAAAGTTGTTGCTCTACTCACGGGCCTGCAATCACGATTCACAAAATACTGCTGCTTCCTTTGTGAATGGGATAGCCGAGCCCGAGATAAACGTTACATCGTACGGGACTGGCCTCTGCGAGAAAATCTTATTCCTGGTCAAAAAAATGTCGCCCACAATCCTTTGGTTCCAAAGGAAAATATTTACTTACCACCTTTATTCATCAAACTTGGATTGATCAAGCAATTTGTGAAAGCAGTGGACAAGACAGGTGGCGCATTTCAATTTTTGAAAACTAAATTTCTTCGTCTTAGCGAAGCTAAAATCAAAGAAGGCGTTTTTGTTGGTCCCCAGATTAGACAACTCTTCCAAGATTCGACGTTTATTGAACACCTAAATCGAAAAGAAAAACGAGCTTGGCTTGCATTTGAAAACGTTTATAAGAACTTCCTGGGTAACCACAAAAATAAAGATTATATCGGTCACGTCGAGGAACTGCTTTTAGCGTACAAAGACATAGGATGTAACATGTCTCTTAAAGTTCACTTCCTTCACTCGCATCTGGACTTTTTTCCTGAAAATTTAGGAGCAGTCTCGGATGAACACGGGGAACAGTTCCATCAAGACATCGCTAGGCTGGAGAAGAGATTTTCAGGGAAGTGGAATGCAAGAATGTTGGCGGAGTACTGCTGGTTTTTGAAACGAGAGAGCTGTACCTCAGGGTATAAAAGGAAAGCAAGCACCAAGTAACGATGAATATCTTTTTATTTATTACTGTTTATAGCTAAAATAGTTCTTTTTCTTATTTAAATTAAATTCATGTCCATATATTTATTATTATAATAATTATTATAATTATTATTATCGTTCGATAAATAAATTATAATTAATTTATCGAAAAGTGGTAAAATTAGAGATTTGGGGCTCCCTCGAAAATGGTGGGTGATGGAAGAAAACGGAAGACAAATTTGGATTCAGGACGTCATTTTACATAGTATGGCATTTTTTCTACTTTTTTGTGCTAACTTGATAATTATAAATATTTTTATAAAACAATTATTCAACCGAACCGTACATACTGACGGACCTTGAGGAACCCACATTCTTCAATAGACTGTCAACGTATTTTTTTAATCTATAGGGAATACACATTATTTTTACACTGCACGTTTGGTAATGTCAGTACTGGTTCGGACACTCACTACGCGCACTACATCATCTTTTCAAGGATGAAGACCAACGATTCGTTTTAGCTTCCAACAGCATGAAAGCTTGTTTTCAATTACTAATACTACCATGGTACCAACTTTAATGATGTCGTTAGATGATGTTCGCCATTTTGAACGTTGTTGGAAATTCATTAAATAATCGGTAGACCAGCGTTTCCAAAATATTTGAATACCCTTTTGTATTGTTTGATATTGATTTAATCGATTTTGTAGTATATCAGTAATATCTGTTTGTGATAGGTAAGTTAGAGCATTACCAGCAAGAAAATGTCTTAGAGTTAAGGCTTCAGCATCGTCGGGATCTTGGGTTATAGATATAAGAAGTCGCGAATTCAAAATTACTTCCACTTGTGTAAGTGTTGTGACCAATTGTTCGTAAGTTAATTAAAAAGTATTTGCGCCAATAACTCGTGGTAAATGATATTTAGCACGTTTAACCGCCGCTTTTTACAGTCCTCTATGATGAGGCGATTGTGGTGGAATGAATTTCCATTCAATCCAATTTTTCAGAAAAGAAATTGTAATCACACTGCTTAACGAACGTTTTTAAAGAATCATAAACACGTTTAATTTCATTGTTAGCGCCTATAAAGTTGGTTCCACTGTCAGAATAAATTAATTTGGGTATACCTCTACGCGCTATAAATCGCTTTAAAACATTAAGAAATGCTGAACTGCTTAGATCGCTGACAGTTTTAATATGTACTGCCTTTATAAGAAAACATATGAATATGCACATTGTTACGAGAAAATCAGGTTCCTCGAGTTGGGCAGCCAATAATATATTGTTACGCTGGTCTTTTTGTGACAAAACAAAGCAACGGCTAGCACAGCTTCTCCGCAGTGGGATCGCAGACTTTGTGATGCGAGATTATAACTTAAGACGATAAAAGGTTAAATTAGGGAGATACCGTTTAACTCTACCCGTAGCTGGAAACGAACAAATAACACCACAGAAGTAATAACACAGAATATATATTTATTTTATCACAGAAGATGAAGAAGGTACATAAATCTAAATTTTCATAAACATTGATACGTGTATCGAATCGATTATAAGTTGCGCCGGATACTGGGCAACACACCGTGCAATAAGCTGACCTTATCGGTCTAAACTTTTACATAAGCAGAAAGTATGAATTTATATTTGCAAATTTTAAAATTGCAGACAAACACAACAATTTAAGTCTTCGAGACTCAACGCGCACTACATATGAGTTTGTAAAGCACAAAATAATCTTAATTGTGTTAACCTAATATGCACGTACGGTCATAATCGACATAACCACTGAAATACAAACCGAAAAAAAATGAAATAGTAATACTCATAGTTTGGTTTTATCCAGTAGGGGATTAGCTAATTCCGTACTTGAGTTACCTAAAAAGTAATATTAAATGCAATACAAACAAGCATATAGCGTTAACACAAGTAAAGGTCGTCTTTAGCATCCAATCATTTGAGAACGCAAATGCGTAGCGTTTCCCTTTGACTTAACAGAATAAGTTTTCCAAGTTTTTGTAGAAGTTTATCTCTAAAATAGGGATAATCCTGAAGGTTTCCAACCCTTGACGGTGTACAAGATATAACGTTTTTAATAACGTGACGTTATGGAAGTTTTCCAACTAGGCCATCTGCAAGTTATCTTCAGTGATAACGGTAAACATGTGGTGGGTACCAAAATTCGCTACAGACAATTAGCACAGAATCAAATTAAACCCCCAATAAGGAAAAATGTACTAAACTTACCCTGATCTAGCCCTCACAAATGTAATTGCATACTCGCGTGAAACGATCTGAAGGTAAAGGTTGCACCGGTCGTAAAAATACAGAGCTCGTCGATGGTCTTACAGGAAGTGCAATTAAATATGCTGTCTAAAATTTGACATTTCGTCGAAAGGGGAGGGAGTTCTAAAGACAAATTTCATACTTGAAGAGAAATTTTTATACTCGCAAATTGAACTACTAACTTTCAACATAACAACATAACAACATATAAGCCTTGACAATGCTTCGGTTTTGCAGCTTTCCGTTTTGATAGAGTAAAAACCAGCAAAATCAACGCCACTTACGAGAAATGGTCGATTTTAAGTTACTCGGTCGATTGGCAAGTCACCCATTTTGCTTATTAACTTAATGGGATTTACTCTAAAGCATGTTATGCATTTATGCAAAATATTTCGAATAGTTGATCAAGCATTTCAAATGCAATAGTTTTGTCTTAATGATGCCAAAAGTCTTTGACAGCTAACATGCAACTATCTATGATGTTTGGCACGAATGTTAAGTTCAGTGAGTGGATGATTTGAGGCTAATATTATTTGATGTTTTGTATCGTAGGATATGTTTGCCTTAGATAATCGTCCACCTACTCTTAAAAAAATGTTGGAATCAAGAAACAGATTTAATGATAATAGTCTTGAATGTTTAGATATCACTTTATGGTTTTCAAGAGCGTTAATTTCATAAGTAAATGATTTTTGTTGCGCCAATTTAATTAGTGACGTTAGGGTTGCGTTAGTTTCCGTTGTTGTTACCGGACCCTTGATTCTATCTTTGTTCTTAAAGATTATTGTTAAAAATCTACGACATATTGCTGTTACTCTTAATAGTCAATATAAAGAAGAGTAACGTTTAAATAAATTGAAATCAAAGATGATGTTTGTTAAAGTTACCTTAGACGAATTTTTTTTTGAAACATTTTGATTAATACCTTGCTGGTTGGAACAAGGATACTTTGTCTGATGTAACGACAACCAGTTTGGTCCTTACCACCAAAGACTACAGTTTTTTAACTTGTTGGGAGAAATGCCACGAGATAAGATATCCGCTGGGTTATCCTGAGTAGGAAAGTTCGATTTTGGTGTTATTTTGTATATCAAAAACGCGATTCACTACAAACACCTTCCAAGTGTTAGGTGATAACGTTATCCAGGACGGAACTATGCTACTATCTGTCCATAGATATACTTGGTCGTCAATTTTAGTTTAACCACAAAATTTCTTATACAATTGTGACAATAGCAACGCACCATAAAGTTCCAATCGTGATAGCGTTATGACCTTTAAAGGTGCTACTCTTGTTTTTGGATAGCAAAGACGTATACATACTTTTCCGTTTGATGCGATAGATTTTACGTAAATACAAGCGCCGGAAGCAACTTGCGTTGCATCACAAAATTCGTGAATTTCAGTATAGATATTATTTACTGTAATAATGTGTCTAGGTACTCGTATTTCGTTTATATAGTGTAGTTAATTGACATATTTAATCTTTGAATTAACAATGTCAGATGGAAGAGTATCATCCCAATCTACACGACATTGCCATATTTTTTGAAGAAGAATTGTGCATTAACAACGATAGGAGATAACAAACCCAATAGATCAAAAATTTTTAAAACAAACGATAATATGGTTCGTGTTGTTACACTGTTTTTCTCAAATTTGTCGTCGTATTGATATTATCGTCGTTGTGGTCAAAAGCATTCTTTCCGATTATAGTTATATCGTTTGAGACTAATTTTCTTAAGTTAAATCTCTATTGAGATGAAATTTTTGCTGCAACACCTGTGACACTCGCCATTTCAAAGCGGCGTGGTTCGTTTTTAGCAAAAATTTTTATCCATACAAATATTTGTAGAAGTGTTCTATGAATTTTGACGAATGCCAACAGCTCTCTTTTAGTCACGCAGTAATTTCTTTCTAGCCTGAACAAAACTTTACCAAAAGACGGAATCACTTTTTCTTGTCCATTTTGCGCTTGCGAAAGAACTGTACATATGGCCAGATTACTTGCATCAGATCCAAAACAAATTTTCGAAGAAACTGGTGTCTGATTTAGTTTTGCAGTCTTTATTTCATCTAAACACTACTCTTTCTTTGATGAATTTTGTCAAAGGTTTTGCAATGTTGTCAAATCATCAGGATATAACAGGTGCTCAACCCAAAAAACTGCGAATTTGATGTTTGTCGATTGGTCTTGGCCAAGCCTGCACTACTTGAACTTTGTCTGGGTCAGCCTTTACTCTCTACATACGACGTGACCAAGGTATTGCACTTCATTCTTAAATATGTGGCACTTCTTTGAGCTCAGTTTTAGATTTGCCCCACGTAGTCGTTGGAACATATCTTTCAAACTCTTCAAATATTCTTCAATCGACCTTCTAATTACAATCACGTCGTCTAGATAAATCAGGCAAGCCGTTTAATACAGTCCGCGCAAAGACGGTTTTCATTAAACGCTCAAATGTCGCAGAAGCGTTACATAGACCGAAAGACATCCAGTTCCATTTGTAAAAAATTTTTTTACTGTCTTTGAGTTCCAATTCTACCTGCCAGTAACCACTCTTTAAATCTAACGTCAAAAACCGCTGGGATCCTGACATGGTGTCTAAAATGTTGTCAATTCTCGGTAAATAGTAACTATTCTTTTTGGTCGCGTCGTTAAGCTGTCTCTGGTCTACGCAAAACGTTGTTGTTTTATTTTACGAGTACTGCTGGGGCGCCCATGGGCTATTTGAAGGTTCAATCACACCCTGTTTTTCCATATCCGTAATTATTTGTTCGTGTCTACTCTTTTTGCCAAATGAAGTTGGCGTGGATTTTGTCGTATTAGCCGAGCGTCTCCGGTAGTAATGTTGTGCTTTACCACGTTAGTTCTTCCTATAGAACTACTTTTCAGCGCAAACACATCCTGATACTGTTGGTTTAGGTTTTGGCATTTGGAGGTAAGAATGTGTAATAGATGTTGTGGGCACTTCTTCGGCGACGTATCTTCTTTAGAATTCACGGATCTCACAATTTGAGATGAGATGAGTGCATTGGCCTACTACGGTGTTTCTTTTTAAGATTACTAGATCTGAGTCGACATTCAATCATTCATCGTGTTTTTCACTCGTACTAAAATTTTGCCAACAAATAGTCCTTTTTTAACTAAATCGCTTTCCATTGCTTTAATAGCGCAAATGTTTACTTTGAGACTTACTTTCAGTATTCTGTCATTTACATACTCAATATTTTAAATTGAATTGAATTTGTTATAAAACAGTATTTCTACTCCTGAATGTCCCAAGCAACATTTTGTAACCGTGGTTACGTTGTAACCAGTTGCAAATTAGTAACATTAAACCGTTGCAGTAACGTAGCAGCAACTTTCGTAATTTACTGAGGTTTCAAATCTATTACAAAAATAACCATTTTACAACTATGGTTATAAGTAAGCTTTTCTTAAACCCTTATGTAACTACAGTGTCAATTTAGTGACATTAAAACCTTCATTTTGGTTTCGAGTGTAACAGTCTTGAAACTGTGATTACAAGTGTGAATTTCTAAAACTACACTACAGTGTTAACCTATACGTTCAAACAGCAACAGAAGAAGTGCATTTTACGAGATTATTATAAGACACGTAGTCCATTATCATTATCCAATAAACAGTACCAAAAGTGTTTCTAATTCAAAACTATAAGTACAATTATTGGTATATTATCTATATATATAAAAATGTTATGTTGGTTTATGTACGCTTCAAAAACTCAAAAAGTTCTGCACCGATTGAGTTGAAATTTTAACATGATATAAAATCCGCATCAAGGATTGTTTTTATCTATTTTTTGCAACAGTCACATATCTGCGACCGCGAGAAAACAGTTTTTTTTAACGATCAGCTGTGTACCAGTGACCGCGCCATCTGCCGTAAGCGAGGAAAACACTCGCTGACAATCGCAATAGTAATGACGCAGTCACATGAGAAACAATTTCGTTCCCAATTACATTGTTTATTTACAAAAAAATTTGCATCTGATTCTGATTATTATACAATCTGAATTAAATATTCACTTAAATCAAGAATTTTTGATGTAATAGTGTTGTGATCGAACTGGGCCTTTCACCAAATCATAAGTAGAGGTTATATTTTATATCAAAGATGGACAGTAAAAATATTATTAACTGACAGGCAAAATAAAAGGACTTATTATAATTCAAGTGGATTTCTAACAGAAGTGAGTGGTTATATCTTTTTTATTACATCTAACACGTGGACGTAATTATATTATTTATTTTGGATTAACCTCATTTTTAATGTATATAAATATAATTACATTAAAACTAGCAATTATTAATTAATACGAATGTCAACCATTCAATCACAATGTGCCACTGCGAAGCGTGGCAGGGTACAGCTAGTAGGTATTACTATAATTTTAATCGTGCATTTAGACTACTGTTTATAATTTCATTAACGTTGAAGAATTAGTTGCCAATTATAAGTAAGCAAATTTTAAATTGATTTTATTTTGTTCTAGAATAAAATAGAATTTGATTGCAAGGACATTACAATATTACACACAGTGATCAGAACGTGTAAATTAGATCGCCATTGCGAACACCTATAATCTTTAAAAAACCAGTCAAGATTATGATCATTGAACCGCTTATAATTGCACATGTGCATTTGTAGCCTAATACAAATATTTAACTAAGAATTACGGAGACGCATGTGAGGAATATCTTAATCCGCCATGGTCTTTTAACACAAAGACATTTTTCTCTTAACAAAATTTATGCATTTACTATTTACAAAATTTATAAATAATAGACATAATCCGCTTTTCTTGAAAATTTGCCGTAAAAACCTGTTTACTGGTACTGGTAAAAATTCTTTTATTATATCTTTTTTGTTTAAATTTAGTTCTATAAGAACCTATAAAAATTTAAATAATGTACATTTATTATAACTTTTTATATGTCTGTATCTTTTTATTAATATATTTTTATCTCAATTTTTGTTTTAATCTTTATAATGCAGTTAGTAACTAAAATCTGGGATAAGTTGCTTATTAACAAAGCAGTTATAAAGTAGTTTCAAATAATGGTAATAAGCATGTTTTCAAAACAGTTACATAGCAGTTGCTGTAAACGGTAACTACAATGTTACAAATCAATTACAAAACCGTGATGATAAACCATTACAGAAACGATTCAGAATAGGTAAACATGATTTCTAAAAAACCGTTATAGCAACGCTGCAAAACAGTTACAAAGTAGTAATTGCAACGGTTTCAGACACGTTGTAAAACGGTTATAATATTACTGCAGTTGCCTTGCAACTGACCAAATCCGGTATTGACAACGTATCAGGAAAGACTCAGCAACTATTCTTTAACTAAATACCTTACTGAAACCATAGTTGCAAGAGAGTTTTACAACCGTTTTGTAACTGATTTTTGCTACTTGGGGTGCTTTTGTGTGTTTGGGTCTCCCAGAGTATATCAGGGTGTATAGTTTTCATAGCTTGCTGTTCCTTGCTCCTTCTTTTTAGTTTCCAAAAGAGCACAAATATCTAGTTTGTGTTTGTTCATTTCTATTATAATTTCTTGATCTTTTGCATTCTCTGTCTGGATGTTTCAGCATGCTATTCTAGCAATGTTAGTTTCCTTCTTTAATCTTGTCATTTTCCTTGCCATTGTCGTCAAAGAAAGTTTCCGTCTAGTTTTTGAGGCCTGATCTATACCATTTTCAATTTGTAAAATAAAGTGTTAAACACTGTTTATCATAAGACACTATCATACATCATCAGCAAAATTTCTGGCAATTCAGTGCAAAGTAGAATTGATGCAATGTCTAAATACGTTGAAATATCGTTATGCGATTACTTGAAAACTTGTTAACTTTCTACTAACCCAATGGTTTCATAACGCATCTGAAACAAGCTACACTAAATCTTCTTGCTGTACGTTGTGTCAAAATTTGATTGCAAAAAATCTGAATATACGCTTGCAAACGTGGCTCTATTACGTTATTAAGGAGTCAATAATATTAAAAGCAAATCATTGAATGACAGATTATTTAGAAAACTTTGTATATATTTATATAAAACGTTTTTATAAACTGTACGATTCAGTACCAGAGCAGTACAGACCTGTATAAATATATATGGAAATCAATTATACCTCGTTGATTGAAATATTAAGCGGAAGCCGTTAAATTTGTTAAAAAAAACTGGTGTGGTTACCACACGACTTTCCTATAAGGAATGATAAAGGAATGTTTACATATTTTTTTAAGGTTATGTTGTCATGAAACCATTTTGAAGTGATACCTATGTACACGTTTGTATTGAGCATGCTATAATTTTTTTGTAGTTTTTCTCCTCAATTTCATTAAGATATAACTGAAATATAGCAAATTAAGCTTATGTTGTCATATTGACTAACTCGTATATTGGTGTGCTTTGATATTGCTTACCGTTTTAGTATTAATAATAAAGAAATTTTTTAATTTTTTAACGTATCTTGCTTTCCCTTCAAGATATGGAATTTTTTTCTAAAAAAAATCATCACTGGCAGGTTTTGAATCTGGATTGTATATGGAATTCACTTTAAATTATAAATAAAATATCTAATAAACTGTTAATGTTAGACAATTTTTTTATTTGAATAAGTTGTTAGAAAGAATTATCTCTATAAAAAACTGTAAAAATAATTCGAATAATTTACATACGTACAAAATTATATAAGAAAAACTGTTAAAAATGGCGAATACACCCACTTTCGGTTTTTACATCAGACCGATCTTTTAATAGAACCGTTACACCGTTACACACAGACACACGCACATACAGACGCCCAAAAATACATTTTTCTGTTTCAGGAGACCTTGAAACGTAAAATTATAAAATACAAATTTTTTGAAAAAAAAATTGCGATTGCTGTACTTTCCTTATAGGAAAGTAAAAATGGCACTAAAATGTTTTGTGGTTCTTTTTATTTACTTTAAAATTTTACATTTTGTATTTTTTGTGGCATTTTAAATTTATATAATAATCCTCAGCAATTTTTGATATAAATAAAAATTTAAAAACGTTTTAATTAAAATCTAAAGGGCATGTTTCAGTTTACATTTCTCTTCAAGCTTTAAGATTTAACTAGTTGTTATAAAACTTAGTATTAATTTCACAAGAAATAAATTTATAAACAACTAAAATTAATCAATGCTTTATTTAATAGCAAATTTGGAAAAATAAAGATTTAAACAAATATTACTATTAATAATTTCTATATATGGTTTCTATATACTATTTATTGTTTAAAAAAAAAATATTTTATACGAATGTTATACCATGATAACAAAGAAGTAAAACGTAACTAATTATTCGCATACCTACTTAAATGTAACCCGCATTTTCTATAATAAACATTATTTTGCTTTTACGATTGCTGAGCCCAAAATATTTACATTAAATTTTAATGCTCATTAAATGTTTCCTTTAAACGTTATAGGCTTTTGTGTTGCGCTTCCAATTACGAAAGAGAAAACATTTTTAAAAGCATACCGTAAGTAGTTGAACCATTACAAACAATTTATTCTTTGTTTGCAGTCTGACTTAACAATACACAGATCTTGTACATTTAATTACTTTTATTTTATTGTACTACTAAATAACATATTTATTTGGGTTAATTTCAATTAACGGAACTAGTAAAACAGATAGATACATATTTATTTACTTATTATAGTGTAATTAATCTATTTGAACAAGTTCACATTTATTTTTGTTGTTAATTGTTTTATTTTCTTTGTTTAAAAATGTAACTTTTTAATTTAGTTTTAATCGTTTGCAAAAATCAATCAACATTATTGTAATCATTTTTTAACAAAACATAAATATTTATATGAAATAGTAACATTGTAATACACACTTTTACACATAGAAAGATAAAAACTTAGTTCTTAGTTTTTATTTTGACGACGTTTCGTAAGCTAATGTGCTTCAACAATTATGTGTATGAATTTTAATATGGTAGGTACTCACTGTATCATTGTAATTGGAAATTAGTCAACTCTAACGTTAGAGTTATTTAAGTCATAGTATTTAAAGCTGTCTTTATCTTTCTACATTACGTTTATATGGTCAACTTGAACTTAAATTTTTAAATTAAAAAATGATGAAATTTTAATAATTCGAAAATAATACCTAGGTGAAAATATTCAAAATAAAACACCTGACAACTGTGTATACCTTAAATGAAAACCGTAGCACTTTTTTCATAATTGATAAGTGTAAAAGTGAGGTTAGATTAGTTTGAATTTTCCATCGACCTGGCAACAACCGAAAGCTACGTAGCTTTCCGATGTTGCCAGGTCGATGGAATTTTCAATCTAAGAGAGTACCTGTTTAAATAGAATAATTTTTTTTAAATTAAACAAAACCAACGTAAAAAATTATGAGACGTTAATATAAAAGGGTTTTTAGTGCTTTTTGCAAAGCGGAATTTCGCGTGCAAATATGATGAAGTTTAATCTTAATTGATTCAAATTTGTCTCATTAAATGATGTTTGTATTAATGTCTCATCAAAGGTATAATTAATTAGATTAGTTATATCAAATAGTAACAAATATTAATAGATTTTAAAAAGCGTTGCCATTTGTAGTAGAATTCCACAAAATATGCGGTAATTGCGGGTATTTTTTTGAGTATTACTAATTATTGCGGAATTTTGTGGAGAATCCTGTATGAACCTACATTTTATAATCTGTATCGGTTTTTTCTTTAGTTTATACCAATAAAGTCATAATACCTAATAGTTTTCGTCTTTTTTCTGTTTCCGCTTAAATATTTAGGCCAAAGCTTAAAAACAAGTTGTTACGCTGGATTTCTTATAACAACAAAAAAAAGAGACAACGGCTGATAGAGTTTCCTCGGAGAGGCAGTCGCAGGCTTTGTGATGCTAAATTATAGATTAAAGTTAAAAAAGGCGCCAAGACGATGAAAGATTAAATTAGAGAGATATCGTCTAACTCTAACCATAGCTGGAAAAGAACAAATAATACCAACCCACCCTAAATACAATAACACCTAATCCAAGAATAAACGCAAAGAAAAGAGGTTTTCTCAATTTGAAAAGCATCACCAACCAGATTTGTCCAAAAGTCGCATGAAGCGGAATGATACTTCAAAGAACCAAAAACTACAACCAACACAAGACAAGTATCAGAACAGGTACTCGTTGAAAGTCAACATCAGTCGTTACCCTATAAAGCAAGAAAACAACGCAGTCCCATAGACCTCACTGACAGAAAATACTAATCAAAATACAAATCCAACCCTAAATATAAGTATAAGAAGTAAAAAAAAACAAGCATCTAACAGATGTGATATGCGGATTTAGAAAAAAATCAAAAAGAAAAACTAATGCAGTTGTGCCCAAAAAGTCGTCAACCGACGATATGAGATTTTTCCACCAAAAAAACCAAACAGACCCTAAAGATCTAAGCAAAGAAAACCAACGAAGAAATCTCAAGCAAAAAGAACATTCTAATTAAAAGTCGACACAAGTCAGACTACCAAAAAGGCAGAGAAAGAAATCAGTAATCCAAGAGTCACAACAACAAAGTTGCCAAAAAGCTAAACACTAAATGTGTACCGATCCAAGAAAAATCCAAACCGCGAAGCCCAAAACAAAAGCAAAAGAAAAAAAGAGAAAGAAGTAAAAGTCAATAAGAAAAAACAAGAAGCTTCACTTGCCAATTGTGCATCATGAGTTAGTGCTCGTCGTGTTGGAATGCCACATTGGAACGTAAATCCAAAAAACGGATTAGAATATTCCAAGAGCAAAATAAACCCAAAGAAGAGAAGTATCCTAACGGTGACTAACAACATCAATAATGCCGACTAAACGGAAGTATAGAGTACCAGAAGCATCGTTGCAGTCTATTCCAAGTTCTAAACCATAAACTACTAACTAAAAACCTACTAAACCCAATACAGCAAGAAAAGTAACCAAGAAAGAAAATTAAAAAGAAAAGATACATAGTTGCGTGAACACTAAAGAAGGAAGTTACTAAAAGAAAAAAAAGAAAGTGTTCAAGCAGCAAACCAAGATAAAAAAAGCAAAAGAGATAATTGCCCTAAAGACGAACGTTTAGAAGCAAAAGAAAAAAAATAAAAAAAATTAAAAGTAAGGAAGACAAGAATGGAAGAAAAGAGACGGATGGAGAAAGATAAGCCTAGAGATTTCTATGTCCAATTAACCACCCAAGAGGTAAACCATAAAGAAGATAGAAAAATGGTTGGCACATAGAAAAAATAGATATGTCTAAGAAGAAATAAATGAAAAGAAGAAAAGATAAGAGGGAAAGACGGAGAAAGATAAGGTTAAATGTTATTGCCTGATTCGTTCTTCACCCCGTAAAGGAACAAGAAGAAAGACCACCCTACGGTGCCCAACCAATAGCCCTAGATAAAAAAAAGAAAAAGAAAAAGAAGAGAAAAGGTCAACGAAATAAAATAGAAAATGCAATACTTACAGCTGTCTATTATTCAGTAGGGGATTAGCTAATTCCGTACCAGTCTGACCTAAAACGTAATATGCAATTTGACACAAGCGTATATACTGTGTTAGCACAAGTAATTTGATTTAATGCATACAATATTTGACGTAAAATAATGCACCGAGCTTCCTTCTAAGTAACTTCGTACTTGCGTAAGTATTTCTTCCCATAAAGTGATGTACAATTCCTTAGCCTTCAGCGACCTGACATCATGGAAACTTTTCGGCAAGCAGGTGTTTTACTAACGTCACTGATAAGATTACAAGTGGAGGGATCGGACCCGCTAAAGAATTAATTTAGGCTCTCAATATAAAAAAATGTTATAAAATCACATACCCCAAAATAAGCTTTCACTCAACAATACGCAAAATTCACCCACATATTTAAGTGGAATGGCGTGAAACAATTTAATGATGAAAGCATTGTTGGGCACAAATGTTATACTTGATAAAATTTTTATACTAGATAATTGATCTACCAACTTTTTAACATAACAAATTATTCAAAATTAACAAAGATTAGACGTTTATAAACATTTTAAATTGTTGCAAATGTTTGAAATACTATTTAGCAATTTAGCTTTGTTTAAGTAGACGGAAAAAAATCTATAGGATTAGGTTAAAACTATGACACATAAGAACTGACAAATTGACGTTTAAAAATACAGGGTTAAAAACATTACTATATTGCGCGAATGACAAATTGTAATAAGTGATACCTTTGTATATTTACAAAAGATAAACTAAATAAATTATACTCTGCAGAGTCAACTTATTTTTTGGTGCATCTGACTTCAATGTTACTACAGTAAGTAACCTTAGTTGGAATGCAGACAAAAATAATGTAAACAAATTAAAGAAAATATATCATACAGATTATGCAGCATTCGCACCAAATATGGCTGTTGAAACCTATGTGGCGCAACTTCAAAAAGTTTGAACCGTGCTGTAAGTTTTTCCAGTTGTGGTAAATAATTATCATTTTGTTATTATAAATCCTCAAGAAAACGTATTAAACCACAAAAATTATGTCTTGAATTAAATAAACGTCTCAAAATGTCTCAAACAATTGATGCCACTACCCATAGACTATTGGATGACGAAACTCACCACTAAAATGCCGTGTTTCGACGTATAGTCTCAATCATTAAACTTTTAGGAGAGAGCTGCTTAGCATTTAGAGGGACAAATGAAACATTTTACAAACACGATAATGGGAACTTTTAAAACTGGTTCAACTGTTAGCCGAGTTTGATCGAGTTATGGAAGAGCATGTACGAAGTTTTTTCAAGAAAGATGACAAAACTACATATTTAAGTAAAACCATTCAAAATGAGGTAATTCATCACTTAATCGGAGATAATATCAAAGGTCGCATAATAAAAGAAGTAAATTTTCGTTGATCTAAATAAAACCGAGCAAATGACTTTTATTGTGAAATATATATTGATTACGTCAGAAAACGTCATCGGCATTCAAGAACATTTTTTGGGATTTCTTCCGATCGAAAGATCTACAACCCAACAGATATTGTACTTCAAGAGTTAGAAAAGTTAAGATAACTTTGGACAGATATGAGAGGTCAAGGGTACGATAATGGTGCCAATATGAAGGGGGTTTGCAATAAAAGATAATAAATAAAAATCCTCGTGCATTTTTTGTACTATGTCAACGATATGACCAAATCAACGTTAGAAGGAGCCAACTTTTTTAATGTTGTACAAAAAAATTTTTTTTATCTACTTTTAGATGGTCGGTTTTTCTAAAACATCTTGGAGAAACAACCTTAAATCCTCTTTCTGATACGAGATGGGAAAGCCAAATTAATGCCATAAAACCACTAAGATATCACATTGGTAAAATATATAGTGCATTACTTAGCATACGCCAAAACAAAGAAATTGATTGTTCCATAAGAGATAAAGCATGTGGGTTGCTCACGCAAATAAAACAATTTAAATTTCTTTGTTCTATAGTTATATAGTATGGGGTATTAAACCATGTAAACCCCATTAGCAAACTCATGCAAAGGAACGATTATGACATCGCATTTGCAGTGAAGCTTTTAGAAAACATCAAATTGTATTTTAGAAATACAAGATCAGACAATCATTTTAATTGTATTCTTGTCGATGCTGGCGAAATGGCATCCAAAATGGATGTAGGAAAAATTTTCAATCAACTAACAAGCATCGAGTTCTACGCCAAAAAAACAATTTGATTACGAAGCCACAGATGATCTAATTATAGATGCTAAGGAGCAATATAAAATCAATTTTTTTACGATATACTTGACGTTGCTGTTAATTCTTTAGAACAGAGATTTGCTCAACTAGAGTATCATAATAGTCATAATATTAGCCGTACTAAGCTTTTGGACTATTGCAAAAACTTAGAGACCATTTTAACAGACGGTGAATCTATTTATATCAGATAAATAGTCGTGAATTTTCAGTTGAAATAACTGTGGTATGTTTCCTTTTACAGAAAAGTTCGACAGTTTTAGAAGTTTTAAAATCTATAACAACATTAAAAAAATATTTTAATATGTTTATAGTGAAAGTTTTATATCTAGTATTTAATTTCACTGGCACCCGCGCTATTTATTTATACCGACAATTTTTACAATTTCATATTTCTGACTAGATTAACTTCCTTCGGGCACCTTTTTATATTTCTATTTTATCAGAATCCAGAACATTCTATTTTTTTCGACCATCGTCTCAAAATTTCAATAAAAAGGGTCGTGGCGATAGCGGCAGTTCTCTCTATTTTGGCAACTTCCTTGAGCATAAAAGCAATGGATTTTTTTTCACTTAATTCTCTACTTGGATGGTAGCTACAGACCAACACTTGAACGTCTGTTTCTCGGAAGACGACCTCCAACATATTCTGAACTGTCCTCCAATACAGTTGATCTAAGCCACAAGCAAGCTTGGCCAATTTCTTAATATTGTGGAACTCCATTTTTTCTTGAGATTCCATAATTCTTGCCACAAATTCTCGTACAACGGTTTTGCACATGAGTACTTCTTGGTACCAGATAGGAAATGAGGCGTCGGTCATTACGTAATTTTAAGACTTTGCCGACAGCCGATTGCTATTTTCGTAGTTCATCAAATTGTCCAAACTCTTTTTTAAATCCTATTGCAACCCTTCTAGACATTTCAAGATTTTTACTCACGCAATGTGCAATGGCGTAATACCTTCGTGTTTGGAACAGGCCTTGTTGCTACTCGGTTGTAACTTCAAAATCTATTTCATTAATTTAATTCTTGGTTTTCCTTGTTATTACCCTGGTTTGGTTCTGGTCTTGTGTGACATTGTTATTGCCAGCAAACGGGGCTAAACGACCGATGTGGACTACTTTTGGAATGCCTCTGAGCGGTTTTTAAATACGGTTTATGTCGTCATTAATACGCTGCTGAACTTCATAAAAGCTCTCTTATTGCTATTGCAGTTTCGGCGATAAACAACGTCTTCTTTGTCCCTTGACGTCATATCTCGTCTTAATTCGGTCGCTGGCAATTTGCGTGTTTTTCTGAACCGCTTTATGTACTTTGTTAGCTTCTTGTTTATCAATTTTTGGACGTAGTCTTCTGGGACAATGTTTTTTTAATTTAACATATCTGCTTGAATTTTTTAAAAGATCTTAGTTTGGTTTTCTACACTAGCTTGTATTTATTTTTTGATGGTTTTTATTTGACTCTTATGCTAGTCTATCTATTACTTCAAATAAATACGAATCAACGTCTATTCCTTTATTTTTTAAAATTTTTGCGCAACCGTTGTAAGACAATTTGAGTACCACATATAATTAGATCACGTTCTTCTAGTATTATTTGTAAATCCGCGACCATTAAATCACTAAGTTTCTTTACCGCCATTGTTCGTTCACTTATTATTTTTAGCACTAATTTTAATTAAACAAGTCTTTATTATTAAATGTCTATATTATGCTTAAATGAAATAACTACCGTCTACAAACAAAAAACATACAAAGCACGTATTAATCACTTGTTTATTTACACAATATCAAATGATTAAACGTAAGATTGTCCTACACCTGATACCAATTGTAACGAATTTTAAAACTAAATTTATTTTAAAACTAACTGTTAACACGTAATTTAGAATTATTATAAACGTAACTAATATTTAATTTAATTAACACTAATAAAATGTAACAATATTTTACAGAAACAATTTACTCAATATTTATAAACACTGTCCGCAGATAAGTCGCACTTTGGTATTTATTTTCACTGGCACTCGCGTTAAATCATTTATTTAGACCGATGATTCTGATTTCAGACTTCTGACTAAATTAAGTTTCTTTGGAAACCTCTTTATATTTCTGCTTTATTAGGATTCAATATTTATTACTGTAGTTACTGTACTGTAAAGTTAGTTTGTTAACAAAAAGTGGGTTTTATAACTCGGTTAACTTGCAAACAACACTTAAATATTTTAACACGGTCTTTTAACGAGAATCTTTTAGTTTTCAATTTTACTATAGCTTTTGATATACTAGTAAACTTAAATTCAATAAAAACCAAAGCTTCTCGTATACCTTTCTTCTTATTTATAACATTCTGAGCTTCTTCTATACTTTGAGTTTTTTTGGGATCGAATTCATTGATAAAAAGCTTAATAAGTTCAAAATACTGAGCGTAATATGAAACAGTTTCGATCCAAGTACTCCGTGTCACAACTGGAGACGGAGGCAAACTAACATCAGTAGCAGCAATTTTCCCAAACTTTGCATAATTATTCTAAATCTCTAATTATTAGTATTTAACCTTATAATTTAACATACAAGTATTCTTAATAAATTCCAATTAATCACACTGACTGTAACATATACGTATTTAGAATTTAGTTTGGTTTAATGGTCTTTGAAATCACGCTTTCAATGGCATAATCAAATTTGTGTGGCTTCTCTAAACATGTTCTTCTATTTGTAACTGCTTAAACGCGTTTAAATTTCCGTATTGAATCCTTTACGTGCATTAAGATTCAGCTCCACTGCTCTTTTAATTTTTTATTAGGAATGTTGTAATAAAACATTTTTATTGTATCGTCAGTGCTTTTCTACGCATTTATTATTATTGATAGCAATCAGTTTTATTGCGTTTTTCTAAATTTTTAGTACGTGCATTTGGTTTTAAGAAATTTTTCAAAATTGTTTACATGTAAAATATTGTTTGGAATGTAGTCTTTTTACAATTTTTTTTTTGTTAATTATATTATAAGTACATAGAAGCTCTAAGCAACTGTCTTCTGTAATTTCCTTCCTACCTAGAACTAAACACAATAATACTCTTAATCTAACCTGCTGATAAAAAGTGTTATTTCATTTACAAATTAAATTAATATTATATAAAATTAAATCTAAATCATTAAATTAATGGCACCACTACAGTTATTTGTTGCATTAGTACACAAAATGACAGTTTTTGGGACAAGTAAAAAAGTAAAAATGATTCCCGCGTTTACAGCAATTTTTTAATGAATTTAACGTATGGCGTTTACTGCGTATTTGTAATAAATTGATTATAAAAATTACATAATTACTTATCGCAAAACGTTTTTATCTATTTACCAGTTACGGTTCTTTTTCATTTGTTTTTTTTTTCATGTATGTATATCTTGGCAAGAAGTTTAGTTAACTTTTCTGAATTTTTGGTTATCTATAGAGTCGTGGTATCGCTTTTTCACCTCGGTTTTTCTTTAAATAATAATAATTTGTTGGTGTTTTTTTTTGTTTGTTAAATTTTTATTGTTTCGTCTCTGTTTAACTTATATTTTCCACACACCTGTTAATTCAGTGTAAAACTTATCATTTCGTTTTTTTGTGTTTGTCTATTTGCATTTCAATTTATAACATTATGGGATTATGTAAATGTAGAATTTTAACTTCTTTAATTAATGCATTAACTTTTTTCTTTGTATTAACACACCTTTTATGTTTTTTTTACAAATATTTTTGTATTATTAATTATTACATTTGTGTTGTCTTCCTATCTCTTTTTTTTTGTTAGTGTAACGTATTAGTTTAGTTGATTGTATATTTTTATTATTATGTAATGTAATAAACATAAATAAAAATTGTGCGTTCACAATGTACTTTTTAATCTGGTGTACTACTTGTATCATTCATTTTCAGTAACGTTTCCTACTTACTCTTTAAATAAATTTAATCAGGTACTATAATGTTAGTTTTATATAAACGCTTTAATTAAACACTTTACGTAATAAACATGTAGGTATTATTATTATTGTAAAAGTTACTATTCAATAATACAAGGCAATAAAATTACAAGCATACATTAGCAACATTGTGTCTTCAGTATAGTCGTTGCAGTTATATATAAATATTACCACTTACACTTAAACTTGTAACATGCTAACATTATTAAATCTTCTACTTTAGTATGCATTTACAAATTCGTTTGTATACGAATCCTTACAAGTTTAGAATGTAACAGTTTTTTGAGCTCTCATCTAAACAACATTAACCTACTCGTCTTTCTAAAGAATGTGTTTTCTCTTTAGTGGTGTCATTTTTAATCTTTAAACCCTCGTTAGGCTTTTTATATAAACTTCATTTATGTTACATCGCATTTAATGACACTAACTAAAAAGGTTTTTTCTAAAGCTTTCAAATACAGTTTGAATAAGCACTTGCTGTATATATTTAGATAGATCAATTAAAATTATCGTTAATACATTTTTATATTATGCTTAATAATTAGGTTGATGCAAGTAAGATTTGTATATTTAATTAAATGAGTTTATAATAATATAAATAATATTACACGAATAAAAATGAGATATCGAATTTGTTTCTGTGTTATCCTACAGAATTAAGTTGCAATCAATTTCTACAAAAAAAATATTATTTGAAATAATACAGTATCAATATGATAAATTGTATCCGCTCTAAAATATAGTATACTTATAAAATTTCTTCTCTATACTGACACATTTTTAAGTCTATTTAACACTCCGATACTCGCGCGGTATATTATAACACGGATACTACCGCGAATTAGGGATTCACAGGCTTGGCTTGGTTTTCAAAAGTTGACTTGAAATATAAGTCAAACTTTTAAATAAGCTAAGTTTAATATTAGCCAAGCCAAGTTTTTACAAGTCAAGCTTTCAAGCTCTTGAAAATAATATGATCTTGATACATCAAGATCATATTATTTCATCAAGATAAAATTTATACCTCAAAATAAAATTTATCGAAGGCAATTTACACAAATCAATTCAGCAAACAACTGAAGAAATCAAAACAGAAATTAAGCAATTTGTCAAACTGAGTTCTAAGAAAACTAAATTTTTAATTTATATATTTTACATTATTAAAGTAAAGCTAGGAAAGTTAGACAAAATAAAGTACCAAAAAAGACAGGCAAAAAATATTTGAAAAAAGGCATTTTGAACAGTGCAATTAGCTGAAAAAAGCAAAAAAGTTGAACGCAAGCTCATTTACAAAAAAGTCATTTTACATTAATTATTATTAAACAATTAAACAATATTTTACAAGAAAAATACACTTATCAATAGTATCTTACATTTTACATAGTAAGAATAACAGTCCCATCAATGTTTTTGTCAGTTGTAATAAATTTTTCTGGTTGCGTTTTCAAATAATATTATAATCTACACAATAAAATAAAGATTTAGAAAAAAATGAAAATTTGTGGTTTGTGTCTCTTACAAAATTTTTATTTTTTTCGTAATTTGAACTCTTAACAATCCACTTACTTAAAAAAATCTTGCCTCGTTAAACACGAAATTAACCAAACCGCACTCCGTTACCAGGTTGAGTTTTATTAACACTGAATAAAATACAGAGGTGTTCACATACTTAGTTATCGCGTTACACTGTCGCGACATGCTGCTTCATAATTATGATCAATTTGAGCATCCATATTGTATTAGATGAAATCTTTAGAAGACTGAACTCACAAATGAACTGATTCTCCACTAATTTTAACTGACACTGGAGTATTCGTCCTTGCAATACAGTTTGTTTGTTCAACTTTTTCTAAACCGGGTTTTTGTCAGAGGGCAACCATTAAGTCCGATCCCAATTCTTTTTTTCCCAACGGATATAAACAGAAAAAAAAATACGTACTTGGAATCGAAGAAACTATCCAACTTGAACGCAGACAACAACATAACAGTAGAGGTCGTTGTTGATTGTGTAGGAAAGTTAGAGACAAACAACTAGAAAAAATTGTAGAAACTGTAGACAACATGCTATGTGGTGATCATTCATCTATTGTTTGTGCGGAATGTTTAGAGCAGTTTGGTGTAAAAATAAAGCGTCACGCTTTCAATCGCTTTTTGTCACTAAGTATTACCTGGCCAGTACTGTTTTATTTTTGTTTAATTAACAAAAAGTTTTCCTAAGCATTACAAAATAAGGTCGAGGTGTACACTTCGACACGATAGCTTCACGTTTTTTAACACGATAACGTCGAATTTTCTAATATATATCTTTTAGCTTTAGTTGCACACTTTTCACGATTTCTTCACAATTTTTTTGCTAATTTTTCAAGATTTGTTAAAAGATGAAAGTCAGAAATTTTCGAAGATTTTGTCAACATTTCGTAATGGATATTCAACGTTTAAAACTATCGTTAGCATGACAAATTCGAGGATTAAATTTAGAACGGTTTAGTAGCGTATTAGTCGCATATTTTGCCATGAATTTGGGATTTCGTATACCTCACAAAAAATAAAAACGTCACATTTTAAGTTGCGTTTTATTAATTTTATTTATTTATTTTTTTTTTACAGTAAGATACAAGAGAATAAGCTTCTGTGGTGGAGTGGGTCAAGCGCTTAAAGCTTGTTTACTACGCCGATAGAACCGAAGTTTCAATCTTGGTAACGTTTAGAATTCATAAGGTCTCATTTGTAGAAATACAAAATGCATGAGAGAGACAGATAATCAGAAAACTACTACAGAAATGTATAAACCGAAAATGTAAAAGGTATAAGAGTTTTCTTTTCATAAAATGAAAAATGTGTCAACGGTTTTCGTTTAGTTCTGTAGAAACTCCAATTTTGTTAGATCTTACAATTTTTCAGTCAATGGTATAGAGGTAAACCAATTATTTATAGCAGTGGCGGCTTGTGAGGTCGTGCTTAGCGTGGGCTACATTTTTCAAAATGTTTGTAGGTAATGTGAACGTTTTCAAATATTATTAAAGCATTATGTAGATAACTACCAAAATGTTGTAGAGTTAACAAATAATTTTCGTTGAGCAATGTAAGCATATGGTAGAAACTTAATTTTTTTTTAATTTTTTCATTTAAATGTGTCAAATCTGTACCTACATCCTAACCTGAGGAACAAAACAAGGAACTTATAATTTATAAATTTGGAGGTTGAAACTTATTTGTCCTGGTTTCGTGATTTTACAAATGACAACCCTATGAAAGACCGTATAAATGCAATTTCCAAATAATATTATTTTAATATATCAACTTTATTTTATTGTTTTCTTTTCAATAAAACTTGAATGCGGTATTTGTATAGCGTTCCGAAATATTTCATTTTAACTTCAACGACAGCTTCTTACAAATTTATTTTAAAAAAATACAGTTTAGTCTTTTCTTGCATTTTTTGAAAATAACGTACCACAAATATACCGTTTCACTTAGAACACGTCGTGCAAGTCCTACCACTTTATGATTACTGAATTGAAACTTTCGCGGGCTACACACGCGCAAGCTCTTTCGCACGTTAAAACTGCATATGAAATCTTGTAGTCGGGGTTGCGATACCACGTTAGAATTTTCTGCTACATATACCGCGATGGGCTCTAATGATTGTAACCCGAACATACAAAAATATCTATTTAATATACGTTGCATTGAATGACGACCATATTAAATTAATGTTTTAGAGTAATAAAAAGGAGATGATATTTATATCCTTTAAATACGTTTTAATATTTTAATTCATAATAGTTTGTACCGTTTTTTTTGTTTTAATGAACGTCTGCGGGGCTCGCTCTCTAAAGTATTGCTGCTTGGCTCCACCATTCGCAGTATTACTTCGTCGGAAGAATTTGACAGTTTGTACCGTCCATTTGGTTGTGTTCCAGTACAAACTTCTAAATTCACAGCTTACATTGATCTAGCACAAACTGAAGCATGTATCTTCACACCATATATTGCTGGGTTTTTTTGACATGTTTAAACGGACATTTTGCACGAAAAGCAACTAAGTCTCACTCGGAGTAAAATATTTTTGAAAATTTTCACTACCAGTTTGAAAATTTCTCTGATTAGGGTAAGCCAATCAGTTTCTCTTTGTTGTTGACAATTGCTAATATTATCATAACGAAGACATCGCATAAGAAAATGAGATCAATTTTCAGTTATGGCAAGATAATATGCTTTATTTCCACTCCTTCTGGAATTATCTCACACTTTCTTAGTTTTTCTTTTCTATTAAAGTCCATAAATTCAGTAAGTAACAAAATTTCAATAAACCCACGAACATAGAGACTGGGTGACAATAGTCACATGCTCGAGCACCGAAAGTTTACACATTGAGGTGTTTCTGATTTAAAAACCAAAATAATAATAATTAATTAAAATAAATTAGGAATATTATTGATGGTACTAGCCGCAAATTAATTTTTTTTTAAATAACTGTTGTAAATATTGTTATCTCTTACAGTCTTTAACTGAAAGCATAACCAACTTAGTAGACATATATAATAATTATATTTACAAATTTTGTTAAGCAGAAGTTATAAATAAAAATAGAAAAATACAAAAATGTTGACAAGAAATACTAGAACTCGTCTGACGTAAAATTGGAAACGTCAATCATTTTTCCCGCACCTAATGTAGTACCAACATTTCTGTTAGCGATATAACATACTTATCAGCTATAATACCCCTAGAGCATGGATAATACCGAGATAATTTTGTCATAGAGATTGTTGAAAGCGTGTTTCTTGGTAGATATTGCTTCAAAGAAACACGCTTGAAACATTCTCTATGACAAATTTTTGAGTATTTATCAATGCTCGAGGTGTATTCGGTAAGATAATTTTTTACTACTTTCCATGTTTTTTAATCAATTAATTCAAATGAGTTGTGTTTTCTGGTGTATTTTCTAAAAGAATTTAGTTAATTTTGTTGTTGCAAATATGAAAAAATCTTTCTATCATTATTATGAATTGATTTACTATCTGACATTTAATTTGACATTTGAATATATCATGTCTGCTTTGCCCGACAACACCACACCCGTGGTGTTATCGCTGTAATCCGTTGATGATTGGTTGAATTTTAAAAAATACAATAAAATCAATTTTTTTTATTGGTTAATTGATACAGTAAAAAATTATCGAAATAATATGTATTGAAAACCACACGTTTGATAATCATAGTGAACCGCATTGCAAAAGGAGTGTTAAATGATATGAAACTAAAATTGCATTGATTAACTTTTATCTCCGAGGGAGATTACTTATGAATAGGTTGCAACTTAATATTCATTAGTGTGTATCATAATTCCAAAACATTTAAAAATTAAAGGAATACATATGAATAATTCGGTTATTATGATTTTTTATAACAAGTTTTTTGTAATATAGACATATTATTTGTGGGAATACATTTATGATGATGCACATGCTTATCTTTCTACTAAATACGTGATATGTTTAAAAAAGATACAAGTGGCAATTTAGGTAAAAAGATGCTTTGAACAAATAAACAATCGCACAGTAAAAAAGTGGCGTTAAGAAACTGAATTACATGATCGTACGCTACTGTAGTCTCATTGCGGCTAATGAGGTAGTATTTTACATAACTGCGTTCTTGGGTCGATCTTTTTTTACCTAGTTATAGAATGCTTAACCTCCTGGGCCCAAAGAGTTCTGACTATAATAAAAAAATTGAACAAAAAATTTTTCATGTAAAATATGACTTTTGTTTGTCATCTATAAATGACATCTGGTCTGCTCTTTTCACATGACATCATACAAATATAAAATAGGAAATAGCAAGAAATAAACCCAATTATCAATTAATTTATTAGCAAAAGTAGAACAAAGTACAATTTCTGTGCAGCGTTTTTTGTGTTTTGGTGCCAGCTCTTTATATTTGCTGCACGATTTGGAATCAGAGTACCGGTTGCATGAAAACCTCTTTCTAGCAGAGTATCGGCGAGTTTTACAGTCGTAAAATACCAATCAAAGTAGATGATGTTCAGATACAAAACTTTCTCATAAAATGATGATCGCTGATTCTCCCAAATTAACTTATGGTTTGACATTTTCGAAGAATGATGAATCACCCTGCTATACTGTCATGTTACATACTAACCCATTTAGATTAGCAAGTTTATTAGGGCAAAACTAGCGTATGCCACAATGCCCAATAAAAAGAATTATCATTTCATCAACACTTATGTTGTCAGCTTTAGCTTAAGCATGACACCCACGTAGCACACTTTTAAATTAAGGAAGGACTTTCCATATTTTGTTTTTTTTTGTCGTCATTAACTTCATTATCGATCTATTTGAATGATAAACACCATATTTCTGTGACCAAAACATTTTAATTTTAGATAGATTTATAGCGAACAAAATTCAGATGAATTTTATTAATTCTTTAACTGTCAACCGTAAAGCTAAGCCTTTTCTTTTCAGGTACATTCGGTTTGTTGCCGTAACCAAAAATTTCTTTCTTTCAAAGGTATTATCACAGTCTGAACTTGGGACAAATGCCTGACCACTAAGATCGTTTTCATTAGAAATATCAAAATCTGATTCATTGAGAGCTTTCTCAAGCTCATTGAATGTCAATGCTAGTATGGACATTTTTATTTATGCAGTATAGTTTAACCGCATTGAAACCAGTTGTTATACCAATGTGACATAAGATTTTATTGTTCAATGTTCATAATACATTAACATTCTAGTAAAAAATATTTATATAGGTAAAATTATTGATTATAGGTGTACACTTTAATAGTTATAAAGTAAACAAAAAACAAAGGATGTTTGAAAAATGTTAAAATTAGTTACGTCGTGTGCGGGAACGGTCGACCATTATCTTGCTTTCCTTTTATAAAAAATATCATACCCTGTTGCTTCGCTTGTTTGCTGAGTACTAACGCTATATCCTACACGACGATACTGCTACTAACTATATTTTGTCACAGTTTACCGATTACATAAGAGGTGGCAGTACCAACAAATTTTAATTTTTATGTTATAAATATATAACACCAGGCCTCAGGAGGATAAAGATAGTTATTCCTTCTTTTTAGTGTTGAAAACACTTATAAGATGCTTGATTCGAAGGTACGTGTAACAAAACGATGAAACGCTCAGATGAAACGAAGCTAGAATCTGCGGTGGTGCCCAATTACACTTCATTTTTTCAATTTTTCGGATGCAATGTTTATTATTATTAAACAAGATATTCTTTATGATTTGTTTTATGTTTTAAAAATATAATAAGTCTTATTTTAATTCAGCAGTGCTAAAAGATAATTATAGTTATTGTAGAATTAGATACGCGCAAGCTTCCGCCTTGTACGCTGCAAAAACTGTACAATATAGAAGAAAATTGCACATAAACAATTTATTGAGCATAAAATTTACTACATAAAAGTCCGCGGGAGTGTATAATTATATCTAATAATTTAAGAGGTACAGAATTTTAATGTAATGTGAGACATTTTCGTGCAACTTTGCACACTTGCATCTTCTAAACTATTAAAGGTAATTGTACCCTTCCGCGGACTTTTTTATAGTAAATTTTGTTTTCTATAAAAATGTTTATGTGCAATTTACTTCTATCTTGCACCGTTTTAGGGCAATAGTTACAAAGCTACCTTTAACCGCAAAAAAATGCCACTGTGGTCACCAAAAGTAACTTGACCGAAACACACATGTTCTACTAAACCGATAATTTATGTTCAAATTTTAAAATGCATAAACGAAGTAATAATTTCATAAATCTGGTTTGTAAAGTTTTATACAATTAAATTATTTATCTCAAAGTCTTTTCTACAAAAATATTTTAGTTTTAATTTATTGTATTTTAAACATGTTTCGACATTATAAAATGTTATCGTCAGTAACTCTATTAATATTATTAAATTGACAAATTTAACATTTTTGTGGAAAAGACTGAGATAAATAATTTAATTGTATATCTAATACTCCACTTTAAGAATGTATTACTTTAACGTTATAAAGTTTTATAATAAAAACTATCAGTAATTACTAGTTTAAGTTAGAAACGATTTCACTGTAAAGTTATCAACATAGGACAAAAGTATGTAAAATAAAATTTGAGTAAATTTTGAATGTTGAAATTGTACCAACAGTCAGGCAATTGTAAAGATTATTAGCGTTATCAATCTGTTAAGATTAGAGAAAGAATGCATGTTAAAGTAAAGTTCATTTCTTTAATTCTTCTTTATAGTCAGTAGCGCATTTGTTTAATATCAATAAGAGAAAAAATAGTAGAACCGGTAAATTTTTATTCCATTTGAAACACGCAGCGCCGTCCGGTAACAAAACGTCGTAACACCTTATTTACGCGTTGGTTTTTTTTCACTTATCCGAAGAGAAGTTACTGACGGTTGGGGTTTTTATTGTACTCGCGAAAAGAGTTACTGACGGGCTAGTTTCTTTTACGTACATTTATTATTATTATTTTTCTGTGAGTGTACGTTTTGTATAAAGTTATTGGTTAATGACAAACGCGAGAAAATTGAGAATGATTATTTAAATTTAATTCTATCGTTTAAACGAGGTTTTTTGTTTGTTTTTTTGTTGTAAACGGAAAGAGCAAATTTAATATTTTCTTTTATTTGTCTTTGCCAATTAACAAGTCGCTTATAAAATTAGTTTTACTTTTTTTGCGCTAAAGGATTACGCTAAGAACACCTAGAGGATTTAATAAATAATGTCGATTATTTTTTGTCGCGAAATGTTTTTATTATAAGTCCAATCTGCTGTAAGTCTTCTTTAGATATGACAAGGAATCGCGAACGCAACAAACTGTTGCATGCACATTTCCAAACGTGAAATCTCCACTTTCAAACTTTTACATCTGAAAGGATGTGGCAACTCAGCTCGAATTGTGTTATAATCTTAGAAGCTGTTGAACTGTAAACCGCTATAAAACTCGAGTAAAATCCAGTAATCATTTAGTTCTGTTGTTTTTTAAAAACATGCGCATCACCTATAGTTAGAGTGTGGTGAAGCACTTGTCAGGAATCACGCAATATAAATCGTTTACTCAATCATTGAATTATTTATTTAATCCAAGCGTATTCAATCAAAGTTTGGCTAAATTTCTGAAAGTTCTACTTTGGCTCTAAAATTGATTGCGTCTAGAGAAAATTTTACTTTTATCCGAATGCTTTCAACCGTATATACGCCAGCAGAAAATGACAGTCAGTGAACGTGAATCTCAATTTTTTGACCTTTCGTCGCATAACATGTTGGTGAAGGCAATTTGATTTTTGCGAAGGTGACTTTTTGCCTTGAAAATATTTTGTGTCAAATGAAGTTCAATGTTTTGAGATTTTGTTGCTTGCTTTGTGTTTCTTACCATACATCACTTGGAAAAGAGAATCTAAGCGTTACCAACACAACCCAAATATTTCCTAATATTTGTTTCCTAAACAAAGCTTAGATTTGAGAAAATAAATAATTACGGTCATTCATGATATTAAAGCTTTACAACCAAAACATCCCGTTTAAATGTTAGTGCCAACAGTGAACTACTAGTGGAATAAAGAGAGTCGCAAACGTATGACAGAGTTTAGTGAGCATTTTGTTACCGATTTAGAAATATTGGTTCAAAATACTCATTTTTGTGCTTTTCTAGAAAAATTTTCTATAAAAGATGTACCCTCCAGTTTGCAATCATTTTGCATTAAACTATATTACATACTACTAACGCTATAAATGGTAAACAACAGCCGGGAGTGTTTGGATTTAGAGTTTTTAATACTAATTCAATGACGAGCACAATTTCCGTTCCTCTTGGAGAGATAAACGGCAAACAAATTGAACTACAAAAATGGAAAAAATTAGTTACGCCGGCCTATTTACATGCCATGATGTTTGTTCAAGTGCATGGATTTAAGATAACGCAATCGGGTTTCTCTTTAGATATGTCACTGGAAGCTGTTTTATCAGCGCGCAGCAATTCTTGATAATGAACGGCTTCGCTCATAATTTGTTATCACAAAAAATCTCTATAAGTCATTGGTGTTGCCGATTCATCATCATTTTCTAGCAATGAGGAAGTTATGGAAAACAATTGTCAGGCATTTCATAGACAAATGTTAAATACAAACAATTGGTGAATTATCATACGACTCTATTCTCGTTTAATATATACCTAGAATACTAGTTATTTGTGTTTTTTTATTATTTATATATACATTCTTATTTTTAGAAATTGTAATAAATCTTGTTCATTATATTACGTAGGTAATATTGTGTTTGTTTTCAACACCTTCGGATTATTGCAAGATTTGCGATATCTGTGAATTTTATGTTGGTTGTTGCCTTCTCTAATGACGATGAGCAATAATCTCTCATCATGACGGGATCACACATACCCTGATATAGTTTTCCGTTTTTAAAATATTTTAATATAATCTTCCTCCTGACTTAACACTTATTTTTCCTAAATTAGCAAAAAATAAATCTAAATGCACTGCTAAAAATTAATTTTGAGTGACATTCGGCACTTTAAATTTTTAAAGTTTTCTAGCAAATTAACTAGGATGTCTTGGTAGTTTTCATTCTTTTGATTTTACAGAAAATGTTTGCAAACATTTGTAAAACAAGTTGAAAATTTTCATCTTTGAAAAGCTTTCTAATTTGTGGATCAAGATTCCTTTGCAAACTTTTGCATCAAACAGCTTTGGAAACTTACTCCTTGAATATTTAAAACAGTTACTTTCTTTTTCTGGTGCTTTCATAACCAATTTAAACAATCCTAATTTAACTTGTAGAGAGGGTAAAATCACTGAATTAGAATACAATAACGGCTCAAATTTATATTACATTTTTTAAGTCCGTGGGTGCCATTCTTTTATTTGGTAACCTTGCTGAACTGCTTGGCTATCCCACAGACACAAAAAACAACATTTAAATTATAAATTATTTGCGTTCTTAATTTCAATGTGAGACCAGTCGCTAGTTGAAAGATTTGTACTCTCCAAACCTCTGATCAATAACGTCTCTAACATTTTTTGACAGACTTTGGATTTTGTGATTTCGATTGTGATCATGTAAAACGAGGGTAATTGTGAGGCTTCCTTCAGGTTTCCGATCCGCGGGAAGTATGTGTAATTATTTTTCGAGAAGGGTACAAAGGTTCCAAAAATTAAGTATAAGTTTTAAATATACTTATATTGTATTTATTTAACAAAAATAATAATTATAATGACCAAACCTTATATAAAAAAGTAAATGTCAGACTAAAACAAAAAATCGCGTATAAGAAACAAAAATTTTAATTATATTACATTTGTACCTTGCGAGTGCTGAACTACAAAGGATTAACACGAAGACTGCAAAATGAAATTCTTGTCAGTATTTTTGAGCACATGAAGTATTAAATTTTTGTATTAATCCCTCAAAAATCATTTGTAAAAACAATTAAAACTTGATTATTTGTCTTAGCTATCAATCTACTTTGTTGAAATATCAATGCTTTGTACCAAAAGAATTCGTTCAGCATTGTTTCCGTCATTTCAATTGTATCCAATGCAGCTTTTAAAAACCTTTATTTAACCTATTTTCTAACGTGCTTCTTTCATTTAATTTTTTTTGTAACTTTTTTATCAAGTTTGATTTAGTCACGCATCGCGTAATTTCCTTTGTTACAAAAAAAAATTAAACCAAAAACGATCTTTTGTTATTTCTGACACAAAAATGTTATAATTTACTGGTAATTAGCGCTTTCTAACCAATTTTGTTAACATATTTTTATTAAAACATTATTACATTATTTTTTAAAGTTTTTTTTTGCTAATTAATTAAATAACGTTGATAACACAAATAAAATAAAACAAATATGAAATCAAAACTAATTTTATCTATTTGAAAAGAAAGACAACATCTGGTAGTCACAACAATTGAAGCTGTTTTTTTTTGTAAATTAAAACCTTTTATAAAAGAATTCTCTACACAATAAAAAAAGAGCTCGGTTATTGCTTTACATTAAAGCTTTATTGAAAAATAATGGCAAAGCAATATCAGAGAAAGCATGCTTCTCAGGTTACAGATTAATTACATTTTTGTTCTTTGCAATTTACGCGTTAATACGTGAAACTTTTTAATTAATGCTTGTTAATTTCAGAGTGAAAGTTCTCGAAGTATCTGCTAAAGACGACATTAACATAAAAGAAATCTTTCGCTCCTTCTTAACGTTATCCAGACTTTTCCCTAAAGATTCCGATGACTCGACAGGATTAAAAAGACGATCGAGCGCTTACGTTTCAGCAAGTAGTAAAGGCGGCCGTAGAGCCGAAAGTCCAGCATTTGAAAAAGAAAAAAACAGTTCGGCGGGAGAAGGAAGTCATTCGTTGGGAGAAACAAGAGCTAAACCGCGTTCCAGATCGTTAATTCGTAGATCTAGCAGAAAAACCAAACAACAAATTCGGGACGCTCACAACACCACCGAAGAATGTATTGTATCGTAAGACTGTTTAAATTCAAAATTAGGTAATCGTAAACAGGAAAAGAAATCTCCGTCTGATTTTTTATTAGTTTTATATAATTGTGTGTTAAGTGTTTGAAAATTTAATGTTAATGAGTGTTTGCAACTAAGTGTGTATTATTGATTGAAGGTAGTTTAAGATTTTGTCACAGCAAGCTGGATATAATAGTGAGCCTCAGGTTAACATCTAGGTTGCTGTAGACGCTTTAAGTAATTCCCCGATGTCTGTGATCTGTAATTTCAAAGTTTTTGATGTAACGAATGCATTGAAAGGCATTCGGCTTTTGAGGATATCCCATTTCAAAGTACTTCGACCGTTGAACATTCGTAGAAGTAACTTAGACATATCGCGTGACTACGAATATGCACATATCGTCATCAAACATAAAGTAATTAATCGAAATGGGATTATCATCGAAATTTTAATGTACTTGTTAAAAACGCTGATTTAAAAAAATCAATTATACACTGTGTACATAGAGTTAAGGTTGATATTACTATATTACTCTAGAGAGACTATAAAAAAACGTTTTTACAATTTTAGTACTCTCTGGAACAACATGTATATATTATAGTTATCCAAATGCCTTAGTTTATGTTTTAAAAAATACTTTAGATTCGACTTTGAATTAAAGTTCAAATCGTATTGTAACACTTTGCTCAGATAATATGCCCACTAAACTAAACAAAAGGCAGTTACAACTTTTGTAGAGAATTAAAAGATTGAGTATTTTATTACAACTTTCAGACGCAATGTTCAAAAACGTATTGAGCACATTTTATTCCTGGTAGTCTTTTAATTATGCCAGTATTTTCCAAAATACATTCAGGATGAATGTACCGTCCGAAAAGTTCAAACTATAAAATGGTTCAAACATGCATTGGCAGTTACTTAAAAATTGTCACAATGCTTCTAAATGTATATTTAAAAAATATTTAATCGACTTAATTTGTCTTAATTTTTTGTTTGTTGTTATAATTGAGGATACATTTGCGGGTAAAAATGTAAATAGACTTAGTGTTGTAATATTGTTTATTTAAACAAGTTAAGTTAGACTTACTAAGGCTACATTCGCCGAATTTTTCCATTTCTTTAAACCATAAGTAATCTACACAAACTGTAAACCGAATTATGCTTATTATCAACTAGTTAATAATTGTGCTCTTAATATTTCTCTGTATACCCTTATCATAATATACTCGTACCAATGTTTACTAATGCGTTAAAGTAAAATGATGATGGCATCTAACAATTAAATGATGCTCGCGAATTCTTAATTACATCAAAAGATTTTCTAGGCACTTTACATCGTTCATAAGCACGAGACCAACGTTTAGATTAGAGTTTCCAACCCAGTTTTTAAAAAAAAATGTAGTTCAATATCTAGGTAGTCTGTTATAAAAAAAACTTTGTATAACTGTATTTTAAGATAATTGTATTAAGCTTGCATCTACTCTGCTTGGATCATTTTAAGTTTTTTTTTTTTGAATTTTGATATAGTGTCTCTTCTAGGAGTAAGTTCTTCTTTTGTTACGAAAATTATGTATATTGTAATTTACATAAAGAAGACGCTTAAAAACATTTGGGTAGGGTCCAGACAGCTGACTGAAATTATATGCTTGTTAAGGTGTTATCAATGAATTTGTTGTTGTGTAGTTTTGTAAAAATGCATTGTTTACAGTGTTTATAAATTATAAAGGAAACGCCAAGTGATAATAAACCATATTCAATTTCCAAATGTCTAAATGTTTTTATTAGTTTTAGCTGTCACTTTACCTTGTAAAGTATGTTAGTTCTGAATTAAGTTGTTTTTAGAAAAAATCTCAATTATAAGTTCACTTTTTGTGCAAATAGAACACCGCATAGGAGCACATCGATATTTGCGTATTGGATAACAAAATAAACGTTTTGAGATGGGCACGCTATTTTGAAATATAAGAAACGAACAGATACTTTTGTTCGTTGCAACTTCATAGGTCAAAACACAAAAAGCATTTTATTAATCTATCCAGGGCCGTGTACACAGACTCCAAGTCTGAACGGGTGCCAAAAACCAATAAAATTCCAAATCTTGTATGATAATTTAGAAATTTAATCAGTAGCGGCTAGTGGTCAATCATACGAGGGTCATTTAAAAAACACAGTTACGCAGTCTAAAAAAACATTCTTACATTAACACGATTTATATTTAAGATTAAGAGTTAAGATATTCGTCTATATTTACAATTACCATAATAATCGATAAAAATTTACAGTTTTCAATTGAAGATTTTTTAATGCTTAGCATAGAAGTACGCACGACTTTCTTGTCCCATAGTATTGCCGATTGCGTAGAAATAATTTAATTTTTTTACGTAGAGGAACATCGCTAAGCTTCCACGGTAGTCGAAGGTAAAGTCAATCAGTTTTTTCATTTAATATATGTATCTATTTTTATATACATTTTCATTGTGGTCTATAATTAAAGTTCGGCAAACGCTGTCCAATTATATTTGTAAGCAAATATTAATGCGACCAAAAGTAGCATAATTCATGCGATTCGCTAATAACGAGTGTTTTTTCACTTTTTCTTTTAAATGCTATAAATCGGTAACATTATGTTTACACCATAATGAATCGTGTGAAAATAGTAAACCTACAAAACAAAAAGTCTATTATTTACTTCAAATTCACAAATCCAACCTGACGAATCATACATAGATTCTTTAAAATTACTATAGACTTCTTTGTTTTTATGTTTACTGGTCTTACGAATTTGAAGTAAAGGCTGAGGACGAGCATTATATTTAAATTCTGAACGTCTAAGCTAATATTAACTATTTATTTTTTAATGCCTTGTACCACCGTCATTATGAAACAAAAACGATAAGTCGTCTATTACAAATGAATATTATAAATCAACTAAGAAAATCGACAGTAAACTTTGTTATATGTGAAAAGAAATGTTCGTTCTAGCACTGTGCTGCAAAGATAATGATAAATGACGTAACTCAGATAAGCATTGCACTGCCACTGAGTAGGCGGAATGACCTCCGAGCTCAAGACCGCAAGCTAGCATTTAACCGTTTACTTATATTTTTTTCTAACTCGCATAAACTTGTATTATGTGCGTCTCATTGTGGACTGCAATAACTATATTATTTAAGATTCGGCTTCAATATTATGCACACGGGACGCGTAACTTTGAGCTTCTCAATTTAAACACATGAAATTCAAATGCTGAGAATTTGATTTAAACGCGAATTTTCTGTAATTTCAAAGTAAATAAAATACCTTTCTTATTTATTTTTCCAGAGCGTCATTAACCAAATGACCTATTAGAGAAGCCGTCACTAAATTTAATAATCTCTATTTAATAAATTGCAAATTGCAGACTTATTTAAACCATGTTAGAAATATGAGATGAATTATAGAGGTCTAATAAAGAGAATGCTGTCTGCAAGGCTTGTTAATAAATTTTAAACTGCATTTAAACAGAAAAAATCTTGTAGAAACAAGCAAAACACAAATTAAAGACACGCATCGCCACCGGCGCCTCATACATCGCGTAATTAACAGCAGGTATCAGCTCCTTGGCTGCAATTTTGTCAACAATCTCATTCACGTCGCGATCTGTCACAACTTGTTGGTTTTTGTAGTCCTGTATAAGAAAAATGAGAGTTTCGATTCTTTACTACATTAGAACACTGTCATATTGTGTAACTGGTGATTTAGTGTAGTATTGTACTTGTTCATAAGGTAAGTCAATAAAGATATGTATAATAGGTATATAATTCGAGTTAATTTTAAATTTTTGAAAATTGAATACATTTTCGTATTTTAAGGAATATTTTATTTAGATCCTATTAGATAAGGGAGTTTTCTCTACAACACTAAGAAAGTATGTATTTCTAAAACTTGCAATAAATATTCACATGGTAAATATACATACATTGCTTCTTCTCATCAAGTGGACTTAAATTTGCTGCTACTTGGCAGGTGATCTTCATTAATCACTTAAAAGTTTACAATTGAAATTGAAGTAGGGACAGATTCAACTACATAGAAATTTTTCGGAAGTATTCAGAAACTAAACTATTAAGTTTGCAATTTTATTTGTAAAAAATTTGCAATGAATTTACCTTGTTTACTTGGAATAAAAAATATATACTTGCTAAATTTTTGTGGGGGTTTTCGCCAGTTTAAACTACAAGAATATACGAGAAAAATTAAAAATCAGCTTATATTTTAGCAAACAATTAGTGATACATGTGTAGTAGAAATTTCAGTGACTTTAATAAGATGTTGCTGGTTTTTCTTCTCTTATAGAAAATTAAATTAAATTCTAAATCATTCTGTATGACAACAAGTTGTTAAGATAAAGTAATAAGCAAATTAGTAGGTGACCATGGAGTTCATTTATTAAAATAAAAAATTAGCACATTGTTTATCTATGATTAGCACCTTTACACAAAAACGGAGACAGATTTCCGAAAGCTCAGGAAAATGTGTTTTGAGTTGTTTGAGTTATAGTTGTTGTTATGAGATATTGTTGTGACGATGACAAAACATCCAACAAAAAATCCACAATCTATCCACAAATTACATGTAAGCAATAAAAAAATACGTGAAATATAAAAATACTGATTTCAACGTTTGACAGTTGTTTTTGTAAAAACTATTGAAACGTACGAGAAATTATTTCCAGAACGTTTAGCGAAAGATATAAAACATTCGCGAACGTTTCGCCAAAATGTATAAATGCGGCACAAACAAATCATAGGGCAGTTACACTATTATTTTTCAGATGACTTATGAAAGAAAAAAAACTATCGGGTTACCAAAATTTAATAAACAAGAGGAAACGAGTCGAAGAGCGTGACAAAAACACCACAAAGATAACAGTTTTTTCTTGTTCCATCTATGTCAACTTTGAGTACTTGTTCATCTGGCTCTTTGGCTTCAGAAAACACAACTACTACTAATAATTAAAAAAACCAAACGGCGCACCAATCTGATGCACAGCGAAGCAACTAAAAAAGAGCCACAACAAGTAACAACATTTGATGCAACCAACACTGATATAAACCTGATTATCCAGGTCATTGGCCAAAGGCTCTAAGTACGAATACTATACAAATTTTAGTTGAAAATGGCTCGAAACAAATTACTCGGTTCAATTTTCCTCGTGATTCGAAGGATTAAAGATGTTCTTCTAATTATTATGAAAGACGTTTAAAAAACGGAAAAATTTATCATAGAAATTGGTTACTTTATTCGATATCTAAAAACACAGTTTTCTGTTTTTTCTGCAAACTTTTCGATGTGCTAGAGAATAATAAATTTTTTCGGGGTTGTAATGATTGGTTACATTTAGCAATGCATCTCACATTAGTAACTATCAAAAATGAACAAAACTATGTCAAGCATTAAAAAATAAAACTACAATTGATAGTGCCAATCAAAAACTTTTTGCAATCAAAAAACAACGATGATATAATATAATAGTACTTATGTTATTCAATTTTTAACTCGGCAAAAATTAGCTTTTCGAGGCCAAGACAGCATGTTATTTCAAAATAATAACGGAAATTGCGGTTTGCAGAAATTTGTTTAGATCTGAACTCACGAGCGTTTTATATGCCCTATGCTACTGACACATTAAATTTAATAGTTAATGAATGATGTTGCAAAAGTTATTCACGAAACAGTTGGCTTTCTCAGTTTAGTTCAAGAATTATACAAATATTTTTCTGCGTCTACTAAACGATGGAATATCATCAGACAACACTTAATTTTACTTTAAAACCATTATCTGACACGAGATAGTCAAGCAGAATTGATGCAATAGAACCATTGTTTAAAAATTTACTATAAATATATGACGCATTATACAATATAACAAATTCAGACAGATTTGATCAGGAATCAGAATATTAAGCTAGGTGTTTAGGAGATAAAACATCAACATTTACGTTTATATGTTCAGTTCACATCTGGTATGAAGTTTTAGTGCAACTCAATTTTGTTAGTAAAATTTTACAATCAGAAACTATAAATATATAATGGGCTCTGGAAACTTTATAAGAATTAAATACATTTTTGCTCGAATTCTGTACAGATGAGAAACTCAATGTGGTTATTACTGCAGCAAAAGAAGCTTCAAAAAAGTTAGATGTGGAACCCATTCTTCAAACAGCCACTCCTATACGCCGTCGATCAAAAATTAAACAGTTTGACTACGAACATAAAGACGAACCAATTTCAGATCCTTCCACATAATACAAAATTTACTTTTTTCAGTGTATTCTCGATCAAGTTTTAATTTCAGTCATTGAAAGATTTTTCTTATTATAAAATCACATAGACGCCTTTCAATTTCTATACCATTTAGACCAAACTCCTGAAAAATTGAAGACTAAGACTAAGACTTTCGTGCAAAACGTTGCAGGAAAAACTGAGATAACGATAACCTAGACATAGATAGAGACGATTTATACGACAAAATTGTACAAATCCAGCCTATGTTAATAATGATTTAATTGCAGTATATTCAAACTTAGCAGTTGTTATTCGAATTCTACTCACTTTACCCGTATCTGTTGGCAACGCCACTGCAGAAAGATCTTCCTCCAAATTAATACTATTAAAAAATTATTTAAGGTCAACCATGAGTCAAGAACGGTTATCAAATTTATCTATCATCGCAATAAAATCATCTATATTAGAAAAAATAGATATTGACCATATCATAAAAAAAATTTGCCGACATGAAGGCTTGAAAAGTGGATTTTTAAAGATTTGCCGATTTTGTTTTGTAATATTAGGTAGGTACGATAACCACAACTATACGTTATACGACGAAAAGATAGAGTTATTAGAAAAAGCGCAAAAATCCAAAAATTATGTAATGTATAATCTCATAGACATTAAAGTTTGGGTCTAGGACAATTCATTGCCGCCAACTCACTGCCGCCATCTCATTGCCATCTCAACTCTCTGCCGACCCATCTCATTGCTATGCCAACTTATTGCCGGCTAACTCTTTGCTAAGCTAACTCAATGCCAGCTTTGAACTAGTTGAAATCCCCGGATTACAGAACGAACTTCAAGTATCACAATAACGAAAGTATAAAAGACAAAATTGGATAATTTCAAAATTTTGACTTTAAAGTCGAATATCTCGAAAAGTATTTGAGGAATCGAAGAATTGGCACCGTATCTTGAATCAGCATAAAATTTCACATAAGATCCATATCTTACGTAGGTATTAGTGTAAAACGATGATGTACGAATGGACTGTATAGCTTTGAGATTATCAAATACATCTATTTTTGTAAACCATGAAAAGAAAAATGTTATAATAAGTACAATACTTAGTTTTATTTTTTCTCGTTTGTTAGAGAATATAAAGATCCAAGGTCAAAAGGCATTAAGAATATGTAATTGGTATTTAAGGTAAATGCATATTGTTGTGTTGTGCATTATGTGTCATCGATAAGTTAGGTAATTGTGATCCTAATTACTTTGCAATATTGGAATTTTTGAATTTCTTTTGTGTTCCAGTTTGTTTGGTAATGTTATACAGTCATTCTTGTGTTTAGTTCGCGTGAACAGGTCAGAGGAATAAGTGGATGAATTGTAAAAGTACTAAAATTAGAATGTCTTCCGGGTTTGGGCCGTGTCATAGTTGCAACCGAAGCTGCCAACGTTTCGCCCACTTTCGTAAGGGGCTTCATCAGGGCGTGAGATAAATCGCAAAACTCAAACAAGCAATCGAAATCTAACTAAGAACTTCTCAAAAGTTAGGTTATCCACTTGTAAAACAAGCCATAACCTAAACTATGAAAAGGTAAGAAAGAAAACGATAACCTGAAAAAGCAAGCGAAAATCTAACAAAGATCCACTACCGAGTTAGGTAATCAACTTGTGAACCAAGCCAGATTCTAAACTCCATAGAAGTGACCTAAGAAGAAATAGTCTCCGTATTTAAAGGAAAAGGATCGTCACGGATGATTAAGCTCGACCCTGATTGGGTTACGGTTGCTAGGGTGCGTGTTTTTGATAAATGACTAATAACCGGGAACCAAAGAGGGGATAGTTCGAAACCATGATCGCGATTGAAGTTATTGGGGTGTTTGATGATTTCTATGCTTTCTCGGAATTTCCTGTTGAAAAAGAATGGAGATTTGGCAATCAACGAAACATTATCAAAATCTATCTTGTGACCTGTAGTAAAATGATGTTCAGCGATCGCAGACTTGGAAGTATACCTTTTCCTTATACAACGATCATGTTCTGAAATGCGAGTAATGACGGAACGACCGGTTTCACCAATGTAGACTAAACCACAAGAACAGGGATTTGGTATACACCTTGAGATGAAAGTGTAGGAAATTTGTCTTTGGGAGAAGGAAGAATCTGAGATTCTGAGAATCTCAGATTCTTCCTAACTTTTGAGAAGTTCTTAGTTAGATTTCGATTGCTTGTTTGAGTTTTGCGATTTATCTCACGCCCTGATGAAGCCCCTTACGAAAGTGGGCGAAACGTTGGCAGCTTCGGTTGCAACTATGACACGGCCCAAACCCGGAAGACATTCTAATGTTAGTATAGATTCCGGCCGTGGAAGCCTTCGCTATTACATAAATTGTAAAAGTTTTAAATAAAATGAATAATGATACTATCTTAAGTCAACGAGGGAGAGAAACATTTAATCATGATAGTTATGTATATGTGTATGAAAAAAGTAGTAAACGTGACAAATCTGTGAAGTTTTGGGTTTGCGAACAAATTGGAAGATGTCGCGCTCGAATCCATCTACGGAATGGAATTGTTATAAAACAAATAAATAATCATACACATGATCCGAGCGCGGCAAATGTACAAGTTCAGCAGTTTATTAGTAATTTGAAAAGGCGCGCGGAAACAACGCAAGAGGGTGAGTGCTTATTATGAGCTATAAACATCAATGTTTTATACATTTTATAGCTGCAGCGCAAGTGATAAATGCTATCTCCGAAAAAGTTCATAGAGACTTACTGGGGAATTTGCCTAATACAGCTGCGTTGAAAAAATGTATTAGGCAAAAAAGAAGAGAAATTCTTGCACCACCGCCACTTCCAATTACTTTACGAGAACTTATGATTCCAGAAAGTTACAAAATTTATAAAGCTGGTGACCAACAAGAATTGTTTCTGGTGGCTGAAAGAGATATAGATGACAAGAAAATACTTGTGTTTGGTCGCCAATCATGGCTACCTTTTTTAAATGCCGACGTGTGGTATGCTGATGGAACTTTCTCCATTGCACCGACACTATTCCACCAGGTGTACGTAATTTCTGTAAAAACGCATGGCGGAGTACTTCCGGTTATTTACGCTCTTCTCCCCAATAAACGAAGAGCAACGTACAACTTGCTAATTGCAGGTAAGATGGTACAGATAATGCCAAACTAAAATTTCATTTTATTTTTTATTACGCAGGTAATCCTCCTCCGTTTAAAATTGCGAAAATACAGGGATGCGTATCGAAGAATTTTACGCTTGGTGCAAGATTTCGGAAATAGGGACGTTATTGACTTTCTACGTGGAATAGCGTACAATTTTCAAATGGAATAGTACCTATTAGTATTATTTTCGCTTATCTACTTTTTACTTGTTTAAGATAATGTATAACAAAGAAATAAACAATTCAACTTTGAATATTTTTGTGTGCTCTGAAATTTATGAAAGGGGTTGCTGCTTCATTGATGATGTGTGCATTTTATCTATTTTGTATGAAAGTGGTTTAAGGGTTAAATTACTTAAATTGTTAGTTCCCATTCTTTGTTTTTTAAAACTTCTTAGTTATATCAGTAACATCATAAAAAAAAATTATTTTTCGCAAAATGATCTACATGCAACTTTTCAGAAATTGGTTAAATAAAGTTAAATTAGATAAAGTTTAAACAAAAGGATTTTATTATCATAGACATGAATACAAATAATACAATTATTTCACTTTAACTTTTTGCTACTAAGATTATTACAGCATTTCATTAATTGTAATAGAATTATTACTATCATTGTCATCGTTATTATATATTTTTGTAATTAATGGCTTATGGTAACTGAAATATGAAATTGAATCTACAAAAATTAGTTAATTGATTTACAAAAATTAATAACATATTTCAGAATTTATACTCTATGCCAATTAATTGATGTTCATTAAATTAGCAGTCGTATTAATTAAAAATGTGACGCGTAACGAAATAAGCGACATGCTATCCCTACTGCGTTGGAGAAACTGAAAGTACTCTTCGTCTGAACCAACCGTGTTTCACTTTAACTTTTTGCTACTAAGATTATTACAGCATTTCATTAATTGAAATAGAATTATTACTATCATTGTCATCGTTCAATCAGAAATTGAGGTTAACCTTAAATATCTTAAATTTAATAATTAATGGCTTATGGTAACTGAAATATGAAATTGAATCTACAAAAATTAGTTAATTGATTTACAAAAATTAATAACATATTTCAGAATTTATACTCTATGCCAATTAATTGATGTTCATTAAATTAGCAGTCTTATTAATTAATAAATACTATTTTAATGAAATCATATACATTGACCGATAGTTACAATAAGAAACTGAGGTTAACCTTAAATATCTTAAATTTACAATTAGATAAATTTTAAACAAAAGGATTTTATTATAGTAGACATGAATACAAATAATACAATTATTTCACTTTAACTTTTTGCTACTAAGATTATTACAGCATTTCATTAATTGAAATAGAATTATTACTATCATTGTCATCGTTCAAACAGAAACTGCGGTTAACCTTAAATATATTAAATTTAAAATGTCATCGTTCAATCAGAAACTGAGGTTAACCTTAAATATATTAAATTTTAAATGTCATCGTTCAATCAGAAACTGAGGTTAACCTTAAATATTTTAAATTTAAATTAATAACATATTTCAGAATTTATACTCTATGTCAATTAATTCCACCCAAGTATTAGAAAAATAGATATAATTACTTACTTTTGTTAAAAATCCACTGGAATTAGAATTAAAATAAAGCCTTTGATTTTGTTGATCACTTTAGTATTGATATATTATTTATCACGTCGCTACGCTACGGAAAAATGTGACGATAAAAAATGTGACGTGACGCGTAAAATGTGACGGTAAATTTTTTTCCAACGCCGATAAAGAAGTTTCACTTCAATTATAAATAAATCAACCTTTCGCCTTTCTTTTAGACTTTTTCAAGTTAATTATTACAGAATTAACATTGAAATGCACTTGTATGTATTGTAAAATATCTATTTAAACAAGTGCATTTCAATGTTAATTTTTTAATAATTAACTTCAAAAAGCTTTTAAGAAAGGCGAAACAAATTTTACAAAATATTGCGGTGCTTGAAGTTATCGTTCTGTAATCCGGAGATTTCAACTAGTTTAAAGCTGGCATTGAGTTAGCTTAGCAAAGAGTTAGCTGGCAATGAGTTGGCAGAGAAATGAGATGGGTCGGCAGAGAGTTGAGATGGCGGCAGTGAGTTGGCGGCCATGAGCTGGCGGCAATGAATTGTCCTAGACCCTTAAAGTTTAAAGTACATAAGAAAACATATAACTTTCAATAAATGAACAAAATTAAAAATTTCTACAATAACAATAAATACGATTACGACTTTATTTATTAATTTAGTTACACGATTTATTTTAAAAATTCATCAAATAACACTTGGAGAGAACAATTAAACATTTAAAACGTGTATAAACGAGTGCTTCAATACATTTTTGCATATCAACGAATTTGACATATTTTATGCGAGTTCAAATAACATTCTGTACACAAATTGTCAATGCTTCTACTATAATCTCCACTGCGATGTCAGTTTGCCATATTTTTTCTTCTTCAGTTTGTGTATGACGAATAGCATTTTCCAGTTTTCTGCAGATAAATTGCCTACAGCTTGCTGAAATAATGAGCGAAGGTCTTTTATTTTAAAGGTTGTATTGTTTCTTACGACTTCTTATTTGATATAACTCCATATCAATTTAATAGGATTGAATTCACAGTGATACGGAGGTAATCGCAAAACAGTACGACCCTGTTCTTTAACCATTTCATCAGTTACATACTTTGGTATCATGGCAGCCTCTCTAACAAGAAGCAGAAGTTCAGCTTTTACCATATCTGATAGGTAAACAATCAACATGCTTTCCACCAAGCTTGTATGTCTTCGTTTTTTGTGCCTGAATTTGGAATCCGCTCTGTTTTCCTGCTATGATAAGAAGCATTATCCCTCACAATCACAGAATTTTCGGCCAAGCGACTTAGAATTTATGAAAACCAGTCTTTGAGAACACTTCTAGTCATTTCTTCATGATAATCTTCAGTTTTCTTTGATTCGAAGCATAGCAAACCACATAAGAAAAAACAATGGCGCCGTCCATGATCATCAGATTGATGCTAAATTTTCTTTTAAAATAATATCATGCATATCTGCAACAGTTTCCTATGTAACACTATAGCTACACTTGCCTTTAAACAACATAATAGAAGTAAAACTCTAGATTTAAAAACTATAAAATAAAAAACAAATAAATTAATTTATTTGTATTGCCATTACAATCCGAAAACAACTTCCAGCAGCTATGGTATCACTAATTAAAAGAAGGAAGGTACTGCTGAACTCTACCATAGTTTGAACCCAATCAAGATGAGAAGAGAAAAAGTTTCACTGTAACAGTTTTTACATAGATGACGATCTAAAAAATAACATAATTCTCAAAAGAGCAAAAGAATCTAAGGGATTTGTCTGGTTCCAACAGGTGCGTCCAAACCGCAGCACTATATTTGGGAAAACAATAACGTCTCTTCTCTCTTCTTCTATTTTTCTTTTTCAATAAGTCACATAAAACTATAAAAGCAGCAAATTTTTGTCGTTATTCATGCTGAATTGATCAACGTCTATTCCGAGTATTGGTAAACAACTGGAACCTTTCGAAACAGAAACATTTTTAAAAACGTTGCAGTTGTTTGGACGTTACCGCGCAAATTGTATGTGAACGTTTGTAAGCGTTTTGCTTGTTATTGCGCTGTGGTATGGACGCACCTTAATGTACGTTTGCTCGCCACACCGCCTACGTTGCTCGGATCAGGTTGAAACTTGCACACATTTTAAATTGTCATTGCCTTAGGTTCAGTACATCGTGTTTAGTGACAGCCGATATTAGTTTCTCCAAGTTTGAAATGCAAGCGGTCCAGTAGCCGCTGGTCTATAAGTGGCAAAGCGGCTCTAGAGTGCAAGTTCTCCAGACGTTCATTAAAACAAAAAACGGTACAAATTATTATAACTTAAAATATTTAAACATATTTATAGGATATAGGTAACATCTGCTTTTTATTACTCTAAAACATTAATTTAATAGTCGTCGTTCAAAGCAATGTAAATTAAATAGATATTTTTTCTTGTTTGCGCTACAATTATTGGAGCTCATGCTTGTATATGTAGCAGAGCATTGTAAATAACGTGACTTCGCGACCCCTACTAAGAGATTTTTATATAAAGTTTTAACGTGCGAAATGGCACGGGCTGTTATAGCCCCGCTGTGCTTTCAAATTCAGTACTGATTGATCGGTGCAGTGTGTAGCACGTGTTCTAAGTGAAACGGTATATTTGTCGTACGTAATTTTCAAAAAATCCAAAAAATAGTGTACAATATATTTTGAAAAATGAATTCCTAAAACTTTCGTAGAAGAAAAAGTTGAAATAAAATCTCTTAGAAGACTTACTCCAAATTTGGAACTAAATCAAACAGGTAGAACTGCAAACAATAATTTTACACGGCATTTTTCTAGTGCAGTTTGTGGTGTCTTGCAATGCAAACTACATTATAGCAAACAATAACGTTTATTTACAAACTTAACAAGAAATTGGTTCCTAACAGAACAAGTAAAATATAGGCGGTTCGCGGCGAGACGTGTACGCGACAAAGGCTGGACAGCAAAAGGCTCCTTTCGCTTAAGATCGTAATATTCTCCTACTGTAAGCGCGGCAATTTTTCGTTTCCTATAGCTGGCGATATTCCAGCGTTGCCAAACGTCAAACGCCACACAGTTTATGATAAAAATAAGTTTTCTGCACACCATATAAACATAATGCTCACCGGAATTTATTTGTTCACTTCAAAACATTTTGGAATTTACTTACATGATGTCATAATGTTATCTGAAAACGTTTACATTACCTACAAGCATTTTAAAAAATGTAGCCCGACCTCACGAGTGGCTAGAGCGGTCATTCGTTTTTTGCATGCAAATAATGAAAAATTCACCGGAATTCATAAAAAATAATCAGTTCAAAAGTGAACGCACAGAACTGAACGATGATCCCGAGAAATACCTAGCGTCAGAAACGCAATTGGGAAGTTATCGTTCATCCGCCTTATAGTACAGACCTAGCTACTTTTGATTATTGATTTTTTGGGCCATTGAAATCTCATTTGTCCTGCAAAATGTTTTTTAGAAATTTGGATCGCACCTTTTACGAAGAGGGTATACAGAAGCTTGTGCCTCGCTAGGATAAGTGCTTAAACATTAACGGCGATTATGTTGAAAATAGCTTACAGTTCGCGATTTTACCAAAGACTTGCGCGCACTAGCAACGGAACACGCGGTAATTTTTTATGGTAGCGCTCACTGCCTAAAAATTTTACAAATAGTCTCTTAGTTTATTTTATTGAAGATAGATGCAAAGGTATTCTAACTTTGCTATGCAAGAAAGAAGACCAACAAAACGCAATACTTAAAAAAAGAAAGCAAAAATAGGTACATGATATCTTTAAAAAAAGGAAAATCGAAAGTGTTGAGAATGGAATTGTGAGCAAAATGTAAGTTAATATGCGCACGTTCTAAAACACAAAAAAAATTAAGTCGTAATGTAGACTGCGTATAGTACAGACGCTGTTATAACTGTATTCATTTAACCAATCTTGTAATATATCTTACCAGTACAAATTATATAGTGTTTCAACCACTGACAACCTTCTTAATAAAGTTTAACAGATAGTGATTGCAACTTTTTTGCTTCAATTAATAGATAATCAAGAAAATTTGTTTTAGAACTTCCAAATGAGTGTCAAAAACTTTTGTCATGGAATTATTTGTATTCGCAAATAAAGGTTATCAATCTTTCTTTGTTCATTTTTCACTTCATGTTACGTTCTGCGTCAAAATCAGCGAGTACTGTTCACTACCCTCGACAACACGACGGATCTGATCGTAAAAGTATTGAAACGTTCGAGAAATTATTTGCAAATGCAAGAACCTTCTAGAAGCTGTTATCCATCTTCTAGAAGATGTACCGAAAAATAGGAAACGCTCGAGAAGGATTTCCGTATGTGTATATATACCGACGAGACAGATCGTAGGTCAGTTATTGCTGGAATGCGAATACAACAGTGTTAAGAAGATTATCAAGTGGAAATAAATCGTTAGCACGCGTGTGTCTACATAAATATACCGAGAATAATCGTGTACGTGATTTTTAGTGTAAACAAGTGTGAAGCTACCCGCTGACGTTATCTTATCTCGTGTTAGTGATAGTCCCACACAGCAAAATCACATTTACTATACATCTCAGCAATATATCAGTTGAGATGAAGTATATCTGAGAGACATTCTGTTTTGTCTCGTATATATAAATGAAACGTCTCTCAGATATCTTAATGTCCGCCCTGTATACATCTCAAGTATGTTTCTATGAAACATATCGGATATATATATCACATATATATATATATATTATGTCAGAGATGTGTAAAATTAAAAATGCGACGTTTTTGAGACATATATTTTATTATATATGTATTTATATGTACATACATCTATCACAAAATATTTATTAAAATTTAAAAATAAAATCTAATTTACAAAAATTAAAAAAACAAGTCATAACATACCAAAAGTAAAGAATTACTATCATTTAATTAATTTGTCAGTGTTTTCTTGTGCATCCTTTGTTTCCTCCCTCTGCAATCCCAGTTTCGCCAATTCTTAATAGTCTCTGCAATTTCACCATCTGTCATCATTTCTGTCCCATTTTGACTACAAACACTGACTGAAATTTAAACAGTTAAGGGTTTTTAAACATCTTACCTTCAATTACAACAATTTCTAGACTACAAAAAATATCTTTGTGCACCAACTCAAACTGTACTCTGAAGTCACAACAATGGTAAATAGTTTTCAGAAATGTTGACAATAGATTGGTTTACATCACAAGTCGACCCTGGGGAATCTATAAAAACATTAATATATACGCTCACACTGTACTTAAACTAATTAATATTGATTTGTAAAATATTTAATTTCAATAACTATAGTTAAAGAATTGAACATATACTAACCAAGAATTTCTTAAATTTTTCATTGTCATTAATTTCTTTATAATTTCATTCATTTCGGTTACTGTTTGTATAGGAATTCAATTCAAACCACTGTTGTTCTTCTAAAGACGCCTCACAAATTGATTTTTGGGTTATATATGCATTTAAGAAAACCACATTTTCGATATTGTAAGAGTTTTCCTAAATTTTCTTGTTGCAAGAACGATAGAGAAAACACCAGCTTGTATGACAATTAAAATTTTCAACGTTTTACTAGAACCTATAAACCAAAAATATTTTATTGTTCAATAACGGTAACAAAATCAAAAAAATTACCAGTTTTTTCCTGTTGTGTTGCTATGTACTTTTAACATGCGGTATAGGTCTTAGAAGGGGTGGTGATAAGGAAAATAATAACACCCCATCACTAACACCTAAAATTATACAGGTAAAATGTTTCATACCCAGTGTAAACCTATAAATTTAGCAACAACAAATAACGTACTTGATTTAGGAAGTGGAGCATGTTCTTTGTTATCACAATCTGACGAAATTGTTGGTGCTTTTCTTTTTTTCTTGTTCCACATCTGTAGTATGTACTCAGATTCGATTTCTGCTGTTCTAAGTTTTAGAAATCCATAATGAAATTAATCAAGATTAAAAATCCAAACATAAATAACTTACCTGTTTAATAAGTGAACATTAATTATAATATACGTATATAACAGCGTAAAGTTTCAATCTTCGGTTTTAGTAATGAAAATCAAAAATAACGTCTTTTTAACCTATAACTGCGAGGCGATGTACGCAACGAGCACGTGATCAATTCATGTGCTGTGTTGCCAGATTGATTTAATATCAATTATTAACCTGGCAACATTCATGGTAAAATGCAGGTAAATGTTTTGCACTGTGTGTGCCTATTTTTTCTAAAAGTATTTATACAAAAAAGTACTTTAACTAAAACACTACTAAAAAGTTTTATAATAAAAATTCTTTGCCGTAGTTTAATTACTAATTTACCAAAAAAATCAAATAAGCAATGTTTATACATAAAAGACTCTAAAAAATATCAAAAAAAAAATATTTAATTTTAAATCAATTGATGTTTCTGAGACAAGTATAAGATCTATCAGAGAGGTGCCTCTTTTCTGTATTTATAAAACGTGTTATTATTTAAAATTGTTATCTCTCTGAAATATCTCATAAATATACAAATTTGCGATTTTTAAATTGAGACATTGTGATCTAGTTGAGTTCGATTTGAGACATCTTTGAGATGTTTGATGCTGTGTGGGGTGTTATACAACAGTTATACATAAATTAGTGTAAGTGTTTTTATTAAATATTATTAGATTTCATTAGTTCGGTTAATTTACAAGTGTACATATTTCTAGAATAAGTAAACGTATTTTAGTCGTTTAAATAAATTAGTAGTTTTTAATAAATAAATTGGCAACAGTATTATGCCTCTCTTCCGTTTGTGTCAGTGCGTAGCAGGTAGCAGTGTAATCAGTTCCTAACTAGAAGGCGCTGTTCTACTTAAATACATTAAAAAAAGAAATTGATATCCGTTGTGTGTATTCCAGGTCGCAGTTCCAACGAACCTTCTTCGAGCGCCTCCCGAAGTCGATACCGGAAGTACATTTAAGGCGTAGCATGTAGCTGGGCTGAAAGAAAAACTACAGCGAAGCTTATACAGACACCTTCGTTTGTTTAGGCTCCGACATTGAGGTTATAAAGCTGCAAAATTGTAATCTGACAGATTCCCAAAGGATAGGTTAAGCTTTTGTTTATATAAATCTTAGATATATACAGTCATGCATGCATAAAACTTAGATTTGTACATAAATAGGTAGGATTCCGGGAGGAGGTGTTATGCCGAAAGGCGGAGCACCGCTCCGCAATCTACGATTGTGGTAAATAAAATTGTATGTATTCCGTTGTCGGCTAGCCCGCGCAAATCTTTCAACATCCAAGCCGTATTGTTGCCCAAGAAGACCGAAAAGAAAGCTTAAAAAATAACACACTTTGAAAATGCAAGCTGCAATGTCTTGCTAGGGACGAAGCCTAAAAAGTCTAGGTGTTCAACTACGTCGCGGTCTAAGCCGATTGTCGCTTATAATAATATAAAAACAATTCAGTAGTTTCACTCGATCAAATTTATGCAACCTAACTTTCTACGCGCAGTTCTACTCGTAGCATAATGCTAAATGAAAAACTGACTGATTTTGCAAACAAGTTTAAAACAGGCGGCGTTATTTCGTCGAATTCCACTGTTTCAATTGACTCCCAGTATAATGCGCACCTGCTAAAACGAACATCAAAGTGCTGAGTGAAACTACTGAATTGCTTCTATACAGTGGTAATAGTAACTATAACGAAACAAAACCCAAAAATCAAATCATTTAGCTTAGTTAGAAACAGTTAGAACACATTAGAAACTGGAACGATAGACCAATAATCCATTTTCCAAAATATTTCTCAAAGAAAAACCACAAAAAACATACTATACATTATACAAAACTAAAACAGATACATAAACTCATAAGAAACATGAAAAATGTAAGACTGTAAACAAGAAAATAAAAAATAGATTAGAAATAATAAGCGAATGTGCACACTTTAAAATATGCAGTAAAAGACAAAGGAATAAGAGCAGTGAGTCGTTTTCAGGGCCGGACTGGGTTCAAAAAACGGCCCGGGTGAAACTTCTTTACCAGCCCACCGAACCGAAGTTTTCCATGTTAGTCATGTTACATAGATATAATGACGTCCCTTCAATTAAATACTGTGTACGAATATATACAAATTAATAACAAGTAAAACAGCATTCAGGCAAATATGTAATATATTATGCATATAATTGCAGTGTGTATTTAAAAATGTTATAAAAAATAGGAAACGTTATATTCAAGTATTATAAACAATGTAAATCAATATATTTATTAAATATAGCAAATAGATTTTCAGTATTATGCTAAACACTAGAGACTTAGCAAATGCCTCATGTTTTTACTGTGAGACATTAAATGATCAATAATTTTTTCATTCTCGAGTGAAATTAAAATATCCTTTTCGGTAGACTTTAACATAAACGCTTCTAAATAATCTTGGGTTAAGCAACTTCTTACTTTGATTAGGATAAAATTCAATTTTGAAAAAGACCGCTCACATGCAACCTGTGTTACTGATAAAGTAAGTAGGTACTGATATGCCTTTTGCAGAGTTGGATACGCTTCTGCAAATAAATTATATTTCATTATTACATTGTAACAGCAAAATATGCAGCTTGACTTCTGGGAAAAAATTCTAATTTAGAATAGATGCATTCCAAGCCTGATTCCGGTAATCGCGAATAAAAAGAGAAACTTCCAGGGCGTAAACATTCAAAATCGTTATATAGTTCTTTATGACTTAAAAACATGGACTCTAAAGCGCCAATAATTCTGTGCCTTGTTACGTAAAAAATGTCTATTTAGAATTTGGTTAAAGGTTCTTGCACGGCTTCATCACCACAATTTTCATCATAGAATTTTTGTTTACGTCTTATTCTTCGTTGTGGAAAACTATCTTCAACTTCGAAAGGTAAGTCTTTTTCTAAGAACCGGTCATTAACCATGCTAATAAATTTATTTACTTCGGTGTAAATTTGATCGAACTCTCTATTCATATTCTTGAAAGATTTCAGAGTTTCGTCAACCATACGATAAGCTTGTAAAAAGTCCATTCCGGCTGTTTGTAAATAATTGAAAAGAGGTGTAGTATATACAAAAATTCTTTTAAACATTATCGCAATAATTACGGTTTCATACTTCAAAAAACTTTCTAAAAGAGTACCTGAATTATACTTGATTTCACTATTAAAATTGTCAGATGTTTTTATTGCATATAAAGTTTTACACAACTCGACAAAAATCCCAGTTTTTATGTTAAAAATTTTAGTCAATGCCTTTTCTTTAGCCCGTCTCTCCGATTAAATTTACAAATTTTAAATTGGGAGTATTAGTTGAAGAAATTGCTTCTTTCCAAACATTCATTCGTAGATGGTATTCTTTTACAAAAGCAGCACATTTATTAATCAAACCGAACAACGTCACAGCTGGGTTGGTGAGTTTAGTGATATCACTGATAACTAAATTAAGTACGTGAGCGTAACACCAAACGTGAACTTGTCCAGGAGAATCTTTGCACAGCCACGACGTGAAAGCTTTATACTGCCCTTGCATGTTAGAAGCACCATCAGTGGAGTTCCCAACACAATTTTCTATATCAATTTCAAACTTTCTGAGACATTCCGCTAATATTTCAAATAAGTCTTTGCCTTTCGTAGACAGTACAGTTAATTAGTTTAAGCAGTCGTTCATTTACTTTATTTGAATGAACATACCTTACAACCACTGAACACTGATCTACCACATTGATGTCTTCAGTTGTATCAATCTGAACTGAATAAATTTTAGCATTTTTTATTTCATCTACAATTTTTTTGCTTTATTAAACTTGATATACCTTCTATTAACAAATTTACTATCGTTTTTGATAAAAATGTTGTTAAATTTCCACGTCCTTGAATCTTATTTTGTTTTTTGGCCTTGCTGACATGATTTTTTTCGCTTTCTTTTGCTATTTTTTCAATATGATGTCGTAGCAGAGGATCAAATTTTGATAGAAGCAAAATTATTTCTAAAAAATTCCCGTGGTCTAAATTCTCGTTTAGTAAAGTATAGGCTGCTTCGCTGAAGCCATTACCGCGGTAGCTTAATCCTCGTTTGTCTATAGTTTTAATCGTCTCTATGACTCTGAGTAATACCTGTCTGTTATTCTCCACTTTTGCACGTTTTTCCGCAGCTGTCGTTAAAAACAGGAGTGAATGTATATCTTTCACTTCTATGCAGTAAATAGACTTCAGCTGAATTAATATGTACTCTGCTTAATTCGTGTTCTTCTATGCGGGTATAAACGTGTTTAACAGAGCCAGAAATATCAGTAGCCAAAAGAGGAAGATTGTCTTCTTTAACAAAAGCAAGACAAATCCAATAGTAAAATGTTTTTTTATGTTTGTTATAACTAAGCCAATTTCTTTCTGTGGTAGATAATGTCAGTGTTAATTTTTTCAGCACATTTTAAAAAATGTCGTGGATACTCTTTTAAAAATAAATCCAAATCATGATGTTCAGGTTTCTTGAAATAAAACTCTTCATTTGGATCTTCAGTCTCATTCTTCGCAGCCTCTGTTGTTAAATTGTGAGATACACTACTTGATGATGCTGTATTTTTTTCTGTGGTTTCATTCGAAGGAACAATTACATGGTCTACCTTACCCTGTTCGCATTTGTCGTCATTTTCTTGTGATGTATGTCCGAGAGGCTGTAACTGTGTTATTACTATGATCGCATCGCAAGTGGTGTTGACAGTAACTTCTGGTTTGAAAGACAGTTGTTAGACAACCCAGGTTTATGCTAAAATTGTATTCTTGAAACTATACGCAGTTTTCTCAGTTATCTAACTGCCTATCTGTTATGTCCAAATTTTTAGTTAGCATGTGGCTACCGCCAAAGCTTCTGATTATAACAGTAAATATAAAGATAGAGGGTCTGAAGTAAGTGTCGTTGCCATTGCCCCTGTACACACAAGTATCTAACTTATTCAGTTTTGTTGTGGATTCTGTTCCTTTGAATTTATGTCAAAAAATTGGACTTCCCTATATGACTTTAAGAACTTTTGTTTACTGTAACCTCCCTTTAGCTTTGCAATGATCCCATTTTTCCGTTATTGTCTTACTGCAAAGAATTGGGGATTTAACACATTTTGGTGATCTTCTCACAGTGTTTCTTTAAAGATTCTTGTTTTGCTTTTCTGACGATAGTCATTTTAACTCGATTAAAGAAATACTTTTTTTTCTTTGGAGAGATAAGCTTTAGATTCCACTAAAACACCTCTCAGTTGTTTTTTTTAGTTTTAACAGGCTTCTTGTAAAAGTCTATGATAAATCTCTTAATGATATCATTTATTGGTTCTATTGCGACTAAGATTCGTGTTATGACGGTTATTCTTCTAATCCCTGCATAAGTCTTTTTCTACAGAAATCCTAGTTGCAGGTTCTTATAAGTGACTTATTTCTTTTGTTGTTCCTAGTGCTTTCCCCAAACTGTATGGTGCGCATTAGATTACTACATAGCGCCAACTGTATTTAGATCTACGACATGCCGTGTTGGTGGTCGTTCTGATTTATATCCACAGTTGTTAAACTCGCACTGCATCATATATTAGTTGCAAACATAACTACTCGTAATAATATTAAATACGCAATTTAAATTAATACTAACAAGTATTTAAGTAATATAATTTTTTATTCTGATTTTTTTATTCCAGGCTTTGAAGATGTCCACTGCGACCTGTGACGAAAGCTTAGTTTGTGTGATAACGATAACACGAGAATTATCCAGAATGAAAAATTGTATTACATATGCAACCCGTGGAAACCTGGATTCTACTAAGTATTTAAATAATTACAAAAACTAAAGCATCCAAAAACAAAAGTAAAACGCCAAGGTTAAAGTAGGCAGTTCATCTAACAAGATAAACAATACTAATCTGATAGTAATCTAAACAAAAACACAGTAAATCGTTAAAACCAATATAGCAGAAAATTGTATTAACAGAATCGAAGATGGATTAAAATCTGGCATCAACATCTAAATACGGTATCGTCTTGATCATATAACTAAAATATCAACATATTTACATAATCACGTCAGTGTATTCTTAATGACTAGTATCAATTCCTTCTAAAAAAAAAGTTCAACGTAGTCGCTAGCAATAAAAAAATTCGTAAACGGTATTAATTGTGACGTTGAAAACCAACAAACTAATACTTTTTCATTGATCGAAATCTAACTAAAGACACTCAATACTCTTCAAGTTATTTAAAACTAATAATAAACAACAATTTACAGTAAAAAATTCGATAGTTTTTTGTAACAATTTATATCAACATATTACAAAGATGAAATAAATTTGTAAATAGATACGAAAACATATTTGAACATACACAATGAATTTGTTAATATAGAAAACCTGTTGTTAAAATAATTACTTCGGTATGTACGCAATTTGAGAAAAAAAAATTTTAATTTGTACTAAAACTTTTCGTTGAATCAATAACAAAGCTCAATCCATTCAATCAGACGCAGTAGATAAAATAATATTAAGCTAAGTTGTCAATATATTACACTTAATTTACTTAAATTACTACTTATTACAACTATATAAACGTAAAAAAATGGTAATTTATATTAAACTGTAAATATATTCACTAATATTTCACAATTTTACCGTTTTATGGTACAACTTCAACATCCTACATTTCCTAAAAAGAACATTACCAAAAACTATATCGATCTTGTACTTCATTTGCTCCGTGTTTCAGTTCTTCAAAAACTATCTTTGCTTTTTATATATTTATACAAACTTTTCACAAATATTGTTGCTATCCTATAGCATTATAATGCAGCGTCCACAAAAATATAAAAACGGCCACCTCTATATCCGTTATTTCGTTTAAGAACTATATTTACAAAATCAATGATTGCATAAAAAGAACTAATAAAATGATTCTCAGCTATTTGCATGATGTTGATACTGAATTTGTTGGTGAGAATTTGGATAATCCATCACAAGTATGTGTGAGTCTGGTTGAGATTGACTATCTGAATTATTTGAGTCTATTGCTTCTGTTTCGTATTTTATTCCACGTTTAAACCTTCCGTAAAGAGACGAGTAAGGAAGGTTATAATGAATTGCCGCTTGGTTGATTGACATGTGACCCAGCCTAGAATAAGAAACTTAATTAAAGATTGCGTTTTCCACTTCTAGGTAGAACATTTAATTGGTATTACTATGCCTTAATCTTACATGCCTGTCAGATTTCTAAGCACATCAACTGAATAATTGACATTTCCGAAACGAACACAAAAAAGTACTTACAAGCCTTAGCTAACGCCTTGTAAACATTCAACCAGCCACGTCAAAGTGTACTAAATCATAATTGCCGTAGCAGTTAAGCCAAGTTAAATGTTTGGAGTTATGTTATAACAAATTTATTAGAAATACGTAGTACAAGTCATATTGCTTATAGCCGTTTTAGAACTCATAGGATTGCGTAACTCTGCTACGCTTCGTCCTGCAAACCTTACGCGTCTAAAACTAATTTTTGTACCCACAAAATAACTATTTAATAAAAACTGTTCATTCCTAATCAATCAGAACCAAATATTTTCGACTGTGAAAACAATGTTATTAAAAAACGTTACAAATAAACGGCGAAGTTTCACACATTTTAAAAAACGAAATAAAAAGATTCTAAAGCGAATAATAATAAAGATGCATTGCGTTGGAAAGCAGCAGTGCGAATATTAAAAATAAAGCTATGCAGTAAATAACTATGGTACTATAAACACAAAAAAGTCTATCATGGCTAAGCATTTTTCGGTAAATTTGTTTCACGCGCGTTTATCGTTCAATCTCGATTTGGTTTTTGGCCCTTTGACAATTCACATCGTAAATTGATGTTTCGCTTTTAATTTTTTGTGTTATATTTTGTTATAAAATGTTTAGATTTCAACTGAATAGTTTATAAAAAAATTGTATAAAGATAAGTCAAACCTCCCCCCAACCACGCCCACTCACAACTTTTTTAAGATTGACTTAAATGTCAAGTTAACTACTCGAATTAAATAAAAGTCAGCCATAATCATAATTACCTAACAGCTTCTAACGCTTCACCCATAGCGTCTTCTGACCAAGGCGTTGGATTCGATCTGGATAATTCTATCCCTTCTCTTTTACATCTACCGTATAACGTTCCTGTAGGAATTCCAAACTCCGTAGAAGCCTTTTGAACCGATGATTGACCAGATCTAATTGATTCTAATGCTTTTTCTAAGTCTTCTGGTGACCATGTCGTAGGTGCTGCATTAAATGGCGCGGCCAATTTGATACCTTCCCTTCTAGCTATTTTATACAGGGTACTACTAGGTATTCCTTAAAAAAACATTTTCTAATATAAATTATGTAAACATTTATCAAACTTACCATAGGCCTTGCTAGCTTTATTCGCGGAAATTGTGCCCGTTCTTAATGCTTCTAACGCCGAATTTAAATTTTCTTCAGTCCATGATTTAGTAGGTCCTTCTTTTTTTGGCGTATCTATACCTAATCTATGTGCTCTTTGCCATAACGTTGTAGAGGGAATTCCGTATGTAGCAGAAGCTTTAGTCAGACTCATATTGTGATTTCTTAAGGCATCTAACGCTAACTCCATGTCTTCTTGGGTCCACGTTTTAGGTCCTCCTCCGTGCGATCGTGCAGTTAAGAGATCCGAATGCCCATTACTTTTATGGTGACCGTTATCCCCGTTAGACGGATCTGAACAAGCTTGTCATGATTGCTACTACCAAATTATTGAACTCACCTAAACTACCCGAACCACCTGGTATTATACCCATTAATTCCGGTGTAACCATCATAGAATGCATAGCTCTTTCAGCATCCTCATGACTTTCCATAGAGTGATCCGGTCCGGACATGTGCGTTCCGTCCATATCCATCATAGAATCATGATCGTACGATCGTAAAGTTTCAAATTTAACGATAGTTTCCTTTTTGATTTCCTCATATTTTATATGCACGTCTATTAATGCCAAAATTAATACAAAAAATTGTATGGTGTACGTGCTAATAACCTGACAGGTCTGTCCTATGTGATGATTGCAACAATGTTCGTGTAGGTGAATGTTCTTGTAAGTCAACGTGACCCACTGGCGTTGCACTAGGAGCCGGCGGCTCAGGCGGAAAGTCATCGTTATCGCATAACTGGGAGAACAGAGCCTAAATATTATTAAGGTTTTCAAATGTTAGTAGGGTTAGTAGTTTTTGTTAGTAAGATAAATACTAACCTGTCCAGCCAAAAGGCCATGACTGCTCATGTTAACAGGTGTAGAATGAGCTACTTTTTTTCTCTTTGGTCCCTCATCAACAACTAACGGTACATCACTATCATAATCGGAAATATGATCTTCTATAAGAGATTCTTTAGCATCATCGTCCCTATCGGAGAAATCACTTGCATCAAATTCTTGAATTTTACGCCTCTTGTTACTATCTAAATTTCTGTACTGTGAAGATACCTTAGAAATTTTTGGAAACCCCCTTGGCATCAATTGCGGTGACGACGAATTTTCCTTATCTTCAGACTCGCAGAGACCTTTTATTTTCAATTGGTCGGCTGTCTTTAAAAGCGACTGTAAAGATAGATATTTCAATAAAATCGAACCACTTCCTTTTAATTGAACGTTAATTGTCATAATCGTAATTATAGGAAGTATTTAACGCAGGATATTAAGTTTATGCAAGTTTAGTGAGAGCGTCCTTGAACCAGTATTGATTGGTCCAGACGCCGCATCACTTTCCCCCAGTGCGTGCCCTGGAGCCGCTCACCAAGCAACCCCCAGATTATACCGGGGTTTGCAAAAAGAGAAAACAACGCGTTACCAAATGAAATTTCAATAATATGTTAAAATAAATGAATTCAATCTTTAAAAGCGAGCGAGCTCTTAAGCCGGCGTTGAAAGTTTGTATACCAAATAATTCCGGAGCGCGAAAAGAATTAAAAAATTTAAAAGGCAGGAATTCTTAATTAGAATACATTTAAAACCTGTTCCGCGTCACAAAGCTTATTAACCCAATTCAAACTTTTATTGAATAAGTAAAGTTGAAGGACAGACGGAGGAAGCAAAAACGGATGGATATAACGAACAAAACAAAGACGTTAATAGTCCTGCCCTGGTTGCGCTCAAAACGTTGCACGTATGCGCCACTTGATTTGAACCCCTGAGCAGACTTCAATAGAACTCGAAAGTGCAAGCATGCAGCCGTTGCACATGCACTATAAATGTACTTACAGGGTGACCCCTACGACCTTTAGCACTGAATTCTGCGGAACGCGTGAAGAAAGACTGGACCCTTTCCCGAGCCTACTAGAGGGATGCTGTGAACCGCGATAGATCGAGAAATGCTCGGCGCACGCACAACTACTTCGGTTTTAATTGGGGTTTTTAAGGGTAGAATGATAATTTTTAGATTTTCCACCCTTTCATTTTGCATTGTTTTAGCACAGCTTTAGCTATTGAATCAAAACATTAAAACGCGTCAAGAAAAGTTGCAAAGTATCTTACGATTATAGTTTTAAAAGTACACAAGACTCGTTTGCAAGTAAACTTTTAGGAATCTCAATAGCTAGTACATAATCATTTGCTCTCGAACTACTTTATGTGCGTAAGCGTCTAAAAGTAAAAGTTCTTTGCAATTGTTGATATTAATATCAAATGGAACTATTTTTAGAGTAGATTGATGTACTAAAAATTACAGAGGCGTTTTTACAAATTACCAATTCAGAAAAAAATATAGGATAAAACAAAAAAAACTACTCAAACCGATGCTTCCAATTCTTCAAGAGACGTCAACTTCCTGTAGGCGCTAAGCTATTACCTGTTCAGAAAACGTCAGCCGAAAACAAGGAAACGATTGATTTTTATTGTAGTGATCTCAACCCCCTGAGCATCAGTACACGTGCGTCCCTTATGTTATCATTACAGCATAGTAATTATTGTATATCCTTTTTTTAAAACATATTCAAATTTTTTTATATTCAACAATTACTATATTAAATTTGATATCGTTTCTGAATCGACTTCGCTATAACATAATGTTTTTCACACATAGAGTTGCGTGCAAAAAAAGAGCACAATGCGTTAACCCCGTAACACGTGGAAACCGGATTTACGCTAAGAAGGAAAAACTAAATAAACCTTTTAAATCCGTCCGACCCAACTTTTATGTAGTTGAAAAGGCGGAGAAAACACGACGATGTAAAAGAAACTTGAGAAAAAATCAACTTGTCCGGAAGAGGTGATTTTTCAACAATTTATATTCAAATCAATTTGCTTTCATTGGTTTGTATTTTTCGGTCAATTCTCTTCAACTCGGCGATGTTTTGGCCTCTATTTTTATTTGCACACTTATGTACTTAAAGAGTATAAAAGAAATACTATTTTAACTACGATTTATTTCTGAAAATCTCTATTATGTTCTAACTGTTGTTCAAATGCAAGAGCAATTTTATCATCATGAATTTTTATTAATCAACAAACAAAACAACTTACAAAAAATACTGCATGTAAAAACTGTTATTAAGTCTTAAATTTCCTATTCTAAAAGCCGAGTATAATTATGCGCCCAATTAAAATTTGCAAATCAATAAATGAAAAGTCATTTGCAAAGAACTTGCGTATTTGGTGCGTACAATATACACACATTTAATTAATCAATATTCAAAATAGAGAATCAATAAGTATCATGGCAACAAACCACTTAGTAGCGCTTTACAGAGAGCGAAAAGGCAGTGAACTAACAAGGGTAAGTACGTCTCTAGTTTTTCAGGATATAGCGACATCTCTAATATTTTTCATGATATACTAAAAGACTTTTTGGCATAAAAAAAGAAGAAACCGATAACGGTAGTGAGAAACTACTAAATCCTATAGTAAGTACCAATTATTTCGGTATATTGACCGTGTTGTCCACGTGACAAAAAATATCTATTTCAAAATGAAAGACGACAACAAGAACAGCAATAAAGAAAGGTCCGATGTTTAACATGGACAGCACTAACAACTGGTTCTATTTATTTAAGACTTTACCGATTTACTTAGAAGTTGTTACTTCGACTTTTATTTATAGAATTTCGAATGTTTATTGATGAAATAAATTACGTAAATTTTCCTCTGTTTAAAAGAGCACACTCACATTCTCAAACAAATGTATATGTTACAGTCATACACATTGAAAGACAATGCAATTTCCTATATAAAATACCGCACAGAAAAGAATGAATGTTAAGAAAAAGTGAAATGCGTTTCTTTTAACATACCTGTAACTCTGCTTGAGAAACGTCGATTTCTCCTTTGTATACGAATTCAATGATGAATTTGAGATCGGCGTAACATACATCTTGTGGCATAATTATCGTGGGATGTTTACAAGGATTTTCTAATAATAGCTTTTGGAAATATGAGGAACACGCAGAAAGCACCACCTAAAATGTATTAAGTTTTAATACGTGTTATTGATTCGTTTATTTGGTTATTACTTTGTGAGCTTTAAGAGATAAATCCTTACAAGCTAACGTAACGTCCACGAACGCTTCGTTTTGAAGAAGCTGGTGGAAAACTGAAGTCATATTGCTTTGGTAATTGTTCCACCTTAGGCAGTAATGTTGTCCAGACATAATTCCTGTAACAAAAGTAGACTTTTTAATTTATTGCGTGTTGTTCTATGCTAAACTGCATGAAACATAAAAACAATCGAGTTTCACAAAGATTAATTAAAATCTTAATTTTACGAAAGTTACACAAGAGAACCGTGTTAAAAAATAATAATAATAATTAGCGGCACTGCCTAACAATGTAAAACTTTGATTACATTAAGTTGTTACAGATAAGTTATTTATTAAAGAATATTTTCATTGTGCATACGCTCTGTTTCTAACGCAAATTGTCAACACGTATAAAAGAAAATTATACAATGTAATTAAGCACGTTCTTTTTTAAATTTGGGAACACGACATGTCTTTATTTGCTAATGCATACAAAAATTGCTTTCTTTATACAAATTACTACCTCAAGAAACAGCATTCTCCGCGATTTTTGATGTGAATTAAGTGAACTCGGCGAAAAACGGGAGAAAGTACTGTATTACATACACAAAAACAGATATTATTTGTATCGCAACGAAATACAATTAATTATCAATGAATTTATTGTCACAGCTTTCTACAAAATTTGAAGAAACAATTATAAAATATATCTTATGAGTGTCAAATATTTTACAATTGAAACAATAACAATGTTTCAAGTCCATCAACTCCAGAAAAAAAAACAAATACTACTAAAAGTAAAATCGATGAAAGTCTAAAAAACATAGTTAAAGAATTAGGTACTAGTGGAAAAATAAAACCGATTAATCTGTTTCGATATTTAAAGAAATATACTACTTGTTACGTACTGATAAAACGGGTAAAGAACTTTCCCAAACCTCAATGGTGATAACACAAAGATGAAAACCAACGTCTTATCAATCTGTGTCTAACAAATAATAAAATACTGAGCATAATCGCGAGGTAAATGTTAACAATCCGATTACTCAGTTACTTGGAAATATTTTGGCTATAAAAACGCAGGAAGCAACACCGTAGAATAAATATTGTAGATCACATTAATTTTAAATCGGGTCAATAGTGCATTGATAACTTATTTATGATTCAAGTAATAACAGAAAAAGAAAACCCACATTATCATCATCGATCCGGTGAAGGCACTCAGTTCCTATAATAAAAATATTTTGAAAATTGAATAAAAAAAAAGTCAAAGCCGAGATGTGATTAATTCAAATGCCAGCTTTCAGATAATTATAAACTCAACCGTTATACAAGAGACCACGACATAGTAAACATGAATTACGCAAAAATCGCTTATGATTGCAAACTAAACAAAGATAAATCAGGTATTGAAATTTTTTTAACATACTTCAGCGAAGTTAAGTAAATCAAATTATTTCAGTTAAAAACCAAAAGAAAACGCTTGAAATAACAGTAGTCAGAACCAAAATCGTGGTACTAAGAACATGATACTTTTTGATTTAATTAAATATGTTATTGCAAAACCTCTAGTGGCCCTAGTAAAAAAAGTTTTTATATTCATAAAGCTCACGCACACATTTTTAGTATGTGATGTAAGTCATCAATTGTTAGACGAGACGATCGTTATTTATACGTTCTTAAAGCAAATCGACAACCCCCCATCGTTAACACCATGTTAACCAAAAAAACGTAAGTAATTAATATGCAGTAATAAATACTAACTCGCAATAAATGACGTCCTATTCTGTTCATCGAAAGCATTAAATTTAAACAACATTAATCAACAGCAGAATTTTCAAAAATGCGTAAACGTAATCGTACTAATTATATAAGCTTGTTTAATTGTAATTATTAGCATTGCTTTTATGTTTCTCCTCTATTCGCTTATAGGTCATATAAATCATGTCCTGTTAAAGTTCAAGAACGTTAAAAGATTTTGCTGCACCTTCTCTCGGTATCATTTTTTTTTACATTTTCACATTGTTTTTAAAATCAGAAACATTGTGTAACAACCTCGTCAAAATTTAATTACATCTGTCGTTCAATTAGTGATTGTATTTATCACTTTTAGATATGTAATACAATGTTGAAAACTAAATTAACCAATAAATATAAATAAACAACCATAAAACAAACATTTCCTTGTGTATCATTCCATTTTAACTGTTATAATTTTATGTGCCTCGTTAAAGCGAATTTATTATATAAATAAGATTTTCAGTTTACGATTGAATGACCAAATCGTTTTTACGTATATTGCAATCGTTTAAACAGGCGACATTACAATAGTGTTTTTCTCCCTAAGAAAAAGGTTCCACATATTTTCCTTCTCTCTTGTTTCACCTTTAAAGTTTTCGTGCCAGAGTTTGCTTTTTATTTTCTTTTCTATTGATTTTAGTCCTTTTTCCGTCTGTTCCTTGAGCTAGGTTCGTCTGCTACGTATTATAACATCCATGCATATACCAGTCTGAGAAGTTTTTGCTGTAGAAAAAGTTAACGGTTATCTTTTGTAAGATATTCGTTCGACTGCTTACCTGCACAATCACATCTACCTGCCTAAAAGTATTTTTTGCTTACCTTACAGATATTAACCGTTTTTGAAGCACTTCTATTTACAAATGGCGACTGTCTTTAAAACATTAATTTACAACTTTATGTAGTTATAAAATTAAAAGCACTACCAATACAATAATAAAAAAAATATTTCGTAACTGTTAATATCATGTACAATAAAATACAAGTGTTCGTCAATATAAAACTGTAATTAAATAAAAGAAATCTGTAGAAGCAATAAATACAATTTTTTTACTTCAAATCCTCAAAACAAAGATATTCTTTTTTACTAGTTATCAAAATCTAACAACAATATAATATAAAAACGCAGATTAACGCAAATACATTCCTCTTAAAAAATAAAGCTTCTCACTATCAGAAAATATTACGATTTCGAACGGTTAGATTCTCATAAATAGAGTTAGTGATTTAGGATTTTTCAACACAAGAAAACTCCTGTAACTTGAATTAAGCGAATTCTGTAATTAGCATAAATTGTGATAAAGACACCGCTAGTATTTAGTTGGTCCATAATTTCGTGTAGTTTTAATGTAACGAATTCAAAACTTGATGCAACATTGAAACCTTTTCTACAAATTTTTTAATTCAAAATTCAAAAGTTTTCAGCATAAAGCAGCAAACAACCAATCTTAAGTTAAAAAAGAATAATATAACACAAGATCGCACATAATATTATAAAAAAAATTCGGAATCATAAACCTCAAGTGATAGCATTTCCTTAGCAAAAGGCCTGGTAATGTCATCTCTTTCCACTTTCTCTTACCGCCTATTCCGGTCTGAATAGATTTTATTTTTCATGTAATACGCGTTTGCACCCGAAAGTTTGTCACGAAATAAATCATTTTAAATTACTAAAAAAAATTTAATCAATCGGATTTTTCATTGAGAGTATTAATTAACTGCAGTAGGTTATGCTGTAATCAAAATCTATTAAATAAGCAACACGAGTTGGATTACAAAAGAATAATTACACAAAAAATTGTTTTCATGTTGTCTGAATATAAATTTATAGCACAATAAAGAATTTAAATTGAAAGATGCATATAAAATAAAAAATTATAAATCGAACAAGGAACATACGCTAAAATAACCAAAACAAGTTGTAATACAACGTAAGTCCCAATACATTTATTTTAAGGTGCTTAAGGATGAACCCAAAAGGTTAAATAACAATTTTCACTATTGTTAATGCAGACATAAAAGCTTTGACAAACAATCATTGCGTCACGAAAAACTTGGCAGGCATTCGCTTTGGCTTATACCAAATCAATTTATGAAAACAACATATATAAATATAAGATGTTCGAATACAAGACACCCTAAGCAGTTCTTAGTAGAAAAAGACCATGACCCTAAACAATAAAGAAATAAATTTAAAATAATAGTAAATTTTTTTAAATCTAGAAATCTAAAAATACTAGCAGTTTCAATGACTAACTCAAATTTAAAATATAAATTTACGTGTGTTTACTTAAATTCTAATAAAATGCTTTTTTAACGGTTATTCTAAAACTAAACAAAGCGGTTGAATTTCTCAAATCGTTATTTTTTTATCGTCCTTGCCACAATATCCTTGAATAAATAAGTTTAATTTCCAAATACACATGTTTGGCTATAACATATGAAACCTCAAGCGGTTCAAATATTTGTTTACAAATTGAAAAAATGAAAATTCCTTTTTTGAAGCAGAATGCGGTTCTTTAGACAACTGGCTACACAGTTCTTTATGCGTCGTATTATTGTATCGACAATAGAGAATGATAAATGGAGTTCAGTGAAAAACCTGACAGGAAATAAATATGCGTCAGTATATTCTTAAGTCATCCTTTATCAACGTATGTTTTATTCCATACGTCGTATTGATCCAAGAAAAAGTAATAAATATGGCTTCTGGCAATAAAAAAGAACATAAAGACAATAGATTTAAAATAAAATAAACGAGTTGCCAACCACAAGCATTAATTTTATATATATAAATTCTTTTGTGAAATAATCCTTGAACTAGACGATTTGTTTTTCAACAGATTCGAACCCGATGCATGAAGCGTGGAAACATTTTTCGAGGAGAATATTGAACATAACTGTAAAAGAAGATACGTTTAAAAAAGAAAAAGAAAGATAACGCGAATTTTTATTTTTTGCTTTTTTTCAAGTTTATTTCAAAAGAACCAACATTAGCGGTTGACGATTTCCTTTTGTTACCAGTTGCTAGCCTCGGCAGTATTGATCCTGAATTCGCACAATTTATTAAATAAATTTTTATGTTACAACATTCATTTTTATATACAGATCATGCAACAAAAATAAACAGTAGGATAAAAAACGATGTATGTCTAAAATCGTCAATATTTAACAAACACATTTTTGCAGATTAATAAAATAAATAAGATAAAGTAGAAAAGAAACTGTAAAATTGATAAAATATTAATATAAAATTTCTTTTATTCGTATTTAATAATTATCGAAGACTGTTATTTTCCCGACGTCAAAATCTGTTTCTATTTTCTCCACTAAATTTTCTATAAACGCGTTAACTACGTAGTAATAAAAAAATATTGCAAAAGAAAATAGGTTTGGCTTTTCAGTACGTATATGAAAGAAATTATTTAATAAGAATTTATCTTTCTTAATCTTCTTCACACACTTATATCACGACACGCCTCTTAGTTATATAAATAGAACTAGATCTTCTATAAATTGAGAATATTCAATGCTCTTAATACGTTCAATTGTAATTCTTAATGAAGCAAATTTAGCACAGACAATTAGGTTCTTCTTTGATCTATTATATTATTCATGATAAAATAGACTTAGGATTGGTCAAGGACGAGAAACCAGTTTTCCTCGGGAAACCGGGTTGAAGAAGTAATCATAAACAAATTTGGGTATTACAAGCAATGTTTGAAAGTTGTTAAAAAAGGCTAAGTGAAATAAAACATAATTAAGAAACTAGACGATTAGTGTCGATTACAATAAAATGTCTTGCTTCTTACGTTATACTAATAATTAAATATTATTTGAAAACCAGTACTTATTCTCAGAGAACTTGCTATCAAAGATTTTGAGTCTAGACATAAATTGCTAAATTTTTGCATTAGCGTTACTCCAACTTGTTTCTTTTTTTTTTCATTAAAATATAAAATCATTAAAATATAAAATCATTTTAAAAAAAATCAACCAAAAAAACAACGATCCAAATGTTGTGGAAAAAATACTAAAACCAGTTTAACGTTTATGGTTCAGTAGATGCTACGATACGTAAACTAAAACTTTTTGATTTTGAACAAATTATGTATGCCTTTTCTGTTTCCATTCGTTTTCACGTAGTTGCCAAGTTTGTTTCAGTAATAAATACAATTTTATGGTACAAAATATTCAAGAAAATTACATATTAAATCGTGTAGACAAACCTACTTTCAAAATGTTAGATTTAAAACCTAAAACAGTAGCGCCTTGCAAAGTATTTTCTAATTTTGTATACTAGGATGTATTTGAATATTCGTGTACTAACATAAAATATAATTTAGCAATATTATGAAAATTCAAAAGAATACAATGGTAAAAATCTACTTACAGAATAGAATAAAAACACCATCAATCAGAACAAACATCACCAGAATATCGACAAACCTAAATCACTGATTAATGTACAAAATAGTTTCTACTGTCAAAGTCTACGCCACGGCTAATTTTATTTGTGCGATTCAATAATATAATTTCAGCTGCAACAACTTTGGTTAGGTTCTTAATATTCTTAAAAAAAATTATAAATAAATAAGTCTGTTTTAGTTAATTTAATAAATATTACAAGAATCGCTAACAAAACTTTACTATCGAACAAACTTAATAGATTTAGTTCGATTAAAGTGAAATATAATTTTAGTTTTGTACATTTTGTAGTGAAATTTTCATTTTATAAAAAAAAACTGTCAAGCTTAGAAGGAAACAATAAACAAGCAGTTTTTGAAGTAAGTTATCATCGATCGACTAGAGTTGAAATCGAAATTGAAGCATACAAAAATTTCAATTGTTATAAAGTGTTTTTTACCTTTTGATAAAGTTAATCGGAAAAGTAAATATTTTACATTTGTATGATTCTACAAAACGTCGTTGGTTTGTAACTGCTATAGATCAGATACATACTTGCAATAAATAATTGCTAACAACCGCAAAATCTATTAACTCTCCCATTTCGAAACAATCAATCGTTACAATATAACGAGCCTAGTGTTAGAATAATATTTGTTGATTGTTATTCGATCTTGTCATAACTTTTATACCAAACAACATCATGTGGTATCATTGTATTCAAAACAAAGTTTCTATATTCAAATTATTCATTCTTTTCGTGCTCGTTTTCTTCACTTCACGTAAATAATCCTTACGTGGATAAACGCAATATGCATTTAAACATTCATTGACTTAAATATTGCGTTTTATCGCAACTTCAATATATTTTTCTTTTATTCTGCACAAAAACTAAGAACGATTTCAATCGTTACTCCGTGTCTCAAAAGCGAGTTTAGTGATCTATATGTGATATTCAAATAGTCTTCTCATAGCAATGGTTTCATATTTTAATAGATGATGCATTATCGTTGTTTTATTAATGAATGACCTTATAGTACTAAATACAGTGAAACCTGTAAATGTGACCACCTGTATAAACCGACCAATTGCTCACATTGACCACTTTTCAGGCAGTCCCTTCAAGAAAATAGTAAATTCAATGTAATTACCATTGCATAAATTGACCACCTGCCTTTTGTGACCATTGACCACTTTCACTGCAAATACTTTAGGTAAAAATGCTTGCATATTCTGACCAAAGTTTCAGTACAGAAAACACATTGTGAACATATCGATTTTTATTTCAATTCAGTTAGCTGCCTTTGTTAAAACATTGTATCGTTGATTATATTAATTTATAGATAATAACCGGTCGCATAGGAGAATTGGGCGCTTAATTTTAATAAGTCCTCTGTTTTTAAAGAGCTCAATGCTGAAGAGGTTTTTAAAATGGTATTGGAAAACCAATGAAAGAATAACTTGAAAGACGATGAACTTAGCAATACTGATGGCGATACTGATCCAACAGCCGTAGTGCTGAAAATAAAATCACTCTTAAATTTTGCTTCAGTATGTTAAGTCAGTTGATCAACTTTGCTGTTCAGAACTGTCCTGAAAATTTTGCGTGCTTATATAGGGTTAAAAATAAATTTAACGAAATAATTTATGATGAACACAATAATCTTAACACTAATTGTTTATAGGTACATAATCATTCTTGAGTATTGATGTGTTTTTGTTAGATACGTACGTATCTTGTTTTGTTTTATTCTATACATTTCTTTAGATTAAAGATAATAATGTAAAATAAGAAAGTGTTGATTTGTAAATTTTAGTGTCTAAAACATTATTTCTTCTAAAATGACCACCTGCTCAAAGTGACCATTGTGTGATGGTCCCAAAGGTGGTCAATTTACGCAGGTTTTACTGTACTATACCGTACCTAAGAGATAAACAAAGAATGCTGAGTTACTACAATTCGTCACGTATGTTATGGTTAAAAGTCATCAACCTTATTCATTTAAACTGTATCAAAAATGCATAAGCATTCGTTATGCCAATAGTTTTATCAAAATTTTGAGTGCCTACACAAGTTTTTTACTTCATAACCAACTTATCGCTTTTCTATTTTATTTACGTGCCTATTTCATTATTTTTTTTGAGACTTTAGATTTAGATTTAGCGCGTATTCTACAATGATCTACATCATCAAGAAAATTAGATTATGTAGAAAATGCAGATATAGCGAAAGAAATAATATATTTAATTTACACAATACATTAGTGAAATGAACAGAGACCAAGATTGCATACCGCATGTGCCATAGTGTTGGCAATTTATGGTTAATAGCGTCATTAGAATTAGAATTTTTGTATATTTTGCAATTTTTCTGTCGCCCCTATACTTATCAAACCTTCTCTATGAATGTCTATTAAGAATTCAAGAAAAGAGACTAGATTACTAAATCATAAAATAAGCTTAAATGAGCGAAAAACATATTTTAATTATAAACAGTAATACGTGAGTAAAAGGTTAGTGTATGACCTTAAAAGTAAAAAAAAAGTTAAAAGAATTAAATGGATGACAGATGAAGTATTGGCTCTGATGGAAAAACGAAGAGGAGCAAAGAACAGTAAAAAGGAGTATAACGAACTGCAGACGTTGAGAACAACAAAGATAAAAGTTGCAAAAGAATGTTCGATCAAAAAACAATGTGAAGAACTAGAAGATCAAAGAAATATCAGGTGACTACAAAAAACAAAGACCGGTGACTTTGTTTGATGAACAAAATAACCAGCTCATACTGGAAGAATCTGAGTTAAAAAGAACCTAGGAAATGATGAAAAGCCTGATATTTTGATATCTGAAGTGGAAAAAACAGAAAAGCAACAGACCCGGATCTAATACCAATAGAAGTTCTTAAACTAATAAATAATGAAAATATAAACATAATAGTAAAACTATTTAACAATAAATACAACTTAGGAGATATATCCCAAGACTGCTTGGACATTCGTTGTAATACCCAAAAAGCAACACCCCAACCATTGCAGAGATTATCGCTTCATTAGATTAGGATTATGTCCCATATGCTTAAAACCTTCTTTCGTATAATACATGCAAGAATAAGAACTAAATGCGAAGAGGATTTAGACGACACGCCATTTGGCTTTAGAAACATCTTCGGAACGCGAGATGTTTTATTTGAAGTAAACCTCCTACAGAAATGCCGAGATTAACGAAGAGATGTGTTTGCTTGTTTTATAGACTACGAAAAAGAGTTTAATAAGAGGGAGCATGACATACTAATAAGAAATTAAAAGACACCGGCGTAGATGGCAAGGATATAAAACTAATACAAAACCTATACTGGAGACAAACAGCAAAAGTTAGAATAAGAGAAATAACTACCAACACGATCAGTATACAAAGAGGAGTACAACAAGGGTGTATATTTTCGCCCTTGCTATTTAATATGTACTTAGATAAAATCTTTAAAGAAGCCCTGGAAAGTATGCAAACGACACCGTTATCTTTGCACATACGTTAGATGAACTCCAACTACTTGTTAACACAATAAGTAAAACTGGAGAAAAACTAATGCTAAAGACAAACATCGAGAAAACTTCATTGTTCAAGTTTATGATAATTAGCCGCCAAAATTATAATAACGCTGCACTATATCTCGACGTACAACAGACTGAACATGTCACGTAGTGAAGTACCTCGAAACCATTATAATAGAAGATCTAAACCCTGACAACGAGGTAAAACGTCGAATTGAACTGGCTTGCAATACATTTAGTAAAATAAGATCGTTTTAATCTAACAACAACTGAATGCACCAACGAATGAGTCAGTGCTACATATGGTATGTGCTAATGTATGGAACCGAGACATGAACATTGAAGATTACAACGATGAATAGACTCGAGACGTTTGGAATTTGGTTGCACAAGAGAATGTTGCATGTTTCATAGGATCAATATGTAACCAACGAAAGGGCACCCTTCCAAAGGGCACCAACTGTCAAGTGCAGAAACATTTCCTATCTTGGCCATGTTCTGAGAAACATCAAATATCAACTATTACAACTAATATTAACAGAAAAAATTCAAGGAAAGCGAGGTATCGGAAGAAAACAACAGTCATGCTTAAGAAATATTAGACAATGAACAAGTATGCGTTCTGTAGAATTGATCTTTTGCGTGGCACAAGCTTCCGGTGTGCGCTAACTGAAATCATCGTCAACGTCAGGGAGACCCGACACGGCACTTGAAAGAAGAAGAATACGTGAGAAAAACTAACCTGTTTTTCGATTAAAGCAGTGGTTCGCAAAGTGGTCCCTACAGATCCCCAGGGACCCCGAGATCATTCAGGAGATCCGTAAAAAATTAAAATTGATTTTGGAGTCCCTAAACAACGTCGGAGAGTCTGCGCAAAAATTAATAAAAAATTTAAAAAACGTGACATTTTTATTTATATGGAAGTTATAATAAATGACAATGAATAAATGATTAGCAATTTCTACGTCCTAAGTAAAATATAAATATATACAGGTGCATAAAATACAAGTAATAACAGGCATCGGGGTGAGTCAGGTCTATCTATACAGATTTATACAGGAACGCCATAGAGTCGATACCTGCACCAACTAGTTTATAATATAAACTATGCGAGAGTCGTTCATCTAATCAACAATTCAGTTCTGTGTTATGCGTGATGTGATTTTTCCAGTCTTGGACAAAAAGAAGTATAATTTTTTGTATTGTTAAGCAGATAGCGTACTTTCGTTACATAAGCATATTTGAATAAAATTGATACCAGTACAGTAATCCCTTGACATTCATTAAGCATTTCTTTTTTATCTTAACTTAAAAAGGGATTGTAAGATGTGTTTCTAAAAAATATATCATTAATGTTTGTATAAAAAAAATTAGACATATTGAGTTTTATACACCCTAAAAGTTATAACATACTATTTTACATTTTTGTTTAGTTCCGCGAATAACCAAATCCGCGAACGTTTAAAATTACTGTATGTTACTGTATTATTATCTGACGTTAATTTATTTCTCAATTAATTATTTTTCTTGAAAAATTAATTGGTACACAACGAGTACGTACACAATATGTGACATTTACATAAAATTTTATCTTTACATCTAAAATAATTAATTCAAGAAAGCTTTACATTGCAGTAATCTATTTTTGAAAAAAATATTATAATCAGCAGTGTTGCAAATAAAAAATTTGATATATATTTTCCTATATCTTTTTGGACCCCTTTTTTTCAGATAACAGTATCAATCACAGAAAAATATTTAAAAACACCGACATTGCAAGAACTCATAGGAGATAGCTTATGTGAGATTTGTAAAAAGAATTGTTATTTGCTAAATGTCTCGAAACTGATACGAAAGGTGATTTACTAAATTAAAAAGATTTTTCGAGGTAAAAGCTATAACTTTGACTAATATCATCTACTGCTACTGACGGTGCTCCGGCAACGGTAGGACGACTCCGAGGCTTTCTGGCATACTTAAAACAAGCTATACCGAATGTATTATCGGTACATTGTGTCATTGATCAACATGTGGTCGTAAAAAACCTTATTGGACGTTTGCATAAATCGCTACATTATGTCATTAGAGCAGTTAATAAAATCAAAAGAAAAACCTTAAATGAGAGATTATTTGCTCAACTTTGTTTGAAAAACGATGATGACTATAATCGTTTACTACTTAACACAGAAGTATGTTGGTTATCTAAAAGTGCATATTTTGATCGCTTCTATTCACTGTTTGATTCAGTGTCGGAATTCCTGGAGAGTAAAGACAATGATTTGTGGTACAATTTAATTATCAAAAAAATGACATCGCTTATATGACTGATTTATTTGCCAGATTTAACAATACTAATTTGAAACTACAAAGTGACACATTAAATTTAATCAAAGCTAAAAGTGTAATATCTGGGTTTTTCAAAACTTTTGCTGTACAAACAAAAACTTGGGAAAAAGAGAATGATCTCAGTTTCCAAATCTTTCAAAATTGCAAAATAGAGATAAAGATTTGTTTGCTTATTGTCAACACTTAACGGCGCTTCATTTGGACTTTAACCAAAGACATTCTTCGGTTGGATATTCCCGATTGCCTGTTGAACCTTTTAACAGAGCACAAATGAGAGATGAATACACCAATGTTTAAACAAGGATATGACAACTTCTGGTTACAAAAACAGATCCCAATTTTATACCCAGCATTATGGGTTATTGTACAGAAGCTATTGATTGCTTTTCCGTCTTCCTATTTGGTAGAACGTAGATTCAGTGCCGTTATGATCCTCATCACAAAAAAAAAGAAACCGACTAGAAATTAGTACTCGTGAAGACTGCGGACATAAATACACTCATCACATCCCATCCGGTTCATCCAAGTCATTATATATTTTTTTGTATTTTAAAACAAAAGTTATAACTTGAATAAATACTTCTTCAGCAAAATGTTGTATTTATATTGTATGTTTACGTCACCATTTACCATTCAAGACATCAAAGTTAAATTTGTAATTTTTGTATTATACATAAAGAGTTTGAAAACCGCTGGATTAAAACAAAGTTTTTTCGATTTTCTTCTCATTTTCTCAATAATTATTAAACAAACATTGTTACTGCCTTCGCGGGTATTTGACTTGACTTACAAATTTTTAATTAATTTTAAAACATTCCCAAAAAATAAAAATTGGAAAGCTTTGTTGTACCTTCGATGGCGCCTTCTTACATAAATGATACCGCAAAGCACAACGATCTGAATATTTTTGTTTTGTAATTAGTTTCTATTAATCTGTGTTAATTCAAATTATTTTACTTACATTTTTTGTTCTTATAGTAACTTAGATTATATTACTTACACTATCTATTTTTAGAGAAATTTATGTTTTTGTTGCCATTTTTGTTTAGTTTTTAAAGTTTAACTGCTATGGATCATCTACTTTTAGCCTAATGAGAGTGCATTAATAGCTTCTAGTTATTGTCATACATTTACCAAATAGTTTGGAACCATGTGAATTGAAAAGAACCATCTATCGTGCTTATTCATCACGCAGTCAAGTATGAGCCGGTTTTTGAAAACGTAGCGAATCTTACAAAACAATACCGTATATAAAAAATTGCAATATACATGTTTTTTTCAATTGTAATCATATGTTTAAAGCTTAAAAATCGTGTAAATTTTGCTTTAAACTTGTAAACGGCTATTTTAACTGAATGACAAAAATCTGAAATATAATTTTCTTAGTTTGGCGTTTATTAAATATATATAGCATGAATAAATTTGGGTATTTGATGTTCTTTAAAGTGAAACAATATCTTTGTCCTAATTTTAATGTCGCCGACTGCTGTTGCTTCTCCTAATAGATTTACAGATCATTGCCTACATAGAAAATAACGAATCAAACTGAGAATGATTCGCAACGTAATGTTTTGACTTCGACAAGGTATTTTTATATATCAATCAATTGAAACTACAACTTTTCAATAAGAATTACCATGCAAAAATCTTAGTATGCATTCAAAAAATATTTAGATATCTAGAATGAATAAGTTACTAATTACCGTTTAATTACACTATACAATACAAATACAAATTGAAGGATAATTATCGGTACTTAATCATTGTTAATTTGCCACAATACCACATAATAATTTAGACTGTCATCGTGTCATCGGTTTGTAAAAATTGTCATTGTACTGAAACTCATTATAATTTGTAATTTTGCTATGGCAAAAGTCCAATAGTACCATTGTAAGGACCAGAAACATCAAATTTGTATCTATCTTCGTTTTTAGTTTCCTAAACCTTTTTATTACTATATTTCACACAGTATATATTTTCTCTAGACCGAAAGTACACAATGTATTTTTTTCTTATTTGATCGCCGTTGACAAGTTTTCTGAAAATCAGTGGATGTGTAAACTTCACTTTTCTCTTTTCGGATTGCCTGCTTGAAACAGCAAATCGCAATGATTAACATTGCACGAAAAATCTATTACTTCTTCGATAATATTTTGCCATAAACTAATATGATATTATTATATTATTATTATGGCTTCAATAAATCTCGGTTTTGTTGAAGTAACTCCTGGCATGGTGTAGTAAAAAAATAGTAAGAGTTGATCTGCTATTGACTTTCGACTGCAAGCAAGTTGAAAAAGACTTTGTCGCACACTTTTCTTTGAGCGTTGACATTCTGGATATGTTGACGTATTACATAACTAACAGTAATATTATACCGGGTGTTAAAAAAAGTAAAATACTTCAAGGGCGTATAGAAAGGCCCAAAATATGTTAAAAATGATCCAAATACCTCATTATTGGATTAGATATAATAAATAAATAAAATGAACAATGTCGTAATCCAATATGAAATGTCTTAAAATTTATTTAATATATTAGTTACATGTTTCGGTCTCTTAAATACATACGACCATCTTCAGACTAAAAACGTTATTATAAATTATATAAAAGCGTTCTCAATATTAGTTGACAATTATTTATATAATTTATAATAACGTTTTTAGTCTGAAGATGGTCGTATGTATTTAAGAGACCAAAACATGTAACTAATATATTGAATAAATTTCATATTGTATTACGACATTGTTCATTTTATTTATTTATTTTATTTAATGTTACGTAATGCAATAAAAGAATTTATGATTGAAGTTTTTCTGAACTACAAATTACAAAGAAACAATTATTTATCAAAACAAAGTTGTCTTATCTCAGTAACGATAGATTACCCATGTTGAATAAGATTTTTAGCTATTTTTGGGTCTATATATCCTATTTTGAGTGAAGCGCTCGGGAACTAAATTAAAGTAGCATTACACAATGTGTATTTCACATTCCCGTATTAATTAATTAACATTTTCATCTTTGCTGCTAGATACAATCTATAAGTTTTAGAGCTCTGTTACCTAACGAAACGCATCACACATATATCTACGATTTTTGATACAATTGCTAAAACCATCAAGTCATTCGAAGAACATATTAACTTAATTCGTCATAATAGATTCCTTTTATTCATTTTAAAATTCGTGGATGGTTTTGTCACTTTTCCCAATGTGCTTTTCGTAGCATTCAAAGAAATTGTCTATAAAACATATGCAGATTTTACTTTAAACTTGTAACAATTTATGTTTCTTCCAGTAAACGATCTAGTAGACAATGATGTTTTTCCACCGGAAGCTCAAGTAATTTTAGTTATTAGATTAAGTAACAACAATTATACAGTAAAACCAACAAAAAAAGAAACCATGTTAAAAATTGTAATTCGATAGGTGCTATCGAAAAGTATTTGATTTTATAAGGTAGTTTTCAATGCTTGCAAAATAAAAAACAAAAACAATCAAAGTTAAAAAAGGAAACCAAAACCTACATAAAAAAAATCTAAACATCAGTTATTTGTGGTTATCTATTAAAGAAGGATACATAGAACAAATTTTACTCCGCATAAAACAAGTTGACCATAAACCTAGGTGCAAAAAACGTAGTATCCATTTTATGTTAATTAAAAAAAAAATGTTCTGTCACGATTTCTCTAAACAGCATAATATATATTATTACAAAAACGATTTTCACACTAAAAACGATAGATTAGTTATCATTTTAGAAGTATATACCGAAACTGTATGTACAAACCAGACATACAAAGTTTTATTTCACATTTCATTTAAGTATTATCTAAAATAAATAAGTTGAAATACCAACAAGTAAAGAAAATGATTGACGTATGTAGACTTGGTGGAAGATAAAGAAGAGCGTCTTATCAAGAATGTACGACAAGTTTGTAATATATGAAGATTAATTAGCACTCCCTATTCTACGCATGTTAATTTATGAAATATAACATTTAAGGAAAAATTTATTTCTGTTCATTGTTTGGATTTTTATAATAGAGTAAAGGTATAGTCCTCGCAATTTTACTTTCGATGCACGTCATTAACGTCAGTGACGTAGTTATTCAACCATGTTGTCGGTATTATCATGTAAACTTACTCTTTTCGTACATTCTTAATATTGCATTGCGAATTACGTTTTCATTAAATGTTTCTACATTCGTAACAGGTGTACTACGCTTACGTTTTGAGGAGATCTAAGAACCTCGTTGCTAGCAACCGCTGTACATACAGAAATAACTGTAGAATATATGTGTGTATTACCACAATTTAAATATTATGTAAAAGGGTACCTCTCGCACAGCATTTACTGATATCAACGTACCACCATTATCTCGTTCCAGCTCAAAATAGTACAGTTTTGTATCAAAACTAATTATAAAAAACAATGAGCACTTTGACATATTTACTTTGACGTAAAAAACACAAATTAAATTTGACAGATGCCAACAACGCTGCAACTTTAGTAAGCACACCAACAACGCGACAAAAAAAAATTCCATAAGACAATTCGGTATTTATTTATTTTTTGCTATAAATAGTGTGGTATGAATTTTACGTCATTAATGACGTGCATCGAAAGTTAAATTGCGAGAACTATAGTTACGTTACTGCGACATATTCTTTATTTCGTTTAGTTATTATACCATCTTTGAAATAAATTATGTTTACGCATGTTTTAGTTAGGAGACTTAGGCATGATTTCCAACACGAAGATGTAAACTCAAAGTTTTGTAATTGTATCAGTAATGAAGAAAACAATGCAGCCTACACTAGAAAGAAAAGTAGTCTAATTCTCTGCTTGAGTTAACAATTTTTGTTGTACGACAGTAATCCGTCGGAATTCAATTTATTGTAGTTGCTGGGTTATAGACCTGTCGAGAATGCTTTACTACTTTACAAATGTCATTTTTGTTCCTAAACAAAAATTTAGTAATAAGGTAATCTAGCGTACTGTTAGTTATGTCATAGAATTCACTTTCAAACGCAATTGTACGACAAATATGACCTGATAATCAAGTGAATCATCTTGTTACTAAAATTTAGCTTTGGAAAAAATAAAATGGTTTCTGTAGGGCAGTTTGACAGCATTCTGGACAGGTCTATTGTAAATCAAACATTGTAAAGTAAACAATTTAAAACTACCAACAGAGTGAACCACTGGACTGCCGTTTCGTCCTCTCTTTTTAGCAGTGGGAGAACACTTTACTGTACTTCCACAAACGCATTAACAGACCTATAACTCTTGATATTAATAAATGATGTGGTTTACTCTAGTAGCAGTTTCACGTTTGCACTGACATTGTTTACCTTACAATGTTTATACGTTGTGGTTTTAGTCCGCTGCTTATTCAAAATTTATTTGAATTATGCGGGAATAAAATCAGCTTTCAACGTTTCCATCTTTATAGTCCTTTACATACTATTATTCATACATAGTAAATTTTTACTATGAGATGACTCTGCCGTGAGGCCTCGCGCTGCATTAACGTTCGTAATGCTATGCTTTACTTTCGACACTTAAGTAAATTACTATTATTTATCATTGGTAGTATATTGATAGCAAAGTCTACTGTGCAAAATTTAAGTGGGACTATGTGACTGAGAATGCAATATAATTTTCTATTTAGTTTACATAGATCGTTCTAGGCAGTTATTTATTCCCGTTTTATTGAAATCGTACTGACAACTTTCTCTGTCCATGTTTCCTTTCGTCTATTAACAACTGGTTTTTATTTAATTATTTCGTTTTTGCTTCTTACTTATGTATGATTCATTCAAAAACAATAAATTGATATTGTGTGTCATATGAATTAGGCTTTTTCTTTATATTAGGTTCTATCGTTCCCAACATATTTTACGCTTAGTATTTCATTTCTTCGCTCTTTTTATAATCTCTTCAGCATTGTGTTGTCTGTCGGTCTGTCGTCTCCCGTGTTTGTCAGTTCTATGTGGTGTTGCCAAATACAGTTTTCTTTTCTGCGCGTTCGTGTGGTTGAAAAGAATGTGCAGGCGTTTACAAAACAAATAATTTCTTTGCTACCGTTACATTGCCGTTGTGTAACAAAACAAACGTAGTTCGCCATTTATTTTAAACAACGAACGTATCATTTTTCTATACAGAAGGGTAGTCGATAAAACTTTGTATACGTTGCACGTGGGATAAACATACGTTATCGCAATTGTCTGATTACAGAACTTCATTCCATATGGTTGAGATAATATCCTGCGTATCTTCTCAGTTCTCACTTGTAACGCTTTTATATACTTCCTGCGAACAGGTTTTCTTTTATTAAATGACATTCAGAATAATAGTAGATGAAATACATTCGACTTTTTTGCGTTTCTTAATAAATAAATAACGTGTCATATTAGTTACAATTATGCCTGCAAAAATTTTATCTATTCAGAAAAAAAAGGTTTATTATTGAAAAAAATGGTTTAATTTTCAAATCGTTTCGTTTTTTTTGTGTAAGACAATTATTATTTTGTACCGTTCGAAATTATAAGTTTTATAAGCTTGTTTCACAAAAGCGTAAGCTGAACCTACCCCTGGCTACGCCACTAATCCTTATAATAATAAATAATTTTGCTTAATAATAAAAATTAAAAAAGATAATACATCAAGCTCAAACTTCAAACTTGATTAAGTGTATTTCATTCATTTCGGGGAAAAATATGAAACGGTTTTTCTTTTCCAAAACGAGAACCGCGTCGCTGAACTTTTGCAGAATTTTCTTTATTTACCATGAACCATTACATAAATTAAAACACCATGATAAAATATGATCAATTTGTAAAAAATAACTCATAATAGAACTGGAGTTTTTTTTATTAAACTTTAATCGCTTGTCTTAATTCTAGTTCGCGTTAAAATCTGTTACTCATAGAATTATGCACGTACTAACTGCTGTTTCTTAGGTTTCAGTTGCACATGGTGTTCCTTGCAAAGTGATATAGTCTAAACTAGTCTCGATGAACATAACCTCGCTTTTTATTTCATTTTCTTCATCTCCTCCAATGTCTATTTATCTGCGTAGCATTTAGCTTTGACGTATGTGCACTTTCTAGAATTGATTGTGTTAAAATGATGATGAAAACATTCATGATGATGAAGCTCAAAACAAAAGTCAGATTACAGACAATATTTGATAAGGTGGAATTAACGTTCGAAGTAGTGATAGGAATTCTAGTTCTTTTTTATGATCTAGCTCACCAGGTCTCGTTCAACAAACTGAACTAGTACAATGTACTAGTTCTTTAGGACATTTAAGACAACGCACCGAGGGATGCATAAAATCAAGTTTGTAGTGCAGATTTGCATTTAAAACTGGTATTTTATAACATATTTCAATTAGGGGACCAACGCGCGCGGATGCATCGTTATGCTGGCACCTAATAAATTAAAAACTGAAACGCCGTTTCAAATTCACAATTTCTTTGAAAATTGGTGTAATCTTAATAAGCAAATCTGGTTAAAAAGTTTTGATTGACCGGAAAACCGATTTTCTAATCCCTTTCAAAGAATATTAATTAGCAACGCAAAACAGGATCAAACACTTATTAGTCAGTGTTGTAAACAGATAATTTTTAAATTATATAGATATAGATGAATGTTTTTTCTTTCAAAAATTATCTAGTATTAGATAATAGATAAACTATTCAAACTTTATATAGATAACAGATAATAGATGAAATAATCTAGGTAGTAATAACGATAGATGGAGTTCATTTGAAGAACTACTATAGAATGCGGGAAATTACTGAAGAAAAACATACATATTGTAACTGGAATTTTGTGAGACACTGCATTTTTTATAAATATTATTTAAATAATTTAAATAAAAAATTATATATATACCTACAAATACATATAACTTATAGATTTTTTAATTGTATCTAGATACATATAAATAGATAAAAAATATGAATCTAGATTAGATTATCTATATGAATTTATATAGATAATTTACAACACTGTTAATAGTATCGATTACGTAAGGTACAAACAAATTTAGAATGAAGACAATAATAATAGTCATCAATGTAACGAATATAAAAAACGTAATGATAATCGAGATAAATACTGTGAGAAAAGACCATATACCCAAAGCAGTCTAGAAGAGAAAAGTATTGACGTTATCAAAATTATGTGATGACTAATATAAGATTTGCAAAGAACAAATGTATTAAAGTACTAGTTCACTTTATAATACAGAACTAGTACATTTAGTTCACTGAACAGACCAGTACAATTGAACTAGTTCATTCAGAAACTACACATCACTAGTTCGAAGACGTCTAGGTTTGTAAAACGAAGATAAAAATCGTTAACGAAACGGTAGAACAGAAACGCATTTGTTACTACAAAAAATATATGTAGTGTTCATTTTTCAAAACTGAGCATAACAAGGAATAGCTATTTATACAACAGAGGAAGAAAATTCGTTTGGAGAAGATCTGACCATTTTAACTATTCAGAATAAAAAACGATAATTATTCAAAAAATTGTTTATTTTTTCCCATTAACATTAACTAGTTTTGTATAAGAAAATTATTATTTTGTACCGATCGGAATTATAAGTTTTATAAGCTCTTTCGCAAAAGCGTAAACTAAACCAACCCTACTGATCCCTATACCAATACATAATTTTGTTTAAAAAAATGAAAAAAAATACAAATTTTTTTATTCATTTCGGGGGAAAATGACACGGTTTTTCTTGCCTTTAGAATTTATCAAAATTTACTTGATATTCAAAATTGATAAACAAAAATTGTTTGTTCCGTTTATTTTTTTTTGCTGTAGTGAGAACAGTGTCGCTAAATCTTTTGCAGAATTTTCTTTATTTACCATAAACTATCCCATAAATTAAAACACGAGATAAAACCATAATAAAACAAAATCAAAAATTTGTATAAAATAACTCTTAATAGAACTGGGGTTTTCCGGTTTTTTTGACTAAGCTTTAATCGCTTGTCTTAATTCTAGTTCGCGATAAAATCTGTTACTGATATAATAATCCACGTAGTAACTGCTGTTACTTTTGTACAGTTTTGGACTTATTAGGTTTCAGTTGCACATAGTGCTCCTTGCAAAGTGATATAGTGTAAACTAATCTCAATGAACATAACCTCGCTTTTTATTTCATTTTCTTCATCTCCTTCAATGTCTCTATTTATCAGCGTAGCCTACAGCTTTAATGCATGTGCAATTTCGAGAATTGATTGTGTTAAAATGATGAAAACATTCATGATAATGAAACTCAAAACAAAAGTCAGCTTACAGACAATATTTCATGAGGTGAAATAGCTATTTAAACAACTGAGGAAGAAAATTGTTTGGGGAAAAGCATTGTCCACTTTCAACGTAAATTTATAATTAGTTGGTTGGTAGTTATTTGCACTGTTTGAGTATTTCTTTTTGGAGTGATTTTCCCAAATAATGAAGTACCTCCATCGCTCGATCAATAACAAAAAAAATAAGCTGATGTGGTGTTTGCAAGCCTGTTGGCACATTCTCTTCTAAAAACAAGAAATTTAATGTTTTGATATAACATAAAATTTTCCGCTGACGCAAGAAAATATTAGTCACGAAATAGTATAGACGAAAAAAACTATTAAATCGCTTTTTGAAAATTGTTGAAAAGACGTTTAAAGAAGCGTCAAATTGACATTAAGGTAAATTATAGATTCAAAAGTATTACGCGATTCGTCAATTTCAAATTGAAGAACAAAAAAAAACATTCAAATAGTTTGCAAGAAAAAATAAAATCGCTTCTGGCGTCTTCCCTCATCTTAAACGCAGTCAAAGATTAAACATTCTTGTAAACATGCTTTACTGATAATTGTCTTTCCTGACTGCTTTGCTGTTTAGAATAAAATTAAAACGATAATTCGATATATCAGTTATTTGTTCTTTTAAAGAAAGAAAGATCGCCGTTTGTACAATTATCGTACAAACACGCAATTTGCCACTAAATTAAACTTGTGTATTCGAATGTCTAAGATCGTTTATAATATAGAACTGAAGATACCAAGGTGAAATAAAGTGACCCAAAATCTGTCGTAGCATAATGTGTAAAAAAACCATTGGTATCTTCATGTTTTATTCATTAAAAAAATATCTTCCAATCTATATTAACTCATGGTAGATTTTACTTCTTTTTTAGCACTTTTCGTAACCACTCAATTTTTGTATCGATAGATTTGTAGAGCATAGAATTGCGCGACCAGGAAACGAAGAATACCAGAGATAAGCAGTTTCATCAAAAAAATCGTCGTTAAGTGATTTTGAACACAAGCGACCTTCAAACTAAAGTAGTAAAAAAGCAATTAACTAAGCACAATATAATGAAACGAAGAAAACTGTTGAACTTTAAAAGTATCCACCAAAACATTATAAATCAAAGCAATAACTAGATCGTCGAAAGTACAAAACGTAACCAATTCTGTATTTTTAAGCAAAGTTTAACTTCATATCACATTACACGTTAGTGTTGTTCAGTATTATCTAAAATAAACAAATTTACTTAAATAGCAACAAGTATAAATGAATTTTAATTAGATTAAGCACAAAGAATAAAAGAAAATGGTTGACGTATGTAGACGTGGTAGAAGAGAAAGAGGAGCGTCTTGTTAAGAATGTACGAAGAAAGGTTGTAAAAGGTGAATGAACGTTTATTAGCACTACGTATTCTATGCATGTATTTTTATCTTCTCTTTTTTAAGAATTTTGGTGCGTAAGTAAAAATATTAAGTTATTGTTGACGCAATGCTAGACACTACCATGTATCAATAACACATTGATCATGCGTTAATAGACAACCGCAAGATGAATTAAAAACATTTGAGTAAACGATTATTTCTGTTTATTATTTGAATTTCTATGAGTGAGAAAGTTACGCTACTGCGACATTTTCTTTATTTCGTTTTGGCGTTTTAAACGATTTAAAGTGGTTATTTTTATTTTAATGGTGTAATTATTACGTTGTCTAACAAGAATAATAGTGATAATAGATTAGGTTTACGCACGTTTCCGTTAGAGGACTTACGCATGATTGTATGCGTGGGGATGTAAGCGCCAAATCTTGTAATTCAAACTAAATTTGCTGGTATTTAACGTACATTTAACAGCTGTTCGAGAAGATGCGTTTAGAGTTAAAATAAAAACGCGTCAAAAATAGAAACGGAAATGTGTCTTAATATTAGGAATTGTTTCTTGACAATAAAAACACAAGAGAAAGCGCTAAGAAACATAACTAGGACAAAACGTTTCCGCAATTGCTTTACACAGTATTAGTAAAAATGATAATGCTATTAACGGGGGATTTTTTTTAAGTTCGTCATTATTTATATTCTTACCCCTGTTGGACAAAAATTATCGGTACACAAAAATTCATGCAAGAACTACCACGGCGAACGCGAGAACGAAACAGAATCAAGACACAGTGGAAAACAGACTGTACGATTAGAAAAGACAGGGTCACTATTTTGTTGTGGATCAAATTCGTTCGCTCCTCTCATCTCCGCCTCTCTCTTTTTAAGTTTTCACCATCCTCTCTCTCTTTTATCCACTTCTATCTTGCCCAGTACAAAATCTGAAACGACCTGAGCGCAAAATAAACGTCCAAAGTCCCATTCTCCAAGTTGGTGGCGCGTAACAAGCGCCGTCATTGGTTGCTTTTACAAACATCTGCCGCGTTAATGCGCAATAGGTTTATGTAAACACCGTGCGCAAGCGATTTTTTGCGCCCAAGCCGTTTTAACTTTCCGCGATACTCGGCCGAGCTTTCCCGTGCTTTCAGTTAGAAGTCTTTGCATCGAGGGCTAGCATTGTACAACGTCGTCCAATATAATTAATATATTTAAGTGACAATATTGTGATAATTAGTTAAAATAGTGCCAAAACAGGTAATTCTACAATCATTATTAATATTTTAAATACAAAATTTTTACGAAAAACCAGTTTTTTCGCTTCATCGATTTTTGGGTGCGGACGCTTAAAGGGGACGCCGACGAAAGCTTGCTTGTTTATATGGAGCTTTTGAGCTTGGTAGTTGTTTAGATTACGTTTAATACCGGCCTTTACCTTTACCGAAATTATCGCGACGTTTAATCACGCCCAGATTTAATTTAATTAAAAATCATCTCGCCATTTTTCACGCTTAACTTGGAAAAGCGGCCATGATGGACGCATAGCTTGGCTTTCCCCTTGTCCCTCTACACCTCGGCCCCTTACGGTTTATTCTGTAACGTATTTACTGTTAACTTTTATTAGCCACGTAGAATAAACGATTACAATTTTTTGTTTGCTTAAAGAAAATTCGTATCCCGGATTTTAACGATTTTTAACCCACCCTCCATTTTAATAGACGCCACGCCATCCCAAGTGCATTATGGGAAAGCGTTATTGATTTGAAGTGTTTATTGATTCTACGAATTTTTAATATTTTCGTTTGATCACCAGGGGTAATATGGAGGACGACCAACAATTTTGTTTACGATGGAACAACCACCAATCCACGTTAGTAGCAGTATTTGATACTCTTTTAGAAAATGGGACTTTAGTAGATTGCACATTGGCTGCCGAAGGAAAATATTTAAATGCTCACAAAGTCGTTCTCTCAGCATGCAGCCCTTACTTCGAGGTAATTATCTAACCGATTAATTTTTGTTGTCGAACGATGCATTGTCGACTAGTATTATAGTTGTATACGATGCAATGTTAGGCATGGTGAAACGATCGTAATCTTAATTTATATTTGTTTTAGTCGTTGCTGTCCCAGAATTATGACAAACATCCGATATTCATATTAAAAGATGTAAAATTTCAAGAACTGAAAGCAATGATGGACTACATGTATAGGGGGGAAGTTAACATATCACAAGATCAATTAGGAGCTTTGTTGAAAGCTGCCGAATCTTTACAAATAAAAGGTCTTTCCGACAATAAGAAGGATACCGAAACGAGGAAGTCGGCACCACCAGCTCCTGCAAAAAGTCCAACCCCCACGGCATCTACTAACTTACCACGAGTGCAAGGCCTAACTATTGAACAACGTAGAGGTAATAGAAGTATGGATGAACGAGAAGGTTCGTTATCTCCAGGTCCGAGGAAGAGAAAGCGAATGAGGCGTAGGAGTACAGACGATTTAGACAACCATCATGATGCCTCTAACTCATCAGAATCTCATAGTAATCCACCTATTCAAAACATTCCAATTGCGTTACCTCCTGCTTCCTCAAAATTAACCAACGCCGACGTGCCTGAACCTGTAGAAACCAAATCTGAAATTTTGAGTAGGCATAAAATATCCTCTAATAACGATTCGGAAATTCCTCAAGTTCCTATAATTAAAGAAAAATTAGAAACACATACCGAACTGATGCTAGAACCAAAGGCTGAATATGTGGAGGAAATGAACGAGGATAGTATAGAGGACTTAACACTTGATGATGACGATGTTAGTAATCTGGACATGAGTAACGATGGTGCAGGGCCTAGTCATGGCAACGCGGGTGAAGGTTCCAGTCAAGGTAATTAAATGCTTTATTTACTCACCAATGATCATGCGGTTCTATAACCTGCCTTTCGAGAAACTGTATTCTAATTATATTGTTCGGAAGCTTTGGTTTTTCGAAACTAGGATCAATTACTTGACGCAACTTCGGTTTAACATCGGTTATCGACAAAGAATTTTATTGTTTGCGACAAAATCTCAAATTTTTACTATTTTGTATTAATTTATTTGTGTTAACATTTTTTTTTTTTTTAATTCTGGCGTTAAGTATAAAGCTCTTTGGATTTAATTCATGAAGTCTTCATAACCATTCTTAATCGAATTTAATTATAATCAAAGTATTTTGATTTTTCTAATTGAACTATTTTTTTAAAAACTTATTCGACGAGGTTTTTTTTTTATTTGTTGTAACTTATACGTAGTTGAACTGTATTTATATTTTGTTTTTATAACCAAATTAAGATTCAACGTTTGTACTTAATGGTTTATTCTGCCTGAACTTTTTCCTGCTCAAAGGGCCAAATTCTCGATTACATAAATAATAGCATGGTAGTATTTATTTTATGTTTATAAAAAATTCTAGAAAGGCAGTAATAATTGGAACAATTTGATCGTTGATAGTTTTAGCCGTCATTATTGTTTGGTGGAATCATTGCTTTTAGATGTGTACACTTATGGAGGATGTCGAATTCCACCAGACAGTAAACGACGACAGTCATTTGTCAGAACTGATCTCGAGCCTATGCTCGATGAAATTAAACTCCCTTTTCGTAAATACGACAAAAGCACAGTTAAATTTGCTCTTGATGCTATTTTAAATGATGGCATAACTGTAACGCAAGCTTCTATAATGTATGGAATAAAGAGAACTAGCTTACAGCATTATTTGAAACGGCTTAACATAAAATTATTTCATAAACGATGATTGTTGTTGCTACCATGTAAGCTAAATGAATAATAAATCTTAGTTTGGTTTCAAATTTTATTGCGATTATACGAAAATTTCAGGTTTTGGAGGTTGGCATATGGGTAATCAAAGTCAAGACGAAGTATTTTTAGCCGCACAAGAGGCTGTAGGCGCACATCGCGACTCTCAAGGTAGGATTTACAATCCATTTCATCTATACTTTCTCTTCATTATGCAACGAATATGATGAAGGTTTTAAACTTTTTTTTTTTTTATTAGGTACAATTTGGTTATTTTCCAAACTGCGATACACACGTCAGTTATTACTTTACATAGTTGTCTTGTGTTCGCGACTAAAGAAAATAATTGAATTTTAATCACATTCATAAAAAAACTTGATTACCATGTTACATGTTCGTTGCAAATTGCGGAGGAAGTTTTCACATTTGCATTATGTATGGCAAAACTAACACCTTGTACTCCAGTCTCTGATTTATTTTTGTAGCAGTAGATTTTTGTTTGCTTAGACTTTTGCTTTGTAGCATAATTTTGCTTGAGCTTGCTCCTCCCTAAGTAAGAGATGATAGTGAGAATTGAATGTTGTGTGGTGATGGTGTACACAAAATTTATGTTTGATGGCTGCAAGTGAACGTTCTGTATATTTATTTTTTTAATACTCGAGACTGGTGTTTCTCGTTGCACATTTAATCGGACGGGTCATAACAAATTACTTATGTCGACGTGTTCCTTTTGAGTCATCTTAATTATCAACCTTGACCAAACAACGTTCTATCAAGAGTTTTATAAGGTAGGAAGGGGGGAGCGGGTGAAAAAAAAGCTTAAACTAAAAATTGTAACAATTAGAGACTGAAAGTCTCGGTTATTTAATTCACCCGCTTTTTAGTTTTTATTTAGTATTTATTTTCCCAACGTTTTGCCATATGTATGTAAATGTACGTAGTGGGTTTAATTCGTAGGTTATAATATAACAACAAAACGTAAGTTTTTAAAAACAATCGTTTTTAATGAAGTACACAAGTGTTTAAAAGCTTACGTTTTGTTTTACATAGTATACATAATGTTGGCCTTCTATCTGACAGTATCTATTCTTTTGAGCTAACATAAGTCTACGATGTATTATATTTTATTACATTGTGCATGCTAATTTATTACTTAACATATTTGTGCTATTTTAGCAAAATGAATTTTTGGTTTTACGTAAACCAAAAAAAGTACCTGCACATAAAGCAGTGTTTTTGTGCGGTATGTATGATAAATAATTCATGTAGTTGTGTATAATTATATTCAACGAGGTATGTTCGCGTTACATTTCCTTCTTAAAAGTAACTATACTTGACTGGTTACTTTTTAAAGCAAACGATGTAATTTTTGAAATTATTGTACTTTATCAATAATTTTTAAAATTATAATCGTTGCATTTTGCTTTCCACTTCAATCGGTTGTAATTTCTTTTACGATGTAGTTCTAAATGTTTTGTTTAGAGCGAGGTAACTTGCTACAAATAAATCCAATTTTTACATAATTCTTTTATGTAAATGTTGGTTGAAAGAGTGCTTTATCAAAATTTTTATAACAATTTTATTTGTAGTTTTGCATGTTTTTGTATAACGAGGTAAGTTTCTCTATGTTTTTAGTAGAAACTATTTTTTTATACCAAAACTTGTAGTTCTGCATGTTTTTGTAGAATGAGGTAATAACTTTTCTATAAGTGACTATTTTCTAATTACAGGAAGTTTCAATATAAAATTCTTTAAGACTTTTAAAGAATTTTCAGTGGAGATTTTTTGTAATTCTACATGTTTTTGTAGAGTGAGGTAATACTTAAAAATGTCGTTTGCATTTTTTTGTTGTTAAATCTAAACTTATATTTTAAGTTTAGGTTTTTTTTTGTAATTTGTTTCTGTTTCTTTCAGGTTCAATCATGGATGATAAACTAAACTGTTAAAGCATGGTATTTTCCAGTTTTAACAATTTCATTTTTTTTAATTGCAGCAATTTGTTTTGTAGTTCTACATTCTTTTGTAGAACGAGGTAACGATTGTCAGTTTTATTTTCAGGTCTACATTTTTACAATTACTTTCAAGTACATTTTGTAATTGAAATACGATTGTAAAATGGTTGTTTTTATTAAAAATGTGAGTATGATTTTATTAATTTATTGTTATTCGAGAAAATTCTTATTAGAATTAAGGAATTATGTTTTTAAATGTATTTACTGTAGATTTAAAAATATTATAGGAGGCCAACACTCTTTGAGGTGTGAAACTTTATAAATCAATAAAATGTTATGATTTGGAAAACACATTGCTTTCAAAAAGTTTTCGCGTTTTTTCTAAACAAATACATTTTGAGTGCGGTTTTATTTTCCAGCAGTTCCATTCAGATGTAATCGTTGTGGACGGACTTACTCTTGTCTCTACACATTAGAGAGACATCTTCGCTATGAGTGTGGTGTTGCTAGACAGTTTGAGTGTAGAACGTGTTTTAGAAAATTTTCCAGGCGAGACATTCTTCGTAGTCATGAAAAGAAATTAAATCATCTTTCCTGAAATACGATGCGTTTTGGTTATATTTTGTTTCAAAATGTCTGCAGCATTTTGATTGAAAATTTATTCCAAAATGTATGTTCTAAGTAAGCAGACCAAATGTTTTTCTCGAAAAAACAGTTGGGCTGGGTGGCGGTGGGACTTGCTTAAACAAATTAAAATCAAATTTAATAAACATTTAAATAAATTCCTAAATAAAATGCAAATACCAGATTATGGAGGTGTAACCTGTCCCATTTGCAAAAGAAGATACAAGTACCGATCTGGTTTGCAGAGACATCTTCTAGATTGCACAAGTTGAATTCTAATTTTTGTTAATTTTCAATTTTGAGTTTGTCTTCCCAAGTCCGAGAAACCAGGTCAAGCACAAGGCAACTAAAGAAAAAGGTGAATATAATTTATTTTAGTATTTTTCTTTTGGAACTTAAATTTTTTGTATTTTGAAATTTGTCAAAATTAAATTTTGAAACTGCTATTTTTTATGGACTTTGTGTTTTGAACGGTTTCTCTATTGTTACAGGTTTGGAGATGTTGAAAATGGTACACCCTATGTTCCGAAGCAGCGACTTTTTATAATAAATATACTTAAAATTGTAGTTAAAACGGCATTAATAAATTTCCTCAGTTTTAATCTATTTTTATTCGTATTTTATTAATAAAGATGAAAATATTATTCATTGCCTTAATTTTCCTGATTTTCAGGTCACTTTCTAATAACAAAGATGTAAGCTTTTACAAACATTGCCTTCAAGGTAAGTCGCCGATTTTAAATCAAATTCAAAATTGTAATTTTTCAAGTTTGTGTTCAGTCTTTCGTAAGATGCTTTTGACATTGAAACAAAATGCTAAAAACTTCATTTAAATTTCGTCGATAAGTGACTAAATTTAACCAAACTCAAATCTTAAATTTGCTTGAGTTAGTATTTTTTTAGATCATTTTTTGTATTCATTTTTGTGTCTTATTGTATGACACATTCGTCTTATTTTCAAACATTTGTGCATATCTAAGTAACTAGTCTCAAAATATAAAACAAGTAAATTTATTTTGTTTACGATCCACACCGAAAAGAATTTAAGTTAGTTTGGGTGGTGGAAGCTTGTTAACATTTGTAGGGTTTTTATATAAATTCTAAAATTCATTTCTCGCACTGTCAATTCGCTTAGTTTTTTCAAAATTTGCTTCAAATTTTATAGGTTATAAATATTCAAAATTTTCTTTATGGGCATTTTTTGTTAAAATTGTAATTTTACTCGTTCTTTCTAACTTAAGCGTTTTCTACTTATAAGTTTATTTTTCATTAATTTTCACAATCTCCTGGTTCCTTGAGGTATCTTAGTTTTCTAGTGTAGTTTTATTTCTAGATTGCAGTCATTTGCTTTTTGTTGGTCTTTTAATCTGTTCATATTTGTGGTTAATTCATTTTTTCACGATTTGCATCTAAAAAGTTGAAATAAATACTATATTTTGATGCCATGTAACCCTCCCAAAATCCGCGAGTATTTAATCTTGTTTATATAGAACATTGCAATCAGTTACTCTTAGTACATCAGGCGTGCAAATTTCCATGAGTGGATTAATTTTATCAGTGGCGGCTTCACCATTTGGCCAATGACTTAAAAAAATTGCAGATTGTTTTGTTTTTAATTTGATTGGGTAATGTGTATTTAAGGTTTCTATGTTGAAATGACGCTCTTTGTAGCACTGAACCACCAGCCGCCACTGCATTTTAAAAATATTTGAGTTCATAATTCTGGATAAGTAATTGTATAATTTAAAACTAACCATAAAAATCTAGACTGTGCTTTAATCGACTATCAGGATCGTGAACTCCTGTGATTAAATGCAACGAGTGCATTTGGTAGTTTTTGCGCATCTTGATTCGAAAAGTTAGTTACTAAACTATTTTTTAATTAAAATGTTTTTTATTCTAGACTACCGATGCACATTTGAAATAATTTTGAAACTGTCTAAAAACTACAATTATCTTTCAATAAGCATTGGAAAAGGAAAAACTAAAAAGTTAAATATTAAGCAATACCACTTCAAAAAAGGTGGGTTAAAATTTTTGACTACGTTATTAAAGAGTACTTTTAAGAATATTAAAAATACAATTTGTATACGTAAAATCATATAAGAACATTTAGTTCCTGCAAAAAATTTTCTTAAGCTAATCTAAAATTAGAAGCTAATTTCCATTTAATTTTTTTTAAATTCATTAACTTATGTTATCAATGTCATAAAAAATATTTAACATAACCTCAATTGACTTATGCCAACTTTTCAAAGTTAAAAGGTTGCGCAGCCTAAATCGTTTGAATAAGCATAGGAATTTTAGGTTTTTTTTGCTAACCTCACTGTTTTAAAACAATATGGCGCTTTTAACTGCGCGTAGTACCTCGTTCTACAAACTTACTTTTCAAGTTCACCTCGTATACTAAATAAGTTTTGGATTTGAAATAATTCTAAACCAATTTATTATGTGTAATTTTCAGTTTAAAGTAAGTGGTAAAAATTATAGTGTTTATACAATAAAGTGCTTGTAACTGAAAGGAAGGAAGCGCATGAAAAACGTCGATTTTCAGAATATCTATAAATAGCTACACATGTGGGCAGGGACAGGATTCTTTCAAGGTTATGCGCATTCTTTTTAAATCTATTTCATGGTTTACTTTTATTAATTTAATTTATTTTATTTAGTACTCGATTTTGAAGAATAAGTGCTGCATAAATTTGAAACAATGTGGTACTTTTTAAATTTACTAACTAAGAATATTTGTCATTATTTTGTAATAATGATTTTACTTCTTTTTCAGAATTATCTAAATATTATTTATCCTCGGAAAATACTGAAACGTTACAAGCCTTGTTAAATATATCTATCGACAGTAACAAAAAGGAAATTGGAAGCTTTTTGCGAAAATTTCAAACCATAAAAGATCATGGTGTTCGACCTGGTTACAGTAGCGAGTCACAGTTTGCATGTCGGCATTGTGGAAAGCGGTACCGATGGAAATCCACCATGAGAAGACACGAACTACTTGAATGCGGAGATAAAGAGCCGAGCTTTCAATGTCCCAAATGTCCGTACAAAGCTAAACAAAAGGGTAATTTAGGGGTTCATATGAGGAAATACCATCAATCAGACGAACACGAAAAACAATCAACTTTATAGGATTTGTTATTGGTTACCTACATATAAAATTAGTGCCTTATTAAGTGTTCTTATACTTCATAGTTTTATTTTGATTAATTAACGGAAATTGTTACTGTTTTTAAAATAAAGAAAAATCTATTTATTTATTTGTTAATATCTACGCATTTTATTTAAATTTTTAATACAGGTAGTTTTTCATGTGGAGTCACAAAAATTTCGTAAGCAGATGAAACGAAATTTAAAATTGGGAAGTACATACATCGATACCAAATTAACGACGTTAATGTTAGTTTTAAACCAACGAATCTAGTTTTGTATATAAAAGAAATAAATTTTTTTGTAGAAGACTATTATTTTTAATTTCTAATTAGATACCTAATTATTTTAATTTGGAATAGTTTGGTAAACTACTCTGACATTATTTTCTTTTTAATTTGGTGAAGGAAGGGTTTGATTAAACGACTCTTATAAAGTTCAATTTTTATTACAGATTTGCATCTCAATTTACCAATGGAAATTCAAGTAACAGAAGGCGAATGGCTCAAAACTGAAGTTAAAGAAGAGAAATTTAGAAAACCAACACCCGCTAGTAAGAGAATTCGTGGGAATTTTAATTGTGTAACATGCGGTCGAATTTATAGTAGAAAAGATTCTTTGCAGCGTCACACAACTTACGAATGTGGCAAAGATCCACAATTTCAATGTCCGTTTTGTCCACAAAAATGTAAACGCAAATCGCATCAAATACGTCATATTAGGAGAATGCACAAAGACAAAATTGAGGTGATGGAAGAAAATAATCCAGATTTAAAATTTTGTTGAAACGATTAACTTTCGTTTATAATTATAGTTAATTTGTAGTCACCGTCAACGATAATTATTTTTTTTAAATAAATTTTTAATACGTTTTTTATTTGTGGTTCCTTTCTTAATTTGTTTTGTATTAATTACTACGCAGTGGGTGTTAATACTTAATATTTATATATAATTCTAGAAGTGCTAGTACTTTTTACTACGTAATTATGTTAGACTCTAATCTTATTTCCCGTTACTTTCTTATTTTATGGAGAGCAAACTCTTTTAGTACCTACTTGATTTTTCAATATTTACTGGTTTTAAGACATACACATGTATGTTTAAGAAGTTGCTAAATCGAATGTTTGCATGATGGTACAACTATGGATTTTTCTTCTACATTTTTACTAATAAATTGCAAAATGAAGTGAATTTAGTTGTGGCGATTTGATGACGTAGTATTAACAGTAGTTTTTTTATTCTTTGCATTTATAATCAGTTTCGTAGCTTCCTTTTTTAGACATTTGTAGCCACATTATTTCTACGTTCCGTTTACTAATGTGACAAACTTTTTTAGATAAACCTTATAAGTGCTCTAAATGTAATAGAGCTTATATGCATCGATCAACTTTATATCGCCACATCAATTATGAATGCGACGGAATTGCGAGGTTTACATGTCCAGTTTGCTCTAAAGCATATACACAACGTAGTACCGTTAAACAACATATCCGTGTAGCACATCCAAACGACGAGTACTAAATTTTAAGATTTTTTTTACTATTCTAAGATACGCACATTGTCTCAAGAAGAACGTATTACTTATTCGTGATGCAGATGCTTTGATTTGATACCGAATAGTATATTCCTGTAGTAACTGTCATTAAAATAAATAATTTGTACATATTTTTCGTTTTTAATAAAAGCTAACGGCCGCTTCTCATTTTTTAACGCTGTGTATAAAGGTATCGCTTTGAGGGGATACGTTCAAAAAGCGTTCGCATATAACACTTTCATTATCGTAATTTTTATTTCCAGAGTTTTTGGTTTTGGATTCCATCGTACCTCCAGATGAAAACGACTGCATGTTTTCATTGTTTCAAAATTTATCTCCAATCAAGCAAGAAGGAAAGGCAATGCGAAAATTCAAAAAAATTGAAGATCAAAGCACAACACGACCTGGATATAGTAGTGATTCTCAGTTTGTTTGTCGTCATTGCGGAAAAAGGTATCGCTGGAAATCTACGATGCGTAGACATGAGCTAGTTGAATGTGGTGGGAAAGAACCTAGGTTCCGTTGTCCTATTTGTCCGTATAGGGCTAAGCAAAAAGGAAATTTAAGCGTCCACTTTCGTAAACACCATATATAGTACAAAACGGACATAACTAAATGCCTTATATTTACAATTATGTAGTTATTGGTCCGTCCATTTTTACTCTTGTTACAAAGTTATATTTTATCGTCAGCAATAAATAATTGTTATATTTATTAATTTTAAATTTCGGGATTTGGATCTATTTAAATAAAATATATAGTTTATTTTTTTCTTTTTATTTTTTACTTTTTTATTATTTACATGCTGAAATAACTATTCTGACAATAAATTTTTTTAGTGTATTTTGAAGATCAACGCAACGATCAATTTTCAAAGCAATCTGAGCAGTTTGAATACAATTGTGAATGTGGGAAGGCTTATAAATTAGAAAAATCGCTGAAAACTCATAAGCGGTGGGATTGCGGTAAAGAACCAAGGTTCAGGTGTCCATTTTGTTGTTATAAAGCAAAACAAAAATTTCATTTAATGCGACATTTTACTCGACAACACACAAATATCAATTTTTCTTCCATCAAGGAGACTGACATAATAAATCAATGTCAGTAAATTGTTTTTTTGTACTTGTTTATTTGAATTAAAATAATTTTTGGGGTTGTGTATTTTCGAATAATTGGTACATTCATAGTGATTTGAGAATATTATATAGGTACGTTTGCTAGTTTTATACAAAACATACACTGTTTTATAATAAACTATATGGTGTTTCCTTATTTTATTCTAATTATGTGCCTCGGACGATCACGTTTTTGATGTTAATCCGGTGAAGGAAGTAGGTAGTTATAAATAAAAAAATACAATGCGCAATTGCTTATTTTTTTTGGTTTTAGTTATTTCTATAAAATAAAATAAAAAACCCAAAATTAATTTATCCTATTAGTTTTATATACGATGTTTCTACAATATAAAATTAACTCGAGTTTGTCTTTTAGGTTATAGCGATGATGGAAACCTTGGAATATATGTTATGAGCACTTCTATACCAATTCGTTTTCCTTGTACGCGATGTCACCGTCATTATAAAAGCGAATCTACATTGAGACGGCATTTGAGGTTTGAATGTGGCGTACCACCTCAATTTTCGTGTAGCTTTTGCGTATATCGAGCGAAACGAAAACACGAGTTAACACTTCATCTACGAGCAAAGCATAGATCTGAGATTATAATTTAATCAATTTATTGTTGTTTATTAATAATTATTCTAATGATATTTTTGTATTGCTTTAATGTTATACTTGAAATACATCTAAAAAAGCAATAATTGTACAATAGTTGTAACAACGCAGTTTTTTTTCATTACTTTCGTATAATTTAAACAACGTTTTAGGCATTGCTGTTTCTTTTTTTTTTCAGAAACTAGCTCAGCGTTAATACGACATTAATTGCTTACTGATTTGTTTGATGATATATAAAATTTATTTTCAGAGGAGAACCCATGAAGGATGTTTTCTACGATATTACTGTGAATTTTAATCAAATATTTATTGAAACGTGACATTAAAATTTTACTTTTTAGGACTACTTTGATGGTATACGCTCTATTTTATCGTTTTGCATGTTGGCTGTTAGATGTGGTTTACGTGATTAGATTCTAACCTTTCTGAGGAGAAAAGTGTTTAAAGAATTCTTTTTTGTTTTAGGTATTAGCAAGTTAACTTGTCCTCAATGCTTAAGAGTCTATAAGCATAAAAAGTATTTGTTACGTCATATTCGTTATCAATGCGGCGTCGGAAGTATGTTCAAATGTAACCTTTGTAGTAAGTTTTATAAACAAAAGTGGTATTTAAAAATACACCAGGAAAAATGTCGTGCTAAGTGATTTATGTAATGATCTCGTATATGTAGTTTATGACTGATGTACCGCCCAGCGTGTAAGATGTAATCTAAAACGTAATAAAATATTTAATAAAAATATAATCGATGTTTTAACCTTGCAAGGTTTTTGTATTCATATAATTTTGTTTTTAATTCATTTTGAGTCTTTAGATAAGAAACATTTTAAACAATATTTTTGCATCGATTTACGTAAATTTGTCTTACTTTCAGTAAGCTTGGGAGCCACAGAAATATCTGACTTTAATACATCGTACGCGAGTTTATTTGAATACTACTATAAAAGAGAAATTGATGATATGCCTTCTGTCAGTTTGGGTTTTATTTTTTTATTTGAATTAATTTGTTTTCACATTTATCAAATTCTTGTTATCTTTCAAGAATTTTACTGCCCGGCGCACTGACTTTACTTTTTTTTTAAATGTAGTATATACCTATGTCTTTGCATTGTCCATGCAGGTACACCGCATGCTTCGATGTTTTCCAATATTTTCCAGATGAATATTAAAATAATCTTCTTTTTTTAGATGCGATCTATTCACGAAATCACATTTATAAATGTCCACATTGTCCAAAACAATATACAACAAGATCAAATCTTACAAGGCACTTAACAGTGGACTGTGGAAACGCCACTCCTCGTTATAAGTGCTCTGAGTGTTCTATTACCTTTAAGTATAAGTACAGATTCCGAAAGCATATTGTAACAAAACACTGTACACTGTGATCTCAATTTTTATTATATTAAAACGTTTATCTAAACATAATTGAACAGTAATAAATATATACAAATCTTGTGTTTTTTTTCCAATATTAAGTTTGGCACACATGCTGTAGTGGTTATTTGTAAAATGGCGGCTACTCCGTTAGTCAGTAATCCTAAAAATTATACTGCTTTATATTAAAAACATTATAAACCATAATAATGATTTTGTCTATTCCAAAGATAAATAATTTGACCATAAATATAAATAATTTATTAAGTAAGAATGCGTTTTTAAAGTATTAATGTTGAAATAACTGCCACCAGCCGCCACTGATTTTTAGTGAGAACTTTTTTTAATTTTACCAAACCAAAAACCTATTTTTAAACGTGTACGCAAAATTATTTTATCTCGGAATTAATTTTGTTAATTTTTATTACTTTAGTTGTTTCGTGTACTGTACGTGGAGAAAGCTACACTACAAGAGCTTTACTGGATAAATACAATATATATTTTTATGACTTATTGATTACAAATGCTAAACATAAAACTGTGCGAATAAGTAAAGAATTTATTTTTATTTTTAGGTGCACATCTACCATCTTCTAAACAAGAAAATGATATCAATCGTTATAATATTTTTCCTGGTTTTAACAACTTTGCGTTTCCTGCATATTATCCGTGTCCAAATTGTCCAAAAATTTACAAAGTGAAATATACACTTGCGAGGCACTTAAAAATGGAATGCGGAAAGCCGCCTACATATAGGTGTAGTATTTGTGGCCAAATGTTTACTCACAAGCATCGCCTTCAAAGTCACGTCTTTTCACTACACAAGTTGAATGCTGTAGATACGAAATAAAGATTCTTGCGTTTTAAGTATTTATCGTTTTATTTTAAACTATTTATACGACTTAGTATTCTGAGTTGTCGGTAATCAATTTTTGTGTAAAGTGTTACATTAAAACTACGAAATAAGTATCGGCGCGTAGACCTCGTTCTCCAATCCTAATCATCCGCACGAAACCAGTCGAACATCGATCTAAATTTTATGATGTTAAAGAAAGTAAATAAATAAAACAAACTATTCCCAGAGAACTCGTCTAAAAACGTAGTAGCGATTTCTTCGGCCACTCCGTAAAACCAATTTTTTTATTTCAACATTTTAAAAAAAAATTTATTTTTTTAAAATCTTTGAACTGGGTTGTAATTATTGATAAACAAAACTATTAACTATAACAGTTTACATAAAGTATTTGTAATTGTAGGTACTGTTTACATATACCTATGTCAATGTTGTCTTTACATTGTAATATAGTGTCTTTGGAAAAGTAGGTAATCACGGTTTAATGATTTAATTACTGGTAATTGAAAGTGAATATTTATCAGCCTGCAACTGGTGGAGAGCAGCAAAAATTGCTGTAACCCTATTTTTAAAGATAACACTTTGAACGCTTTACATTAGATAAAAACATAGCAACAATTGTATTCAGTCTTACTCTTTGATTCATGCATTTATTCAAAACTGGATACTGTTGGCAAATAGCGTTATTAAAAATGGTGCAAGGTGATCTGTGTGCGTTATTTTTTGTTTGGCATTTGCTTATCTTTAATAAAAGATCTGATACAAAAACCTCAACAATAAGATACTCAATATTATTGATGCAAAACAAAAGATTGATTACTATTATGTACCTATTTTACTTATAAAAATGAAGAACCATAATTTATGCTAATCGTGTTTTGATCTTTCTGCGTTTGTATGTCACGTTAATAATCGTATGATTGAAGCGTGACGCACAAAAAACTAAAATTATGACATGTAAAATATTTAGACGCCGTGTAATACGTCATTAACAACTTCTTTTTCAGATGCCGCGAAGAAGAATTTATCATGTAACAGTTGCGGAAAAACATATTCAAAACAAAACTCGTTATATGTTCATCAGAAGACTTGCGGTTCTGGTGATTGGTACGAATGTTCGGATAGTAATTGTAGTTATAAATCGAAACGGAAATACGATTTAAAAAGACATTCTTTTACTCATCGCCAGTTTGATCTTAACAAATATCTGTAGAATCGGTCTTACTACACTAATTTTGTATTTTTTGTTAAATAAAACGTTGTGAAGGGAGTGATTTCTTATTTTAGCAGGTTTTAATTAATAAATAGGTAAGAGAGATTTAGGTACTTTAAAAAGTTTTTATTAGACCTACAAAATTTCCACCAAAGTTTATTTATAACAACAAAACAGCTTGATTGCTTATATAAAAAAAACTAACTTAGACTACCTACTACACAACGTTTTCCTACATACATACATAAGACTAAATTTAAAAGCTTTAGAAAACAAATTAATTTTCGCTTACTAGGATCCCTCCGCAGGTGTCGAACCTGCCGACCGTACCTGAACTACCTGGAGTTTACTGTCCTAAAACATAGTACGCTAAAGATCACATTAAAACAATGAATTGTGATTAAAGATTCAGTTATTAGATTCAGAAATCGTTGATTTAAAAAAGTGTAGGGAAAAGAAGTTCAAAAGGAACTCGATTCACTCAAGTGCAGGTTACAGCTTTAAATAGAATTTATCAGATTGGATTGGCTGTGTGTGGTTGTATTGCTATAGGGTGCAGTAAAAGTAACCCAACCAATAAAATGTCTTCGCAAATGCAATTGAATTATACAACATTCGCACGCGCAGTTTCTTTTTATTCCAGCCAATCCTACTGGACAGCGACTTGCGCTTGCGAAGAAAACTTATTTAAATTCTTGGTTTTTGTAAAAAATTATATGCATGGCAAAAGATTTGCACATCAAGTAACCTTAAATTCAAGTAAAGCATTCTTGCCAATTCTATTACACGAAAAATAAGACTAACGTCGTGGATAACATTTGAAAACGTGTACAAATAGGCAATAGAAGATATTAAAACAAATTGTTTAATTGTGGAAAGTTTAATTTTTGATAAAAACGAAAGCACGTCATTACTAATGTCTCAATCCACGTATAAGATATAATAATTATTCGCTTGATGAAATAATATAAATATTTTTTTAGGTGTAATGTAAATAAGTAATTATTTGCATAAAAGGATTTTGGAGAGTGTGAAACTGGTTAAAATTATGCCAGCATTAACTGTTTTTGTTGTCACGTTGGTGTCGTTTTGCAATTATATCGAAGTAAAACGAGAATTGTTCCAATTCTTGTACTGTTATTGTGCTATTTACTAACATTTGCTTATGTTTATTTCTAAGTAATCACATCTTTTTAGTAGTAATTTATCTTTATAAATACGCATAGTAAGCATTTATTAACTGTGGTTTTTAATTGATCTTAAGCCTAGGTTTAGAAAGATTAATGACGACAGTACATTAAAGCGATTCTAACGCATTAATAAAAAATTACTGGGTATAAATGTAATCCAACAATTAAAAATTATTTGGAAATTATCATTAACCTTGAAAAATTTTTTATTGTTTTTAATTGCCATAAATTCTAATATTTCGTAGTCTTTGTTCGTGCAATAAAATATGGTATTCAACTCGTTCTTGTTTAAATTAGGCGTCTCGACACTTAAAGCTCTCGTCTCACTCAGGTTTAAATATGCCCACTCGTGAAAAATAAACCCTCAATTTACACAGGAACTCGTTTAATAAATAACTATTAAATAAGCGATACACAGAAAAATTGTTACTTTAATCAAGAGTATTGAAATTCTCAAAATGTTAATCTACTGAATGTGTTTTCTTGCGCATATATGTATGAATATATTATTACTCCATCTAAAGAATTGTTGTTTACAACAAAAAAATATTTTTTCTGTGAAGAAACGGCCATGGTGTATGTATAGATCTATGTGTGGTCTCATAAGATTTACAAAATATTGATAAGTAAAACTGCAATTATGTCGATTACAATCTTAACTAGATAATAGGAGAAAGATTCTGAAGCTCGAAATATACAATGAAAAGTAGATATTTGTGATGAAGTTTTCTCGTTACTCAAAAACTCTACAGAAACAGAAGTAATAAAGACAACGAATACTTTTGTTTTCTTTATTTATTTTTCATAAATTTCTGTTGGGTGTGCTGTGATATAAGTATGTATATAGGAATACGTTTTTTTTTCTTCAGCAAATTAAGTGAAAGATGCTATAAAATAATTTTCTTATAGTTATACTATAAAAATAGTGAATACAGAAGATTGTATTCAATGTTTTAACGATATTTTTGAACAATATTTGAGATTAGTGAGAATTGTAATTTTTTATAAACTAAAGTTTGTTATTGATTACAACAAATATATAATTTCCTAAATTTTGTAAGAAACTTGTCGAACAAGCGTTGAAAGTAAAGCATAACGAACGTTAATACGACGTGAGGCCGTACTACAGAGCATTGCATATGAGTGAAACTTTAGACGAGAGTAACGTACATTATTTTGGTTGCCTTTGATAAAATTACATTCTTTTTTGAAAAAATAAAAAAAATACTTTAAAATCACCAGATATATGTTATTACTAAATCTGTCAAATAGACTTTTATATCGTTTTTTTTTAAATTTTAACTGAATATTAAGATTTCCATCTGGTTCTAATATAGTGATCGACTTTGAACACTTAGTTTTATGTGAATTTCATTATGCCACTCGAGATCTTTTTCCGCTCATTACCTACGTAACTACACTAACGAACCAATATTGACATTTGCGATGTTGGCAACACAAAAACTAATTTTAGACCATGTAATTTAAAAAACGAATAAGAAAAAATCGACAATCAGACGTAGATAAAGATAACTACTGCTATTAGTCAATCTCAATACGAACGTTTTGCTTTGTGATTTTCTTTATATAAAAATATAATTTATCTTTGAATACCTACACAGCGGGTGTTGCTTCATACTATTAATAGAGAAGTAAAACTCTATTTATACCTAAAACTTTTCCCAGGATTTAAATTTTTAAAAAAAACCTTAACTGTACCTAAAATTTTCAAAGATCGCTTTTTACCTCAATTATTAATTTACTACAAGAATTCTTCACATACCAAAGAATTCTATCTGCAACTTTTTTAAAGGTGATTAAACGGTATGTATTTAAACTTTACCTTTGTGTTGATGCTTTTGGGTAATTATGTTTTTTTTTGCAAATGCTTTTAAATTTAAATTGCAATTTTTATTTGTGAGGTGACTTTTATTTTTTTTAGGCAAAGAAACTAAAAGAAAGAAGTTATTACCTACTGGACCACAGTACCGCTGCCATTTATGTACGAAAAAATACCACTATGAAAGTTTTTTGAAAAGTCATCTTTGGTATGCTCACAAAATTATTAATGCAGAAATCAAGCCTTAGTACTTTTGGACACGCTGTACACGTGTTGTATCTTGAGCATCTATAGCAAATATTAGCCACTACTAAAAATGTATTTTTAAACTAAATGTTATTTATTTTTAAAGCAGTTTGGGAAAAAGCGTTATATTTAGGAGCTATGCGAAACGTGCGACAAAAAACAAAAATCAACTGTTTTGTTTTTTTTAAGTTTCAAGAATGCTCGGTTTTAAAATGTATTTATTTACTCGTTTTTAACTTATTTATCACGTCGTTTTAATGTCTTTAGAAAATATCACTTTTATTTTAACTTTGACGCAGTTTAGAGAAAACTTTAAATGGCACAGAAATATTTTTTAGTAATTATTTTATACCATAATAATTGGAAGATAAGTAATTTTAATTTAATTTTTTTTAAATATAAGTATTTATACGTTGTATTCCTTTACATGATCAATAAAATGCAATTGTTTAGTTAATATGCGCGATTTGAAATGAATTTACTCGTTTTTAAAACATGAATTTTATGTGATTTGTGATTGAATATTATATTTAGTATGTAATAACGTTGCATGTCGTTAAGTTAGTGTACACTGACCTTTTTGTGTGATGTCAAATTTTTCAGATTATTTTTTTTCGAGATATTTTTTATTTTGAAATTTGGTGTCTCAGCTCATCTAGTAACTTAATCAAATAACAATTCCAAAATTATGTTTTTACATAAGAAGTAAGACGAAAATACATGACTTCAAGTGCTCTTTTATTGATATTAAAAATTACTCTCTAAAATCTTTCAAATAATAAAATTTAAGATGGCTGCGAAAAAAATTCATTTCAAATAAGGAAAAGGAAATTAGCAGACAGAGGTAGATTTAAAAAAAAATTATTTGGGAGACCCAGAAAAAAGTAATCTTAGTTCGAACGCAATCTCTGAAGTTGACATCTGTTTTAACCCAAAAAAGTTTACTAAAGCGGAGAAAAATATGTGGTTCGTGTGTAGCGGAATGGTAGACTGCGTTACGCTAAACGAACATTTCTATAATGCTAAATTGTATAACGTGTTTCTATTAAAGGTATTCTGACCAAAATTCTTTATGTATTTGGAAGTCAAAATCAAAAACTTAGTACCTACCTAATTTATATCCTAAATACTAACTTTAATTGCATCTGAATCGTGAAGTTTGTTGATTTTGCAAAATTCTATTTTTAAAAATTTAAATTCTAGAGATTGCCTAAATTAATTATTTATTTTAGATTTAAGCAATAGATAAGTGTAAGTAGTTTTATATAAATATGTCAAAAAACAAATAAAACTTTGTAAAACAATTGCTTAACGTTGTGTTCTTATTAGTACATACATACATAGTTCGTACTTTTAGTGAATATTTGTGGGCTGCATAAATATGCGCATAGGTTAAATGTGTTTATTAGACAATAATAAGTATTTGAATTTTCATTGTTAACGTAAATTTATTTTTTTTAGGAGCAAGAACTAAGAAAAGAAAAACAATTGTTTTTTTTAGTGGGCCACAGTACCAGTGCGATTTGTGCGACAAAAAGTTTCACTACGAAAGTGTTTTGAAAACTCATAGTTGGTATGTTCATAATTAATGCAAACTTTCAATACTAGCAAATTTATTGGTTCTTAAACCATTAAACAATTAATTTTTAGAAATTAGAATTTGTTTTTTCTTAAAATAGTTTTTTTGTAGTATACAAATGTTCTTCATTTAAACGTGTTTATGACAACCTTGACTGCAAATTGATTGTGTTTAATAAGTTAAAGTTTTTTTTAATTTTCTGATACTTAGTTGTACGTAAAATTAAATCAATTTACGTTGTACATACCTCTATATGAAGAATAAAACGGAATAATTCAATTTCCTTGGACAAATTTAGACAAAAGATAAATTATTAAAGTTTTTTTTAATTCTAATAGATGATTAAAATATTCTTAACAAATAATTATTAAAATATATAAAAGACGCCTGAACGTCTGTAGATAGCTCTAACTAATACATTTTAACAACAATTACTGCAAGACATCTTAAAGACGTTTGATTTTAGACGGTTTTTAACCTTTTTTGAATTTTTTAGTAAATAACACAGTTGTTTGTACTTTATTATGAGGTGTGTTTTAAATTTACTTAATCATAGTAAAAATTTCTTAGTGATTAAAATATTAAGTACACATATTTCAATCGTCAACAAAGTAAATCATTATATGCCAGCTACAATGGCATGTTATTAAACCAACATATGACTATGGCACTATTATTATTACTAATAGTAGTTTAAATAAACACAACGAATGTGTTTTAATTAATTTTAACATTACGGATAATTTTTTTTAAATGAATTTGAAAAACTGAACAATTAAACAACAAATAACACAGTGCTGTAATAGTACAGTGCACAGCGCTTATTGGAATCACGGATAACGTTATCAGTCGGGTAATGTTATCGTTTTATTAAAGAACTACATAAAAAACATCCTTTATAGTAATCATAGTTTCGGTTTATGTTGATAATTATCTTTTTCGGTTTTTTTCTATACTCGTACATATTAACGTATGTTTATTGTGAAAATTTTAATTATTATACTCTAAAAACGTTTGCTGTACATATTTAGCTTTGACATTACCGCATTTAAACGTCTGTAAATATGTAAATTGGAAATAATGTGCTGTACTGTGTATTTATTTTTGTTTCTTGTGCCAGCATAGTGTTTAATGTAATGGGTTTGTAATTTTCGATTTATTTGACAAAAAAAGTTTGATTACAACTTTTATTTTGCCATTTTTTCTTTTTATTGATGCCATAATTTTACCTTAAATTAACAACATGTACCATATACACGCTGTGTCTATTTTTAATAACGGATTTTGTTATCATTTGTTATTTTTATGAAAAACACCAATGCGATTCTATTAAGCGGTTTGCTTTATAAATTGTAAAACAGGTGTTACAAAAACGACAATTGTAATGCGAGTCGGTTTGCGTTACAAAAAGGAATTGTAACACGTTTTTCATGCTACTATCTCTCAACACCCACCGCTGCGATGGAAATTCTTTTCAGTTTGGATCCCTTACCAGTGGCAATTAAGGAGGAAGCTTTGAAGCAGGCCCTCAAACTATATGAGGTACACCATTTCAAAGAAGGTAACCTCAAAGGTCATTTGGGAATTCTCAAAGCCACTCTTTTGTTGGACATGGCCACATTGAGCGATCAGATAAACTCAAAAATGATCTTTGATCACTAATACAAAGTCAGGTTCAACACTAGGAAAGACTGGGTGGGAGGCACGGATTGCGTGCCGGGGTCTTCCTAAAAATGGTTCACAGATGGATCGGAAATAGAAAACGGTGGTGTGAGAGCAGGAATAGTGGGACCTAGGTTCAAAAGACACGTGTCCTTCAGTGCTGAAGCTATCATTTTTTAAGCAGAAGTACACGCCACCCACATGGTGGTGGAACATCTGATTACCAAAAACCGATGTAAAGAAAATATATGCATTATGTCGGACAGTCAAGCGGCATTAAAAGCATTTCAAAGAAACGTAAGCGTAAGATCACGCATGCTTTACGAGTGCCATCAATCCCTAAACCAGCTGGCAGACAAGAATAAAGTTGAACTTGTTTGCGTGCTAGGGCATGAGGGAATAGGAGGCAATGTGGAAGTAGATCAGCAAGCAAAATTAGGTGCAGTACAACCTTTTATAGGGCCATCTCCCATGTATGGCTTTAGGCAAAAAGACTATCAGGAGGTTATCACCAACTGGGCCAACAAAGAAATCAACAGAACCTGGAACAAAATGCCGGGTCTAAAACATTCAAAGAAGTTTCTTAGCCCTAACAAAAAAAGAGGGAAGAAAGTTATAAAGTTAAGAAGAAGAGAATTAAAACTCCTCTGTGGTATACTAACAGGACACATCCACTGCAGATACCACTTGAGTAAGATGGGACTGGTGGGTGATGAAACATGCAGGTACTGTCGTGAAGAGGTGGAGCGTATGGACCACATCATCATGAGGTGCCAAGCTTAGTGCCTAAAGAGACAAAAACATCTAGATTTCATCTCGGAAGAAGAATTACTAAACCTTCCGATCAGGGGCCTGATCAAATTCGTCAAAGACATAGATCTCTCCTGAGTCTTACTAGAGATCAAAAGATCTAATCTGGTCACAGTGCAGGAGGTTATCATAACACTCACCCTACTTTTAATAATACTACTATCTTTATTTCACTATTATTTATACTGTGAGATCGAAATTATCCTCAAACTACCTGACCCTGTAGCATAGGTAACGCAGTAAATATGTCTTAAAAAAGTAAACAAACAGGTCACGTGGTTTGTGAATAATCTCGATAGCCTGTTATTATTTTTTAATGAAAATTGTAATATATGTATAGCAGCAATTTTCGATATATTTTAGTTGGTAACAGTGATCAGCATCTGCCCTCTTTCTAATTTTAAATTTGAAAATAGTTGTCATTTGCATTATCATTCTGATGTTTTACTAAAGTCAATACGTTAATCTGACAGCTAGTACTTACTACCAACTTTTTTATATTACTCACACAAAAAGCACTATACTTTCGATTGCACGAAGTTGCATTTCGTAACGCTGTTTTTCGAAAAAAAAAACAATAGTGATTGTATATGCGAAATAGAGAAATGGTTTATTAAAATTATTACCATCTACATTTCCCGAGCAATCATGACCTTCAAACAACAGTGATTATTTGAAACGACGTATATTTGTGTATAGTCTTCTTGGATTATATATGTAGGTACCTATATAGTACAAACATTGTTTATTTGATTTTAGATACCACAACTTCTAAACCTTAATGCAACAAAATCGCATTTTACTAGGGCTGGTAACTGATCTCACAGAGATAAAGGAAATTTAAAAAAAACATTAATGAAACTAATGAGCTAAATAAACAGGAATCTGTTAGTAATAGTTCATTTACTCTATCAGGAATAAATTTTCGTATAAATAAAGAGGAAGAGTTTCAGAAGTTAGAAAAAATGCTATTAATCTAAACGTACTAAGTTAATTTTATGTTTTGATATTGTTACTACTGTTACTTAATTATACAACTAGAAGGATCGTCCAGTTATGATCTTATTAAAAGAGCTCTTATACACAAATTATTATACCCTCAGGTACAGTTGGATGGGAAGAAACCACAAGAAATTTGTTTGTTATTTAAATATTTTTAAAGTTTTTATTGCGTAAGTATGTACATTTTAATTTGAAAAATTAAAAAATGATGTATAATTAAAATAATTTTTGAATAATGCTTTTCTCAGATTTATTATATGTCAGCTAAAATGTAATTTAATACCATATACCGTTTAGGCTATCATACAAATTAGCATAATATTTAGAATAAGTAAAAATGTAGATTCCCTTGAACAAGCTGTGTTGGGGATATTACAAAAAATAAACTGAAATTTCGATCCAGAACCGAGAAGGGCCTCTAATACAAGAAGTTTTTAAAAAAAGAGAATGACAATAAGAAAAGTGTTTTTCAGATATTTAGAATTTTATTTCATGTGTTTTTTTAGTTAAAATATTTTTTGTTTTTAACCTGTTCTGAATAGGAAGATATCCTAAGAATGTCTAAGCAATGACGTCTATAAGATGTAGTACGGTTGAACAATATTTGAGGTCTTTAAAATGTCTTCTGAATGCCTGAAGAGGTAATAACATGTCTACAAGACATCTTAAATATTTTGACATACCTGTTTGAGCTTCCGTTTGACTGTTAAAGTGATTGATCCTTTATTAGTATACTGTACAGATAACATTTTTGGTGGTTTGCTAAACTTGATATGTTTTAGTTGCTACTGTGTTAACACAACAAATAATTTTAAATCTTAAACATTTTTGTTTTATACGGTTTTTAATGTTTTTAAAATGCACCATGAAATTTGATTGTATTTTTGTTTAGTACAAATGCATAATAATTGATTTAGTTTTTTTTAATTTAATATTTGGTTCATAGTTAATATAGTAAGCATTTAGAGGAGTAACAATTAAAGAAGATTTTGGTCAGGTGGCGTCATTTGTTTTGAAGATGAACATTATTAAATTTATTTCTATACAGCAACGATTGAACATTTGAACAATTTAAGTTTAAATGACATATGGTTTTAACACAATGGTGCTACATGTCACACGTCTGATGAAACGATGGCTGGGTTGAATGGTAAATTTGAAAATTGTTTAATTTCTCGTCGTGGCAACTGGCTATTACGATTCTGTGATTTAATACTATTAGATTTCTTGCTAAAAGCGAAAATAAAAGCATTGCGGCCTATTAAAGGAGTCAATCCTCTGGCATAGCATAAGAAACGATGTAATAAGAGAAAAGACATTACATAAGATGGACAAGATTACATCGATGACACTCAAGAGATCACGTTGATACGATGGGCGCACAGTTTTTTTACTTTTTTAACTCTTTCTTGTCGTTTGTTTTATCTGATTTTAATACTTTTTTAATTTTTCTTGACATTTCTTCATCTTTTTAATGTTTTTTTGTTTTTTTATGTGTTTTTTTTCTTTCTAACGTTTTTGTCTTTATTACCGTTTATAATTTGTCTGCAAATTACCAATTTTTTTAAATTTTATTTTTAGTTTATTTTCATATTATTCGCTTTGCTTTGTTGTTTTCTAATTGCACATTAACGTTTTTTCAAATTATTATTATGCTTTTTTCAAGTTCTTCAATTAGATTCTCCAACTTCTTGTACACTGTTACTATCTTTATTATTCTGTTTTTATATTTATGTTTTTTTTTATAATTTATTTTGTTGGTGTCGTGCTACTCGTTTATTTTTAAAACAATGTTTTTTTTTCATTGGCTTCTAGAATGTTCATTCTAACTTAATTTCTACCTTTTCTTAATTTAAAAAATGTGTTTATTTTGTTATTATTATATGGCCTGCTTTAAATTTACAGTTTTTGCTAACACTATTTTGTTACTTTTTTCTTGTTGGTTACTATTATTTTTGGTTTGGTTTTGAATTTAGATTTAGTTTTTTTCAATATTTTAACTGTTATTTTTACGTAATTATTATACCTATGTTATTTTTTCTCTTGTTCTTGTTTGCTTTTTATTATTATTTTTGTTTTTCACTTGCGTTGTTTTTGAATTTTTGTACATTATTTCACTTATCATTTCTTTATTTTTTTGTCTTGTTTTTTTCTCCTTCTTTATTCTTTGATTATGTTTTACTTAATTTAAAAATTCTTTTATTCTAGTCTTTGTCTTTTTGTTTCTTCTTGCTTATCTTTTTTTTCTAAATTATTTTTTTATACAAACCTTTCTATAAACTAAATCAGAGTATTCTTTGGTAAATGTTCAAAAAGTTGTGAAACAAATTGTAGATTATACCAATTGTTACATTTAAAAAAAATACATGATTGGTTTTTTTGCAGTTAATTTTTTTTGTACTGAAAAATCTGTTTGAACCACTAAATCAAATAATTTAGTTTAGTTTACAATCTGGCTTAGTTAGCAAGTTGATTATCTAACTCTGTGTTGATTCTTGGTTAGATTATCGTTTATTAATTTAAGTTTTTGATTTCTTTCACGCTTTGATGAAACCCCTTACGAAAGTGAGCGAAACGTTGGCAACATCAACACGGTCTGATTGAAAGACGTTTTAATCTTAGCAACCACTGGTTAACTAATTCATCACTCGATTGCATATAAGACCTTGATCATAACTGCAGTTTTTCTGTTATTTTACTAGGAGTTATAAACTCGTTTTACTAAAAAAAATTATCAACAATCATCAGATTGCAGGATTCAAAAATCGGTTTGTTGAGCTCTAAATACTTTTTAGTTAAAAAAATGAATTATTAAAACTTAAATATAAATAATTTATTGATACTATGTTGGAAAAAGATACAGTTTTATCTAAAGTAGAAAAAGTAAACATTCTAAAATTTGTTGCCTAAGAATTAAAGGTGGATAATAGCAGCAAAGTATTTGTATCTGAGTGTTTCATTAAAGTCATGACTCAGAGACCAGAGAATGTAGCTGTAAGTGACGAAACAATAAGCAAAAACGTTCTGTGTTTTTAAATCTGAATTAAATATTTGTTTATCTCAGAACTGAAACTCCAGGACTCTCTAAATTTTATGTAAAACAACTTGTTAAATGTTTTATCAAGAAAAAAAAATTTTGAAATCATAGCACTTTGTTACAAAAACTAGGAAACATTGCTTAATGTAACTAGTACGAATTACGATTAAAGTTTAGTTCTAACAGATTTTGCAGAACATTTTTAATTCAAGTTGAAGTTTTTACCTTTCTAGTGAGAATGTTTACTTTACTTAATAAGTAGATAAATTGTACACCTGCTGTGTTTTACTTTTAAGAAAAAAAAATTGGACACTTGTCTATTAGTGATCATTTGCAACATCACATAAGCAAATGCTTAGTACTTTTAGTTTTTTCGATTCAACAACGTTTGTTCAAACAAGCTGGATCTCATTCATAATACGGAACTGAAGGCAGAACAAGTTGACCTTTAAAAGTAAAGTTGCAAGGTTTTGTACTTACACGTAATGACGTAGAACAAACGTAAGACCACAAAAATAAAAAGATTATGTATGTAAAAATAGGAATTCATACAAAAACAATAATAAAAAAGAAAACCTAAATAACTAATTAAAAAAACCATGGGAAAATTTTTGACATAAGATACAAATAAACAGTGATAAAGAGCAAAGAACGAAAACTAATTACTGAAGAAGCAAAAGTTTTCAAGAGACCAAGCGTTTTCTTTAAATTGCGAAAATAACAAGAAAATTAAGCAAAGACTAAATAACAATGTGGAGTGGAGTATTCAAAAAAATTAAAAGTAGAAAAGAGACATGTTATGATGGAATGAACTCTAGTAATAACAAAAGAAAGTCAAAATATAAAATTGAAACAACTGAAATAAAGCAAATAGAAGAAATGATTAGAATCAATGAAGATGAAGAGACAAAATAAGTAAATACATAATACTCGAATAATTTATAGAAATAAATGAAAAATTATATAAAGTAACAACAATAACAAAGGGAAAGAGAGAAAAAATGACAAAAGACAGAAAACATTAGAACAAATTGGTATAAAAGGGATAAAGTGAAAATATAAATTATAGAAGTAAATTGAATTATATTATTTAAGTTTAGTTTAAAACAAAGTATAATTGAGTAATGTAAACAAAACTTAAAAAAAACATTAAACTTTGGTACAGAGTATAATAATTTGTATATCATCGTTGTAGAAGAAAAGTTATTTTAAATATTTTGTCAATTCATTTGTTAATGAAAATGGTTTAATTTAAGCTGCATAATCAATACGCGTTTCATATTTTATTTAGTACAGATACACTTTAATAAAACATTTTTTATATAAAGAAGGAATACGATTATGTTTAGCGTTCTCTATTTTAAGTTGTTTTGTATTTTACTGTATTAAACACTTCCAGATAATTTATTAACACTTATACAACAGTAATCGCACTGTACGTTTAATCTCTTAATGTGTTTTGAAGTAACTTTATTAGTCGTATAATTTAATTAAACAAAAACTGTTGTTTATTAAACGCTTTCTTACATTAGTTTAATTCGTTTTGGTAATGTGAAATTAATCTACGCCACTGTTTGTTTCAGTTACCGCAAGCATGCGCAGTAGAGCAACGCCATGATTGTTGTTTTGCGAAGCAATGAAGTTCTTAAATTTCGTCCAAATTAGTAAATTTTAAATATTTCTCCGCGTTTGTGAGTGATTTAATCGAGAACACTAAGGGATTATTTAACGGGAAGTGACGAATAACGTAGAAGATGGTGTAACTGTTATAATAAAACAGTAACTAATGTTAACCTAACTTTCATGTGCCTGTGTAAAGTTTCGTGTAAATAAATTGGTGAAAATGGAAGTATTGGATAATAATTGTTGGAAAATTGGATATGCGATGGTAATTATCCTTATTGATATTTAATATAACTTGCATTTAAGTTTAAGTGGAATTTTTGTAGTTAGGTACACTTTAAAATAGGCACCATTTCGCGTAATGGTGAACTAAATTAAGTTTTGAGTTAAATTTAATGCAATTTTATTTGAAGTTTCTCATTGGGTTGTTATTACTGGGAATTATTTAACGTTATTTTAGTTTCACTGTTGCACTGGAAATAATCATAGGCGATTTAATGGAATTTATTTATTATTACGAATGATAAACTTACTGCTAATTGCTACATTTGTTGTCATTAAGATTGTTGGTACAATTATACACGTGTATTAGGGCACTCGTTAAAATCCTGGCATCCTCAATCATATACACTAACACCTGTGCAGTGTTTGTTTTAATTAATCTACTATAAACCAGGCTCAAAAGGACAAAGATTTAAAATCTTAACATTAACTACAAAGTAAATATAAAATCATTTAATTCTATAAAAAAAACTACACGGTAATCCGTCGTTAATTGTAGTAACTGTTATCTGATACATTTAAGTTTCTTATTTGGTACAGTTCAAAACAGCCTCACGTATAAAGGTTGTCTTGTTTGTACACTAGCAGACATAAGTATTTTCATACAGGCAGATTAATACTTAAGTACTAGCTTAATTTTTGAAAAATAAAAAAAAATCAATGTCTTCACGATATTTTGAACTTGAAACCATTAAAAACATAAATAAATTAAAAAGCAGAATAGAAAGAATATCAGTTTTTGATGTCGATTTAGTGTTTTCAACCATACTTCTAACTTTTTACTACTTTATTTAAGAGGTTAATTCGAGGGGTCAACCACTGACAAAATAGTGTACAGGTATTGCCAAATACTGCCAAAAATTGCATTTACTGCCGTGACTGCCATTAATTAGAATTAGGTACTGCCGCTGACTGCTTTGACTGCTTATGATTTCCATTTATTACTTTTGACTGCCAATTGCTGTCACGGACTGCAATAATTAATATTGTTTGGTGTAGTGAATATATTAAGATTACAGGAACGTTGTTTGGATACCTCATTTCAGAAGCAATTATTGTTGATTCTAAAGCGTAAAAAACAACTTTTAAACTTTAGACTTTTATTATTTCAATCATAATGTAAAAAAAAACTTCAAAACTTTCTTCAAAATCTAAAACAAAATTAAATTGTACTCGAAATTCATATTAAACGTGTAAACGCCTGAATTGTTTAAACTGTTTTATTATTATTATTAACCTATCAGTTCTTTTAATAGAAAATGGATTATTTCCTAAAAGTTGAATAGGTCCATGATATATTTGTTCTCCATTTCCTGAATGTCATCATTCTTTGGCCACACGAATGTGTCCAAATCTTCTTGAAGAAATTTATTAGTGCATGATTGGTCTTCGCTTAGTACCAAAACTTGTTCTATATACTATTTGGCATCATAAAAAATTGCATAGTACGCTTCCTTAATGGGATATTTGTTATGGATATATTGAGATGTGGGATCGTCCGGTTCGTCTTCAAGACTTGTGCCAATAATATTCATGTCGTCGTCACTAGTGTCATTGTGTATCTAGAGATCTGTTTTTTATTTTCTATGGATCTTTATATTTTTGTTTTTCATAGATTTAGAATTTGCATTTTTTTTGTGCCTTGCCTGACTTTTTATCCCGTGTGTAATTTCACTCTTAGTTGAGTAATATGTATTCATTCCTCTAACTCTCAAAATCCTATCGCTGAAAGTCCTTTTTCTTTTCACTAAGGAACCAACACAATGAAGACTTTCGGATAGTTTTAGTTTTACCGTTTTTTTGATGTGACTAACAATTTTTTCTTTTTGTGTACCTTTTTGGTCAGTATGTGTTCGCGTATCTAAAGTACTCGGGACATTTGATTCATCTCATCTTCTTCTTTTCGGGATTGAAATTTTCCGGTTAGTTTTGGCTACACAAGTGCAAACGCATCTACAAAGTTTACGTTTTCTCTGATTCTTTATAGTTTTAGGCCTTAACATTAAATAACATTTTTCTATAAGAGCCGTTAATTGCATTTTATGCCCTGATGGTGTTTTGTAAAGGTTTATATTTTGGGTGTAAATTCCATAAATTTTTGTAAATTCATTTGGTTCTAAAATATTCGATAAATCTTTTGTCAAGTCTTTATCATTTTCTTTCATGAGAGAAACAGAGTAAATATTATCAAACCCACTATAAGTAAGTAATTTTTTTAAACCTTCTGGTATATGACATTCGGCAATGTTTTTATGTTTGGATGAGTTGAAACCATCTCAGTAACATCTTGCATGTCTGCTTCTGCATCAATTTCTAATTCCATAAGAAGATGGATATGGATATAATAATACTATAAACAATTAATCAAACTTACTACAGTATTCATTTAGGACATTAATGAATCGAATATAAACATTGCAAAAAAAACGAGCCGGCAAGTTCATAATAAAAATGAAATGATAATAGTCACACTATTTTTATGTCGCTCCTAAGTCATCATATTTATCTTACATGTATTTTATTGAAAATAGGGCTTGTTGGACCCCAAGTAGTTGCCTAACTTTCCTAATTTATAACACGTCACTGAACGTTAAAGAATTTGGTTTCCTAAATTTATTTTCTCGGAAAAAGACAATCGGGTTTTATAAATGAATAAAGAAACTGCTTATGAGTAAGTAATACCCAAAGTCATAACTTTGAGTACTACGTGACCAAAAACAGAAACAGATACATTGGATTTAAACTGATAAATTCACCCTCCCATTGCGTTGTGCGCTTAAAAATAGTGCATAAACCGCATAAACAAATCACTTAAAATAATGTACAAAGTAATAATATTAAAGACAGCAAAGAAGAATATTCAATTTACCCAACACATGGTGTAAAAGCACCGGGTGCGGGGTGCATCTCTCGGAGCATGAAATGTATGCGTATTTCTACTTTCATAAATTATTATTACGTATACTAAATTTTGATTATAATACGAAATTTTACTTGACTTCACTACATTCACAGCCTTTATTTCATGTTCACTAACGCAAAAACCATCACATAGAGCGCAAGAAACAACTTCCGAGTGCCGGCTCTCGAAAAATTGAAATAATCTATGACACCGTACGACACAGACCGACACAGACCTAGAATTTCTCTCTCATTTAATGATGACTCCCAATTTACTTCCACAGACTGCCTATGACTACCACTTACTGCAATGACTGTCATAGACTGCCATTGACTGCCTTTGACTGCCATTGACTGCTAGCAATTTGTACAGGTATTGCCACCAGTAGTTGACCCCTCGGGTTAATTATAAAACACATATTTGTATATTAATCCCATAACAGGGATGTCACTAAACCAACAGTGACTTTTACCACTCTGAAGATGCAAGCTGCAATGTCTTGCGAAACGTCAGTTGGTTTGGATTCACGAACGACAGTACGGCAAAAGTTCTACTTCTTGTTTTGGCTCTCAAGGAGAGACTAGGACCAAGCCTAAGTCTTGGTGTTTAACTACGACGCGGTCGAAAGTCGCTTATAGTCATAAACAATACAACCGCGAAAGATTCATATTTTATAAAAAATGATCGTTGTGTTGAATTGTGCTCAATAAGTGCTACCTCGTGCTGCAAAATTGTTTTTTTCTTCATTTACAGTTTTTACGGTGATAATTAATTTTTATGATAAAAGATAGCTTTTTTTTTGATAAATTCAAAAATAACTCGATTGCTGAGTTACTTTGCGCCGTGAAAATATATATCTTTTTCATTTTATTGATCATTTTGTGACCAATGAGTTTCATAGTAAAATTATAAATTTTTTTAAATATAATTTTTTCTCTCCATTCGTAGATTTTAGAGAGACTAAACAGTTTTTACGATAATGCATAGCTCCGCTTTTTTTTTTTTTTTTTGATGAAAATTACTAGTCAAGGCGTGCTATTTTGCGTCTAAACATGAATGTAGGCACATGTTTTTTTCATTTACAAATTTCATGAAGATCATAACATTTTTCACTTTTTATCGAAAAATGAGAAAAGTATCGTATTCTGCTGGAAAATGACTAAGTATTTATGTCTGATTTTGACGAATCTTTATGTTGCAGAACCTATAGAGTTCAGAAATTATGTTTTTACACAATATTTGTTCGTCGGTTCGTTACATGTACTTCTAAAATGCAGAAATTACCCAACAGAACAATTTAAATTCTGGCATACAGTTTTTGCACGTTTAGAGGATAAACCTTTTATCAGACTTCTAAAGTAGGCCGAAATGGTTAAGCCAAGATTTCAGTCAAGTCTCAACTACGAAATGCGTGTCGGTATTTTTAATTACCTCTGGAATTATAAATAACTTTTTTTTAAGAAATGACCACATCGTAATTTTTTAATATGTTATTAATAATTGTTTAATCTAATTATAAACAAATTTGCAGAAAAATCAAAAATGACTATCTTTGTGAAAATTGCATTTGTTTATGCAGGAATGTAAGCGGAGCGTTGCTGCAACTTCGACGTAAAATAACTTTTTTTTAAGAAATGACCACATCGTAATTTTTTAATATGTTGTTAATTATTATTTAATCTAACCATAAAAGAATTTTCAAAGAAATCAAAAATGACTATGTTTGTAAACATCGCACTTTTACAATTACATGTTTAAATACATTTTTATTGAAATTGTTTTTATTATTTTTAATAAAAATTATTTATAAATATAATAACTCATGTTTGTAGCTTACATTTATATTATAACTTTCATTTCGAAATGTTTAAAGGCTTTATATTGGCATTAAATTCAAAACAAATTTCTATGGCTAGATCCGTGGCTAACTTCACACCGGTTAAACTTATGCCAAGTTTTAAAAATTTTACAAAGTAATATTGAAGGCATTAGTAAAGCAAAAAGCGAATATCTTGCTAAACTATTAGAGGAAGAAAAAATAGATGTTGTCGTCTTACAAGAAACTCATTCTGCAGCTGACTTTCAATTGTTCAATCGAGGAAATATCAAGGGTTTTAAATTTATTGGTTCAATCAACAGTAAAAATGATGGCGTTGCGACCTACATAAAGAATTAATTACAATCAGAAAAAAATTTTGAATCTTGTGAAAATGACATTTTTATTTTAGTAATCAAAATTTTGTACATCAACCTTGTATATAAACCACCAAACTTGAATTCGAATGATCATGTCATTTATACATTTGACCATCCGACAGTATAGCTGACTTTCAATTGTTCAATCGAGGAAATATTAAGGGTTTTTAATTTATTGGCTTAATCAACAGTAAAAATTATGGTGTTGCGACCTACATAAAGAATAATTTACAATCAGAAAGAAATTTTGTATTTTGTGAAGATGACATTTTTATTTTAGTAATCAAAATTTTGTACATCAACCTTGTATATAAACCACCAAACTTGAATTCGAATGATCATGTCATTTATACATTTGACCATCCGACAGTATATATTGGTGATTTCAATAGTCATCATCTTTTAAGGGGCTATAATAACACTAATTCTAGTGGAACAACATTAAACAACTTTATCGACATAAATTATCTACATTTAGTTTATAATGCGAAGGATAGATCAACATTTCATTCGGCCCGATGGAATAATGGTTACAATCCGGATCTATGGATTGTTACGTCTGATAAACAACATATACCTTTGAGAAGCTCAAGAACTGTTGTAGGAAACTTTCCACTTTCTCAACACAGACCTATCATTATTAAAATTGGAAACGAAATTCCGTAAGTCTTAAATTACGATGGAATCTGACCATAGCAAAATTACATGAATTTTTGCGAGAATTGGACGACTGTATCAGATGGATCAAACCATGTTGGAATAATTATAATCGTTTTTCTGTATTAGTTATGAAAATAGCAACAAAACGGATTCCTAAACGTCACCGAAAGTCAATATGTGTCATCTTGGTATGCTCAATGTAACAGACTTTATAGAGAATTTAAAAAATTTGGAAAAATTGAAACTGCTAATATGTTAATAAAGAGATTAGATGAACCCAGAAAACTTCGATGGAGAAGTACTTTAGAAAACCTAAATTTGACGCATTCAAGCAGAACCGCATGGTCTCTTTACATGGCACTTTACTAGCCAATACTTTCTATAAAGAAACCAAGAATCTGAATCCTAAGAAAATTACTGGATGGATTGTAAAAATGTCAAAATCACATGTCGACAACCAGAATAGAAAAATTGTCAATAAAAAATCTCAACAAGGTTCTGAAATTATGAAATCTTTCACAATTGCAGAATTAAATATCGTGATTTCACAAATCCGAAATAAGAAAGCTGCAGGGTTTGATGGAATTTTGCTAGAATTTATTAAATATTCTGAACCAAAAACTAGACTTTGGCTATTAACATTTTATAATGACATAGTTTCTACTCATAGATTACCGAGAACGTTTAAATACATATACTAAAACCTAAAAAGTTGTGATGAAGTTTTAGCATTTACAACGCATATTGAAAATGGTTTTCAAAAAAAGAAGAAATCAGCAGATGTTTTTGTTGATCTTGCTGCTGCTTATTATACAGTTTGAAGAAAAGGTCTTTTCTCTATTTCGGTTTTAAAATTACTCTTTCACGCACGCATTTTAGTATTAGAATGAAGTCTATTCTTTAACGATTTTTGGTAATTTTTATTTTCTAAGTTTTACATCCTGATTTCTAATTGCCACCCAGCAGAAAACTAGGTAAATGTGTCAAATATGTGTCAAATATGTCTAGTCAAATATGTATCACCGTTGCCAACACAAACATTCTAATAAAAATTTCCCTGCTGGAAAATAATGGACATTTTGAATGTAATTAATAATGTAAATATCGACCGAAATAGAGAAAATAGTATAAAACATTCATTGCAGAAGGCTATTCAAACACTTATCCATTAACCTGAATGCGCGTTTGAATATTTTGCCTTCTGCAACTTATATTTGAATATACTATTCTGGAAACTTTATCGGTTCCATGCCGAAATTTTTTAAGTTTAATAAATAACATGCTTAGTGCACGATTTTTCCAAGTTTACATGGGTAATGAGATGAGTAAGGTCAGAATATTAAACAACGGTCTGCCACAAGGGTCGGTATTAACTCCATTATTCTTCTATACGATTGACATCCTGCAAACTCAATGTAGAAAATGTATTTATGCGGACTACATTGCAATGATCTTCCAACATCAAAATTTAGAAATTGGAGCAAAAACCATTATAAATGTTTTACTGATTCTGAACAATTATTTTAAAAAATGGGGAGTTTAAATCCAAGAAAAACGGAAGTTTTAAAGTTTCATCTAAACAACAAAGAAGCTAATTATAAATTAAATGTAATTTTTAACGGACATCATAATTGTACATCAAAATACTTAGGCGTTAATCTTGACCGCACTTTGTCGTACAAGCCGAATGTAGAGAAGTTTGCTGCAAAAACTAAAACAAGATTAAATTTAATTCAAACACTTGCCGGAACAACATGGGGTGCAGATGCCAACACCTTACGCATATCGACTATAGCTTTAGTTTATTCAACAGCAGAATATTGTGCCCCAACATGGATCAATACTAAACACATTAACCTAATTGGTGTACTACTAAATCAAGCAATGAGGATAATGTACTGCGTTCAACGCAAACTACGTGGCAATATTACACCACCAACATTACGACGTCATCATTTTTTAAAGAAAGAATATGAAAAAGCTTTACAAAATAAAACAATTCCTATTAACGAAGACATGGACATTCTTTCAAAATTTAATATAAATTTAAGATTAAAGGCGATTAGGCGCCTATCATGGATTACTGCTGAAAAACTCTACGAACAAAGATTCGAAATGAACGAGATTTGTAGAAAACCAAAGGTTGAAAATAAGCAACTTGTGGATGATCCAACAGTTAAAATTGAAGGTTTCTCATTAAAAAGAAACCTATGGACAACGTTAAATAGGATACGTACTTGCCAAGGAAAATCTAAATTTTGATTACATCGATCGGGTTATTGGGAAAACCCAAGCTGCAGTTGTGCATCTTTAAAACAGACCATGGACCACATTATCACACAATGTTGATTAACAGTTTTTAACGGGACTTTAGATGATATTTATAATCTCATTCCAACAGCATTAGGTTGGCTCTCGACCATGGCAGTTGGCTTAAATATCTGAGGTTTTCTAATCTATATTCTCTATTTTGTCATCAATTCCTTCATATACCCATTATAACTTAAATATATATACTGCCAATTTTCAAATACAAAAACTCAAATTGGCGTAATAATGTAACAAAAAGCTTTGTTTTATTAAAAAAAACTGCAAAACACAACTAAACTCCTTATTAGAAGACGTTTATTGTCATGTGTTCTACAGTGGATGAGTCGAAAGATGACTACAATAGTATGTAAGTATTTGTGAGTAATTACTAAAAATGTGATAATATCGACTGGCGATTTAGTTTGTCGTTTGGATTCAAAAACAACAACTTCAATCATGCTAGATATAGACACTACAGTGACCTCAATTCTTTATAGTTATTGTAAGAAAAGCGACATGGTTTTTTTGCCTATTGATAGCATCTATTAGAAAACAACAGTTTCTGGACCACATGAACGCACTGCACAGAGTGATCAAGTTTAGTATGGAGAAAGAGCAAAATCTAAATCTACTTTTCCTAGACGCAATGGTGAAGAGAACCCATGAGATAAAGCTACTAACTTGCAGCAATTAACCGACGCGGACTACTGACAGGAGCTGAGACATTAGGGCCTGGTTTAACGACATCATCACTTTTTTAACCTCGAGCTCATATTCAACATCAGATGTGTCTGTCTGATCATAAAGAACATAATCCACATCATCATCGTAGGTGGGGTACGGATTCTCTTCTCCACTCCGCAATATATTCTGCCAATATTTACTCGTCATAATTATTTTATTTGACAGGCGATTACGGCTTCTATACAACACAATATAAATAAACACGTGTCACTATTATAGTATCGAGACCAAACAAAATTATAAGAAATATTAACAATGTCAATAATACTCAAAGCATCTACTTTACGTTCGCACACAATGAATAACTAGCTCGTACTAAATTCTAAGATGCAGGTGCATGTTTATATAGGGTGCTTCTGATTAACAGGTCGTTATTTTAGATGATGAAATGAAAGCATAAATACAAGCAAAAAATAAAATTTCTATTAAAACATTTAAAAAAACAAAATTGTAGCAAAACAAATCGTAATTTACCGACATCTTGCATTAAATAGTCTCCTAAGGTTGTTGCCACCATGAATAAATGTAAACAATTCTAAGAACCGAAAATTTTGGCTCAGTAATTTGCTGACACCAAAAATAAATATAAATACAAAATAACCTTATCGGATAAGGCACAGTTGAATTACTGTGGTTAAATTAAGTTGTTATTCTAAGATCTACACGTTCTTAAGTACACTAGATAATACTTAAAATATAACGTATTTACAGATGTTTAAATGTAGGTAATGTTGCACAGGTCAGTCATCATACTTTAATAAATAAAAAACACTGCGAAATTAAAACTAAATATGCAAAACAAGTACCTATTTTTGCAACCATTAGCAACGTCTCATAGTATAAGTTACTATGTATAGAAGATAACTGTAAATAAGTTATAACGGCGGTAAACGTTGTAAGTTGATCTTACACCCGCGTAATCAAAATAGTTTTGAATAAAACTTAAAATACAGATCTGACTGCATTTATCGAATAGCTAAAATCAACAGTCAATTTCCACTTATTTAAACAGTCAAGGCCGGCTTGAAAACTTTAATTGCAAATATCTCAAAAATGTGGCACTTTAGACCAAATTCTTCAAGGGAAAAATTTTCATTTAACGCTACAAAAAAACTACTTTATTTGATAGCCGGATATGGACATAAAATTTACAATCTCTTTAGTTCGTCGACTTGTAAGGTAGGCTACTTCACACAACGGAGGGTTAATAGACGTGGACCTTCCATCCAGTGACAAACTAAACTTCTTGATATATCTTCTAAACAGTTACAGTAGTCACGATATTGTGAACTAGTTAGTGCTGCTCTACCGAGAACGTTTAATATTTAGAGATTTTGATAAATACAAGTATTTTGATTACATTGAATACAGTAAACTTTTATGGTTTGAGTTTTGAAATACACAAATTACTCAACAGAAAAAAAATGTGTTAATTTAGTTTGTTTCCTAACTTTTTGAACTTAAGTGATACTCAAGAATCAGAATACCTACTTTTTTTTTTTGGTTTTCTTACTGCAAACTCTAAGACCCGGTTGTATAGAACATTGTTAACTTTGACAATGTGGTTAACTACTTGATCAACAGCTACGATTTAGTTAACAACAACGTCACAGTTAACTTTGCTTTATGCAACCGGGTATAATTGTTTTTGTATAAGTGATATTAATCGATGGTGGTAGATACTCGACGGTAATTCATAATCACTTTTTTAATTTATCTGCTGATAGATGGCTTAGTCGATTATTTATTAATAATAAAATCTCATATTAGTCGACTTAAGGCGGGTTGCACAAAACAAATCAAAAATGTAACAACTGATTATTTCTCAAAACAATCGCTACATAGCCAATGAAACCACGTTTATTCGTGATGTAACAATTGATTTCAGAAATAATCACTTGCTACATTTTTGATTTGCTTTGTGCAACCCGCCTTACGAGTTACAAACTTTTTGACTTAAAATTCTCTAATTTTTGCAAATCGGTAATGTGAGTACTACCTCTGAAATAAATCTTTTACATCACTCTAAAAATGTTGGTAGTGATCTTAGCAGTTTTTGAATGAATATAATTAATGTCTATAAGTTGGACCCTCCCCGACTAACAGAAAAAAGAATCCGACTTCTTTTAAAGAAATAGTGCTAAGTAATTATGTGCAAATTTGTTACCGTATTCAAAATTTTGTTGCTTAAGAAGAACAGCAGTAAATTACAAATGAAGTGGGCGGGGGCAGTTTAACATAAAGTTGGACCCACTCTCTCACAAAAAAAAACTTATTGCGTACAAGAAAACGAAAGAATGTCAGGCGGAAATTTGTTGCTATAAAATAGCAATAACTAGTATGCGAGATTTACCGGTGTGAAGTTAGCCATAGATTTCAGCCATAGAAATTAATTTCCAGTTTCACATCTTAAAAACGAATTAGAACTATTACAAAGTGTTATTTCATTCAATACTGTTTGTTACTAAATAATAAAAACAATCAATATTTTACAATATTTAAAAAAAAAAGAAAATTTTAACAATTCTCACAGATAAAACCATTTCCTGCATTAACGCTTATTTTTCACAATGACGTGCAATTCTGATTTTTCTGCAAATTCACATACGTATAGAAAATGCATTAATAAACAACATATCAAAAAATTAGGATGTAGTTATTTCTATAATTAAAAATAATTCGATTCAAAGTTGGGCTTGCGCGGCACGATGCTAAACGCTAACGGCACCAAATTAACGTCGTTTTTTCGCAATGACGTGCAATTCTGATTTTTCTGCAAATTTACATACGTATAGAAAATGCATTAATAAACAACATATCAAAAAATTAGGATGTAGTTATTTCTATAATTAAAAATAATTCGATTCAAAGTTGGGCTTGCGCGGCACGATGTTGAATGATAACGGCACCTAATTGAAGTCGTTTTTTCGCAATGACGTGCAATTCTGATTTTTCTGCAAATTCACATACGTATAGAAAATGCATTAATAAACAACATATCAAAAAATTATGATGTAGTTATTTCTATAATTAAAAATAATTCGATTCAAAGTTGGGCTTGCGCGGCACGATGTTGAATGTTAACGGCACCTAATTGAAGTCGTTTTTTCGCAATGACGTGCAATTCTGATTTTTCTGCAAATTCACAAACGTATAGAAAATGCATTAATAAACAACATATCAAAAAATTAGGATGTAGTTATTTCTATAATTAAAAATAAATCGATTCAAAGTTGGGCTTGCGCGGCACGATGCTGAATGTTAACGGCACCTAATTAAAGTCGTTTTTTCGCAATGACGTGCTATTCTGATTTTTCTGCAAATTTACATACGTATAGAAAATGCATTAATAAACAACATATCAAAAAATTAGGATATAGTTATTTCTATAATTAAAAATAATTCGATTCAAAGTTGGGCTTGCGCGGTACGATGCTAAACGCTAACGGCACCAAATTAAAGTCGTTTTTTCGCAATGACGTACAGTTATTAAATATTTTGACTTTTTTTTCCATTACTTTTTTTTGGTGCATAGTTGGAGTTATTTCAGTATAATATACTTTTTTACCGGTTACTCTAAGTTTTTTGAAAACGTGACGTACTGTAGATTTAAATTTTGTTATGGTTTTTATTTTTCGTACATCATTTATACCACAAATGATTAATATTGAATTGCTAATAGCTTCTCTTTTATATAGATAATTCTGAAATGTCTATCCTCCTTTTGTACTATTTTCTACCACTATACCCTAATGTTTTAGCCAAGCACACAAATTTTTTGCATTATATATGCTTATTCTCTATTTCGACATGAGAATTAGCGATTCTTACATTAAAATCCGTGTAAGAATAAGCAAATTCTTACACGAATTTTAGTAATATTAGTTTTTTCAAAGTTGGTATCTCTGCATCGTAAGTTGACGTTACATGAAAAAGAAATCAAAATTATTGAAACTCAAATTTTGATGCCAAAATAAAATAAAAATGTATTATTAATTCAAAGTTGTGTACTTATAAAGGTATAGAGATAATTTTGTATGAAATTTCAATATGTCAAAGTGTAAGTAAGTGTTGCCAATTCAATAAAATATAAAAGTTTCCCAATGTTGTTTTAAAATTAAAATTATACGAAAAATATTAAATATTGTATCAAAATAGAGAAAATAGTATAAAGCACACGTCATAGAATACGTTTCAATCACTCGACCGCTTCATAAACTCGCCGCTGCGCGGCTCGTGTTTGAAACTCGGTCTCGTGATTGAAGCGCGTTCATTCTGTAACTTGTGTTTTAATATACTATTCTATACGTTTGTAAATTTGCAGAAAAATCATAATTGCACGTCATTGCGAAAAAACGACTTTAATTAGGTGCCGTTGGCATTCCGTATCGTGAGGTGCAACCTCAATTTTGAATCAAATTATTTTTAGTTATAGAAATAACTACATCGTAATTTTTTAATATGTTGTTTATTAATGCTTATTCTATACGTATATGAATTTGCAGAAAAATCAGAATTGCACGTCATTGCGAAAAAACTTTAATTTGGTGCCGTTAGCGTTTAGCATCGAGCCGCGCAAGCCCAACTTTGAATCGAATTATTTTTAATTATGAAATAACTACATCCTAATTTTTTGATATGTTGTTAATTAATGCATTTTCTATACGTATGTGAATTTGCATAAAAATCAGAATTGTACGTCATTGCGAAAAAACGACGTTAATTTGGTGCCGTTAGCGTTTAGCATCGTGCCGCGCAAGCCCAACTTTGAATCGAATTATTTTTAATTATAGAAATAACTACATCCTAATTTTTTGATATGTTGTTTATTAATGCATTTTCTATACGTATGTGAATTTGCAGAAAAATCAGAATTGCACGTCATTGCGAAAAAACGACGGTAATTTGGTGCCGTTAGCGTTTAGCATCGTGCCGCGCAAGCCCAACTTTGAATCGAATTATTTTTAATTATAGAAATAACTACATCCTAATTTTTTGATATGTTGTTTATTAATGCATTTTCTATACGTATGTGAATTTGCAGAAAAATCAGAATTGCACGTCATTGCAAAAAATAAGCGTTAATGCAGGAAAAGGTTTTATCTGTGAAAGTTGTTAAAAAAAATTTTTTTTTTAAATATTAATAAATAATGATTGTTTTTATTATTTAGTAACAGTATTGAATGAAATAACACTTTGTAATAGTTCTAATTCGTTTTTAAGATGTGAAACTGGAAATTAATTTCTATGGCTGAAATCTATGGCTAACTTCACACCGGTGCGAGATTTACAAAAAAAATGTTTTCTTCTACAAATGAAAATGATCTAATAAGTCAAACACCATACATGATTTGAGCTTTATTAAAAAATAATAACTATAGAAAATACTTATTAAAATATCAAACATTTTAACAAAATTAAACTAAAACTATTAAACACATCTTTTACCCACTTTTTTAAAATTTCCACGGTGCGTTTGGGGTCTTGGCGCAAGTTAGTCTCATTGTCTTTATTTATATGCATTTACAAATTTTTGCTCAAATAGTTATTACTATAATTAACAATAATTTATACATAATCAAATTTGTTTCTAATTATAAACAATAATAAACGACGGAAAATCGATGTGCTCTCTTACGGGACTTTTCGTTATTTTAATTTTCGTAAACAATTTGTTGCTCAAATAGTTACTACGTATAATTGTTCTTCGCACTATAATTAACATTAATTTATACATAATCGCGTGTGTTGCTAATTATAAACAATAAAAAATGACGGAGAAACGATATGCTCTCATACGGGACTTTTCGTTGTTTCAATTTTCATAAACAATTTGTTAGTCAAATAGTTAAATGACGGAGAAACGATATGCTCTCATACAGGACTTTTCGTTGTTTCAATTTTCATAAACAATTTGTTAGTCAAATAGTTACTACGTATAATTGTTCTTCGCACTATAATTAACAATAATTTATACATAATCAAATTTGTTGCTAATTATAAACAATAAAAACGATGTGCTCTCTTACAGGACTTTTCGTTATTTTAATTTTCCTAAACAATTTGTTGCTCAAATAGTTACTGCGTACAACTGTGCTTCGCACTATAATTAACAATAATTTATGCATAATTATTTCCTTGCTACTTACTGTAAATAAATTCTTATTGTTTACTAAAGAATTGATGTCTAAATATTCTATATTATTAACCGTTTTTCACCTGCACAAAAACACTTTCTTTTTTTTTTTTTTGACACATCTTTTCAAGTAGATTTTTTATGTGTAGTTCTACTTCCAGCTTCCAAGCTTAAAATTGAAGAAATGTGCAACTTCCTGAATCTAGCACAACTCCCTCCTCTCTAAAGTACAATAACACATTGAATATTATCATTTTTGGTAAGAATTCTGGACATTTTTGTTCAAGTTAAGCATATTATGTGCAATTTCAGATCGATATTTTACCAATTGACAATTTTTAAAAACATTTCTAATACACACTCCCGTCACGCATTTAGTGAAAACGTGTAGTGGTGATGTTTTTTCGCAGTATTAATGTTATTTTGTTAGTCAGTTCTATGCTTCAAGATTATTTTTACGAAGAGGTCTTTAGCTGTACGTGTTATTATGAAATGTTGCTGTGAACTACTTACATAGATCGTTTTTTTATGTATATTATTGTAACTAAGGTTTATAAAGTATTAGCAAATATTTCACGGGTACTCATACAAAACGGTATACTACAGAATAGTTAATTCGATCATATATAAAATAAGCGATCTATGATACATAATATCAAGAATGATTACTAAAAAAGTGATTTTTTGACACAGGCGCAAAACATTCTAAGACCGCGGCTGCATGTAGAGGTTACTAAAATGGGTGGTTTCATTATTCAACTTGTATCATATCGTTTTGAAGAGTTCATACTATAAACACTGAAAAAAATAAACTTTCTTATTACATTTCTGTCTTTAGTGAACCAACATTCATTTTTCTCAACGACAAACGATATAGTAGAAACCTGACTTTTGTTCTCCGACGTTTTGTGCACAATGACCACTAACTCTATCTAACTAAAATGAAATTTTAATCATAACTGAGTCTATTTTAAAGACAAATGTTAACTACTAATATCGTGGAATTTAGAATGCAAAAATAATACTTGATTGTATTCAAAACACATACTTTAATTAAACCTTTAGCTCTTACCACTTACAAGAATTTGTAAATACTAGTAATTATTATGTATAACAATACTTACAAGAATTTGTAAATACTAGTAACTATTATGTATAACAATCATCTGCTCGTGGTAACGTAGGCAACAGAGATTGCACTGTATAATGCTATAGATAAGTAAATCAACAGTAATACACAGGGGAATTTAATTTTTTGTTTATATCACTAGGTAAAGTGGGCGATTTTTGTAGCTTTTCCTTCACTGATTTTAAATCAGTTTTCAAAATTTTCCATTAAGCAGAATTTACAAAGGGCAAAGAAAATATATATTATTATCAATAAATGACGTTGTAAAAAGTGATAGATTTTTTAAAATTGTACAGTTATACCATTTTTATTGTAGTTTGCATCAGGAACATTTCTTTTCAGCGTTTAGTAATAATCTGCCAACTGTATTTGTCTTGGAATCACTTTTCCATGTCTAAAATGTCTTTATGAACTCTCTAGCTTTTCCTTTTCATCACCGATAACTCCAAAAATTTCTGAAAAAACTTAAGTATAATTTTTTATTTGTGGCCAAGGGATTCACAAGCTTGGCTTGAAATCAAGAATTGAAGAAATCAAAACAGAAATTAAGCAAGTTGTCGAACTGAGTTCTAAAAAAACTAAGTTTAGAGTTTATCCTTCTTACATTTTTTGTTTATTTAGCTGAAGTCTTGTTTTGGTTACAACTGCAGATAAACGTAATCGAGTACACCAAGTACATTTTGTTAAGATAGGTCAGTGTCAATACCAAGAAATAAAGATTGGTGTCTGCTGTAATTATTTTACTAACAATTTATTTTGTAGATCACCAAAAAGTAGAGTGACAATAATTAACGCAATACGTGAAGACGTTTTAAAATACGGATTTTACAGCATTTACCACATACTTAAAATCAAAAGTCAATCTTCACTTATTTAAATAGACAAAACTGACCTGAAAACTAATTGTAAATATCTCGAAAATTAATCACTTTAAACCAAACATTTATAGGGAAAATTTTTATTTACCCCCACTAGAAAACTTTTCTTTAAGCTTGTAGTCGTTTATCAGAGACACGTTGTATACTAGGTACCTTCATTAATCAGAAGTCAACCGGGAACGCGTCATCAAGTATACACATTCAAACCTCGTGAATACTTTGTAAGGGTATTATTTTGTGTCTATTGCCCTACCTACCACAAGTGAATAAATTTAGTATTGCTACAACCATAAAATGTTTTCTTATTATCAAGTTAATAAATAGAATATTAAGTAATTGTAACTATGAGTTTGACCTTATTTGTTAATCGTTTTATTACTTCTACGTACAGACGCGTTATCTCTTCACTTCAGTACGGTTATGAGGTAACCTATGCTAGCAGTAAGATAATTATTTATATTGTGGCATTTAGCTGTAACACGTTCGGGGTACGTGTTCAACGGCCATAGACTACATTTGCGGAAGGAGCAAGAAAAAGACAGCTTGAAAGATTGATAAAGCTTTAAAACCAAAATCCACAATCATTAAGCCAAGCCAAGCTTTTATTTTTAAACAGCTTGACTTTCAAGCCCAAGCCAAGCTTTCACGTTTCCAGCCAAGCTACTTGGCTCGGTGAATCACTATGTGTCATATTCATGGTCAAGCGCTAGGACGCTTATCGTTATAAAATAGGAGTACTAGATATTCTTTAATAGAAAAAAATCTGTAAAGTCTGCATGGTGACAACAATGAAAAGCAACTTTAATTCAGGAGAAGTTTCGGGCTCTATCTACTATGCGACTAACATCATTGTAGTTCGTAACTTAACTATTTCATACGTAGCAATTTTCTCTACGAGATGACATTTGCTACAACACTTTCAATTGAAATCATTGAAACTTATGCATCATTTCTGATTTTTTAGTTTTTGATAATTCTTTGCCTTTTATTATTGCATTATTACTGCTGCAATGAGGATCTTAGGAAACAAAGTGATAATTTAACGCTTATGCTTACATTTGTTGATGATGAATTATCTTAGAGAATTTTTTTTTTTTGTATATATTTTCCAAAACTACTTGTAATTGTAATTGTACATCTTAAATTTATTTTTATTAATCTGTTATTACATCACAATCGTCTTTAGTCATTTCTTAAGCAAGGTTAGGATAACGTTGGATTTCGTGGACTAGGCAACACTAAGAATTACATTACTAAACATTTATTCTCAAATTATATTTAATTATTCATTTAAGTTGTCCGTTTCCGAATTTGACGTTTTTCATTTTCTACAAAAGTAGGCATGCATGGTTACTTGTATATTTTAAATATAACGCGTTAATTCTTTTTTTTTAATATTCTAAAATTTGAATTTGTTACAGGTATTGAACTCACTTTGTAGTAAGCATTACCATCGTTAAGGTAAGTGTTTTATGTATTTATTTACCAATAGCACTTGCATTATGTATGACAACAAATTTAAACTTCTTTAAGTCTTTGATTGTTATTATGCAATTTAGATGCTTTCTCTCTTTTAGATAAACAGTAGTGATATTGTGAAGTGAGTGTTTTCTTAAATAATTTGAAGTTGTACGATTAATTACGATTTGCTATACTAAAGCAAATAGAAGAGAAAATCTACTTGTTCTAAAAGGTAGGAAAAGAGGAGAGAGCATGAAACTAAAATATAAAATTCAAGTGTATAGTAGTTTTTTATGTTTTGGTTTAATTATCTTAGAGTGAAAGAATTACTTATTTTTTGTTTTTATTAGTTTTACAGTTTAGAATGATGTTGTACAAATGACAGTGCTCATTTTTTAATTTGATTTGCACCCTGTGGCATCCGCTTTTAAAGTGAGGTTTTGAGTTTTTAATTCAAGGATTTTTTTACGGTATGTAGGTATATTAAATAATATTTTGGTATGAAGTATCTTAAGTTGTATCTATTTTATACTATTAAGAAAAGAAAATCTAAAGATCTCATTTTTTTATTTTGGCAAGTGTTGGTTTGTTTAGTAAATGTGAGTGATTAATGTGCAAAGTATTACGGTAATTATTGTCAGGTAAGAAATCTACAACGTTATGATCTCTACGTTTTTTAGATATTAATTCATCAACAATTATTAAATTGTGATTTTATACAAGGTACCAATAATGAACATTGAACTATTTGAGGATGCTGTAATCGTATCATAGCCAAATGATGTATCCTTGATTTGTTTTTTTGAGCGTTTAAATATACTTCTTTTGCTAATTTAAGAATATTTTATTATCTGATTTTGTGTTCACTGCTTTAACAGGTCATACTGAAACATATTTTATTCTTCAAAAAAAGTTTTTTTTGTGGTTTATGTATTTATTAAATATATTTTGTCTCATAAACCTAACATGGTATATAACACATATAGTTGAAGTTTACAAACAGACTGCTAATTCTTGTTTTACTCCCGGTTTTACTGCTGTTTACTGTGCAAATTGTTTACTTCTACAATGGTTTTGATTAAGGTAAGAAATAGTAGAAGTCGCCACTCCACGGAATAGATTTGATATATTTATTATACTTTTTCTCTATTTCTGTTGCTTATATGTGTTTATCGTATTTATTTAAATTTGACACAGGCTGATTACCTATATTAATAAATACGTAATATTTTTTAGCAATACTTAAATCGATTTTATTGTCTTTATTCTATTAAGTTTGCCATTCTAGGTAACAGTTTTTGGTTACAAACCAGTTTAAAATATATTTTAGAAATTGTTATAATAAGTGTATTTCAAAAAGTTAAAAATGATATAATTATAGAATCAATAATACTATTTACGAATGTATATGAGAAAAAGTTAGTGGATAAACGGATTTTGTACCATGAAGTGTTTTATTATTTTATGATTCTGTCAACTGTGTTATTTTAGTGTATTTTGTTTTATTATGTTAGTCTACTATTTGTTTTTTATATGTTAAACATCAAAATGGTTTTAATGTCGCTTTTTTTATATTGATTGTACCTTATTGTTACATTTTTCCTACACAATAAATTTTACACCGTATGTGAAATTTTTTTACCTACCTACGTAAAGTATCTTTCTAGGGTACTATTTGTGCGTGCTCAAGTATTAGTAATCTGCAGATTATATAAAATTACATTTGCGCATGTTAGTTGAAAAAGTTTCCTCTGCAATGTAGTACATAGTGTGAAAAAGTAGTTTTGATTATAATTAAAGTACGTATAAACTTAGCGATTGAAACCAATCAAAAGTTATCTCACTCTAAATTTCAAGTTTGTTTCAGTTTTTTTAAAAAGATATTACGAAAGTATATACACAAACATTAATCGCGGACAAAAGCAACTTCCCGCAACAAGCATTTTTCCAATTGCTCCGTTTACAATTAACAAAGAAAATGAGGCAAACGCGGTGAGATTTCAGTGTCAAAAATGTACTAAAAGTTATAAAAATAAGAGACATCTGTATCGTCACGAAAAGGAAGAGTGCATTGACGTTGAACCGAGGTTTAAATGTACTCTATGTTTTAATATGTTTCGCAGGAAATATCATTTAGTCCGTCATATGAATAGTAAGCACGGGAAGGATTTTAAATAATTTTACTGTATTCTTATTTTTATAGTCGATTTTTTAATTTAAGAAACATTACTTTTAAGATTTTTTGCCATTTGTAGGTTTTTGTTTGCTGTGAGTTTATATTGTATAACCTAATAAAAAATAATATTAGCATATTTTCTTTTATTTATTTTTAATTGTTAACATTAATTTGCTAGACTTATAGTTTTGGTTAATATTTATTTTTGACGTTAAAGTGAAACATCAAATAAGTGTTAGATAATTTCTAATTTACCGTGTAAAAACTTTTTTAAAAGTAATAAGATCAAATATGCATTTAGCCGATTCTGAAAAAATCTTAAAAATTTTTAAGTTGTAATATAACACGTCTACTGTCGTTAGATCAAGAGCTATATTATAAGAATTTTTTAATACTAGGTACAGATTATAACAGAATTTAAGATGTTTACGCGCTTTATGCTTCAGGTAAGATAAAAAAACATCTTAGTAAGAGTAAACAAGTATTTTATTTTTCAGGTTTTCGTCCGATCGTGTTCTTAGGATAGTCATCCAAATAATCTCCTACAAACGTGAAAGAAAAGCAGCATTTTTACTAGGTAGGAGCGTGTATGCTACAAATGAGCACGCTTTTTTACCATTTGGTTTGAGTTTAATTTTATGTTTTGTACCTGGTATTAATTGTTTTAAGTTTATTTTATGCTTATGTTCGATTCTGCTGTTTTGTTATTTTTAGCATATCTTTATCTGTTTTTTAATTTCATTTTACGCTAACTTGGATACTTGTTACAGATCAAGATTTACGCACTGGCAGACTTTGGGAAGGATGGCCTCCCCATCTTTCTTTGCCTTTATTACTTATGCACGAAAATATGAAAAAGACGATTTTGTCAATGCCCAATTCTTCACTTGATCTTACAACAAAGAACTTAAAAAATTATAAACCGACTGATGAAGGTGTTGGTTTTGCTTGCGACGTTTGTGGTCGGATTTATAAATTAAAAAGTTCACTGCGCAACCATCAAAAATGGGAATGTGGAAAGGATCCTCAATTTAAGTGCCCTTATTGTAACTATAAAGCTAAACAAAAAATGCATATGGCTAGGCATATGGAACGAATGCACAAAGTAGTTGATATGTCTATGGCAAAAAACGAAGTAGCACTTTGTAATACTCAGGAGTAATTTTAGTGCCTCAAGTTTTCTTATTTTTACATGTGATAAAGTAACTATTTTTGATCTTTATATTATGTACATTAGATGTTAAGGATAACGTTAACTGGTATCTGAGTTCCTTCCTCTAAGTAGGGGGTAATCGTCTATTGCTTTAATACTCTAGTTGCTAAGCAATTTCGTACTTTTATATTAACAAAGAATACTCAAATTTTATAAGGTAGAATACGTAAACGTTTGATATTATGTATAAAGCGTATAGTTAATAAGATAGGTGAAGGGGTGTTATTTTTATAGCATCAAAAATGTAATCCTGTGAAAATACTCGCGAGCAGTTGAGAATAACAAAGTTCCTCAATTTCCTCAGTTCCTCAATTTCATATACAACAGTACGTTCCTATACAATAATAGACATTAGCTTTAAGATCGCTTTTTTATTTTGTAATTGTAACGATTTACATGTTTTGACACTATCTTATAATATTTTATATAATTAAACAATGTTACTAATAATTTAAAATTTTATTTTTTAACTCATATTTTTTTAGTGAAAAATGGTATTTGTACCATGACATAATAAAGAGAAAATATTAAGTTTGCGTTTTTTTTGAAGAAATTCTATGTGGGTCACGGTTGACTTTTTACATTGAGGTTAAACGTTTGCATTTCATTTGTGATTTACTATACACATAAATAATTACACTGTTCTTTATGTTGTTGATAAATGATGCACATGTTTCGGCAAAATTGTTTGTATTTGCTGTGTAATTTGATTCAACGGGGCCAGTTTTCATGCTGATTGTCGACTTCAAAAAAGCATTGGATTGAACTGATTGAACTAGGCGACGTAACAATATACTATTTTACTAACGAACACAATCTTTTAACTTTTGGTATATATGTATAAAGCTGAAACACTAGTATTATAGTTTGGTGTGTTTCTATACAACGATAGATCCTTCGATGTGGACGATAGGCACCACTCAGAAATAAAACTCTGTCGTAATTGTGGCTACGTTTCGTTGGCTATTGTGCCAACTTCATCTACTGTGATGGTAAGATCAATTATTTCTTTTACTCTAACGTAATATTGGTAAACAAATTAGATTTTGATAATTGTTGTTTGTTTTTATTTGTACTAAAAATTTGTAATTTATTATTCTAGCTCGAAGTTTTTAATTATATTGACTATTGTAATATGTTCTACTCTTTTACTAGTATAATTAATTATAATTACCATTAATATAGATTGACCTGATGAAGTTGGCACAATAGCCAACGAAACGTAGCCACAATTGCAACAGAGTTTTATTTCTGAGTGGTGCCTATCCTCCACATCGAAGGATCTATCGTTGTATAGAAACACACCAAACTATTAAGTTTTTGGACGATTTATATCGTTCTCATACTAGTATTATATTTTTGTTTGTATTGTAAATATTATTGACAAACTATAATAATAAATTAAAATATATTAGGTTTTTTCACTTAGAAATAACAGTCTTAAAGTTTATTTTTGTAGTATTTTTGCCGAAAACGCCAATATTTGTTTGTCAGTGTTGTTACGTAATGGCGAAAAAATCTCTAGAGTCTGCAAAAAAAACCAGAAATATACATAATGTATTTAGTCAATTATTATTTAAGAACTGTGTGTGACGTAAAAGTAATTTAAAAGTTTTTGAAATTTTGTTAACCTGGAAATAAACGCTACAAAACTTGAAATATTAGGGTATTATATATTTAAGACGCTCCTCACGTTCGACGCTTGTAACTTAAATTACTATTATTATAATCACATTCTGCAAAAAGTAATTGGGACGAAATTTTGCTGTTGAAGTGTTCTATAGAAGTCACTTTCTTTCCAAAACTAAACTTTAGTAATAAGGTGATCCGTTCTCTGTCATACAATTGGATTTGAGAGTGAACTCTATGACAATACTGACAATGGAAAGGCACGTTAAAATTTTAAGTTTGGTTATGTATCTAACTTCACGTTGAATCTACAATACAAGGATGCGGATACTGAGATTTTTAGAATAGCGTGTTGTAAGTTAATGATCTTTTGGTATGTACATAAAACAATGCAGTTATAATTAGAATGCTTGTTAATGTTTTTTATGTTAGATTTTTTTAGATGTATTTTGTAGCTGCATGAAGTTTCGAAGGGTTACCACTAATCTTCAATTTAATTTTTTAGATTGTCTGAAACCCTATAAATGCTCTAATTGTGGTCGAGCATATATGCATAGATCGACATTGTATCGTCATACCAAATATGAATGTGATGGAATTGCAAGATTTAGTTGTCCGATTTGTTCGAAAGCCTATACTCAAAGTAACTCACTTAAGCAACATATACGTTCAACTCATTCGAATGTTATTGTCTAAGATTGTAATTAAATTTAGAAAATATAATTTTGATTAATATTAACAGTTTTTTATTTTATCAATATATTTTTAGTTTTTCAAGCTCGTAATTGTTTATTGGTAAATAGTGTAGGTTTTGAACGAACTACAAACATACGTCACAATATATTAAATACTCAAATATACAATATATTTTTCTATGATGTACTTTGGAGATTGTTTGCTGCTATTTGGTAAATTGTATTTACCGTTTTTAGGAAACGCGTGTGTATTATGCTCAAGTGAGGTATTTTGTGATATTAAGTTTTTTTTCTCGTTAAATATACGAATAATTTTTTTGTAGATTACTTTGGAGGATTTTGTATTTTAAAGTCATTAGCGTATCTATAAATATTCTTTACAAATCAGAAAACAGAATTCGAAGAATACAAACTATTATTGTGATTGGACGATTTCCAACGGTCAGCATTTTGACAGACACAATTTTTTAAATTTTACTTGTACAGACTTTTACCTTCTGGGAATAACTAACACATTTTTAAGTTTACTTAAGGTTTTATTTTTAACATTCTTACAAACACTAACACCGAGAACTCAATTTTCAACTGTATATATCTTTCTCTACTGCATTAGTTAATGTTTGTTTAATGTTTCTTATTCTTTCAGAGTTTCTAATATTGGATTCAATTATTCCTCCAGAAGAACATGAAGTGTTGTTATCTTTACTACATGATCAATCGCAGATAAGTAAACCTAGACGAAAAGTAATGCGAAAATTTAAAAAGCTGGGAGAGCAAACAACAGTTCGTCCAGGTTATAGTAGCGACTCACAGTTTGTATGCAAACATTGTGGCAAAAGGTACCGCTGGAAGTCTACTATGCGTAGACATGAACAAGTTGAATGTGGTGGAAAGGAACCGAGGTACCGTTGTCCTATTTGTCCTTATAGAGCCAAGCAAAAAGGAAATTTAAGCGTACACGTTCGTAAACACCATTTGCAATTGCCTTTTATGACGGGTGATGACATACATTAAGTGCCTAACGTTTTACGACAATATGGTTAAACTTTTATTAACCGTCCATGTAAACCAAATGAGAGAATTAATATTTGTTGCATTTTTTCATATAATAGCAATAAGTTTTGTATTTTTATAAATATGTTACGGGTTTTGGGATATTATACGAAAACGTTTTTTAATAAAGTTTTTCTCTATAATTATATTTGTTTGTTTTCTAATAATAGAAGAAGACGACCCATAATAAACGCGATAGTAAGTTTGCTGAAAGTTAAAATTAAGTTTCACTATCTTTGATGTTTTAGAACTCAACATGATAAGAAGAATTTGCTGCTTAGTTTGTTGTTAGATGGAATGCTCGGGCTGCTATGGACACGGGAAGCTATCTCTTTAAACTTAGTAGCAGAATGCATGACTATTCTATTAACATTATCTTTCTTTAACCCTAACTTATTTTTTACTTTTGGTTAGTCTTCTTATTTTATGTTTGTATTTATGTTTTACTATAATAAAATAAATTTCAGAAACAATATCATCTTTGACGGAAACTTTTAAAAAACCTTTGCATATCTTGGAGGTGCCCGAATACTTCAAATATAACTTATCGCCAACCATTGAAGCCGGTTACAGTTGTCCAACTTGTGGTCGAATTTACAAGTTAAAAAGCTCTCTGAGAAACCATACCAAGTGGGAATGTGGCAAGGAACCTAGATTCAAATGTCCGTATTGTGATTACAAAGCTAAACAAAAAATGCACTTGGTTCGACATTTGGATCGCTTACACAAAGAAATCGATTTTGGAATTTTGAATGAAGTTGATATTACTTTGCAGACTGACAAATGCCAGTGATTGCTTTTATATTTTTAATTGTACTAAACTTGCTATTTTTATATCTTTTTATAAATGCTTTAATAAACCTTATAAATGATTTTTCTTAAACTGAAGTTTTAAATATTGCAAAAAGTTTCTATATTTAGTACGTTTAGAATTACACGCTACATGCACATGTAGGTTAATATTGTCATTAGAAATGAGTACTGATGGTAAACATTTATAAACTGGCAACAACAAGAGCAGGTCAGTATATTAGATACCATTGTATAAATCACACACTGTCTTAAAAGGCACTTGAGTTCTGTGTGATGTACGCTATTTTTTGCACTAAGTATAATTAAAATTCAATTTAATTGAAAAATAGAAATATGAACTTTTTTATTAAATTTTTTGGGGTGATTTACAATAGATTAGATTACATAAAACTTACGTTATTAAACTCACATTCCTATTTTTAGTGGTCTTTTATTAACTTAGCTCTAACGGGTGGGGACGAGCAGGTGCATTCTTTAGGACCCGGACTTTTTAGGTTTTTTTTTAAATTTTAAGCGGGTTTAAGGGTCAGGTAGTGCATTTTTGGTTCCTCTATCAGAAAGGTGTCCCTGGGATAGGATTTTCTACAACTAGCGTTGGTCTTGTAGCATTTGCCACTTCATGTTTATTTTGAGCAACTTTTAAAATTTTTCAAGGATCAAACACTAGGTAAGTTTTGTCTTAGCGGCGTAACGAGCTATAGAGTTTTCGATCGAAACTGTCTTCTAAATTGCCGTTGTGTAGTTTTGTAAATTTTCGAGTAAAGTACAAGTAGTCAGTGCTTATTTAGATTTTGTATTTCAGGTCCTTATCAGTGCACATCATGTGGAAAACGGTATCGCCATAGACAGTCACTTTACGGTCACCGAAGATTTGAATGCGGAAGAAACCCAAGCTTTGCTTGTCCAATATCGCACTGTAGATTTAAATCAAAAAGGAAATATAATTTAAAAGCGCACGCAATCAGTAAACACACCATGTTAATCTAAGTACGTGGTTCACAAGTGCGTGTTTGGGAACCACAGATCTGTGTTTAGTTTTGAATTGCTTTATTTGTAAATTTTCAATAGGAATGTTTTACTGGCCGAATTTATGAAATATGTTATCAAATAATAGTTGTATTATTAGCATATAACTAAAAGTATTATTAAGTTTTCCTTTTTTTGTGAAAGTACATAGTAGTAGTAAGTAAAAAAATGTACTTTTTGACGATACTGATTTTAATTAATTAAATTTAAGTTTTATATCTTTGCATTAACATTATTAATAGAATAATTCTAAGGGTTTACGATGATTTATATTTTTTTAATTTGTAATAATTTCAGGTCCAATTCCTGGTAGAAAAAAGAATATGAAGGGCCGTTTTGTTTGCAGCAGATGTAACTTATCTTATATACATAAAGGACGACTTGCAAGTCACATTCGTTTTAATTGTGAAAATCGACTAAAATTGTTAGATATAATAAATAAAGCCAAGCAAAATGTACTCTTATAAACACATAATGTAAATTTATCGAGGTATATAAGTGTTGTTCAAATTATATTAATAAAACAAATTTTATTATATTATTGTTATATCATACTGAATTAACATGAAATTAAATAAAGGTTCAACTTATGATACGACCGACTAATATATTTTTTGTTTTTAGATCGCACGGATGTTACACTGCAACGACATTTTTGTTACGTTTGCGGCAAAAATTACAAACACCGGTATCATTTAAACACTCATTTAAAATACGAATGTGGAAAAACTGCTACGTTTATATGCTCTATTTGTTCTAAGGGTTTTTATCGCAGATACAATTTAACAAGACACTTGGTGCTACTTCATCATAAATAAAGTACAACCTATTATTGTAGTTTATTATAAATTAAATACAACAAAACTTTTGTTTTTTTTCTTAAAGTTAATGCTGACAATATCTTATTTAAACAGTTTATTTTCTATTTGCAAACGTCGAAGTCTATGGAAGTAAATAAGTGTTTCGATACAAATCTAAGTTGTAGATGTTTAAATATTTATTGCATGCGTTCTCTTATTAACTAAGTTATTTTTGCAGTTGCAGTCGAAGACGTGCCATTAATCGATCAAAATTTTGAACTCCAATCGGTCCTCTTCAGCGATAATCAGCCAACAACGGTTCAAGTTATTTTTCCAGATAGTACTATGATACCACCACTGGTAACGGAAGTAGATACCTTAATATCATTAGAAAATCTACCAGAAGAAAAAGAAGTTAAAAAACGTAAAGTACAAAAGTTACCATGCTCAGAATACTTAACCACCAATGGATATTCATGTCCTAAATGTGGAAAGTTGTATAACGCCAGAAAGAACTTAGTCAGACATTTAAATATTGAATGCGGAAAAGAACCCCAGTATGTATGTCCTTATTGCACATACAAGAATCACAGGCGAAACGAAATAAGGAACCATCTAAGAAGCAAGCATGGAGTTCTTTGGTTGGCGGGTTAGGTTTTTAGCAAACAGATTAAACGTGCGCTGCTTAGCAACATTAGGAAAGACCGCTTAAGTGTACTGTTAAGATAAATTATTGTCTACATGTATTTCGTAGAAGAAAATATAGTAAATGTTTAAATAAATTTGGTAGTTGTTTAATTGGTTGAATTGTTTTGAGCGTTTTCTTTCTTTGCTATTGTTTGTACTCCTTCAAACAATTTATTTTCGTTCGCTTCAGGGACCGAATTTCTAAATACTTTTGATTTGCTTATAAGGGTAAATGAATTAATGGACAACGACAAATATGTGCGTTTGCACAACTATCTACAATTAGTATTACGACCCTTGGTTGGCATACGACATGATTCAGTTTATTTAAAATTGTAAATATTACTTGAAAATTTTAGTTATTTCAAAGGTTTTTTTTTGGTTAGATATAGTTACTATAGGTACCGTGTTCTAATCGTGAAAATACTTTATCATGTAATTTAAAGAGGGAAATAGTTCAGTTACCTTGAATATTGGTTTGTCTAATAATGGTTGTATGTACTAACAACGCTTTAAAGTAGTAAAAAAAAATTTTTTTTTTAATAACATGCTTTTTTTCAGCGTTTATCCAACGTATAACACCAAAAGCAAGACCGTTTAAATGTGATAATTGTCCACGCAGTTACACGTTGTTAAAGAATTTACGTCGTCACCAAAAAGTCGAATGCAAACAATTTCAGTGTGGTCTCTGTCGTGCGGCCTTTTATTACAAACATGAGTTACGCTCTCACACATTTTCACGGCATAAATACATTTTTCATAACAATCGATAGCGGGTATGATCTAGGTTTACATAATGTGTAGAGAAGAACTACTTTACGACAATAAATAACTAATGAAAACAATCTACATTTTGAAAATAAAGTTTCCATTCTAAATAACGGCAAAAGTTATAGGTTTCTTTTGTTGTTGGTGTAACTCGTACCAAATTTTTGAATTGGGGGTACGTAATAAAATTATTTTATTACAATTAAATTGTTTTTAGTTGGACTAGGTCTTGTTTTACAGTTTTAAGTTGAACCAATACTGTATTTGATTTTTTCCTGAATTATTGTTCTAAATATCATTGTTATAAAACAGCTAAATAATGAATTTGACTTTGGAGATTGCAGACGCGTGGGCGAGGTTTATAGTGGTAGATATTACATCTTTTTGATGTTTAGTATGTTAAAGATTGATGGAAGCTTTATTTTCGAAATGCGTTTTAGATTTAACGATTATTTATCTGCAATTTAATACATAATAATTAGATATTTAATGAACTAACAATCAAAACTTATGCCTTATTCTAGTATGTAAGTTGTTTCGTTAGAAAAAAAGTGTTAATCGGTATTTTTAAATGCACTGTTACATGTTCGTCATTAGATAAAAATTAATAATTTACGAGCAATATTGTTATAGCTATTTACAATAGTTAATTTATGTGTGTAGTTTTAATAATTATTTTTAAAGGTCAATGATAGGTATAGTAAATACATTTTTTAAATTTTAATTTTTGTTTTTTTTTGTTACATCAAAAGTAGAGTTTTAATTTGTTTTAATAATATGACTTACAATCAATAATTTTGTTGCATTTTATACCATACTTGGCTATTTAATACTATTTCTCTTACATCATATTTATAAAATTGATGGTATACTATGCGAATGTTTTTCAGACAAATACATAAACTGTCTACAGTAATAATTCAATAAGTCTTATTATAATAGCTGTTTTTGTATGAATCTGGCAGATCTGTCATAGCAGTGAGTATGTGATTATTGACACGTTACCATATTCATCACGAACTGTATATAGTAACGCGACTATAACTCTTATCAAATTAAACATCTAGGATCTATTTAATTCATAAACCACCATCAAATTTCTAGCATGTCCAAATCCAATCCTTACGTAGACAGCGTATGTTACTCACCTAGAAGAAGACAATACAGAAAACCGGTCAGTTGACTCATTACCCTATCTAAACTTAAACAATTTATTCTGTGATATATTGACTTTCTAAAAACTAGCAATTTTTTATGCCTAAATTTGTTAAAATTCACTAATAGTAACAAAAATGAATACAAACAAACTTTTTAGTGCTTCGTGTACACAATATGTAATATTGAAATAAAACACATATGTTTACCTGATCAATATTAGAAGATAACGATCAAAAGTAATTTATTATCAAATCTATACTATTTACACGGAAATCTAAATACCAAGTTTTAGAATCAGGAAAAGAAGGTTGTGATAATTTCGTGCATAAACTTTATTTTAATCTTCTTGAGCAAGAGAATCTAATTATCGAAAAACACTTATAGAGACGGTAAGTTATAGTTTCAAGCTTCACTATTGGTTCTATTAGTCTTTATGGTAGGTGATTCCGTTCTAATTATGACTTTTTTAATTAAAAATTTTAAGATTTTGAATTCAAACTTTTCAAATTTTTTAATGCAAATTATTCATCTATTTATCAGAAATAAAAATCTGAGAGGATTTTACTACAGCTTCGCAACGTCAAGAACGAGAAACAAATTTTAAACTTTCCGTTCCACAGTATAAAATAAATTTTGTAGAAATTCTTTAAGATAATTATTTATTAAATTTATTCATAAATTCTGTAATAACATTTTTTAAACTCTTTTATAATAATTATTGAACACATTAATGATGATTAATGACAATTATAACAATTAACTTTATAATTTATGGCAACTATTATCTAATTTATAGAATTTAACAAAAAATAAATTAATTAATTAAATTAACATTAAATAATTTAATAGGATTAAATAAATGAATAAACTAATCAATATTCAATTAATGAGTATATATAAAAAAAAACTTAATGATTTATAGATAATATCTAGAAATGGACATGACACGGTATTGACATTTAAGTGATATATAGTAAGTTATTTCTGAGTGGCAATTTATGTTATATAAAAATAATGTTGGAATATGTTTATAATTATCCAATTAACACAAAAATTTCATTAATAGATTATTGATTAATGACCAGTGAGAACAAACAATACAGGACATTAAAAATCACAGAATGGAATCACCCTGATACAAATTCTATCTTAAAATGTATTTTTTATCGATCTAATTAGGAAAGTCTACTTTTTTGTGTGAAAACAATCGGAACGGTACAAAAGAATACTTTTTGATCTGATGTAAATAGTTGTTATACAGATGGAATTGGACGAAGTGTGCAAAACTAGGTAAACTTTTCAATGGTTGTATTAAATATTAATTAATTGTAATTGCAGGTGGATAACAATTGAGGAACGCTTTTTCGTATAAAACAAATTTTAATTGTTAACGAAGAATTTGTTTGTTAATTAAACAGTCTTTGCCGGCATGGAATTATACATCAAATCATCGTGTTAACACAATTTCGTGTTTATATTTTTTTCACGGTGTTGGTTGGCTGCGGGAACATCATGTACAATTAATGAAACGCATCCATTATTAACATGCATCACCACCTGCTAACTCACTAACGCTTATACTAACTGAAATAGTCTATTTCTATCGACTACTTATCGGACGACACGTTGTTTTAGGAATGTACCTGAAATCGAACCACAAGACCTATACACAAGATTTTTTTTGCAAAAACTGTCACAAGGCCTATAAATACAGAAGGAATTTATTGCGCCACATCGTCTATGAGTGCGGAATTGAACCGAGGTTTTCTTGTAGATATTGTAATTACAAGGCTAAGCAAAAAGCTACACTACAATCGCACATGATGAACCGACATCCAAATAGTTTAATTTGTATCGTCGAAGATCGATAATATGTTTTTAATTTTTTTTTATGTTCAATTGGTTGCGGATTTATATTTTTGTTTTTAAATTAGAAGTTTGTTTAGAGTTAGTCTGTTTAATTATTGCGTTATTTAAAGGGAAATATATTGGGTTTAAGACATTTTTTTAAAGTTTTTATTACTAAAAGAACGTGGAAGAGGGTTAATGTATTGGAAAAGTATACTACATTGTACTAAAGTTAGTTTTTGTAGGTTTGGGTTATTCCACTATCAAGACTTATAAAGTGAAGAAAAATAAATCTCCTATTAGTTGTACCAAATGCAATAAAACATTTACTCGTCGTGACAACTTACGAAGACACATTAATTTTATTTGCGGAGTAGAGCCTCAGTTTGTTTGTACTATATGTAGATATTCTACAAAAACTAAGTATATACTAATGCAGCATTTAAAACAGAAACATGCTGATTTTGGATTGGATTATATGTAAATGTGTTCTTATTTTGAGATATTTAACTTTTTGAGGCCTTTTCGATAGGATATTAAAAAAAATTTAAAGAAATAACATTAAATATTTTTGTAATATTGATTAGTAAAGTTTTCGACAGTTTTTTTTGAGTAGTTATTTTGAAGGTCAATTTCTTTACTGTTTTGAGAACACGATTCAAATACAGTATCTAACAAATATATTTTTTTAGAACGTCAGTGTCGAACAGATGTCCCACAAACGGTTTCGCCAGCGCCAACATCTTATGAACTCCTTATGAAGACCAAACGATTAAGAACAACATTTCGAGACCAACAATTGAAAGCTTTGAAGACTTTCTTCGCGTTTAATAAAAAACCCGATACCGATCAGTTATTGAAGCTTTCACAAACAATTGGGTTACCTCTAAGAGTTTTGCAGGTACTTTTAAATTTCGTTATATCGATTCTACATCAACATTCTCTTGAAGGTGTGGTTTCAAAACGCAAGAGCAAAATGGAAACGAATTTCTAGAACTGATGGAGTTGGCACATCGGCGCCGATGCTAGAGGGAGTAATGAGAAGAGAAAATCCTTTGCCTACGATTTATCCACAACTTGGGTATTCACCAGTTACTCAACCAACTACAAATTCTGATTTGAATTTATATGAAAATTCACCATTTCGGCATAATCATTAAGTCAGTCTGATTACCTATTAGTTAAATTATTATTATGACAAAAATTGTATAAATTAAATAAATAGTTTCACTGAAAAACTTTGCGGTTCTATTAAACTGGACAAATGTGTAGGCGTGCGTGATTCTAGTATTTTTTAAATACTTTTATAGTCTAACGTTAGACTAGCACACACTTGTAAATAATATGTCAGAAACGAGTTTTCTGTTGTACAGTTGTACTGATGTATTGAAATATTTTATTTCTTGCAATTTCTTACTTTTTATAATACTTTATGCTGTATAAAAGCACCAAGATAGATAAATAAAAGTCACTAGTTGCAATTAACATCTTTTTCAAATCGAGTTCTGTTACACAAAAACTCAATTGATACAAATTGTTGTATATAGGTGATGCAAAACTGGAATAGAAGACTGGTAGTACATTTTCGCAAAATGTTATATGACAAATTTCGACAAGGTTGATAAATTGGGTAAAATCACTTCAATCTAATTTAAAAAAAAAAAATTAATTAGATTGTCAACTTGCATACTAACGAGGTTACAATGCTACTCTTTTTAAGCAAATATCATGGATTGTAATTTACTTGAGAACAAATTCTTACATTTATTTATTGCCTTTTTTTTGTGAAACCAAAAGTTGGTTTTTGGTCAACGAAAAACGTTGAAGAAGTCATCTGGCCACGGTTTACTCGTGAGGTTTATCTGGATCATTTTTGTTTATTTTTAGGCATTATATGTTGCTTACTAATCTATACTCGAATGAAATTTTTGTTTTTATAAATACTAATAGCACGTTTTTAAGCGTTTTGGTTTCTTCAATCAATCAATATCAATACCGATTATCCAATACGCACAATACAATATGTTTACATGTAATTACCAATTAATGACAGGCAATTTTTTAATATAAAGTGTGTGTAATTACAGGATTTGGATTTCCCTGTACGACCTGCAAAAAATTTTACAAACACAAACACAATCTTAGAAGACACGTTTTATATGAATGCGGAGTGGAACCGAAATTTCATTGTTATTATTGTAATTATAAAGCAAAACAAAAATCTTCTTTGCGAATACACGTAGTTCGGAGGCATCATCAGGATATTACATTTTAAATAAACAGCAGATTGGTATTTGTTTGAAATTATAAATATTTGTGTAACTTGAAATAAAACAAATAGTTTATATATCTATGTGTGTTTATTTATACTGTAATAATAACGTTTTTGAAAATATGTGGTTATGTGATAGTCTTAGATATGATTTTAATTTTTTTTAGATAAATTTGGACTAACACTGTATGGTTATAAATGCGACTTATGCGGTCAATTGTATAAATGCAAGAAGTACATGGAGGGCCATAGAAAATTGTGTGGAAAAAAACCATTATTTCGTTGTCCTTATTGTAAACATATTTCGTATAGAAAATATAATCTTAGGGTACATATTTTTAATAAACACCAGGGTAAGAGTTTGGATTTGTAAATTTTTAATAAACGTTTTTTTTAAACTATTTTATTTGGACGCGTTTATTAGTCGTTTGTGAAACTTGGCGTTCCCAGCCAACAGCTTCGATAAAATTATTTTTAGATGTTAGTGGAACAAACGTCTTAATATTTTAATATTTTGTTTTAAGTATTTTTTGGTTTAGTATGTAATAAACACATTTGATTAATTATTTTTATTGATATGTCTAGCATTAAAATGTATCTGGTAAAACTCTTTATACCTTTTAAGTACGACTGCTTAAGAAACATTCTTTGTAAATGTTAAATAAATTCTATTTTTTTATTGTTTTAGTTTTTTGTTTGCAACGATTTTTCTATTATAAGTAATGTGTCTGGTTGTATAAATATGAGAAAACGGCGTACAATTATTCTTGACATGCTTATACTTAGATCAGAAAAAAATTGATGGAAATTTTTAGTACAAAATGCAGGTCAACGGCTTAACATTTGTCGTTCTTTGTGGATTTGGTAATTGACTTCAACACATAAATAGATCAACAGTAGCATAAGTAGAACAGAAACATTTTTGTTCGTAATTTATCAGTCTTGAACATGATAATATTTATATGTAAATGTAATTTCAGGTTAATCATTCTAATGTAAAATATTTTTTAGATGCGAGTATATTGCAATCACTGGTCAAATCGGAAGGTTATTTTGTGTGCGCACGCTGCAACAAAACTTACAAGTACAAAAAAAGCTTAGTGCGCCACTGCAAATATGAGTGTGTCACTGTTAGACTTTTTCAATGTGAAGTTTGTCAAAAGTTGTTTAGACATAATTGGTATTTAAAAGTGCATATGAAAAACATGCATTTTAATCGAATATAATTTTCATTGATGTTAATATTTATTGTTATATTAGCGCACGTTGTATTTATTAATAATTAAGAATTTACTGTAAGAAACAAAAATCTTTTTGTATTAATATATCTTTACGATGTGTGTGTTTTGATTCTAAGATAAAACTAAAGCTTTTATAAACGTCATATCCATTTTTTGAATTGACTTTTTTGTTATTTTTAGGAGCCATTCAAAACGAAATATTTTCTTGTGTATGTGGAAAAGTGTACAAATACAAGAAAACGTTACTTCGTCATCAACGTTATGAATGCCATCGGGAGAGGTTGTTTGGTTGTCCACATTGCAGTTATAGAGCTTTTCAAAAATCCGCTTTAAAGAATCATGTTGTTACTATTCACTTTAAATCACTTGTAGATAATATATAGGGCAAACATAATAAATACTGAAAAAACGTTTGTTTAATTGCGTCAACTTTTAGAAAACCTTGACCTACATTTTTAAACCGTTTGAACTGTCAAGAGTCGAACCCGTTTTTTATTGATATAATTGATGGATGTATTTAATTGAAAGTACCACGTCTATATACCTACAGTCAAACCTATTTAACAAAAATCTTTTTTTTATGAGTTATAATCTTGTTTTAATATTTCCTACTAAATGGTTTTGACGATAAACAATATTAAAAATTCGACAAGTTTAACGGAATTTTAGTAATAACCGTATTGTCATTCTTAATATGACGTCAAATCTACATTGACGGAGAGCTTTGTCGATATTTATTTAATTTTAGATTCTTAGAATACTGCCAATTGTATTTACGTATACAACATACTTCGTATTTTTATGAAAATCCTATTGAGAAAGCAATAATATATAACTATAACTATTTTTATTTCTTATAAGTTTAATTTAAGTTAGAAGTTTTTTCGGCGTTAATGTTTTTGCTTTGATATTTATTTTTTAATAAATTTTTGATATGGAGGACTTTCACCGATGTATTAGGTACTACTGTAACCGGTTTTTATTTTTTTTATTCGCAAATTATTAATCCCTAAAATCATTTTATTACAGTTAAAGTTTGCATAATTAAAGAAGAAGTATTTGTTCAAATTAATTACAAGATTCTTACATACATTTTATTTTAGGAGGGGCATACTCAACGTCTTTTCCTTGCGGTCAATGTACAAAAAGATATGGATCAAAGACTGCCTTAAATCGTCACTTGAAGTACGATTGTGGCAAAGAACCAATGTTTAGATGTCTTCAATGTCCTTACAGAGCCCATCAAAAGATTCACGTACAAAAACATTACATAAATGTACATTTTAAGACAGTTAAAAAAATTTCAATGCGTAAATAATGCTGTAAATTGAAAGTTTAAGCAATAAAAATAACGTTTTAGTTTTTACAAATTGATTGTGTTCTATATAGTAGGTATACAGTTTTTTGTAATAAGAAATAGTTTTTCTCTTGAAGTTTTTGTGCCAGAGTCGAATCGATGTTGTACTTTGATCTTTCTAATTACCGCCTGAGTATTTTGTAAGTTTTACTGTCGTTGGTTTATTTTCAATTTCAAGACACACAGAAAAATGTGACTAAGTTTTGCTCAACTTAAAATTGTTATTAACGTAAATAGAAATTTTCATGAACTAGTTACTAACGAATATACATATCTAGATGATAGCACCAAAATCGATTTATTGTTCAAATTAGTATGAAAATTTCTTATAGTTACAATATTTTTTTCTGAGTGCAGGACAATTTTATTTGGAAAGTATCAACTATGCAAGCGAAGATGAAGAAAAATCTTGTTTATTTATCATGAAATTGTTTCAGATATCCAGTCTTGCCACGATAATTGTCAACGCATGTTATAAATTTACTATTGTTAATTTGTATTAAAAACCTTACTATGGTGTTCAGAAGACTAACGCTTAATTAATATTGTGGTATTTGTTTTTGCTTTGTAACTTTTTCGAAATGTTATTAAGTATATTATTTTGCAGGTAATCCAGAAAATAAATTGCTATGCCAATTTTGTCATAGAAAATACAAAAACATTACAACTCTTCGAGCGCACATTACGTTGGATTGTGGAAAGGAAAGAAAATTTTCTTGCAGTTTGTGTTCATTTAGTGCGCGACGTAGATATGCGTTAAAAGTACATTATTTAACTAAACATCAAAATTTTTAGTACCTAATTGTATTTATCTGTTATCAGTTTTATTTAATAAAAGTTTTGTTTAACAATATTTTATAAATTTTATCTTGATACAAATTTGATAACTTCAATAAATGAATAATAAGTAATAATTTATAGTCAATTGGAGTTTTTAACATATTGACATTTGTATTTTCAGGTGTAAAGTTAAATATGTTATCCAAACGTTTTCAATGTTCTACTTGCGGGCGAAGTTACAAAAGCAAAAACTCTCTTCTAACACACACAAATAAGGAATGTGGAAAAGAACCTACATTTGTTTGTAAATATTCTGGTTGCGGTTATAAAACTAAACATAAAGCAAGCTTAAAAAGTCATATACTTCGGAAGCACGAAATCGAAACGTACCGTCAAATATTAGCGAAGTAATTTTTGAAAATAAAAATTAAAAAGATTTAAAAAGATGCTTTACCCTTCATTTTTGATTTATTTTCTCTATTGAAAACTGAGTTTGTTTTTTAGATGATTATTTTCCTATTAGTTAATTATGTATCTTTTTTATTAGTAGGTGTATTTATTCTAAGTACAACTAACGTTAATATATTTATTACATATGTATATAGATATATACTGTGTGTTCATGATGAAAGGAACAACTTCGTTTAAAATCCAGTAGATATCATCCCTATAAGGTTGAACCAATACAAGAACTATTAGAAATCGATTTTGACCGATGAACGCAGTTTTGTTAGCAGATAATTGAGATTAATAATCAAAGCTTAGATTTCACCCAAAGGATATTTTTTTCTGACGTGGCTACTTTTGTTTTAAATGGATACGTACAAACAAAACTGCAGATACTGTCACACACAAATCACAATTGTTATATATTTTATTATTAGTGTTCCTTAATTTTTTTCATTTATCAAATTTGAAACGTCATTATTCCAAGACACATTGAGACACCCTGTATATAATTTTTTCATGTCAAAAAATCCGTAACTTAGTATACGATTCGACGTGTCTGAGCGTTTTTCCACAAAATAGTTACCTGCATTTTAAACGAAATTTTCTTTTTTTTCATGAAAGCACAGTCTACAAAATCAAATATGCACCGACAACAGCCTAACTGCACAATAGTTCATTGTATGGTTGTTGTTTGCATGCGCAGTGAAAAACAAAGTTAACTATATTGTTTCTTTGTTTAATTGTTAAAGAAATGTTGAGCTGTAGTAGTTCATAGTATTAATTTATCAGTACGTTGTATGCATTAATGTAATGTATTTATCGATCTACATACAGTACATTAATACTATGAATACATAGTACATAGTATCAATGTAAAACTTTAATTAGTTAATAAACTATATACATAGCCATGTTGTATGTCAATTACTGAACGCTAATACATTATTTTCTATTATGGTACTCTAATAAGTCAATAAAATAAAAGTAAATATGTAATTTAAATTTATTTTTACATATAATTTCCAAAATAGAAAAAATAGTATAAAGTAGAGTTCATTTCAAGACTAAAGAACCGCTGCGTAGAAACCAATTTTGTTCCGAATGTCAATACACTAGCTAACCAAAAAACGTTTGCACTTTTCATACGGCGTTTGAAGTGTCCACATTTATTCCACAAGTTGTTACAAACTCTTTTTTATCTTTGTGTTTTATATTTTTTTATATTATATTTATCGTCTTGTATGCATTCACTTTTTAGTTCAATTAAAGGTAAACCATTACAGTTAATGTACATCGTTTACAGATGATGTTTTTAGTTAGCATTTATTTTGCATGATCGTCAAATTCCGTATTTATCCGACGCGCATCTCGCGGTTCTTTAGTCGTGAAATGATCTCTATACGTTTCATAAGACATTTTGGCGTACTCGACCATTAGAAAATGACCCGCGAAGCGTGGAGTTTTCTAATGGTCTCGTGCGCTAAAATGGACCCTTATGAAAGTAATTCTTTGATATACTATAGTAAAACGTAATATCAATGTGCATTTCTTTAGGATAAACTACGTTTAGGTACATCAATCACGTTGAGGACGGGTGTCTTATATGTAAGACAGATTGGGCGAGCTCTAAGGCCGGACGTCTTTCATGAAAGACCTCTTTCTCCTGCCATTCGCTCTACATTTTTCGCGGGTTTTTGGTTGAGGGTGGAACGAGCTTTGGTTTAGAAAGGACGGATTCTTTTCTATCGGCTCTAGTATCGCTTCGGCAATTGTCAAGTGAAGGCGCTATCCGATTGCTTGATTTTTTGGCGAAAGTATTACTGTTAAAAAAAATTTTTTTTTACATTTTGTAGTTGTTTTTTTTTATAACTTTTTACAAAGTTTCTTGTTTTCTGGTAAGTTTTTTTAGTAATATCTTTAATATATGAAATTTGAAGACCAATTAGCAATTAATTTGTTTTTAAAGGTTTAAAAGGCGACATATAGCGTAGACATATATGGTAGAAAGTCATAATGATGACGGGTACAAAAAAAATTGGTGTTTGAGGAAGAAGAAATACGTAAGTTTTATTCGCAATTTATTACTAATTAAAATAAATCATTATGTTAATAATTTGATTGAAATTGTTTTTTCAGCTCCAGTTCCTTCACTATCTTCGGAAGTACCAGCCCCTTCTTCAAAAATTTCGCCTCTCCCCAAGTCCTATAAATTTATTAATAAAAAACATCTTCCTACCTTTACCCAGGAAAAGACGGAAAAAAAATTCAAAAGAGGTGTCGCCAGTGCGCAAAAAAAAGGACAAAAATAATAAAACTTTGAAAAAATTAGTAACGACGCACTGCGCTGGTTGCGCCGGGGAGCCAGGCCTTTGCCTGGAATGTTTTAGTGATTATCATGAAGATTGTGGGTTTAATATGATGTAATATTTGTATTTTTTTTTAATTATTGTAAATATAAGTATATGTTGATTATGGAGAAAATTATTAAAATAAAATGAAGATCTTATAGACTGTCAATTGCAATGAATTATGGTCGAAAATACAGAGGAAATGCAGAAAAAATGTAATCACGATTGAGGAAAATGTTGCGGGTTTGCCTAGGCGGCGAGTCTCAAGGCCGGGTGTCTTATATAAAAGACATATTAAAAACATCAATTAAAACCTAAAATAATAAGAGATTAATTTTTTTAATTATTTTTACTATAATATGTAATAAATCTACAATACGGAGAAAAGAAAAAATCAAAATTTTTTTATTCAGGCCTTGGCAGATAATTTTTGAAATTGGGTACGTCCTTAATGTGTTAAGAGTAATTTGTTATATCGAACTATATTCTCTAATAAATTAAGTTTAACGATCAATCTAAGATTATGCGTAACATTAATGAATTATTCGCTGTATTAATAAAATGTAAAACATTAAATTCCATGAACAGCGGCTCTAGCCCGATAAGGGGGTTCTACGATTCCGTCCAGCGATTTGATTTATATTTTTTTGTCATGTTTTTGTGTGTAACAGATGTCATTATTTTTAAAGTATTAGGTCGCAATCGCCGCATTACACTTATTTATAGCGTAAAACCAGATTTCATTCTTCAATACCGAAAAATGAAAAAAGTTCTTAAAACAATTATTTCCCGGCATTCTTTAATGATGATATCAATTACCACGTGAAAATTGATAAAAAACTCATTTTTGAATTTAAAATCAAGGTTTTGTTAAAAATATGTTTCTAGACTCCTAGTTGATCTTTCATAAAGAGGTACGCACGAATTGTAGACATTTTTATAAGCTTTTGGCTTGAGAATTTTAATTCGATTTTTGCTTATGTTAAATAATAGTCTGTTAAAGTATGTTTATACAACTTTTTTTTCATTTAAAATTGATAGGAAATAATATAAGACACCTCAATAAAGATAGAATAACGAAGTTGTATAGTATGTACATATATGATATAATGAAATAAATATTCTACATATAGTACTATAGTTCTTTGTTAACTATTTTATGGGCGCGAATCAAAGGAGGGCCACCAATGACTTTTTTTACTGTCAATGCATTGTTAGGGAGTATATTTTTAATATTCCTATGTTTTTTTATTTCCCCCCGCCATTTTGGTTTTTTACAGAAACTTAAAATATACAAGTTAACATTTACAAATCATTAAATTTTGGAAAACAGCGGTTTATACGTAAAGATACGCCACATTGCCGTGTTCTTTTTTCGGATGATTTTGTGCTACAGAACCTGCAACGCCTATAATTAGAAAGGAGCTGTCGTGCCAAACTCAGTCGTTAAGTAGACTGATCTACACTAATAAATCTGAGGCTCAACACCATCTCGTAGGAACGGACCTACGTATGAGTTATTCCACGTGTAGGAAACTATGAACTTGTTAGTTGAAACGTAAATATTACAATCATGAATTGCAAAAAATGTATTTGAATTATACGAGGCATAATATTTCTAACTGTACTAAGGAAGTGCAATTTGTTTTATATAGTTGTGGAAACTGCATTAGAGTATTCCAGTGCTGATGAATCCAAATAGGACGAAACAGCTGTCCACTGGTTTCTAATGATGGTTACATTTTTTGAAATTCGCGGTTGTAATATTTACTATCTAACTAACAACTTTATAGTTTCCTACATGCTGATCTAATTGTTTCTTCTATTTGTATTCATCAAAATATACGAATTTATAATAGCCATATCTACTAAATAATAAATAATTATATGCTACCGTTTTGTTTATCGCCTCTTTTGTCTTTTTTGTTGAATAGTTGTTTCTTTAGGAGAACTATAATTTGTTAGAAAACAGACAGCCCTATTATCCATCCACTTGATTGCAGAAACTTTCCCTTTTGTCTTGAACATAAATTCTCCTCGTTACAGTTTCGTTTTGATTTTGAATATATCGGGTAACTCTTTCCTGTGTGGACGAATTGTTCCAACAGCAAATATTTTTTTTTCTAAGCAAACCATCAAAGAGTAAGATGTAAAAAATTTATCAAACGCCACAATACAGCTTTTGTTTTTCAAGAAATTTGTCAGGTTTGTAACCACTTTTTCTCCTAGACTTTTTGTTGCTCCTTCACTATCGTCCTTTTCAGTGTAAATGTTGAACTCACATAAGAACCCTATTACTAAATCAGCAAAGCACCACACCTTATAATATCTTTTTACTGGTTTTAATGGCATGTACTGTTTTAGTGAAGACCTGTTTTTGAAGTCATTCATTGATTCAGCAAGCAAAATTTGAATACTGGTAAACAGCTCTCAATTTGGTATTAAGATGGTCAACAAGAGGCCTGAGTTTGAAAATCTTATCATAACTGGTTCGCCCTTCGCTACAGCATTTTCGTTGTTATTTAGATCGAGATTGAAGATTCTCTACTATTTTATCTTTTAGAAATCATGGTTTTTGCTACAGAATGTACATGCAACATTAGGTCACTAGATCAATAATTGCCTAAATGTGACAATTTGTGAATGCTCATTAGAATAAGAACTCCAATGACAGTTTTCAGCTCTTGAATACTAGTGTCTTCCCAATTTTTACTTGGTGTTGTGTTTCTACTTCTACCTCCGCTTTATCTCTTGTCTGGGATACAAATTTGTTTGATTAAGAATTTTCTGGAGAATATTATCGTCTAATATGCTGCTGTTAAAATACTGTAGTTCTTTAGTCTCAGGAGGAAAGTCAATATTGTACTTTGGTTGTCTGGTACAATCAAGTTCAAAATTGTCAAAATAATCAATATTTCTGTCTCAATTATATTCGATACTGTCCTCATCAGTATCTATATCCGAGGTTACATCTACTTAAAAATTGCTATCGTTTACAACTGAAACACTATCTGTATCAATAGTGTCACTGATGAAGCTGGTGAACAATTAGATGAAGTAATCTGTAGAAGTAATCGAAAGCAGCTTGGGCTTCTTTTAGATTAGTTAGATACCACATCTGTAACACATCTATAACTTATGTAACCAAATTCATAAGAAAATATTATATTATTTAGGAAGACAAAAAATGTCAGTTAAAAAAAAATTTTATGTAATAATCAAAAAAAATAAAATAGACGTTCGAAGTGAGGACTGTTCAAATCTAGTGACCTTACAAAACACATGTTCAGTTGCGTGATTGTTTATAGTGCAAATGTACTCTTTTTACATTTCAAGGTCCGATTTTTGGTGTGTTTGACAAAAAGCCTGATGATTTTTCCAAAGATAAATGCTAAGGTTTTTTTCCCTATATGTCGGTGCAATATGTATTTCGTTACTTATTGAGTATAAAATATAACTTAAAATCTTTACATGTCTTTGCTTTGGTGGGAAGTGCGCTTCCCACTACTTAACAATATCGTTTATTTAATTTTCGTGAAATGTGTGATTAGTTTTTTTTCTTATAATTATAAATTACATATTTAGACACCGACTAAAGGTGGGAATATACAATAACTTAACTTTGCTCGTAAAGCTGAATTTAGATGGAGGGAAATACAGTTCCCACCGCTCATGAAAGGGCTAAATGGATTTACTTGAACTGAAAGTAGTTCTTTTTAATATACGAAAACGATTTGGAGTGGGTTTTTCTAACCATACTATATCAAAAATATCTATTATTTGTGGAAAATAAAGAAAATGTACCTGCAGTTTGTGTACATTTAGTGAGCGACGTAGATATGGTTTCAAAGTTCACTATTTAACTAAATATCCAAATTTTTAGTAATAGTATTCATATTACTTTTATTTAATAAAAGTTTTAACAATATTTGATTATTATTTTGTCTTGATACAAATTTGATAATTTCAACCAATGAATAATAACTAATAAATTTAAGTAGTTTTTTTTTAGAAAAATCGTTGTGTATTTGACAACTGGAGTTTTTAACATATTGACATTTATATTTTCAGGTGTCGAGTTAAATATATTTTCCAACTCTTTTCAATGTTCTGCTTGCGGGAGAAGTTACAAAAGCAAATACTCTCTTCTGAGACATACAAATAAGGAATGTGGAAAAGAACCTACGTTTGTTTGTAAATATTCTGGTTGCGGTTATAAAGGTAAACAGAAAGGAAGCTTAAAAAGTCATATACTTCGGAAGCACGGAATTGAAACATACCGACAAATATCACCTAAATAATTTTTGAGAATAAAGTTGAGGTGTTTTAGCCCTCATTTTTGATTTAGTTTCTCTATTGGAAACTGAGTCTATTTTTGCTGTTGTTTTTTAGATGATTATTTTCTTATTCGTTCTCATTTAACTTAATATTCAAACTGATGACTGTAGTAATTGTATTTATCGGGTTTTTTTGAATAGTTTTTTTACTGCCATTGTATTTGTGTATTTTGCAAAATTTATGGTCCGATCAAAGAATTGTTTTTTGTTGTCAACACCTATTTGAAATTGACATTGTTTTTTTTAAGTAACAAGTTGTAGATGTTTTGCAATGTTGCATTAGTTCTTATTGCAGGCACACATTTTTTGCGAATTTATTTTCTGCACGCCATTGATACAATTGTGTCAAATTTTAGCTAGACAACTCTTTAAACACAAATCATTTAGTTTTTTAGTAGTTTTATCTATGTTACTTAGAGCCGGTTTTACAACGCTGGTATAAATGTCGGATATAAGTTATCTCAGTTAAATTTTAAAATACTGCTATATTATTGGCTGTTGGTTTTATGTTAACCAATAATATGCCAGTATTTTAAAATTATACTAAGTATTACTTAGCTGAGGTTTATACCATGTTTGTAAAACCGTCCTTTAAACTGCAATTATAAACCTACTAGAAAAAAAACTTAAGAAGCATTTGGTAATAAGTAAACTCAAAAATATTTCTTTCGAGAGAGACTTATATTTAATTAGTGTCTTCTCATTGTTTTATTCGAGAAGTATCTTTAGGTATAAAACGGAAAACTATAAAATTTGTTTAGTGTTTTTTTTATATTATAAGTTTAGAATATAATAATTAATGTTTTTTTAGTTTAAAGATAATTGTATAATTGCATCGTCGACACATGTTTGAACTAATTTAATTAATCAAAACTTGTATAGATTATCTTGAATAATGATAGTAGTCAAACTAATGAAGAACTTATAGAACACTGTTATGGATCTATTTGAACTTAAAGTAAAGAATTCTTATAACACACAGAAAACGACTTGGGGTGGTTTTTTAACCATGCCTATACCTAAAATATCTGTTATTTGTGGAAAAGAAAGAGAATCTTCTTGTAGTTTTCTAACAGTACTCTTTAACTAACAATCAGAATGTTTAGTAATTGTATTGTATCTGTTCTCAGTTCTATTTAATAAAAATCTTTTTTTGACAATATTTTATAAATTTTATCTCGATAAAAATATGATAAACTTCAACCAATGAACAATAACAATAACTAACTAATAATTAATAGTAGTTTTTTTTTAGAAACATCGTGTATTTATCAATTGGAGTTTTTAACATATTGACATTTATATTTTCAGGTGTCGAGTTAAATATATTTTCCAACCGTTTTCAATGTTCTACTTGCGGGAGAAGTTACAAAAGCAAATACTCTCTTTTGGCACACACAAATAAGGAATGTGGAAAAGAACCTACATTTGTTTGTAAATATTCTGGTTGCGGTTATAAAGGTAAACAGAAAGGAAGCTTAAAAAGTCATATACTTCGGAAGCACGGAATTGAAATATACCGACAAATATTTAAGTAATTTTTGAGAATAAAATTGAGGTGTTTTGGCCCTCATTTTTGATTTAGTTTCTCTATTGGAAACTGAGTCTATTTTTCCTGTTGCTTTTTAGATGATTATTTTCTTATTCGTTCTCATTTAACTTAATATTAAAACTGATGACTGTAGTAAGTAATTGTATTTATCGGGTTTTTGTGAATAGTTTTTTAATGCCGTTTGTCAAGTGTAACATTGTATTTGTGTATTTTGCAAAATTTATGGTCCGATCAAGGAATTGTTTTTTGTTGTCAACACCTATTTAGAATTGACATTGTTTTTTTTAAGTAACAAGTTGTAGATGTTTTGCAATGTTGCATTAGTTCTTATTGAAGTCACACATTTTTTGCGAATTTATTTTCTGCACCCTATTGATACAATTGTGTCAAATTTTAGCTAGACAACTCTTTAAACACAAATCATTTAGTTCTTTAGTAATTTTATCTATGTTACTTAAACTGCAATTATAAACCTACTAGAAAAAAATCTTAAGAAGCATTTGGTAATAAGTAATCTCAAAAATATTTCTTTCGAGTGGACTCATATTTAATTAGTGTCTTCTCATTATTTTATTCGAGAAGTATCTTTAGGTATAAAACGGAAAACTATAAAATTTGTTTAGTGTTTTTTTTTATATTTCAAGTTTAGGATATAATAATTAATGTTTTTTTTAGTTTAAAGGTAATTGTATAATTGCATCGTCTACACATGTTCGAACTAATTTAATTAATCGAAACTTGTATATATTATTTTAAATAATAGTGGTAGTCGAACTAATGAAGAAATTATAGAACACTGTTATGGATTTACTTGAACTTGAAGTAAAAGATTTTTATAACACACAGAAATCGACTTGGGGTGGTTTTTTTATCCATGCTGTACCTAAAATATCTGTTATTCGTGGAAAGGAAAGAAAATTTTCTTGTAGTTTTCTTTAAAAGTACTCTTTAACTAACGATCAGAATGTTTAGTAATTGTATTGTATCTGTTATCAGTTCTATTTAATAAAAATCTTTTTTTGACAATATTTTATTAATTTTATCCCGATAAAAATATATTAAACTTCAACCAATGAATAATGACTAATAATTCATAGTAGCTTTTTTTTTAGAAAAATCGTGTATTTATCAACTGGAGTTTTTAACATATTGACATTTATATTTTCAGGTGTCGAGTTAAATATATTTTCCAACCGTTTTCAATGTTCTACTTGCGGGAGAAGTTACAAAAGCAAATACTCTCTTCTGACACACACAAATAAGGAATGTGGAAAAGAACCTACGTTTGTTTGTAAATATTCTGGTTGCGGTTATAAAAGTAAACAGAAAGGAAACTTAAAAAGTCATATACTTCGGAAACACGGAATCGAAACATATCGTCAAATATTATCTAAGTAATTTTTGAAAACTGAGCTGTTTTACCATACATTTTTGATTTATTTTCTCTATATGAAACTGAGTTTATTTTTGCTATTTTTTTTAGATGATTATTTTCTTGTCAGTTATCATTTAAATAAATATTAAACTGTTGAATGAAGTAATTGTATTTATTAGTTTTTTTTTTAGTAATTGTTTAATGAAATTTTTTTACAGTTGTATATAAAGTGTAGCATAAAATAAATTTGTTACTGTGTTTGGAAAAATTTATGAACGAGTCAAAGGATTTTCTTCTATTTATCAACTGGCACTTGGCATTAACATTTGTGTTTTTAAGTGTCGAGTTCTATATGAAAATTTGGAATCATTTTCAATGTTTTAGTTGCATGCACACAAGATTCTAACAAGTTTATTGTAAATTGGCTTTGAGCAATTGTAATAGTAAATTCAATGCATCTAATTGATACAATTGTGTCAAATGTTAGCTAGGGAACTCGCCAAACACGTAATCTTTTAGTTTTTTAGTAAATTTGTGTATGTTACTTAAGCTGCAATTATAAACTTACTAGAAAGAAATCTAAGACGTATATTCTGGAAAAAAATTTGTTTACTTTCGTTTATTTTTATAATTACTTTTGATACTTATATAACAAATAAACGAGTGTGCTGTATTATATCGTTTTTCTTTTCGTAGTAGTTTTTTACTGAAACAATTATTCTAAATATATTGACGTTTGTATTTTTAGGTGCCGAGTTAAATTTGAGTTCGAACCGCTTTCGATGTTCTGTTTGCGGGCGAAGTTACAAACTCAAACGCTCGCTTTGGGTACATGCCGAAAAAGAATGTGGAAAAAATCCAACATTTTTTTGTAATAATATCGGCTGCGATTATAAATGCAAACAGAAAGGAAGCTTAAAACGCCATGTACTTCTGAAACACGGAATTCAGACGTTTAATCAAATGTTGGCCGATAACTTCAGAAAATAAAAATCGCATTTATTATTTTGTTTTTGAATTAGTTGCTAAACTTATTTCTAATCGCCGTTGTTTACTACGATTTGTTAACTTTATTAAATAAACAATTTCTTAAATCGTTTTTATCAATTTTAGTAACAAATTCCTTACTAGCTTGTGTAAAAGATTTTTTTCTTAGTTTAAGTATTTTTACGATCTCAGATACAATGTGCAGGTTTTTTAATAATAAAAGTTAATATTTATATACCAACCGATATTTAAACGTATTTATATTTTCAGGTGCCAATTCAAATGTAATTTTGAACCGTTTCCAATGCTCTTCTTGCGGACGAAATTACAAACTCAAACGCTCTCTTTTGGTACACATCGAGAAGGAATGTGGAAAAAATCCTACATTTTTTTGTATCGGCTGCGATTATAAATGTAAACGGAAAGATAGTTTAAAACGTCATGTACTGCTGAAACACGGAATTAAGACGTACAATAAAATATTGGGCAAAAACTGAAAATAAAAATGTTATTTTTTATTGTTGTTTTAATGATTATTGCTTAATAATAATTTAGTGTTAACTCAACATAATTTTTTATTGCATTTGTCTGCTTTTGTTATTTGTTAAGTTTACTAAATAAACATTTTCTGAAAATTACTTTATTAATTTAATATAAAACAAATTTTTAGCTTCTGCAAAAATGTTTCTTCCAGTTTAAGTATTTTTACGTGCCAGTATTTTTCAAAATAAAGGTTAATTTGTACTTATCAGCTTTTATTTAAACATATTGACATTTATCTTTTTAGGTGCGAATTCAAATGTAATTTCGAACAGTTTCCAATGTTTAACTTGCAGGAATATTTGTATCTTTTGATACACATCGAAAAGGAATGTTGAAAAAATCCTACATTTTTTTTTAAGATATCGGCTGCTAATATAAATGTAAACGGAAAGATAGCTTAAAACGCCATGTGCTCCTGAAACACGGCTTTAAAACGGGCAATAAAATATTGGCCAATAACCTCTGAAAATAAAAATAGCATTGTTTCTATTGGTTTTTATTTGTTGCTTCTTAATCATTTTCTGGTTCAATATCTTCAAATTTGATTTTTCTCATTGGTTATTTATTAAATAAACATTTTCTTTGGCATAATTTTTACATTTCGATATTAAAACAAAGTTCTTACTATGTTGTGCAGAAGATTTTTTCTTCAGTTAAGTATTCTTACAAACACAGATACACGTAGCGGTTTTTTAAAAAATAATTTATCAGTTGATATCTAAATGTATTGACATTTATTTTTTTAGGTGCAAAGTTAAGTTTTATTCCGAACCGATTTCGATGTTCTACTTGCGGGCGAACTTACAAATTCAAACATTCTCTTTCGGTACACGTACAGAGGGAATGTGGAAAGGAACCTTCGTTTATTTGCAAACTTACCGGCTGCAATTATAAATGTAAACAGAAAGGAAACCTGACACGTCATATACTCCTAAAACACGGAGTTGATACATACCGTCAAATAGTGGATAAATAATTTCTGAAAATAAAGACCTAGTACTTCATCAGTATGTTTGTTTTGTATATATTTTAATATCTAATAATCGTGATGCTATAGTTAGATTATTTTGAAATGCAGTGCACGTCGCTTAATAGAATCACATTGGGACTTGTAATTTCTGATAACAGTAACCGAATAATAACAAAATCAGATATACGGATTAATCTCGAAGGTGAAATTATAGCATCAATACAAGCAAAAAATGTCAAAACAAAAATTCTAATAAAACATTTGATAAAAGCTAGTTTTTAAGCCAAATAAATCGGAAATGACGGACCTGTTGCATTAAATAGTCTTAAAAGTTTATTGACATCGTGATTAAAAAGAAATCAAAAACAATATTATGATGTATACTTTAGTTCTAAGAAGTACACAGTAATTTGCTGATAACAAAAATAAAACTAAATACAAAGTAATATGATCACATAAGATGTAGTTAAACTAAGTTGTTATTTCTAAGAACTACGCTTTCTTTCCAAGTACACTAAAAGTACAGAGTAACTCGAAGATAACGTATTTACAGATGTTTAAATGAGGTAATATTACGTAGGTTAGTCAAAATACGTACTCGAATAAATAAATACACTGCAAAAATAAAACAAAATATGCAAAATTGTTTTTAATTATTGTAATTATTGATACACAGTTAACTTTTAATTGCGCTATATCATTCCGCAGACTTATTTTTGTTCTGGCCACGTCACTTTATTGCATCGGCCATTTCAAAGCCTTAAAACAAAACGTATTTAGTCAATTAAGATAAGTTAGCGAGTGCGTTGACGCTCGGCCATGCTAATTTTGGACCGCGATAACTGATAATCAGACCACAATCGGACTTCATAACATAAACCGCAAATGTGATTACTATAAACGATGTTTTTTCTATAGCATACGTCCGGTCTGTTCTTTGATAAACTGATATTATCCGTGATTCTAATAAGCGGCGTGCAATGTAATAGCTATTTGTTCTACAATAAACAACTTATAATAACCAATATTCTAGTTAACACAATTTTAATTTTGCCTCTTCACTTAACGCCATAGTTCATAAGATTTTGAAACTTATACCTTAGGAACTTGTTAAAATCGACTCAACTAAAACGTCTAGTTGTAATAGTATCTACCTTAATTATGTTGAATAAAAATTTTCTTTTTACTATTTTTATCAAGTTTCTATTTTTAGGTGTCAAATTATTTATTTTTTTATTATAAATGTAAACAAAAAGGGATTTTTTGATACACGTAATTGATAGAAACCGACAAATTTTAGCTGAGTTTATTTTTACAAATATTTTGAAATTAGTTTTCATAATGTCGAGCTAAATGCATTTTTAAACTTATTTCAACTGAAAAAAAAGTTGCTACTCTAAATGTAAACAGAAACGTAATAGTACAGTGAAAATATGTAAAACCGTTTCTTTGTATACTATGAAAAAAATGTCATAATTTATAGTATAAAATACATTAAGTAGGGACAGCTAGCATCTTCAGGAACTAAAATGATTACACGGTTTTTACATTATAGTTTCTGCTAGGGACATAATACTTGGGCGACGCAAAATTTACGAAGGACAATACAGCTTTCTGAAAATCCATAAGCGGAATGAAGCTAGCTGTTTTCACTTAATTTTATTTCCGCTGTAGCTGTTCTGTAAAAAATATTTCCTCGTTGGATTAAATTTATCGATTGAATGAAGCGAACAGCTAAAAGCCGTAATAATTCCTGAGGCAATATGTTTGACGCATCATTATTTTATGCTGGTATAAAGTGCATTACTTCATAATATTTCACAGTTGCAATAAAACGGTTAATGTAAACAAGTTCAGGGAAATTTTGGAGCGCCAACGAAACAATTGGAAAATCCATTTGGATTGAGTGATCAAATACTTGTTTTACGATATTCAAAGAATAAAAAAAAACTATAAACAGGCAAGACATTGGCTGAAGTGACCTTCAAATTGGAATATTATTACTTGAGATAGAAATATGCTCTCATTAAAATAGCTTGAGGAAAAGTTTTGCTCTTGTTATTGATCAAGGTATCAAAGCAAACCTGGATTCTTAATTAATCATTACGAAGACGAGAAGTTTTGCTTTGAGCAAGATTCGGTTCCTATCTGTAGAAAAATCTTGCAGTCAAAATAACTTGCTAAGTTATATTAGTGCTTATTTGTCAAATTCCTAAGTTTTTGTATTTGTGCAGAGCAAACTAGGAATTCTTTGGTGTGTTATCACATAAACCTGTTGTAATAACTTTGTAAGCCGATTAAAGAATAAATTAAATTGAAAAATGTTTGTATCGTTGTTAATTATTAAATGCAACTAAACCAGCGTGTTTTATTAGATTTATTGACAAATTTTATATGACTAAGGTAAATTTTTGTAGATAAAACCACAAGTGTTTTGAGTTTTTTGTTTTTGATCTTTACGAAGTAGTGAATGCAATGTAATCTACTTACATTAACACATGTAGTTTTAAATTTACGTACGTTTAGAAAGCAGGACAAAATTTTTAATTATGATTTGGTTTTAGCTCTTATATATTACGCTTGCGAATGTGGAAGAAGATACAAACACCGAAGAAATTTACAACAGCATAGGAAGTTTGATTGCGGGAAAGAGCCACGTTTTGCATGCCACTACTGCAAACATAAGTTCAGAACACGTTGTCAATTGAAAGTTCACACTGTCAAACATTTTCGTTAATTTTATCTTATTTGTTTTGGTTAGTTAGATTTAAATACCACTTTTTAGTCTTTTCTCGTGCTAGAAATTTAGGAACTCGTTTAATTTAATTTAGACTTATTTTTCAAGATTTATGAAAAATGTTGGACGGTATCTAACTATTTTTGGAATTTAACTAACATAACTATTATATATTGACGTAAGTGTTTGTCGATAAAATATATAAATGTTACTGACATTAACTGACAAGTTGTTGAAATTCGTATGTGCGATTATACATATATACATATGTTTTTACCATTAGATTTATATGTGCTGTCTGCTGCTGTTATTCTTATGTAAATAGTGTTCATTTAAATAACAAAGATACAATTCTATTTAGGTTGTTACGTGTTTTTAGGATTGTTAAAAAACATTGACAAATTAAGTGAGTCAGTTTGACCAGGAGACACTTGTTGTCTATACGGTAATAAGTATCACCAAATCAATTTCTTTCGAGGGAAACTCGTATTCAATTAGTGCCTTCTTATTGTTTTATTTGAAAAGTATCGTTAGGTATAAAACGAAAAATTATAAAATTTGTTTAGTGTTTTTCTTTAGATTATAAGTTTAGAATATATAACAATTAATGTTTCTTTTTAGTTAGAGCTACGTTAAAAGATAGTTTTATAATTGCGTCTTCTACACATGTTTGAACTAATTTAAATTAATCAAAACTTGTATAGTTTATTTTGAATAATGGTAGTAATCGTTAACTAATAAAGAATTTTTACAACAGTTTATTAATGGATTTACTTGATTTTGAAGTAAAGGATTTTTTTTTAATACAAAATGACTGACTGCATTTTTCTAACCACATTATACCTAAAATTCGTAGTAGTTTTTACTTATAAGTTAAAAAGAAAACGTCAATCAACCCAGCAATCAGACATCCAAAAATTAATACTTTGTTTTAAGTCTGTAAATATTTTTTGCAATAAATAAATAAAAATCATCGACAATTTTGAATTTACAACTTCTACAAAGTTCAGAAACTGCTGTTAAGCTGCATTGAATATTTCATTATTTTTCTAAACTAAACGTTAGTAACAAGTCACTGTCTAGGTCATGCAACTGGATTTGATAACAAATTATATGACGGAACAATGCACTGAATCACTTCAATCAAAGATGATTGAGATTGGATCATAGATAATATCCTAGCAAACATTGCTGACATTTGTTATTTAACAAACTGACTATACAAAGTTTCGAAACAATAAATTTGATTATTTTGCGATTGTTTAAATTTAAAGTGCCCGGGCACAGATGAAACGAAACTATTTTTTATGTTAGTATAACGAATCTGTTTTAATTGAAATAAACCAAACGATTCTCATATATTTTTAGGCCAATTTGGTGCAGATATTTTCAATTCTTTTCCATTTGAGAACGCTCTAAGTATTTAAAATTAGAAATTGTTAAAATGTCGTGGAAAATCTTTAGAGCAGTTTGTTAATAGGATAAATAAACAAAAATGTATATGTAGTCAAATGAAATCGTTGAAGACAACATATCTAACAAAATAAAATAATTGTTACGTTTAGATATGTAGATACAGTGTTTATTATTGTACTGTCACTCTTAGAAAAAAAATATTGTGGTAAAAATAATATTTATAGCTCATCTATAGTGTGGCTTTAGCGACAAGGTTCTTTAAAGATCCTTTCTGTAAATGGTGTCTAAATAAAGAACACAGGATTGCAGTCTTAATCATAATTCGATTACATGTGATTTCTGTTTCAATAAAATATATTACTTTTTTGAAACTTATAGAGGCTCCAACAAAAGAACAAAAATTAGTAAAATATATGTCATCTGCAGAAGCAGTTAATAACTCTAAACAAAGAAGAAATAGAACGAATAAAATTTATCGAGAAGCGTCTGTGTCTTCTTCTCCAAAATAGAACCCAGAGCAGTTAATGGCTTTTAGGAATGGATTTTCACATGATTGTTCTGAAGTTGGCCAGAGATTCTTCTAAAGTACTAATTAACTATGTAATTCACATGGTGGGCAGATTTAATAACCCAAGGTTTGAATCACTTGGGTTTTTTTAAAGAAAAAACCAAATTGATTTTGAATAATTCGCTGAAATATACTTATTTTATTTGTCCATTTATTTCATTTGTCTTTATTGTGACTACCAATGTACACTTGGGGAATTTCACTAAATCTTAAATTATTGATGTATTATATTCGTTGTGTAGTAGTTTTTAGTTTTAGTATTGTAGTCTCTATACAGCCGCATGCCAAGCATTGCTTAGTAAACAGTAAACGTAGTTTTACCATATCTTTAATTTAATATTTTAATGTATAATTCTGCAATTGCAACACTGTTCCATAAGTATATTTGCCGATATTACATAAAAAAACTAATATTTACTTAGAAGTGGATGAAGTGATAAATGAAAATAACTGGAAGAAAAATTTATTTAGTTTAGTTGTATTATAATGAATTACAAAATAATAGGCAAAGAATTAATTGGTTTAAACCAAAAAGTATTCATTTTAAAGCAAATTCGAAACCGCAACATTTGTCTGTACTATATGAACAAAAGATCCTTAACTATGTACCTGATGTGACCAAGTCTAATTTAATTAAGTTTAATTCATTAATCATTCAATGGGTATATTGTGAGTGTTTTTATTTTAGGTTTTAGGAAATCAGTTGCGCATCACTCCAGACCCGGAACGTCTGCATCATTCGTGTCGTCGGACTTGAAATCGAAAGTTAATCTAATTGGAGCCGATGAAGGCATAGAACAAAAAATGTATAATGCGAATGCCCAGATTAGTGGTCAACTAGCTAAATGTTTGATCTTACTAAAAGCTAACAACGAAAAACTTAGAAACATTGAACAAAAGTTAAATAATACAGAGACGATAAAAAGTAAAATCAATTTACCTAAGCTTCCAATAAATAATATTGAAGAACTCAATGCACTTGAGGACTTTATAAACAACGATGAGGCAAAAGTATCTATGGTAAATATAAAACTTTTATTTAATTATATATAACTTAACCTGGTTTTGAATATTTCTAGATCAATTTTCTAAAACTTGTTGATGGTAAAGACGACAGAACTTGCATTTTTAGGACATTTTCAAAAGTATTCGGTTTGCAATTTAGCACTAATTGTTCGTGGGCAGGACGAAAAAATAATTTTGCGTTGAAAAATTTAAAAATAACTTCTTTAATATATGGTAATTTAAAATAATTCAAATAATTCAGATTTATTTATTTTTTTGATTGCAGAGGCTGTATGTAGCTGTTTTCCTAATATTTCGGAGGTGCAATTTGAGAATGCTTGTAAGGATTGGTTTAGGTCATCCAACCAACGATTTATTCGATTTCAATTACGCAAGGACTAATTTTTAATAATTTGTATTTACTTATTTATAACAAGACACATTTACGTACAAATTGCAGTTTTTTTATTTTAAATAAATGTTCAAGTAAGATTGTTATTACGTATAACGTTTACTATACTTGAATCATTATTTAACCAAATAAATGTCAGTGGTGTTTTTAGATGAAGTGTTTTTATTTTGCCTACAATTTTTTCATATTGTTGAATTTTGGGATTTATCATACTCTCTGTTTGCATGATGTTACAGATAATGATTAATTTCAACTATTACTGTCAATACTCGTGACGTGCATATGTTGTACTTTAATTTTTGTAGCATTCCCATTTTGTTACATCTCTTTTGTTTCATAATTATTATATCTACTTATAACTGTTCTGTGTTTATATTTATTTTAAATATTGTTCTTATGCAAAAATGTGTTTTCCTATTTCCAAAGTCAAGGTAGTTTTTGAATTGAAATGGGTTAGCTGTAAATATTTGCAACAGTAATGAAATAAAATATGGTAACTGTTGCGTTTTCTACATTCGAATTTGTTAGGAATCAGATAGTTGTAACTGTAACATTTCATTGGTTATAAGCTGTTACGACATCCAACGTTTAATACTGTTTGGAATTTGTTGATTTGAAACTGAAATGAAAAAAACTGTAAAGGTTGCTAAAGTGGTTTCGTAGTCATTCCTGATTTTTAACGCTTCTAATACCATGTTTTATTGTAACAAAATCGGTTACACATTCGACACATGTATCTTGAAAATTGAAACTGATTCTTTAGTTATGATTACATCTTCGCTGGCATAATCAAGCTTGGTGCAAACTTTTACTTTTTTTATACTAAGCTTGTAATTACAAATAATAGTGAATAAAAATTATGTAAACGAAAACATAAATTCGTTTCAAAACAAAGCTAAAAAGAAAACAGTTTCTGTATTGTTATGTAAAAATTATATGTTTATATCTGAAACTTTTCTTACGCTTTCATTGAATTTTTTTTTCGAATAAAACACTGCAATTAGTGTATAACAATGCATCAAAATTGTTACTAGTCGGTAATATACATTAATATTATAAATATTTCTACTCTAAACTAAGTCTTGCCTTAGAGATCATTTTAACTTATTTATACAAAGTTTATTATTTCACATTTAATTTTTAGGTATTCTTTAATGCATCGGATTTATCGAATCGTTGAATATTCTAGTATAGTCGAATATTGAAATTGTACAAATTTTGAAGTTAAAACAGCTGATTGAATACACGATCTTAAATTCAACACATTACATTGACAACATAGGCAGAAACATTATTTTCTATCTCTTTTCTAAAGTTATCAGTGTGATAAACATAGTAAAAAGTAATAACTTCATTCGTATTGCTTTCATAAAAGGGTCATACGCGAGCGCACGTGATTTGGGTTTTAGTAATAAAAAAAAGATTAGTAAACATAAAAGTATGTTCTGTTTTAACGAATTTACCTTTTTATGAATTAGCAAATACCATTAATTAATTCCTGTAATTTTTGCCATTCGCTGTTAGAAGATTTGCCAGAAACTTATTTTCAATTCAATGTGTTTCTTTTTAATAAAATGTTATTTACCCAAATTTTCCGGTATCTGCTAGATAATTTTTAGTAAGGACATGTGACATGAATATAATCAGAAAAAAACCATTACGCTAATGTTCAAAATGCTGACAGGATGGAAAAGTAAATTTTTACTGTGTTATTATTGAAAACTGAACTAATTGATTTAAAACAACATAAATAGATTTGTTAAAGCTTCTTTTTTTCATACATTCAAAACTAAAAAAGCGTACAGAGAATAATCGAATAATTGTCAGTTTTTCAAATGTATACCGAACCATTTTAAATGTGCTTTGTAATGGCAGATTAAAGAGGACACAAAGTTTTAGAATATTGGTCACATAATTGACTTTTACCATTACTCGCTTTAAATTTAAACGAATAAATTGCAGTGAAAGTTTATTATGTCTAAAAAGACCATGCGCAAAAAATGCGAGTACAAGCAGATCTGTCGACCGTGGTGAATCAAGATTACTTTTTAGACTAGTGATGCAAATTACTACTTAAGTCAAATTCAATGTCTAGAATAGTACGGTATTTTAGCAAAATACTATTATTATAAAATATTATTATTGCTTTTTAATTTACATATTGTTTTTTCAGGATTTTGTAATGAACCAACAACTAATGATTATAAATTTCCTTGTCCAAAATGTCATAAGAATTACATACATAAAAAGACATTAAGTAGACACATGCGCCAGGAATGTGGGAAAGAGCCAGATTTGCAGTGTCCGGTGTGTCCGTACAGAGCAAGAAGACTTTATGTACTTAAGTCTCACATGAAAAATCATGTACACGTTTTTAATACGTTGACCGCCGCACAGCGTTCACAATTGCCAAAAACGTGGTCAAAAGTCGAAAACGTAGTTTATTCTTGTCAAAAAAAAATATCTCCGAGTTTTTAAGGTCGCTTTTTTCGAATTTGATTTTATTTTTAAAAAACTAAACTGGATCGTATATATGATGGGTACTAAAAATCCAATTTTAATCAAAATTGGTTTCAAAGTCATGGATTCTAAATATGAAACAAATTAAATATACAAATTATCTTCTTTAATTGCTACCTACGTTTTCAAATTATTGTGCAGCATACTGTCAAAAATAGTATTCTGACTTAGAAAATCCTAAAATAAGCGTAAGCCAATTCATTGTGTGGGATCTTGAGAGGCTTTTGATTTTTTTCAGTTTGAATTATAAACGACAATAAAATAATGTTATAAAGGTTGTTATAAGTTAATAACAATCAATTGTTGATAGGTTTCATTTAGCTAGTTCAAATTTACTTACTTTCAGGCATTGACTTCATTTGAAAAAAAATAATTAAAAACGTAAGGGAACGGAGCACCATCTTGCGTTTGGAGTTATGAAGATCAGGCTAAAATTGATTTCCAAAACCAAATTATATCATTTGATCGGTCATTTCTAATACTAAAGATCAACCTATCCAGTATTTAGCACCTTAAAAGTTCTCAAATTTAAAACTTTTAGTTAGGGAGTTTTGTACACGTTTTTGGCGATCGGAATCGTATACGATTTGCACTAGCTTTGTTAACTGTGCCATGTGATTCACATTTAAATGAATGACCTGCTAAATATATGTATCCTAATAGCGCGACAGAATATGAACTACATAGATTGTCAGATAGTATATGTGACTTAGTTTTATCTATTTGTATGATTTTCACTCAAGATTAATAATGTAGTAAAATGTGCAAGAGCAATGCAAGTTTGGACGGTTTCAAGTGTCGTATTTATATAGATATTCGTGCAGTTCATAAAAATTCAAAGCTTGTTGAAAATATGAATCAAGTGTGTATTATGCGAATCAATCACACAAATGTTTTTCAGACCCTTGAAAGCACACTTGATTCACATAAAAAACTTAGGTGCACAAAATGGATATAAAATCAGTTTGCATTGATTAATATTTAACGTTATTAGTTAATTTAAAAAAACAAGAAGTTTGACTCAAGGAACAAAAATTTATTTAACAGTATGGTAGTCAACGTGTTAATTAAATATTCTAGTCATTGTCTTGTGATTTTTTAAATGTTGTAGTTTAGTTTGTAAATAAAATTTATAATAATATTTAATAATAAATATTGATTTTTAAGTAATTTATTTTTATGCCACCTACACCTAAACCAATTTTGTGCAAAATAATTCGTTTCTTATTTTATTATGTTTACGGTATGTACCATAACAGAACACATCTATACCACATTGACTAATTTCTTTTTCAGACCAACGGAAACTACAATGTGTGTGTGGTCGAATCTACAGTACACGAAATGCACTGAAATCTCATATAGCATTGGATTGCGGTAAACTTCCTACTTTCTCGTGTCAATATTGCAGCCGAAAGTTTAAACGAAATTGGGACTTAGATAGACATATTAAGAGAAAATGTTGTTATACATAATTGTACCTAAATGTATATCTAATAAAAATTTCTATTTTTCACTTTGTTATAATTTACTCATAATGCTTAATATACGAGATACGTAAACATATACATACATAACACCAGATGCATAATGAGAAGGCGTTAGGGATTAATTACGTACTCAAAAATGAATTTTTTCAGATTGTTTAGATTTTACTATTTTTTTGTGCGTTTTTTCCCAACATATTTGGGCAATTTGTGTACATTCAGTGTGATTGTAAAGTCAATTTGGCAATAAATAATTAAACATCAAACTATTTATTTTTTTATACTGCTAGATACACTTGTAGATTTAGTAAATTCGAAACTAAAATTTTTATATTATATAAAGTGAAAAATAAAATCTTAAATGCACTACTTTACGCTTATCGAGTAACATCCATTCCTCGGGCTGTGTCACGTTGCTCTTCGGGCGTAATCATCGTAATAACGCTTTTGGTGTATACATGGCGTTTGCATTTAATTTGTTATCATTTACTCGTAATGCCTAGGATACGAGATACGCAAACAAAGATGCCGTTAAGGAATAATTACGTCGTTACGCAGTCAAAATTGATCATATTATTGCTTATTGAGTAACATCTCCATTCCTCGGGCTGTGTCACGTTGCTCTTCGGGCGTAATCATCGTAATAACGCTTTTGGTGTATAAATGGCGTTTACATTTAATTTGTTATCATTTACTCGTAATGCTTAGGATACGAGATACGCAAACAAAGATGGCGTTAAGGAATAATTACGTCGTTACGCAGTCAAAATTGATCATATTTTTTTTTGATATAGATATTTTTTTAATTTCTTTTTGCGTATTTTTATCAACTTATTTGGTGTATAATTCTTACATATTCATTATGATTGTAAAATTATTTCTGACAAATAAAAGGCTAAAGTTCAAATTATTTTTTGTCGTAGGATACTACATATACTTGTAGATTTAGTAAAATAGAAACTAAAATAATTGTTCATTTTTCGTTTTTTTATTGTATAGAGTAAAAAATAAAATCTTGTATGCGTCACCGGATGATTACGCCCATTTAGCAACATACATCTTTCGGGCTGTATCACGCTGCTCTTCGGGCGTAATCATCGTAATAACGCCCTTAGTAAATAGTTCTATTTTATTTTTTTAATTTTGTAGTATAGTATTGGAATGCGTTAGAATTTGCCGTAAATGTTTGCGCGTTAACATAAAAATTAAATCGGAAATTAATATAAATTTTTTGTAGGAGGAAGATATCAGTGCCTAGATTGCAAGAAGACGTATAAAAGGTTTGATTCATTAAATCGCCATGTACGTATGGAATGCAATAAAATTGGTCAATTTCCTTGTACGCTCTGTCACAAGACTTTTAAATATAACTTTTCCTTAAAATCTCACCAACGTGTTCACAAGCTGTTTAAATGAGTTACCAGGAATGTGTATTACCATAAAGTTAAATAAAGTTTAAATGGTTAGTTTGTTTTCTTTTACATTTCTATTCTAATTCAATAGAAAGAATAAACTGGAAGAATTCTCTAATTGGATCAATAAACATGCGCTCATACAATAACATCTGATTTAACATATATCTAATGGATAAAACTTGGCATGTGTCCGCATAAATTATGTGGGCTAATGGTATTTAAATTTTAGAATGCAAGGATTTTGTAATTATACCCAATAATTTTTATTCTAATTCTTAAAGTAAGTAGTTACCGTACGGGCTTGTATAAAAGTTTAAACAAGGTGAAATATAGGTACGTTTTTGATCTAGAATTTTGATCTAGTTACACCTTGCATGATTTTCTAATATTTGTTCATTTTCAGGTATTGAAACGATACATACTTGCAACCTCTGCAAGAAGAATTATAAACGAAGGTCGTCCTTATTGTCGCACTTGCGATATGAATGTAACAAAGATCCACATTTTACTTGTCCTGTAGCCAATTGTACCTATAAAGCAAAGTTAAAGGGAAATCTAAAAGCGCATACGATTCGCTGTCATCAAAAAAACATTAGTTTGTAACCCGATTAAATAAAGATCTTATTACACTTCTTGCTGTTGTGTACATTTTGTCCATTTCACGTTCTAGTGCCCTGTACTGAAAAGAATTACTAGCAAAAGTTTTGGTTTTAATTATAATGATTTACTTACTTAAAAAGCGACGTTTGGACTAGAGGGTAATTAACATGTAGTTTCTTCTATATTTATTTATGGTGCTACACTAATAACAATGCTTTGTCTGATTCAAAGATAATGATTCAAAACTAATAACTAACAAATTAAATTTATTTCTGATACAATTAAATTACTAATAAATTCAACTTTTAGGTTCACTAAAAAGAATTTTTGTTTGTTCGTGTGGTAAGCGGTATAAATATAAAGGTTCGTTGACCTTCCATATGAAGTATGAATGTGGGAAACCTCCGCAATTTTATTGCCATCTGTGTCCTTACAAAGCAAAACAGAAAGGACACTTGAAAACTCACATATTTGGTAAACACAAATAGAAGGATGCCATGACAGTTATATTTTGTTTAATTTGATTATGCATAATATACATATTATATTATCGATTATTATATATAATTATTTCTGTATTATTTTGGATTCAATAAACATTAAATTTAAGTGGGAAAATTATTTTAACTACATATACATTTTGAGTGTTTTGTATGTTAAATATTTAGGCTGCTTTTGAGGAATAAAAGCTGCATTTATTATGCTTTATGCCAGTTGTGTTTTTCATTGTTTCTAATATTGAACGGATAATCTTATCAATCGGGATAATTATTAAAGAACGGGTCGGACGTATGCTACTTTATAGAAAAAAAACATCGTTTATAGTAATCATAATTTCGGTGTATGTTATCAATTTTCTTCTTAGGTTTGTTTCTATACATGAACAATCTGTTTTGTATTTTTACGATACGCTTGTTTATAGTGAAACATTTAATCATTGTATCCTAAAAATAGTTATTTTGCATATTTAGCTTTATTTTGGCAGTGTTATTTATTTATTCAAGTATTTTGACTGACCTATCTAACATTACATCATTTATGCATCTGTAAATACGTTATCTTAGAATGAGTACATTAATTCTTCAAAAATGATTTTGGAAAGTATGTGCGTTCTTAGAATAATGGAACTACGTCTTATGTGATAACGTTATTTTGTATTTATTTTTATTTTTAGTGTCAGCAAATTACCAAGAAGAAATGTGTAGTTCTTACAACAGTGGATTAGCCATTATAACATTGTTTTTGATTTCATTTTATTAACGGTGTAAACAAACTATTTAATGCTACAGGTTCGCAATTTTCCATTTATTTGGTACAAACGTTTGCTGTTATTGATGCTGATTTCACCTTCTAAATTAACAACTATTTAATCAGATATACGGTGTATGTATTTAGTGCTTTCTAACCAATAAACATTTATTTGTTTTTTTTCCTGAATTTTGGATATTGTGATCATTCGGTTTTTATTATCAAAAACCCCCAGTCTCAACGTGATTCTATTAAGCAGCGTGCACTGTATAATTAAAAAAAAGTCAAATAAATTTTATTTAAATGATGGAAGCAATGACATTGTTCAATCGTGAATTAAAGATTGATGAAAAATTTATAAAAGGAGACGTTTTACAGGAGAGTACTTTGAATGTATCATGCACACTAGTAGTCTTTTGAAGTTCTAAAAGTAACCTTGTACATATCTGAAAACAGGGTCGTCCAATTGATTGCAGTGAAAAAAGTTCATTTGTGATTTCAACTTTGATATCGTAAACTTCACTCTCACACAATGTCATATGCTTGAACGGATGAATCACGTAGAGGTTTTAAATCACCAGTAACAAAATGAAAAACTTATTATAGTACATGATGCTGGTATGTTTACATGAATTTTTCATATTAAATTTCTCATTTACCATTATTTATTGTAGGAGTTGAAATGTGTTTTATCGATAATGCTTTATTGATATTAAATCGGACAAAATTATAAAAGGTGGATTGAGAACCAATTGCTACCTAATTTGCCACAGAATACTGTAATTGTAATGGGCAAATGCAAGTTACCATAACATGTCAGTTGAGAAACATCCAATTTCGACATTACGAAATGAGTACCAGGTTAATGGAAGACCTCAGATTACGAAAAATAACCAAAACCAGAATTATTTAACTTAATAAAATTAAACAAACTAAACTACAGTATTGGTTCAATGCATTTCCATGTAAAAGCAATTGTAGAGGATTATATGAAGAAGGAACATGTGGATACTGAATATGAAAAGTTTATAGTACACGTAGCTGGTGATACTTCCGAAGAAGACCTCGATTGTACATCTGATTTTAAGTGCTAATGAAACTTACTTACCTAACTGCTTAGAATATGTATTTTCTAATTTATGTAACTGAAATAATGAATTCTATAGTTTTAAAATATTAAACTATCTGTAGTTATGTTGTACCTATAAACAAGGGTAGTACTAACAAATCTTAACCTGTTTAGTATTAATTACTGTTTAAATAAACTATTCTGTTTTTCGTAATATTACTATTCACAAATCGTTTTAATGGAATATTGAAAAATGAATTCTAAGTTTGTTTAATCAACTGTAAATTGAACGTTGTAATTAAAAACTACTTGAAGTTTAACAAATAATTATAGAATAACATAACCTGACTTTTATGTTACAATTTAAAAAATAATAATAATAAAAAAAATAGTTTTACAGTTTTCAAATCAAACTTAAAAATAACAGAAGCATAACTAAGAAATAAAACTCGAAAATGATTTTTAAAAATTTTTTGAAAACATATTTTTAAGTTGGGTTTTACACTCTGACGTCACATTTCTCGCGCAGCTTGCTGTCTTCCGATATTAATCCTACTATAGTAATATGCATTGTTTATAATTTTTATTTGACCACTGATCTTTATTGTCTCGTGGTCGTTGTCGTTTTAGTAACAAATTAGACATACGTCTTTTCAAAGCTTTATTCGACTTTATAAAAGTATTTCAAGAAGAGTGGAAAAAAAGCATTTTTTCAAAATCAGGAAAACTTTCATAATTTTTTTTTCTTAAAGTAGACAATTGTAATTTTTGTTACTTGCAATAAATACAAAGTTAGAGAAATACAATAAAAAGCTCATGTTATTTTTTAAAACACAATTTGTTACTTTAGAATCGCATAAATATTAAACTTTATACTAATTGAATGTTTTTGTAGGATACGTATACAATTACAATCCAGAAAATAATAGATTTTTTTGTTCGAATTGTGGAAAGTTATATAAGCATCGTCCAAATCTATGGCGGCACTTAAAATACGAATGCAACAAGAAAGGCACTTTTGTTTGTTCGTTTTGTAATAGAGCTTTTAAACAAAAAACGACTTTGACTTCTCATATTATTAATAAACACACTGTTTTATAGTAACCTTTACTATATTCCTAATTTTTTGTTATTTTTAATTATCTTATTTTTATTATCGATTTGTTTCTTTTTTCATTAGTTGTAATGTTTGGAATTGGTAAAAAAATAAATTCCTGTTTAAAAACATTGTTTTTAAGTTTTTTTTTGTACACGGACGATTTTCGTTTTGTTTCTTTATCTATATTTTTTAAGTAACACGTTTTAACCAATGAAGTATTGAAGTTGGCGTCTTTATGGTAAGTATGTAGTTGAAGAAAAATTGCTAAACCAATGATGAAATGGCAATTATTTTTTTATTTACTTTGCTTTTTTTACAACAGAATTTATCAGTGTCAAAATGATTTTTTTATCGAATTTTGGTTGATTAAGTATTCAGTTCAGTAGTTTATAAACGTATTAATACAATTTTTAATTTATAAACTGTATATAGATTATAGCAGAATTTAAGTTTCAACGAGTTACACTTTTATTACAATTTTTCATTATGGATAATTCCGTAGTATATTTTTCACTACCGAGCTTACGTCATACCTCACAGTGGGTATCTTCAGTCTGGATTTTTTTTCCATTAAACTAAACGAATTTTTTGTTCAAGCAAGCAAACTGGGTGAAAACATTGACATTAAAATGCTTAGCTTTGCTGTCTAGAATAAAACGTGGAAAAGTGCCAAGTAAATGTTTGTTTACATTCGACGGAAATAGTTTGTAATTGTCTTTAGTATATTTACTATAAAACTCATAAATACCTGAAGCCAAGTATTTGTTTTAATACATTGTAACTTTTGTAATATAAGAAAATTCAAAGAATAAAAGAGTAATGTTTGTGTAAATTGTGAGCGTTGTTTTAGTAGCACACATTCTTTTAAAAGACACATACAATATGTTGGAAAACTGTTTCATTTAAATTACTATCTTGTGATCATGAGGTTAAACTGAAGCAACGTTTGTATTGACAATATTCAAAAATATTGTACCAATTAGTCGTGTTATATTTAATGGCCCTGTATAATATATACAGTGAGTCATATCTCGACGGACAAACGAAAGTCACTTTTTTCTTCAAATTTTAAGATATAACTGCGAAGTAAAGTTTTTCGAAATTTTACTTTAACGAGAAATTCTATTTTTGAATTCAATCAAGAATTTTTAAGTACGGCTCATGTCGCGCTATGTTTAGATCTCATATAAACTAATTAAGATAACTTAGCTATTGCTACTTAATTGTTACCTATTGTTTAAAAAAAACTATCAATTAAATGTCTAAATCATTTATGGACAAACATTTAAAAAATGTGAAATTTAACAGAGAAAACTTAACAAAACAATATACAACAATGAAAAAGTATTACAAAACATGTTCAATATGGCTACCTTCTGCTTCGATACATACAGATATTCTGTAAATCCATGTTTTGAATTTGTTGAGTTGCATCAAATATCTTTTATATTAAATGGTTTTTTCTTGGATTTTAACGGTTTAAACCAAAATCTTATGGCCCCACAGGTGAAAATTCAATGGATTGAAGTGGGGTGATCTTGCTGGCCAAGTTACAGGGTCTCTTCTTCCTATCCAACTGTTTGGATTCATTTAGCCAGTTGATTACGTTTCTTTCGTAATGCGGAGGCGCGCTAGCATGCTGATACCACATGTTTTGCTTATTGAGGAGTTGAACATCTAAAATTTTATTAATTTGATTTTCTAAAAAACCAAATAAAGCACGCTTGTTAATCGATTTTGCATAATGTGAATTGCAAGAAGTCTTCCATTTAGTATTAATTAATATTACCCATTCTTTCTCTTGAAAATTGGCCTTCGTCGGTTCACAAAATATCACAAAGGAAGTGCCTGCACACTTTTAAAGTGGCAGGGATACATTAATTCGCGTTGCAAAATTCTGCTTACAAATGATTGAGATAGATTCAAGTGTCTACTTGCATTACCCGTACTATTTCTAGGATTATCCAAAACTGCGTCTATGACTTGTGTTTCGTCATTATTATTTGTGAACGAGATTTGAGTTTTTTTTGCATCGGTTTTGTTTAGATGTGCCAAACCAGTAACCGGTGTGAAGTTACCCATAACTTCAGCCATAAAAATTGTACTCCAGTTTAAGTAAGTTAAACATGGATGTATGGCATATATTTTGTATAAAAAGTTATTTATTTATAACAAGTGATGCCGTCAAAGACCCGTAGCTACCAAGGTTTAATTTTTATGCAAACTTACACAGATCTAGAACAGATGATGTATTACATATACAAAAATTAAAGTGTAATTATTCTTGCATAAAAAGTTATTTAACGTTAATAGCAAATAATGTTATTCAGACGTTAATGTGTTGTGGATTGATAAAATATTCTTTCCGTCGATCGTCTGTTAATAATAATATTAACGTATAATAATGTATCAGAAATAAATCTTTAATGACCCCTATTATTTTGTATAGCAACCAATAGAATTGTTAGCAACCACTGATTTAACGATATTGCACGACTACTAGATATAACATCGGGTTACGTATGCTTTAGTTTCCTTATAACTTTACACGTTTTACCAACGTACGATCACCGAAAAAACTTTAAAACTAACTCGTTTGTTAATCGGCCACAAATAATTTCGACAATATTAACGCGTTCGCTCGATACACTCGCTCACGCCGTTAAAATGTCTCGATTATTAATCGCTATCATTAACAACCTTGTTCGTTAAATAACTATTAAAAAATAACAGCACTTTGTCGTTGCCACTTTGTAAGTGCTTTAAAATTTTTATCCGACGTTTCATCTCTGGGAAACCATTATCCACTTAATTTTTTTATATGGCTACAAAGAAGGAAACACACTGTTTAGGTAGAATTTTTTATTAAAAATTTAACGATGTATCATATATTATTGAAACGTTCGAGAAATTATTTTCAAGCTCGAGAGCGTTCACGATGTTTTTATTCATTTCCAGAACGTACACCCAAAAGATATAGAAAATTCGGGAAGGATGGCCGGAAATACATAAAAGTGACACAAACGAATCATAAGTCAGTTATTTCATTAATTCGAAGTCGGCAGTGTTAAGAATATTATTAATTTCAATAAAGAATTGATTAACGCGTGTTGAGATAAATATACGTAGTATAACCTTGTACGTGACTTTAATGTAAACAAGCGCGTGAAGTTATCCGCGGACATTATCTTTCGAGTGATAGTACTATATAAATTAGTGTAAGTGTTTTTATTAAATATCGTTAGATTTAATTAGTTCGTTTAGTTATAAACGTGTACATATTTTTAGTATAAATAAATTAGTTCATGTAATCGTTACATTATGCTTCTAAAGCGAAAAATTGGGGTAAAATAAGTTTTAATATCTTCTTTTTAATCAAGTAGGAGTTGAAACAAAATGTCAATGTTCACATAGGTTGTCATTATTTTCTAGATCTATTTTGTATTTTTACGATACGCTTGTTTATAGTGAAACATTTAATCATTGTATCCTAAAAATAGTTATTTTGCATATTTAGCTTTATTTTTGCAGTGTTCTTTATTTATTCAAGTATTTTGACTGAGCTACGTAACATTACATCATTTATGCATCTGTAAATACGTTATCTTAGAATGATTAGAATTTATTTTTATTTTTAGTGTCAGCAAATTACCAAGAAGAAATGTGTAGTTCTTACAACAGTGGATTAGCCATTATAACATTATTTTTGATTTCTTTTTATTAACGGTGTAAACAAACTATTTAATGCTACATGTTCGCAATTTTCCATTTATTTGGTTCAAAATTTTGATTTTTTTAAAAACGTTATATGAGAATGTTTATTTTGACGTTTTGCTTTTATTGATGCTGATATCACCTTCTAAATTAACAACTATTTAATCAGAAAGACGCTGTATGTATTTAGTGCTTTCTAACCAACAAACATTTATTTGTTTTTTTCTGAGTTTTCGGCTATTGTGATCATTCGGTTATTGTTATCAAAAACCTCAAGTCCCAACGTGATTCTATGAAGCAGCGTGGGTGCACTGTATAATTAAAAAAAAGGAAATTTTATTTAAATTATGGAAACAATATTGTTCAATCGTGGATTAAAGATTGATGAAGAATTTAAAAAAGGAGACGTTTTGCAGGAAAGTACTTTGAATGTATCATGCACACTAATTTGCTTTGAGCAAAATAGGTTTCTAAAAAAAATCGTATTTGTCGGAAGATATAACAAGCTTGGAGCTGGTATTGGATTGGAATTAATCGAACTTGACAATTGTCTTAAAACATACCAAAAAAATATGTTTATATATATGAATAATGATTTGATTGAAGCATTCTGTCCTTATACCAATTTTTTAGTTAAAGTAAAATTTCTGTATAATTAGTAGCATTTTCTTATTATAAAATAAAAGTTATTTTTTAGACATGTTAGTAATATGCATTGTTTATAATTTTTAATATATGAACTTTGACCACTGATCTTTATTGTGTCTCGTGGTCGTTGTCGTTTTAGTAACAAATTAGACATACGTCTTTTCAAAGCTTTATTCGACTTTATAAAAGTATTTCAAGAAAAAAAGCATTTGTTCAAAATCAGGAGAACTTGCATAATTTTTTTTCTTACAGTGGACAAGCATTTTAATTTTTGTTACTTGTAATTAATACATAAGTTAGAGAAATACAATAAAAAGCTCATGTTATTTTTTAAAACACAATTTGTTACTTTAGAATCGCATAAATATTAAAATTTATACTAATTGAATGTTTTTGTAGGATACGTATACAATTACAATCCAGAAAATAATAGATTTTTTTGTTCGAATTGTGGAAAGTTATATAAGCATCGTGCAAATCTATGGCGGCACTTAAAATACGAATGCAACAAGAAAGGCGCTTTTGTTTGTTCGTTTTGTAATAGAGCTTTTAAACAAAAAACGCATTTGACTTCTCATATTATTAATAAACACACTGTTTTATAGTAACGTTTACTAAGTTCTTTATCTTTTTGTTATTTTTAATTATTTTACTTTTATTATCGATTTGTTTCTTTTTTCATTAGTTGTAATGTTTGGAATTAGTAAAAAATAAATTGCTGTTTAAAAACGTTGTTTTTAAGTTTTTTTTTTGTACACGGACGGTTTTCGTTTTGTTTCTTTTTCTATATTTTTTAAGTAACACGTTTTAACCAATGAAGTATTGAAGTTGGTGTCTTTATGGTAAGTATGTAGTTGAAGGAAAATTGCTAAACGAATGATGAAATGACAATTATTTTTTTTATTTACTGTGTTAGTCTTTTTTTTACAACAGAGAATTTATTAGCGTCATTATATAATTATTTTTTCCGTCGATCGTCTGTTAATAGTATTATTAAGGTATAATAATGTATCAGAATTAGATCGTTAATGAACGCTTTTGATCCAATGAATGAATTTCTATTAACGAACAATTTTGTATAGCAATCAATATTATAGTAGAATTTAAGTTCCAACGGGTTACACTTTTATTACAATTTTTCATTCTGGATAATTCCGTTGTATATTTTTCACAACCGAGCTTACGTCATACGTCGCAGTGGGGATCTTCAGTCTGAATTTTTTTAATAAACTAAATGATTTTGTTGTGCAAGAAATCAAACTGGATGAAAAATTGACATTAAAATGCTCAGTTTTTCTGTCTAGAAGAAAATGTGGAAAAATGCCAAGTAAATGTTTGTTTACATTCGACGGAAATAGTTTGTAATTATCTTTAGTATATTTACCATAAAACTCATAAATACCTGTAGCCAAGTATTTGTTTTAATACATTGTAATTTTTGTAATATAAGAGAATCCAAAGTTTTTAACTTTTATGTCGATGGTGGAATATTGATAAAAACAAGGCTAACGTTTGTGTAAATTGTGAGCGTTATTTTAGTCGCACACATTCTTTTATACATACAAGATGTTACAAAACTGCTTCATTCAAATTACTATTTTGTAATCATGAGGTTAAACTGAAGCAACGTTTGTATCGACAATATTCAAAAATATTGTACCTTTAGTCGTGTTATATTTAATGGCCGTGTATAATATATTATAACTCGACGGACAAACGAAAGACACTTTTTCTTCTTCAAATTTTAATATGCAACTGCGAAGTAAAGTTTTTTGAAATTTTACTTTGTTAACGAGAAATTTTATTTTTGAATTCAATCAAGAATTTTTAAGTACGGCTCATGTCGCGCTATGTTTACATCTCATGTACCTAAACTAAATAAGGTAATGTAGCAATTGCTGCTTAAATGTTACCTATTGTTTAAAAAAAAGCTATCGATCAAAAGTCTAAACCATTTATGGGCAAACATTTAAAAAAAGTAGAATTTTACAGAGAAAAATTAACAAAACAATATATAATAATTAAAAAGTATTACAAAACATGTACAATATGCCTACCTTCTGCTTCAACACATAATTTGAGCATGTCGCACTAACAAATATTCTGTAAATCCATGTTTTGAATTTGTTGAGCTGCATCAAATATATTTTGTATTAAATGTTTTTTTTTTGGATTTTAACGGTTTAAACCAAAATCTTTTACATGGTCCCACAGGTGAAAATTCAATAGATTGAAGTCGGGTGATCTTGTTGGCCAAGTTACAGGGTCTCTTCTTCCTATCCACCTGTTTGGATTCATTTAGCCAGTTGATCGCGTTTCTTTCGTAATGCGGAGGCGCGCTAGCATGCTGATACCACATGTTTTGCCTATTGTGGAGTTGAACGGCGATGCCGTCAAAGACGCGTAGCTACCAAGGTTTAATTTTTATGCAAGCTTACACACATCTAGAACAGATGATGTATAACATATAAAAAAAATAAAAGTCTAATTATTCTTGCATAAAAAGTTATTTAACGTTAATAGCAAATAATGTTATTCAGACGTTAATGTGTCGTGGCTTGATAAAATAATTTTTCCGTCGATCGTCTGTTAATAACATATTAACGTAAAATAATGTATGAAATAGATTTGTTTGTTAATCGGCGACAAATAATCTCGACAATATTAACGCGTTTGCTCGCTAAACTCACTCACGGCGTTAAAACGTTTCGATTGTTAATCGCTATCATTAACAACCTTGTTCGTTAAATAACTATTAAAAAATAACAGCACTTTGTCGTTGCCACTTTTTAAGCGCTTTAAACTATCTGCTCTGGGAAACTATTATCAACTTAATTTTTTTATATGGCTACAAAGAAGGAAACACACTGTTTCGGTAGAATTTTTTATTAAAAATTTAACGATGTATCATATATTATTGAAACGTTCGAGAAATTATTTTCAAGTTCGAGAGCGTTCACGAGGTTGTTATTCATTTCCAGAACGTTCACTGAAAGATATAGAAAATTCTCGAAGGATGGAGCGAAATACATAAAAGTGACACAAACGAATCATAAGTCAGTTATTTCATTAATTCGAAGTCAGCAGTGTTAAGAATATTATTAAAGTTTAAATAAAGAAGTGATTAACGCGTGTTGAGATAAATATACGGAGTATAACCTTGTACGGGACTTTAATGTAAACAAGCGTGTGAAGTTATCCGCGGACGTTATCTTTCGAGTGATAGTACTATATAAATTAGTGTAGTTGTTTTTATTAAATATCCTTAGATTTAATTAGTTCGTTTAGTTATAAACGTGTACATATTTTTAGTATAAATAAATTAGTTTTAATAATCGTTACATTATGCTTCTAAAGCGAAAAAATAAAGTAAGTTTTAACATCTCCTTTTTAATCAAGTAGGAATCGAAACAAAAGGCCAATGTTCAAATAGGTTGTCATTATTTTCTAGAAATAAGTATGCACTCTTTACAGTACAATTTAAAACATAGTGTTATATTTCTGATAAGATTGTATTTACTGCTGCTATAACCGATGCAAATACTAATTGTTATTCATTTTCAAAAGTTGCCTCATACACTTGGTTTCTTACATAACCCTAGAGGAAAATACCCAACGGACTCAAATCTGGTAATCGGACTGTTCAAACTACTTTACTGTGAATTTCATTCCATTTCCAGGAAACCTCTGCGACAAATACTCCCATTTCTACTTTTTTTTGAATGTTGCCCAATAATGTTTGTTGCGCTGGTAGAAAATGCCATTGTGGGTTATCATGCTTTCATCAGACCAAATTATTTTAAAAGGGAAATTTTACTCAGGATAAGTATCAGAATACCTTTCTTCAGCAGCTACATAATTTTAGCGACGTAAGAAGTCAGTACATCAAAATTTTCTTCGTTTGTGCATTTTTTTCTTTCCACTGTAACACTTACAAATATATTAAACAAGAACACGAAACAAGACTTAACACGCTTCAAATTGTTGTAAAGACAACAAATACAACTCCAAAATACGCTACAACGTTTTATACAATAATTTGACAGATGAAATAGAATTACTGCAATTGTTTCAACGCTTACTCGACTAAACAGTAAGAAAATATTAAAGCTCAGTTTTCTACTATTTTTGGCTTTAGAATCATATTGTGCGATACTCGTTGAATTTTTAATTTAAAAAAATTACCACATAGTGTTTCCTTTTTGTAGGCATATAAAGAATATATTGATAATAGTTTCACAGAGACGAAACGTCGGATAAAAATTTGAAAATGCCATTTTGTAAAGCCTAAATAGTGGCAATGACAATGTGCTGTTATTTTTTTCCTAATTAAAGTTACCCTGTATCTTTTACAGTTTACACGACCCCACATTAACATCTGAATAACATTATGTTAACATTAAATAACTTTTATGCAAGAATAGTTACATTTTTATTTTTTGATATGTTATTAATGTATTTATGCATCGGTTCTAGATGTTCGTAAATTTCCATGGAAATTACACCCCACACCCATACTTAAAGTCGAGTTCAAAATTAACCTTGGTAGCTACGCGTCTTTGACAGCATCACCTATCGTTAGAAATAAATAACTTTTTATACAACAATAGTTACATTCTTATTTTTTGATCTGTTCTAAATGTATCTAAATTTGCTTAAAAATTAAACCGCACACCAAACTTAAGCTTGAGTTCAAAGTTAACCTTGGTAGCTATGCGTCTTTGACGGCATCACCTGTATATAATTAATTGAAATAAATTACTTCTTATACAAAAATAATTACATTCTTATTTTTTGATATGTTATTATACATCATCTGTTCTAGATTTGTGTAAATTTGTATAAAAATTACACCGCGCACTCATACTTAAAATCGAGTTCAATAGTTTTCCTAATTACTTTATGGATACTTTATAAAGATAATTTAATTATTAATGAATTGTAATAAATATTACTCTATTATACTTGTAATCTACATTTCAGGCCATTGTTACAAGATTGATGCCATACATTCATGTTTGAGTTATTTAAAATGAGGTACAATTTTTATGGCTGAATTTATGGGTAACTTCACACCAGTGAACCGGTTTCACCGTGGAAATGGCCTCGTAAAACTGCGATGATTAGGCTGCCGTCGGTTTGGATACTTGCGCGGATATTCTCCTGTAGCGGCCCCTCGCATTACCATTGCAAAGCCCATATGTGAAAATCATGTCTGCGTACCCTTCATTCGTTAAATACATTTTCTTAGGCACGAATGCGTGATTTGACTGAGGTTTGGTTGACAATGGAGACTGAAATGATAAATTTTGGTTACCAATTAATTAAATTAATGTATTTTGATGGTAACCGTCTTTATGTATGTAGTTGTATATTATTTTGTATTCATTATCATTTCTTGAATGTACTCAGGAAATCCAAATTGTACAAGCACATAGTAGTTATTTGTATAACCTCGGCCTGTAAATATGCTGATACTCGCAAAATACTTTCAGGACGTGTGATATATATAATTTTTGTGTTAACTTTTATATTATAAATTTGTCAAAAACAGTAATTTAATATTCGTAGCGTTGTTAATTGAAAACTGTCTTATTGTTATCATATCTCATATATGTTAAAAATCATCGTACAATTATTATTTCCGCTATGAAATACGGTCGTGTTCATTTTATAACTTGTGTTTTAAGAAACTATTATAGGTAAAAAGTAATCCAAACGAATTCGGTTTCATAAAATTTTTATGACAAACTTTTTGCTGGTTTTTTTATTGACAAAATCATCTACAGTATCGCCATAATTTATGGTATTTGTTAGCTGAGCTTCTCTGTATAACTCAAAGTTTTTTTTTGAACTAATTAAGGTTTGTGATAATTTACTCATTTTAAACACGAATACCGCATTTCTTCAAGACACATTTCAGAGTCAAATCGTACAGTAAATTTGTTTTTTTTTTAATTTCTTGGTGACTAGTTAAAAATATGCTTTTTTAAAGTTTATATTGTGTTTTTTTTTCTAATTCAGTTCAAATACTTAAGCGAAGCGTTTTTCTTTCTATCGGAAGTTTCTGGCGTAGTAGCAGCCTATTTGGCTCTGATGGTTTTTGGGCAAAATGCTTTTTGTATGTTTCTTTTCTTATTCAGATTCATGCTACTGTGAACCCGAACTCAATACTCATTGGGAATCAACAATTTCAGATTGAGTATACCTTGAAAAATCAAACGTTTTTTTCTTGAATTTGCTGTGCGCTCGTAAATAAAAATAATTGCATCATCATCAGGAGACCTCAAGCTATCTTTATGCATGGTCGGAGTTATTGGATGCCGGGCATATAGCTTTACGTAAATTTTGCCATTTTCTTAGCATATAAATTATATTTTTTGTATTTATTTTATGACCACATAAGATGCTGTAATACCTTCAGTCTATATATTAAAATGTAATTTTTGCTTTGTTATATCGACAGCTGCAGTTCTTTTTTCTCTGTGTTTCGTTAGCAGCCTTATACGACAAGTGCAGAACGCTTCTAAACAGTCTTATTTTGGCGTGTAAAATAGAGAGCTTTAGAACTAGTTTTATGTTTTATTAGGTTATTCAAATCTTTCGATGTTGCGCCACAAATGTAGCATCTACTGGTCGACTTCGTGTCAGTCGCAGCATTTCAGACTTTTCCGACTATCATAGTCATTTTGAAATTATTTTGAAACGTGAATTTTGCATCACTTAAGTCGACTCCAATAGGTACAAGGGATTTAACTGAATCATTATTGTAACTTATTTCTTCTTTAGTTATGTTCGCATTTTTTTTTTAATTTGAATGTGATTGTACGGTATAATCTCAAAGAAGGAGTTTAATTGTGCCAAATACTGATGCCATTATCTTTACCACAGACTATCTGTAAGGGTAAAAAAAGCTCAGGAATATGTCTCCATCTGAATCATCATTACTGTGAAACAATAATTGTTTGTATTTGGATAGCTGTAAACCATCACAACCCCATTTACTAATTAATGTTAAGAAATTCTTTTGTGGTTCACTGAGGATGATCAGTACACCTTTCAAATAAATTGATTTGGTTTTTCGTCACTTGCTTCGCTTACTCGATTTCTCAAACAATTTGGTAGGATGACCTGGGCGAAACAAAACTTGAGTAGGCAGTTCAAAAGTACTTTCTAGCCAAGACTGAATTGTTTTCAAAAAGATTTTTTTATGTGATTTAGACTATTAAGATTTAATAGCCCGTTTGAACTTTAAATTTTCTTCTATCACCATAACATGGCATTAAATGATTTTTTCAGTTATCAATTTTGTCGTCTAAATTGGTCAAATGTTTCTGTTGCATCTGATTATATTATTATCTACGAGTCGTGAACTTAACTCCCGATTAGCTAGATAAACGTGGAACAAGCAGAGAAGAGTTAAACAATGTAAGTAAAAAAAAATACAAAGACTAATGATTTTTAATTTGGGAAAAATAACTTATGTGCAGTTTTAGAGTACTGAAACACTGGACAGTATTTTTTGCATTCGATCTTATCTTATTGACTTACTCTGTATGGCATATGGTAACTTTTTCTTACAGTGCAGTATTTGTTAGCGTCAGTTTGTCTTATAAATTTTTTTCTTAATTGCAATTTGGTTGATTACTTATTGAGCTTAAAATAGTGTAAACACTAATTACAACTTGTGCTGCCAACATCGCAAACAATATTCGTTCGTTAGTGTAGTTACGTAATGAACGAAAAAAGCTCTAGGGTGGCAAAATGATAACTAGGAATCCACATAAAAGTAAGTGTTCAAAGTCAATTAATATATTAGAACGTGTTTGCGACAGGTGGAAAAATCATTTTAAAAATCTTGAAATTCAGTTAAAATTGAAAAACGATGTTGAAGTTAACGTTAAATTTGACAGATTTAGTAATAAATGTAGTACCAACATTATATTTCTGTTGGTTTTTTTATTTTTTCAAAAAGAATGTAATTTTATGAAAGGCAACACAAAAAATAATGTACATTACTCTCGTCGAAAGAATCTTAGCATAACTCACTCACATGCAACGCTCGGCCTTGCGGCCTCGCGTCGCATTAACGTTCGTTATGCCATTTCTTACTTTCGACTCTTGTTACGTAAACTACTATTAATTTATAAACCGTATTACTATAAAGTGTGTTTTTTTGTATGTTTTTAGATTAGCACTAAATTTTTGTGCGCTCAAAATGTACTACTTCTAGTACTTTGATTCAAGCTGCATTAAACTAAAGGATTTTTTTTGTTCAAGGAAGCAAACTGGATTGATATTAAATTGCTTAGTTTTACTTTATTTCTAAAATAAAATGTGGTAAAATGCCAAGTAGTTTGTTTACGTTCTACTGAAATACTTTGAAATTGTCCTAAGTATACATACATAAATACTATAAATATCTAAAGAGAAGTATTTAATTTTTCTAATATAAGAAAATTAAAAGTTTTTAATTTTTAGGTCTATGCAGCAGTGCTGACAAAAGCAAAAGTAACGTTTGCGCAAATTGTGGACGTTGTTATAGTCGCAAAGATGCTCTTAGAAGACACATGAAATATATATGTGGCAAATCGGCTTCATTTAAATGCTTATTTTGTGATCATGCAGTTAAACAGAAGCACAATTTGTACCCTCATGTTTTCAAATACCACACGAATAGTATTGAGGAATTCAAGATAAAATACAAAGACATTTTACCAGTCGTGTAATATTTAATTATTGTATATAATATATATTGTGTACATTTATAAATGTTTGTATATTGTTTTATATTTATTAAAATAAAGTAGCTTTTACCGTTCAGGTATTGGAGAACTGTAATTCTAATTGAATTTGATAACATGTAAATACAGCGCACGCCGCTTATTGAAATCAAGGATAATGTTATCAATCACGTAATGTTATTACTTTGTTAAAGAAGGACCGGACGTATGCAACCACATAGAAAAAAACATCGTTTATAGTAAGCATAATTTCGGTTTATGTTATCAATTTCCTTCTTAGGTCTATTTCTATAAATGAACCATAACTTATTTTGCATGCTTTTTTAATGAATTTTCACATACATTTGTAAAGTGAGCAAAGAATTTAATTATTATAGATACCCTAAAAATACTGGTTTTGCATATTTAGCTTTATTTTTGCTGTGTTATTTGTTTATTCAAGTATTCTGACTGACCTACGTAATATTACATTACATTATCTTCGAGTTACTTTGTATTTTTAGTGTACTTGTAAAGTGTGTGCAGTTCTTAGAATAACAACTTAATTTAACTACGTCTTATGTGATTATTTTGTATTTATTCGTAATTTTCGATTAATTGACTAAGAATGTTGATTTTTTAAAATTTTTTATTACTTTTCTTTTGATATTTTTTGCTTGTATTGATGCTATAATTTCATCTTCTAAATTAACATCCCGTTAATCAGATACACGCTGTATGTATTTACTGCGTTCTGACTAATAACATTTGTTTTAATTTTTTGAATAACGGCTTTTGTTCGGTTGTTGTTATCAATATTCGTTCGTTAGTGTAGTTACGTTATGCACGAAAAAGGCTTTAGAGCTGCAAAATGAAAAGTGGAAATCCATATACAACTAAGTGTTCAACTTTTTATTTAAAAAAAATGTATTTTTACAAAAGGTAACACAACAAATAATGTATGTTACTCTCGTCGAAAGTAAAGGATAGCATAACTCAATTACACGCTCGGCTGTGCAGCTTTGCGTTGCATTAACGTTCGTTATGCTTTGCTTTATTTTCGACGCTTGTGACGTAAATTACTATTTTTATTATGGTAATTAAATTGTTAGACCAAGTAATTTTTTTCAAAAATTTTATTACTATCAAGTGCTTTTCTAAGAACTATGTTTTTAGATTAGTACTATATTTTTGTGCTTTTAAATCTACTACTCTTGATACTTTGCTGCAATTAAAGGTTTTTAATTTTAGGTCTATGCCGCAATGCTGACAAAAGCAAAAGTAACGTTTGCGTAAATTGTGGACGTTGTTATAGTCGCGCAGATGCTCTTAGAAGACACATGAAATATGTATGTGGCAAATCGGCTTCATTTAAATGCTTATTTTGTGATCATGCAGTTAAACAGAAGGACAATTTGTACCCTCATGTTTTCAAACATCACACAAATTGTATTGAGGAATTCAAGATAAAATACAAAGGCATATTACCAGTCCTGTAATATTTAATGATTGTATATAATATATACTGTGTACATTTATATATGTTTGTATATTGTTTTGCATTTATTGAAATAAAGTAGTTTTCTCGCCGTTGCAGGTATTGGAAAACTTTATTCTATGCTAATTCGAAATGATTTTGATAAAATGTAGAATGAAAGAAAGAATGTTGTAGATTAAGTGACTACCAAAAAAATATCAGTCATTATGTTAATGTAATGTAAGGTAAGACATTGGTTTTAATGTTTTTCTTCAGTTATGCATAGTCAAATCTTGTTCCGCCTTTGGGATCAAAATTTGAAAATCTGAAAAAGGCAGACTGGTACATACTACTCACGCATTTTCTACAATTTATGTAATGGTACAAAAAGAGATAGTAATCTTCTATTTTTCTTTTTTATGTCTTAGACGTTTATTAAAAAAAAATTTTTTAATATCATTTACAACTTTTTTCACCAACAAAAATAATTTTAATTACTTTTTCAAATAAGTGGTTATTTTAGGTGGATAATTTTTTGATATTAGTTGAATTGGGATCGTTTCAGAAAAAATGATTGTATTTAACGCAAACAAATTATGTGTATTCAAAAAATATAAAAAATAAATTTGAATTATTTTAAAAGCTTTGAAAAATAAATATAAAACAATTTGTTACCATTTTTTCTCTAGTTAATCGGCGTCGTTCGTTCGTAAATAAAAATAAATTAAATAAACAATTTGTAGCGGGATATACTTAAGTTAGGGTAAACTTAGCATAAGATCTGGTTGTTCGAAAATATCTCGGCAATCTTGTTAGATGCAACGTGTGTGTAAAAATGTACGTATTTTGAGATCAAGTCATTCTGTAAATCATGTTGATGACTATGATGAAGTGCTAGAAATTGTTTTTATTGTTCTTAACTGTCAAAAATTTTAATTTTGCGCTATTGTAAACCGTCTTTGACAGTTTTTGCGCACTTGTTAACATAAACGTCAAATTACTTCACTACGTACATTTTAAATGCACTTTCTTTGAAATAATCAAAGTTTTATTGCTATACCATTACAGGAGACGACTATGAATGGAGTTCTTCTTCTGTTAAATTTTTCTTGCGCATTAAGTTGTTTTCTTAGGCTTATTTTAAATAATTTTTAAAAGATTAAGAAATTTTCTAGCAGTTTGTCAGAAAGACAAGCTGTTTTTACTAAACACCACTGGTCAATCAGTATCAGCTTAATCGGAGACCTTGTAGAGTCTTGTTTATATTGATTCAAAAATGATTGGATCCCACGTGACATATGTATGACAATTATTATAATTTATAACCGATGTTCGATATGTTCTCTTTCAGTTGTGATACATGTATTAACTCTTCTTTTTAAATTCTGGAACTCATTAAGAAAATCATCAACTTCATTGTTTTGAGCATCAGTAATTGCATGTTCCAAGTCTTCAATATTGCGCAGCTGATTGTTATTAATTCTTATTTACTGTGTTTTTTAAATGTCTGTAAAGGTAAAAATCTAGCGGCGTAAGATCTGGAGATATAACCTTTGGCTTATTGTTCTTTCATTGTATAATTGTTGAATAAATTTAATTGTAGCTCGAGAGTAGTATGAGCCGTTGCATTAGCTTGCTGAAAGTAACCAAATTGAAGTTCGTTGTCATCTAGCTGCTCGAAAAATTGACCTAAATATCACGATAACGTTCTGCGTTTACAGTATTGAAAAAAATACTGATTCAATTTTCTTTATTCTTGACATTGCAGTTCATACAATGTTGTTTCCACAAAAGTGTGTGGATTTTCGGTTGCCCAAGTACGATAATTGTGGTTATTTAGATATCTATCTAAATTAAACCATTTTTCGTCCGTAAAGAAAGTTAATTGCAATAAGTCATCGAAATTGTACACGCTGCAAGAAGTCAGGAGCACGTAATTTTTGATAAAACGTAACCTTGTACGGAGTCATCGAATGTTTTTTTTTTGCTTTGTGGCAAGTTCCTACTGACAATCCTAAAAATTGAATGCTTGTAGTTTAAAAGTGGAACTTAAAATGACTATACCTGTTGCCGCAGGTAATTTTTCCACCGATTTAGTGAGACTTTGTTTCATGCGATTGCGAATGTCTTTGACAACAGGTGCAGTAAGTACAATAGGCCTTCCTGAAGGTTTACTCTTGCAAATGCAATTCTTATTAAAAAATAGATTAACTAAAACTTGTCTACGTTGTCGGAAAGCATCGTAAGTAAAGTTTGCTTCAAGGCAAATGTTCGCTGCATTGATCAATGCAACTTTGAAAAGAATACGACTAATTCCATCGGGATTGCAAGTACCACAGCGAAAATGCGTCATTACAATAACGGGGTCTTCTTCAGGTAAACATCGTGAAATACTATTGATATAAAGTTACAAAAATAAGAGATAATAATTACAGCTGTTATTCAGTACTTACTCAGAGAAAACACACATAGTGCTTAAAAGTTACTATAATAACTGTTCTAAAATATAAAGATAGAGAATAAATAAAAATATTAAAAATAGTACTTGATGTAAACAAAACACCAAACGAGAATGTCAAATAATGTTACTAAATAAAGTCTGGACCAAGTAAAGTTGTGTATGACTCATCGCATACAAATGTATGCGTTAAGATTTTGTTTACGTATTTCTAAACTTGACGGCGCAACGTCAACTACGCGAACTGCGGAACATTTATTTTTAATCTAACTTCACGTTTATTGTGGTCAAATTTTATTTAAATAAGCGTTTCAAAAACTAAATTTTCAGTATAATGCACACAAAATTACTATTGAAATTTTCAATAAACATATTATTGTGAACGTGAATTTCCAATCGTTTTTTAAAAAACTACTATAACCTCAAATTGTAAGTACATCATAGTCAAAGTTTTGTGAAATTTAATTTATTTTACAGTTTGAAAAGTTAAAACAAATCGAATTAAAGGAGTTTGTGAGTGATTCTTACATTGCAAATTAATTAAACTCGATAAAAACATTAGATTTAGTATTTACATTTTTTTAAATGGTTACGATGAATCATCCTCATTGCTACTACCTCCACATGATGTATCAGAGTCTCCGATTGATATGACTAGTGGTTGAACAGTAATCTTATCAAATGCCTTTTCTGTTTTCCACCAGTCCATCATACACTTTTCTGCATGTTCAATGCATTTTTGCCAATATTTTTCATTTATCTTTAGTAAAGCTTCTAACCAAATTTCTTTAACATGATCGTCGTTGAATGAAGCATTATTCCTTCCAATGTTTTTGTTATAATGCTCTTTACAATTGGCCCACACTAATTCAATTGGATTAAATTGACAATGATACGGTGGCAATCGTAATACTTTGTGACCATGTTTTTCGGCAATTTCATCAATTACATATGAAGGAGGTTTCATATTATCTTTCACTAATTGTAAAAGTTCTCGCTTCAGTATTTGTGATTCAAATTTCACGTTGTGCTTAGTTAAAAAGTTACACAATTCTTCTTTTGTTGATGCTGTATTCGGAACTTTTTCTAATAATTTGGAGTGGTAACTTGCATTATCCAATATAATTAAGCTTGGTTTATCTAAGTTACCAATTAAGTCATTTTCAAACCATTTTGTAAACATTTCTGCACACATATCTCCATGGTAATCGGCACTTTGTGATTTGGTAGAATATAGAAGCAAAGCATTCGGAATAAATCCATTTTTGTTCCCAGCATGTAACACAATAAACCTAAAATGACAACTTTTTAATAAAAAGAGTAAAGCAATACAAACTATTATCTTACCGTTTCCCTTCACCAAACGGTTTCTTTTTAATGGACTGTTTTGATGAATCATGCCAACTCTTTTTCTGAGATCCTCTGCTAAAAATCCAGGTTTCATCTAAAAACACAGGATCATATATTGGATTCTTCCCGTAATTTGCAAAATAGCATCTTAAAAATCTAACTCGGCTTGCAGCTATGTGTGGTAACTCTAGTAAACTACGTCTTCCATCATCCAACTTAAACGTAAATCCAATCTTCGGTAACAATCGTTTTAAACTGCTTTTACTAAAATGAAATATATTACATTTACATTAACAACAGTTACAGGGCGTCCTATAATACATTAATATTTAATACGGTACTGTTATTAGTTGAAATTGTACTTACGGTTTGAATGCATTTCGTAAACTTTTCTCTTAACAGCATCCTTTACAAAATCTTCGACATCGCATGACTTCGTCTTAATGCGTTTGCGTTTTCTTGCTGGTTGTTCTGGAGCTTTGTTTTCTTTTTCTGCTTGTTCCACTCTCTTTTTTATAGCACTAACTGTATTGATGCTAACTCCACATGCTTCTGCAGTTTGCTAAAACACGAAATTAATAATGTTTGTACAAGTGGAATTGACTGTAACATACCTGCATCACAGATTCGAAAGGTACGAAAGCACCTTTATTATCTCGTTCTCGTGTAAAGTAATTCAAAACGTTGACAACTAACAATTTAGCTTGTGATTTTAAATGTTTGTTTTGTAGCATCTTTAATGTAATACCAGCAAGAAGTTTTGAAAAAAAACTTTTGTTTATAGCAATCAATAAGGAAAATCATAATAATAAGATCAAACGTCAAACAACGTCAAACTTATGTATCAAGATTCGACAAACGTCATTACATTTAGCATTGCAGACATTTTTTTATTTGTCATCTTTTTTTAACGAATGTGCTTAGAAAGAAATAAAATCTATATGTAATTATAATTATGACAACGTTCTCCTATGAGTCATACACAACTTTAACTGGTCCCGACTATAGTAACACTTGTGGTAACACTACCAACCTAAAATAATGTTAAGGTTGAACTCATAGGTCACGTGGGAAATGTGTTTTAATGAAGTTCTTGTATGTGTACTGTTGACAATATATTCTTGGGACAACTTTTATGCAAACTTTAGTGAATCTTTTAATAGAATAAATCAGCGCAATTGACTGCTATAGGCCAACTGAAACATAGGTCGTTGTGATGAAATACCTTGTTAGAAATATACTGTCTAAAGTTTAGACTCTAAACGCTTTATACAAGTTTTAAGTTATATGTCTAGCAGAATCTCTACTTAAAACCTCTAGAAAATTTAACAAAAATATTATTGCAATTTGTAAATAATTTGTTTGTCTCTTGTCTCTAAATCTATATTTGTAGTAATTGCACTTTTTATAATTGTTTCACAATGACATTTTTACGGTATTACTAGTTTAAATTTAAAATATCGGTTGTTATCAATATATATATAGTATTTGCCAAAAGTTCCGGTACCGAGGTATAAGTTTTAAACAACTGAAGAAAAAAAATTGAAAATGTGGGGATCACTAAAGAGTCATAAAAATTACATTCTTGGATAATTTAGAACTTCCTTGCAACGTGGAGGTTTTTTAGGAGATGACCAGCCTAACGTTTTAGGTAGCAACCACTTCGATTTTTACCTTATTTTAAAGAAAATGAAAAAAGAAACTCTCGCAATGACTCAAACAGTCGTAAATGGAATTTTGAACCATCAGGAGTATTTATATAATAAATTGTAACATTGTAATAAACGTACAAAAAAACATTGTATTTTTCTATTTGGTAGCCAACCCCTCATAATTCTTGAAAGAATTAAGATATCGGGTTTTGGTTTATGGAGATGTATTTCTTTGCATCTATTTCTTCTAACGTTATGTCTGGGAGTGAATCTGGTCTTTGTTTTACGATACTTTATATTGGTGATAAGATGTATGTCACTGTATATTTGTAAAAAAAAATTTATTTTTTATTAATTTTTGTACAATAGTTAATAGATATTTTGACCACTTTTATCATTTTTTCTCTTTTTGTAAAGACACCTTTTTCATCTTCTCAATTTTGGTTATTCATGTTTCATCATTTTTATATTGCTTTCTTTAGTTTGTTTAATTTTATTTTTATTATAACTTTCTAAAGTGATTTCGTATAGCTTTTGATATTTTTTGTTTACGTTTTCAACACTAAAGGTTTTTTGGCTTTTATGTTATTTTCCTTCGGCATCAATTTCTTCGTAGTCATAATTTTACAGGTTTGTATTATAGAGGTTTATATTGCTGATTATACGTTAAACAATTCAGATCACTATTTATACCATTTTATTAATTATATATAAGGAACGTAAGTGACTGTCATTATATATTAGATCGTTAAGTCATACTTGGTGTTCACTTGTTACTTGTTTCAATTCAAAACAGAATACGTTTGAGTTTTGCATTTTTTTTAAGACATTTTTTTATTATTATAGATATAATTCTGTGTTTTTTAGGTTGCTCAAAAAGATATGACTGTGACGGATGTGGTAAATCTTACAAATATCGTTCAGGTCTTTATCAGCATCGAAAGCATGAATGCGGAGTTGAACCAAGATTTGCTTGTACCGTTCAAGGATGTAATTATAAATCTAAGAGGAAAGGATCCTTGAAGGTTCATATTTATACTCACCCAGGGACTAAATAAGAATTAAAAAAACATCCAAATAAAAATTTAAAATGTGATAGATTTGGTTCTTTTTTAATACTAGGTCCGCCAGAATAAATAGCCAACATTAAAATTATATTTATTTTTTAATATCTAATTTAAATGTTCAAAATGTTCATCATTAGGACACAAAAAAGCTTTATTTTGATTTTTAAGTCATTAAACATATTTTTTGCGCTGCCAACATCGCAAACGCTAATATTCGTTCGTTAGTGTGGTTACGTGATGGGTGAAAAAAGCTCTAGTGTGGCAAAATGAAAACTAGAAATCCACATAAAGCTAAGTGTTCAAAGTCAATTATTATATTAGAACGAGTATGCGTCAGGTGGAAAAATCATTTAAAAACTCTTGAAATTCAGTTAAAATTGAAAAAAAAAAGATATTAAAGTTAATGTCAAATTTGACAGATTTAGTAATAAATGTAGTACCAACATTATATTTCTGGTGATTTTTTAATTTTTTTTAAAAAAGAATATAATTTTACAAAAGGAAACACAAAAAATAATGTACGTTACTCTCGTCAAAAATTTCATAGCATAACTCACTCACATGTAACGCTCGGCCCTGCGGCCTCGCGTCGCATTAGCGTTCGTTATGCTATTATATACTTTTCGACGCTCGTTACGTAAATTACTATATAAAAAGTGGTTGATGTAACTGCTGGAAAAATGTTTGCGGGCGGATTTTCTGAGTGAAATATTTTATCTTTTATTATGCCCTAAATCTATGCATTTGGTTGCGTCAAATTGAGTGAATGCGGAATTTGCTCTCCGGGGAAATTATCATCAAAATGCTGACGGAGTAAGTTTACGGTGCGCGCAACTGTATGGTTAGTTGCACCATCTCGTTGAAACCATTACATTAACCACAAAATGTAGGATCATGTTCTCTCTCTAACGCTCTTGGTTTACAGTAAGTGGATTCTAATTATTGTCTTCAATTAATATCGACGACATGAAGAACTCTTACGTTAGCACAGTACACTACCATTACAACGAAATTTTTCAAAAACAGTTAATATCACACGTGTATCAGGGGCTACTTTCTTAAACTGTCGTCGACATCTTACTGACATCTGTTGTAAGCTAGGATCATCATTGCGACTATTTCCGTATTAGCGGAAATAATCCTAATACTTAGAACACTTTTTCTGCCGTCGTTAGAACCATTTTTAATTCAAATTTAACTGCAACGTAAAATTTATATGTCAACTAATGACAATTAAGTCAATAATGAGAATTGTATATTACGTAAGCAACTCCATAGCACCATAACTCTCGGTACTGTTTATTTTGGCGGATACCGTGTACCTTTAATATATGTTATGTATGTATTTGTTTTTAGCGTCTAATGTAATATAATTTTGTTGTTAATTATTCTTTTTATTACTGAATTGAATAAAAAGGTTTTGAAATTATGCTCCCGTCCGGCACAATCCATTTTTTCATTAGTATCATTTTTGATCAATATCAATTAATATTCAGAACATATACTTTTTTTAAACAAAGGATTTCAGCAACATTTATTTAAATAATTATTATGCAAGTGTAGTGGTAATTGTACTATTACTTATCGAATCATTGTTAAAATAAAAATTGTTGACAATTAATAATGAGAAATTTAAAACTTAGGTAACTAGAAAAACTGAATGATAGGAGAACTTGATAACAATGGCTCAAGTTTCGTTCAGTTACAGCGTTTGCTTGAATCTCTAAACTAAAACCAACATAAAAATCTTTGGTTTTGGTGGAAAAGGTAAAGATCAGGAAATAACTGATAGTCAGGTGACATAGCTCGTAACCATTGTCTCGGTTAAAATTGTTGGGAAATTGATTCATGCCGGGTTGCATAAAGCAACTACATTATTAAGTCTTTTTCGATTGCTTTTTGGGTTTTTTTTCTTCTCATGGTTCTCACTTCATTTGCAGTTATTCTGCTTTTGCTATTAAATTTTTGGTTATTGTATTAATTTTCTTTTGTTTTTCGTGATCTTAATTTATTGTTATATTTATCTGTCAACATTTTATAATTTTTATAGTAGAATTCAGGTTTATACAGATTGGATTCGTAATACAATTATCCATTCTAGATAATTCCCGTATTGTTATCACAGAAGCTAAGCTTTCGTCATACGTCGCAGTGAACATCTTCAGAACCCCAAACAAACTCATTGATTGCGCTAGTTTTGCTTTTATAGACCGGTCTCCGATCGATACAACTGGTTTCCAAATTTCCGGTAAAGAAAAACTAGAATTTCGGTTAATATTAAAAGGATTTTTAATGATTTCAATGGTTCCCTAATCTATTGCTGATAGTGATTAGAAACATTCGCCAAAATTTTAGTGTTTTCAAACATAATTTGATGAACCGTTTTTAGCACGTGTTCCGCCAGTGCTGACTTTGAAGATTGTTGAAGACGACTACATCTTTGATGTTCTTCTACGCTTCAACCCGTTTCTCCTATGTATGCACGATCACAAGAGCAAGGAATGCAATAAACGCCGTCAGATTGAAAAGGAATAACGTCCTTCACTGGATTTAACAAAAGTTGAACCAATTTAGGAAGAGTAGCAAACCGAGTAACCATGTTGTGTTTAGACAACATTTTTCTTGTACGGTATGGTAGATAAGCGATAGACACTGGTTCAGACCTAGACTTTTACTCATTATTCTTATTTACATTTAAGCTTATCTTTAATCGTCTTTTTTTGCTTTTTGTACTATAGTGCTTTCTCTATTATCAGTTCGTCTAATGGGATATTTGTGGTAATCCGGTTTTGAGAAAGTTTTTTAGATATCAAGATTTAAGGACAGATTTTTTGGGGTCTAATTAGTTTTGATACTTTTTGTAACTAATTCTACTGTTTTTGGTCTTATGTTGTATCATAAGAAAAGGGGCTAGTTCCTAGACAGTGTTTTGATATACAAGTTTAACTTTATTCATTGCCATTTGGCTTACAAATTTCTCCCCCCTTAACTTTTTCCTCCTGCTCCATACTTCCTCCATCCATTCCGCTCCTTTTCCGTTTTCATCTAAGATATCCACTATTTTCATCACCTCTTCTCTTAGTTCCTTGCATCTCTTTCTCATGTGGTTCAGGTCTTCCGTTTCTTCTCCACATAGCCTGCACAACTTTTCTGGTTCTTCTTTCCAATATTTGTTCCCTAACTCCTCGTTGCCATATCTGAACCATTTTTTTTCTTTTGTTGCTTTTAATCTCACTGTCTTTTAAATATTCCGGCACCCTTTCACCCTTGATATCTTTATAATTCCTATTATATCTGCTCTCTTTTATCTTTGTCCAACTTTCTTATTTTTCGATGTCTCTATCTCTCCTTATTATTTCTTCTCTTGTCCCTACCCTCTCTTCTCTTAATCTCTCCACTTCTTCACTCGCGTACCCGTTTCTTTTGTAATACCCTTCTCTGCCCTCCTGCCCGTACTTCACTTTCCCTCCCTTTATCTCTTTCCAACATTCTTGCAGAATTTTGCAATCTGTTCTTTCCCTCATTTCTTCCTCGTATTTTATTGCTCTTTTTCCTGTCTCAATCCTTATTTTTTCTATCTGAACCTCCTCTCTCACAATATACCCCGGTGTATCCCTGTCCAATCCTAACACCCATCTCCAGTATTTTTCCTGTAGCCCCTCTACCTCCCTCCACTCCTTCCAGCCCCATATTTCTGCTCCATACATTACCACCCCCTTTATTAATTTTTCGAACAGCAATTTTCTTTTTTTTATATCCATCTTGAATACTCTTTCCCCCACACCCCAGACTTGTCCTATTAGCCTGTTTCCTTTCTTCACCCTTTCCTTTATGTGTTCTCCCTCTTTATTATCCTGTTTCATCGTGTAGCCCAGGTATGTAAATTCCTTCACTTGTTGCACTTTCTCATCACTCCATCTCCACTCCTCTCTTTTTCTTTTCCCCCTCCTTTTCTAAATATCGTTATCTTTGTTTTCTCCGTGTTTACTTCCATTTCTTTTTTTTTTCATATATTTCTCTAGCGTTTTCATCATCTCTTTCATTTCCTTTTCCTCCTTAGCCACCAGCACTATGTCATCCGCATACGCCAACGACCATACCTTAGCTTTCCCTACCACTATCCCTCCTGTCTGTTGTCCTCTCATTGTCTCTTACAGATCCCCCGTATATACCGAGAACAGGCTTGGGCTCAGTGGACATCCCTGCCTCAACCCTCTCTTTGTTATAAATTTCTCACTCTCTTCCCCATTCACTTTAACCTTGCTTCTCGTTTCTTCGTATATTTCCTCTATTATTTGTATTAATCTTTCATTGATTTTTTTTCTTTTCATATATTCCCACAGCTTTTCCCTATTCACTTTGTCAAAAGAAGCTTTTAGGTCTACGAATATTGCTACCATTTTCCCTCTTTTTTTTTCTAGTTCTTTATTTGCTATCGCCCTTCTTCCTTTTCTGAATCTCGCTTGTCCGTCTGGTACCAAACTTCTTTCCTCTATTTCCTTCTGTAATCTTTCTTGCAGTATTGTTGCGTACAATTTGTATGCCGAGCTCAATAATGTTACCCCTCTATAATTCTCGACTTTATTTTTTTCGCCTTTTTTATGTATTGGGCATATTATTCCCTCTCTCCATCTCTCTGGGAATCCTTCCCCTTTCCATATTTTGTTTATTATTTCCGTCATCCTTTTTGCTACATTTTCTCCCCCGTATATCCACTCTTCTCCTTGTATCCCATCTTCTCCTGTCGCCTTTCCTTTTTTTGATATTCGTTTAATTTAATTAGAATTTAGTTTTTTTTTTCTAAATCGAGTGAGTCTATTGTTGTGTCAAAACGTTACGTGGCTACTATCCATTGATCTTTTATTCGATTCGTCTTCTGCACTGAAATTTAAGTTGCAGTTATCAAAAAATTTGTAGGGTTTTAAATTTGCAGCTTTTTGAGTTTTCTAAAACGTATCTTATGTTAAAAATATTTTGGCGTGGTTTTTTGTACTGTATGAATTTTGTCTGGGGACGTACCTTTTTTGACATACAGAACATATGTCAGTGGGACATAAAACTGCCACTTTCATTTTGTGCAGAAAGAAAGTCAGACTTGTGCTAGTGCAAAGCCCGTGAGTTTTCACATTTTTAAATATCTTAAATCGTCTACGCTGATTTCGATTACTAAAGTACGCTTTAAGATGTTGTTTTTATGAAGAATTCATTGGGGTAAGGATGCAATCTACGGCGCAATTTGATTCCTTTGTATTATCATTAGCAACTTTGGTCATCTGCATATGTTCTTTTAACTTTAGTTACCTACACATGTTCTTTTAAACTTTGGAGAATTTCTATGAACAATTAATATAACACGCAGGGAGTATTGAGGATTGTCCCGGATGCTTTGAATAAGGATATCGAAATCATCGTTTCAATTGCTATGATTACGAACAAATTGAAAGGTACACTTACCGAAATATCTATACTAACGTAGAGAAGTTTGGCGCACTTGGTTTTTTTAAACAAATTGTATGAAACTGGGGAATTTATTTGTGATAACGCTATATGTATGTAATAATTTACTTTTCAGCAATGTTACTGTTTTTATGTTATATATTAAACGGTGCGCTCTGATTTGCTTAACCGCGAAATATTGGAGATTTGTGTTGTATTCACCAATGTGAATTTGTTTTTTTGAATGTAAAGTTAAGCCAACGAATTTATTTATATGTACGAAATGTTGCCCAACTTAAGGGGCCTGCATCAAAATTATTGTTCGTGATATTTATTGACGAACTCTTAATTTATAGCATCTACATCGCTTTTTTAACCTCTTTCTTTCTTTGTTAAAATACATATATTTGTTGTTTTGTCATTTGTTCTCTTTTAGTGTTCGACGGATTTAGACAGGATCTGTAGTTAATCGTTTTTTTTTCCTTTTTGAATACTTTATGATTAGCATACTGAGTATCATTTGCGATCCTATCGCCGAAGTGTTCTGAGCTGCCGACTACACTAAGTTACGGGTAAATTTACGTAGCAATCTGCAGTCATCTATTATTATATTATCAAGTCACAATTTTAAAGAGTATGGGGAAGAAAAACTTAATCACTTAATCAAAAGAATATATTTTTTTTAATCTGTCGGAGATTGACTATGTACTTCAAGACAACTAGTTTAATTAATTTGTTATTTTAAATAAATTTTAATTATTTAATATTGAAGGAACATAAGAAGAAAAAAGAACATATTTATACTTAGGTTTCGTATACGTAACTATTAAGCAGTGATGTGAATAGGACCACAGTAAAAAATGGTAAATTACCGATAAAATAAACATCATTTTTACCGGTAAAAGGTGCATCTTAATTTTCTGAGGTATAATAAAGTAGTTTGTTTCAAATTTTAGTTTGATTTTTGGAGTTATTCTATAATATAGTTTTGGTACTAATAGTACACATACTTATACACATTTACCGTTAATTGATTCTAATATTGTTTGTTTTTAGGTCGTTTTCTTTGCCAAAATTGTGGCAGAGGATATAAACACAAATCAAATTTGCTTAAACATCAAAGACTAGAATGCGAAAATAAAGCTCGATTTACTTGTCCAATATGTATGAGAAAATTTAAGCATAAGCATCATCTTTCCTATCATCTTACTAGTTCCGTTCACCGATAACCTTCTGTTGTATTGTTTTTGAATAATAAAATTATTTGTAATTTTTTTTCGATTTTAATATAGAAATATTAATAAATAATTTTGGAGTTTTAATTGGTTTTTTTACTAACATATAATTAGGTTTACTTCTTTTTGTACTAAAAATCATTGCTAATTGTTTTATTTTTAGGTTTTCAAACAATTAAAAGTTTTCCATGTCTTAAGTGTGGAAAGAATTACAATTTAAAATCAAATTTATTAAGACACCTTAAGTACGAATGTGGAAAGGATGCACAATTCAAATGTCCTTGTTGTAAATATAAGAGCAAACGGAAGGATGTACTTCGGACTCACTGTTTAATGCGACACCAAATACAGTTGTAAATGTTTGTACGTTTTTAAATTGTAAATAAATACTGATGGTTTTGGTATAGATGTTTTTGGAAACTATTAATGTGTAATATCTGCGCGTTGCTTCTTGCCATACAATTGACTTTGTTTTGAAGATAGGTTTTTTTATTTTTATTCAAAATTAAGTAGTGACTATTTAATTTTAAAATGTGTATCACAACATATAAATCTGTTTAGCCAGTATGTTCTTTTAATCGCTAAATTTGAATAATTTGTTATTAGTAGGTAAGTTTTATACATCGTAATTCACTTTTGCTATTATGGTTTCTGCGATCGTTTTCCAAGTTTTATTACATTGATTTTCGCTGTGTTCTGACGAAAGTTACTGTTTAGAGAGTCGCACATGTATATACACGCTGATGCTGCATCCTATTGGAATTCACCGCGCTAGTTTTCGTTCTTTTAGGCGTTTTCTTTCAAAATTAAACTTGTTTTACCACAGTTGAATATTTGTGATGAAACCAAACCCTCAGCTTCAATGTATTCGCCGAGTTCTTGCACATACTCAGCGGCTGCTTTTTTCTGATTAAAGATACTAGAAAGTATCTTTTCTTGATCGTCTTTCGTTATGTTTGTGTAAATCTCTTTCGTCTTTTCATGCATAATGTTTTGATCTATATTGTCACTATTATGCTGTTTTTCATTTATTCATAGCAAGTTTTTCCACTTCATTTACAGCATGTTCATTGTTCGTTTTTACTTTCAGTCAGCAGCATCAACTTTTTTTGGACTCATTTTTAAATATTATTTTGAACAATTAATTTAAAAAAATTATTGTATACAGTACACTGTATATACACTATACTTCAGTACGTATAGGATACTTATTAAACGCAATTTAGAGTGGGTATTAATGCGAACTTTTGTTTCGCAAACCTATTTTTAATCGATGTTTATTACACAAAGGTTGACGCGAGACTGGGTTCTTTGTTTCAATACAGGAGAAGGGCAATTACTGCACTTAGTTATAGGCTTGGGCAAATGGTACGCACTCGTCCAATGAGACCGACGGACTTCAGTAACAAGTTTGCGATGACCGACGGACACTAACAGCTGTATTTATAGTCGATCACTAACGACTCGCCAGCGATTCGCTGGAACTTTTACTGGAGGTTTCGCCGGAGACAGGCCAAGACATGATTTGTGTTGCATACTCGTTCTCAAGCAGTTCACCTGCTCACCTTTTATAGTTATATTATCATTAATCTGAACTCTTTAAATTATATTTCAATTTTATTTAGTAAGACTTAATTCTACAATACACAATACAATTTAATTGTACTTACAAATTATAGATGCATCGGTAAAACTACCGTCAAACATCTGTAGTGTTATCAGTATTATGGAAGCACAGCAATGAATGGGTAAACTAAAGCATTTGAATTAAAAATGTTTATACAATAAAAAAAAGTTTGATATAGAAACTTAAAAAATTCATGTACGTAACAATTTTTGAAATTGTTTAAGAATTTTTATATTTTGCATTTTTATTACGATACGTTTTGATACCAAACGTATTTTTCTACAAACTTTGACTTTGTTTTTGTTTGTTTATACAGGTTGCAGATATTAATTTGTTTTGAAATCTCTAAACTAATAGCAAAGAGTATGTAATACTCAAATAATTATAAAAACAAAAATCAGACTTCGTTGTTTTACTTAAACATGATATAAAGGCAACAATTTAAAAGTTAATACCAGTTTCTTTATTAATTTTTATTACCTGCGGGGTATGTGAATTACCAAATCTAAAACGTTCATAAACTTTTAAATAACGTTTCATAGATTCTAAGCATGATTTATTTTTAGGTTTGATGTGCTTGTGATGTGGTAGACAATATTCTTGCCAGAGTAATTTATATAGGCATATTAGATAAAAGTTGTTTGCAATTATATTTTTAAGTTTTTAAACAGAATTATTAATAAATAGTTTTAATTGGTTTTTTTACTAACATGTCATTTTTAAGTATACTTCTTGTCGTTTAGTAAAAATCATTATTAATTACTTTAATTTTAGGTTCTCAGAGAATTAAAAATTTTCCATGTCTTCAGTGTGGAAAGAGTTACAATGTAAAATCCACTTTATTAAGACACCTCAAGTACGAATGTGGAAAGGATGCACAATTCAAATGTCCTCGTTGTAAATATAAGAGCAAACGGAAGGATATACTTCGGACTCATTGTATAATGCAACACCAAATTCAATTGTAAATGTTTGTACGTTTTTAAATTGTGAATAAATACCAAGAATGTTTATCCCTACTACTAATACTGGATCGTTATTTCGATTATCAGCTTATAAGAAAGTCAAGCCAAAATCGGACATTTGTAAGCTAGGCAAAATGTTATTATAGGTATGACATATTATGATGACTACTATCTTGTGGGGATCTTAAAAACCAGCATTGAGAAAAAAGTGTTAATTTCACATACATTTTTTTAAACAGTGGTTCATGAGATACCCGGGTCATTCCGCGTCAAATCAACACACTTTTAACAACGTTCTTCTCTTTCAATCTCAGATTTCGATGAAATGGTACATGTGTTACCTTTATGTAGACTAAGAAAAATACCAAATTTCAGCCCAATATATCAAACGGTTCTTAAATTATAGCTATGTAAAGTTTTCGAAAAACGCAAAAGGTTGACCTGTTGCGTCATCTTTAAATTGAAATTGCAGTTCTCCTAGACAAGATAGAGATAGCTAATTTTAAGAGGTAAAATTTTTCTAAAAAATTTGAATTAAAATTTCAAATTTGAATTTCTAACAAATCGCATTTAAAAAAAATGAAAAAAATTAATAGTCTTGATAACGTTGTTGTTACAATAACACTTTTCATAGTTTTACAGTTCCTGATAAAAATTAAAAAAAGTCCTGCGTTTCTTACTTAAAAAAAAACGAAATTGTAAAAATGTCGTGCTAACTTGGCAAATATTACTATTTTTGACAAGAGTTTAGAATAGTTTTGGTGAAGTTAAGTATATATGTCTAATTTTAGATTGATATTTTAACAATTAACAATTTTTAATAAATTTCTAATAGTCGCGATCAGCACGACATTTTTGAAAATGTATCGTGCTGATGATTTTCTGCAGTTTTAATAGTTATTAATAAATACGTAGTGACAAAAATATTGTTTTTAACACCTACTAATGTTTATATTACTATTCAAGTTCTATAAAAGGTTTATTTATTTATCTTAGTCACCATATATAACTTTTTTGAACTTGGAATTCTCGAATATAATCTTTACGTTTTGATGTAATCAGTATACATACGCTGAGTATGTACCTCAATGGCCCACAAGAATACAATTCTTTGGATGCAAATTTGCAAAAACCGATTTTTAGACTAGCATGCTTACTTTTAGAAGAAGAATATAATTCTTTAAGATTTCCCAAAATCAATCTTTTAGATGTCACAAATTTTTCTCCAGTCTCATCTTCGACAAATGTGCAGTCTTTCTTACCAGGCATTACGCGGCTTATCTCATCATTATCACAAAAAGTATGAACAGCTTGTACAACTTCTTTGGGCAAGATTTTACCCGGTCTTTGGTTGGGGCTCTCAAGGATTCTTTTTTTTTTAATAACATTTTTGATTGTCTTACTATGTAGTTAGGGGCATTAAATTCTTTCATTATTTTTCGAACACTCCAGGATTTTGGTAAACATGTCACTAACATTTAGCAAAAAGTTGACGTTTAATAGCACTAATTATTTTTTTTATCTTTTTGCAGAATATTGATTTGATTGATTCTTCTAATTAAGCTAGAGATAAATTCAATGTATCTAATATAACTGAAGATGGCGCGGTAAAATTGGGATAATTTGCTTGATCGGAACTGGAATCACTGGCATCACGCTGTCCTTTGTCTTTTATCAAACTAATTTCTTTCCTATACTTGTTACAAATATTTGAAAGATTGTCTAGTTCTGGATACAAAGCAAAACACACATCCATTCTGTCACATATCTTAGTGTTTTTTTTAACTTTTACAGAATGTTTCATTGCAGTATTTTGCATCTTTCCATGTCTACTTTACAAAAGCAACAAAAAACCTACTGCCTCAAAAAGATATATAATCTAAGCGGTGTGTCAAATACATTTTTAATCGAAAAAAGAAAAATTTTAATGCAAAAAAATGATGAAAATACATCAGATAAAATACTAATAATTTGTTCAGATTTGTTTTAAGGATTTCCGATGCTAGTTGTTTTAGACACTTTCAATAACCATTTTTAAACCCCCATCAAATACAACTACAAATTATAATTAGCCTATTCAACACTCAGTATTGAGTTTTTTTTATTCTTTAAAAAATAGTTAATAAATGCTGTACTTATTACTCAGTATTATTTTGACAATACATGTTATTTGGACTAAACTAAATTGCTAAACATAAGTAAATAATGATCTGTCAACAGGGAATAATCAATCTTAATTATTTCCTAGGTGATTTTCAATCAATAGCTAAATGCACATTTTTCAATAATTTTTCTAAGTCTGAACCCATTGCTGTCCCATCATAATTTTTATAACGCTTTTTAACAACCTTATCAACACTACTCAATTTTTTTTAATATTTTAAAAAAGGCGTTAAGAGATATTGGGCTGAAATTTTGTATTTTTCTTAGTCTACATGAAGGTATGTATCAAATTTCATCAAAATCTGAGATGGTGGGGTTTAGTCATTGTGTTAATTGGAATGTGTCACTCATAAGATGGTACCCATTACTATATGCCGTTGACGAATCACATAACAATATTTTGCCTACTTTGCAAATAGTCGATTCTGGCTTCACTTTTATTTTATTTCATTAACTAGCCATTTAGTATAATATAGAGAATGTAGGAGTAAACATCCTTGATAAATAGTGATTGTTTTGGTATAGCAGTTTTTGAAACCTATAAATGTGTACAATTACTTAAAATATAAACTTTATTTCAATGGAATTGGTTTGTTTGAAGAAACGTTTTTTAAATATACGTTTATAATGAATATGGCTGTTTAATTTTAAAATATTTATTATAACATATAAATCTGTTCAGTAAAAGTTGCTTGCTCGAACATGTGCTAAATTCGAATAACAAATTGTTATTGGTAGGTCAGTTTACACATTGTAATGCACTTTTGCTTTATGGTTTCTACGATGGTTTTTTTAAACCACAGTCACGCACGTATATATGTTCTGACGCTGCATGCATAATTATCGGATTTTTATTAACTCATTTGATCAACTAGACTGCGAGTTAGAAACCTTAATCTTCGAAGGACCATTAAAGGATTTTGTGGATAATTTAAAGGATACGTTCGACAATACTCATATTACATTTTTTTGTATCTGCTTTCTTAAACGTAATGTCTAAAGTAGATAGTACAACTTCTAGTGCCACTTGCATGCTATAAGTGTAAAGTTTCTAATCATATTCGATTATTAATACAGACTTTTTTAGGAACTGACTTACACCGTACTCAAAGGCGACGATTTAATGCGAAAAATCCTTTTGTATGTGTTCTTTGTGGAAAACGTTACAAAAATCGAAATCACTTAATAAGTCATTATAAAGAGTGCGGGAAAACGCCTGGGCATGCTTGTCCGTATTGTCCTTATAAGTCTCATCGCAAGTACAACGTGAAAATCCATATTAAAAAAGTACATCCTGGAACGGAAATCGTAACATTGCGTTTACAATAAATTTTTGATGTGTTTGTGTATTTAACTTTTATTGAATAAAATGCTGTGATCAATAGTTTTAATTTCATGTACAAATTGAAAAAATAAAAGTGACACTAAATACTTTAAATATTTGCTTTTGTTGTGAAATCATTTTCTTAATAATAAATCGCATAGAAGTTGTTTTTTAATTCGTTTGTTTATATATTGACATACATATTTGTATATTGGGTTATGTAATTGTCTTCTTTCATAGTTTTTTACCTGCCTAATGCTTATTTATTTAGATTTATCGTGGTCCTGTGTTATTCGTTTATATGAACAATGACATATTCTTGTATTTTTGTGTTATGTGTAATTATCAAAAGTACGTTTAATACTAAGATATTTTAATATAGAGAACCGTTCTGTACGTACTATGGCATTTATTATTTTTTTGAAACCCTAAACCTATCTTTAAGTAATGTTTCGTAGACTCGATGCGTAAATATATTATTTTTAGGTTTGATGTGCTCAAGATGTGGTAGACACTATGCTTCACGGAGTAATCTAAATAGACATATTAGATTCGAATGCGAAGATATTAAAACTTTCCAATGCAGTATTTGTCAATACAAATGTAAAAGAAAAGATAGTTTAAAGCGTCATTGTAATTACTTACATCAAGACCAGGCGAAACACTGATCTCGCGCATTTTGATTATTATAAAGTAGGCTGTGTATTTATGTCACTCTCTATATTGCAAGGGATTCTATTGTATTTTTTTTGTTTAATTTTAATAGAAATGTCAAAGTGTGCACAGAATTATTCACGTTTACTTTTCTTATTATATTTCGCATTCGTAAATTTTTTTTAGAACTTTTAGAAGAATCTGTTACTTACTATTAAGTTTTATTTGTATTATATCTATGAATTTTTTTAACAAATTATTGTTCGTATTTGTACATTTTATGCAATTACACGAGTGTGCAATGGAGATATATTGTTTTGCATTAAATAATTGTTCCTGAATTTATCATAAATCTGATACATAATGTTTTAGGTTATCTATACAAGAGGAAAGAGCGGCCTTTCAAATGTGATCGCTGTTATAAATCGTACACTTTACAACACAACTTGAGACGTCATCAGAAAGTAGAATGTGGGAAAGAAAAAACTTATGAATGTAAGGAGTGCTTTTCAAAGTTTTATTACAAACAGGAACTCTTCAAACATCAAATACACAGAAAACATCAAATATTTTAGGTTGTTAATATTTACTGAATTTGAATCTCTCTCTATTGTGAAGATTGTTAGATTGTGTATTAATTTTACAATGTCTTATGTCATTTATAGGTTTTTCTTTTATACTTCTTATCTGTATAATACTCTTTGGCATGTTTTAGCTCGGGTCGATTTGAACGGATAAGGTTGGTAAAAACCAAAAAGATTTTTTTTTAAATATCGTATACCACACTGACAATTGGTTTTATTATTGTATAGAAACTGTAAGTTCGTCGTTAAACGAACTTATCAATAATGTTCTTTCATTAAAAAATAAAGTATTTTATGGGTGTTTGATTACAGATTAAATGATTAAAACTTTTTGTGTAAACACATAATTAAAACTATGACGCTATTTATAAACATGTCGGTACTTTGTCACCTAAGTTAAGACCTAATTTTTCTTCGTAATTGATTTACTACAAGAGTGTTGGATAGAGTATTGGTTTTAATTTTATATACTGGTAGAACGTAACCAAAATAACTTGTATGAAATGTTTTAAATTTTAACTTCTTAATGTATCATGTCGATAAAGTTTTTGCTGATGATAAATCGTTTAAAAATTATTTCTTAACTTATCTGTTTATGTATTGATTTATTTGTATGGTTATGTAATCGTTTTGTTTTATAGTTTTTCTTACATTTCAGATGTTTATTTTTTAGACTTATTTTGGTCGATCTTTAGACTTATTTTTACTTTAATATAGAGAATTTGTATGTAATGTGGCATTTATTATTATAAGTATTAGAACTAGTCTTTTAAAATAGCAATCTTATTTTTTTTAGACTCTATACATACATGCATTATTTTTAGGGTTGATGTGCTCAAGATGTGGTAGACAATATTCTTCACGTGGTAATCTTAATAGACACATTAGATTTGAATGCGAAGATACAAAAACTTTCCAATGCAGCATCTGTCAATTTAAATGCAAACGAAAAGATAATTTAAAGCGCCATTATGATTGCTCACATTTGCAGGATTAGCAGATACGCTGACCTTGTACATATTGATCATTATAAATTAGGTGGTGTATAATTTACTCAAAATCTGTATTTCAAGGAATTTTATTGTATTTTTTTTGTTTAATTTGATTTAAAATATTTGAGAATATTTTGGGTTTTACGGTTTGTCAAAGTATGTACAGAGTTGTTTAACTTTACTTTTAATAGGACTGATTTGTATTATTAGCAATGAAAATAAAAGGATTTCTGTTGTTTTATAGAAAGAATGAGTGTGTTAACTAAAACAAAGTAAATTATACTCCTTAACTTTGTTTTGTATTATTTTATTTTTGTTGGATCTATAGTCAATCTGATGAATAATTCAAAGTGTAATGGCAAACGCAATGTCGTAGAAAACAATGGTACGTCTGAGTTGACTAACATACAGGAAACTATGACGGGGTTAGTTGGTTGATGTTTTTGGGACTGATCAGCACTGGGAATACTTTGAGGAGCTTTTTACAATCATACTAAACAAATTGACGTTTACGGTAAAAGTTCTAATTGAGATGCAAACGCCATCTTGTCGAGAACATTGACCGGATGTGTTTCTAGATTCCACAATCGCGAATTTTCAAAGAATAAAACGCAATATAAAAACATACTGACATTTTTTTTAACTTTATTATTACAGTTAGGGATTGAAATTTGTGAATGTAAAATTTATAAACTAGAATGTTTAATGTATAATGTTTTAGATTATTGCTACATGAGTGAAAAGGTCCGTTTAAATGTGATCGCTGTTGGGAATTGTTACACTTTTCAATACGTCTTGAGAAATCATGAAATATAACGTGGAAAAACAAAAACCTATGAATGCAAGGAGTGGTATACACAGTTTTCTGACAAAAAAGAACTTTTTGAACGTTAACATTTTAAGTGGTTAATATTTAGAGAGTTTGTATTGTCTGCTCAATATTCAACAAGATTTGGTTTTATCTGATTTAAACGAATAAATTATGTAAAAATAGTTACCTTGGTGTTGGTGTTAAGTGGTGCATCATCATGTGAATAGTGTATAACTCTAGTGATGCAAAAAACGTTTTTTTTTCAGTGCGGTTTTTATCAACAATCAAAAACTTTTTTTTCTGGGAAAAACGGTTTTGCGGTTTTTTTCCTATCGATAAAGCGTTGTACAAAATCATCAAAAAGCGTTACATAACAACAGTCATTTTATTAATTTAGTAATATAATTGGCAGTTATTAGGACACTAATGCGATAACGAAGTTGAAAAACTGAAACTCATGCTCAGAGTAAATTTTAATTATCTGTTCGTCACATGTTAACATTGATTGTTTTTTCTTACAGAATAGTGCTTAATAACATATTGTATATATAGCACGTGGGATATATTATCGTTCTTGTCTGGTTACAGAACTTACCTTCAGACGCTTGCGATAATATAGCGCATCTTTTCAATAACTTATTCGAATTCACTTCAGGAATATTTTTACATACTTTCAATATGTATTCTTTTATTAACTGTCTGTATTTTATTGACGGGCTAGTAAAACAATGTGTCACAAAGACCGTATGATTGAAAAAAATGTGCGGGCCTAATTTATTCACTATCGTTGCATAACTGTATTTTTTTCATTTACTTTAGTAAATTGACAGCTTTTACGGTCAGACGCTTGTAGATGCCATAATTATAAATAGCCTATCTTATTCCATTTAGAAAATTTCTTTCATACGTTCCGCCAACTAGCAGAAATTTTTTTTCAATAATTCACTTTAATTGAAAAAATAGCAAATGAAATATATTTAGACAAACATTTTTGTCTTTTATTAAATAATTTCAATTAGTTTTTTAGATTAAGAAAAAAACATAATTGGAAAAAACCAGTTAGAATTGTTTTTTTAAAATGTTTTAAAAAAATTTTTTTTACACTTGTATAAAGTATTTAAAATCTTGACACATTCTTATTTAGTAGGTATTAAAAATAATGTTTGTCATTTCTCGCCGTCTTGAAACTACGGTGTTTACACCGTGTGTTTATTTTACATGTACCCCGTATAATGTTTTTACAGTGTTTACATGGTCAATAAATACGTGGATACACAGCGTATCCACGGTGTACACACGTTAAACCCACAGTGATTACATGGTATATACACCATGATTTTTGATCGTGTGGGTTAGGTGTGTATTCACCGCTGATACACCGTGAAACCACTATACACAAATGCAATAAACACACAGCGTAAGCACAGTGAAACTGTGAATAACAAGATGCTTCTACCGTGGTGCGAGAAATGTTTATTGATATTTGCGTTTCCGTATGAATAAATGTATAAGTTTTAAGTATTCCGCTAATGTAAGCATCTGCAGTTTTATAAAAGTGTCAAGAGAATTCGCTCCACAAAATTTTTAAGTGGGGGCGATAAGTTGCTGATGTCGTTATAGAATTATTCGAATTTCTTCTACAAAAATCAGTTGGCCATAATGATATTCAGATATGGGTTTTCAGACTTATTCTAATGGATCACGTATTGTTCAATAGATAAAAAGGAATCTGCTCAAAACGGTCGCTGATCATAACAGCCATCTCGGTTTTTGTTGTTTCATAACGGCTACCTTGATCACATCAGCCACTAATAATATTTGTGGATCATAACGGCTACCTTGTTCACAACGGTCACTCTTTCAGTTGATCACAACGACCACCTCGATCATAACGATCACTTTGATCACAACGTTTACCGACGCCAGTAGAGGAAAAAACGTCATATGACGATGATCATAACGGCCAATTTTAGTGATGATCATAACAGCGACTGTAATTACAACGGCCACCGACGCCAGTTGACGAAAACGCCCAACAATGAAGATCAGAACGGCCACCTCTTACTCGGATCATAATTATAATGGTCACCTTAATCACGGCGATCATTTTTTTGGTTCCTAAAGCTGTTCTTCATAAAATAGTTAAGAAAATTTTCTTAGGCGCATTCCACACAGATTGAAATAGATCGGGCAATGGGTTCTCGAGATATAAGCTTCTTAACTATCATGTACATAATTAGAATGTACATATTATGAAGTGTTATCTTTTATTTTGCAGTCTTTTGAAAAACTTGTATGCAATATACACATGAGCGAAAAATGCGGTAGGCGTTTATTCGAATTCACATCTAATGCCTCATTTTTCACTCTAGTAGCACAAATAACTATAAAATAACCGGTCTACTCCTATTATTGCATTTAGCGGGTGGTAAATAAAAGTCAATGATTTCAAAAATTATTTTTGAAGAAAATGTTTATAGTATTTTTTACTGTATGTAACAAAAAGTACCAGTTAATAAAGGTACGCAAATATTTTTTTCCCAAATAAGATTTATTTTGATTTTTCCGTTCAATTGAAAATATAAGAGCTCTTTTGAGTTGTTTTTTCGCGATGCGCCGTTTTTAAGTAAAAAAATAAAAACATTCTTAGTTATATATATTGTCCGTGAAAATTAACGTAATTATAGTGCACGCCGCTTATTGGAAACACGAATAATGTTATCGCGGACGTATGCTACCACATAGAAAAAACATAGTTTATAGTAATTTCGGTTTATGTTATCAATTTTCTTTAGGGGTTTGTTTATGTACATGCGGAATAACCTATTTTGCATTAATCTTTTAATCTAAGTTTATTTCATTCGTTGCATGTGAATTCACTTAAAAAGAAGAAGCTCAAGTGATATCGGACCTCTTTTTTCTGTAAATTAATATGGTGTGAAGTCTAATTATTAGTTAACTTCGGTGTAGCGACTATGTGCTCTCTAAAATTAGCATACGTCTATCTTGCATTAATTCTTTCATCAAAGTTTATTTGGTGCATGTAAATTCAATTAAAAAGATGATTTTTGATTTATATGCAAGCTCAAGTGATTTTGGACCTCCGTTTCTCCGTAAATGAATACGGTCTTAAGTCTGATTCAGAGTTTAGCATGACCGAGCGTTAACCCACTCACTAACTTATCTTAGTTGATTGAATCAGTTTTCTTTTAGCATTTTTTTACATTGTTTTGTATTTATTTTTATTTTTGGTGTCGGCAAATTACCGAGAAAGAATGTGTAGTTCTTAAAACTAAATTAAACAATCATCATAACATGGGATTTGAATTCTTTTTATTCACACTGTCAACAAACTTAGGAGACTATTTAATGCAGCAGATTCGTAATTTTCAACTTATTTGGCTCAACATTTTGATTTGTTTTAGTCAGATAATCAAATTTTGGATTATATTATCATTTGGTTATTGTCATCAAAAACGGTGAATCTATTTAGCGGCTTAATCTGTATTGAAGAATGCAATTTTGTAATAAATCCAGCTACCCTGTTAGGGTTGTAAATTGTTTATGTATTGAAAAATATGCACTTTTATTAACTGTTACTGCATACTATATATCATTAAAATATCTCAAAAATATTTGCATATCAATACGAAACACCCTGTATAGTATTTTCTATGCAGAGATGCAACGTTGCTAGAGGTAATTAGGAAACAGCTGGTTATTTTAGTTACATACAGTAAGAAATATTTTCTTTAGAATTGATTTTTGTAATCATTGGCTTTTATTTACCACACGCTAAATGCAATTATAGGAATGGACACATAAACAGCATATTCGAAAATACGGACAAATCGCTAATTCGGATAGTGTGAGGTCCTAATTAGTCCGAATTATCGAGACTTCACTGTATCTCGATAACACTTTGCCCGATCTTATTGATCATTACATCAACGCGTATCTTATTTGAATCTGCGTAGAATGCGCCTGAGAGAACTTTTCTAACTATTTTATGAAGAACAACTTTTGGAGCATAACATAATCGAAAAGACTAGTTATTTATAAAGCTTATTTGGCTTCTTAAAAAGAAAATCAGATGGTTTAGACCTCGACAAAAATATAAGCCTTTATATACCAAGCTCCAGATAAAATATATTTATTGAAAAGGTAAATGAATGTATTGTAATTTAAAAGCATTTAGCGATTTTTAAAAACAGGTAGCTTTAATATTTGCCGTAAACATGAGCTTGTTAAGTTAGAAGTTGATGATATTCAGGATCTGCAATCCTCATTACTGATCACTATTCGTGATATTAAAACTACAAGAAATCGAAAGTTTAGTGTAGTTGACAACCTTAGATTACCAAGTTTTGTAGAAGTTTCTAAAAAGTATGCTGCACTACGTCCGATAAATATAGATACTTGCCGTTTCTTCTTGGCTTACAGGAATGGGAAATGCATGAGGCAAGTTATCGGAAAAAAAAAAACGTTTTTGCTGGAAAACAGCTGTTTATCTGAAATTGTCGAATCCGAAATTATATACTGGGCACTCGTTGTTGGCAAACGCTGGGGAAATAATGATTGGTATAAAACAACTAGGAGGCTGAAAGTTAACGTCAATTGCAGAACAGTATATAGAAGCTATATATAGAGGGTCAATGCAATTGTGGGAACTACATTAGAGTGTATCTTCTACTGCTGATGAGCCCCAAAAGGGCGAAACGGCCGTCTAGTAGTTCACTCTGGTGGAGTTTACACAATTGCATTCACATTGCTTTAGCCCCAATGTCTTTTTACGTTGTGGTTTTATCCCGCATAATTATTCAAAGCATATATTGAATTTGGCGGGTGTTAAACTAATTTCAACGTGTTACCGCCGTTTATAGCTATTTACAGTAAACATTAGACACATAGTAAAATCACACTATGAGATGGCTCTGCCATCAAACACTTATGAGTATATAGAAGGTTCTGTATCAAACCAAATTAGGTTAACTAAAAAGGTATTGATTACAAAGGACAATTTATCGTCTATTAATACTGATTGAGCTTCGATCACGTAGCAACTAGCAATAATTCCAGTTTGATGGGTAATTCTAGTAGCGTGGGTGCATTTCTGAATATTAATATAGTTTATTGTTCCAATTGTATTGTTAACATAAGTTACCCTTAATGAATTTTCAATAAAAAGTACAATTTTTCTAATTAATTTGGTTAATTGTTCTAATTGTTTTGTTAACAGGAATTACCCACAATAAATTTTCAATGAAACGTAGAATCTTCGATTTTTAATAAAAACTTTTCATTTTGCAAGTATTTAGTTTATTAGGTACCTATGATATCGTTGTTTGACGTTTCATTATAACCCGTGCGAATCAAGAGGTTCGTGGGATATAAAAAGACGTTTATGACATATAAATTTATGTATAGTTGTCAATTTATGATACAACCACTGATCTCTATTATAATATGGATAGCTGATACTTATGAGAAAAATATTTAAATATGGGATTAGACTGTGTAGAAGACAGTGCCACACAATACTGAGATTAGAACTAAATTAAACGAATTTTACTTGACAACAGTACCGCTATTTTTCAAAAAATTTTATGATATTTCATTTTGTGAAAATTGCATAACAGTTTACGGAATTGCATAAAACTGTAAAACTTTGTGAAATTTAATGAATAATCAAATTTTAATTAGTTTGAATAATATTATACAAAAAACAACACCGTTAAAGTCATTTTAACTCGCATGACAAAATTGCGAAAAAATCGAGAAAATTAAAGAACATAACATACCTATTGCTACTGCTGATGCGCCCAAACAATTTTCAAAATATTTTTAAACATACTAATCTATTTAGAAATGTCTTACAAAAATATTAATATTTATGACAATTAAACTGTTAAAAAAAAGTATGGTTAGCGCTACATTTTAGTTCCTGTCTCAGTAATGAGTGGCGCTGATAATTTCTCTAAAGGTGTCAATATCAGACTACAGTATCAGCTATCCATATTATTATAGAGATCAGTGGATACACCCTTACATCAAATATTTGACATTGGCAACATAGATAGATTCGCTTAGTTTAACACAATCAACGATTAAACGAAACGTAATTACTCCCTATATTGCCTCATAGTCTTTTCTTCCTTTTTTGCTTTTTTTTTAAATCTTTTTTTGTTTCCTTTTTGTTAAGGTATAATTGTGGCATTTTCTCATTTTCTTGTCACGTTGTATTGTATGGTTTAGGTGTACGAATATCAGAAGATTTTTTGCGATCTTTGATGTCTTCTGAAATGATTTAATTTAATGATTTAAGGAACATTTTTTGAATTGTTTTTCGCTTATTGTAGATCTTGATATTGGCCTGCAGTAAGTATAATTTGAACTAGAATTTTGGTAGTAGCTGCAGTTAAAAACTCTTTTTCTGAAAAAACCGTGTGATTGAAAGAACAATCCACATTTTTTAAACGCAACAATCATAGTAAGACATTGTAGGAATATTTTCTTAAATAGATCTGCTATTTGTTTGGTTGACACAACCAGCTCTGGATCAGATCGGAATCAAAAAATAAATTAGTAATAAAATGTACGTTAAGTGGCTAAAGCCGGCGAGTCGTATGAAGTGACAAAGAAATAATCACATTCTCATGTCCCAATTAATTAAGTTCAATATTTTTGGTACATACGTACGATGTGTAATTGATCAGTAATTATACAGGGTGTTCTTTTGTTGCTTCACTAAAATCAATGAACTTTTTGAACCATTGGTATTACAGCTCTATTGGTATCTCTTGTTTCACTGCAGACTCTTCATGATCAAGGAGCATTAGCCATCGATCCAGTTTCATACGTTTGCGTGAAAATATTGTAATAACCGACATGTAGTGATCGACTACATTAAAAAAACGGTTATTTTTTTAAACGATTTATGGATCGTCTTTTTATAGTTTTTAAGTACACTGCTGGAGAGGAGTTGGCGTGTGGTTGTACTATTTATTGCGCTATGCTCGAATTTTTAATTTCATCAAGCGACTGCGGGCCCCTAGGATGCTTGGTCGCTTTTTAAGATTCCACAAAAGTGTTATTAGAACCTCCAGTTAGGTTTCAAGGAAATATATTAGAAAGGAGGAGGCTGCTACTATTTAAAGGTTAAAAACCGCTTGTTTAGCTTACCTTACTTCCTCGTCTTGTCTCACCTTTCTGTAGTGTATAATTTGTATCTGGATAAAGTCATCCATTTTACTACATTAGTGGATTTTTGGAGTTTAATTAAAAAAAGGATCTTTGCATGTACAAAGGTATGGACTTGTAAATATGAATATTTGTGCTTTAGTTTTGTTTTTATTTATTTTTTTAATTATTTTAGAATAAGCTAATGAAATTAAATATGTTTTCTAATAAAACATTTTTAAAAGAGTTTCATTAATCTGTCAAGTACTTACCTCAATAACTAAATAGCGATTTATATTTTAAGTTGATCAAATTAATGATCTTTAGTGCAGCGAGCCTGATGAAGTATTCATCCTGAACACGAAACGTCGCACAAAAACTGAAGTAGTTGCTTCTGTCTAACCTTCTATAAGAAGGGATCATTAATTTGATCAACTTAGAATATAATCATTACCAGGAGGCGAACCGTTCTATAAACAGTGATTTATCTTTTTTTACTGTTTTAATTAAAGTAAGTCGGTGATGGATGTACTATAGTGAATATATATTTTACTTTCACTGATGTGCTCATTGTAAAACACTTCGCAATTGACAAAAAAAAGTAAGCAATTATGTATAGGTCTAATATGGGGATAATTCCGCTTATTGTACGACGTAGAACTTACTAACATTTATTCATAATTATTTTGACTATGCATTACTTTACCATTTTGTTTCTAGACTGTGGAGAAGTTGTTCTTCCAAACGGACAAAAAAAGTATCTATGTTTGAAGTGCGGACGCCACTATGTACACAGTCAGCATTTAAGACGCCACTTACAATACGAATGCGGAAAACAAGCATTATTTCAGTGCCATTTATGTCCAAGACGATGTAAAAGGAACGATATGTTACGTGTACACTTAAAAAAAATTCATAATATTAGTTTAGATGAGGCACAATACTGTTATGAAAAGTTAGATTATTAATTGTATATAGGTATATTAAACAGCATGACAAGTAACAAAATCATTATAGATTTATTGTTTGTTTTTGTTTAATTACATGGTGAAAGAAATAAACTTATTTTAACTTATTTCGAGGTTTATTTGGTATATGTTTTTGAATTTGTTTTTAAACAAACCGTTCTATGAATCTCGAATTTATTGTTTTGTCAATTTATTAAATTGGCCAAAACTAAACAATAACATATAAAATATCATGGAAGTTCTATTTTACGTTCGCTCTGTACTTCGTGGCCGTATCGTAAAATTGTTTAATTGGCCTCTTATGCAGGGGTGCTAAAAAATCATGGTTAAATGTTTTTTTTTAAATTTAATTTAGATTGTTTTGTGTTAAATTAGATTTTTACTGAATTTTTCAATTCGGAGGCGTTTCTTAAATATTTGATACTTTTGTGCAGTAATTGGATCAAGTTTTTTATAGAAACCGTGCAAAATTAAATAACTTTTAAGCAATATGATTTCAATAATATCGTCCAAGTGTATTTACAATTAGGGCATTATGTAATGTACTATATAAAACAATTACAATTGTAAATAAAATTTCCTAAAATTTACGTATATTTTATTGGTTCAAATAAATAAGTGGATTAAAATAGAAAAATTAATGATTTAAATCTTTGCGCCCTGCTCGTTGTTTGTGACATTTGATTAAAAATTTTATGTGAATTTTAAAGTGTAATATATTTTGGTTTTCGTTGCACTTTTTCATTGTACTGACTACAAAAGAGGTTTAACGTTCTATAAAAAAATATATAGTATCAGTTTTTTCTTTGCTGATATACAAATCAAGGTCGTTGATAAGTCTGGAAACGGTCGATTATCAGGAAAAACATACAAAGTTTTATACAAAAGTTTTATGGTTCTTCAATGTCTACTAGCAAATCTGATTTTTTTAAATAAAACACCCTGTATATTATTTGATATTTCAATTATTCTTTTAGTTTTAAGCAAAATTTGTAAGAAGCATAATGTACCTAAGTTCAATCGTTTCCGGGTTATCGAGTTTTAAAAATAAACGCGGTTTTAAAATTTATTGAATGAAGAACTAGAATTAAAGAAATGACGAATTTTTTTTTGAAAACATTATATGGTTCTGAAAAGAACCGATTGCAAAGTTTGTTATGATTGTTTGTAATCCTATTTTATAAGATGCTCAAAGTGTGACCTGTTGACAGTAATGAATTCGCTGAACAAAATTCTACACTATATTTAGAAGAGCGTTTTGATGAATATTATTATTTTCATGTTCTATCCTTGCTTGCAACTCTTCGATATTTTGTGGTCTATTTTTGACATGATCCTAAAAAAAGTCAAGCGGCGTCATATCGGGAGTTTTAGCTGGTCATTCAATAGTTTCCCTGCGCTCTATCCATCTAACAGGAAAGGTTTGATTTAGATATTCTATTCTAAAATGAGGGGGTGCCTCATCTTGCTGTAACCATATTTCTTCCGCTGGTAGATTTGGGTCGTTATTGTTCAGAAATAATCGACTAACGTCTGGAACAATTAATTCGTGCAAAAGTGCCAAATATCGAGCAGAGTTTAAATTTCCGTTTATGAAATGTGGTCCTACAATGTGGCCACCAGTAATACCACACCAAATATTTACTTTTTACGGTTTTTGCGTGTGAACTTGGTCTATTCAATGTGGGTGTTTGTCTCACCAGATCCTACAGTTGTGTCAGTTCACTTGTCCATCCAAACAAAATGTAGCTTCGTCGGAAAACAAAATGTGGTTGGCAAAGTTAAAATTTTGGCGCAACTTTTCCGTATTAACTTCACAGAGGTCGATTCTGCGATCAAAATCGTATTCATTCAGTTCTTGCGATAGATGAATTTCATATGGACGGAATTTTTCCCGATTCACAATCTTTTGAATTGAATATCGACTCATTTGCCAATTGTTGTGTCTACTGTTTTAGATTCTCTACCACATCCAATACTAGATTCAATAACGGTTACTGGCATTCCAGTTCTAGGTCTATCTTTGACACTGTCAGTTTTGTGAAAACGATGCAAAGATTTTGAAACTGTGGATTTGGAGATCGATTCTCGGTCAGGATGCAACTCATTGAACGTAATCACCGCAAAGCTTCGTGTTCTATCACCATACCCTATCATTATTAAAATTTTGATACGTTTGGTTTCACTCAAACTTGCGATTTTGCACAAAAACTGTTGACATTAAATGAATGTTTGACATTTGTTGGTATGGTAACATTTTCTAACAAAAGAACAATTCTGCGTTTCTAAGGTATCTTGATGAACTACCTACATTATGCTTCTTACAAATTTTGCTTAAAATTAACGCCTATATGACCAACCTTGTATAATTAAAATTATTACTGTCTAGTAGACATTGAAGAGCTCTAAAAAATTTATATAAAACAAAACAAATTAAAGAAATTAAATGACGTATAAGTTTATTATTGTAGTTTTTTTGTTTATCATTTCAATTTGCGTCCGGAGCGATTGGTGTTTTCACTTGGATACTTTAAGTCGATGTGTATGATCGATTTTGTTAAGACGCTGTTCGCTTAATTGTAAGTAAGTCTACTTTCTATTAATTTTCATGGTCGGTTTCTATTACGCTTTTAGAAATTGAATGAGTAGTGACATGTAACAAATTTGAGACGGTTCGTTTGGCATTGAAAGGTTCGTCACCCCTTTCGTTTCTTCTACTGAGAGAAGAACGAATCTTATCTTTCTCAATCTTTCTTGTTTTTTTTTTCTTTTTATTATTTTTCTTCTTGATTAGTTAATCACCTGCATGCCAGATTTTTGTCTTTCTTCTTGTTTTCCCTTTTCGTTTTTCTACGGGGAGAAGAGCATTAACATCAAGTCTTATCTTTTTCCGTCTTTCTCTTTTCTCTCACTTTTGTATTTCTTGCTTGACTTTTCTACTTTCTATCTTCTGCTGCTTGAACACTTTTTCTTTTTTTTAAACTTTGCTCTTTAGTGTTCACTGCAACATTGCTTTTTTTCCCTTTTTAAGCTTCTTGTTTTTCCTTTCTAAGATTTTTCTTTCTCTTGCTTTGTCGGGTTTAGTTGGTTTCTGGTTTGTTGTGCTTGGTTTGCAACTTGGGATAGATTGCAACATCGTTTCTTATGTACTTCTGCTTAATCGGCATTTTAATGTTCTTGGTCGCTGTTGGAATATTTCTTATTTTTGAGTTTCTTTTGCTCTTGAGATATTCTAATCTGTTCTTTGGCTTCTAGGTTCTAGGTGACTTTTCAACACGATGAAAAAAGGCTAGCGATGTTCGGTTAGCAAGTGAATTTTTTAAAGCTTATTTACTTTTCCTTTTTTTCTTTCTTTTGGGTTTGTTTTGGTTATGCGGGTTGGACTTTACTATGTTTGTCACACAGGCAGGGTTTACTTTTTTGGATTATGTTGTGATCTTTGGATTACTGATTGAAGTTCTTTGCTTTCTAGGTAACTTGACTTATGCCGACTTGCAATCAGAATTCTCTTCCTTGAGATGTCTTCGTTGGTTTCCTTTTCTAAGATCTTTAGGGCCTGCTTGTTTGTTTTGCTGGGAAGAATCTCATCCCGTCTGTAGATGACTGTTTGGCATAACTAACATAGTTCTTCTTAATTACTTTTCTCTTTCCGATTCCGCAAATCTACATTTAAATTTTGATACATACTTGAGTTTCTTGTTTCTGCTTCTTCAGTTTCTTAGTTTGGAGATTATATTAAGGGGGGATTGATCACTAGGGGTTGTGGTTTGATTTGCTTTTTAGGGCTTTTGGTTCTTGGCGCTTGCCAAAACTTTTTACTTCTTATTCTTACCGTTGTGGGTTTGTTGAGTGTTCACTGAGGACTCTTTTCTCGTTTTCTGGTGCTTAGGCATCTCCGTTTCATGCGACTGTTGAGAAGGATGTCCACTTCTTAGAAGTATGTTTTTACTCCTGTAGGCGCTTTGACCTTGACCTCACTACTTGGTGTTTCTCACGTCGGCAAGTTGTTTTTTTTTATCTGGGTTGGGGTTTCTATGAAAGGGGGTTGGTTGTGGTTTTTAGGGTTTGATCCTCTTGCCGTATACTTTCTTTTAAACTTTTTCTTGTCGTTTCCAGGTTTTAATTTTGCAGGCGGGAACTTGTTACATGTCACATTTTTTAAACCCTGTTTTTGGAGGGGGGCATTGTTCTTTACATGCAATTTGTTACCCTGTTACTTTACTCTTTCATTTTCTAAAAGCGTAATACAAATAACTGACGATGAAAATTAAATAGAAACAAGAATTACTTACAATTTAATGGACAGCAGCAATCGCCCCGGACGCAATTCCCTTCCGTAAATGTCGAATAATTCTAAGAATTTTACATCCAGTAGGGTTTTCAACCAGCGGCGTCAAGAAATTTCATCAGAATTACGACTTTGGAAAATGAATGAGTAATGACTTGTAATACACTTGAATGCAACGTTAAAATTTTTGTTTGGGAGACAAAACGCATCAACACAAACGTGAAATTTCTAAATAATGTCTAGTGTGCAAATGACATATTGGTGGTTAAGGACGAAGAACTGTTATAAATGATAATCTAAAAATTAAACTAAAAATTCAAGCATGTGCTATTACAAACAACAAGATCTAAATATCTAAAGATAACCGGAATTTAAACAAGAGAAGAAATATGTATACTTGTGCCTGCGTGTTACATTTAATGAAGAATATTAGGAAAAAAATCGCAAGGAGAAGACGTATTTGACGACTACGTCTTGTCTGTTTTAACCTATTGAGACTGAGGATGTTCAGAAAACGTAATATAGAAGTCTAGAAATTACTGTGTTATGTAAGTGTTCACAATGATGTTAATGGTAATGATAATGTTAGGTAAACATGCTAACAGTGCAAAACATCAACGAATCGAAATGCGATCTATCGCGTATGCGTTTTGTGTGACTTAAGTTTTTGATGGAAACAGGTTTGAATTGACAGTTTTTATTTGCTTAATTTCATGCGTTGAACTCTAAAATTAGAAGCACATAAATAATTTTCTTCAATCTGAATTTAACTTACCGTTAAGGTTAACTGAATTTGATAGAGGATATTCTTATAAACGTGTTTTAGTTGCTCTATGATACACTACCAGCGATTGTCACTCTGTTGCTTCGTTGCGTGTTGAAACGACGAGTTTGCACACTGTTATCTCGGTCGTTACTTCAGTGTTTTTGTCGGTATGATTACAGGATTAGTTTTGTGTAGGTAGAAGATTGAACCGGCAAGAAGATTAATTCTTAGCTTGTATCTCGTCTTGGATTCTACTAACAATTGTAAAGGTGGAAGATCTAGCACAGTTACCCTTGTTGCGATAAATGTCGCTGGCATTGTGCCACGCGTAGACCTTTTTTATGTGTTTAGCCTTGATTTAAATTTAGAATCTTAAGCTTGGTTACGATTATAAGTGACTTTCGGCTTAGGCCACATCGTAGTTGAACACCCAGACTTTTTAGGCTTGTAGAACTTAGTCAAGTTCTAAGCCGAAAGTCGCTTATAATCGTAACTTTAAGTTAAGATTCTCTGTTTATTTATTTCACTAAATTTGAAATTTATATGCAATTTGGGATTAGTACTTCACAATATATCTAAACGATCTTTTTTGGCCATCCATCTATGAAGGTCTAAACTTTAAAGAACCCGGATAGACTTGTTCTCTCCAAGTACACATTGATTTAATTTGGTCTGTAAAGTTAATCCAAATATTTAGGTCAAAACTTTTTCTTTGTTTAGAATGTTTTCGTGGATGGGTTTTCCGTTTCCGTCTTTTGCTGTCTACTCTTTTACTACGAATCCTAGAACTCATTGCATAACGTTTAAAAGAATATCTTGGAACGCACACAACAAAAGCATCTACATATATTGCATTCCTCTCTATTCTAGAGTTTTAAATTCTACGAACGACTGGGATTTGTAGTGTTTATGAACATTTATACAGTTTCTGCTTAACTCTCTTTTTAATCACATTGCAGTTCACTCATTTTTGTGGCATTTCCAGTTTGCATTTTATGTACTTTCTAGATACATCCTACTTTGTTATCTCTTGATACACGTTTGGCGTCCCGATTGTAATTCCGAAAACTTTTTTTTATTTGACTCTAGTGTAGGTTTGTTTTCTCGATTTGCTATGTTTAGTTGATTAATGTTACTAATAACAAATTATAAAATAAGTTCACTTGGAATCACATAAAGAATTAATTGATTTTGTTGGTTTTACAGAACTACACTGATTTTTAATATTTTCAAGTTTTGAAATGGTTGTTTTTGTTAAATGTCAATTGGTTTTGGGTAGAACTCTCTCTACATCCTTACTTCCACATAGACACTTTAATTTGTTTGGTCAAAAATACATTTTTCTGATTCAGGAGACCTTGAATCGTAAAATTATGACTACCATCTTATGGGTATCTTACAAATTATTATTAAGAAATTATATTATTAAGAAAAAGTATTAATTGCATTAAATAATTGTTCGAGAAATATGGACCAGCGTTCAAATTTGGCGCGCAATTGTTTTGGGAATGGGATTGTTGCACCAAGTAAGTTGTCAGTCAGGTCAGTAACGTAGCAGTATCGTCGTTTGTTATTTTTAGCTTCTTGACTTTGCTAATCTCTTTTCTTGTTTAACACAAGTAGCGTAATAACAGATGTTCACATAGTTAAGATTTGGGTACTCAATACATAGCGAATTCTGTTTTTAATATATTAACGGTTATAGTTTGTTAATCACTAGTACTACTACAATACTGCTACTACCAATTGTAAAAATTAAATGAACTAGCGGGAAATTCAAACGTTTGTCGATATTGCTCGAACAGTCTGTATATAATGTTCTTCAATAGTGACTATTTGTCATTAATCAATCACATAACAATATTTTGCCTACTTTGCAAATGGCCGATGTTGACTCCATTTTTGATTTAGTACTTATCCTATACAGGGTTTTCAAACTTAAGTCGGCAAATTAGTAATACTTTTTCCGCTTATTACGATTTAGAAAACGGAACAAAAATCGAACATCGCGTTCACGAGTTATGTCAAAAAGTTTTATTTTTTAAAATTGGACACTCACTATACAATAGTTTCATTCGGTAGGAAAGTTAATTCTAAACAAAAATTATCTTATGACTTTTTATGCTAAAGTAGAGAATGACAAAGCTGTTTATTTTTTTTCAAATTTGTCAAGGTGGCTGTTTTTGATTAACAAAATTAGTTTGTTTTATAAATATCATCAAGATTAAAATGTCAAATTGAAGTTTTGCAAGTAAACAGATTACAGTTGGTATTTTTAAGTAAGAAATGCCTTTCATATGTTCAAAAAAATGTGATATGAATCTTATATCGTTTGTCAAAAAAATAGCCACCGAGCTCGTGAACGATATAGTGCTTTGTTTTTTATGCGTAACTTGCCCGTTCGAAGGTATTTTTTGCTGTTCTACCGTAAGTTTAAACAGAATAAAAATATATTTAAGAACACTAGAACTAAGGAACAATTTATAACAAATGAAGAAACAACTGAAATTCACGTCTTAGCTTACTTTGAAGGTCATCCTAATAATTCAATGAACGCTTTAATGCAAGAATGTAGACTATGTTTGGGAATTATGCACGATATTCTAAAAAAAGCATAACTTTGTGTGTATGGGTCAGACCGAGACAGACGCTGGTACCAGGAAACCAGACGCATCATTAATAAAATCAAACTTAACGATAATTTTTTGTCGTGACGAATTAAATTTTTCCAATAGGGACATCTTTAACAGGAAAAATAGCCACTGTTAGAGTCGAGATACTCTGATGTTTTTCCGTCCTTGTAACCCGCAGGACGCTTTAGTGTTATTGTTTCGTGTGGCTTGATCGGGTCAAGAATTGTAAGCCTTGTGTTTTATGAACAATTATTAACCGACGCATTTCCAGACTTTTTGGATGATCTGAATTTAATGGATAGGCAACAGATGGAGCTTCTGTCCATAATGTTCGCCAGATTGATAGATTATTACAAGCTTTAAATGTCCGATATTTATCAACTAACCGCCCTGTTCCTATGCCTCTTTGATCACCAGGTCTAACGCCTATGGATGATTTCTTTTGGGGATATTTCAAGAGTGTGGTGTATAAAAGACAGTATGATAATTTTGAGTATCTATAGAAAAACATCATGCATGCTGTCAATAATATTGATGGTAGAATCTTTGCTAGGGCCAACAAAAATGCTTGGAGCAAGAGGGTGATGTTTTTGGGCATCTAATTTAAATTTTGTTGTTTTTGAAGAATATTTTAAGATAAACGATACTGTTTTACATAATTGATATTTCTGTTTTTTGCATTTTATGGAACGCCAAGTTACGACAACTAGTACAGCTTTCTCGACAAATATGAAAATGCAACAATAGTTTTGTCATTTTCGACTTTACGATAAAAGATCAATATTTTTTTCAAAATTAAATTTCCTATCGATTAAACCTATTGTTAGACTCTGTGTCTCGTTTGAAAAAATGAAACTTTTTGACATAATTCATGAAAGCGATGTTCAATTTTTGTTCACCATCGAAATTAGTGGAAAAAGTACTACTATATTGCCTATTTAACTGAGTTTAAAAACCTTGTAAACATCCTTGATCTTAACATCGACTAATGTTAATACGTTGATCTGACACACACAAATATTACTACTTTCGACTGCACAAAATTCCACTTTGTGACACTGTTTTGATAAAACAGTTGCACAACGTAGCCATTGTTCTACTTCTATTAGTTCACGGTCGTGTATTAATTGTTTGTATTAGTCGTTTTTTTTTAAATTTTGTATATTTAAGTGTCACAAGTTAGAAGGATATAAGACTAATAAGAGCAACCGTTCTCCCAGTATCCTTTTTGGACTCTTCTATCTATTCACGCATTTACTGGTTTGGTCCGCATCTTAGCTTTACGTTTTTGATAGGTTTCTTTTTAACTTAGACTTTAAGCGAAGACTCCAGCATCGTGTGCTTGTCAGACTATTGTTCATAGCTACAAGGCTCGCTGGTTAAAGCTAAAAGAAACATAACGTATAATGTATCTTAGTATTATAATGTTAGTTTTGACAGCTTATGAAAAACTGGTAATTGTCATCTAATTAAGGAACATAGGTTCTGTGGAGGTGTTGTCTTATTAGATATCTTTCTCGATACAGATTTCGAAAGATTTTAAAGTTTTAAAATTGATGTTTAAAAAACAGCCAATTTAGAATTGCTGAAAAAAACAATTTTGAGTTTTTTAAAGATTGCTTGTTGTATATTAGATTACCTTGTAGCTTTTATACCTAAATATGAGATCAAAAAAATGTGTCTAAGTATATAGGGTGGCCCAACGAAAACTTTACAAACGGGTTTGTAGTCAGTAGAATTTTTTAAGAAACTCAAAAAACACTTTCATTTTTATATTAAGGGGCAGAACTTTTTGCCATAAACTTCACCCCTAAACAGTTTCACCGCTTAGCGCAATGATAACAACTACTAAAATTTAAGTAGGGATGATAAGGAATTAATACCTCATTTGAATTTCTTGAATTCAGTGCAACATTCTTTTGAAGTTATATTCATTTTTAACAAAAAATTTGCAAAAACACGAAATAAAGAATGTATTTTTACTGTCATTGTGAGTTTCACTCCTAAGGTAAAGGGTGAAAAACTCTTTAATTTTTAAATAAAGATAATGGTTTATTTTTTAAATGTATTAATAAAACAATTTTATGCAAAATACAATTTTAATTGATTAAATGTTCGAAGTGTTTGCCTTCAACGTCTACGCAATTATAAATATTTTGATAAAAATGGTCTCGAACATTCTGATTGTTATTATACGCTCGCGTAGATCTTGCGCGGACCCCACAAGAAAAAATGTAATGCGGCGAGATCCATTTCAATCCATTGGTTCAGAAATTGTTGGTCCAGGTAATGTCGAACTTGTAAAACGTATTACGGAGAACTTTTGTCTTGTTGAAATACCAATTCGTTTTCCAGACAACCTCCATTATTTTCTAAAATATGGGCAACATTGGGACAATGTGGTTTTCCAACAAATCTAACTACGTTTCACTGTTCAAATTTTTTGGTAGGAAAAAAGGTCTAACGATACTTTCGCCATAAATATCGACCTAAACATTTAACTTTTACGGTTTTTGAGTGTGCACTTCTTGAATTAATGCCGAATTCGAATTAATAACGACAGTTATGGCGATTGACTGTTCCACAAACGCTCGTCGGAAAAGCAAATAATCCGTTCAGTCATGGTTCAAAAAATTGTAATTGTCTATCCAAGTCAGTACCAGTATAAAATTGCAAGCATTAAATTTGTGGTATTTTAAAATTCGTGTAAATAAAACAACTGCTTGATGTATTTGTTTATACTTTTCCAGTTCGTTAAAGCAGAAATTTTTTATTCGTGTTATAACATATGCCGGTAACTCGTTATCAAACCAAAATAGATGCAAAACTATTTGAATTTCTCGAATCAATATAAAATGGTCAAGAATAGATGAATAAAGATATGCGAGAAAAAATGTCCGAAAACTCTTAGGAAATGGAAGAAAAACTGTCCGAACATTCTCAGAAAATGGAAGAAAATACTAGAACAACAGAAGAAAGATTGTTGGAAATTTCTAGAAGTTTAAAAGAAGAAATACGAACGAGTATTGAAAATCAAACTACTGAGGAGCAAATACAAGTTAGTATAGAGAACTAAATTTAAATTGTTTAAGAAGAAACCCAAGCAGATATGTTAAAATTAAATGAAAAAATATGCGAGTCTTTAAATAAAAAAATAGAAGCAGTAGGCGACAGAATGAAACTGCCTGAAGATAAAATGAACCGAATGAATTGCCATGGTGAAGTAAGCGTCACGAGCGAAGATTTAATAATGAACCATCCGGAAGAAACCACTCACAAGTTTAAAATTGCACCTCTAAATTTTGATGGTAAATTTCCATGGTCAACCTACTACAAACAGTTTGAAGCCGCAGCTACAGCTAATGGTTGGAGCAACAAGCAGAAAGCGAAGTCTTTAATAGCGTCGTTATGTGGAGAAGCCCTTGGAATCTTGCTGACTGACTAAAGAACAAGGAAATTACAAACTCGTAATTTTACGTTTAGAAATGAGATATGAAGATACTTCAACAAGTGTACCAAGCTCAAATTAAGAGTCGGGTTCAGAAAGCTGCCGAAAGTCTTCAAGAGTTTGAGGCTGACATCGCCAGATTAACACGGCTTGCGTATCCTATAGCACCAGATACCTTCTTGGAGCAGTTGACTATTCAAATCTTTGTAGACTGTCTCCCAGACAACGAAACGCAGCAGACTCTACGATTAGCTCGACCGAAGACGTTGGATGACGCTGTAGTGCATGTCTTGGAGCTTGAAGCAGCAAAACAAGCATCGCAACGAGACGGTCATAAATTCCACTGTACTGCAGTACCCGCGTAGACATTAGAAAGCATCGAGAAGACAAATACTTCGGGAAAGAGGAGTGACGACTTTGAACTGCGGTGAAATAGGCCACGTACGACAACATCGTACTAAACCCAAGAAGAAGACAAGATGAGTTCTCGAAAGTTTGGAAGGAGTTGACCAAAAGAAACAAAAGTTAATCGCATCTAGGCATGTTCCGGAAGTTACTATTAAAATGGAGCAATTCTGCAGTATTTATCTTGATGGAAGAAGTGTTCAGTTACTGTTTGACACGGGAGCGACGAAGATGATATTACGGGAAAATGAGCAGACATTACCAGTAACAGTACGACTTCGAACGGCTACGGGTGAAGAAATACCTACTCACGGACAAGTCAAAGTAACCATTATTTGGGAAATGGAGTATTCGTCAAGTGCTGGTAGCCGACATTAGGGAAGAAGTTATCCTGGGAATGGACATGATAAAGAAGTATGGGTTCCATTTGGATATGAAGAACGATGTCCCGAAGAGCATCAGTGAAGAAATTCTTTTTTATTGGTCAGAGATGGCAGCCGTGCGAGTCTTATTAATTGAAGACGTGACTTTGCTTGCCAGGACTAAAAGTGTGATGATGGCACGCTTGAATGAATCTCCAGGAAGGCTACAATTGCACTATTGAACCAATGTAGAGCGACTTAGAGGACTGCTCGTTGGTTTTAGTACACGTGAAAAACACGACACCACTAAGGATCTTCAATGTCAACTCAGATCCAGTAACGTTGAAAAAGAACACAATCGTAGGCCAATTTACGTCAGTATCTCAAATTGTGAGATACGCGAATTCTTATGAAGATACGTCGCTGAAGAAGTGCCCACAACATCTGTTGTACGTTCTTACTTCTTCTGACTTCCAAATGCCAAAATCTCAGTTAAGACCAACTGGCTAAAGTTAAAGTGTTGATCCAACATTATCAAGATGTGTCCGCGCTAGAGAGTGGTTCCAAAGGAAGAACTAACGTGGTAAAACATAAAATTAATACCGGAGACGCTCGGCCAATACAACAACATCCACGCCGACTTCCTTTGGCGAAGAGAAAAGAAACCGAACAACTAATTACGGATATGGTGAGAGAAAGTGTAATTGAACCTTCAAATAGCCCATGGGTGTCTCCAGTGGTACTAGTAAAAAAGAATAGATCAACGTGGTTTTGCGTGGAATACAGACAGCTTAACGACGTGACGAACGACTTGTCCTTTACCGAGATTTGACGATACGTTAAACATTCTGTCAGGATCTTAGTGGTTTTCTACATTAGATTTAAAGAGTGGTTACTGGCAGGTAGAATTGGAACCCAAGAATCATAAAAAAGGAACTTTTACAATTCGAACTGGTTTGTGGCAGATCACTGTGATGCCTTTCGGCCTGTGTAACGCTCTTGCAACGTTCGAGCGTTTGATAGTGACCATCTGGCGCGAACTGTTTTGGAAGACGTGCTTGGTTTACTTAGACGTCGTGATTATGGTTAGAAAGTCGTTTGAAGAACACTTGAACAACTAGAATGAAGTGTTCCAGCGACTACGTGGGGCTAATCTCAAACTAAGCACAAAGAAGTGCCACGTATTTAAGAAGGAAGTGTAATACATTGGCCACGTCGTATCTAGAAATGGAGTAAAGACTGACCCGGACAAAATCCGAGCAGTGCAAGCATGGCCAAGATCAATTGACAAACATCAGGTCCGAAGTTTTCTTGGGTTGTGCACCTATTATAGACGATTTGTACCCGGATTTACCGATATTGGCAAAACGTTGACGAAACTGGCTAAAGAAAAATCAGAATTTAAATGGAATGAATACTGCGAAAATGCTTTCTATCAACTAAAACGGGTTCTAGCCGATTTCAAGCTATCCAAATGAAGATGTTTGTTTTGGATACTGATGCAAGTAATCTGACCATAGGTGCAGTCCTGCCGCAAGTGCAAGATGGACAAGAAAATGTATTTTGGTAAAGTTTTGTTCAGGCCAGAAAGGAATTATTACGTGACTACGAGAGAACTGTTAGCATTCTTCAAGTCTATAGAACACTTCTACAAATATTTGTATGGACGAAAATTTTTACTAAGGACGGACCACGCCGCTTTAAAATGGCTATTACAGTTCCGTAATACAGAAGGACAAGTAGCAAGATGGATCGATAGACTACAAGAGTACGATTATGGCACAAAACACCGTGCCGGAAGCAGTCATCTGAACGCTGATGCCTGGTCCAGAAGACCATGTCCGGCAAACTGCAGCCATTGTTCGCGACTTGAAGAAAAGGTCAAATGCTTCCGGAGAACTGTTATGGCTGATAACGAGTGAGTAGTTGCGTCGCGAACAAGACAACGATCCAGAAATAAGACTACTCTTGAACTGGAAAGAAAACTGCCGGCGACCAACTTGGGAAGAAGTAAATACTTTGAGCAGAAAAGCAGAAACGTACCGGGCACAGTGAGACTCTTTGAGAGTCGAAGACGGTCTTCTTAAGCGATTCCTAGAGAGAGTCGACTGCAGTTGGTAGTGCCAAAGAGCCGGGTGTCAAGTGATGAAGCATCTGCGCGATGGTACATCAGGAGGACTCTTTGCCGTAAAGAAGACATTGAAGAAAGTTGAGAAAGATTCTACTAGGTGAACTGGAAAGACGACGTTATAGAACGGTGCCATAAGTGCACGGTCTGTACATCAGGAAATAGTCCAACGCAAACCACCGACGAAGCAGTATAACGTGGGAAGCCCTTTAGAAAAAGTAGCGATTGACATCGCAGGGTTGTTTTCCAGAATCTGATTCGGGAAACAAATACATCCTGAGACGATGGATTATTTTACGAAATGGACGGAGGTTTACACCATACACAATCAAGAAGCAGCTACACTCGCAGACATTAGTGAAAGAGTTTTTCTGCCGGTTTGGAGTTTCGTTGGAATTACACTCTTACCAAGACCGCAACTTTGAGTCTGGGCTGTTTCAAGAAGTTTGTCGACTGTTGGGAATTAAGAAAACTAGGACGACGCCTTTCCATACTCAATCTGATGGCATGGTTGAGCTAATGAATCGAATACTGGGAAAATACTTTGCTAAACTAGTGTCCAAACACCAAAGAGACTGGGATCAGTACTTGCACCTTTTCCTAATGACATACCGATCATCCGTTTACGGAAAGCATAGGCTAAACACCATCCTGTGTCATGCTCGGTTGCGAAATACGATTGCCATGCGACCTCTAATTTGGACGAAGACTTGAAGAGGACGTTGCTGGATAAGACTACGTCAGCAAGCGGACCAAGAAGCTGGACGAGCTACATGAGGCATCTGTAAAAACACACAAATTGCCAGCGACAGAATGAAGACCAATTATGACGTCAAGGCAGAATATGGTTGGTTTCAACCTAGCGACATGGTGTGGTTGTATAATCCTTAAAGAAGACGTGGTTTATCAGCGATGTTGCAAAGGTAATATAATCGTGCAGCGTATTAATGACGTCATATATCCCATCCGAAAACTACCCGGAGGCAAGCCAAAAGTGGTCTAGCCTCGTTTGCTGGTTAAGTTTGGAGGAACAACAAAACCTGTTCCAAACACGAAAAGATTACGCCATCGCACCTTGCGTGAGCAAGGATCTTGACATGTTCATAAAGCTTGCAGTCATATTTAAAAGGAAGGTTAGACGGCTAGATGAACTACGAAGACAGCACCCGGCGGTCGGAAAAGTATTAAAATTACGTGGTGACCGACGCTTTGTTTTCTATCTGGTCACCAAGAAGTATTCACGTAGAAAGCCGTTATACGAAAATCTGTGGCGAGCATTATGGAATCTCAAGAGAGGTATTGAGTTCCACAATATTAAGAAATTGGCAGTACCCATGCTTGGTTGTGGCTTAGATCAACCGAATTGGAGGACAGTTCGAAGTATGTTGGAGGTCATCTTCCGAGGAACAGGTGTTCAAGTGTTGGTTTGCAGTTACTAATGAAGTAGAATCTCGAGTTAGGAAAAGTCCATTGACTGCTACTATTATGCTCAAGGAATTTGCCGAAATGGAGAGTGCTGGTGCTATCGCCACGATCCTTTCTATCGGTGTCGCTTCCAATTTATTGTTCTGGAACAGAACAGTCTTAAGAAGGCGGCAGGCGGCACGAAGTTGTTGTCAAATTTGAGACAATGGCCGAAGAATGTTGAATTTTCTAGGAATAAATAACAGAAATATATAAAAACGGTTAAAAGGAAGCATAGGTCAGTTTTTTGAAGTCGGAAGTATTAAGAAGATTTTGCAATTTAAAATAAATAAACGATTAATACGTGTGTTAAGAAATAATTATAACGGCATTCAAGCGTATGTGCCTTTAATGTAACGAATTTTAAAACTAAAATATTTCGTTATAAATAAATTAGTTTTAAAATTCGTTACAGTATAAAAAGAAATGATTAATCGGACACTAATAGCCGTATTCATAGTCGATTTAGACCAGGTTTAAACTGACTATGAATACAGCTATAACTGTTTAATTTTTGATTGGAATAGTTTTATACTAATTCATTTTTAATGTCACTTTAACGTTACTTTGACAATTGATTTAGTTCGGTTTCGGGTAACACGCTTTCAGTATTCTCTATCACAAAATTATTTCGGAATTATCAAGCTTTTGGTGTATTGTTAGTGATAATTTTGTAAACGTTTTTCTACAAAATTAAACAGCAAATACTAAAACAACAAAAAACATATCGTTTCAAGACAGTGCATCAGAAATGAAACTATAGAGGCCAGCGCATCAAACGTTTAATCGTTTGAAATTGTATTTTGCATGCAGTTTTTTTATTAATACATTTAAAAAAATAAACCTTTTGACCCGTCCGGGCTTTTTTAATGTTTTTAAATGCCTTAAACTAAGTTTCGTCTTTTTGCAACTTCACATTTTTTGTTAAAAACTAATAAAGCTAAAAAAAATTAGTACACTGAATTCAGGGAAGGAAGACCTTTCAAATATGCCATTAGTTGCCCTATAATCCCTATTTAAATTTTAGACTTTATCACAGCGTCAAGCGGTGAAACTGGTTAGGGATGAAACTTATGGCAAAAGTTGTCCCCCTTAATATAAAAATTAACGTGATTTTGTGTTTCTTAAAAAAAAATTTATTAGCCATAAACGCGTCTGTAAAGTTTTCGTTGCTAGCCTGTATACTAAAAGTAAATATTAAAACCCATCAAGATAATTTTTTTAATGCGAACGTATTTTTTTGGGGGGTTAAGAATCTATAAAGATTTATAATTAATCTTGTCTATAAGTAAAACAAAATTATCAATCAAGTTCACATTTCAGGAACTTATCCAGAATGCAGAGTAAAATTCATGACTTAAATTCAAAGTAAACAATAAAAAATGGATTTGTAATAATAATGTACTCAAAGTCGCCTACATTCTTTGATAAATGATGGTATAAAACAAAAAATTTTAGTTTTGTTTTTTAAATGAATGTACCATCTGCTGTAAAAGTGGTAAAAGCTTAGGCTGGATTTGTCAGTTTGTTTGTGAGAAGGGGAAAACACGTTCCTGTAAAAGTTTACATGAACTACTTTATAGACTACTATTTTTCGCATTGCTTAAATTTCAAAAATATCTTGGACACGTTTAAAATGATATTTTTAATTTTTTTTTTTGAGAAACTACAAATTATAAAACAAAATAAGTACCTACACAAATTTTGGTAGTTAATCGATTACTCATTGGATTGTAGGTACGGTGCTCGTTTCGCTTGCTTGTTCATAATCTTGTAATAAGCTTTTCACCTTAAAATTCTACGATTGTGGACAGTAATACCTAAAGATGCGATATTTGTTGTCATATAATGCTATACGCAAATTCAAACAAGCTTAACACGGAACGAGTTAAAAAAAGCTCATTGTTCTACATAGTTTAATTAAAGTGTAAATTTTCTAACTGCGCTCATTTATGCACGATTGTACCTAAACATGCTTACTCAATTCGTGTGTTGTAAAATCTTTATTTACGATAGGGGTCCTAAAAAACCGTTTCTTAATGTGCTGTGTTTATAAAAATAGAATTGAGTTTATGTACAGACATTCAAGTTCTTGTATAATGATTTTTTTATATCAACGATGTTCTGTAAATTCTTTTTTGATAATCTTGAAATTACTTATTCACGTACTTGTAACTAACAGTGATTTCGGAATGAAAAACCGTGTAAACAAAATTAATGTTCAATATCGACATTAAATTAAAAAATAAATGCTGCGCTACTGATTGCAACTCGTTACAAACAATGCATTGCGCGTGCGCCGTGTAAGAACGCCATCTTACCTTCTTAAAATAGTTTATCAAATATCGTGTTTTTGTTGATTGTTGTTTACGACATTTATCCAAAGTGTTAATATTTGTGTGTGCTTAAATATTCCTTAAATTCAACAAACCTAAATCAATCGGTATCGCGTACGCGCCGCGCTTAAATTTATTTGTGTAAAAATAACCTAACTTTAAATACGTGCATCATGAAACTGTATATTAATTTAAGAAGAAAGTGTGTGTTTAATGGTAGCGATAGGGGGCAATTTAATATGTTTACATGTAAGTACAATGCACCATTGCATTATATAAGTAATTTCTAAGTTAGGCTTCTATGTGAAAGATGTGAGGTATGAGGATAACTGTAACTTGTTTACAGATGCATATTTAAATGACCTTATTACTGAGTTCTGCTTTTACTTCAGTAGATTTTCGAGTTTTCTTTAGTGCGTTTAGAAAAGTAAGCTCCACAATTTTAACTGTAAATAAAATTGGGTTAACCAGGTCAGAGTTAGAGGTGTTCGCTTAAAATATGTATTCGGTAAGTTCATTAATAGTTTCAAATTGCAATATCTTTTGCTTGTTTAATCAAAATGCTTTTTGAAACTGCATAAAACTTGTTATATACATTTCAACATCGGCTTGTCACTTACATAGAATCAATTTGTGAGAAGAGACTCGCACAATATGGTTTAGTTTATACACGATTTGTATAGGACACAATATATGTAATCAAGCCATTATTTAACTGTTATATAGGAATCTGTAAGGTTAAATTACTGATTATGGAATTCTTCGTTGTGTTGTAATTTATACTTAACTCGATATTCATGTTTGTGTTTACTAATGGTTTTATACATTTTTGGAATGAGTCTTTCCTATTAATTCTAATCGTAACTATTTATTTTATTCTGCCAGACTCAATTTTGTATTTTATGGTTTGTTTGTTATTACAGTCTGTGTCGATTATGTTATCGAGCAATGTGAAAATTGTTGCAGTTGAGTTGTATTTCAGTAACTGTAATTAAAAACTTCTTTTAACTATTGATATTTATACCAATGTAGTTTCTCTAGATGACTTATTACAAAGTCTGCAATAAGTTATAATGATCATTATTTGAAGGTGTGTGTACTCAAGGATGAAGTCGAAGGAGTTGTACATATCTAAGTCGAGTTAAAGTTGCCAAAACTCACGACTTCTTCATTAGGGGCAGCAAGGTAAGGTAACTGGGTCAGGATGTTAGATCGTGGATATGGAATTTCTAATTTTATGTTGCCTGAAACCAATGTGTTTTTCAAATTGCATTATTTTTAATACCAACAATAAATATTTACTTTCTCAGATAACATATTTCAAAATCAAATTGTACAACTTCAAGTTTAAGAAAAAATAATTATGGTCTCAATGTCAGGGTTAATTGCGCCATTATGTTTTCTGCAAGCTAATGTAGTTTGATTTGGGTTATCTGTACTTTTTCCAAACAATTAAATAATCTTCAAAGAACACTATTGTGTAATTACACATCTAATTTCAGTGATACTGATTTTGGAGGTGTGTTGAAAACGAAACTCAATATGCGAAATTAAGATTTGATCGGATTTTATTCTTATAGAAGTTATCATATAAATTTTGTAAATGCACTTAAGATTAAAAAAAAATTAAATGTGAACTCAGTACCTATTGTTTACTTTAAGAAATATTAGTCAGGTCTGACTTGTGCTGAAGTTTATGACGTTATTGTATCGAACTGACTTACTAGTTATAGATTTTGATTGATACAAACAATATCAGTTTCTGCAAGTGATGGCACTCTGTTTCTATAAACTACATGGTTTAGCAAAATACTCAGTCTTCCATCGCTTCTCTAAAATGTTTTCAATCTATGATGTGAATCTTGCAAAAAACTATCGCCACGTAGTAGTCCCTTTGCTGAAATTAATTCATCATCTTCAGATAAATTTAAGTTAGGGTTTTGATCGCTTTCTTCAAGAGACTAAGAGTCAAAATCATCACTTCGATCATCATCATCACCCGGTCTTTGATATACAATTTTAGTTAATTTTCCAACAAAAACTACCCACGGTATATTTGGTTCTATTAAACAATCTTAATACATTGAGTTTTCCTAGAAGGTCGACGATGTCTCTTTCGATAAGAAATATTACCCGATCTTTGCTCCATGAATCGGTTTGTCATTTATTTTGTCTAATGAATGGTTGTACTAGATCTAACACATCATATCGACATAGGTAGAGGATACGTGTAGTTTGACAGCGCCACCTTTTTTGCTGTCGTATGATATGCAGTTGCTTGACTATTCTATCTTTACCTGTGTATAAATGGGGGCATCTATGTCGCGTTCGGCAACCTGATTTTTGAGTTTGGAGAGTTGCGCTAAATTTAATATTTCTGGACTCCTTCATCCTAAGATTTTGAAATAAAAACCAATATTTTTATCATATTTGGTTTGTTTCTTTTTGTCTTCTGCAATTTAATATATTTTAAACTACCACTCAAACGCTGAGATCAAACGAATTTGACTTTTGTGCGTGCTATTTCTCAGAGAAGATATGAAGTCTCAAAATTTATTTTTTAATACTGCATTTGAATGTATACTTGATATACTGCGTGTCCCATTTGAAGTAAAACGGGCAAATATCTCGAAAACGAGGAACAAAAAAAATGTATTTCAAGGGGGACATGTGATGCAAGTTTCCACTTCTTGAGGAACAATAGATTTCAAGGTCATTAAAATTAATGTTTTTTGTTTCAAATTTTAGGGCGACCTAATACCCAGATAATACATAAATTTACCGCATATACTCAAAAGTTCGGTTGGCAGGACAAAAATGACTGGCATTTACAATTCATCAAAAATGAAATTTTAAAAATGCTTGTTTTAAATTACCGAAGAGAGAGAGGAAGATTACTATAAAAAAATTTTAAATGGTCGAGCAACAATGAAACATTTTTGAAACACTTCAAATGAATGATCTTATTCCCAAAAATTGAATTCAGTTCACTCGTTGCTCGTGTCTTCTATTCTAATATTGAGTGTTTTGTTTATGTTTCCCGCGACCATTACTTTGGTTTTGTTTTTATTAATTTTTTTCTATTTATATTTATTTTTTATATACACGCTTATATTGATTACTTGCCATGCACATGCACGTAAAAATAAAAAGTTGATCATAATTATATATCCAACTCACCAAATACCACCATATGGTGGTTGCATACTAGGCCAGTGACCCAACACATTTTACCTTACATAGAATGGGGTAGTAGGTTTCTTTTTTTATATTGTATGTGATTGTACCGAGATGCCAAATTCAATTTTTCAATCTTCTGCATCACCACCAAAAAGCGTAAAAATTGCCGGAACTTTGCACTTTTACGTTTGGCAAATTTTGACCTTGAAGCAGCATTATTGTATACAAAACTATAATCATTTTAAAAGTACATTAAATGTACTACAATTTAAGACCCAAATAGTTTTTATTGGTCTAATAGTTTCCGAAGTATGGCTCCGCCAAAAAATTTTAAAATTGCCAAATTTTGATCTTTTTTTAGGTTTGGTCAAATTTGACCCTGAAGGAACACTTTTATGAAGAACAATTCTATTTATTTTAAAAGTACATTAAAATTTCTACATATTAAGATCAAATTGGTTACAATAGATCTAAGAATCGTCGGAGATATCGCTTTTCAAAGTTCGTCGAATCTTCCATTAATGCTAGTTTTCAAATTTTAAGCTATATAATTGGGTAAAATCTTAAAAATAAGAATAAAACATAATTTATCCATTACAACAAAAGAAATCTAGTTTTATTCAACAGTTTTTATAATGAAACTGAAAAAAATTCTAGTAATGGGTTCATATTGTCAAGAGGAATTGCTAAAAAATATCAACAGGTAATAGGGAAAACACGTTTCAACTTTTTTTAAACCTCTTGGAAGGGTTATGTTCAAGATCTCGTTCAAGATACTCTTCAGCTTCCGTGTGCATGTTCTGTATTTTTTCAGCCCAATCAATTTCGTTATCTGGACAGTTGTCAGTATGTACAAGCAGCTCATCTAACTCATCGCCATCTAGTAGGCCATCGAGCTCGAGAGTATCCATGTCAACGATGATATCTGGTCGATTCTTGCAGGACTATCCATTTCATTGGCCAAATACAATAGAGCACTCTTTTTTTCTTTGTCTTCAGTAGATGGACGAATTACAGCGGACCATAACTCGTATCAAGATATTGAATATATCTGGTAGATATCAACTCAAATGACCGGTGTGAAGTTAGCCACGGATCTAGCCATAGAAATTTACTTTAAATTTAATGCTAATATAAAGCCTTTAAACATTTCGAAATGAAAGTTATGTACGCTACAAACATGATTTAATATATTTATATATAATTTTTATTAAAAATAATAAAAACAATTTCAATAAACATGTATTTAAACACGTAATTGTAATAGTGCGATTTTTACAAACTTAGTCATTTTTGATTTTTTTGAAAATTCGTTTATGATTAGATTAAATAATAATTAACAACATATTAAAAAATTACGATGTGGTTTTTTCTTTAAAAAAAGTTGTTTTATGTGAAACGTGTAAATGCGCGCTGCTATTCCAGTTCGGGTCGTGCATAAAAACCAAAATTTTAACAAACATCCTCATTTCTGATTTTTCTGCAAATTCGTTTATAATTAGATTAAACAATCATTAATAACATATTAAAAAATTACGATGTGGTCGTTTCTTAAAAAAAAGTTATTTTAGGTCGAAGTTGCAGCAATGCTCAGCTTACATTCCCGTATAAACTAACGCAATTTTCACAAAGATAGTCATTTCTTGTTTTTTTAAGAAATGACCACATCGTAATTTTTTAATATGTTATTAATAATTGTTTAATCTAATTATAAACCAATTTGCAGAAAAATCAGAAATGACTATCTTTCTGAAAATTGCGTTTGTTTATACGGGAATGTAAGCTGAGCATTGCTGCAACTTCGACGTAATATAACTATTTTTAAGAAATGACCACATCGTATTTTTTTAATATGTTATTAATAATTGTTTAATCTAATTATAAACAAATTTGCAGAAAAATCAGAAATGACTATCTTTGTGAAAATTGCGTTTGTTTATACGGGAATGTAAGCTGAGCATTGCTGCAACTTCTACGTAATATAACTTTTTTTTAAGAAATGACCACATCGTAATTTTTTAATATGTTATTAATAATTGTTTAATCTAATTATAAACAAATTTGCAGAAAAATCAGAAATGACTATCTTTGTGAAAATTTTGCTTTTTATGCACGACCCGAACTGGAATAGCAGCGCGCATTTACGCGTTTCACATAAAATAACTTTTTTAAGAAACAACCACATAATTTTTTAATATGTTGTTAATTATTATTTAATCTAATCATAAACAAATTTTCAAAAAAATCAAAAATGACTATGTTTGTATAAATCGCACTATTACAATTACATGTTTAAATACATGTTTATTGAAATTGTTTGTATTATTTTTAATAAGAATTATATGTAAATATATTAAATCATGTTTGTAGCGTACATTTATATTATAACTTTCATTTCGAAATGTTTAAAAGCTTTATATTGGCATTAAATTCAAAACAAATTTCTATGGCTAGATCCGTGGCTAACTTCACACCGGTACTCAAATGAGGATCTTTTGGGTCACACCGCTTTGTGGAGTAGATAACCACCAACTACAATCACAAAATTTAGATATTTCTTCTGTCTCAACAATATTCACATGTGTAAAGATCATTTCACGACTAAAGAACCGTGAGGTGCGCGTCGGATAAATTCGGAATTTTACGATCATGCGAAATAAATTCTAACTAAAAACATCATCTGTAAAAAATGTACATTAATTGTAATGGTTTATCTTTAACTAAAAAATGAATGCATACAAGACGATGAATATAATATAAAAAAAATATAAAACACAAAGATGAAAAATAGTTTGTAACAACATGTGGAAAAAATAAACGCCATATGAAAAGTGCAAACGTTTCTTGGTTGGCTGGTGTACTGACATTCGAAACAAAATTGATTTCTGCGCAGCGGTTCTTTAGTCTTGAAATGAACTCTAAATGCTTCATAGTAACAGGGGATTTTGTACCATTCCTCGTTCCATCTTGAGTGAATCGAGACAAAGGAAATGGTGAAAGTTTATGTGTGAAGTTTTTTAGTTCTTTCGGTAGTTTCAGAACGCATAGCTTGTGAAATGTGCGAGGGGGCCAATGATCACCTGTTTCTTGCCAACAGTCACAGCAGAAGAAAGAGATACTACTTTATTCTTTCTTTTGAATTTGACATTTTTGTAGTTTTCTCTTACAACTCTCAACATCGTTTCCTTGCCAATAACTCTAGTTATGTGGCAAATGGCTCCTTTCGCTCCAAAAATTCCACTGCTTAAGGACATGATAACATCCGCTTTAGGGAATGGAGGGTGATGAAGTAACCTGTCACACAGCGTCTCTGTATTCGCTTTAGCGTAAGGGTCTCATTTCTACATGTTCCTCAGTTGTGTGTGCATTAACATTGCAAAAATTCTCAATCTCGGCACATATATTTTGTAGATATATTATTCTTAGTGTTTATCGGGTGAGCACGGTGTTAGTTATACCACGACCCCGAGTCAAACCTTTGTAGATTTTTATTGAACACGGGAGTACCTGTCATGTCTGCCCAAACACCCGACCAGAACTTTTCAGAACGCCTACTGTGAAGGTAAAGAAATATATGGTTTGGACGATCTAAGCCTAGAGTATCGAATAAAGATTTGTTAATTAATAAAATTTTCTGTCTTATCACCAATTTTCTGATCGACGAGAAACGGTCTTGAAAAGTCAAAAGCTGAAGAGCACGATCTTCACGATTAGCGGTGCATCCGGGACGACCAGGTCGTAAACGACTTTGTTCGTTATTTTCTGGCACATCACGAATGGATAATCTAGCTTCTCGTAGACCGATTATTTTACTACCTTTTGAACTCTGTTAATTGACAGATTCGCACGTCGCTGAACATTTTTCACTTTGTTATAATTTACTCATAATGCTTAGAATACGAGATGCGTCAACATATTTATAACAACTATGGCATAATAAGAAGGCGTTATGGATTCATTACGCTCTCAAAAACTATGATATTTATCTTCATATTTTTGTTTAGATTTAGATGATAACAAATTTTCTATTTTTTTGTGCATTTTTTTTCAAAATATTTGGTTATAATTCTTATACATTCATTATAAATGTAAAATTAATTCTTACAAATAAAAGATTAAACAATAAATTATTTATTGTTATAGACTACTAGGTATACTTGTCGATTTAACAAAATAGAAACTAAAATAATTGTTCATTTTTAGTTTTTATATTATAAAAAGTGAAAAATAAAATCTTGTATGCACTACTGGCGTTACTGGACGATTACGCTCATCGAGCAACATACAGCCCGAGGGCCTCTGGGTTGTTTATCATACTACATACTTCCAGTTTGGTACTAACTTCTACGAACAAGTATTTGATCCTATCTTGTTTTTTTATACTCGGTAGTGAAAAGCATCTTGGAAACCGTTGCCATGCAATCATCTTGGTTAAGATCTAAAGCCTAGGTTTCTTTATGATCTCAACAACCCTTATGCAAATCGAAGGATGATGGTTCTTTCTCATTTTCTACGTTTCAGTGGTTTCGATACTCGACGGGACTTAGGTTATTCAGTTTAACTAATCTATTCCATCCACTATTCTATTTAGAAACGTAGCTTTGTAGTAGGACAATAGTTATGTAAAATTCAATAAAATCATCAATCGTCTCTTAAGTCTACGTTCTTAAGCACGTAAGGAATTTCTAACCAACATGCATAAGGCAATAGACCAAATAGGGATAATTCTTTGTATTTGTAGAGCATCAAATCCATATTATATTTAACAACTGAAATTCTTTAGATTTTTTTCTGCTCTTAAGGGCAAAATTCTAACATTTTCTGTTGGTCTGGTACTAATTTGCGGTCGAATAACGACAGACTAATTATTATATCCCAAGAAATACTGATTTATGATAATTATATGTTTTAGGCAGTAAATGATAAAGTTGCATGCATCATTTGTCGTCGAATAGAGACACAACAATAGTTAATATTGTGAATACGTTGAATATTAGCATAAAAAAAATATTCTAAAAGATGCTTAGTACAAGCATAATAACTCTTTTTGTTTCAGTTATACTTGTAGCATAATAAAATAAGACATCGTATTATTGCATGGTTATTTTATTATGTTTTTAACTTAATATTATTGTCTCTCCTATTATTGGGATGTTATTGGATTACTATTGTTTGCTTAAATCTAACAATTTTTTTCTGTTATTAGCTTAATGTTATCCGTTACTTTGCTGTATATGTAGAGCAGGGGATCTTATAAGGTTTAGAAAGACTATTATCACAAAGACGTAGTGAGGCTTAAAGTATGCTTACATGTTTCTCGGTACCGGAATCGGAACTGGAACCGTTAAAGAAACCTCAATGTAAACCGTAACCGCTATTAGGTTTCGGTCTAGGTCGAAGGAATGCATGATAGCATTAAATGTGCATGTCAGCAGCACAGAAATAACATAAAAGTTTGTTTTTCTTATAGTCAATCGATTATTATGTTATACTAAATTTAAAAATAAAAGGTGTTTATCTTGGTTTTTATTAACTAGGCAATCGTATTATACTTTTCAGGATTATATGTTAATTCTTTATAAGATAACTTAAACATTGTGTATTTTAACTAGAGATTATGCCGGAGTGCTTCAACTAAGTGTCTCTAGCATGGCAGCTATTTATTTACATTTGTGTTTTTTAGTAAACGAATTTTAGTCTACTTTATTTATTTACTTCAATTAGAACGGTAAGTAATCTCTTTAGTTTCTTCATACTTGTGATGTGTTAAATAATCGCGGTAATAATATTATTTGCAAATACATTATTTTGTTCATTTCTTGCAAGAAACAAGAAGAAAATTCTTATTCTTTTTTGTTGTTAAAATGAACATTTCTAAATTTTGTTGATACGAATTAATTTTTTTTTAAATAATTGGAAATTTATTTGAAGCTGTTTACCAGGAGAGTATTATGTCGTTTGCTCCAAACTAATAAGAAACTAAATTAATAACTTTTTTGTAATTTCAGACGGATTGGACAAAGACAATGATAACAAAGAATTACTGATGGTTAATAAAGAAAAAGTATATTTGCCATCTAATAAGTGTACAAATGAAGTAATTTGGAACGAGATGAGAAAACTTAAGAAAAATTTAGCTGGTCTACAACTAAAATTTGATGACTTCGGAAGAAACCAAAATGAAACGAAGGAATTATTATCGGAGTTTTTGAAGCAAACTACTCTGACCACATCACTCCCAGCAACAAAGGCTACATCAACATTTAATATTCAACCAACAACATCATCAGCGCCTTGTGGTCCAGCGTCAAATATCGATGAATGCATGCAGCTAGAAGAAAGATTATCAAGTATCGAATATCGACAACATTGGGTAGGTTAATTGTTACTCCCTTATTTAACTTGAGTTTTAGTTTTTTTTTCAGTTTGGTTTTCTGAAAAAATACACAGATCACCTGAAAAATAGTGTAGGACACAGATCTGCCAATGAAATCGGTGATAATTGTGTATTTATAATGCTCGATTTCTTTTTTACGCGGGAACTAATGACTCAATGCTCGTGGACTGGACAAACCCGTTCCGACGAGAAAAAAATCCCATTTAAGGATCTCAAAAAAGTTTTATCGCTGATGTTGGATGTTATCAATGAATTGGTGGAGTATTCATTCGGTCAGCTCAAAAACCATATATCAATTCAACTTAGAAATAGCAAAAGTCGCGTTAAGGAAGGAGGAATAATTCGTCAGCCAGCAACAAAACGAAAAAAAAATATTTTTCCGTTGGCCAGCGCTAATAGTGATGCTATTGACAAAGAAGCTGTGGCAGGAACTGAAAAGAGTAATAATGATGCAGATGTACCAGAGTAACTTAAATAAAACAGTGTAGTTTGTATAAGATAGTTTAGATTTTACTACTAGTTTAAATGTTGAAGTTTTAATTTAACATGAGGATAAATGCAGTATTTGTGTTTTATTTAACTGCCATCAACTTTTTGTTATTTAGTTAGTACAAATAAATCTATTTTCTGATCTAGCAAAGCAGCATGAGTTATGTCATTATCAATGACCCGATATCTGAGAGCATAACAAAATTAAAGCAAAATAACCGATTACAATAATTTAATAGCAGTTTCATCACAGCACAATAAAAGCGTAATCGGACAAATATAAATAAATACTTGTTTCAAATTATGCTTTATGCATGGCTTGATAAAAAAAAAATGTGTGTACTATGTATATTGCAGAATTTTTTTAAAAGTATAGATTGCTTGGATGTGCACACCATTATCATTCGTCTATTCGACGGTTTAAACCAGATAATGTTTTGTAATGTTAGTATGTTATTAACCGCCAAAAAAAAACTGTATCTTGATTACTCTCGGAAGAACTAGGGATAATTCCGCCGTGATTGACATTCTTTCACTATCTTTTTTTTTCTTGATGAATTCGCTTACTTAAATGGCTAAAGCGTTTGACCCTATCGTATTTATTTACTTTGGTATAGACTTCCTGCTTTTTTCATTTAAAAAAAAATATGAATCGCATCTGATTTATCGTCTTTCTTCTATGTTTACTCACATGACTCTCACCTCGGCGTACCAAGATGTTGAATTCAATTAAATAAGTGAATTGATTTCATTGCATCGATGGATTGCACGTTTTTGTTCTGTGGTATTAATTAAAACTGCTGTATAGTATAAATATTGTAAACATAATATTCTTATTGCAAGTTTTGTTGGTATAACAGGAAAAACGTTGTTCACGGTTTTTTGAATGTATAACAAAGATACTAATCTTTTCATTTTCTTCCAAATTCTACCCACCCGATCTCATTTATTCTGAATAATTATATCGCTCAATTTACGTAGCGAATAATCGTTATCGGGTACCGTAGATATTAGCCACTTACATCAATGTAATTACGTATTAGCTAATTATTATGGGAATGTAGAATCTAAAATATATTTAATGAAATAATTCTGTTCCAGGTTCGACTAGAGAAGAACGTGGATAATGCATCATGTAAACATTCATCGATCAAGGTAGGATTTATTATAATTAATTGCCCTTTTGGCAAGCTACGTTTATATTATATACGGCAAAACAAATTCTATCAGTCTCGGATTTTTATGTTAAGTTATTTATGCTTAGCGAGATTATTTTATTTTTTATTAACAAAAACATGTTCCTCCCTATTACAAGAAGTGATAGTGTACGTTATTGTGTTATCTGTTTTAGGTAAGATTTTTTATTATGTATAAACAAAATTTATATAACTGTTTTGTGAGTGCTGCAATGAAGACATCTAAAGGTAGGAAGGGAGGAGCAGGTTAAGAACCAAAATATACAAGTTTTATATATATATATTTGTATGTTTTGATTCTAAAGTCAGAGCCTGATAGTTCAAAATGTTTTTTTTGTAAGTTTATTTCTTTGTTTTTTTTGGAACGTTTTGCCGTATGTCTAAATAAAATGTATTCATCTTGATTTTCTTGTGTGTGCACTCATTTCATATTAGAAGCAGTGTTATGCAAGTGGTTGCGTTATATGTGTTTCCTGTGTTCAGATATTTAGGTAGGTATACTATTTACTTTATTATTGTATATGTTAATATCCAATATCTAACTTAACTGCTTTTTTATTTTTCTGAGTGTAGGGTTTCATAAAATATATAGTTGCAACTATTGATGTAAGGAAAATTTTCAGGAAAATATACATATATATATTACGTATCCTTTTTTTATAATTTCAATGTTGTAAGTATGGTATATTGTGTGGTAAATAGTATAATGTCATCTAACATGACGATCGATTTTTTGCTGTTCGCAGTTAGTGATTTACTTGTGTTACCAAGTAGGACAGGTACGTATGGTTTTTGTTTTATAATTTATTAACTTTGACTATCCTAATAAATTGATGTGTTATTGCCAAATAAAATTGCGGTCATAAATGGCGCTGTTCTAAAACGCTTTAAGAAAAGAGTCCGTGGTGAATATTTGATATTTCTGCAGTTTAAGAAATGGGAGTTCTTTATTTACATCGAGTTACATGATTATCGTTTCTAGTATCCTCTTTTTGTATCCTTTTAAACAGAAAAAATTGTAAGTAAGCAGACCAAATGTTTTCGTCAATTATGAAAACAGATGGGCTGGGTGGTGGTGGGAATTGCTTACGAACCAAATATTTTATATATGTACGTTCACAAAAGTACGTATAAACTATAAACACAAAAATAGTACTTACGATAATATGAAGTTTAAAAAAATGCTCCGACCGACAAAGGCTGGTTTGACAGGACACTGATTGATTTGGAGTAAATGTTTATGGCTTTCGAGTTACGGAGATACTAGTTGTAAACTATAAATATTTACTCTGCATAGTTTATGGAATCTTTGAATTGTTATTAAGTCTACTTTGTAAAATAATGTTTTGTTATTGTAAACCTTTATTATGACACTTAAATAAATGCACTCGTAATGTCTGATTTCTTCACTCACCGAAACTATGTTTATATAAAGATAGTTATTATTTTTTATTAATATTGTAATGATAATGTTATTCCTGCAGTTATAAAATATCGTCGTGTATATTACAAAATGTTTTTTGCTATTAAAGGTGAAATTGGAACGTTTCTAAGAAACTTAACGGAAAATGGTTGATGTAGATGTGCAAGACATCTGGTTATATTGGTTTTAGATTATACTACGAAAGCGCCAATGAGGTAGGCATTTTTAGTCGATTGCTGTGATATCCAGTTAGTTATAGATGCGATTCTTGGTATTACTATAATTTTATGTATTACATTAGTAACTAATCAGTTCCTTTTGTAAGTATTGCTACTGTATCTTTATTTAAGCTTTACTAGTACTGCTATATTATATATCTGCGGAACTATCGAGAAGTCTTGATTTTTTGGACATATATTCTAAATATGAAGGTTGTTTCTCAATTACACTAAATAATTAGTAATTTGCAGTACAAATGAAGGAACAAGGAATTAAACTTACACAAATTAGTGTTGTCACAATTTTTGTATAAAATTTTGTTTAATCCTGCTCTTGAAATGTTAAAAAAATATGAAAATTTGATTTATGATAATGTAGTAAGCTAGAAAGAATGAGTTGCTGTGGTGTAGTGTTAATTTGTAAGCCGACGGGTTGGGGTTTAAATCCTGGTGATGTCTAAAATTTATAACATTTTGGGTAAGTTCTCTCTTCGCAGGTCTGTCAAAGTTGCAGGGTGTACTTGTGCTAAAACATGTCTTTCGCGTTCTCGCCGTTCGGATTCTCCAAAATTTCATTCGTACATGCGTGAGAGATGACAGAAAAGCTGCTATAGATGTATATAACCCGAAGAAATATATAGATATGAAACATAATTGCGTTTCTATGATTCGTGTAAATACAAATATTCGTAACTGAAGTGTATGATACAAAATTGTAGTAAATACAGCTTTATATTGTAAACAGTATTTAAAATTTTCACTTCTTCAGTTATCACACCGTATTTAAAAAAAGTTTTGAAAATAGAGACAAGATGACGATGTTATTGTTTCAGAAGACATTTTAAAAGAAGCGAGCGACTCTACGTTGCATATATTGCCCGAGAAATCAAAAAGGAGGTATTTGAACGAGTTGGATAAGTTTCGTCAATGGATGGAATCAAAAAACGAATCTGTTGTGACAGAGAAACTTATGGTGGCTTATTTTAATGTACTGAGAGAGAAGTATGCGCCTCCTTCATTGTGGACTACGTACTCTATGTTGCGATCAACGTTATTTATGTATGAGAAAGTAGATATTAGTAAGTAAGTTTTATAGCATCATGTTTTTAAAATTGTTCTATGTAACCGCGCGATTTATTTAAAGGTTCAGCACTTTGATTGGTGCTCTGAAAAGTGTATCTAAAGGGTACCAACCTAAGAAGACAAAGACGCTCGATCGAAAAGATGTGGAGAAATTTATAAACGAAGCGCCCGATGAGATTTACTTACTGATGAAGATGGTTGTTGTAATGGGAGTTATGGGCGCTTGTCGGTGCGAAGAATTAGTAAGTCTTAAAACAACAGACATTGAAGACCATGGATCTGTATTGGTTGTAAATATTATGAAAACGAAAAATGACAGGTCTCGATCTTTTGTTGTGAACGGTGTTGAAGGGAAGGGCTTTAATGGATTAGAGATCTACAGAAAATATACAGCGTTACGCCCTTCAACTCTTGGTGAAGGAAGATTTTTTTTGTGTTACCGTTCCGGGAAATGTACAGTGCAACCAGTAGGTATAAACACATTGTCGAAGATACCCAAATTGATGGCGAACTATCTAAAGCTAAAGGATGCTCATTTATACACTGGGCATTGTTTTCGACGAACGTCAGCAAGATTTTTATCTAATGTTACCGATGATATATTAACGATTCAACGTCGTGAACGTTGGCGTCCACCGTCTGTAATAGAGACTTATGCGGAAGAACCTGTTTCTAATCAGATTGAGATAGCAAGCAAAATAGATAATCAAGAAGACACAAATCAGGAAATTCGCGTAAAAGTTGAGACAGCAGAAAGTACCGAGGAAGCCACTGAAACATATCAATTTTCAATTGCTGCCATTTTTACTGTAAGTTCTGTTTTTAGCAAATACAAAGTTAATAAATAAATGCGTGTTATATGTTATACAGTTCAAGTGAAGAAAGTAAGAATTTTGCTCGTGCTTGTGTTAGTAAATACACGTTACTTGATTTGTTTCTTCACTAGTGTTGTATAGGATTTTGTTTAATCCTGCTCTTATAATGCTAAAATCGCATGAAAATTAAATTTAAATAAAAATAGACTGCTGATTGTCTTTTTATGATTCGTGTAAATATAAACATCCATAATGAAATTATGTATGGGTTGCGTCGTGACGCTTTCAACCACTCGTTTGTGTCGCAACGAGCGGACAATATTAGCGAGTGAAAGTACTTTCGCCCACTTGTTGTCATTCAAAGAACTTACGTGAAAGAGGCAAAGGTCTTAACATGTTTCAATAGCAGGATTAAACAGAATATTAACTTATTTAGTAATTCGTCTATTTTTTTTTTTTTATTTATTTATTTTTCTTTTAATTTAATTTCTTATTACTTCATATCATCTTTTTTTTATGATTGCATAACTAAACAGAATTTGATTCAAGTGTATTGTCCAATACAAATAAGTTTACAAGTGGAACTTCGAAAACAATTAGACATTTTTATGTGACGTCAAACATCTAGGCAACGTTTATCAGCTATAGTCGTTGTCAGGAAAAAAGATCTCTACGCTATCCATATGAATTAAATAAAAACTGACTAATCAAATTATTTACTTTAAAATGTAGTTGCTTATTAAAAACTAAAATTTACAAAAATACTTAATCAGATGAATAATTAGGTTTAACTTTAACATGCTTTATTCATTTGTTTATAAGCTTTATATACTAGATAAAATTGAAACTTTGAAATGTAAATAAGAGGGTTATGACAAATGTCGGGTAATGTCAATCTACGATGAAGTCAACTGATTTATTCATAACACAATTAAAAATTGTGTTATCTATGTTGCACTCACAGTTTACTCTTTTAATTTGAATAATTGAACGTGTTTCCTAAATTCGCAGGGATCTTCTTTCGTGGCAATGACTGTATCTATATTTTATACTTTTATAATAAAAAAAATTAGTAAAAAGTGAACGTTTATTTCTTAATGTTTCTGTACCAGGATTCACAGCCCTAATTTAAATATAAACACATAGTTACAAAATGAAAAATTAAAAACAAAATTAATAAATTAAATTAATATTTGAAAAGTTATTTATAAAGTTGTGGATTGATTTTATGATTTTAAGAATCTTACATTAGGCAAGGGAATTGACCTAAAATCAAATATCTGTTACTAAATTGTAGTGTAAGGTTGAATCAAAGTTTTTTTAGGTATATTGTAAAAACTACAAAAGTAAGTCCCGTCTTTACTAAATGTTAACATCTAGTTTTCTAAACTCTTTAAAAATTCTATAATAGCTGGCCGGGAATCAAAGTGAGCGCTACCTTTCTATTTAAGGGAGGATACCATTTTTTTTTACTTAAACACTTTCTGTCATCAGTGTTGATGTAGTAGGAAATAACTCTCTCGGTTGTCCTTGAATGCAATGTTGTAACAAACAGGGTAAAAAAGCTTAAGACGTATACGTTTTAATCGTATTAAAACTTTTCTCAATTTGTCTGCGTACGTAGTTTCCACATTATCAGAATTAATGTTATCGTTATTGGGTCAGCAGTCGCAAACATCGTTCGAAAATATGGTAACCCCATATGCCCGAAAAAAATTTTCAACCAATGGTCGCCCAGGTGATACTGATGTTTCTAATTTTGCACAAATAAGCTATACTATATTGTTTATAGTATCCTACCGTTTAAAAAAAAACAATTGAATCTTCCAGTTGATACATATTAATTTGGATCATTTTGATTTGAGACACTACAAATTTTATACGCACTTAAAAAATGTTTAATAATTTTATTATAAAAACGCATGCAAATAAAAAATTCAAAGTTTTTTTTAAACAATTAAGTAGTTATTGTTATAATTACATCTTACGAGTAAAAACATGTTTAACAATTTTATCATAAACATACACACAGACAAAACATACAAAATAATAATAATAATAAAATAATTCCATGTTGCAACTTACTACTAAGTATTTTTTTTTAATTATCCGCAGTGCGTTGTAAGGGGGGTAATAAGATTTACTTACATTATCGTAAAAATGTCATTAAGTTATCAGTCCTAAGACATGTTAAAGCAATGAATAGGTTCAAATTATATAATTGTTGCTTTGAATAGAATATAGATAGCGTTGTATGCTTTGAAATAGGGATGACTACTTTCTCAATCCAGGTTTGCGTTAATCTAATTTTAATTGTACAGGTAAATTACCTGCATAGAATTTCCCCACTTTGGTAATTGAAATGCTTAATTGCATTCCTAAATTTTTTATGAATTTAAGTTATTTTGAAAAACAATTTTTTCTTCTCTGACTAGTAAATCGTATATTACTATTTGGTTGCTGACTAAATATATCATAACAGATACTGACACGTAATGACGAGCACGTAATAAAAAAAAATTACGCTTCAGTTCTATAAAAAAATGTAATTTGTTACATTAGCCTTGTTAGTCAATTGCGTTGAGTAATCATGGAAACGAATTAGTAGACGTCATTCTGACAAATTAAATTAATAAATGTTACATTTATGCTTTTTATTTTTATGAATGTAAGTGTTCGTATAAAGAGTATAGGCTTATTACATGTTGGTAAAATTACCACGCTCGCCGCTACGCTGCTCACGCGTAACTTTTTTACTCGCATATAATAAGTTGCTTACAACTCTCGTTATGTAATATACTATTTTCATACATCAACATGTTTTTTACAAAATTTGCATTAATGCGCTAAAATAAGCATTTAAGGTAAGGTATTTTAACTGAACATTCGGTCTTTACTTATGAAAAAGTGAAATTTACTTATATATAATTTCAAATTTGAATTGGTACTTCTAATACGTCTGATGATGACTAAAAATTAGTCGAAACATGTAGCATACAAAATATTAACATAAACTTTGTGACCATAAATAAACAAATATATTGTATTTGATTTGATTTGATTTCTCAATTTGTCTTCAAGTTGTATTTCATATACATACTTCGCCATTATTGCTACTACAGAACGCGTTTGTTAAGTTTCTAATAACGAATAGTTGCAGCTTTCAATTTGCTTTATTTGTATTTATTTCACCATGTGTTCAATAACTCTTAAACTTTTTTACTTTCTGCTTGCTTACTAAATAATGAGACAAGAACGGATAAAAGGACGACGAAATTGGTAATGGATAAGGACAAGGGAAAAGGTATAACACAAGAGAAAATATTAAAGAAGCAAAAAACTTTGCAAAATACGAACGTGGAACGTCAGAAGCCTAACAAGAAAAGAGGAGGAACTAATCGAAGAACTGGAAAACATAAAGGCAAATGTAATAGGCTTACTGAAACGAAAAAGAAAGTCATAGGAGAAACAGTATTAAAAGGAGGACATCTATTGAGATATAGCAGAGTAAATGAAAGAAATAGAGCTAGTGAAGGGGTGAGATGCTATATTAAGAAAGAGAACGTGAAATACATACTGAAGGGATTCAGAAAATAGAAATGGAAGCAGACAAAGTAATAAAAACAACAATTATAGTTGTATACGGACCCAACGAGGACGAAAAAACTAAGAAGGGTTCTGGGAAAAACTCACAGGAACAACTGAAGAAATTGAAGGAAGACTGTTAATACCGGTAGATCTAAACGGAAAAGTTGGCATAAAAGACCATGAAACAGGAATCGTAATAGGTATTTATGGAGAAAAGGTCAGAAATAACAACGGAAGAAGGCTAATAGACTTTTGCATCCTAAACATTTTAATAATGACAAATGCTTTTTACAAACACAGAGATACACACAAATTTACGAGAGAGGTAATAAGTAGAGAAGAAAGATCCATAATAGACTATGTTATTATTAACAAAGAATATACAGTCGGACCTCCATTCAATGAACTCCTATTTAATGATTTTTTCTATTTAGTGATGTTTTCTTTAGGATATTGACCTTCGGGTTAAAATGCGTGTAAAAACACCTCTAAAATATGATGTTCAAATTCTATATTATGATCTTTTTCAAAGAAAATGTTACCCAACTACTTAGTTTTTTTGGAATCATGTACAATTTACTTTACCTTTACAATACCGAATTGTTAAACGGATAAGCGGATTATAAGACTTCTTAATTTACAATACAGAAAGGCTATTAATAATGATACTAAAAATTCTGTACATTTGTAAATGACATAAATGCATGAATTGTTTAGAGGATTATAGGATTTCCTTCGAGTTTTGAAATCCATTGTCATGTTATTGAACACGTTTCATTTGCAATTTTTTCGTTTCAAGTTGTTTAAGTGTAAAGTTGGTTAAAAATGACAAAACGAAAGTGTTTATAATTAATATGTATTTCTTATGTACGTTTAAATTTGTGTTTTATTTTTTAAGTATAAATTCTATACAATGAAGTTTCTATATAATAATGTTTTTGAAGGGAATTTTGAACATCACTATATAGGAGTTCGACTGTAGAAGAAAAATAAAAGACACAAGAGTGAGAAAAGGGTGTGAGATATATTTACACCACTATCTGGTAACGACAACAATAGAAATAAAAACAAGAAATAAAGAGAAAATTGAGACAGAACTGAATAAAAACAAAGAAATCATAAATAACATGACAATAGCAGACATGGACAACAATTAAACAATCAATAATAAAAATATCAAGGGAAATATGCGGATGTAAAAATAAGACAAAACTATAAAACAAACAAGATGGTGCAACGAAGAAGTTAAGAAAGAAGTAAAGATGACAAAGCTTAAATGAAAAAAATACATCAGTGAGAAAAATAAAGGAATTTATAATAAGTACAAAGAACGAAGAAAAAAAGTCAAGGAAATAGCGAGGGAACAAAGCAGAAATACGTATATCAAATCAATAGATGGCGAAATCTTAGAAAAGGACGACATCATGAAAAGAGGAAATGCTTAATACAGAAGAAATAGAAGACAACAAGAAAACCGCTAAAAACAACGAATACCTGAAAAAAGAGGAGATTACGCAAGACGAAATAACAAAAGCTATAAAGAAACTGAAAAGAGGACAGGACGGGATAACAACGGAAATGATAACAAACAATGATGAACACGGTATAGAAATTCCAGGGAAACTGTTTAACAAGATCTGCAATGAAAACTGTATACCGAAAGATTGGGAAGTGGGGATAATTCTACCTCTACATAAAAAAGGGGACAACAGAGATAGTAGAAATATAGAGGAATTACACTGTGCTAAAAGTATATAAGAGAATCCTGGAAATTGACGATATAAAAACAACCCGAAGAACTGCAGAGCGGTTTTAGAAAAGGAAGAGGAGTGCAGGATCATATCTTTACAATGAAACAGCTGATCGAAAAAAAAAACAGGAACGATACCATATATGCAGTGTTCATAGATATCAAAAAAGCGTTTGATAGTATCCCAAGAAAAGAAATATGGAGTAGTCTCAAAAAAAAAGGAGTAAACGAAAAACTAAAAAAAGTCATAGCAACCATATATCAAAACACACTATAAAATACATAAGAACAGGAAACATGAAATCTGACGAGTTTCTAACTAAAGAAGGTCTAAGACAGGGAAGAATACACAGTTCGATACTCTTCAACATAATACTTGACGATATCTTAAATGAAATAAAGACAAAAACAAAGAAATTACAAGTAGGGTATTGTAACATGCATATGATAGACATAGCTGAAAGCGCCAGTCGCTGAAGATGTAATAATATCTGCAAACAATGAAAAAGACTTACAAACAAACCCAAATATTTGGAATACGGCACTCAAAAACAGAAACTTGAAAATAAACAAAGAAAAGACAAAAGTGATATCAATAGGAAAGGATGAGATAAGAGTAAAAATTGAGATTGATGGAAAAAACATAGAGCAAGTAGAAACTTTCAAATACCTAGGAGTAAATATACATAGAGGTGGAAAAGAAGAAGAGGAAGACCACGATAAACATGGGACGACGTGATAGAAGAGAATTTGATAAAAACGGGAGTAACACGAAGAGAACGAACAAGATTAGGAAGAAATAAAAAAGAATGGGCAAGGCTAGTGAACAAGAAGTGACAGACTGTAAATAGTGATGAAATCTATACAGAATGTAGATCATATGTATGTAATACTAAATGCTCTTGCATTTGATGACTATTAGACAAAACTTTTTGTTGGTGTGCCTTAAATATTTTTAAAATTTTTATTCTAATGCGTTTTATTTTTATATATTATTATAAACCGAAACCGAAACCTGTCATTTGTAAGGTAGGCAAATTGTTATTACTAGTCAGTTTCAATGTGATTCTGTTAGCGACATAGTGATTATTACCATTTTGCGAGTATCTGACAAAATACTATTTAAAAAAACATTAATTGGCCATAAAATTAGCGACTTTTTTAGAATTTTTTTTTAAATGCGCAACATATTTTGTGAATTTTTTTTATATTAATTTCAGTTAATTAGATTTGATATAATAAACAATAAAACTTAATTAAATAAAAAAACATTAAACTAAACCAAAACTAGGGTTGTAACTTGATCAGACTCACATTTTTCATCATAAAGAGAGAGAGAGTATGAGAGATCACAATAATTTAGTTTAGTATTGTTTTTTCTTTCACTTAAGATGGGTGGAAATAGAACAATAACAAGTAAAGTGTAAAAGCAAACATTTTTAACAGTAATAAATCAACACTAACGAGGACGTTTTTCGTTAAAAGGAACTTCAGAAGCAAAAGTCTAGGTAGGCCAACAAAAACCACACAACAAATTGATAGAAACATAATAAGAATTGCTTAGGCAAATCCTTTCTTGTCTTCCGAGAAAATTTTGGGGAAAATCGTTCTAGAAGGAAGAAGGAAAAATTATTTCTTCGCGAATAGTACGAAGATTAGTTACTGTAGGATTATTTAGTAGGCGCCCAACTAAAAAACCATGGTTTAAAAAAAAATGTAAACACCGCATTTGCTCGGACACAATTCAACTGGACAGTGTAATAATGGAAAAGAGTGGTATTCAGTGATGAATTCAGATTTAATTTGTTTAATAGTGATGGTGAACGAAGACTAGCTGATAAAAGACTTGATCCAAAGTACACTACTAACAGTAAAACATGGTGGAGGATCGGTGATGGTATTGTCGTGTTTTTCGGCATATTGAATAGGCTCATTACATCGTATTAAAGGACAAATACATGTACAAAGATATTCTTAAAAACATCATGGATCTAGATGCTGATGAATATCTTCTTATTAAATACTTTTTAACTTAACAATGATCTGAATCATGCTTCAAAAATAATTAAACAGTGGTTTGAAGTGGCAAAAGTAAATATTAGGCTTTCGTCGTTCTAGTCTTCCGACTTAAATCCCATATAAAATCAATGGAAAATAGTATGTGTTTTGTTAATTTTGGTTCTTAAACTTATAAATTTCTATTAAGAATTTTTGTCCAAGTTACAATGCTCATAACAGATTTTAATAAATTATTAAAGTTATTGGTAATATATTATAACAATAAAAGAAATCACCACTAATAACTTTTTCTTAATTTTTTTGTCATTTATTGTACACTATATTGCTTAGAAAGCAGTGGGTTGTTAAGTAAAAACGTTTACAAAGTAAAAATTCCGGCAGTCCGGCCATAAGTCCATAAGGCACTTGTAATCATAAATCGTTTAGTGAGTAAGTTGCTGGTAAAAAAGATTTTTTTTGATAAAATTTTCCAAGGAATTCATTTATATTTTGTAGGTAAACATTCGATTACAAAAAATTGTTATTGTTAAAGGTTTAAGAATAAATATGCGCCAAAATAACGGGGGTAACAGACAGGTAACACTTGTATTTACTTAATCCCCTTTACAATTTACACCTATTTATTCTCTATAAAAATAACTAACAATGACAGTCTTGTAAAAGCTACGTATTGGATTACTTCACCGACATATAGTGTTTGTTGTGAAATTTTATATTATTTGAATAACAGTAGGTACTTGTTAAGATGAAGATGTTGGGGTGTCGATTAAAGCTAAGTTAGTATAGTGATTAATTTTCTAAGGAATTTGTATACATTTAGATACAATTAGAAAAAATTTGAACTACAAATTTCTTAATTTGTGTAAACAATCAAACATTTTAGATTTTTTGAAAATATATATGTAATATCAAATTTTGAATAGAAATTTTTATGGTTTTTTAACAATACGCTTATTAAGTAACTTCGGTTAAGAAGTAAATATGTCAACGGTCCCTTGAGTTACTTACTAAACGATTTATACTGTATTTAGTTTCAAAATACCTAGGATTATCAAAAGTTGCTATCTTTATATCCAATACTGTACATTATATAGTTTTCTTTAATAGTAGTTCGTGAGATACAAGATGGTAACTATTATACATATGTCCTTAGTAATCGCATGTTATTTTACCTTCTCAGTACATGATTTAAATTTTAGATTCACTTTTAATTTATTAGTTAGCTCTCCAGTATATAAGGGACAAGGTAAACATTCTTGGTCTAACCTCAAAATCAAAACAAACAGTAATATGTTTTAAGTAGGTATTTATACTTACGTAACCTATGAGTTTTAGCCTAATAGGACAACTGCAAACTTCTGTTACAATCTATAAAAGTTAAACTATTTTATTACAAGTACACTATTATTTAACAACATAATGATCATGTAAAAGTTGTTCAACAGTTCATAAAATGTAGTATCTATGCTAATGCACAATTTTGGTTACGGCTTCGACCGACAAAGTTGCGCTATGAGTATATTGGACACAGTTTAAAAAACCCTGAAATTTACAGCATTTAAGCTTACATATATCACCAACATAAATGTTGTTTTACTATTTCATTACAAAAACCTACAAGACAACTATAAAAATAACAAAATCGGAAATTTTGAATGCAACCCGTTTTGGTTGTTTGTCATCAGCTGTTTAATAGACTGATGTTTTTGGCTAAATAGGTAGAGTGTCTTGCAGAGCTTATTTACTAACTGTATATACAGATTAGATTGAAACATGGCGGTATTTAGTTTATTTTATGTTTCGCCAATATCAACTTGAATGATTTTTTAAAAATATTTGATAGTTTGCTTATTAAGCTAGGCGCACACTAACCGGAGCCAAACGAATCACACACGCCGCAACCAATGGAACAATATTTTCTTTTGGTGCGTGTGGTTCGTAATCGTAGCGATTAATTTGACAATGTCGTCAGAAAAACAATTGATGTTGTACTTGACGACATGATCAATTAGTTAACTACGTCATCAAAGTTAACAATACTTCATCCAATAAGACCTAATTATTTGTACCTTTATAGAATGCATTAGTCATTATGTTATGAGCGATAATTAAAGTTTTGGTCATGCGCTCGAAGAATTTCACTTGTAAACTTATGAGTGAATTTATACTAGGACTAATTAAAAAGTTTTTATTAGTAATAAGTGATTGCAATATCATAAACATATTTCTTGTGTTTTTCGAGTTTTGTTTATCATATGAATACTGGAAATTGCGTGCCTCATTTGAAACGTGGTACGCTCACTTACAAGGAATGGTTTCAAATCGTCTTATTTTAATAAAGTATAATTTTTTATAGCTTGTATAATTAAGTATTGTATAGCTTAATTATACAGTTTTAATTACGATTACGCTGCATTAAAAAAAACTTCAACTGCTTTTTCACGCATTTACATGTAAAATACAATTGCATGATTAGCTTTAAAAATTCAATTAATTAGGCTTTTTTTAATATGTCTGAATTTGTTTCAGGAAACGCAGAACAAGCCATAAGACAAATTTTGACAGGAACAAGTTCACCTAGGTTTAAATGTCCGCAATGTTCTCGAGATTATAAGTATAAGCACATTTTAAGCAGACATTTGAAGTTCGAATGCGGAGTAGCTCCTAAATTTGCTTGTACAATTTGTAATTACAAATCTAAACGTAAATACGCGTTAAGTTTGCATATGAAACTTAAACATTTACATGTAGAAAATGTATAATGATAAACATGTAGTAATAATTGTGGATGCTATAATAAAGATTTCATTTATTTGAAGGTATTGTGTTTTAAATGAAAATTTTGAATTGTAAAGACTTGGTGCAATCTACTATATTTGAAAGTGATGTCATTTTGATGAAACTAACTTTCTTAGTAACATGAGAAATGTTCTGCATTAAGATTTTTTTGTTAAATTTGTATTTCTGTATTAATCTCTGTGCCGTAGAAGACGTACAAGATTTTGATGAGTCTGATGGATATCTGAAAGATATATTTCATCTATCCGATGAAGTCTACGAACGGTGAAGCGGTAATGCATGTTTTTGCATAGTGTAGTTGCTATTACAGTAGAATACAATCTATGTCGTGACAAGTCGTGTTTTTGTCTAAAATATATATACATAATATTTTATAATTTATTTTTCAGATGTTGTTTTTTACGCATCTTGCGAAGAGGAGTACAGCAAATTGAAAGTCGTTCACTATGGTGTCAGATACGGATGTTCAAAATGTTTAAAAACGTACTGTCAAAAAAAGACATTGGGAAGACACTTGAGGCTGGATTGCGGCAAGCTGCCATCTTTTTCTTGTCAAATGTGTTCAAGAAAATTTAAGCATGGCTATATTCTTCTAAAACACATGAGAAAATCTCATAATATTGTAATACAAAGTCTTAGAAGAAGAGTTAGGCCAGCTGTGGGAAAGTAGTAAATTTATTTGCCATAACTGTATTCTAGTCGTTGGATCTGTACCGTTTTTTTTACAGAATGCTTGTGTAAACATTTATACATTAAAAATTAGCAAATAAAATAAGTTTAATTTGATTTTTTTTTCTTGGGCGGAAGTCTCCTTTAATGTTTAACTTAATTATCTGTAATGATATTATCTTATGATTTTAAATATGCTGAAGGACATTTATTAATTTTGTACAAGTTTAATATCTTGTCGTTAGCTGAAAGGTCGTATTTACATCATTGGCATCGTAATTCTCAAGAGTGTATTACAGTTAATAATTTTATAAAAGAAAATGAAAAATGTTTAAATTCGTTTGTAATGATTGTAGGAGACCTTACTGTATGATATGATTTGTCCAAATATGAGCTTTTTAGAAAGCGATTTTAAAAAAACCTTTATTGTTGAATTTTTTGTAGTTATACAGCAGAAACAGAAAAATATTCGTCTGCGTAGGGAAGGATCAAAAGAAGATAAAATGTGAAGTAAGGGTAGTCAGTTTCAAGAGAAAGTTGTTTTAAACAATAATGAGTGTGTTGTTCACGTGTACAACAGTTTCCTTCAATCTAATTGGTTATTGTACTATCTTAAACTGCAGTAACGTTGCGATATTAAGAGACCTATTAAGTAAAATTTTTATTTTTTAAATACGATTTTATTTAGACATGTTTATGTACCCTATCTCTTGAAATTGAATAGACTATAGTAGTTTTTTTAGTATTGTCTTGTGACTTGTTACCTTTTCAAGTAAGTATTTAATGTGTTCATTGATTTTACATTGGACGGTTTTATACTGTGTTTTTCTTTTTAAATAATTCATATTGCACAAACGTTTTTAAATTTTTTTATAACAATTTTTTTTAGTAATTGTATTATTTTCTCGAGGTCTTAATACTTATTATAGGTAGACTTAAAATCGTAAATAGTGTCATTCAGTAGCTTTTATATAGACCTAATTATTTTCTTATCCCATAGTAAATTTGAACTCTTCAAGAAAACTTGTCATTAGAAAAGAAATCTAATCGACATGTATATTTTGTTTGTTTACTGCGAACCAAATTTGCATGTAATTATTCGAGATAATGCCTTCTTTGGTGGTGGGTTAGTCATGGTTTAATAATTATTGTTTAAAGCTAATCTCAATTGCAGATTTTTGCTTAAATTTACCAATGAAAATTGAATTGACTGAGGGTCTAGCACTGTCAAATTTGGATATATGGCCTCTTGACGAGACATGGCACGTTTTACCGATTGAACCAGTTAAAAGGAAATCTACACCAGCTCATAAGAGAATACGTGGAAGTTTTAACTGTTTAAGGTGCGGTAGAAATTATGTAAGAAAAGATTCATTACAACGACACATCAATTACGAATGCGGCAAGGACCCACAATTCCAATGTCCTTTTTGTCCTCACAAATGTAAACGCAAAGGCCATCAAATTCGTCATATTAAAACGCTGCACAAGGATAAAATAGGTTTACTGGAGGAAAATAATCCAGATTTGAATTTGAACAACCGACGATTGACTTAAATAGGTAGGCTGTATGCAGAGTGTTAAAAATTTGTGTTTATCGTTGATTTTGTTTTTGTCACTGTATTCTTTTACTTGAATAAAATGTACGCTTTATGTTTGTCCCGCTTTGTTTTTTTTTAATTAATAAATTAACGTTTTTTACAGTATTGTTTTTTAATTGTTTTGTTGTTAATCTATTTAATTTCATCTGCTAACCCTTGCATTTGTTGCAGCTCAAGACTTACGTATTGGGCGACCGTGGGAAGGATGGCCTCCTCATCTATCTTTGCCTTTATTGCTTATGCACGAGAGTATGAAAAAAACTATTTTTTCAATGCCAAATTCTCTTGATCTTGTAACGAAATCGCCTAAAGCTCAAAAATCTCCAACTGGTACAACAGATGCCTCTGGATTTGCTTGTGACGTTTGTGGTCGAATTTACAAATTAAAAAGTTCGTTACGGAACCATCAGAAATGGGAATGTGGAAAAGATCCACAATTTAAGTGTCCTTATTGTAGCTATAGAGCGAAACAGAAAATGCACATGGCAAGACATATGGAACGAATGCACAAAGAAATTGATTTTTCGACAGTTAAAAGCGAGGTTAAACTTGAAAATGCTCATGATTAAAGTATGATATGTTTCTTATTTAAATGTGCCTTTTTAATGAAAAAATCTGTTACTATCACATGTGATAAATTAATGTTTGTATATGTAGGTTTTTATGGTCGGCAGCGCTTTATACGATTAAGATTGTTATTAAGAAATTTCGAAAATTGAAGTAGTTACCTTTTCAAAGTGTTGATCGTTCTTAGATTGTATATCTTGGAAATGACGCATTTAACGGGTTTTTGCTATACATGCCTAAATATCTCGAAATTTTAAAATACGTAGCTGTAGATTCTAGTAGACTAAGTATATTTTTGTATTGTTTATAATTATCTTTTTAAATTATTTTAGAGTTACTAAAATAAATATAGTCATAATGCATCACGAGAAACAAGTGCGATATGCCAAAATAAGTTTTAAATTTCTGGAAGGTATTACTGTATACTATACACGAGTAAACGTTAATACCTTTATTCAAATTTGGTTGGATTTCGATATTTCTACAAGTTGCATCATGTTGATCATGCACAGTCAATATTAGTACTGAAAGGGTTAATTAGTTATAACTACTACTACTACGCAACAAATGTTCCCAGTAAGTTACACCTAATGTTAACTAAAACGTAGTTTTTAAATTTTTTATACTATTTTTGAGATAAATGATATTTTATATATCCTAATTGTCTAGTGCAGTTATATATGCGGTGAAGGGCTAAAATTTGTGATATAGCGTATAAAATATTCAAACATCCTGTGAGAATACTCGTAAGCAATTTTGTGATTTTTATACGAATTACCCTAGAAGTTTATAATACAAAGTTCCTTATTTTTATACTAAATTTCATGACAGCACGTTCCTACGCACAATTATTTTACATATCTCATAATTATAGTAATTTTGTATGCATTGCTTTCATGGACAACAAAGATGTTATTAATAGTTTGTTTTCTTTAAAATTTTCTTAGTTATTGCATTGAGCTTAGTTTATACTTTTGTACCAACTTATTATTAAAATAAAAAAAGTATAACGTAAATATTATTTTATTGTGGATTTTAGGAATATATTTCACAACGTGTAGGTTTCAAATGTATATAGAACTCTTAATAATAATATTTTTTTTTTCAGAGATGAAAGTGTGTGACAAGTGTGGACTATCTTTTCTAAAGGCTGTATTCAAACCACATAAGCAGTACTGCGGTACAGCTTTAAATTTTAAATGCTTTATTCAAGGATGTCCCTATAAAAGTAACACAAGAGCAAATTTAAAGCGGCACTTAAGTCTAAAGCATAAAATACAAATCGACGATTTCAAACCTTAGTTTAATGTAGCATGTATTGGTTTTTTTTCTTACTATACGTTATTGTAGATTAAGTATTTGTAACTATTTTGCTAATAATAAATTGGTATATAGGTTTCTTAAATGTATTTTACCATGTATCGTTCGTGCTTAATTGGTTTTTATTTGTCCTTTGTATTCCTCTGATTGATTAAGCTTTTTTTTTAGAATCACATTTGCGGTATAGATGTAGAAATTGTTGGAAGAGTTACAAGCGCCAATCTCACTTGTCCAGACACTTACGTTTTGAATGTGGAAAATCTCCTACGTTTTCTTGCCCTCTTTGTGACTACAAATGTTACCGCAAAGATGTATTACAGCAACATCTTTTAACGAGAAGAAATCATCAAGTGTTGTAATTGTATATATACATATAGAATTTAAATATAAATCAATAGTTTTTTTTGTGTAATTGTATTGAATAAATTTTCTGTCTTGGTGGACTTTTTGTTTAATGAATTTTAGGTTTCAGTACTATAGGCAACCTTGACGACCGTGTTATAAGGGCTGCCACGATTTAAATCAAGTGAATAAATTGATCAAAATTTGAAATCATGGTTTAAACCAAGTTATTGTAAAAGCAGATTATTTATACAAAATAGACAAGGAAATTTAAACAAAACGGACATTTTATTATTGCGATGTTACAAAACATAATTTTCTCTTAATAAATAATCTAAACGGTATTATCTAAAGCTAGGTTGCAAGAACAAACGAAGTGTAATACATTACTAATTTACAATACAAATTACCTTCAAAACAAAAAAAAATTGTAAGAATGCAATAAGTGTAACTTTAAAACCAGTAATTAAGTGTTTATTGCATTTCAGACAATTTTTTTACTACACTGTT